>OZ038374.1:31500188-32745429 GCA_964036015.1 Leptarthrus brevirostris | reverse complement strand
CTAGTGAGTGGATTGTTTATGTGCAGTGCAACTAAAATGCCTAAATCATACAAACAATTGGACAGGGATACAAAAGTGAAAATTTTCACTTTGACGGCTGAGGGACTTTCGGCGCGCCAAATTTCCAGTAGGGTAGGGTGTCACAACTCTACAGTAGTAAGACTATTGCGGAGAAAAGAAAACGAAGCCCCTTTGGCCCGGAAAAGGGGCACAGGACGGTCTAGAAAAACGAATCCAGCAGACGATCGTGAAGTACGGCGGATTAGTTTGAGAAACCGATTCAAGAGTGCGGTTGAAATTCGATCTGAGGTTTTGCGATTCCACAACATTGATGTCAGTGCCGAAACTATCCGACGCCGATTACGAGAGGGAGGATTATTTGGTAGGCGACTCGCCAAAAAACCACTGCTTACCCAGAAAATGAAGAAGGCACGACTCCAGTGGGCGAAAAAGTTTGAAACGTGGACATCCGAGGGTTGGCGGAAAGTAATTTGGTCCGACGAGAGCAAATTCAACCTGTTCTGCTCAGATGGCTTACCGTATGTTCGGCGCAAAACAGGGGAGCGATTCAGTGACGAATGCCTGATAAGAACAGTTAAGCCTCCTAATGGCCAAATGGTGTGGGGGTGCTTTTCATACTTCTTTTTGGGTCAGCTTGTAATGGTTAATGGAATGATGAACGCCCAGAAGTACTGCGACGTCATCCGGGAAAATTTAATACCATCGATTGAAGAGCATCTTTCCTACACACGTGTCATCGCGCCAAAATTGTAAGTAAATTGATTTTATTAAACTTTACTTTGTTAAAAAGACAATTCGCCATCATTTTCTGATCAAAGGCTTTTTTTCTTTTTCCAGGTTCAGGAACTTCTCCAGGAACATGAAATCGAACATATGGAATGGCCAGCAAATTCGCCGGATTTGAATCCGATCGAGAATTTATGGCTAATTATCAAAACTAAGGTAGCAGCCAATTAACCAAGGAACAAACGGGAGCTGATCATGACCATCGAAAAAATATGATTCGAAAAAATTTCAATGGAGGATGTCCGACATCTGGTGGACTCGATGCCGTCAAGGATACAAGTCGTGATAAAGGCGCGCGGAGGCAGCACTCGCTATTAAAACCATATTGCAATTTTAGTGTAAGATTAGTACTAATGATGCCAGAAATTTAATTGATTTTTGTGAAGCCGTTATGTAAAATTTTTTTTTGAAAGTGTACAATGAATGGTAAAGAAAATGTCAAATTTCGCGGTAGTTTCTTTCTATTTCTCATATTTCTCTTCAAATGAAGCATTTTTTTGTAAAATCAACAGAAATAGGCGGTAGGCATCTACTTTAAGTGAAAATCATGCATTACATTTAGAGAATAATAAATGCATTACTTTTCACATTTGTTCCGATGACTTCTTTAAAATAGTTTTAACTGCTGCAGTTTCTATGACCGCTGCTGTATATCGATTATTGACGTCTTCGACGTGATCTTAGTCCGTTTTTTCTGTGCAGATTTTCCTATATTTAGAGTGGTTCTTACCTCCTCTTATTTCCTTTATAAAGTTCTGTCCGTTTTCCAGCGGGACATTTTCCCTATTCTGGTTGAATTTTTCGATAACCTTCTGTTTTTTCTCTACGATTTTGTCGTGAATTCGTTCGTACTCTTCATTGTGTATTTTCCCGTTGATAAAATCAATAGGTCTTTTGTTAGTTGTTGAATGTATGGTGTTATTGTAAAATCCAATAATCTTGAGAATCTTTTCCTCTACTGTTCCTTGATTATTAATTTCGTCATGTTTTAGGAGTCGGATATGCTCGTTGATAGTGTTATGCAATCGCTCGATATCTGCATTTGATGTGTGATTGCTGTTGGATGTAAAGTGTATTTCTATATTCCGATTAGCTAAGAATTCTCTTAAAGGTAGCGCTTTGAAGCCTAATTCATTATCCACTACTAATTTTTTTACATTGCCAAACTCGCTGAAGTAATATAAAAGCGCTCGCTTGAATTCTGTCCATGTTCTTCCTAAAAGTTTTATTGCGAAAGCGTGTTTCGAAAATTTGTCGATGATTGTCAAGAATAAAGACTTTCCCAAAGTATAGAATACATCTGCGTGTATTATTTCTCTTGGACCATGAGGTGTTTCGGTTAATTTGAGCAAAGGCTTTGGTGGTTTTCTGGCGTATTTTTCTATGTTACATATATCGCAATTGTTTATAAATTGAGTTATGCGTTGTTTCAATTTTGGGTTGTAGTAGAACAGTTTTAATTCTTTTAGAACTTCGTCTATTCCCCTGTGGTTGTTTTTAAGATGTTCTGTCTCTATTAAATGAGCCAGTTTCCCTTCATCGGTTACGTCCTCCAAAAATGTAAGACACCGAATTAATTTAAATTTTGGGTTATTTGAAAATTTGTCATTAAATGTGGTTTCGATAGTGTTAAAGAAATCTTCGTCTGCGATATAGATTGCATTTAGTCCATTTGGGTTGAAATGGCTTCTTAACAGCGTAATGGCGGTTGGTTCATCTAAGACCTTCATATGTATGGTGGTGCGATTTTTATCAAATATCCTTGTGTTTCTTATTCTTAATGATCCTGTGTTAGATTTGTTTAATATGATTTGGTTTTTAAAGACATTTAGAGATGATTGACTAGTTGGTATAATGGGATCTTCCGGTATGATATTCAATTCCGCGTTGGTTATCCTGGATAGCGCATCCGCATTGACATTCTTAACACCCTTCTTATATCTTATTTCATAATCGAATTCAGATAGTTTCAGTCTCCATCTGACAAGTTTTGAATTCGGTTCCTTGATCGAAAAAAGCCATGTCAATGGTCTGTGATCAGTTTCTATAAGAAATTTCCGTCCAAAGAGATAGGGGCGAAAATATTTTGTTGCCCACACTTTCGCTAACAACTCTTTCTCAATCGTGCTGTAATTAATTTCGTGTTCGTTGAGAGTCCTGCTAGCGTAGCTGATTGGGTGGTTTTCCTGTGAGAGTACAGCACCAAGCGCATGTTGGCTGGCGTCTGTAGTTAGCGTGAATATCTTATTAAAATCCGGGTAACTTAAGATGGGTTCATTGATTAAAAGGAGTTTTAATGTCTCAAAGGCTTGTATATATTCTGGGTCTGAGATATTAATTTTCGCGTTTTTCTTGAGGCATTTCGACATTGGTTTGGCAATTTTCGAGTAATCCCTAATAAACTTCCGTAATATCCCATCAGGCCTAGGAATTGCTTAATTTGTTTGTTGGTCTTGGGGATCGGAAAATTCTTTACACATTCCACCTTTTTAGGATTTGGTTTTATTCCTTTTTGTGTGACTACGTGACCTAAGAACTCTGTTTCTTTCTTAAGAAACTCCGATTTATCGAGTTGTATCTTTAGGTTCACTTCTTGTACTCTCTTAAAAATTTTCGTTAAAGAGTCCATATGCTCTTGGAGTGAGGTAGAGAAAACGATTATGTCGTCAAGGTATACTAAACCTCTTGTTTATAAAATCCTTTAAGACATGGTTCATAAGCCGCTGAAACGTTGCAGGAGCGGTCTTCAAACCAAATGGCATTCGCAAGAACTCGTAATGCCCGTTTTCTACGCTAAAGGCGGTTTTATGTACTTCGCCCTCGTCTATCTCGATTTGGTGGAATCCTTTCGCCAAATCGAGAGTAGAAAAGTATTGACATTTTCCTAACTTATCGAGGATTTCGTCAATATTTGGTATTGGATGCTTATCATCAATGGTCACCTCGTTCAATTTGCGGTAATCTATTACCAATCTCCATTTGGCTTTGCCACTTGCATCGACCTTCTTAGGCACGATCCAAATTGGGGCCGAATAAGGAGAATCGCTATGGCGAATAATGTTGTTGTCCAACATTTCCTGGATTTGCCTCTCGACTTCCTTTTTGTGGATGTGAGGGTACCGATAAGTCTTACATTGAATAGGAATGTTGTTTATAGTGCGAATCTTATGTTTAATTGCGTTGGTAAAGGTGAGATTCGAGTTTTCTTTATAAAAGATATCGCTAAATCTCTTAACCAAGCTAATTACTGCAACTCGTTCTTCCGAGTTCAGGTGATTGATCCTTAATTGATCTGGAATCGGTAGTCGTTCGACCTCTTCTATTACGGTCTGTTTCCAGAGGTTGCGGGTTAATTATTTCTTTGCTATTCCTAAACCTAATTTTTGCAAAAATTTTATGGTCACTTATATTATAAACGCCTTCTTCTACTATTAGGTCGTTATCATTTAGTCGTTGTTCTGCGACATATCCCAGTCCATCCTTTTGTGAAACGGGGAGGTACATTTCTGTCGTTTGATAATTGGTTAAATTTTGTTTTTGGTGACAGAAGTGTAGTTTTATCTTTTTTGTACTAGTATTTAAGTATCCAGTTTTATAATCTATTGCGACTTGCAGATGCATAAGGATATTATTGCCTAATAATGCATCAAATTCAGTGTGGAATGGGCAAACTAGAAATTCTACTTTTGTAGATGGATCGCCCAGCTCTTCGAATAAGGGTATGCAAACTTTGTCTTTAATTTCTATGGAGTGTCTAAGTGTTTTAATTTTTAATGGTTCTTTTAATTGCATGCTCCATTTTGGGTGACATAAATTTGGATTAATAATTGAGTGTGTCGCCCCTGTATCTACGATAAATTTTAGCGGGGTCGTTTTGGATTTAACTACTATATAGGGTAGGTCGTTTGGGAGGCTTGAGTTGGAAAATTTAGAGAGTCGACATTGTCGTTCCTATTTCTGTTGGCATCTAATAAGTCTACTTCCATCGGTTCTGGCCCATCGAAGGTATTGTTCCTTACATTGCCGTTGCATCTATTAAATGTATTTGGTGGTCTTTGGTTGTTCCCATTAAAGGTTCGATTATTTTGGTTATTTTCAGTATTTGGAAAGTTTTGACGTGGGATAAAATTTCTTTGCATTGCTTGATTTCCTATATTTAGGGGTCTAGGAAAGTTATTTTGATATAAAGGCGATGACCTATGGTATTGGTTAAAATGATGTCTATTTTGATCTGAGTTTGGTTCTCTATTATTGTAGTTCATACGATTTTTATTTATTGGTTTGTTACTATTATTATGCTGGGGGGTGTTGTTTACCTTTGTTAGTGCTGGATTGAAATAACCGTATCTACATTCGTAAAGGATATTTACTCCAGCTTCTAAGCTGTCTGGATTTCTACAGTGAAGAATAGATCGCATAGGCTCTGGCAATTTGTTTTTGAAAATTGTTAATGCTGAAGACTTGTTTGACTCTATAGTGCTGAGTACATCTTCACCTTCTGTTATTGTTTGTTTTGTTTTTATATTAAGTCTTCGTAGAATTGTCTTGATTTCGTTATAGAAATCAGTACTATTCGTTTTGAATTTGACTGCTCGAAGTTCATCGAATAGCTCTTCAATGGTAAGCCTATCTCCGAAGTTATTTATTAAGGTGGTTTTGATTTCTGTCCATGATGTGGCATGGGCGTTAATTTCTATAACTTCTCTCGCTTTACCTTTTAGTTTAGATTTTATGTAATCGGAAAAAATACTTTGTCCAAGATCGTCGTATCTTACAAGGATGGGGTGTACTTTGTCTACTAAATCTATAAAGTTTTGGAGGTCCCTATAATCTCCACTGAATTCAGGCAACTTGGAGAGGTACTTGAGAGGGTCGATATTTAGAGACAACATTTTTGGTTTTGAATCAAAGAAGTTATTTACTATTTCTGAAATCACTTTAGATTGAGCTCTGACTTGTTCTATTTGCTCACTCAAATCGTTTGACATTCTATGTTCTCAAGAGAAGAGGTGTTCTGCACTTGTAATTTGTTTTAATTTGGTATGATTGATTTAAAACAACTGAAACTCATCTAGTTCCAATAAATCTTATTTAATATTTTTACAATCACAAAACAAATATGTTTCTTTATGAAAAGAGAAATCTAGGTTTTTTTTCTTAAAAAAAAAAATTTATAAATCGAAAAATTTATATACATATATATAAAAAAAATTCTGACCTTCAGCCTTAACTTGTTGTGTTGATATTGATGTTATCTTCCTTCTTCCTGATTGGAGATTCCTATGATATGAACTTTCCAGAAATTTTATGTTGTTTCTCGCTGCAGGTTTTTATGGCGTTGGTTGAAATCTTTTCAATCCACTCATGAAATCCACTTTCCAGAAATTTTATGTTGTTTCTCGCTGCAGGTTTTTATGGCGTTGGTTGAAATCTTGTCAATCCACTCATGAATTCGAATGTGTTAAAAAAAAATATTTTTTTTTCTTTTTAATTTATAACTTTTGTTCACTTAATATTTTTTTTATTTCTTCTTTTTTTTCGCTTTATCGATTTTCAATACTTTTCTAGTTAATAAGTTTTCTCGCTATTACTTTTAAGTAGCCACTGGATAAAACACAATAACAATTTCCTTTCTTTTAAATTCTTTCGTACAGTTATGTCACACTTTCACATTCTCTTTAGAAGGGTTTCTTTTTGTTTAGTTAGGATTTTTCGAATCTTCACGAAAAACTTAATTCGACACGCGTTAAGTATTGAAATACACGCGGTAATATATTCTTATATATTATGTAATAACCGCGACGCGCATCCTACCGACTGCGCCATTTATCGATTGCACTTGCAAATCAAATAAAAAAAAAGGAAATCAAACAAAAGAAACCAATTAAATTATGAATTCACTTTATTAAAATTTAATTCATTTTTACAGTAAAACTTAAAGAAAAGACCTTACGTCCGACCGGAGTTAAGAATAAAACTGAACTGCTCTAATTAGCTCTTGACAAAATTCATACCCTCTTAATTCTACCTTAATAATTGCAGTCTTGTGGGTTACATTACAAGATAATTCCCAAGAATTGCCTGCATTGCAGTCTTGTGGGTTACATTACAATATAATTCCTAAGAATTGCTTGTCTAAAATTTATATGAAACGCTACATGAATTTCTGAGAATTATTTGTTAAGATTAGATGAAATGATCTTTGTTATTTGCAAGTGGCTATGGGAACACCGGATGATGGAGTAGGGTTTCATGCATGATCGTGGGATAATTGAAAGGTAATTTCTAGGAAAATATCATATGATAGATATATTTGTAACTCGTAACCTCATTGGTCTGATCAAAGATAAGGGATTCGCTCGCATAGCCGAATCCAAATTTCACCCATTATATATATATATAACCTGTGCCCAATGGGACCTAATTTGACGTGGTGGTCAGATAATCCTGAACCACTGAATAACCTGTAAAGGCGACAATAACAAAAGGAACAAGCTGTGCCGTTAGTTTGACTACTTTGGCGTAATCTACCATCTTGGAGTATTTGTAGGTTGTTGGTGGTTTATACTCGGGTAGACTAAGCAAGCTTTCCTCGTGACTGGTGTCCGTGAAGGATACTTCCAGCCAGTCGTATAGGAGGTCTTCGTCGGTCGGTTCGGATTTGTTCTGATCGTCGGTGTCTTTACTTGTTGAGGCTCTTACAAGTACACTGGCCTCTTTACAATAGTTATCTCCTAAATTATCTTCCTTAACTAATTCGAGCGAGCGCGAGGTTCCCTTAAATTCGGCGATGTCCGCCTTAAATCTCTCTGTATCCTCCTGATATTTTTTCACTAATGCGAGCCTATCCTCGCGGTTTTGTGTGAGTTTTTTATCTAAAACGTCACACTGAGGTACAGAGAGTTTATCGGAGTCCCGCGCTTTCTCGAGAACCCTATCTAAATACTTATTTAAACTTACTGTACTAGCGGCTGTAGGGAGGGGTAGAACTGTGCCGCTTCTAAGCCGTCTTCCTTCGGATTCTTTGGGCAAAGGGGGTGGACGTTCGCTATTTGTTGGGGGTGTCCTCTCTGCGGGGAACTTGGTCCTTGGTGCGGCTTTCGGTGAAGAGTCACCTTCCGACTCCGACATACACTACGAGTTGTTGGTGGTTGCAAGGGGGGCTAGTAGCCTACTTAGGTACTCCCTTGCCGTAGTTCGCTGTTGATAGGGGGGCTTCTTCAGTCGTCTTTGGGTTTCCCTGTGATGTGGTCTGAAAGGGGGCTTTTGGCCGTCTTCGTTTTTCCTCCCAGACCTAATTTGATGCACACTGATTAGGGCGGGTTGATCTTGTGACGCCCTATTATAGGATGTTTTAGAGGTGCGGACGGGTAGACCTTTGGATCGTCCGATGTGGAGGCGGCTTTTTTTTCAGTCGACCTTCTAGGGTTGGGTTGCAGAAGAGCCGATGATCCTAGAGGATGGTTCCTGGGGTTCCTACTACTCCTCTCTGGTCACGGCGAAATCCTCAGCTCTTTTAAAGATGGTGCCTTTGTGCACTTGTTAAAAGGGCAACCGCTTGCTCGCCTGGGGCTGACTTACTGGGCTATTGACTACCCAGCAGTGGCCAAAGGATCCCCTTTAATTCGATATTGGATCGAGGGTTATAAAGCGTTTACGGTTTATACCAACCAAGCTTCCTCGATCCTACCGGCTGCGCCAATTTGTTAAATACCTTTATATTGTCAACGTGATCTTTAATATAATTGTTTGCATCTCACTTTATTCGTAATGTTAAATACCTTTATATTGTCAACGTGATCTTTGATATAATTGTTTGCATCTCACTTTATTCCTTTTATTCATTAATAACACTGGCCTATTTTATTTTTCTTAAAATGAGTAACACTTTGGATTTAACTATTGTAAACTGGTTTGATTGACACTTAATTTAGTTTTTACTATCTTATCTACCTTTTCCTTATATTTATTGTTCACAGTGATCTTTGATCTAATTGTTTGGACCTCACTGGCCTATTTTCTTTTTCTTAAAATGATTAACACTTTTGGTTTTAATTATTGTAAACTGGTTTGATTGGCACTTAATTAAGTTCGTACTACACAAACTATCCTATATACGTTTCCTTATATTTATTGTTAACACCGTGATCTTTGATCTAATTGTTTGAACCTCACTGGCCTATTTTCTTTTTCTTAAAATGATTAACACTTTGGTTTTAATTATTGTAAACTGGTTTGATTGACACTTAAATAAGTTCGTATTACGCAAACTATCCTATATACGTTTTCCTTATATTTCTTGTTAACACCGTCCGGCGCGACGCTTAGAAACAGACTCGCTTCTTCAAATCTTTTTCACGACCACCTACCTGTTTCTTCGACTTGAACTTTCAGATCAAGGTAGAAAGCTTTGAGCTTTCTCTCTCGATCGTATAGCTTCCGTTCAGTCGTTAAACATTACGTAAGCTTTTGGTCGTGTGTGTGAGAGCTTTTTCCTTTCACTGGCTTGATCAAGTTGAAGCACCGTTAAACCTTGAGCAAGGCGATGTACTTATTGGAATTTGATGGCGAGGCGTTTTTAGCCTGAGACTTGGAATTTTACCCAGGTGCTTTGCCATCATTTTTCATGTACTTTTGCCTTGCTTTGATTTCTAGGAAAATTTACCCGTTAGCCACTTCGTGAAAGAGGATATGCAGTTTCCTCTGGAATGTGTTTACGATGTGGCTACTTGATGGTAAATTTTCATGTTGGGGTTTTTTTTTGTTTGTGGTCATATCCGTTATCCGTTGACCTCGGATTTCGGATTTTTAGACTTGCAACAGGGCATAGCATCCCGACATTGCACCGGGTGCAGGAATTTGGCTCATATAGCCGATGGTCAGGTAATACACGACTACTGTAGGTGCCGCTACATAGCGACCATAACAGGGCAGCCTCGGCTGCTGAGAATGCAAGAGCAGAGGAGGCTGAGAAGGTCGCTTACACCTGAGTTCCCGGCTCCGCTGTCGAGAGTGAGCCTGAGCTCCTTTCGTGCTCCTAATGAGAGAGACGCAGGTGACTCTAGGCATTCTCTCGTAGCTTTGCCAGGCGCCCAATGTGTGGCACGACCCCTCTGCAATCTCATGCTTTATCTGAGCTAGCCGGTCTTTAAGACTAAGCGGGTCCGGTGGTGAAGCGGAAAGAGGGCGAGAGCGGCGAGGCAGGGTCTGTTAAGGACGGCATCTCTTGGAAGATTGTGAGCGGGCTCACAAAATAGTTCACCAGTCGTTAAGACGGGGGCACTAAGGCCTAAAAGTAAAAGATAAAAAGGGGTGTTGAGGAGCCCATGGGCCAGGCCTAACCAGGTCTCTTAAGGAGAGGTTAGGAGTGAAAGGTTGAGTCGGGCGGACATCTACTGTTCCACTACGTGAACTAGGCCGCCGTTAAAATCTCAATTGTGAAGTTCTCTATTTCCACAATTCGTTACCTTACGAAGGTAACGGAGTAACCGGTGGCTGTAACGGCGTAAGCTTTACGCCGGTAAAATTTAGCTGAAGGCTCGGTGCGGACTGACGAGATAGATATGGACAGGGTCGATGATGTACAACCGGATCACCGTTGACGGCCGGTAGGGATAGCGTAGCTGGTTCTTCGTCCCGCTCGTGAGGACTCTCCCGAACATACTCCTTATGAGAGAGCAGCCAGTAAAATCAGAGCCTGACCTCAGTAGTGGTCTCACCGAGACAAGCACGTTGTCCTAATGAGAGACGCGTGAGCCCCGATGATCCCTCCACGAGTAGCCGGACGCATCCCCCCACGATCAGGTCAAAGCTCGTGATTCCTGCCGTGCAGACTGGACCTTGGTGTGGGTGTGTACCTGTCTTCTTCAGTTTACGTCACGCCGGCACTATGGTCCTAAGACTCAGTACTCGTGGACATCTATCATCATTAGTAGAGGACACACACACTCCAGTATGGATATCCTCACAAAACCATCTCTGACTGTGTTGCCACGCTTCCGGACCGGATCCTTGCGGGACCGGTTCACAGTTCTCTTAAAGGTCTTCGAGCTGGAAGATTGGCCTGATGATTCGGGCCGCACAAAAAAAAATTTTTGTCGATGGGTGTGGAAATTAAAGCCGGTATAGGCTGTAGCGTGAGGCCAGAACGCAAACTTCACGCCGGTAGAGATGCTGAGGGATTTGGGCTATACAGACTGAACACTTGTTCTAGGGTGTGCGTGTTGGTCGATGGTGTAATGAACTAGTAAATTTAATCTCGATCGCTGTGTAATAACTTAATTCAGCTTCTTTTAGTTTAAGTTTACGACGATCAGTCCAATTTGTTATTTGATACGTTTTAAACCTGGGAGCAGCCTCAAGGCTGTAGCTCCACTGGAGCAGCTAAATTAGCTATTGCTCCAAAGCTATTCCGAACTAAGAGTAAGAGCAGCTATACCAGCTTAACTCTTGTTTAATGAAACGCGCCGATTTGATTCTAACTTGAATCTGATTTATTGAAAAATTCTTACTCTATTTATATACAATATTTATGCTTACCTAACTAATGCTCTTTGGCCACATTCTTAAGTGCTCAATAATTTGCCCTCTTTAGTAATTAATTATTAAAAAAGAAAGTATCGTTTAATAATTGCATACTTTGTTATTTTCGATGGCCCATTTACATCATACGGCGCGAGTTCATATTTCCGCTGTGAACTGGTCGCTGTAGATGCGTCACGTGCTTGTTTGTTTACCTAGTGTATTGTGCCGCTTTTCCATTGAGTAATTACTGATATGCAATGGAAGTGTCGCTGACCGCCGTTAATGTAGGTCAGGAAATTATGCACAGCACTTTGTATCTCAAGCTCGTAAAGTTTTTATTTACGTTATTGGGCATGTCATGTTATTTGATGACTTTAGTGATTTAATGCAATTATTATTCGGGGAATATATTTTGGTATATTACAATGGAACCATTGACAGGGCTGACCTGACTTGAGCGGTTAAACTGTTGGTGGTACAAATTGAAGCCTTGGGCGGGCGTCAGAATGAGACACAAACACAAATGTTATGTCGGTAGTGTTGCGGAGGGCTCGGAGCTTATCATGCAATATAGGGTGTTATTCATAGACAATGCTGGTAGCACAGTGCGAGGGTTAAAGTGTCGTTGGTTATGGGTGCGAGTTGAAGCCTGATGGGGCTATAAGTAAGGCGTAAACACAACTTTACACCGGTAAACAGAGGCTGAGAGCACGGAGCATGGTATACTATAAGTGTTGATACGGGAGGATAGACGTTGAGCAACCTGATCCCACATACTGGCCAGCCTGACCTCGCGACACGCTTCCTCACAACCTGGACAAGGATCGCGATTCCTGCCGTGCAAACCGGACCTTGGTATGTGTATGCACCTTTCTCCTTCAGTTTACGTCACGCCGATACTAGGCTCCTAAGACTCAGTCTTCGTGGACGTTTATCATCATTAGGAGAAGACACACACTCCAGTATGGCTATCCTCACGAAACTACGCGACAGCTGAGCCTGGAGCTGTCGCGCGTCCAGGCCGACTATTCTTGGGTCTTCTATCTGGTCCGATAGGATGATGAAAAGAAAATTGCTTGTGGTGTAAAATGAAGCCTGAAACAGGCGATAAGGTGAGACGTGGACACAACTTCACGTCTATAAAAATGCTGAGGGCTCTGGGCTATACTGCCGAATCTTGATACTTAGAGCACTTTGTAGCGGATGATGGGCCACTGGGGCTAATGGCGAAGCGAAAAGGGTGAGCCGATGTCCGTGAAGGACGCCATCGTAGGGATGTTTGCGATTTATTTCGCGTGGAGTGTTTAGTGTCGTTGAGACGGAGGGGCACTTGGTGCTAAATTCCTACAAGCTGGATACAGTTGGCCAATATGCCAAGCCTAGCCAGAAGGGCTCTTACAGAGAGGCTAGTTGCAATTCAGGAGATGTCGGTATGACGAAAGCGCTTCAAAAGCAGGACTCAACCATTCTTGATAGTTCAGTTGGAGTCTTCCACTCCCAAATCCAGTCCGTATAATATGCGGCGGAGACAACGAAACAGTAATTGGATATGTCGTTTGCGAAAATAAAATGTTTAGTGGGATTTTGAGAAGCATGAGACATGCGTTGGAGTAGGGCGTAAACACAACCTTTACGCGTGTAGAATATGCTGAAGGCTCGGAGCTAATTGTACAATATAGGGGTTATGGGAAGGATAAATGTTGGAAAACCTGGTCGCCGATAACGGCTTTTCTGAAGACACAGTTGGTTGGTCATCACGGTTCGTCAGGTCTTAGATTCCCACGGGCATACACCTAATGAGGGAGTAGTCGTTGGAATCAGAGCCTAACCTCAGCGGTGGTATCATCGAGACAAGCACGTCGTCCTAATGAGAGACGCATGAGTCCCAAGGATATCTCCGCGAGCAGCCGGATGCTTCCCCCACGACTAGATTGAGGATCGCGATTCCTGCCGTGCAAACCGGACCTTGGTATGTGTATGTACCTTCCTCCTCCAGTTTTCGTCACGCCGGCACTATGGTCCTAAGACTCAGTACTCGTGGACGTTTATCATCATTAAGAGAGGACACACACACTCCAGTATGGCTATCCTCGCGAAACTCTCCCATGTCATGTTGCCGCGCTTCAGGGCCGAATATCCTTCGCATGGTGGGTTCCCAACAACTTCCCTTGTAGGTCTTCAAGCTCATAGAGAGCATTTCCCTTCCGCGATCGAACTCGGCACTTTATGAACTTCTTGTTTAGTTTGGCGCTGGCCTGTTTCGCGAAGCTGCTTTGGCTGAAGTTCCTGTGGTAGACTTCCTGTCCGACTTTGAAGCTTACAGGCTTAGCATGTGTATTATAGGCCCGTTCACCTTGCTCAAAAGCTCTGTCTAAATTTTTCCGGGCCTGTTCGCGAATCAAATTGAGTTTGTCGGAAGTATCTACGTCTATTGTTTCACTCACAGCCTGTAGTCGTCTTAGTAGCGCGTATGCAGAACCATGCTCGACCATTTGCTGGCCAAACAAAACCTTATAAGGCGAGAAGCCAATAGCCTGGTGGACTGAACTCCGAAGAGAACTCGCTATACAACTCAGCTTCTCATCCCATTTGTCGTTGTTGCCCGGGACCCCATCTGTTGTTGTTGCCCTCGACCCGACGGTAGTTTTTCTGACTGCAGCTTGGGCATCTCGGCTTCACGGTTCCCTTCTTTCCACATCCGTAACAGAAGTAACCTTGAGGCTCTTTGTCGCAATCGGTGTAATAATGTCCAGGCTGGTCACAGTTCCAGCAGATTGGCGTCGGCCGTTGGGCAGGTTCGATGGCAGCTATATGTGGTCTGACGTGAGGTCAACCGTATCCTCGTCGTGCCTCATTCCGGCAGATAATATTCATCAACTCTCGACCGGTTGTACATGGATGGTAAAGATGAACGAATGCGTGGTCTGGTGGTCTGCACTTCCATAACTAAAGCCCGAAGCTGCGCCACTGATGTTGTATGGTGCAAACAAATTTGTTCCTGGATGGAGGGTAGTAAATTGGTGCGAACGTTTTCGACGAATTCCATCTCCGTCATGGGAGCACGTAGTTGGTTTCGCAAGTGAACCATGTCGTGACAAAAGGATGCAAAAAGCTCGTTGGGCCTCGGTCGTCGGTTCAGCATCCTCCGTCTGATGTCAACGTCGCTTCTGTGTTCGCCCCAATCTGTCCTCAGGGCCAGCTTTACATGTTCCCATGGCGGGGATGGGTTCTGTCGTCGCACTGTCCAGAACCATCCGTTCACTCTTCCTCCCAGGAGGGTCTGTAGATTATCGACGACAAGGTTGAGATCTCCACCTAGCGTGGTTCTCGTCAGTGTCTCCACTCGGAATATGAACTCTTCTACGTCAAGTTTTGAGTTGTCCCCATCATACATAAGTTGTCATCTTTTGATGGGACTTGCTGAGCGCCTTGGCCGGTTGTATTCATGGTGACTGTGCCGCTGCGGGTTGGGTGTGTCATACTGGTCATACTGATGGTGCTGGTTACACTGATATGGTGGAATATATTGGTGTCTACTGACTTGGCCGAACGGAGATGAAATCGGGTCCAGGTTGTCCCCGCATGTTGTCGAGACTAGGCATGTCTCGGGAATCGTTTGCCCAGGAGTCTGTAGTAGACATACGTGGAGGTGACCGGCGTAGTTGGAGACCTCTCGCCACTTCCTCCCTAACAGCGTCGGCGATTTGTATCCTTATGGCCGCTAACAAAGCCTGTGTACTGGCGGACCTGTCTAGAGGGACGTCCTCCGGATGCAGCTCGCCTGCAATGGTGGACTGCTCTCGGGATGTGGGCCGCGTCCTTCTATTAGTCTCCTCTGGACTCCGGGATGAAGTTGTTGTTGAAGCTGGTCTCGAGCTTTGAGCTTGTGGCTCCGCTAGCCGTACTTCTTCAGGGGGTGTCGTTGCTGGCTGTCGCGTGGCCGCTCTCGTATTATATCTACGAGGAATAGCGCCCGTTCCGGTTATGAAGTTCCTGTCGGCAATTAGGACATACTTGGCTTGTCTTCTCCCACTGGCGCAAACAATGCTCGTGAAACTCGTGTCCACAGCTAGTCAGTATTGCGTTGCTTGTGGCTAGATTGTCCATACAGACGGTACATAACGCCAGGCGGGGAACGAGCTACCCACATTTTGCCGCTAGGTAGAGGACCAGTGTTATCTTGACCTGCAGTTATCCTTGGAGTTCCCCGCAATCTCAAATCAAGCCAAAATTTTGAAGAAAATTCAAGTCCAAAAATATGAAAAAATTCGAGCCAACGTTAAAAAATCCAGCACAGAAATATTATATAGCAAAATTGAGCCCAAGTTTTGAAACAATTTCAAGTCTAAAATGTGATATATAAAGTCGAGCCAAAGTTAAGAAAAAAATCACAAGTTCAAAAATTATGGTATATAAAAATTAAGCCAATGTTTTGAAAACAAATCTCAAGTCCAGAAATCTGATATAAAAATTAAGCCAATGTTTTGAAAACAAATCTCAAGTCCAGAAATCTGATAAAAAAATCGAGCCAAAGTTTTGAAACAATTGTCCGGTCCGGAAAAAAATATGAAGCAAAACCAACGAGCCAAAATTTTGAAGAAAATTCAAGTCCAAAAAGTATGAAAAAAATTCGAGCCAACGTAAAAAAAAATCCAGCACAGAAATATTATATAGCAAAATTGAGCCCAAGTTTTGAAACAATTTCAAGTCTAAAATATGATATAGAAAGTCGAGCCAAAGTTAAGAAAAAAAATCACAAGTCCAAAAATTATGGTATATAAAAATTAAGCCAATGTTTTGAAAACAAATCTCAAGTCCAGAAATCTGATATAAAAAATCGAGCCAAAGTTTTGAAACAATTTCAAGTCCAAAATGTGATATAAAAAAAGTCAAGCCAAAGTTTGTGAAAATTAGATTCCAGTCCAGGAATTCTGGAAAAATCTGAAATTACGCTAAATTCCTGCTGACGAAGAATGATCGATATTACTCTCTCTCTCTCTCTCGACGACGACTTTCCCTCGCTGTTCTAGGGACGGCCACCCCACTGAGTGGTCCTCTCTCCTCAGTAAGTCTGCCACGCCTACCGGGGAACAAGGATGAGGACAGCTGTCATTACCATCTGAATGGAAGACACCAGATCTCCGAGTCAGCTGGTTGGCTAGGAAAAGCCAGCCATCGACCTTCTTCGGAGACGTGTTGCATTCCAGACATCAGGCGATGCAGTCGTGCCTCCTGAGGGAAAGGGAAGATAGGTATGAATGGATGAAATTTTTAAAAATGATCAAAACCAAAAAAAACGATTGTTAAACGATCAAAAAAACTTAAAAAAAAACTTTTGAAGAAGGGTTCAAAAAGGGGAAGCCATCTCCGCCCGCGGTCGCGCAACAAAAGCAAAGAATCATGCCTAGGATGGGAAGGGTGAGACGAACCGAAAAAAAAGAAGAAGAAAAAGAAAAAGAAAACCCGCGAAAATAGGAAAACTAAAAGACAAAAAACCAAAGAAAAATCTAAATTCAAAACAACAAACAAAAGGAATAACACAGGAGGAAAAGGATGCAAGCAGGCGTTGCTCGACTTACCGGATGTCGTTGGGGGAGTCTGGTGTCATGACTTCCCTTGCATGGCCCATGCCCCAACCACCCTTGCATCTAGGGGCCAACGTCATCTAGATGCCCTTTACGACCGACCTATAAAAGAGAGAGAGGGCCACTCACCTCATTGTGAGGACCCCGCCCACCGACGTAGCGATGATGTAGCCGCCCTAGGGAAGGACGACGAGGAGAGAGAGATAAAAAAAATCTTAATCAAGGTGCATCAAGAAAAAAAATTGAGTTAACCCCTCCGGTGGAGGGCACACGACCAACTGACTGAGGGTCAGGGTCAATTAACCTCTTTGCAAAGAGGCTCTGAGGCTGAGTACATCTTATGGACTAAACTCCTACTAACCTATGATAAGTCTAAGCAAATATTTTTCATTTAACCTTACAAAGTCTGACAATTAAAAAAAAAACTAGAAAATCCCTGATAGGGCCTACTATGTCTTTTTAAAATTTTTTTGTTTGTTCTTAATTTCATTAAAATTTGCAAAACAAATAACAAAAAAAAATGCGCATTTTTCCGGTCAAATGTGTACAAGCAAAGTTAAACTGTAGAAAAAAAAAACTATTTAATGTTACATATTAAATTCCCTTTCAAATTAGTAAAAATTGCCAAATAATTTGACGAAGCACATCCATGCAACTTTTAAGAAATTATAACTAACAGTTTTGTAGAATTTAAATTAAGAGTTAAACCTCTGAGTAATTCTGTAAACTAGATAATTTTAGATATTGAACACGCGACGTCATCACTTTTGCTTTTTTTTCCTTTTACTTAAAATTTTCACTTTTGTTCATTTTCCGTTCTTAAAAATTTTTTCTCCTTTTTCTTAAAACTTTTACTTTTTGTTCATATTCCCTTCTTAAAACTTTTTTCCTTTTACTTAAAAATCTCACTTTTGTTCGTTTTCCGTTCTTAAAAACTTTTTCTCCTTTTTCTTAAAACTTTTACTTTTTGTGCATTTTCCGTTCTAAAAACTATTATCCCTTTTCGTTTAACCCATATATTTTTAGTTCTTTAAAAAATGTTATCACCTTTTTTCCTTTTACTAAAAAGTGTTACCTTTGTTCATTTTCCGTTCTTAAAAACTTTTTCTCCTTTTACTTAAAACTTTTACCTTTTTGTTTGTTTTCCTTTCTTAAAAAAAAACGGCACTTTCAATGAGAAATCAATTATCTTTTCACCCGACCGAAAGCTAAAAATTAATTCAAAGGCGCACTTCCATCCCGTAATTGCTCGGTTCACCAGCGACTCCAAACTGAAACTCTCTACCGCCACTCAACTACCTCTTGCCGGCAGACGACACACACATTCACGTGCCATCCCGCTGCTCCCATATCCAACTTTTCATCTCAAGCAACGGCGTAAACGGTTTGGCTCTTTTTCATTTACGCCAGATGTTCATTTTAATTGCAAATCTGTTGCAATTTTGCTGCTTTGACGTGAAAAGAACTCTATTTTTAGAATTCTTTTTGCAGCCAGGCCGTTTTTGGCTGAATTTTTATATTCTTTTTACAGGCGGCTGAGGATTTTTCGGTCTCGTCACGATAGTTGTACCGTAGGTAGGCGGGGTTTTAATTTTGGTGCTGTTAGGAAGCGGTTACATTCTTATTAGAATGCAACAAATTGGGGATTTTAAGCAATTTTTTTATACGGGAGCCGAGGATTTTTATGAACATAATTTAATTGACTTAAATTATTTTCTCGGCTTCCTATATAGCGATTTCAGAGTTTGAGGCGTAGTTTAAAATGTATTTTCCGCGCTGCCTCCGATTATGCCCCTGTTTATAACCGTAGGTATTTTAATTTTCAGGTGTTTTCAGGTACGAAAAGTCGAGGGGGGTCTTAGATTCGACTATAGGAGCCGAATCTTTTGAATATTAATGCGATTTAGAGCAGAGCCGGGCTTTGGTAAAATTGACGGGCATAGCATCCCGACATTGCACCGGGTGCAGGAATTTGGATCATATAGCCGATGGTCAGGTAATACATGACTACTGTACATGCCGCTACATAGCGACCATAACATCATGACTCTGTAAACTCGAACACGATTTTGACATTAATTGTCTCCGGAGTTAACTCCGAAGCAAACTCGAAAACACCCATTACTTCCTTCACTTAAATTGGTCTGAACAAAATCTGAAGGACCGAAAAAATTCCGTTTCAGTGAACAAATACCCGTTTTGGCAAAACCAGACTTTATATTCGCTGGAGTTAGAGCTTGATCCAAGGCTGCGCATGCAAGTCCGGGTAAGTGACGAATATCCAGCGCCTTTCCAGCGTTAGTCGTCAGCCAATTTTTGCATTCTTTGCTGTAGCATTCCTTTACTGGTCCATAAACTGATACATCGAGCGGCTGCATTTTATACGAACAATGTGGTGGAAATGTATGCCGTTTTCAAGAGCCAAATCAATTGCTTCAATCGACAAATGTGGTATTCAAGCAAAAGCAACGTTGGATTATCTCGTCTTGAATTAGTGTATTTGATAAATTCATTCTGCTGCATCAGAGTTGGATGATACTGCAGTATTTTTGTACTGCAGTAAGGTACACAAATACTTAAAAATTGAAATATGAAATACAAGTGCACTACATATATATATGTATGTACTGCAGTACTTTTTGAAGTACAAATAAAAGTACTGCACTGTATAGTGAAGTACCCGTGAAGTATGAAGTTCGTTTGAAGTATGAAGTACGTTAAAGTAAAAACAATATTTTGAAATTTTTTTCCAAATTTATATGTTAAAAACTTAAAATAGATTAAAAATTAATCAATAAGGTATTCAATGTTTACGTTGTGAATTCTGAGAACAGAA
Source organism: Leptarthrus brevirostris (assembly GCA_964036015.1). Lineage (NCBI taxonomy): Eukaryota > Metazoa > Arthropoda > Insecta > Diptera > Asilidae > Leptarthrus > Leptarthrus brevirostris. The sequence continues at coordinate 32,725,677 of OZ038374.1, read as the reverse complement.
CAAATATGTTTTTATATAAATAATCATTTTTCATGTTACATTCTCTTACTTACCAAAAAAAATATGAATGTATTCTACTTTTTGAAGCTATTTACTTTCATGATTACTAATTGCTCAAAATTTGTATCTGAGGTGAATTTATTAATGACGCAAATGAAAATAGTCGCTCAACAGAAGCCGAAGATGGCAGAGAAGTGTTAAGTTTTTTGAATAGGTAATATAATTTAGGATATTTAGTCAAAATTTTAAATTCTTTTGAAGATTCTGCTAAATACCCATAATATTCGTGTTCTAAGGAATTGTGACATGTCTGAGATTGTACTTCTAGAGTATAATTGGAATTAAACTCACATAAATTTAAAGAGAAATTACACCTTCATGGAATACGAGCTTACGCCCTTTTCTATAAACGTTTTCTTTTGGAGAGCTCTCAACATTTAAATTTGAAGGAATAATGTCTGAGTATCGTGTAATAAGAATATACATCATAATTGTTGAATGTAACATTGTGACGTTTAATAGCTTTTACGCACCTAAGAAAGCATTTAAATTTAATTGGCGGTATTTGAAAAAACTAAATGTGTTTATTACCTTTTTTTAAACTCTGGAATAAGTACACTTGCGATAATTGCATCAGCGGCTTCAATTTTTGGGGTAAAGATTAATCATTTCTTCTTTGCAGAAGAAAACATTCTAATTGTGCCGCCACGTCTTTAAAATAATTCAGTTCTTGATGACGTTGAAAGGATTTCTGGTTTGGTTTTGACTAAAGATATAAACACCGTTTTTTCTTCAGTGGAATCTAAGGAATTACTAGGAATTACCTGCTTGGCGCAGTCTAAGAATATATTTAGGTCATTTAATTGCTGACCTTTATAACTTTCGAAAGTAGGGACTATTTGGTTTATTAATTTAGATAATTTTCTAACTTTGCACTCGGGTTCCTTTTAAATTGTTTCTGTTTGGGTATCGCATGGCGTGGTAAATTTGACTGTAATTTGTTTCGGGGATAAACCTTTTCGCTTTGTAAACGGATAGCGCTAAATCTCTTTGCTTTGACGGTTGCGTACTGGAGGCGGGACAACTGGGAACACTTCGTTTGTGTTTTGTTCGTCAGAGGAACATTCACTACTTTTTTCCTGACCTAAGCTGATAGCGTCAATTCTTTTGTGCAAATCACAATTTTCTACGATTTGAAGAGATAGAGATTTGTATGAGGGAAAAAGTACTTGAATGACATGAGGCTAGATGTGTTCTTTCACATTCGTGAATACGAATATATAAAAATGGGTCACGCTAACAATTTACGCAGTATGCATGTCCTACTTTTTAAAACACTCTTGCTACTTATTACCATAATTTAGTAAAATAACATAAAAACAAAAATATATTGTTTGCTTACTGCTTTCCGGCTGTTCAAGTTGGTGGTTGAATTAGTGCTGAATCTCCAGGGTCGGTCCTTGAACGTGTGTTTTCCTCTTCTTTTTTGTAAACAGTTGCGACCTTGGCTGACTGAGCTTTTCCAAATTATAAATTTTTCTTTAAATTTCTTTCCATTGACCTTCTATTACTTTCTTCACAGCTTTCACTTTCTCTTTTTTTTAATTCGTTTTTAAAAGCACTTTTGAACTTGTCTTTATGTACAATTTTTGTTTTGGTCTTATTTCACAGCCTTTTCCAGTTTGCTTACTGCTTTTTCACGGCGTCTGACTAATCCCTCTTTTTAATAATCAGGTCAGTTCAAATTGTAACAATGTAATTTTAAGTTTGCACTATTAAAACAATTTTTAGTTTACGCCGATCCTATCGGCTGCGCCATTGTCGTGATTAAATAATAATAATAAGGTATCACTGATTATTATTAATGACAAAAACACGTATTCCCCGCACCACTATACTTTGTCCGTGTCTATATGTGACTCCTCGATTCATCGCAAAACCATTTTCCAAGTTACTTTCCTCGTTCGAGCTGACCCAAATTTTGTTATGATTTTGCAAGGTTCAAATCTGCCTAATGAGCGAAATTGTCTACTTTATTGATAGCGTATTGCAAAACTTTATTGGGTCAAATATTTCCTGACCACCGATTGCTTAAACAAGACTTTGCATTTATTTATCGGAGTCGGGCATGTGTGAAGTTTTTCAATACTAAATTAATTCTTCCGCAACAGTATGTTAATATTTATTCATCCCACACATATTAGGGGGCCAAAAGTTTTCATCCCGCAACCTCTTTTAAGGAGTTTTTGCAAATTATTCCCTGTGACCACAGATATATTTTCTGAACAAATAGATTAAACAATAATATAAACTTAATTAATACCATGTGATTCCTATTCTACAGAATTAATAAATAATTTTTTAAAAAAACATAATGGGCCAAAATACTTTTTGATGCCTATTTACGCAGTGATTTAAAAAAAATATTTAAGATTTAAATTAATATTTTCTTTTTGTTTATTGTTGATATAGAATGGTAATAGCTTTATCTTTAATATTCTTAGCTTTGCAGCGATTTTTTTTAATACACTACATTTATGGTAATTTATACACAATTATTATATATAATACATTAAATTGTAATACACTTAAATACTTTAAGGTTTATTTTTATATAGCAACGCGGTTTTATTCTTTGTTTGGGACACAATGTGAAATATTTTTTATTTTAGTAAACGTTTTAAGTAAAAAGTATCTTTGATAACGATATTCAAGTGCAACGCGATCTAGGAGAACTTATGAGAGATTGCTCTTTATAATATGAGACTCATGCTCCAGGTGTTAAGAATACTATCCCTCGTTTGTCACCGATGACACCCCGAGTTCTCTTTTTTACTAATCACTCCCACAATTTATAAAATTAATAATTAATAAACAATTCGGAACGCATTATCTCAAATACCATGGTATTTTTTATTTTGTAGTTGTTTACACTCTTACCAAACATGCATGAAGTCGTTGTACACTTTAATTTACAAAAAATCTTTTTTTTATGCACTATTCTAGTTTTACTAACAATAATCAAGGTCCGCTTTTATCGCTATTATATGCACTTCCACTAAACTAATAACGACGATATACATTCTTAACTGTTAAAACTTAAAAATCCTTTTATATACACTATTCTAGTTTTAATAAGAATAATTAAAATCCACTTATATCGCATTTACATTCACTTTCACTAAAACAGATCTCTTTTGTTTTGCCAACGAACTCGGCGTCTTTTAAAGAAAAATTAACTTCGCCCTGTAACGCTTTTACCAGATCTTTTTCTCTTTCACTGTTAAGACCAAACTCGAACGTGTTTAAGACCAGACTCTGTCGTAGTAACCTTTCGAGCGTTGTTTGCTGGCCAATATGTTTTTCCGAGCCGTTGCATAAAATTTTTGAAGCTTATACCGTAATATGTGGTAATAGCTCTCATGGTTATATGTTTTACCCTGCCGCTCGTGCTTTCGTCAACCTTTGTGTTGACGGGAAGAAACGGCCAGGGGAGTTCATTACAGATGAGCCTTGTCTTTTTTTTGTTTTCACTTATCGAATGTTTATTAAAAAACAATGTATAAACTGATTGGATTATTATAATGAACTTGTCACTTAGTGTATTTTTATAATAAACTTGTCACAATTAATTGCAAGTACAGTAATTTACAAAAACTTTTAATACGAACCCTTTTCTTTTGTTGGGTTTTGTTCTCACCTTGTTAAGTCAAAATCAACTGAACCTCTGGCCTCCTTCAGGCTATATTTATGCCCATTATACTTACCCCTCAATCAACCATTTCTTATTTATTTTGTATTTAAGTTCCGATTGGTTGATCGGAACTCGCATCGATTGAGGAAAGCGTACATAATTATACGCAACCGAATTATGTATTTACTCAAATAAGTGAATGGGTTAAGCAGGGGAAAATAGAGAGCAAAAGCTCTCTCAGATTAAGCCGGCTTGGCTAACTTATGTGCCTGCGTATGTCATTGAAGAAGGGAAAACAATTGCAAGTTAAAGTTAAAGGTTAAAGACCCCAGCGCACACCGTGCCATCGTAAATGACTTGCCCCAAGAGGCATATATGCATAGGAAAGTCTTTCCTATGTTACATGTGGGATTATACATTGGGAAAAAGGTCACATTGCGCTCATTTGAAGGCCAGTGCAATGGGCTTTATGACTTGCATTGGAAGCGAAATTATTGAATGAATTATTGGTTTTGACAGAAATTCGGCATTATATTTCAAGACGAATTTCCGTCGAACTTGTTTATTCATTGAAATAATTTATGCATTTTTGCAAGATAGGAGACATGTGCATATGTGCAATGCGGACTTTAAGGATCTAAGGTTGCTGGGTTTGTTATTGTAATGGTCGGGTTACCGGCTCATTACACCTTTCCCCTTAGAAAAAGAAAGTTACATTTCTGAAGGGAATGCTAACTTTCGTAAGATATTACTCAGAGGGTACCGAAAAGGTCGTATTGGACAAAACATAGCCGTGAGGTAGTTTTGAGGTAGCTGTTTTACAATTTCTATTGGTTTGTTATAAAAAGTACTATTGCTAAATTTTTTATACATGTTATAATAGAGTTAAGTCAAAGGTGAGTTTTTAGAAGAAGTTGTTACACGTTCTAAGTTACTTATGTATATATACTTCCTAATTTTAGCATTATGTGTTATTATTACGATATCTGCTCGCTGTTTTATAGAAAAAAATAATTCCTTGCTTTTGGTATGCTAATTCCATAATTTCATTACCCTGTTTACATGTTTTTCTTATAGCTATCGCCTCGGCTGAGCGGATGGCCTGGTTGTATGATCTCATGTTTACATTTTAATTTTTCCACGAAGAATCTTATTATAGATACATATATAGAATACATGCATATGTTTGCCATAGGGGCTCATGTTCTTCGGTTTATTTTGGACATTGCTGTGCTTAAGGTTAGGCTATAAATAGTCTCAATTAGTCTAATAATAATAATATTCGTATTCGACTCAACTAATGGTTGATTGCCGTTTATAAGTATACAATTTGTTTTTATAAAATATTAACCCCTATAAATTTAATTAACAAATATATATATACTAAAATTTGTCGAACAAAAGCAAGGCAAAAATAATAAAAAACAAAGCGATTAAATGCAAAAGTGGATTTTTGAACGTTACTTTTATTCACGATTCTCACTAGCGAGTGCAATTTACAAATTAACTAACTGTATTCTAACCTTATCGTACGAAATGATTAAAAAAGACTGCCTCTGTGGCTTAACTTAAGCTTTTATCAAGCTTTTTCTTATTGCCGGGAAACGTTGAGGAAAACGTGAAGGAATGCGGCTTTTTTGCGAGTTTAATGTGGAGCTTGTAATGTAGAGCTAGCCGTCTGTGGGAATTTCCTGTCGTGCGATATGGTGCCCGTTGGGTTTATGCTGAAGTAAGTAAGTTCGCAGGCGTAAATCGTGAGAATTTGCGTCTTTGAGGAAATTTGCAGGTTGAGATTTGATAACTTCGAATTTCTATGAAAATGGTGAAGGTTCATCATGCTGGGATGTAACTCCTCCCTCCTTAGGCATCGACTCCCGGCGGTTATCCTTTAGTTGAATCTTCACGTTCGTTTGTCCTCTTTTAAGGCGCATGACTATGCATAGGCCTATGATAAGTACTGCGAAGGCGATGATAAGGTTTATGGTTATGTTTACATGCCATCTCTGCGTATTGCTGAATTTGACTTCTTCCAGGTGACTCGTATTATTGATGTGGTTAAAGTAGAGCTTTTGCAAGTCGAAATCGTGTACCACTTCGTCGATACTTATGTTTCGTTCTACATTTGGGATATTCGGTCCCTGTATTCTCTAGTTGAAAGCTTCCGATCGAAATTCTGCAGTTAGTAAATTTGATGATGTTGTTTCCCTTTATTTTGACTCCCAGCTGTTCACCACAATTGTTCATTAGTAAAGTCTCCTTTAGATTTTTGGTTATACTACGCTATCTAATATTGCTTCAATTTCTTCCGTGTTATTCCTGCGGTAGCTACACTTCATAATCCTATTATTTAATAAATTTGAAATACAATGATCTTGATATAAGATAAGTTCCTTTTTTAGAATGTGTTTTTTTTTATGTTTAAAAAGATACTCTGTGTAAAGACAATTACTTTATCTACGTTTGTACTTAGCTCTAATGAATCATTTTTATTTGGAACTTTTTTGATAATTGTTCTATAGTATTGACTCTTTACAAAATTCGGTATGGATAATACAAAAACGATTACGTTTTCTTTAAAAAGTACACAATTCTTTATATAGGGTAGCATTTCTACTGTAATGTCATTTTCTCTAATTTCTTGCTCTGTAAAAATATCCCTAGGTAAGATTTCTTATTTACTAGCTAAAATTATCTCCTTAATATCCGAAATTTGCTTTGACAGGATATTGATATTCTCATTAATTTCTGTTGTGATCATAAAAAATTTTAGTTCCTGATCGATCTTGTTTACATGGTTTTCAAATTCTTTTATTTTATTGGTAATCCTATCTTGTACATTATTGATATGGTTTGTTATGTACTTACGTTGTAAATTTCGTCACTTGTTTAATTAAAACCAGTACTCTCACAAATTTTTCTTTATTGATTCCTACGGCTACTCACTACAGGTTTACGTGCTACTCAGGCAACTTTCATTTAATATAAAACTAAAAGCAATATTTTTACACAGTACGGCTTGTTTACTTTTTAAGTTATGCACTACTAAGTCTTACACATAGATCATTCACTAAACAAACAAAATAAATTGAATTATCCACTTCTATATTAATATTGTATGGCAACTTCTTTTTTTTCTCACAAATTTTTCTTTATTGATTCCTACGGCTACTCACTACCGGTTTACGTGCTACTCAGGCAATTTTCATTTAATATAAAACTAAAAGCAATATTTTTACACAGTACGGCTTGTCTACTTTTTAAGTTATGCACTACTAAGTCTTACACATAGATCATTCACTAAACAAAACGAAATAAATTGAAGTATCCACTTCTACATTAATATTGTATGGCAACTTCCCGACCAAACTTTTAACTTCCGAATTTCATAACCCAACTCTCTTGCAAGTAAAACCCCAGCAAACATAGCTTTTAGATTTCGGTCCGAAATAGAAGCGAGTGTCGTTGAAAATCATCCGAATTCGGAAAGGAATTTATCACTTTATCTTCAAGAATTCTATATGAAACGGTTGACCAGAACTCGAAAAGAAACGTCGATAGGATTTCTAAAAGAAGATCGTAAGGTATTCTGAAAGTTTCACTTTTGTTCTCTGAAAGCTCTTTAGGCAGCATTGCCAAATGCTATACGAAAATTTATATGAAATAATTTGATTTGCAGGTAAAAACTGTCCATATTAGTTTCTATTTGTGTGAATTTATGCGAAAAATATATAAAAATTCATAATTAACTTTTAGAGAAAGCGCTACAAACTTCCACAACTTTGAAAATAACAATTTTTGATTAACTGATATGAAAAACTGATGTAGAAATTTGTAACAGAAAATTGATGATTTCTTGACCTTGATATGATAACATGCAATATATAGGAACTCGGGCTTCAGGTCATCCGTTTGAAATAAAACACTTTATTGGCTATTTGGCATTTAATGTGTAGCCCAACGTTTCACCGATCTACACCGGCGTTTTCAAGGGACTGCAACAAACATAGTAAAAAGTAAAGCACAACATCAACAAAGAGATCTTTTTTAAAAAACTCACTTCAGAAACTGCCAATACAAAATTTCTCAACATCTATGACAAAAATATATCTTCCTATATCCGACACATATTCTCCGTCGTCGTCACAATAAAAAAACAGAAACCTCCCAAGAACTACAGCTACCTCGATTCCATGATTCTGGAATCATTACACATCTACAAGGCCACTAATGCATTAAATAGAAAGACGGACACGGACAACGTCAACGCAACATACTGTGCCGTATTGGATAGTTACTCCGCTGACGACCACACGAGGTAGCTGTAGTTCTTGGGAGGTTTCTGTTTTTTTATTGTGACGACGACGGAGAATATGTGTCGGATATAGGAAGATATATTTTTGTCATAGATGTTGAGAAATTTTGTATTGGCAGTTTCTGAAGTGAGTTTTTTAAAAAAGATCTCTTTGTTGATGTTGTGCTTTACTTTTTACTATGTTTGTTGCAGTCCCTTGAAAACGCCGGTGTAGATCGGTGAAACGTTGGGCTACACATTAAATGCCAAATAGCCAATAAAGTGTTTTATTTCAAACGAAATTTGTAACAGTTTCTAAAGTTATTTATGTATTTGTGTACCCTTTTGCATAGAATGTATGAAAATAGAAAGTTCTATGAACAGTTTTTAACTGCATTTCAAATTATGTTATATAAATATTTATATAGCGCCAAACAATAAGTTTAAATTATAAAAGTTCGTTGGAATCATTGTCTCCATAATTTCGGTGAGTCCGAAATCGTCGCTCTTGATATTTCAAAGGCTTTTGATAGAGTCTGGCATGCTGCCCTGTTAGCCAAACTTCAAACATTTGGTCTGCACCCAACCCTCGTTAAATGGATAGAGAGCTTTTTGTCAGGCCGTTCAATCCGTGTAGTAATTGACGGAGTTACATCTGATTCCTACGAAATAAATGCCGGTGTACCTCAGGGTTCAGTCCTTTCACCAACCTTATTTCTTCTTTTTATTAATGATCTCTTATCCCTTACTCTCAATCCTATTCATAGTTTTGCCGACGACAGCACCCTTGATTTCGCGTACTCATTTGATTCTGTAATGAATTCACGTGGAAATGCTACAGAAGTCAATCGGGAACGCATGTTTAGATCATTAAACAAAGACATTTCTATGGTCCTCGCTTGGGGCAGAGCAAATCGTGTTACGTTTAATGCATCCAAAACTCAATGCTGTTTAATGTCCCTTAAAAAACGCCCAGTTCACCCCCAACTCATTTCAGTCGACGGAGTGAATATACCCAATTCACCCTCCCTAAAGATCTTGGGTATTGAGATATCCAGCAATCTTAGCTGGACGGATCATATATTTGCAATCGCTAAAAGTGCGATGAAATGTTTGGGTTTTCTACAGAGATGTAAGAAATATTTCACCCCACCCGACTTAGCGTTGATCTACAAGTCCCACATTAGGCCTAGACTTGAATATAATTCCCATATTTGGGCAGGGGCAGGACACACCGCGTTGTCCGCGTTAGACAAAGTTCAGCGTAAGGCTGTTAAACTTATTGGCGATACCTCAATCTCTGAGGGCCTTGACTCTCTAGAGCATCGACGGAATGTCGGTTGTCTCTCACTTTTTTATCGCTATTTCCATGGCCATTGTTCTAACGAAATTGCTAGCCTGATTCCTTGTAGACTCATTACAACGCGCGATACAAGATCTACAAGTCGCTCCCACCCCTATACTCTCCGGGTCAAATTTGGACGTACCGTCAAATTTTGGGAATCTTTTCTTAGCAGAACAACACGAATGTGGAACAGTTTACCATCTTCTGTTTTTCCCTCGTCTTATGAGCCTGAAACTTTCAAACGAGGCGTACATCGACACCTCCTTCACTCAACCTCCTAACCCATTTTCCCCAACCTTAATTCCTTTCCTGCCAAGGCTGTGCTTTAGCATCATAGGGCATCCCCTGAGCTTTGGCTACATCATATATAAAAAAAAAAAAATCCAAAATTTCTATAAAATGTATATATTAAGAGATGTTATAAATTACAGTTTATAATTTATAAGCAAACCTTTTAGCAAAACTTTTGAAACACAATCACTTGAATGTGTACAGGATGGTCCTTCAATTTGGTACATTTCCGTCGCAGCTTGTTCATTTGGTGGATTTATTTGCGACGAGGTAACGGGGAAAGAAGTACCTAGGAAGTGTTCTGTTATAGTTTTCAAAAATATGTTATATCGTTCACTTACCAGGTGGAACCATTAAAAAATCTCTGTAATTTATAGGAACGGAGAATGTGGGATTATTTTGTGCTGGAAAATAGAAGTAAAAAATTATATGATGTGTTATATTGGATTATTTTATTATTCGTTACATGTTTATGTACGGAGTATTATAAAACTTACCTGATGTAGCAACCGAGCCAATCAATTGAAGTTGTTCTTCAGACATCTTAATTCTAATTTTGTGTACGTTTTTTTTAACTGCCTAACTACTTAAAACTTATGTTTATGCTATGGTAAAGTGTATAATAAGTTCTCCAAAGTGACAAATCTGAAAGGCGATTATAAAAATTTATTTCAAAATTAATAAAAATAAACCAATTACCCTTACAAAAGTGGTAGAAGAAATGTTTGATAAGACAAATTTTTTGATTGGTTTTTTTTCTATTTCTTTCACTTAAAATCCTATAGAATGTTCTCCGAGTCTCATATTATTGCCATTATAAATTTCGAAAAATGAAAAGCGTGGCTGTTGTGTAAAAGTCATTGGAATAAGGCCTTCTATTTCCTTTGCTTTAATAATGATTTCATCATTGTTTTTAGTGATTTCAGTTATGGAAAATACTTTATGTTTACTAAAAAAGATGTTGTTAGGTCCTTCTATACTAAATGTAATATTTTCTAAAACAATTTCTTTAAAATTATTATTTTGCATATTTCCTTTCAACTCCACGTTTTTTGGATTATTAATCTTCTCTACACAGGAGCTTTTTTCTACAATTCTGTTGGAAATTTGAGAAAGAATGAAGTTACCCTTTTGTACATTTTTTTTGAGATAACACAAATAGCTTTCAAATTTGAAGGCGCTGTAATTATCATGCACTCCATATTTTAAACAATCATCGCTAAGATGTATGAGGGAATGCATATTATAGGAAACATTATGGAGGCCATATAGTTCAGGTAGCTCTGTAACAAATTCTGTTAATAGTTCACTTGCTAAACGATTATATTGCCTATATAGGTTCACATCAGCTAAAATCCTTATACCCATGTGGAGTTTCACAAAATGTTCATAATAACATGTTTTTAAAATTTCTTTCAGAACTATAGGTGCACTGTATAAAAGAAAAGTTCTTAATTCTGATGCCTTCCATCTGTCCATTTCTTGCAGGCTTCTTGGTTTTCTATTGAACTCTTTAGGGAAAAGCTTTGCAAAATGTATATTTTTTGCAGATATAGCATCAACTTCCGTTGAGGACAGAGAAAACTTTTCTCCCTTTTCTTTAATCCATAATTTCAGCAATTGTTTCATTACTCCCAAACATACAACATGCATGTAGTCGAGAGGAAATTGGGAAACGCATCCAACACCAATAGATTCTAAGATAAGAGGATCTAATTTAGTATGGTGCTGAGGTTGCAATCTTAACTTAAAAGAATCATCCGTTCTCAATGGTGCATATACTTCTGGAAAAATTACACGTCTTTTTATTGTGACTCCCCTTTGTACACATTTAGTGCATGAATAAAATCCTGAATGCAATTTAACATTTAAAAGAAAGGAGCTAGCAGGTGCATCACATATAAAAGTGTTCAATATCACTTGATAAACTTTATTATCAAAATTAAACCCTTCTACGAGCAATTGCTTTAATTCTTGAACAACATGTTTCAGGAAAATGTTTGGATCAGATGGTTTGCTTTTCACTCTTTCTAGCTCTTGTTGTGCGCTTTCGTCCTTATTGATATAAGAAGCAACAAAATAAACTTTATTAAAACCTTCGATATTACATAATATTGGCCATAGTTGTCTACAACTGCTCTTGAAAAGCGGCAATCCGTCGACTGCAAAATTTAGAAGCAATATATCTTGTTGCAAGAATTCATGTTCTACCATAAAATCTATTAAACAATTATTTATCCCATAATGTATATATTGTCCGGGTGGCATTGCATATATATCGGTAAAAGTAGGAGTACCACGTAGTGTTCTCACGTCACATGGCAAGTCTTCATCAAATTTTTTAAGTTTTACTAATAGCTCATTCATTGCTTCATAACTTATTCTATATTTTATAGACCACTTACACAGGAAATCTCTAATGCTAACGTCCCCAATCCCCATTATCAATATAACTTCTATCTAATCCATTTTCCCTATCATTCAGAGTTTCGACATTAGAATTTTGGGGTGTTACACTATTTATCCCCTCTTTCTCCACCACTTTTGCTTTCTTTGTTGGAATGTCGTTAGAATCTTCATTAAAAATCGATTTTAGTAAATTTTTTGCTTTTCTTTGCACACTTCTATGAAAACTTTGTTTTGAAGTCATTCCTTAATTCTCTTAAATATAATTCGTTCCTGAAAATCCAGATATTTCATAATTTAATATCAACTATAACGCAAGTAACACAGTACTACACCAGCAAAAAAAGTTTATATATTTATGTACAGTAAATCATGAAATTTTACGTAAGTTTTCAAAAAAAAGTTCGTTTAAGGATAACAAAATCTTTCTTTACAAGTTGTTTTTCATTTTTAGAATATATTCATAATAAATAATATAATTTTTTTACAACCATTTTGCATAACAGTTTGCTTTGACATATTTTGTTAAATTTATTTTGTCACGTCCTTTTTAATATTATCATATTAGTAATTCCAAAATATACCGTTAATTTGTAATTATTATTTTTCATTACTTGTTTTTCTAAATATTGTGAAATACATCATTATATTTAGTGAAGATAAGCAAAATTGAATGACGTAAAATAAAATATGTTAACTCTTATTATTACATAAAAAAACCTGCATGTAATAGAATATAAATAGTTTTACTTACAAGAATATTTCTTTGTGCAGAACTCTGGAAAACACTCTTTAAACAAAACTTTAAACTCAACTTAAACAAAACAATGCGCACTGCACAAGCACTAAATTGGAAATGAGCCACGCAATGGAAACAACCAATTTTATCACAAACTTCCGACAGTCCGTAAGAAATCGCCACGAAATCGAAATTCATAATTCGAAACAAAATTCCTACAGACAGTGGTACGATTTCCATAGAATAACTCGCGGAAGTCGTGACATATTCCATGAAATTCGCAAGACACGAGAAAAAGTTATTCTACACGATTTCCGTCAGACTTATAACAGATTTTCGGAAAATATTTTCTTTATCACTTCTTTTTTTCCGACAACCTTACGATATGTCGGACCGTCTGAAAGCTTTGTTTGCTGGGACCAGACTCCTTCAACGGGTAAAAACAGAGTCACTCTTCAAAACTTTTTCACGACCGCTTACCTGTTTTTTCGACTTGAACTTTTAGATCAAGGTAGAAAGCTTTGAGCTTTCTCTCTCGATCGTATAGTTTCCGTTCAGTCGTTAAACATTAGGTAAGCTTTAGGTCGTCTGTGTGAGAGCTTTTTCCTCTCACTGGCTTGATCAAGTTCAAGCACCGTTAAACCTTGAGCAAGGCGATGTACTTAATGGAATTTGATGGCGAAGCGCTTTTAGCCTGAGACTTGGAATTTTACCCAGGTGCTTTGCCATCATTTTTCATGTACTTTTGCCTTGCTTTGATTTCTAGGAAAATTTTACCCGTTAGCCACTTCGTGAAAGAGGATATGCAATTTCCTCTGGAATGTGTTTACGAAGTGGCTAATTGATGGTTAATTTTCATGTTGGTTTTTTTTGTGTTTGTGGTCATATCCGTTATCCGATGTTGTTGACCTCGGGTTTCGGATTTTAGACTTGCAACAGGTTTGTAATGTTCTCCACCTGGTCTGAGATTTGTTTGTTGATCGATACTTGATCGTTTAAGTTTTTTATAATGTTTCTGTTATTTTTCTCAACTGTTTCGAAGTGTCTTTGGATTTCTTCGCGATCATTGTCATCCATCACGCCGGTCAAGTATTTGAGGCCTTTACCCACAAGGTTAATTAGTCCTCGTTTACTTACGTGGTGTGGGATAATGCTATTAAAATTTTCTTTCAAATGTTTAAGATTGTAAAGTAAGGTTGCTCGAATTTCTGTTTTTTCATGAAGCTGGATTATGTTTGTTTCGATTTTACTAATACTATCTTCGTATTGGCCTAAGTCTATCACATGCATGATTCTTTTATAACTCTGGACTATTTTAATTTCTGATTCATTGAAAAGGATGTACCCATTTCCAGAATGTATTTCATCTATCTCCAATGACGATTGCACCAAGGTGCAAGAAGATGTTAGTAGTAGTAGTATAAGCCAGGGCTTCTTAAACTTTTTTATATAGCGACCCCCTTCAAGCTTAGGAAATTTTAAACGACCCCCTCCTCCATATAATGAAATATATATTAACCGTAGATGTAGATGTAATATCGCACTATTTTACAATGTAAATAAAATAAGGATTAAAGAATACGTACGCATTCATTTCACATATAAATAATTGGAAACGTTGACGGGATATCGGTCGTAATAAAACACAATAAATAGAATGACATAAAACTATATATATATTTATTCAATAGAAAAAATAAACTTTTGTAACAATTTTTTTATAAGAAAACATAAAACTATATCTATATATTCAATAGAAAAAATAAACTTTTGTAACAATTTTTTTAATAAAAACATATTATTAACATCAAACAATATTAATGTGACGGATGTAATTGTTTATTTTTACACAAATAATTAAATCTAGGCTCAATTTGAGTTAGTGCAGATCGTAATAAATTTTCAACGTTTATTAAAGTTGAACGGTATTTTGATTTTATGTAAGTTAATGTGGAAAAGGCTGATTCACATAAATATGTTGTACAAAATGGCAGTAATTTGTTCATTGCCATTTCCGATAGTAGGGGATATTCTGATTTGATTTCTATCCAAAATTTATGCACAGACACTTGAGAAAATCTGAGTCGCAAGGTAGTATCACTTGTTAATTCGGCAAATTCTTCTTGTGCATTTAAGTTTAAAAAATTAATTTCTTCCATTTCAATTGAAAATGGATTGCAAATCCATTGTTGTGTATCGATATCATTGGGAAAATACCTATGCATGTAAACTTCCATATCCTTCAAATGATTAACTATAATTTTTGTTATAGGAGTATCTTTTTTTGAAATATTGTTACTAATTATATACTCGTCAGTAAATGGAAACATTTCGAGCGATCCACTTTCCACTCTATTCTTCCATATAAGAATTTTTTTAACAAAGGCCTCAAGTTTATTTTTTAACATAAACATATTAACGCAGACTCCCTGCATTGATAAATTCATATCATTGATTTTATCAAAAATATCTGCCAAATAGCATAGCTTGAGAAGCCATAAATTATCGTGAAAATAATCCGTCAAATTAGAATTTTGCTCTGTTAGAAATATAAGAACTTCATCTTTTAAAGTTAATAATCGTTTCAAACTTCGACCTCTTGATAGCCACCTAACTTCAGCATGTAGCAATAAACTTGTATAATCCGAATCCATATCAATGCACAAATTTTTAAACAATCGACTATTAAGTGCTCGACTTTTAATAAAGTTAATGATTTTGACTGCATCAAAAAACACAGTGTTTAATTCTGGTGCAATTTTTTAACAACAAGTGCCTCTCGGTGAATCATACAATGTGTAAATGTAATATGATCATTTCCAGCTTTAACAAATGCTGTAAAACCAAGATCTTGTCCGGTCATTGCTGCAGCACCGTCCGTGCACACACCAACACAATTTTTCCAATTTAATCCTTCTTTTTCAAAAAACTCATTTACTTTTTTATATATATCTTTTCCACGAGTATGACCTTCCATCGGACGACAAAACAGTATATCTTCATGAATGCTTCCCTCATAAATATATCTTTCAAAAAGTAACAACTGTGCCATTTTTGAAATGTCTGTCGACTCGTCCAGTTGTATTGCAAACTTTGAGCTGTCTTTAAGCCTCATAAGAAGCTGTTGAAATTGATCATTGCTAATGTCTGAAATTCTTTTGGACACAGTGTCATTTGATAATGGAATTTTACTAATTTCAGCAGCATACTGTTTTCCATGAACAATTTCAGACATTCTTATAGCTGCAGGTAGTAAAAGTTGCTCTCCAATAGTAAAAGGCTTTTTCGTTCTTGCTATCAAATACGAAACTTCATACGATGCCAATAGATATTTATCATTCAAAGTAACATACTTCTCCAAAGTGTTCTTTTCTTTATTTGATGTTTGCAAAAGACGCTCTATTGGCTTTTTTGATAACGTTGCATGTTTAGTATTCAAATGTCGTTGCAGTTTTGACGGTTTCATGCTTTCTGCAGCTAAAACTTCTTTGCAAATTAAGCACACTGGTTGTTCTTCATTGTTGTTAGAAGAGTATATGAAGCCATACTGCAAATATGATTCGTCATATTTTCTTTTTTTTGTTTTGCTAGAAGTCGGATTTGAAGCACTGCAACTTGGTTGTGACGGCGTGGCAGACTTATTAGTTGGAATTTTAATTAGCCATTTATCCATGATGGTTAAATAATAATAAATAATTAAACAAAATGTAGTTGAACTTTAACGTAATAATTAAAAACACCAACTGAAAATTACACAGTAAATACACACATGTCACTACGAAGACAAAGCTGAGTCCAAACTGAAGTACAAACAGAAAAATAACTACCCTCGAATCTTTACCAGTGCAATGACAACAAATTACGATCAGATCAACTCCGACCAAAGCCACCGTAAACTACAAGCCATGAACTGGACTTTTATATGTGGTGGTAAATGGTCTTACTGAATGGTCCAATTTGCATTGCTTCTTATGGTAGCAAGGGGGTGACTTTTCCTAAAACTCGCTCTAGCGCCAAAACTATTAGTTATATGAAAAATTTGGTTTTATAATAACTTAAAGCAGACTAAATGATCTTTCTAACAAAGTAAAAACATGTACACTTTATTATGCAAAATAACAAGAAATCTTTGATTAAATGTGAAATTTTAGTCGCAAACCAAATTTTCATACAAAACGCAAGCAGTAAGTCATGGTCCGACCATGCTCTGTCGCTTGTATTTTCTTTAAATTTCCACTTTCGCCCCCCGGTTGCCATAAGAAGCAATGTAAATTAATCGAAATGTCAGATCACTTTGGCCTTATGTGTGTGCGAAAAATTCGTCAGTTCATGGCTTGTAGTTTACGGAGGTTTTGCCCCGACGCATGGCGTGTTCAAAGTGTGCAGCGCACAAAGGCACCGTATCACAAAGACGCCGAAAAAGAAGCTTTCATTTAATTTTTTTTATTATTCTTTTATAAAAATAATATGCCGATTCGCCTAGCCTAGCTTGATTATGCTTCCGTATTGTATGTGTAAGCTGAAAGGCGACGCGGCGTCTGGGTACTTATAATCACTAAGTTATCTTGCAAACACTGACGCCGGCGGCCAGACATCAATGTCGAACGTTCAGTTGAAAATCGAGGAGCGCGTTGTATTTATTATTTTAAATGCTACTTCCATATTTTCATTTATAGGCCCTACATAACAGTTTTGCATTGCCACTTTTTTCAAAAAATAGTTATAATAAAACTACAATAGTATTTTGTATGATTTTTATTTGTATTTATATTTGTACGTAGTGTGTATAGTAATTTTAAAATTTTATTTATAATGATTGAAAAGTATCAGATCTTTGCGACCCCCTTTCAGTAGTCTCGCGACCCCCAGGGGGGTCGCGACCCACAGTTTAAGAAGCCTTGGTATAAGCTATGTCAAGCCTGAAATTAAAGGGAAGGGGGTATATTAAGTTTGATATTTTAGCTTTCTTTTGAATTGGTTAATATAACGAGGTAAGGTTTCCTTGTTGACTTTGAAATGTTCCTCCGTTGATTCCCTAATATTAACCTTCTTATGGTAAGGTTGGAGTTTAGTGACACAATTAAGTTTGAGGTAGTTTGAAGGTTTGGCTTTGAATCTTCCCCAGTTGCACCTTTCAATTCTTTTCTCCTTATTTTTAAACAGAATTTGCTGTATTGAGGGATATTCCTTGGGATCAATTTTTCCGTTTAGGAAATCGATAGGTTTTCTTGCCGTTGATAGGTTTTCTTGCCGTTATAGACTTTGAGGCTTTTGATTACCGGATCTTCGTCAAATGGCGGTCCCTGTTCTTTTTCGATGGCACTCAAGATTCTCAAGTGTTCGTTGAGTGTGTTGTGGAACCGCTCTATATCAGCGTTACTAGTATGGTTGTTCGGGGTAGTGAAGTGGACGTCTATCCCTTCGCTTTTCAGAAAGTTTATGAAGTTTAAACTATTAAAGCCCTTTTCTTGATCTGTGATGATCTTTTTGGGCTTTCCAAATGAAGCAATGTATTGCATGGCAGCATTTTTTAAGTCTGCCCAACTTCTGGATTTTAGGGCTATGACCTGCGCGTGTTTGGTAAATTTATCGATGACTGTTAGGTATGGATTTCCTTTATTCTAGAGGTCTACTTGGGGTTTCCGTAGTTTTGAATGGGAGTTTAAGGGGGTACCTTTCATATTTGGCAGTGTTACAAATATGACAATTGTTTATCACCTTTTGAATTTCCTGCTTGAACTTTGGGAAGTAAAATTTATTCTTTAGCTCGAGGTAGACGTCGTTAATACCTCTATGGTTTGTCTTATTGTGTTGTTCTAATATTCGTTCCCGGAGTTCGTGTCGATCTTTAATATCTTCGAGCATGAAGGAACATTTGTTTATTTTTAGTAACTTGTTCTTTGAGAAATGTTTTAAGTAAGTATTTTGGAACGAATTGTAAATGTTAATATCTTCAATCATAACTCCTACTATTCCTTTGCATGGAACATGGTCTTTTAGGATGTGAATAAAATAATCTTCGTCAGGGGCAGGGTGTCTGAATGTTTTCCTAGTTCGACTGAATTCTTTCGACATTTACTTTGGCTGGGGAGCCTTTTCCTATGATAATCTGTATTTTATAAAAATTTGAAGGCGATTCAGTTATTGGAATGTATTCGGAGTTGTCTTCGTCAGCTGAGTGCATTGTTGCGTCTGTTGACCGGATTTCGTCGATTTCCTCTTCGTTCGCATGTATTTCTACTCTTGATAGTGCATCAGCGACTTGTTTTCTCTACCGTGTAGGTACTCAATATCAAAATTGAATTCTTCCAGTTTAACCTTCCACCTTTGTAATTTCGAGTTTGGTTCTTTTAGATTATGGAGCCACTGCAATGGTTTGTGATCGGTCCTAATCACGAATTTTCTACCGTAAAGGTATGGGCGAAAATATTTAACTGCCCAGACTATCGCAAGCAGTTCCTTTTCGATAGTGGAATATCTACACTCGTGTTCGTTAAGAGTTCGAGAGGCATAACACACCGGATGATTATCTTGGCTTAATACTGCACCTACAGCAAAATTACTTGCATCTGTGGTTAGTGTGAACTATTTGGAGAAGATCTGATATTATTAATAGTTTTAACTTATTGAAAGCTTCTCTATACTCAGGGTTGTTAACGTCTATACGTTTATCCCTTTTTAGATATGCCGTCATCGGTTTCGCAATTTTTGCAAAGTCTTTAATAAATTTGCGATAATATCCGACGAGGCCCAGGAAAGATTTTATTTCCTTTGGTGTCTTGGGGATTGGAAATTTCGCTTCGACTTTATTGGGGTTTGGTTTTATTCCTTTGGTTGTTACAATGTGACCAAGAAACTCTGTTTCTTGTTTCAGAAATTCACTTTTATCAAGCTGTATTTTTAGGTTTGCATCTTGCAATTTCTTTAATATTTTCTGTAAAGAAACGAAGTGCTCTTCTTTACTGGTACTGAAAAGTACGATATCGTCTAGGTAGACGTAACAAATTTTCCCAATGAATTCTTTCAAGACGGAATTCATTAGTCGTTGGAAAGTGGCAGGAGCATTCTTTAATCCGAATGGCATCCTGACAAATTCATAGTGTCCACTATCCGTGCTAAATGCGGTCTTTTTGATGTCATCTTTTTCTATTTGGTGGAAGCCTTTGGCTAGATCGAGCGTCGTGAAATACATAGCACGACCCAATTTATCCAAAATATCCTCCATGTTTGGGATAGGATATTTGTCGTCGATTGTGACGTTATTCAACTTCCGGTAATCGATAACAATGCGCCATTTTTGCTTCCCGGACGCATCTTGTTTTTTTGGAACCACCCATATGGGTGCCGAATATGGCGAGTTACTGGGTCTAATGATACCCTGATTTAGCAAATTGTCGATTTGTTCATGAACTTCTTGTCGATGAACTTCGGGATAGCGATAAAGCTTTGTGTGAATGGGAATTTCATTCGTAGTATTAATTTTGTGTTTTATTTCGTGTGTAAAGCTTAGGTCGTCACCTTCTTTATAGAAGGCTTCGTTGAACTTCTTTATGATTTTCAGAAGCTCGGTCTTTGTGTTTGAATCTAAATGATCACATCTAATTACTTTTTCGTCGAGAAATATTTCGTTTTGGAACGTATCCAATTCTTTGAAGGGGACGGGGATTTGGTATTCTCTTTCTTCGTCTGAGCTGAAGAAGAGTGGAATTTCGTTTCCTGTGTTCAATCTCAAAATTTTATCCTTATAATTGATTTCAGCTTGAAGAGGAAGGAAGCATTATGTTATTACCTATTAAGCCGTCAAACTTGTCATGAAATTTCATTTCTAAGAACTCTAACTTGTCATTTGAATCGAACTCTAGAAATGGTTCGATTGTTATTTTGGTATCACAAGATATTGTATTAAATAATGTTTTAATGTTGATAGGCGTTATCTTGCTAGCATATATGGGATTGCAAATACCCGAATTAATTATGCTCATTGTGGCGCCCGAATCAACGATAAATTTTAGAGGTCTTCCTCGCGATTGCAATTTTATATAAGGAAGTTGTTGTCCTCCGAGGCTATTAAGGGAAAATTTTCTATTTGGTTTTGTGTTTCTACGGAGTGAATTCTAGAGTTAACTGTTCCGTCAACTTCCATAGGTTCAGACCTGTTATTATTATTTAAGTTGAATTGTTGGTTTTGTCTAGGGTTCTGTAAACTGTTGGGTTGCGAAGTTCTGGGGTAAAAATTTGATCGATTATAATTATTTTGCATAGAATTTCGGCTATTAAATGATTGAGGTTGTGGTCTGTTATGTTGAAATGATCTAGAGTTAAAGTTTTGTCGATTATAATTGCCTTGTCTGGAATTCTGATTATTTAATGGTTGAAATTGCGTTCTATTAAGTTGAAAAGGTCAAGGATTGAGATTCGGCTGATTGCAATTATTTTGCCTGGAATTCGAGTTATTACTGTGATAGTTACTTTGTACCTGTATACGAGAATTTCTATTTATATTCGAATTAAATTTGGATGGGTTGTAGTACGCGTAATTACTTTCAAATAGAATGTCTAGGGCCTCCTCTAGTGTTGAGGGGTTTTGGGCTGAACAGAATCGAACGCATCGGTTCTGGAAGTTTATCTTTGAATACTGTTAGGCCCGTCGCGATATTTGCTTTGGTTGTGCGTTCTGAATCGGGCTCATCTCTGGCTTTATTATTTAACCTTCTCAGAATGCCTTTGATTTCACTGTATAAGTCAACGCTATTTGTAATAAAACTCACACCTCGTAGCTCGTCGAAGATTTGCAAAGACGACTTTTTATCGCCAAAATGATTAATAAGTATTGATCTAATTTCAGACCAGGTCTCTACATGATTATTTACTTCTAACACTTCCCTGGCTACGCCTCGTAACTTACTCTTTATTCTACTTAACAAAATCTTTTGACTACTAGTGTCGTACTTTAAAATAGAAGGGACTATGTTTTCAACTAATTCTAAAAATGTAAATAACTCATCACCTTGACCGTTGAATTCAGGTAAGTGTTCGATGTATTTCAATGGGTCTATTGATAGAACCAGCGGCTGTGTTGCTCCGTTTGTTGTCATCATTTCGTTTTCTCCTAGCTGATCTTCCTCCTGTATACTAGTGAGATGGTATCGTTTTATTAAACGTTCGATCCTTCTTCCACGGTAATCCACTTTTGATTTCACTTTTTGGTTGCGTTATAATTAATGATTTTCATGGGCTCGGGGTTAAATTTCCAATTTCAGGATTCACTTTTGTTTTGAAATTTCCTTTCTTCACTTCAAGAATCAAAAGCTTTCACTAAATTGGTACTTTGTGACCATACCACTGCGCTCACTTTCACTTTTGGGGTTTTTATTTTATTTCTTTTGCTTTTCACACACCAAAAAATTTTGGACCTTTAATAGGTTTCCGTTTTGTCACTAATTTTGCTTTGAATTTTCGTTCTTTATCTTAATGGGGATCCTACCGACTGCGCCACTAAAATTTGTCGAACTAAAGCAAGGCAAAAATAATAAAAAAACAAAACGATTAAATGCAAAAGTGGATTTTTGAACGTTACTTTTATTCACGATTCTCACTAGCGAGTGCAATTTACAAATTAACTAACTGTATTCTAACCTTATCGTACGAAATGATTAAAAAAGACCGCCTCTGTGGCTTAACTTAAGCTTTTATCAAGCTTTTTCTTATTGTCGGGAAACGTTAAGGAAAACGTGAAGGAATGCGGGTTTTTTGCGAGTTTAATGTGGAGCTTGTAATGTAGAGCTAGCCGTCTGTGGGAATTTCCTGTCGTGCGATATGATGCCCGTTGGGTTTATGCTGAGGTAAGTAAGTTCGTGAGAATTTGCGTCTTTGAGGAAATTTGTAGGTTGAGATTTGATAACTTCGAATTTCTGTGAAAATAGTGAAGGTTCATCATGCTGGGATGTAACTATATATATTTATTTATTTATTTATTTTTTTTTATTACATTTACCTAGCTTTGTATTTTTAATTCTCAACTGTTGGTTATTGTTGTTGTGTACTCGGGGTGAACAACTCACTGCTTGTGACCAAACAACACTTTATCTTTAACACTGTTTATTACATAGGTCAACTTTAGTTACAGATCATACACTTTAATTCTTTTAATTTTAACAATGTTGGCTATTAGTTTATATTACAGGTACAAAACATACACTTGATTACTTTTTATTTTAGCACTATTTATTGAATAATTTTAATTGTACTTACAAAACGTGCACTTAATTACTTTCTATTTTAACACTATTTATTGAATAATTTTAACTTTAGCTTTCAAAACATTCACGTAATTACTTTTTATTTTAACACTATTTATTGAATAATTGCAATTTTAGCTTTCCTTCTACAATTTCGCGTCTTTACCTTTTCGCCAGACTCTTTCGAAAAATTCACGACCTAATTACTTCACGGTTAGGACCAGACTCTTTTTCTAAAAATCATTCATACTTAGGTGTAATTAGTACACCTACATGAAAGAAAGCTTTAAGCTTTTCTTTCGTTAGATCTTCTGCCTCTCTTACACAGGCAGAAGACGATGTAGGGAGAGGTCATGATCGTATTCCATGTATAATTTGTACCTTACCCATGTATATGGGAGCGAGGTACGGTACATGGTACTTGAAATGTTTTGTCAGCGCTTTCCGTGTGAACGAATTATTTTCGTTCTTGCGCTTTATCGGGAATATGCTTATGTAGCATTTTACATGCTACGAAGGTTCGTATGCTGGTTGAGTCAGTAAGTGTAATTTAATGTTTTGTTTGTTACACTTGAATTTTTATGCTGGCTCAACCGAATGCATATGGATTCGAGTTTATGGCTTATCGTCTTGAATAAGCTGAATCCGATATGCGGCATAATCTTGTTCTAGTAATTGACTTCCCGTTGTATATCGGATTAGGATTTTTACGACTTATGTTTATAAGTGAAATCCGATATACAACATTGTACAGTTAACTGATAGGACGCTCGGCCTTCGACTTGGGGTTCATTGTTCTTGCAATTATCTTGCTGACTGCTTTTCTTATGCAGGAACCTCTTCTTCCATATTAATATTATAAGGTAAGGAAGGTATTAAAGGGCAAAGGTAGTTTGAGGTGGAATATTATTTTGTCGGTACGAATGGCGGTTCGAACATTACTTATTTGGTAAATTTGTAGTAAGTTGTTTCTGTCTTTATTAATTGGGAGTGTAAGGGTGTCTGGAATTCCATTTTGTATCATCTCCAGCGTATTTCTTATTTGGGCGGGAGTGATTATGGAAGGGTGTGGCTTACCATGTCGAACGTCGGTTACTAAGTCGATTAAGAGGTTTTGTGTTGATTGATACCGTAGCATCATCAAAGTAGTCAAGGAAACCATTATTTCCAATTCTGTCGTAATGTTTCGCATTAGTACGTCGCTGTTTACGCGGTTGACTACGGACGTCAGTTTCTCTAACTTCTTTTCGATGTGTATAAACTGTTCCTTGATGGTTAAACGGGTTTTATTAAAGATATTAATGGTAGTATCGATTATGATGGTTTGATTTTTGATTAGTCCTAACAAATATCCCTGGTTGTTGTTCAGTTCGTCTATGTGTTCATTAAACAGCTTTCAATCTTCCTCGTCTAAGGTCCCAAATAGAGATTTACTTAAACTCCCGACGACATTAAATAGGCTTCTCTTGAAACCAGTTATTTCCGGTGTTAGTAAAAAAGAGTTTTGTTTCAGGGTTCTCGAGATGGTATTTAACTGCAGAGTAATATCTTTGCACAGTGGCAACTTGTTATGGTGATACTCGATTAAGTCGCAAAGCTTTTTTGCTTCTTCAGTACAATTGTTCAACTTATCTAATTCGAAGTTTAAATCCTTAAAATCATAATATATTATTACTTGCCACTCATTGCTGTATAGTCCTACATGTCCTACTTCTTCGAAATATATCCCGGGATTGTCCTTCAAGTCTGACACCGTTAATGGTCCTTTGGCTTTTGCATTCGTCGGTGTTATTCCCCATATAAGGATAGCTGTCGTCAAAACCCTGAAGTGAGGATTCGTATTTTAAAACTTATTCAAGGAATAATTTGAGATTGTTGTTGTGGATAGTTTTGGTTTAATTCCCTATTCTAATGGTAGAATTTTTATTCGAGTTAATTTTTATTACTTCGAATGGCCCACTCCACAAGGGTGCAAACTTATTTTTCCTTGCATTATTTTTTAAAAGTACCTGGTCTCCAATATTATAAGTTTTTACTTTTGTATTTTTATCGTGTAACCGTTTTGAGTTTTCTTTACTACCAATTAATTTTACCTTCGCTATTTGATGACTGTGTTGCAGCCTAACCTTAAGTTTATTAGCATAGTTGTCGTAGTTGTAACCAATGACTGGGTTACATTTGATCACCGAGGGGATATTCGGAGGATTGTCATAGAGGAGCTCATAAGGAGTATATCCTGTACTTGAGTGTGGACTCGTGTTGTACACGAATATATTATATATATAGTATTCGGCAAGAGTTCTGTGACACCGCTCTAATGCTGTTTTATGCCGGGAAACTTAAGAATGTTTCTGGGCAAAGGACGGGGAGTGCTTGCCTAGATCGGCGAAGATCACCAGCCCTGATTTATATCTTAATTCACAAATTCACAACACCTTTTATTATATAAAATAACTTTTATTCACTTTTATTTGTTTAAGCTCAATCTTTTCTTTTATATCATTACATAAAAATGTTAAATTACTAGCAAAACTTTCGACCCAAGACTCAAGAGGAGTTGAAGACCCCTCTGATTGCAACTCGGTGTCGAAATCTTAACTCTTTTGAGGAAAAAACCAAAAAACCTCTTTCATCGACCTCCGTCCATATTTATCATGATTTTCCCAATTACATAGGAAAATGTGCTATCCAATTACGGAATTAGCACATAATCAATTAGTAGGGGAAGCTTAAGCCAGAGAGAATGTAGAGTGTCGTATGTACCTACGAAAGTAGCGCGACGGTTCTATGTTCTATGCACATATGTAAGTTGAAGAAAAGGGGAACGCATCAGAGTTACTTATGAATGGTGGAAACGTGTGCAAGACATTAAGTGAGAATTTATTGAAGATCATATTCCATCCATGTGTATTGCACTGTCTGAAATTCATGCTGAGAAAAGGGAAATTGATTTATACTTGCGTTGCCAGGGATTAAACTGATGATGCCAGGGATTAAAAGATGGTAAGATTTTAATGGTAATGAGCTAGGTTACCGGCTCATTAAAATGCTCCGTTGGTCTGTGGGTGATAGGGGGTAGTGTGGAGTTTCGTTATTTTTAGCAACTTGCATGTTTGCGAAAACACATCACTTAGAAAATTGGATCATTGGTCAGTTATTACTGATTCTGGGATACCGTGCCTACAGACTATGTTTGTAGTGAAGGCTTCCGCAACTGTTCCTGCTTCGGCATTGCGCAGTGGTATCGCCTCTGTAAATTTGGTAAGGTCCTCTTGGAATGTTAAGAGGTAACGATTGCCTTCATGACTTAAGGGTAGTGGTCCTACTATGTCAAGGTATATTTTCTCAAACGGCCTCGTGCTGGTCGTTGTTATTTTCATGGGTATTTTGGATTTTTACACAACTTATTTGTTTGGCACGAAACGCATTTTTTTATATAAGTTTCCACTTGGTGATTAAGTCCGGGCCAGTCATACATGATTCGTATTCTTTTTGTCGCGCGAGCTATTCCTTGATGGCCTCCGATTGGCGAGTGATGGAATAATTCTATAATTTTAGACTATTCTTCAGGTTTTGTGATGACCTTAACGCGCGATATATACAGTTTTGGGTCAATATTAGTGTCTTTGAATATGAAATACAACATGTTTTTTAATTCTAAAAGGATCAACGGTCCTACGTTTGGAAGGGATATATTTGCTTCATTAAGGTGGTTTTTCACGCAATACGTTTTAATATCGTTTAAACTGTTAAGGACCTGATTGTACTCTCTTGCAGTGCGTGAGGGAATGGTCACTTTAGCGATTAAGTATCGTTTTTTATTTACTTCGTATTCTTCTAATACTCCGAAGTTCAGTTTTTGGCTTAAGATTTATGATTGTTCTTTTGTCGTGTCAAAAACAATATAAAAATAAAAATTAAAACAATTAAAACAATCACTTTCGATTTATTTATTAATTAACTTTATTGACATATATTAATATTTTCGCGACCAAAAACTTACAAACGAACTTAACTATCCGACGATTAAAATTTTACTCATCCAACGCTAGCGTAATAACTTCTTAAGCTTTATGCACAGAGACGTGACATGTGATCTAATTACAAGAAAGGTGCTGATGCACCGTCTGCGTTTTAGTGATACTTCAGGTTCTTGGAATTTTTATTTGTGACTTGAAATATTAATGCTTGGGAAATAGGATGTTGAAAAATAGAGTATCTCATTTCGGTCATTAAAATGTCTGATCAGCTATTTAGTAATTAATTTTAAAGAAACGTGGGATTCTCATGATTATGTTAGCGTTGGATATAACTTTTGTATGTATACTTAACTAATGTTAGCGTTGGATATAACTCCCCCCGCCTTTGCCTGAGGCTCCGACGAAGTTATTTCAATATTTATATCATTAGTTTTGTCCTTTTTTTGTTTACAATAAAATATTATTAACACAATAACAATTGCAATGATGCAAATAATTGTTGTTATATTAAGACCTAGGTTCATATGGTTTTGATTTACATTATGGTAATATATTTCTTCTATTTGTTTTCTGTTTTCAATATTTTTTACATGTAATTCTTCCAGTTTAATTTTCGGTATTGTGGAGTTTTCTTTAATTTCGGTTATAAAATTTGGAATAATAGGCGTATCGTAAACATTAATTTCAATATTTTTGTATACATTTTCTTTTATCTTAATTGTACAATTTTGGAATCTTATAAGATTGTTGCCTTTTATATTTATTTTTAACGCATTGCAATTTTGTAAAATTTGGGTGTTTTCCAAATTTTTTGTTAAAATAATTCCCTCGCTTATTTCTTTTATTTTTTCTTCTTCATTGATTTCCATGTTGCAATAACCTATTTTAAAATTTGCTATATTTTCAATACATTTGTCTTTGATCTCAATTAAATTTTTCTTCATATTATCTTTTACAGGAAACTTAAAGGCTTCATTTTTTTGATCTGTCAGTATCTCATTTTGCAATAGGTGCAAGGATTTGTATTCTTTATTTGGAATAGGTTCGACTAGTATTCGGTTATAAATGGTTTCAGAAAAGGTCGGAATAAATACGATGATTATAATTTGGTCTTGCCAAAGAGCTAGTGCTATTTTAATATTTTGCAAAGTTTCTAAATCTTTTACAAATTTGAGTTCTTTGTTAGTTAGTATATTTTTGGTCAGTATTCCTAGCTTACTTGTGAAAATAATTTGCTCTATCTCGTCTAAGTGAGTTAATAGTAGGTTTATGTCGTAATTCATTCGGAATATTTCTTGCATGTAAGTTATTTTATGTTCCAGGTTCATTATTTTGTTTGTCATATTCCTGCTGAAGTCGTTTATAAATTTTTCTATAAGATTTTGTTGTGTTCTGATGTGCAGTGTAATGTTCTGAATTGACTCTGAAAGATCTTTATTAATTTGAACTTGTTTATTATTTTCATAGATCAATTTTCCATTATTTTTCGTAATGGCTTCTAATTTTCCTCTTATTTCTATTTCATCTTCGCTATCCATAGTACCTGCTAATAACTTCAGTCCCTTGCCTAAGATATTTATTAGACCTCTTTTAGTTTTAGTATGTGGTTTGATATTAAGAATTTTGGTTTCTAATAGTTGAAGGCTATGTTCCATTGTATTAAATATTGGGCCAATTTCTTCTGAATTTGGTCTTAATGTTTCTATATTGTTCCTAATGCAATTTGTTGTTGTTTCGTATTCGGTGATATTAATTATGTGTATTATCTTCTTATAATTCCTAATTAGTTTTATTTCTCCTAATTTTATTGTTACGTAACCGTTGTTGTTGCTCAGGTCTTGTACTTCAATTTTTTGTGCCACTGCTAGTAGAAGGTAGGTCAGGATCAACAGACTGATTTTGGCCATTATTTGAAATTATATTTCGCATTTTAGATTTATGTCTATTACGGTTTTCGTCTTCTTTTATTGGGAACCTAATATTATTGCTATTTTGAAATTTTCTTTTTTTTCTTACATGAGTTTTATAATATTTGTGCCCTGTGTCCTTATCTACTACGTGTTCGTCGTCAAATAAGTTAGTATTTATTTTTCTAAATTTAGAATGGTTTTTACCTCCTCTTATTTCCTTAATGTAGTTAACTCCCGGTTCCAGATTGACATTATCCCTACTTTCATTTAATTTATTAATAACTTTACTCTTTTTTTTCAGAATTCTTTCGTAAATTTCTTTGTATTCATCCTCATTAATTTTTCCTTGAACGAAATCTATTAGTTTTCTTTTCGTCGTGGAATGTATAGTGTTGTTGTAGTACCCGTTAATTAGGATCATTTGCTCTTCTATTGAAAGGTTACCTCTTCGATGTTTAAAAATTCTCAAATGTTCGTTTATAGTGTTGTGCAGCCTTTCGATATCTGCATTACTATTATGGTTAGAATTTGATGTGTAATGAATTTCAATTCCATGGTCTTTAAGGAATTTCCTTAATAGTTTGGACTTCATGCCTAATTCATTATCTGTTACCACCTTTTTTATTTTACCATACGTACTAATATATTTGGAAAGAGCTTTCCTAAATTCTTTTTCGCTCCTATTATCAACTTTTACAAACATTGCTATTTTACTAAATTTATCTACCATGGTAAAAAACAGGGTTTTATTAATCGAATAGAAAACGTCCAAATGTATGATTTCATTTGGTTTATCCGGGGTATCCGATATTTTAAAAGGAATTTTCGTAGGTTTCCTTTCATATTTCTCTAAAATACATATTTCACAATTATTTATAAGTTTAGTAATTTTAGTTCTCATATCTGGGAAATAGTATTCCTTTTTTAGTTCTTCATACACTTCACTTATTCCTCTATGATTATTTCTCAGATGCTCGTTTTCGATAAGCTTTTCTAACTCATTTTCATCGGTTACGTCTTTTAGCAATATTTTACATCTGATTATTTTATATCCTGAAAAGTTTTTCTCATATACGGTGCGGAATTTTTCGAATAACTCATCATCCAATAGTATCGCATTTGTACATTTAGGACTGAGATGATTTTTAATTATTTGTGATAGGGTTTGGTCGTCCGCTGTTTTTAGGGCGATCGTTTTGCGGTTTTTATCAAATATAATTTCGGTTTTCATTTGTAATGCTCCTGACATTTGTTTCTTGAATATTACTTGATTTTTATACAAGTTGATTGGAGTTACTGTTTCCACTATCATACACATATTTGTAGTAACTTCGTTATGATTTATTTCTATTCGACTTAGGAAGTCGGCTACTTTGTTTTTTCTTGTCCCTTTTTAAATATTGTTTCATACTCGTATTCTTCGAGTTGTAGTTTCCAACGAATTAGTTTGCTGTTCGGTTCTTTTAACTTACTGAGCCAAACTAATGGTTGATGGTCGGTGTACAGTTTTTTTTTCCTCCCATATATGTATGGTCTGAACTGTTTAAGACACCAAACTATGCTGAGCAGTTCCTTCTCTATAGTTGAGTAGTGAATTTCGTGCTCGTTAAGGGTCCTTGAAACATAAGAAATTGGTTTATTTCCTTGCTCCAGTACTCCTCCTATCGCATATTTGCTTGCGTCCGTTGTGACTTCGAACGTTTTATTGAAGTCGGGGTACGTTAGTATTGGAGCGGAAATCAATTTATGTTTAAGTGTTTCAAAACTGTTTATGTAATTTTTATCACGCACGTCTATTTTTGCGTTTTTCTTTAAAAACACGGTCATCGGCTTGGCTATGTCGGCGAAGTTTTTTATAAATTTTCTATAATATCCCGCTATACCAAGGAACCTCTTAATTTCTTTTGGGGTCCTGGGTATATGATAATTTTTAATAGCTTGTATCTTTTTGGGATTTGGATGTATTCCATCTTTGTTAACGACATGCCCTAAGAATTCTACTTCCTTTCTCAGAAATTCACATTTGTCTAACTGGATTCTGAGCCTGGCTTGTTTGAGTTTTCTAAATACAATTTTAAGATTTTTTATATGTTCCTCTAATCCATTTGAAAATACTACAATGTCGTCCATGTAGGGTAGGCATTCTTTTCCTATATTTTCTCGAAATATGTTGTCCATGAGCCTTTGAAATGTACTAGGTGCGTTTCTCAGACCAAAGGGCATTCGACAAAATTCATAATGACCATTGTCTACTGAGAATGCGGTTTTTTCAATATCTTCTGCGCACATCTCTATCTGGTGAAATCCACTCTTTAGGTCGATAGTTGAGAAGTAATTACTTTTCCCTAATTTATCCAATATTTCGTCAATATTTGGTATAGGGTAAGAATCGGCTATGGTTTTCTCATTGAGTCTTCGATAATCAATGACCAATCGCCATTTTGGTTGACCCGAAGAATCTAATTTTTTCGGAACGATCCAGACAGGGCTATTGTATGGACTAGAACTGGGTCTAATTATTCCATCGTTTAACATTTCTTGTATTTGTTTTTGAATTTCCTGTTTATGAATGTAGGGGTATCTATAATTTTTGCTTTTAATGGGGATGCTATCGATAGTATTGATTTTATGCTTTATTTCGTTAGTAAATGTTAAAGGTTCATTATCGCGAAAAACATCTTGGTTCTGTATAATAATGTCAATCAGTTTAGATTTTTCTTCTATGTTTAGGTGGTCTACCCTTATTTTCTCTAAAGCTTTTTCTTTGGTCAAGTTATTGTTAATTTCCCTATCATATTCTTCCAAATTGTTAAAGTCTAGTATTTCCTGGATTTGAATGGAGGGAAATGGATTATCGAAGTTAAGGATGTGGGGTTTGTTATCGGTATTGATGATTTTAGCCAATGCTTTAAAGTTTTCAACTTTATAAGCTCCTCCTAGGATAATGACATGGTCGTTGATTTTCCTTTCCTCTAATAGAGTGCATCCTTCTCTTTCTATGACTGGGATTCTATAGAAGAATTCGCCGGGATCTATTTGATAAATAGTGTTTTCGGATTCGTGGGAGAAGTATAATTTAATTTCTTTATCATTTATTTTTATTACTTTGTCTTTGTAATTAATATTAGCTTGATATCTCATTAAGATGTCATTACCTATAAGGCCGTCGTAAACATCATGAAAATTGTATACTAGAAATTCTAATTTGTCGTTATTTTGGTTAGTGCAAAATTCCTCGAAACAATCTACAGATATTTTTTCGGTTATATTTGTGATTTGTTTTAAAGATCTGAGAATTATGGGTTTATTTAGTTTAATTGGATTTGTGTTTTTGAAAATTCCTGGTCTGACCAACGAATTTGAGGCACCAGTATCGATTAAGAATTTGTAGTTCTGGAGTTTCACGTAGGATAATCGGTTGAGGTCGTTTCCCGAAAATTTCCAATTTCTACGACATTTTGGCAATTAACGTCCATAGGTTCAACATCATTATTGGATTGATTACGCGTTCTAAATGCGGTAGATGTTTGTTGAGGCAAGTTATTAGTATTGTTACTGTAGTTTCCTCGATTATGTTCATTGTAACTATTAAGATTTCGTGGAAACCCGTTATTGTAGTCATTGTTGTGATACTTATTATAATTACTCTGGGTTCTGTCGAAGTTCCTATTTTGAGTATTCTTAAGAAAAGAATTGTGATTACCAAAATTTGGTTTATTTGGTGAATAATTTGGGTTACGATTGGGTACATTTGTATTTTGAATAAATGAAGAGAAGCCATTTCGCGAATTTGACGCGGCTTGTGGAATAAATTCCCTATGTGAGTTGTGAAAATGAGGTTGAAAGTAATTTTCACGTCTTTCTTGATTGTATCTATTTCGAATATTTCTGTCTCTTCTAATGGGGTTACTGATTTTATTTTCATTAATATCACTACCTGTGTATGCATATCCTGCTTCATACAGAATATTCATAGCATCTTCCAGGCTTTCAGGGTTTCGGCAAAACAGAATCGATTTCATCGGCTCGGGGATTTTTGTTTTGAAAGTATTAAGTGCACTCGCGATATTCGATTTTAGATTTCTTTCTACATCTGTGCTACTATTTTGCTCTTTTAGTTTGGTTTTTACATTTAATCTACGAAGAGTGGTTTTTATATTATTATAAAAATCCACTGCATTTGTTTTAAAATTTACTCCTCTTAGTTCCTCGTAAAGCTGACTAACACTCAACCTATCTCCAAAATTATTATTAAGAATTTTCTTGACATCAGTCCATGTGGTTACACGATAATTTATTTCAATTACTTCTTTGGCTCGACCTTTTAATTTTGATCTGATTAAATCAGAAAATATTTCTTGAGAAGGAATGTCGTACCTTTGAAGTATGGGGTGGATTCTATCAATGAGATCGATAAATGTTTGGAGTTCTCGCTGATCTCCATTAAATTCGGGTAATTTTTCGAGGTAACGAAGGGGGTCAATTGTAAGTAAAATTGGTTGAGTCATGTCTGGTTTGGTATTTAATTTTATGATTTCGTTAGTTACTTCGATAGTTTCTTTATTTAGGTTTAAATCAATTATTTGTTCTATAATCTTATTTAAATTCTCCTCGTTGTTTTGGGAACTCCGCATTAAGAAAAAATTTGACTTTTTATAGCTCACAAAAAAAATTTTCACTTGCACCTTTTATTGCATTCAGAGATAACTTTTGTATATAAAAAAAAATTTCACTTATAGATTATTTATTTATAATTTCACACAAATTGATCACTTTTTATTAATCTAATTCACACGTAAATTTCTATATATGAATGTAATTTAGTTTTAAATGGAGTTAGTATGATCTTCTTCTACTGTTATTTTAAATGATAAAAGATTGAAAGAAAGTAAATAATATTTACGTTACTCTGTTTTCTCTTAGTGTTACACGTGTTTGTGTCCAACGATGTCAGTGTAGTTTGTTGTCGTCAGATTGCTATGCCGGATCAATTAGTTCGTCCTTCGATATTGCTGCTCCACAAGTTGCGATTTCGTTTATTTCCACTAAACGCTCCAAACAGGTGGTAATGGTCGGGAAACACAATAATTACTTGTTGGTGAATTTATATACGCTAAACGCCTTCATGCAATTATTGCTTTATACATTTTATGTCACACAACCGAGTTGTTTCTGTTCATTTGCTTTGAACAGAGTAAATTGAAAATTGGTTTATTTTCACTAAACACAACTATAATTAAACTTTCGGCTGTTTAAAGTTTTTTATATCGTTTTATCGAGACACGATTGATGCGCTTTTCGGTTTAATAACCCGGAGAAAACACTTATTTTTGTTTGTTTTAACTTTCCGTAGCGCATCCTACCGACTGCGCCATTTATGATTGTTCTTTTGTCGTGTCAAAAACAATATAAAAATAAAAATTAAAACAATCACTTTCGATTTATTTATTAATTAACTTTATTGACATATATTAATATTTTCGCGACCAAAAACTTACAAACGAACTTAACTATCCGACGATTAAAATTTTACTCATCCAACGCTAGCGTAATAACTTCTTAAGCTTTATGCACAGAGACGTGACATGTGATCTAATTACAAGAAAGGTGCTGATGCACCGTCTGCGTTTTAGTGATACTTCAGGTTCTTGGAATTTTTATTTGTGACTTGAAATATTAATGCTTGGGAAATAGGATGTTGAAAAATAGAGTATCTCATTTCGGTCATTAAAATGTCTGATCAGCTATTTAGTAATTAATTTTAAAGAAACGTGGGATTCTCATGATTATGTTAGCGTTGGATATAACTTTTGTATGTATACTTAAATAATGTTAGCGTTGGATATAACTCTTAAGCTCGGGTTGAGTTCGTTAAGATAAATTTCGGTTTCGTCTTCTGTTTTTGGTAAAAGAAAAAATTTAAGCTTTATACCTTTTTGATTTAGTATATGTTCATATTTTTCTCTTAGGGGATTATTTTTGGGTTAAAGTGATGAAGAATATTCTGTGTATAAGTCGCGGACATCATTTTTATTTTCTTCTGTGGTATTCGGTTCTTTATTAACTTGGGCCTGTCGTCTGGTTATTACATTCACTACCTTGTCTTCATTGTTATTTGTGACGCAAGGGGGAAACCTGCTAAGAGCATCCGCGTTGACATTGAGCTTTCCTGGTTTGTGGATAATAGTGTAATCGTATTCCTCCAACTTGATCCTCCATCTCATGAGTCGAGAAGTGGAATCCTTTAACTTCATCAGCCAAACGAGCGGCTTGTGGTCTGTGATGATGTTAAACTGTCTACCATACAGGTAAGGCCGAAATTTTTCGACCGCGTAGACGATTGCTAACAGTTCCTTTTCTATCGTGGAGTACCGGGTCTCAGCCGGGTTTAGAGTTCTGCTAGCATAGCACATTGGTAAATCCTTCCCGATTTCTCCTTGTGATAGGACGGCACCTATAGCGATGTCGCTTGCATCTGTGGTGACGTTAAATGGTTGGTCAAACTTGAGGTAAGAGAGGATTGGTGCGGTGATCAGTTTATCCTTTAGATTTACAAAAGACTCGTCACAGAAACTGTCCCATTTAACTGGCGCTTCCTTTTTTAACAGGGCTGTCAACGGTTTAGCTATTTGAGCAAAAGCCGAGAAATGCTTTTACATCCTTAGCCTTTTTGGGCCTTGGGTATGTCTTTACCGCTGTAATTTTAGAGGGGTCTGGTTGTACCCCATTTTCGCTCACGATGTGCCCTAGATACACTATCTCTTTTTGAAGGAAATGACATTTGTCTGGTTGTAGTTTTAGCTGGTGCATTTTTAATCGATCAAACACTTGAACTAATTTTTCATTATGATCTCTCAGGTTATGTCCGTAGATGACGATGTCATCCGAGTAGACAAAACAATGTAGTCCCTGCAGTCCCGTTAAGGCCGTATTCATTAGCCGTTGGAATATGGCGAGTGCACCTTTTAATCCAAAGGGCATCCTATTGAAGTGATAATGGCCAAACGGGGTGCTAAAGGCCGTCTTTTCCTTATCTTTGTTGTCCATGGGTATTTGGTGGAATCCGTTAGCTAAATCTAACGTGGTTAAATACTTGGAGCGACCGAGTTGATCTAGGATGTCCGTTATATTTGGCAATGGGTAGGCGTCTCCGAGTGTAACCTCGTTAAGACGTCTAAAATCTACGACGACTCTCCAACGTTTTTTACCGGTTTGGTCTGGTTTTTTAGAAACTAGCAGCATTGGCGAGTTCCACGGACTTTTACTGGGACTTATAATATAATAATAATTTATTGCTTATAATTGTACACAAGATTTACAATCTTTTGTGAGTACAAACTAGTAAGTCGGAGTAATATGAATTCAAGATAATAAACAGAAATGAGCCATTATAAACTAAGAACAAAAATTAAAAAATAAATCGGCTATATCAGATAGTTCAGAACGAATTATAACAGAGTTGTTAAAAAAAATAAAAAATTACATCTGTTTAAAATTTAGTTTAATTTTAATTTTGATTTAATTTAGATTTAATTTCAAATTTCAAAAATTTCAAAAGCTGCTACCTAGACAAGAAAAAAAAATAAATAGAAACTAATTACATATATACAGGATTATACAATGTGAGTTCGAATTTGCGTTTTTAATGCATTGACGATGCTTGCAGTTTGCAAAGTAACGGGTAAACTATTCCATAATCTGATAATCTGGACGAGGTAAAAACCTTCCATAACTGGTTTATAAAAGCGTGGCATTACAAGATTGCTGTTTTGATGAGATGTAGTGGACTGAAAAAATTCCCTAAGATATTCCGACTTATTTGATCGCAGTACACTGAAAAGCAGAATAAGCGCTCGACGCTTCAGATAAGATTCCAAAGAGCAGCCGAGTAATCGAAAACGAAAAGGGGAAACATGATCAAATCTACGCAAACCAAATACAAATCTAATACAGTCGTTGAATCCAACCTCCATTTTACCTGCACAAATATTATCCAATTTGGGAAAAACAACACTTCGAAAAGTGAAATGAGGCAGAATCAACGTCTTTACCAGGGTTAGACGAGTATTACAGGGCAGAATATCGGCCGATTACCAAAGTCTACGCAGACCAGCATAGATCTTACCCAGTCTCGCCTTGACATAATCACAGCACTTCATACTGCTATTTAATTGTATTCAAAGATTTGTAACTTTATTCAGCACGGGTAGCGGGGAATGGTTTAGAAGCACTGGTGGGACGCTAGACATATCAAAGACGCTATTATAGAAACATATAGACTGTGACTTTACAGGGTTAAGTTGCAGACCATTGTCTAAAGACCATGAGTATATTCCATCAATATCTGCCTTTACACGCGCTAAGCAATCCTCTAGAAGACCGATAGGCCGGCTTAGATAAACCTGTACATCATCAGCATAGAGATGTACTTTTACATCTCGAACAGCCTTTGGCAGATCATTTATGAATAAGCTGAATAACAGTGGACCCAGTATCACACTGTAGAGGTAGTATTGTGGAATAGACATTGCCGACCCTGACCCGCTGGCCACGGGCGCTCAGAAAGTTGTCCAACATAGATGCTGCTGAGTTACCGAAGTTAAAACAAGAACAGAGCTTTTGCATAAGCATTCCATGGTTAACACTATCAAAAGCCTTTGAGAAATCCAAGAGGACAAGGGTAGTGAATTTGTCACAATCCAGTGCGGTTCTAATGTCAGAAGTTATCTTTAATATAGCAGTTTCACAACTATGAAGTGCTCGAAAGCCTGATTGCCATCGGGATAAAAGGTTATTCCTATTCACGTGTTCAAGTATTTGCTGGTACATTATTTTTTCCAACACTTTAGATAAAAAGCAAAGTAAGCTGATTGGGAGAAAATCAGCTGGGGATTTTGGCGAATTTTTCTTTGGTACTGGAAGAATAGTAGCTTCCTTCCAGTTAGTGGGAAACGAGGATGAAGTAAGACAGAAATTTATTATGTTAAGTATATACATACTGATAATAGGTAGTATTAGTTTAATGAAGCGTGGCGATAAGTTGTCCGGTCCAGTTGCTTCAGAACTAATTGAGTTACACGACGATAGAAGTTCAGTAACATCCACCCCACGAAAAGAAAAGCTGTGATCAGAACTGCTTGGAGTAATATCAGGATTGCGCATCATGCTAAATTGACGAATATTGGAAGCAGATGGAGCAGTATGGTTGGAAGAAGTAAAAGAGTTGTTAAGCTCGTCTGGCTCAAAGTTGCATTCAGTTTTATCCTTTCCATAAACTCCGATCTTACGTAAATTCCGTCACAGATTTTTAGGGTCGAGGTTAGCGTCAATTTTGTAGGAATAATATTGCCGTTTAGCTAGTCTAATTGCGCTTGTAGCTCTATTGCGGGCAACTTTGTACACTGCTCTTGCTTCAAATGTTTTAAGACGCCTGTAACGTTGATAGAGATACTCGCGCTCCGCAATGAGATTACGTACGCTCGCTGTAAACCATGGACAACCCTTCATTGTAGAAACTGTAGTCTTTATTGGTACGTACTTATCAAATAGATATGATACCAACGACGTTAAAAACTCGACTTTCTCGTCCACAGAAACGCAGTAAAAAATGTGCCACCATGGCAAACTTTGGCATTCATCAAATAGTTACCCTGTGTCTATTCTTTTATAATCGCGAAATGAGAAACTAACCGGGTGCGGAATCATGCTTAATGATAAGTCATAGCTTAATAAAAGATTATCATGGTCTATATTGCTAGGGGGGCTAATTTGGGTGTGATTTATTATTTTTCCTGCATCGGTAACAAGGTTCAGATCAAGGATCGAGGGAATTGTTGAATTGAAGAAGGTGGGCAAGGTATTCACCTTGGTTAGATGTAGAGATTGGAGGATATGCGAAAATTGATCAGTAACGGCATCTTGTCTACGCAAGTTAACATTAAAATCACCACCAACTATACAATTTTCGTAGCGTTGAGTTAAGCTTGAGATTTTGGTTTCAAATTCGTGAGCGTTATCGCAGCTAAAACAATTAGGGGGGCAATACACAGACGTAACCACACATTTTTCACTAGCCGAACACACCTCGACACTTACGAATTCAATTGCTTGTTCCATTGAGGCTGCAATTAGCTTAGCTCTAAGCCAATCCCTTACAAAAATAGCAACACCTCCACCCCTGCGTTCTTTTCGGTCATTACGAAAAATATTAAAACCTGAAATAGTAACTAGCGACGACGGAATAATATCACTCAGCCATGTTCCACTGACGAGAATAATATGCAAATTGTCAATTGAAAAAAGAAACCTTAGTTCATCTATCTTATTGCGGATACTTCGCGTATTTAACGTACAGACATTTAAACCCGAGGACCGATTGCAAAAATTGCTAAGCAAAATCCTCACCACGTCCAGCTCAGAACAAACTCTATCCATACTCATATATATTAAGCGCACCTCCGATGCATTTCATTATAAAAAATTTACTCAAAACGAAAAGGAATAGGAGCAGCATTTAAAGTAATAATTAAAAAAAGATACTATAATATAATAATTGGTAATTATCTTCAAAAGAAAGAAAATATGTAATTTAGAAAAGAGAAAAATAAAAATATAAATTATTAGTATGCGTAAATTCAACTCAAGAAAAGTTATTATGAAATAATTATAAACAAGTTATTAACTACTAAGGAAAACAAAAAAACCTATGTACAACTCTAACAATCACATAGTTATCAGCTCCAGCAATACTTCACTGCACGAAGACAATATGTGCAAATCAATATTTCAAGAAGCAATGGTTTGCAGCTGTTCAATATTTACAATTTTTGTTTCAACATCTCCTTCACTTCGTTTAATATGAACTAATCCACCTCTGGTTCGCACGTAGACAAGCTTTCCCAGTTTGCGGAGTTTTAAATCCTCCCGAAGAAGAGAATTATTGTGAGGTGTCAGGCTTTCGTTAATGTAGACCGGGCTGGATGACGAGAAACCCTTCACATCTGATAGTCGTATGCCTTTACGCCTGCGGAGAGCGGACAGAAATGCCCTTTGCTCCAAGCTAGAGGGGAAACGAACAACTATCCGCGTACTTAGCACTAAAGGCGGCGATGGTGACTTGGACTTGATACGGAAAGCATCAATATGCGGCGATATAGGAAACTCGATCACAGAAGCAACACTCTTAAGCACATCGATTGAATTCTCTTTATCCAATTTAGGAATTCCCCTAATTACAACATCACTCAAGCGCTGAATGCGGTATAAGTTCTCAACCTGAGAATGCAAGAGGTTATTTTTTTCCTGAAATTGTAGTAGTGAGTTTTCACAGGCAACCATTCTATCATTAAAAGAATGGATTGCATCCTCAATTTTAGATGCTATTTGACTTTCCAGTTGCTGCATTAGGCCATTAATTTTCTCGAAAAGTCGGGACTCCAAAGATTCCACCAGCTTGTCCAGGGAGACACTTGTTAAACCCGATTCACCTGTCTGCACCCTACCAGTGCTTCGCGTTGTAACACAGAATTCGTCCGAGTTTGAAGTTGACGGAGTCTTCTCTCTCTTATGCCCCTTGCTTGTCATTGTATTCAAGAGGAATACCGTAAATAAATTTAGATTTACAGCTTATGCAGAAAAACTCAATAAAACTGCTAATCCAGATCCCGCGAAAAGGAATATGATAGAACAAAAAACACTGCTACAAGATTCCTTACAAAAACTTTATATTATATTCGAGGAGCAAAAATGGATGCGGAAACTATATGCGGTAAATACAGCGAAAAAAACGGGAGCCAATACAACACACGTCTACTCACTAGCGATCATCGAACTGAACTGATGCCTTGGCCCAACATTTCCTTTATTGGTTTGTTGATCTCACACCTCTGTGACTCAGGTAAGCGATATGGTTTAACGTAAATGGGGGTTGTATCCGCTTTAATAGGGATAGCGTGTGTCGCTGCGTCAGTACAGGTTAAGTTGTCCCCTTCTAAGTAGAACAACTCATTGTACTGGCGGCACATTTTTAATATTAAATCCTTCTCCTCATTATTGCAATGCTGAAGATTTACGAGTTTTTCAAGTCTTCTTAGTCGATTAGTGAATGGATCTTGGTCGTAATTGGCTTGAACTATTTCGTAATGCTTGAGAGGTTCCCAATAGGGATTAATTTCCTCATATGGTATGTTATGCTCTTCTTCATTCGTGTTGAGCATTAATATTTTAGCTATATGACCATTTGGTTTAGTTATTGTGTTTCCTATAAATACACCGGATCTAATTTCTCTTTTTTCACAGAATATTTCTTGGCCAGAATTAATAGGTACATTTGCAATTATTTCACTTCGCGGGGGTAATGTTCTACTGCCAGGAATTTTTACATTATTTGGTTCTGTTTTTATTGATAATTGGTTCGTCGGCCTTACGGATTGATACCCGGTTTCCAGGATCGCATGTTTTACCTTATCCCTGTATGGCTCTCCTGTATGATGCGCCTGGGTGGTGGAATTTCCATTATTCATTTGAAATTTCACTCGCCGGATCATTACGAGTGTTACTGGGATAATTGGGTGAATTGATCTTAATTCCTTTTTTAATAGGGTCCACATAGGCGGTAGATTTCTTATTGCATAATGTTCCTGAGTTCTTACACACCGGATCCTTTTTAGGGTTACTAATTGGGCTGGTTAAAGCCAAATAAATTAGATCCTCACCTAATTTATTCACTCCGCTTTTATTATTTGATCGTTATTTACCGACAGAGTTTCTGATCTTGTATTTATTTCAACTTCTAAGTATTTTTCTGAACAATTTAAATTACACTTGCATTTCTCTAAGAAATCTACACCGAGCAAACCACCATATAATAGGCTGCTGCCTCGGGGAATTAGGTGAAAAGGATGTTCTATTATAATTTCCGCATTTTTGTCACCAATTTTAATTTTCCCAATTGATACTCCGATTGAGGAAGTATATACATATTCCTGCAATTGTTGTTATGGTGCACCTTAAATTTTCATGTAAAAGTGCTAAGTCGTCTGTTACTTCTTCCCTGAGGAGACTTATTTCTGCTCCAGTGTCGATTAGGAATGTAGAAGATGCGGATTTTGAAATATTTAAAGGTATATTTACTAATAATGTGCTTCCTCGTTTATAAATGGGGATTCGCACTTTAAGTTTTTGTTGGGACAGGACTAATGGGTAATTATTTCTCGCAGTCTGATTCTTCCTGCGTGAGGGAGTTTTCCGATTGTCCATAAATTCCATTCCATAAATTTTACTAACCACAGAGTTTATATGCTCACCCCAAGTTAACCTACTATTAAATATCATACCTAAGTTTTTTGCTGAGGTGACTTGAGAGATTACTTCACCATTAATATGGACTGGAGAAAAGTTGGAACAATCAATCTTGCGCCGACTTACAACTATACATTTCGATTTACTAGCATTTAGCTTTAGTCCATTAGTTTTTGTCCATTTGGCAAGCAAATCGAGGTCACCATTGATGGAGAAAATTCCGTCCTCAGATAAACCAATTGGTTTAGAGAGCAGCAATTGTGCGTCATCTGCATATAAGTGAGGCTCACAGTTTTTAATAACCTTAAATAAATCATTTATATACAAAAAATAATAGAGGACCAAGAACTGAACCTTGTGGGACACCCTCTGTAAGAGGCAGAAAGCTAGAGAACCTTCCATTAATGTTCACCGCTTGGAACCTATGCTCGAAATAACTGTCTATCAGGTTAGATGCATGCGTAGAGAAATTGAAATATTTAGACAGTTTTGCCCACAAGTGGCGGTGATTAACCGTATCGAAAGCCTTAGAGAAGTCCAATAGTATCAGAGATGAAATATGATCCTTATTAATAGCTTGCCGGGTTGACCTTTGTGACGCCCTATTATAGGGTACTGGTTTAAAGGTGCGGACAAGTAGACCTTTGGATCGTCCGATGAGGAGGCGGCCTTCCTTCCAGTCGTCCTTCTAGGGTTGGTTTTCAGGAGAGCCGATGATCCTGGAGTGTGGTTCCTAGGTTTCCTACTGCTCCTCTCTGGTCACGGGGAAATGCTCAGCTCTTTTAAAGATGGTGTCTTTGTGCACTTGTTAAAAGGGCAACCGCTTGCTCGCCTGGAGCAGAGGCAGCTAAAGTTGTTTAGCTCGGTGCGTTGGGGGTGACTTACTGGGCTATTAGATCGAGGGTTTTAAAGCGTTTACGGTTTGTACCAACCAAGCTTCCTCGATCCTACCGGCTGCGCCAAATTTGTTAAGTATACTACCCCTCGTTTCGACTTCTTTTTTTTTACTAATCACTCCCACAATTTATAAAATTAATAATTAATAAACAATTCGAAACGCATTAACTCAAATACAATGCCTTTTATTTTGTAGTTGTTTACACTCTTACCGACTTGCATGCAGTCCTTGTTATATTATTTTTTTTTGTAACAAGTTACCTTGGAATCGTTCAGTTAAACGCTCTTTCATGGGGAAATCAAGCTTCCCTTTTTATTAACTTTCTGATATGCTATCACTTTAACTTATTTATCTCTTTTCTTTTACACAGTTCAGTACACTATCTAACTTTAGGTAACTTAATAGTAGGTCGGCCACAGTTCAGTAACATGCACTACTTATTTATGTAACTTATTCACTTAATCAAAATTGCTCTAATGTCTTAAACACAATTCTTTAAAGTCCTTAACGCAATTCGTATTCACTACAATTAAAAGTACTCTAATGTTTTTAACACAAGTCGTATCTACTACAATGAAAACAAAGGTGTACTTAATCGAAATTACTCTAATATCTTTAACACAATTTTTATTCACAAATTTAAAACAGAAGTGCGCTTAATCAAAATTACTTTAATGCTTCTAATGTCTTTAACACAATTCGTATTCACAAATCTAAAACAAACTAATCCGACCGCTATCACCAAACCGCGACCCGCACCAGTATTCGGCATTCAAAAAATCAGACTTTTCGCACCGACGCTTTAAAACAGACTCACTTATTCTTTTTCAAAAGAATTAGTCCCAACTGATCTACATGAAGAAAAAGCTTTTGCGCTTTTTCTTCGTTTTTTGGCTTTTGCCCTTGATGTAGCTGACTGTGGGCAAAGCCGCTGTAGATCGTTGTTTTCCGCGCTGATTAAGCAAATTTCTTTTGCTTATCGTGTACCGTGTGAAAGGAATGTCGACGGTAACCCGAGCGCGTTGTTTATTCTGAGTTGGATTTGAGTACATGGCAACTTTGTTGCAACGTAACTCGATGTACGAAACACAACTCATAAAATTTTTGTGTTCATGAGTTGGATTTGAATATGTTGCAACTTTGTTGTAACAAAATTCGATATTTGAAATCCAACTCATGAGACTTT
Source organism: Leptarthrus brevirostris (assembly GCA_964036015.1). Taxonomy (NCBI): domain Eukaryota; kingdom Metazoa; phylum Arthropoda; class Insecta; order Diptera; family Asilidae; genus Leptarthrus; species Leptarthrus brevirostris. Next base: position 32,681,400 of record OZ038374.1, on the reverse strand, counting down.
TTACGATTTATTTTTACAAATGTCAGATTGGATTCGATAGAATTTGGCTTACCTTAGAATAAGCGAATCCAATCTGTAACATTTCCTTCCCCCCGCGAATAAGATGATTATTCTTTGGAGAGGAATAATCATCGCACAATTGCTGGGTAAGGGATTTTTGTTATTTCGGTGGAACTTAAATTATCGCAAACCAGAAGGGCTCGTTCAGTTTGGTTCCTTCTTGACATGGATCCGCGCGTTTACACCTCGTTTTCGTTTGCTCGAAAAATTAATTTGGCGCGTTTCAGCCCACCACGACCCGTCGTTTGGACTATTCGGCTGGCCAACATAGTCTGGGTGGATCCCGCCGGGGACGGTGTGGTTAAATTATGGTGGAACCCGCCCGGCGGACGATCACTTTGTGTGTGGGCCTCGCGTTCCGGCGTTGATACTTCGCATTCCCTGGACCTTTTTCTTACCTGCCACGAGGAATCTATCAATACCTCAGGTAAGTCAATAATTCACCTTTATATTTTCAACCATTTGTTAAATGCATTTCTTTTACAAGAGGCGTATTGTTTCTGTCAGGCAACACGCACTGCTGCATGCACTGTCAGGCGGACACCGCGCCAGCAGCTGACGAGTCATCCCACCCGGGCGACAGGCGTATAACCGGTGGCCCTGCGTCGACCGACGGTGCCTCCGCCCCCCAGTATAACGCCGTGGATGACGCCGCGATGATTCTGGCAGCCCACGCCTTTTCCCGTCCGAGGGTGTGAACATTTATTTATATATATATATATATTTTTTTTTTTTGTATTTATTCTTTTTTTAAATTTTTTTTTTGTATTTATTCTTTTTTTTTTCTTTATAGGCTTTTTTAACCAACTTCTAACTTTTGAGAAATTATAACTTTGTTATCCGAAAATGCTATCAGAATAATAAAAAAATTTCTTCGATTCATTTTTATTTCTTTTCCTCTCTCCCCCTTCTTTTTTTTGTGTCTTCGCTGTGTTGACCTTTTGTTTTTCTTTTCTCTTTATTTGCTATACGGTGGTTCAATAGTATTCCACTAAGTTGTGCGGCGACTATCGATTTGGTTGTGATTTCGTTGTTGGCACGCGACGCGTTACGTTAATTATTTTTTTTTTACTATTTTCCCCTTTTGATTTTTGTTAATGGCTGTTTTGCGCTACGGTTTCTTCTTGACCGTAGATTGTGGTAGTACTCCACGGCGCGTTTTTGTTGTTGACTTTCTTATTTATTTAATTTAAATTTCGTTGCTTTTACCTTTTTAGTACTCGCTATGCGCTACGGTATCTTCTCGATCGTCGATTGTGATAGTACTCCACGGCGCGTAAATTTTACTTTATATCTGTACATTATTTATGTTTCTTTATTAATCTAGGGGTGTCTAGTAAATTTTATTTTGGACTTCTGCATATCTATTTGTATTTATAGTTTAGTCCAGTTGAATGGACCGTGCCCTGGGCAGTGTTTGTGGCCGTTGAGGCCGCTCTTTCGGTCCTGAGACTGCCTCTTCTAAGGGGATTTTGGGCATGGGTGTTTGATTACGCCGCGTAGTTCATGCCCTTAGTGGAGGTATGGCGTATTTGGCTGTCATGTAAATGACGATGAACAGCAGCATTATACCCGTCAGTGACAACGAAGTTGTTGAGAGTATGGGGGGGTGCTTTCACCCGGGAGTGTAAATGTAACTCCTGTATTTTGCCCTGTATTTGGTCCAACGATTGCTTACTCTCGTGTAACATTTCGTTAGTGTTGTCACCTAATAGTAACTTTATATATGGTACTTCCGTCCTAGAACGCTGCTCGTATTTAGCCATGAAGGAATCTAAATCCTTTGCCGTTTCATTTGCTTTCGGGAAGTACGCTGGTTGCGTGAAAAGTAATGGATGTGTATTTTCAGCCTCATAATATAGGGTATGTGGCCCTATTTGTAAGTGGCAGGGTTGGTTAATGACCAAGATTCCCTGTCCAGAGAGGCGATGCGTGAGCAATTGTTGGGTGCATGTAATATGCACAATGGTTGTTGTCTTCAATACATACAGCCAGGAATTAGGCCTATTTAATTTAATTAAAATGTCCCTGGGAGGTATTTGCACTTTTAGCAAACACCTAGGGTTTTCATTCAGGGGATTGAAGAGCAACTTGATCACGCATTCATCCGTTTGTGTTGCTTTTGTTATCGGCGTATTTAGCAAACCAGCGTAAGTATCATCCTCGACATCTCGAGTGACTTTCCGATATGCTTTCATGTTCTCTGGTTTAAGTAATAGAAATTCCTGAGTCGAAAGTTGACTCGCTATATGAGAATATTCTATTTCCGGGACTAGTGAATGATTTGCTTCCGTATGTATAGGGAAGCACCTGATTCGTTGCAACTTCATTTTTGGAAGATTGAAGATTGGTAATGTAATTCTAATTACCAATTTTTCTTGTAACAGGTGTGTTCGTAATACTGCCGTTTGGTGGCGAATTAATAGACAATTCTGGGCGTTTGAACACGTGACGTGAATGACGATGGAGTTGGGGTTTCTGAATCGCCGTAAATTGCCATATTTGAGGCGAACTCGCTTTCGTCTTCTAATTGGCTCTTGCGCCGTTGTTTACTTACTGTGGAGGATGATTTTGGAGCTTTTGTAGATACCGTCCATGTGGTGAGCTCGCTTCCAATGTCGACGTGTTCCGAAATTTTATTTTGAGAGGAGGTGGAGCTGATGGGATTTTGCCATCGTAATGCCTTCCGTTTAGGTGAGCTCCGTCGACGTTTGTTTTCCTTTCCGTTGATTCCGTTTTTTCCTTATATTTCCTTTGTGCGTGGGTGCTGGTGGTTTCGAGTCACCGTAATTCCTGGTTTTCAGGTGAGCGTACTCAGCGCGTTCTCCGTTTTTTGGGGTTTCCTTATTATTTCTTTCCTGGTGATCCTGTTTCAGTCGGACGACGGTGTAGTTGTGGGCAGGGACTAGATGCAGACTAATGGTAGTCAGAACTACTTGTGAATTGTGTGTGTTGAGAACTCCAACAGACACTGCTCTCAGACCAGCGGGGAGTAGGCCATTCGCCAGGAAGACTCCTTGGTCTATTTCTCTTGATAGACAGAGCATCTCCTCCTGCAGCTGCAAGGGAATTTCGACTATGATCTGTGACCTAGCGGGTATGCATACAGGCTCTTTCAACTGTATTTGTTGCTGCCTCATTTCGCAGGTCAAATCACTCTCAGTCGGTTTGTCCATCTCGCTTTCCAGTGTTCGGCGGTCATTGTTCTCCTCTAGAGAAACTTTTGAAGTACCACAGATTGTCAGATCGGCCTGTCTGGGCTCTGTCGTCGATTCCCTGGCTCTTAGAGTCCCATTTTTGTTTTTGGCGGCATTCCTCTATGGAATGACCGCGACGGTTGCAGAATTTGCATTTGAGTTTTATGTTAAAAACTCGAGGACCAGCGGAAGGTTGCTGATCCTGAATCCGTCGTTCGGGGAGCCTTGTCTGGTTACTCGGTCCCGGAACCTGGCGATTGTTTCTGCAATCGCGAACATCATGCCCATATATTTTGCAGATAGAGCAGAAGGGTGTGTTTTTACGCTTCATACAGTCGGCGTAAGTGTGACCTCTTCGCTGGCAAAAATTGCATGTGATGTTTGACCTTATCTGGTCGAGGTTCTGGCGGCGGTCACCATATCGGAAGTCGATTCGAGGGGGAGACGAGCGTTGGGGAGGAGCCGTATATGGCGGAGTCTGTCGGCGGAAGTTCTGTGGTGGCGGCGGTCTGTATAACGTTTTTTGTGGAAAATTGCGAGCAGGTGTATATGGGGTTCTATGGAACGCCCGTATTCTGGCTGTTGGATCCACAGCGACCGGCGTAATTGTGCCTTGTTCTACAACAACCGGGGCAGGAAAGCCTTGGGTTGTTGTGGTTTGCGTGAACTGGGCTCCCTGCTGTAGTTGCTCCATGTCGAGTGCTTTATGGATCAGCGCCTCGAGCGTGCCGTCGGTGACGGTGAGGAGATATTGGCATAGGTGCGGATTCGTAACCCCCCTGCGGACTGCATTTTTCGCGAAGTCCTCCAGCTGCGTTGTAACAGCTGGGGTGGCCGCAGCTCCGTATTTGGTTTGTGCGGCCTCTTTACAGAGAGCCAGCAACTGTTTCACTCTAGCCGTGAAGGCGGTGAGTGTTTCGCAGGGGTTTTGGTGAGCTGTTATGAGCCTATTTACCAGTTCCTGGTAAGTTTCTCTGGGAAGGTATGCCGCGTTTAACCTAGCTTCAACATCTTGGAAGGCTGTTGGTACATCTGAGGCCAACAGTTGATATGCTCCTCCACGAAGTCTTGTGGGGAGGATCTTGAGGAAAGCGTCTTGCTCCCCTTCGGAGAGACACTGTTTGGCCTGGCGGCAGCAACCCAGGAATGTTTGCAACTCTGATCCGAGATGCGGGCCTGGCTCACCTGAAAAAATAGGCACCATTTGCACAGTTAGCTTAACAATTTTTGTATAATCGGTCGCGATAGTGGAGTTCTGATTCGAGTCGGTGTCGGAGTCTTGTGCGAGAAATCGATATAGACCCTGTTTTAGGTTGATTTTTCGCAGGGAGTCTTGTAGGGATTGTATGAGGTTTTCTCAGTTGTGCTTTCTGAATTGTTTTCAATATTTTCTTCAGGGGGGAGTATGCGCGAGAATCCGTCTAGCTTGGCTTGAAAGAGTGCGGCTTCCTTTTGAAAGCGCTCTAGGTCTTCCAATCTCTCCTCGCTGGACTGGTATTCCGGTTTTCGAGGAGGTTAGAATAGAGAGTTGCTAGGCGTTCGGATTCTCGCGCGGACTCGTACAAATTATTAAAATTATATTTATGGCTTACTTGGTTCTGGTTTACTCGTTGGAGGACGGTCCCGCTTATGAGGGTGAGTCCTTGTGAACTGGGTCCTGGTTGTGCTGGGGTGATCTGGTGTTCACTGAAATGCGTTTGGTCAGTGAATATCGATGACTGGGAACCCTGGCGTGGTTCTCCCTCGCTGATATCCAGGTCCAGGGAGGTTATGAGGAGGTCCTCTGTCTTCTCTTCAGTTGGTGAATGAGCGGGAGTAGAGTGGGTGTCCTTGGTCATCAACTCCTGCTTTTCGGCGTTGCAAGGGGGGCTTTTGGCCTGCTTACCGTTCCCTTGCTTGCAGTACTAAAGTTGTGTTGGGGAAAAGGGGGGCTTGTGCCAGCTTCAACGATTCCCTTTTCCTACCCGTTAATGGTGCTGTGTTGATTGGTGGTGTTGATTGTTGTCGTTGATTGCCGTTGTTGACTTCCTTCTCGTATTTAGTCGGCTTCCTTCGGAAAGTCTTCTCTGGTTATAGTTGGTGCCTCTTTGCACAGTTAAACTAGGGCAACTGCGTGCTCGCCTGGAGCAGAGGCAGCTAAAGTTGTCTAACCCTGAGCGTTGGGGGTGACGTACCAGGCTATTGACTACCCGGCAGTGGTCAAAGGATCCCCTTTAGTTCGGTCTGGGATCAAGGCTTTTCAAGCTGTTACGGTAATTTTGATTAACCACGCTTCCTTGATCCTACCGGCTGCGCCAATTTTTTGTTACAATTACAGGTTCTATTAATTATTAGACAATTACGGGAATGGCACTATTGTATTCTATCAAAAATAAAACGGTTCTATTCGATAAACTTCGTTAACTTTAATTTATACACCATTCAAAATCAATAGCACTAATGAAAGCGACAAAGTTCTATTTAATAAACTTAACTAATTGTAGTCCATACACAATTCAAAATTAATTGCACTAATTAAAAGACAAAGTTCTATTTAATAAACTTAACTAATTGTAGTCCATACACAATTCAAAATTAATTGCACTAATTAAAAGACAAAGTTCTATTTAATAAACTTAACTAATTGTAGTCCATACACAATTCCAAATTAATAGAATAAACTCAACCAATTGTAATGCGTACACAATTCAAAAGTTCTATTTAGTAAACTTAACTAATTGTAATTTATACACTATTCCTCCTTTATCGTTACTTTCTTTTTCAAAACACCGCCGTCTTGACCCGTTTTCCATTGAACCAAAGAAACGTACGCGCTTTTTACCAGACTCACTTGACTCTTCCGCGTTTTAAAACAGACTCTTTAATCGCGACTCGCCCCGATCGCGACCAAAACAAAACTTTTCGAAACCCTCGGTTGATTCTTTCGATCAACCGTATCTACATGAAAAGAAAGCTTTGAGCTTTCATTTCGTTTATTCTTCGGTCCCTCTTTTGCAGGCCGAAGACGATGTAGCGAGAGATCGCGATCAAAACGACACACATGAAGAAAGCTCCCAGAGCTTTTTCTTCTTTTTGTATCTTACTCGTGAATGCCTGAGAAAGATACGATGCATATTAAGAAATCGCTGAGATAGACACCTTTATCTGGGAACGAATTTAATTTCGTTCGGTACCATATCTGCTTAAATGCATAATTAGCATTTTTAAGTTACCAATGCGCTACAAATTTCCTGGGGAAGGAATGCGCGGTAACTTGAGCGATTTGTTTGTCGCGAATTGAAATAATTTATGCCGTTTAGGCGAATTTAGTTACATCCGTTTGATGCAACTGAAATAATTTTTTAATGATTGAATATTTCATTTTCATAATCAATTTGACTGAATAGTAATATTTTATTTTAGGTGACCATTTTTAGGTACATAACACATGAATTGGATTGAGGGTTGTGAGCACCACTAAGTTGTTTGTCACAACCTAGTCGTAGCTTACAACCAAGAGGGATAGGGAAGGTTATAGGGAATACCAGGGTGAGCGTTATAGCAGCCGTGTAGGCCTGGTCGGTGACCGAAGAGGTGAGGGGCCCGCCTAGCGAACCGTGCTTAGCTCGTCGGATTGGAGTGAGTTCTTGCCTCACACTCCTCGGTACACTCACCCGTACAATTTTTTGCGGGCACTCTTTAGTCCTGATGAAAGAAAAAAAAGAAAGCACAATTGTATAAAAAAGGTAACTGAAAAATAATTATAAAAAGGATCGGCCTAGTCATGCCCACTGACGAAGAAAGTAACCTCAGCCCATAGATGTTAAAGGGCTTATTGGGCCATCCCTCTCCATCCTGTGACTATCCTGAGCCCATACAATAAGGCATAGTCCCTTCACAAGCTGACAGTAGCCCGGAGCTAAACTATAGAGAGGGAGGGGGGTTTGTAGGAATAGGGCCACCTGCTCAGGTAGCATACCTTAAGCCCGAGCATCGTCGGACACGTAGCTAGTTAACAATATGTATAAATTGTCAAATGAAACATGTTTCTTTTTATAATAATTAAATGGTTATTTCATGCACAATTTTTCATGTACCGAAAGGGGTTAAAAAATAAATTCTAAAAATAGGACGATGACAGAATGATATAAAAAATTACCTGGAAAGAAAAACCCGTTTTTTTAACGTGCTCTTGAAACTTATCCTGCAGCATCTGCATTACGTTGTACCCAAAGTGCATCTATTGAAATAATATAATCAAACTTATGAAATTTTAATTAAAAATTTGTAGCTACTGCTACGAGAACTTTTAGAGATTCATAATCAATTTTCACACCAGGAGACCAAAAGCGACTTGAAATAAGGCTCCTGTCAGACCTGCACCAACTGTATTGTGGTATATACATGCATATGTACATGTTATACGCTGCCTATAACTAGTTTAAAAAAACAAACATATTTCAACCATAAGGCTTATATGCAGAAAATACTGAAAATTTGAGACACTTATTCTTGAATACGATACAATTTAAGTACTACCCAGGTGAATTTGTACCCCTGAAATTTTAAGGCAGTTATCTTTTATGAATATTATTCGCACAATGAAATTTATGACAAAACACTATTTTCCAATTAAAAGTAAATATATTCTAGATAATTAAAAACAAAATTTAATATGGTTATCCACAGCTGGTATATTAGGAATCACAATAATGCTTTTGTACTCAAGGTACAAGTGTATTCACACCCTCTGTCAAACGTAATAGTATTCGTACTTGGTAGCTTAATTCGACGTAACATCTTCTTTTGTATATACATATGTATGTATATATATATATGTGGGATCGAGGCTTCTCCATGGAAAGAACTTTAGAACGGAGAATCGGAAACGGCGCTGGTAAGGGTAATGGAATATCATGTGCATGGTCTCAGTTCAAGACCAGCTCGCCCAATGGTTCTTTTTAACTCCTATTCTCCGATTCCTACAAAATGCCCCCTCTCTTTTGTAGGGATGATTAATATAACTGCTAATAGAATATAGAAAAAACTTTATTCACCCAAACATCACAGCGTTCACAGGTCGTACGACGGCAGAAAATAGTGCCCTAATCGGCTGGGCTGGTAGTCTTCTATTTAACGTCTTGTATCCTTGTTTACTTTCGACTACCTTTCTCGACTAGAACATGGAAGAATCAATTTTTGAGATTTTGTATTTTCTACACACTTTAGCGCCCTGAAGTTCATCGGTCTGGTCCTCAATCAATGATAATGGGAATCTATCTCGTATGATTTGCTTGTTGAGCTGTCTAAATGCTGCACAGAGACGTTTACTTACGCCCTTTTTTTAGCAAGTACTATGGGGCTTGCGTACTCAGAGTCACTCGGCTGAATGATTCCCTTGGACAGCCATTCCTCGAGCTGGTTATCCACGATATTTTTCTCCAACGGAGATAGTCTTCTAGGATCCTAGTTCTAGGTTTCGCATTTTTATACCTGTGTCTATTCGCACTTCAGGCTTGTAACACGCAATCAAATTATTCACTTGCTCTCGATAAGCTTCACTTCCGATACTGATATCTTGATCTGTCAAGTCCGCAATATTAAAACAACATTCTTTTTTTTTGTAAGATCCGCTGAATTGTTACACCCCTAGGCTGGATAGAAATCTGTGTTCCATTTAGTACGTCCTTTCCGATTATCGCTTGCAATCGCAGTGAGATAAAATGTGTATCACCGAACAAAATTTATTGCCGTCTATCTGTATGTTTGCTTCAAAGCTTCCTAACGTGTTCATAGTAAAGCAAGAAATGCCTCTTATTGTGGTATTTTTTCCTTTTATAGCCGGAGAGCCTACTTTCCTATATTCGTCTTCTCTAATAATAGTTAGATTGCTACCAGTATCTATCAAAGCTTCCACTGGATAATTATTTACTTTCACCGTCTTAAAAAAGCTATCTGGTCTACATTTGCAAAACTTGCTTGCTTCTTGGGGCAATGAGGAGCTTGTTGACCAAACTGGTTGCACGAAAAGCACTTCGGAGCCTGCTTTAAGTTCTTACAATGTTGTGACTTATGGCCCGCTATACTGCCGTTAAAACATTTTAATGGTTTAGGTTTGTGTTCTTTGAGCTTCGTTTCGCGACGTCTACTATCTTGCACCCTTTCCAAAGAGCGACTATATGAGTCCAACTTTGTCTTAAAATCTTTAAAATTATCTGCATTACAGCATTTATTTATTTGAATGCAAATCATTTATGCCGTCTATGGAATACTGAATAATGGCTACCTTATCTACTCGCCCTTAGCCCCCTAATTTCTTCATTTTCAAGAAATATGTAAACAAAGTTTACTGCTTTCTGCTCGCGAGTCGTCTGTGTACTTCTCCATTTCTAAAAGGTATTTCTTTCATTTCGTCCATATCGATAAGTCTACCCTTGCCCTAAATAGCCAACTTTGCCGACCCACGTAATAACCTCTTCGAATATAAAAGAGGCTCTAAATCAGTCCAATTTAGAGATGGGCAAAACGGATCTTTTGAACGAACCGGCTCTTCGGATCTGCTTCTTTTAAAAGATCCGGCTCCAAGAGTCGGTTCGAAAGAGTCACTTAAAATTTTCAGCTTGAGGCATTTTGTCTCTCTCTCTCTGCCTAGAACGAAGACCGAGATGTTGCGTACGCTTCAGTGGTAGTTCTCTTCTTATGAGCGCTCATTCTCATTAGTCAACAAGAAGAATCAAATCAAACTAAAGCAAATGTTGAGAAATGACTCTTCGGGATCCGTCGCGAGACAAAACTGAGATCCGGTTCACTTGACTCACTTTTGAGAGCCGGATCTTTGAGCCGGTTCAGATCTGAGTAACCCATCTCTAGTCTAATTTATTACTTGCGCATACGTCTCTTTCTCTTCTATCCAAATGTCAATATCGTGAGTATCATCCCTGTAATTGATGCGTAAGCTCGGAAATCTGAATATCACGAATCACGGTACTGTTAGTAGCACTAAGACTTTTACGACCTTTTTTCCCCATTTTTTAAAGATGAATTATTCAGAAATTAATACAAGGGCATATCTAGACAAACAAAAAATTGTATGGCAGGGGGGGGGGCAATCTGAAGGACAATTTCGACGAGTATGATTTGACTTGAGGCAGTTCAAACAAAGTTTCTTTTCCGACGGAAGTTTTGCCGATCAGGGATTGATTTAGATTTAAATACTTGACAATGATGTAACGCATGATGGCTGTTTCATAAAATACAGTGCTTTGATGATGAAGTATAAAATTTTTTGAGAACAATGGAGTTGTGTTCGCCTGTCGGGAGTCGTTGTAGGTTTCATAATATCCAACATGTGTAGTCTTTCTTCAAGAAAATCAGTAAAAGTTTTTATCTTAGGTACCGACGTAGTGGAGCATATAGTGGTTTCCCAGTCCTTTCTTGTGTTTTGATCTAGTTTATTTGACAGTAGAACGACGAAGTTCCGAAGCCGATTCTGCCTTCATATAAGGGATTGACATAAGTGTGCTTAAATAAGAATTAACTAGTAAGCGTGTGTTTTCAAATCACACTTTTAAAATTTCCCAAGCTGAATCGTAATTCGCAGAGGTAATGACAAGATGTTTCAGAAGATCGGATGCTTCTCCAGATACGGCCGATTTCATGCATTTTCTGTACTTTGGACAATGTGCTGTTCGTATGAATTAGAGATAAATAAATGTCTCTGAATGAGGGCCACTCATTTAATGACCCGTCGAATGTAGGAAGCGTAATTTTAGGTAACTCTAATGATACGTTTGGTTCACTTGATTTATTGGATACGTTCAATTGATCTTCATTTCCGAGGAAAGTTACGTTGAGCTCATGTTGTTCATCGCAATTATGGGCTTTAGCTTCATTGCATTGTTCATTTTGATATACTAAGCAAATAATTTATTTGTTGAAATGTTTAAATATTACAACGAGTTGAACAATGTTTACTTAATGCATCTCACAAATAGTCGATTTAATTAGTTCTAAAAGAGTTTGTGTATATATCCATGTAATTGTTATTTACTGACTGAGAAAAGAAATTGTCCGCTTGATCGCTTGCACCATGACGTATTATGTACTGCAGATTAACTGATCGCTAACGTTTTAATATGAGCAATTATAATGTCATGCAGAAAAAACTGTAGTAGACTTACTTGGTATTATTCCTAAGTGGCGTGTGGGTAGTGGTGTGCACTGTAGGAAATCTGTTACTGTTACAGTAGCACTGTTATGTCTGTACCGTATTTATTGTTTACTAAAATTGCACTGCAATTTTCACTAAATTCACATTTACTTATTCTTCCTTATGCGAAGGAAAGTTTCAATGTTTAATGTTTTTCAGATAATGTCACAAGCAATCTACACTTTATCCCGACTACTTTACTTCGACCATCACCACGTGTCGCGCATTGTATACATTTTCGTGACGATTTATGCGATGCCAAAAGGATCGTAATTCCTTATTATCCTTATCCGGCTCGAAGGACCAAAATGTTTAGTTAGGATTAAAGATAATTAGAAATGAAACAATTACTTTTGCGAATAAACTATTCAATATTTATTAAAGGTCGGTACAGGTCAAGAGATCGACGCAAACTGACTTGAAATCTGTGAGGGCAAGTGACACGAAATTGCTGTATACATGATAAGTGCTAACAATTTTATATAAAGATTTCATGTAATATTCAAACGCAAACTAACTGATGATTGGGAAAAATCAGTTTAACTGATATGCTTTGTCTAAATAATTAACATTACTGAATACATCCACTCCAGACTAAAAATTTCTATATGCTTTACTTCTTCAAATAAATGTGAAGTGCAATAACTTCATTTACACAGAGCAACATAGAGCAATAGAATACCCTTCAAAATTATTAAATCAGTACAATTAGCTAATCCAATTTCCGATATGTTAATTACTTTATTTTTACATTTTTACTATCAAATACGCGTATTGCGCAATTTTTGTTAGTAGAAACATAATAGGCCAATCGATCAGTATCAGTAAAATAAAATTTCGCCCCCAAATTTGGAAAATGTTGCTTTGCTTGGATAATTTAGACAATAATTTTTTGAATGTAATGCTTCTAATTTAATGTAATAATTTTATATTTAATGGCACAACTGACCACTTTATATTTTCACCTTTTTTAATTTAAATATTTCAATATTTTAATATTTCACTTTTTTATAAAATATATTATAGTATAAAAACAATATTTACGACAATTAAATACACTATAAAGACAATGCGTCTGCTCGAGTCAGCACATAGTACGTAAATGACAAGAAAATCAGACAAGATTCAACGCGTTACCCACTATACACTTTTTCGTGTATTAAACACACGGTAACTCTTATATATTCGACTCATTTCGGTGAAAAATCTTTGCTTACTTAAAATGGTGTATATTGAAAAACTTTATAGTGATTCATACATTTCAGTGTATTTTAAGAAAAGTTTGCAGGGTAAAATTTTAACCAAATCATAATTTTTGAGATAGTGTAATATTTACTGTTACAATTCTTTCGGGGTTACCACTGTGACTGTTAGCTACAGTACTAAGCTTTATGTTCCATCTGATTTGTTTTAACTTTTTAATCAAACAAACTTTGTTGATTGTCACTTAATTTAATTTATATTATACAAAACTGACTTATCTATTTTTCCCTTAAATTTATTGATCAAGTACACTTTGATCTTACAATAATTGTTTTGGATTTCACTTTACTCCTTTTGTTTGTCGCATACTCTATTTGTAATTAAATAACACTGGCTTATCTACTTTCCCTTAAAATTATTAACAAAGCATACTTTGGTTTTACAATAACTATAAAAAAGATTTCACTTTAATCGTTTCGATTGTCACTTAATTTAATTTTTGTTACACAAAACTGACTTATCTATTTTCATTTAAACTTATTTACCACGCCGACCGACTTTTTCTCCCTTTTTGCGAATGCTCACTCTCAACGCAAATCTTAAAACCGCGGGTAGGCGTGAGAAATCCATGTAAAGGGCAACCACAAGATGGCTGCATACGTGCATGGATTAGGTTGAGGGTTGAAAGCACCACTAAGTTGCTTATAACAATTTAGTCGTAGCTCACAACCAAGGGATTAGGGACGGTTATGGGAAGTACCGCGGTGAGCGTCATAATAGCCGTGCAGGCTTGGTCCGATGACCGAAGAGGTGAGGGGCCCGCCTAGGTAGCCGTGCTTAGCTCATCGGATCGGGGTGAGATCTCTCCTCACACTCCTCGGTACACTCACCCGAACATCATTACGGGCACTCTTAAAGTCCTGATGGACCGAAGACTATTCAAAAAAGGAAAGCACAAAATGTTAAGGATAAGAAAAAAAGGATAAAAGAACAACCGCTATCATGCCCCTGATGAAAAAGCAACCTCAGCCTCCAGTTGGTATGAGGCCTGTAGGGCTAACCCTCCCCATCCTATAGGGCGCATTCAAGAATTCAGTCGACTGCTGCAAACGAAGCAAACAACTAGGCAATAAATGAAAACGTTTTCGCTTGCATGAGCTGAAATTTCAAACACATGTTTGCACCGAGAATTGGATTTGTCAACAATCAGCTGATTATTAATAAATGTTTAATAATGTCATTAAAAAAGAAAATTATTGCTTTGATATTAAATAATATAATTGATGAGGAGCAACTTAGAAGTTTAAATACAAATGTATCTAGGGTCAGTTGTAAAAATAGAAGACGGAGAATCTTATTATTTAAAAAAGTGGGAAACCGAAAGTTAGTGCAAAAAATTGAAAACTTTATGTGCACCATTAAAAAATACAGTGATGAAACGTTCCGCAGTCATTTTAGGCTAAATCGCAGACAATTTGAAGTAAGTATTTAAGCTCAGTTGCAGAGATTTTAAGAAATTAATTTTATCTTAAGATACTAAAACAAGAATTAAAGCCGTTGTACCAAGGAGGCAAAAGACGTTCAAAAGTACCACTTAAAAAAGCACTTTTGCTTCTTTTATGGACCTTGGCATCAAAGGACACTTTCCGATCAGTTTCGGATAGGTTTAATGTATCTAAAGGTTGTGCTCACTCCACATTTATAAACACCTGCAAAGTAATTTGCAGATTAGCAGAAAAATATATCAGATGGCCAAGAAATGAAGCAGAATTAAAAGAAGTTTCCACCAAATTTAACAGTCTAAGAGGATCTGAGAGCTTTCCAAATGTGGTTGGATGCGTAGACGGTACCCACATTGAAATTACTGCTCCAAAAGATGATAAAATAAGCTATTATAATAGAAAAGGGTACTATTCTTTAATTTTACAAGTAAGGATGAAAAACGATGACTTAAATTACGCAATTTTATTCACATTTTAGGGTGTATGTGATAGTGAATTCATAAACGTTTTCTTTGGTTGGCCTGGAAGTACGCATGATGCTCGCGTTTGGGAAAATAGCCAACTTGGCAAGCGTTTAACTAATGGTACTTTAATTATACCGGGAAAATATCACTTGTTAGGTGACATGGCGTACCCTTTATGCACCTATCTGATGACTCCCTACAAAGATGACGGAACCATCTACAGAAGAAAGGCAAAATTTAATTCGAACCTTAGCTCTACGCGCATAGTAATAGAGCAGGCATTTTCCTTACTAAAGGAAAGATTTCGCAGGCTGAAATTTCTGGAACTTTCTAATCTAGAAACTGCAAAGTACATTATAATTAGTTCAGTAATTCTACACAACTTAATAATTGATTCAAATATTGGATTAGATGCATTCAGTACTGACTCCGACGCATCTTCTGAAGAGATTAATAATGAAAATGAAATCACCTACCAATCTTATTTATTAAGTAGTGGTAGAAATGTCTCAGAAATGGATAAAACTGGAAAACAAAAGCGAAATCTAT
Source organism: Leptarthrus brevirostris (assembly GCA_964036015.1). Lineage (NCBI taxonomy): Eukaryota > Metazoa > Arthropoda > Insecta > Diptera > Asilidae > Leptarthrus > Leptarthrus brevirostris. Next base: position 32,666,237 of record OZ038374.1, on the reverse strand, counting down.
TAAGCACTATTTTAATGTAAAAATGTTAAAACTAATAAACACTGTTATAAACAAAAATGTAAGATTTAATTAAGATACTTTTCAACCTTTAAAATTCACTCAGTTGATTTTTATTAACACTCTTTTTCATCAGTAAGCTTGCCATACTTCTCTTCCACTAATCAATAAGTTTTAGCACATCCTTTACTTCTAGTAAAAGTTGAATCTTATTTTGTTCAATTACATTGCGATCGTTTTCAATTTTAATTCTTTCATTGTGCCGCGTTTGCTCATTCTCATCTGCCTGCTTCCAATATGAAATTAATTCTTCATGTTGAGACAATTTCTTGCGTTTTTTAGATCGCAGATAGATAGATTTAGAAGTGTCCTCTTGGAATCTATCATTATTGATTTCTTCAAAATGATCCATACCTTGGCTGTGATTCACCGCTTCTTGTAAAGTATCTACAGTGAGCGAAATTAACTTAAAGCCACCTAGAAGAAATACGGTAAAATTATATAGAGATATTAAAAAAGGTATTAAAGGTTTAAAATTATTTATTTCACTAGTCATAACTTTTATGTACATATATATATTGTGTTAGTTGTAATTGTGTTCTTTATTACCTTAGTTAAAAAAATATTACTACGAAATTAATATAAAGGCACTTAAAAAATCGGAAATAATACTTAAATTCTTCGTTATTTTTTATCTTTTTAATACTTTGTAGTGCCTCCCTGCTTTTGTATAACTTCAAAAACACGATTTGGCATAGAATTTATTAACTTTCTTAAAGTTTCAAGCGGAATTTCTCTCCACGCTTTTTGAATGCCAGATTTCAGTTCTGAAATAGTTCCATATTGCCTACCATTCTCGTATACCTTATAAACTAATATACCCCATAAGTTCTCTATGGGATTTAAGTCCGGACTGCGTGAGGGCCACTTCAAAACTTCGACACTTGCAGCTTGCAAATACTCCTTCACAACTCTTGCTGTATGTACAGCTGCGTTGTCATGCTGGAAAATAAAATCTGAGTCCACAGCATTTTCAACATGTTCATCAAAAGCTAGCTGCAGCAAATCTACGTACATTTCTGCATTCATTTTTGAAGGAACCCACATCAAAGGAATCGTTCCATTGTATCCAAATGCACCCCAAACCATGACAGATCCTCCCCCAAAATTTCGGCTCATTTTTATTTCCTTGGTATCTCGAATGTCATGCCAATAGTATTGGCAGCCATCTGGGCCATCGAAATTGAATTTCTTTTCATCGCTGAAAAGAACTGTTTGCCATTTCTTAGTCCAGGACATGGAATTTTTTGCAAAATTCAGTCTGGCCTCTTTATGCACTATGGTTAAAGGGGGTTTCTTCAGCCTTTTCGTGTATACTAAAGTTGGGATTGATTTGAGTATTTGCTGAACTCTACGGGTACACACCGGCAACTCCAGTTTTGCAATTATTTTTGATGCACACAGTTTATTTTTTCTGGCTTGGTGTAAAATTTGTCGTTTCTGTCGATTATTTAATTTCTTCGGTGCGCCCTTTGCCTTTTTAGTGCCATATTCTTTGCCCAAGTTGACATAGTTGTTTATTACAGTTCTTGATCTGCCCATTTTAACTGCTGTTTGCCTGTTAGACAGCCCCGAGTCTTTATAAGCTGAAACAGCAGCTTTCTCAGCTTCAGTTAAACCTTTTTTTCGACCCATTACTGACAATGTTACGGCATTTGAAGAGAATACAAAAATTATATAAAAAAAAGTCACTCACACAATTATAACTCTTACAACATGTAATAAAACTACAAATTCTCTGTAAAAATTTTCCTTCAAACACTAAAATATTTCACTGGCTTTAAATTAATTTCGCTCCAAAAAGTGAACCTTAAGTAGCACTTTTCAAGAAATTCAAGCTAACTGACTGTAAAAAACCAAAAGAATAATAAAATATTTACAAATGGTAATATACCGCAATCGTGTGAAGCTACTCCACAATACTAATATGTTTTAACATTTTCGGTTTTCAGAATACCGTTAACTGAAGTGAAGATCTAGCACTGGCTTTAAGTTAATTTCGCTCACTGTATAGTTGAATTTTCTGGTGCTTGAATGCTGTGCCGAGATCCATAGATTTCATCGAAACGATCGAAGTATTGCCAATTTGTGGGAGCCGCTGCAGATTGATTTTTTCTCTTTTTGTTTCTTTTACAGGTTAGCATCATATTATTAAACTTTGTTCTGGCTTCCTTTCCAGTTAAGTTTAATTGAAACTTTGTTCTTTTCATTCTCATTATAATGTTATTCCACAGAGTATTCTTACTCTTTTCTCCCTTTATAAATTGTGGTTCCATGCTTAGCCGAGTTTCAATAAGGAGTTTGGTAACTTCGCTCGTCCATGCATCACTTCCTATCGGTCCGCAGGTATCCTCCTCTTCCCCTAATATTTCTTCTAACTCTCTGAAAATACAAAACACGTATGTAATTATTATATTATTTTAATCAATTAAATTAACTTACCGTTCTAGTTCTTGATGAGACATACTATTATTTTGCACTTTTAGCACACAAAAGCAACCAGAGCACATAGAATCTGTCGTTTGCTTTGTTTCCATACGTTTGCGTTAGCTAATTGAAATTTATGACAGTTGTTTGCTTGTGCAGCCAACTAGACTGAATTCTTATACACTCGATTGCTTTGCTTGCTGCAGTCGACTGAATTCTTGAACGAGCCCTGTCTAGCCCTTGTTACGACATAGTCCCAAACAAAGTAGGCAGTGTCCGGGACTAGAGGAAGGAGAGAGAGTGTGTCGAGAAGGAACCTGAACCTCCAAACAGATGTCAAAGCTCTCAGCTCCCCTGCGTTCCGCTTTCGTTCAGTCCACTTTCGGTACTTTATGGCCAAAAATTTTCGTTTAAGTTTAAGTTTCCCATTTAAGCAAACAGTACTGTACCTTGGGTGGTAGTAATCCCTGCTAATATACGAAAGCTCACATAACACGTACCCTGACGCTTGGAAACAGACGCCCCGATTCTACTTACATAGAATCGTGGGCAATCCGAGCGATTTGTTTATCATGTGTTGGATTTTAATATAATTATGGCAACTTTGTTGCAACGTAACTCGGTGTATGAAATCCAATTCATTGAATTTTATTGACTTTTTTTACCAATGACTGGATTCGATGAATTTTGGCTTATTTAAGAATAAGCGAATCCAACCTGTAACAAATGCCTTAAAGTGTTGATTTTAACACGAAATTCTTTTACTGCGCTCAATTGCAACACGACAGGGCTAGATTTTTTGCTGTGTACTTTTGTGATACTTCAAAAGTCCTTAGAGATAGCTTTTTCCTATGGCTAGTGCAATGAACCAATCAAATGAACCAATCATTAATGGCGAAAAAGGTGATAAGGACGTTGATGATTGAAGTTGATGCTTTTGCAGATTGTAGTGGACTTCACTATAATAAAAAGAAAGTGGTAATACTTAACTTACAAATAAATCAGTTAATAAGTGTTCGCCATTCTTTCAAATTCCCTGTAAATATTATTTGATCCAAAAGATGCGCGTTGTGCCAAATAGCATCGGGAACACGAGTCGGACACTCAACTAGTTGTTGTAAATTAAAGGACTCACTAAATAACTCGACATGTCTGCCAGACGGGCTTGTGGTAGAAGAATGCCTGAGCCAGTGTGTGTTGTGGACGTTGAAATCTAAGTAGCAAAAACGATTTCAGATATTTCCAAAATCTTATCAATATCGATAGACAGCTTATCGAAGAAACACAGTGTCAGTGTCAGATATATTCAGGCTGCGGTATAAAAAGCAGAAGTGAATGATGTGCCGATAGAATTTAAATCTAATCGAAACATAATTAAATTCTGGACTAGTAGAAGAGAATTGAGGAAGATCGAAGAATGGCACATTATTTCTAATATAAACCGCGATTCCCCTCTGGGCAGAGAAGAGGGACACTAAGTGATATCCAGGAATGTGATACTGATTAATATCAGAATCGGAAACCTTGGTTTCACGTATTTTCTGCTATCAAGTGGCAGTTAACCGAAAAATGGTTACTTTTCAAGCCACGAATGTTGCAAAAATTAAATGACATAGTCCCGGTCTTAATTTGCCAAAAAAAACCTACACCGACACACGGACTGACGAACGGGATCCACAAATGCGAAGCAAAGCCAGCAGCAGTGTTATGCCTGCTATGCTGAACTTTGATGTTAACGTGGTATGGTAAAATGGAAAATCCATGCGACTTAAAGAAAAAGGGTACGTTCGCAATATAAAAAAAAAGAACTTTATTTATTTCAAAAAGATTACACGTTAACAAGCTCCGACTTAACCGTTAGACAATTTCTCTAAAAACTAATTTACAGAACTTGAAATGAGTTCTATTTAGGTTTTATGTCTTCATTAAAATTGCAAAAGACAAGCTATAATTACTGGGATCCTAACCATGGTAACATTTAAAATGGTAAGAATTCTGAACGTACAAATGTTTACATTATGTCACGTACTTATAAAGAAGCTTGGTTCTTGTCTTAAAGATGACTTGAAGTAAATCACGTACAAATATTTTTACAGGGATGCTTGGATCTTGCTCCTACATGTTTCTAAATGAAGGTTTGTGTTTCGCTTGGTTTGGCGATTCTGGGAATGCCATAACTCCTCCCCCTTTAAGTTCAATATTCTCCTGAATTTTTATTTTAGGTAATTGATTAGAATATATAATTACTACAACAATTACGACAATTATTGTTCCAAATTCCAATGAAGATCCAATTAAATCATGTCTTCTAAATTTAAAATGCAATTCGTTGATGATTTTATTATTTTCGATCTGCTTCAAATGGATATCTGACACATTAATTATTTTTTGTATGTTCTTTAAAATTATTATAATATATTTGTTCTTGAATCTTTACTTCACATTGGTTGAATTTAATTACATAGTTTCCATTGAGCTTATATTTTTGATTATTGCAAGTATTATTCATTTCAAAGTCCTTTGCATTACTAACTATTATCAAACCTTTCTTTAATTCGTTTACATATCCATATACACTTTTTCTCATTTTACAATCTTCAAAGCTTTTGCTTATAACTAAGTTATTTATTTATGCATACATTTTCCTTACTTAGTAATTTTATTTCATTTCCTTGATTTTTAAATATAATTTTATTAAATTCTAATATTTCTTTGCATTCCATATTGATTTCCTTTCCTTCGATATTTGGAATTGGTAGGATGTAAAAGATTTGGGACGTTTCATTAAAAAACTTAGGGATGCTGATGACAAATATTAATTTTTGTGGGTTTCCCAATAATGCGAGCTTTAAAAATTTATTTTATCTTGAATCTTGCCAATTTCCACTTCCACGATTTTAAAATTGCCAAGTATTTGAGTAAACTGTATATGTCTTATTACTTCTTTATAATTGTCTTTTAGTTTTCCTAATATATTTAGAATGTTTTTATTATTTTCTTTCATCTGAAGTTCTAAAATTTTCATGTTACTCTCCAAGTCGTTACTAATCTTAATTTCGTAAGACCAAACAACCATTTATATGCTGTGCCTACAATATTTATAATTCCTCTTCTATTTCTTTGTTTTGGGACAATAGTAATGAATTCCGCGTACATGTTATGGTATAATTTGTGAAATCCGTGTTCACAGGCAACCAATAGATGGCTACATGCGGACATGGATTGGATTGAGGGTTGGGAGCACTACTAAGTTGTTTGACACAACCTAGTAATAGTTCACAACCAAAGGATATGGAGAAGGTTACGGGAACTACCAGGGTAAGCGTGAGTATAGCTGTTACGTGTATTTAGAAATGTGGATATCGAAGGGCACACCCAACGCTGCGTGCCAACCCCTTTCACTTGGATGGGCTAATAAAGTACTTGAAAAATCCCTATTAACTTAATTACACAAATTGCGTGATTTTAAAGGGCTTGTCTAGCTTTCTAATATTTGAACAATTCGCTCAATTAGGATGCATAAATTTTATTGTTATATATTAACATAATCACAGAGAGTACTTTACCTTAACTATTATGCATACATTTTATTATCTTTAACACAAACGATATAATTTAATTTCAGAGAACACTTTATCTTAACTAGGATGTCTAAATTTAATTTTCTTTAACATAAACAATATGAACTTAATTACAGAGTACACTATATATTAACTAGGTTTCCTAAATTTAATTGTCTTTAACATAAACAATATACAATAATTACAAAGAACACTGCATCTTAAGTAGGATGTATCAATTTCTAACAGTATCTTTATGTAATCTCGCATGCACCAAGTCCTTTTACTTTTATTCGAAGTTTCACTGTATTTAACATAAACAATATTAACTTAGTTACAAAGAACATTTTATCTTAACTTTCTGTTGCTTTAAATTCACTGTAATAATTGTAAATAGTACTTGTAAATTTCACTGTCTTTAACATAAATAATATGACTTAATTTCAGTGAACACTTTATCTTAAGTAGGATGCCTAAATTTAATTGTCTGTAACATGAACAATATGAACTTAATCACACAGAGTATTGTATCTTAACTAGGATGCATAGATTTCGAACATTATCTTTCTGTAATCTCGCATGCACCAAGTCCTTTTACACTAATTGGAAATTTTACTGCATTTAACATATACGATATTAACTTAGTTACAGAAAACACTTTATCTTAACTTTCTGTTGCTATAAATTCACTGTGCCGCCGATAAAAAACAGACTCCTCTTTTAAGACGCGACTTACTTCCGACTCGATCAAAACAAAACTCGTTAATTGTTCCTTTCAGAATATCTTACGAGCGATCTACATGAAGAAAAGCTTTCGTGCTTTTTCTTCGTTTTTTTAGCTTTGCCCTTGATGTATTTAGTTGTCATTGGGCAAAGCCGCTGTAGATCGTTGTTTGTCGCGCTGATTAAGCAAATTTCTTTTGCTTATCGTGTACTGGGCTACCGTGTGAAAGGAATTTTGACGGTAACCCGAGCGCGTTGTTTGTCATGGGTTAGACTTGAGTACATTGCAACTTTGTTGCAATGCACTCGGTGTAGGAAATCCAACCCATTAAATATTTATTGGTTTATTTTATTTTTTATTCATGAGTTGGATTTGAATATGTTGCAACTTTGTTGTAACAAAAATTCGATGTTTGAAATCCACTCATGAGATTTTTTATGATTTGTTAAATATAAATGGCAGATTGGATTCGGTAGAATTCGGCTTATCTTAAAATAAGCGAATCCAATCTGCAACATAGCCGTGCAGGCTCTGTCAGATGACCGAGGAGGTGAGGGGCCCGCCTTGCTAGCCGTGCTAAGCTCGCCGGATCGGGGTGAGATCTTGCCTCACTTCCTCGGTACACTCACCCGAACTCTATTACGGGCACTCTTAATTGTCGTGAAGGCAGACCGAAGACAAAAAAGGGGGAAGGCACAAAATAAATTAAGGAAGGAAAAAGACGACGAAATGCTGGACGAAATGATGGTGGCGAATTTGCCTAGGAATAAATTACAATTCTACGTAGCTCCAGCTGAGGCACCGTTGTCCGTTATCTGACGCCTTGGCCACGCGGCCCGTTAAAAGTCGATTCTTGGCCTCTTCTGAATAATCTGGCCCCTTTTGGTTTTGCGTTGGTTTTGGGGTCTTAACTCACCAACCACTTTTTGTTTTTTTTTTTTTCGTTTTAATAAATGAACACAATCACTTGACTTTTCTTTTTTTTTCTTTAAATTTTTCGCGGGTTTAAACAAAACTCTTTTTCAGACCACACTTCCTTCGTTAGTCCGCTTCCGTTAACATCCCACACTAAAAAGGGAGAACCGCACCAAAGCAGAAAGCTTTCTCTCTAGCTGTCTGCATTCTTCCAGTTTCCCTTTCAGTACTTTCCGGGCAGAAAGTTTTTGTTTTGGGCCGTTTCCCATTTAGCACATCGCGATGTATTTTAAGGTGGTGTGAATCTCAGATAACTTACGAAAGCTCACACAACATACATTTTATTTTGGATATATTGTGTTTGATTTGCGTCTCCTGAAAGTTGTATTACCGTATTACTCTGAAATAGTATTATGAATTCTTTCTATATCCGCGTTGCCGGTATGATTTTTAGGTGATATGAAGTGGAATTCTATTTCTTCTTTATTGAAATAGTCTCTTACGTTAACATTACTGAACTCATTATCTAAGACTGCCTTTTTGGGTTTTCCTAAAATAGCATTCCTATTTCTAATAGATTGTAATATAGTCAAACTATTCTTTTCTGTGATTTCGTTCCCATATAAATTTTTATTAAATTTATCCATTATAGTGATAAAATATTTCTTGTGACAATGATAAATGTCTACGTGTATTATTTCATTAGGGTTCCTCGGTGTACTAATTTTAAATTCGTATTTTTCAGGGTGTCTGTCGTATTTTGCTAAGTTACATATCTCAGAGTTATTTACATATTTCTGTATTAATTCTTACAATTTAGGGTAATAATATTCATCCTTCATCTCCTCGTAATTTTCGTTTATTGCTCTGTGTGGTAAGATCTAATCTTTCTGAAAGTTTCTTCTTCCGAAGTCAATTCCTTTGCCAATTTTAGATTTTTATTGTTACTAAATAATTCTATTAATTTATTCTGCAGGATATTAAATCGAGTGTATTCTAACTCTGAATATATACCTACTGTACCTTTTCTTTTATCATTCTCCTCAAGACGTCATTTAAATAGTTAAGATTTTCCAAGTCCTCTTCTGAAATATAAACTTTTCTATTGCCATTTATAGTTTGGATTTCTTGATCTTTTCTCTCGACTAATAGAATCTGTGTTCTATATTTATGCACTATCTCATCTCGAATGGGGATATGATCGTTCACTCCTTCTATTCCACTATGTATTGTAGCTTGGTCAGTTTTGATTTCTCCATTGTTAATTTCTTGTTCGTCGACATTTATTCTGCTTAAGAAATCAGGGACCTAATTTTTGTTGTTGCAATCTGGGACCGCCACTGCTGCTGGATGATTGCCCAAGGCAGGCTATGACTCTGGATGACATCAGATGTAATTCAGCCGATGTCAGGCAGGGTCACGGCCTCCGCTGGACATTCATCTGTCAGCAGATGCTCGGGCAGAGATGGAGGATGGCATGCTGGAATCGCTAGCATTGTGATAGAGAACTTGAGGGGGGGGGGGGGGGGGGGGGGGTTGAAAAAGGATGCCATCTCCGCTCGCGGTCGCGCAACAAAAGAACAGAAATCATGCCTAAGGATGGGAGGGAAGGTGGGATGAAATTAGTACAAAAAAATTGAAAAAAGAAAAATCAGAAAAATTACGAGGAAAAAAAACCCGCGAAACTTGAAGCAAAAAAAAGGAGAAAACTCGAATGATTCAAAAAAACAACTAAATCTGAAAAGTAAATAAAACCAAAAAAAAAGGAAAAGGAGAAAGGACTGCGGCAGGCTCCGCCAGACTTACCGGAGATCGTTGGGGGAGTCTGGTGTTGCGACTCCCCTTGCTTGACCCATGCCCCACCACCCTTGTACCTAGGGGGCCGACTTTATCTAGATGCCCTATCATTTATCCCTGCAAATAAAGAGGGCCACTCACCTCATCACGAGGGCCCCGCCCCGTAGCTATGGCCGCCCTAAAGGAAGGCCAACGTGGAGAGAGAGAAAAGAAAAGGCCCAGTTTAGGCTCATTGAATAAAAATTTTACATTTCCTTTTTTTATTAAAAAAACAAAGTTACCCCCTCCGTTGGAGAGCACACGGCCAACTAGCTGATGGCCAGGGCCTGTTTACCTCTTTGTAATGAGGCTCTGAGGAGAGAGAAAAGAAAACAAAAACAAAAATCTTAACAAATTTTCCAACAAAGAAAACTTCAAAACTGGATTAAAGTTAATGATACCTGACAATTTATAGCTTAAACCAAAACAAAAACTACCTAAAAGCATAAATACCTAGACCAACTTAAAATTATATGTAAGAACATGGCGAAGTTATGTTGAGGATTCCAAAGCGATCATAAAGCAAAAAAAACTTCATAAACTTATAGGGAGAAAAAAAATGCGCATTTTGTCTTCCATTTCCTCCGGACTTTATCCTATTTTAATCCATATTCATTGACAAAAAGAGAAAAAAAATCCTATCTCCCCTTCCACTTCTGGTTTGATCTAAATCTTATCTAATTTCACCTACTCTTATCTCACTTGTACGATGCCTATACTATAGTTTGTAAATTATCAAAAACTCATAACTGTAACAACGAAGTCTTCAATCTAAAATTCAAGTCCAAATGATTCCTACATTATCAGTAGTTATTTCTGTCGCTGATGTCTTTTTACCAGGATCATCTTCAGCATAACCTGCTATCAAACTTCGCAATCATTATTAATTCAACTTCGAATATAAATTTCACCCTTACAACCCTTAAAGACGTTAAATTTTGTCGTCTTAAAAACAAAAATCCATAGGATGTTTCTCTAGTTTTTACTGAAAATTTCGCTTTCACACAATTGATGTTGCAAGGTAATTCCTCGTATAAATGTCATATACATCAAATTTTTTATGACTCAATATTAACTCACGATTATAATGTATATTCGATGGCTTTGTAATCAAAGAAAATGTACGCAATAAAATGTTAAAATGTTCACTTTTCAAAACATTCGAGTCACTACTGCTTCACAAGGATTTCACAGACAGTTTTGGTCATCATGAATAATTCAACTCAACGTTATATAATTTGTCATGGAACGAACTCACCCAATTTTTCTAGTTTTCCTTAAGATGATCCAAAAATGTTCATTGCTTTAACACAAGTCCGTTAAGCTCGTTAACAAGTTTATTATATTTTATGCAATATCAAAAGTTACGAAAGTTATTGTTACAAAACTATATATTGAGCAATGTCACTTCCGAAATCACAAGTTACAAAAAAAAATTATACTTTTAACTAAAACAACCTGTCGTGCGATTAGATGGCACGAGCGAGTCCCATAATAATTGCACCTGCCCGGTCACGATTTTTGTCTTTTTCTTCTCTTTTACGAAACTTTGTCTAGCTTCTTAGAACGTAAAAATTGATTTAAATGTTGTCACCTTTTCACCGGTTAACCGAACAATAAATAAAAAAAATTCAAATTTAATTAAGATACATAGCAATACATCGCCTCAGTCCACCATTTAACTCCTTTTCTTATTCCCCGTGCCAAAAACTTTCACAACTCAAATTATGACCGCCCGCTTAGAGAGCCAACCCAGATCTGCCTCAACCATCGCGCCACTCTTCCCACTTGCCGGCAGACACACACACGCGCACCGTCTCCATTAGCTCCCGTCTACTTTCTTTGTCGTAGCGGCGTAAAGGGTTTTATCATCTGATCCGGTGCCAGATGTTCATTTTGGCTGCCTTTTAAATGCCATTTTAGGCCGTGAAAATAATGCTTGAATTCTATTTTTAAAATTTCTTGCATATTCGATCGTTTTCTGGTTGGATTTTTTCATTGTTTCATGGGTTTCTGTGGATTTTACTTTTTGGTGTCGCTATGTCCCCCGTTGCGAGGCGGGGTTTTATTGTCAGTGCTGTTATTGCAACTGTTGCATTCTTGTCGAAATGCAACTTCTAGGCACTTTAGCAAATTTTTGATGTGGGAGCTGAGGAATTTTATGAAAATAATTCAATTAAATTAAATTATTTTCCCCAGCTCTCCGCGGATCAATTTTAATGCTTGAGTTGTCGTTGAAATCGGAATTTCGTGATGCTTCCAATAATGCCCTTTTTATGCACGTAAGTATGTTTGCAGGTGTTTTTAGGTTGACAGATTTTTATAGGTCTCTGGATCTAGAATTGAGGATTGGGAGTAAGGAATAGGATTCAGCTCGTTTAGCTGAGTCCATCGACATCTCAAGGACTGAGAACTCATCGGTTTTCGCCCTACCTGTATAATCAAATTCATTTAATTTTATTTTCCACCTTTGCAACTTGCTGTTCGGTTCCTTTAAACTGTTTAGCCATGCCAGTGGCCTGTGATCTGTCTTAATTAAAAATTTTGTTCCGTAAAGATAAGGCCTAAAATATGTCGTCGCCCAGACAATTGCGAGTAATTCTTTTTCTATTGTGGGCTTCCTAGTATCAGGTATTTTAAGATTTTTATGGCTTCAATCTTCTTTGGATTGGGCTTAATGCCTTCGTTTGTTAATATGTGATCTAGATATTCCGTATCTTAAGCATAGAATTTGCACTTATCAATCTGAATCTTCAGATTGTGTTTTCTAAGGGAGTTAAATATTTTGCTGATAGATTCTAAATGTTCCTGTAATAACGTGCTGAAGATTAGGATGTCATCAAGGTAAACTACAAAAGTTTTATTAATGCTATCTGCCAATACAAAATTCATCATTCTCTGGAACGTCGCCGATGCGTTCTTAAGCCCAAATGGCATACTTACATATTCGTAATGTCCACTGGGTGTTGATAATGCGGTCTTTTCCCTATCTTTCTAATCTACGAGAATTTGGTGAAATCCCTTTGCTAGGTTAAGTGTGGTAAAGTACTGTGCTTTTCCCAACTTGTCAAATATTCCCTCTATATTTGGAATTGGAAATTTGTCGTCGACTGTAATCTCATTCAGTTTCCTATAGTCGATCACTATTCTCCATTTTTCTTTACCTGAGTTGTCCATTTTTTTTTTTGGTACAACCCAAATCGGTGAGTTATAAGGTGATTTACTAGGTCTGATGATTAATTGCTCTAACATATCTCCCATTTGTTTCTCTACTTCTAGCTCATGAATTTTGGGAAATCTATATATTTTCGAGTAGATGGGCTGACTATGATTTGTGATAATGGAATGTTTTATTTCCCTCACATTGGTCAACTGTTGTCCCTCTTGATAAAATAAATCCCTATTATTTTTGAGAATATTCTTGAGTGCTTTTAATTCTTCTTCGTTCATATAACTTGTATCTAACTGACTTAGTAATGCCACAGGGTTGGTTTCTAGAATTTCTAGTTGATAAATCTCCTCAAAAGGACACGAGTCTTTGAATTTGGTTATTTTACCATAGACTTCCAGGGTTTCTTTACCTTAATAAATTTTAGCTCGGATCGGTAACAGAATATTTTGACCTAAGATCGCATGGAACCTTATATCTGAAACATTCATCACTTTCCAACACATGTTTGCATCGTGGTTAAACTCGTCGGGTATAGAGGTAACGATTTCATGAAAAATTTTGGTTTTGCTAATTTAATTAGTTTTTTATTTGGAAATAACTCTTCATGGATAATAGAAATGGCAGCACCAGTATTTATAAGACAATCAATTTTTTTATTTTCCACTGTCAGTGTAACTATCTGTAAATTTTTTTCTGGGGAACCGAATGAAAATTTACTTGGTCTACTTCCATAGGTTCAGGATGTGTGGGACGGTTTGAATTACTATTATTTTGAAATCTCTATACATTCTGTCTGCTTCTTTGGGTAAAATGTCCACTTTACTTGTTTTTTGGATTGTAAGAATTATATTGTGGGTAATTTTGTTACATTTGTCCATGACTTGTCCTCTAGTTTACGAATTTAATGGAGGGCTTCTCCTTGTATTTTGGATATGAAGATCCTGAGTAGGTAGTTTCGGTGATTTGCATCTCCTACTAAACCTGTGATGGTTTCAGCTTCAGATATGAAATTTGCCAAGTCGAAACTGTTGTCGCCTCTAAACTCTGGTACAGCTCTAGCCTCGGATACTAAGTCTTTTAAGGTGAGTGACATTTTATTGAATTTAGCTTGTGCCTGATGTAATTGATGAAGATAATTTCCTTTTAATGACTTGAATTCGTCGCAAGTAGAGAATTGGCTCCTGGACTTCTTTTTTGTTCAAGTTTGGATAAGGATTCATATAGTGCTTCACGATACTGCGTCGATTATTCACTTTATTTCTATCTTTGGTTCTTTTATATTTTTGGGTACACAGACCCTTAATGCGAACTTCACTTTTCACTGAACTTTCGAATTGCGTACAAATTCTTAAAAGAATTTGTGAGGTGTTAAAAATAACTTTTCACTTCGGTTAATTAACACTTATCTCACAACGCAATGCTACCGACTGGGACACTTAAAAAAAGGGTATGTTCGCAATATATAAAAAAGAACTTTATTTATTTCAAAAAAATACACGTTAACAAGCTACGACTTAACCGTTAGACAATTTCTCTAAAAACTAATTTACAGTCCTTGAAATGAGGTCTATTTAGGTTTTATGTCTTCATTAAAATTGCAAAGACAAGCTCTAATTACTGGGATCCTAACCATGGTAACATTTCTTAATAAAATTCTGTACGTACTGTAGAATGCAAGCTTTTTTGCATTTGCTGCGACGATTAAAAAATAAAACAAAGCAATTCTTCTTCACAAGGTGTTTATTCGACGACGACTCAATAGCAACTCTACCCATTGGTCGGGCGGAAAACGAAATACAAATTGAATGCACGGAACAATATTTTGGCAATGATAAGACAATATGGCTGAAACTAATGATTAAACTGTAGGTGACATTGAATTTAAAATTTGTACATGATTTCAATGTGTAATTTCAACATATAATAAAAAACTACATTTTGATTTTAATTACTGATAACGAAACATCCCGCCGCCTTTGAAAGAACTCTATTAGACTTTCAACGAGTATTAGTCATCCACTGGAAGAGGTGCAACTTTTGCCACAGCTCGCCGAAGAATGCCGGAAGCAGTTTTTATGTCCACCACGCGTACATGACCATCAGGACCCGAAATAGTTCTGACCACTCGACCAAGCTTCCATTTATAAGGTGGGAGATCATCTTGATGAATCAGTACCATTGCTCCTATCTGAACGTTGAAAGATTTTGACTGCCACTTGGACCTTTCTTGCAATTGGTTCAGATATTCTTTGGACCAGCGCTGCCAAAAATTCTGATGAAGTGCGGAAACACGCTGCCATCTACGAAGATAATTAATTTTTTCTATTGAAAAGGTAGATTCAGGGAAAGTATCTAATGGGGCTTGATTTAGGAAATGTGCGGGATATATGGTGAAATTCAATCGAGTTATTGCTGCACCAGGACATGATATCTCTTTGAGTTTGTTCTTGAAGGAACTACTGCGTACTATTTTGCGGGGATAACCCCGTGCGTTTACTAGACAAAATTTTTGTTGAATTATTGAGACAAGAGTCTGTGCCCCTGCATGGTAATTTTTTAAATGTAGATACCTCACATACGATCTGACGAAGAAGTTGTTTCGGGGCAATAAAATAGGAAATCGGCGATCCGAAGCCAATTCAGCATGCTTCAAACGACCACCTACTCGCAATAACTTGACATTGGTTGTCTCATCCAGAAAGGGTGCTAATTTTTTAATAGCACTTTTATTTGAGACCTCGTGCCCATATTCCAACGCTCGGATTTCTTCGGCAAATTCATGCTGCTGAATAGCCCAAATAATGCACATAAACGCCTCGTCGATTTCAGATGCTAATAATTCACCGGGTTCGACTACATTCTTATTACGTCTTGCCACAAGATTTCTGGAGAATCGCAGTACATATGCAAAGCGACGACAGTTTTTAGTAAAGTCACTAACTGAGTACAGAGTATCCAGAAAGGAATCTGCTACATTACAGACTAGAATTGACTTCATCTTCCTTCTCTCCGGTAAGCTATCAATGCTCAAATGGCGTTCTTTAAGAGGGGGCCAGTAATCCTTCGAAAGCCCTAAGAAATCTGGACCAGAAAACCACATAGACTTAGACAGTTCCCCGGTTTCAACACCTCTTGAAATCATGTCAGCTGGATTAGCTTTAGAGTTAACATGTCTCCAGTGGAACATAGTACTTTTTTGTGACGAATACATGTTTAACGTTCGCGTGGGTGATGAACGAGGAACACAAAAAATCGGCGGCATTTGGACCCGATTGTCTGAGACGGACTATTAAGTTTCGTACTGGAGTAATGATTTGGTGATGCATGTCCTCCAAAGGAGTGGGCGACTTATATTTTATTGATGGTATTGTTAATTCTGAAAAATATCAACGTATTTTACGAAACCAACCCCTATCATCAATGGGACGACTGTATCTAAATGACAGTGTTATATTCCAGCAAGATGGAGCCAGTGTCATACTTCAAAGAGTACTAAAAAAGGTTTGTGAACAACTCAATAACTGTTATGGAGTGGCCATCCTCGAGTCCCGATCTCAGTCCAATGGAGAATTTGTGAGGAATAATCAAAAAAGAACTCCATAAAGGCCGTCCCACAACAAAAGCGTTATTAAAAGAAAAAATACAAAGTATTTGGGACATTACGTCTCAAACTCAGTGTTAAGAACTGGTTAGTACAATGTGCAAGCGTTTACAAGCAGTTATTAAAGTTAAAGGGGATGTTACCCCATTTTAGCGCTTCCGTACGAATTCATTGTCACCTATACAACTCGTACGAAATTGGTTGTTACTAAAGTGTGCCCTACAATCTTTAAATTTGTTACTTAAATGAATATGTTTTGGTTTTCTTTTTTATGCATTAAGTTATAGATGAAATACACTAACAATAAAAAATATATCTTAAACAATTGATTTCCATAGCATCTTTACATTAGCTTTCAAACGGAGACATCACTCTTTTATCTTTGTCGTACGAATTTCATTGTTCCTGTATAGTAGAAGGCAAAGACGTTGAGTTTGAGTACTTTCCTGAGACAACCCAGCCAAACACCGTCTTTTGTAGTGTTGGTAAATTATCGCTCAGCTTAATTTGACCTACACGAAGCAACTGAAAAAATATATCTGCGCCAATCAGAAGGTCTACCCTTTGCGGTTTAAAGAACTGTGGATCCGCTAATGGAATATTGGAAGGAATGTTCCATTTATCAATTGTAACCTTTCGTTCTGGTTGTAAGCTAGTTATATGTGGAAGGACATACAGAGATAGATTAGTTTCAAAGCCACAAAGTCTGGATTTAATGACAGCTTCTGTTGACCAACGAACTTTAGAAGAAGTATCCCCTATACCAGTAATATTTAGATCAGACTTTGATCTCTTTAGTTTCAGAGATTGTGCTAGGTTTTCTGAAATGAAATTGAGCTGAGATGCTGAATCTAATAATGCCCTCGCAAGATGATAACGGCCAATGTTGTCTTTGATTTCAACGACAGCTGCAGCAAGGAAAACTTGACTATTCGCCTGATATTTTGACAGTAATGATGAAGTTAGATAAGAATGATCAATGCTGGAGGACTGCTGCCTGGGTTCCACTTTATGATTAGGATGATCTGAGGTTTCATTTGATGACGAGGCAGTTGTAGCATATCGAGGCAGAAGGGTATGGTGTGGCATTAAGCAAACACGACATTTTTGAGAAGGGCATCTTTTAACACTATGGCCCTTTGACAAGCAATTAACGCATAATGCACGTCTTTTGATTTGTTCAAATCTGATCAACACTGGAAGCTCAAGAAACTTTGTGCACTTGTAGATAGCGTGGCCATTCTCTTTACAAAATAAACAAGCAGAATTGGAGGCAGTTAAAGACGTAGAATTCGAATAAAACTTCCTTCCTCTAGGCAAGTCAAATAACTTGGGAGATGACGACGATTCAATTTTCTGTTGAAATTTGGTATCTCTAGCTTCGAGAAACTGACAACGCGTATTTAGGATATCCGCACATTCTTTCCAAGTCGGTAGTTTCGAAAGTTCCACTGATTCCTCCCACTTACACTGCGAGTCACGGTCTAATTTTGCATTGACCAGATAAATTATTAAAGCGTTGATTATATCTTCATATGAGCCTTAAGTCAGTAGAGCACTCAAATGAGCATTGGTCCCGTCCACTAAATATCGAAGTTGACTTGCAGAATTCTTTGATATTTTAGGCATATTAAACAAATCGACGATGTGTTCTTGGAATATTAAATATTTGTTGTCGTATCTGGCTTCCAAATGGCTTAAAGCCTTGGAATAGTTATCTTCAGTGACTTCCAATGCCTTGACGGTGCGCAATGCAGCACCACTTAAACAAGAAAGTAAATGATTAAATTTCTCAATTTGCGATAATATGTGTCATTTTTGTAGACGAGATTGGAGAAACTTCCGATAAAGTTTGGAAATTCGAAATATTTTCCATAAAACTGTGGCAATTTAAGTTTTGGGAGGTTATTCAAGGATGCAGCATATGCCATAAAGGAATGTTTTTGAAAACTGCTAGAATTACGATGGCCAGACATCAGCTTTAATATTTTTGACTTTGTAGCACAATACAAGTCTTCAAACTCCCCCCTAATCTTCTGTTCATTAGCATCTTCTGGAACCAACTTTTCAATTGACGACTGGTAGGATAACAATTGCTTGAAATAGGATTCTAGGATTCCTAAGCGACATTCGAATTCAGTATACGACAAAGAACCTGCCTTGGAATCGATCAGGTTCCTTATTCTGGTGATGCACCCTTTGGTAGATGCTCTTTGTGCCTTAAGTTCCGTGAGTTGTTCAGACATTATAAATGAATTATTCAAAATTTCCTCAACCCAATCCACGATAGCTTTTCTTTTTTAATTTATATTTGTCCAAAAGAGCTTAGTTAATAAAAAAGATTTATTGAAAGACAAGAGTAAACGTCAAGAGTTGAATTCTCAAATTACCACACTAAATTCTTCATAAGTTCATTTGTAATGTCAGTAAGTAGTGACATCAACGGTACTATTCATTAATTTAATTAACTGTCTAGTAGTTTGTTGCAAATTTTCTATCTATAAAGCTTCTAGGGTGTTTTAAATGATGTACTATAACTTGTTCAATTCAGGTTAACTGTCCACGTGTATGTAGATTATACCCTGTGATATATCTACCTTTGCACTTAAGGGGGTCCGCTCATGGTTTTATCGAATTTTTTTTTTCGCTCCAATCGTTAGATTCGTGTTCTGAGAATGTTGTCTTAAAGTTTCAAAGTCTGAATCCGTATAGTTACAAAGCTATCCCCAAGAGAATCGTTGCCGGACGAGCGAGCGCGAGGCATGCCGCGACTTTTAGGTGGGATGCTAGCCGCCCACTTTCGACGGCCACGTTGGCTATTTCAGTATAGCTGCGATCATTGACGAAAATAGTAATGTATACGTTCAAACGAGCTATTTGAGGAAGCCGAGGGTTTACTCTATGGGCCGGGTATAGCTGATTAACATCTAATCCTCGTAAGTCTATTTTTCTCATATATAAAACTTTAAACCCCGTTTTCTCTTTATTTTCTTTTTTAAGACGGTGTGCAGGATTTAAAAAAAACTATTGAATATATTTGAATAATTTTTTTTTATATTGTAGATAATTTAAATGCCCACAAAGTAGACCTATAATATTCATAAAAATATCGTTTAAAATATATTTTTAGGGCAATAATAACTAGAAAAAAATAGTCAAATTTTGAACTTTTTTTTTAAACAATGGTTTTATTAGTAGATTTTTTACTTTTATATGATATTATAGGTCTACTTTGTGGGGTAAGGTCTTCCGATTAAGAATGTGTTTTCCTTTTTTGCTTCAGATGAAAACTTCGGGCTGCATCATGCACACCGTTTTAATTTTCTACGGCGAGGCGTTGCTAGAAATCTTATCATAAGTCCGCCATTTTGAATTTTTTTTTACCCACAAAAATTTTTTTTAAATCTTGAATCTTCAGTAAATAACATGATGTAAAATTCTTACGTGTTTTTTTTCCTAATTCCTAAAAAAAAATTTCCTTAAAACCACCTTTTTTTTCGAGCAATCCATGAGCGGACCCCCTTAAGTTGACTTAATCTCACACAAATTGTTATTAAAATAGTTCATATATATGTAAATGCCTTAGAATAATCCATTTGCAAGCTCGTAAACAATATTGACAGCAATAAATTCAAGTTCACTGTATACATTTTTAAAGATCAAGGTCAACTTATCAAATCAATTTCACTGTACACATTTCTCAAAGTCAAGGTCAACCTATCAAATTTCAATAATTTTGGCCAATAAAGTAATCGAAATAGCACTGATGATAATATTGTCCTCATAAATTTGAAAGAATTTACCTTTGAAATACCCGACGAATTTTGTCATAAAATTTTTTAAAGAATGCCGCACGTGTTATCCAATTGTGATCAGATGTACTTACTTCCAGCGTCTTTGGAGATTAATTGTACTTGTTAGGAGTGATGTACTGCGACAATTTTTTCACGACCAATTTATTATTCCCAGCAATTAAATTTGTAGAATTGATGCGAAAATAAATATGATGATCCCACGACGAAAAGAGGTAAAGATGGCGGATTGAACTAATTGATCTAGCGATGAAATGTGAGTGAATTTGTAATGTCTAAATCTTGCCAAATTTTCACTTGAAATTAATAATTTGGGAAATTTCCCTGCTCGGGCGCCAAAATGTAGAATGCAAGCTTTTTTGCATTTGCTGCGACGATTAAAAAATAAAACAAAGCCCTTCTTCTTCACAAGGTGTTTATTCGACGACGACTCAATAGCAACTCTACCCATTGGTCGGGCGGAAAACGAAATACAAATTGAATGCACTGAACAATATTTTGGCAATGATAAGACAATATGGCTGAAACTAATGATTAAACTGTAGGTGACATTGAATTTAAAATTTGTACATGATTTCAATGTGTAATTTCAACATATCGGATCGGGGTGAGATCTTGCCTCCCAAAGTCCAAAACACAAAGACAAAAAAGAGGGATGTATAAGCTAGGAGTAAAAAAGGATGAAAGAGATTAAACGACGAAAATGCACTCTGACGATGTTATAAGGCTTGTTGCTTGTTCCATTGACTATATCGTCACGAAGTCTTCTCTAAAAGCATTCACCCTGAATAGGGAAAATATAGAAAAGAGGAACAACGAAGATCATTTTTTTAACTTTGTTGTGTAGTAACATGTAGTAACATATAATTTCATGCTTCTTCATTTGCCTGCAGTAATTCTGCTAGCAAGTTCAGCATCAAATAACTATGTGTTGAGCTCAAGCCTTCATATAGAGTACTGACTTGTAGAATCAGGACGGAGAAGCCACACAGGCTCGACTACCACTTATTCCTGAAACTATTATGCCCAAAAAAAGTTCATTCAACTTCACAATGAAGTTTCAAAAAAAATTCGTTGCACTTCATAATTTTCTAGGACATATTATTTCCCTTTTAGCATTCATACTAAATGTTACAATGTTACATGTTACTCTTAACCATCTTGAAATGTCAAACGAAAATTTACCCCCTAAAACGATGATTCAGGCTCTAACCCAACCCTACCCTGCAGTGGGCTAAAGTTCAGGCCCAACCTAAAAGAAATGCTGGAATAGAAGAAATAAAATAAATCAAAACATGGGCGGATGAAGGAGCAGGAATAAAGGAAATAAGAAGAAGAAGTTCACTGGAGGTCCTGAAACAAATTGAAAATGAAATGAATTGAAGAAATCATGATGAACTCCAATTCATTCAACAGAAAGCCTGTTTTTAATTTTATCCATAATACATGCTTAACTCATATTACTATACAGCATACAAATCCTAAATATTATCGGTCCTAATGCTACTCGCACTCGCTACTCGTTTTGACAACTTCGGATTTTATACAAGATAATATCATTTATATATTAGATATTTGTAATCGAATACATGACTATTGAAAAATTATGAATATAGTAACGCAATAATACTGACATGCCGAAATAATTTGCTATAGAAAGAAAAACGGATTCGTAATCAGTTTTCGATATACACACAGCGTCACGTATTATACTCTGTTTGATTTCAATAACTCATGAGAAGGTAAGTTACTTGTATATGAATAGGTCTATGAATCGCTACTTAAGCAGAGGGCAATAAAGTTGATCCCGGGCGAGGACAAAAAGCTTTTTGGTCGCTGAGGATAGTGTACACGCTTTAAACTAACATTCCTATACTCTTGTTCGTTAATTTAGAAATGATTAGGATAATTAGAGACTATACGGTCCTTTAGTTTAAATACAAAAACTATATGAATATACTTCTAAGTTTGGTTTTCCGACTCTTTTTTTTCTGTTTTTTAAAACAATTCGGAATAACACACTTTCCACAACTTTAATTAAGTTACGTTATATGTCCGTTTTTCCTATAAATTCGAAAATGTGTATCTTAACAAAAAGGTTAAAATAATTAGAAATATTTCTTACTTAATTCTCCATAAATTTAAGTAACACCTATAAGACAACCTATTGGAGTTCTGTTATATCTTTTTCACGTTTTGTTATAACTTTTTTATGTTGTAGGGAGGTTTTTAAACGGAACAAAATTCTAAATTGTTTAACACTTGTTTTTCTCGTAATTAAACATTTATTTGGCACTGTGATTATCAACCCATGGGGTTTTCTTAAAATGATCTAAGTACAGTTTCTCTTTAAATTATCTACGCATAAAATTTTCTTAATTTGAACACAGTTTTTCTTGAATTATTTTTTTCTTAATGTAGTTACAGTTGTTACTTGAAAAAAAACTTTCTTAATTTGAACACAGTTTTTCCTTAAATTATAATTATACTTTTCTTATTGTAGATCAGTTGTTACTTGAATTTTCAACACATAAACTTTCTTAATTCGCACACAGTTTTTTCTTAACCTATCAACACATACAATTTTCTAAAGTTGAACACAGTTTTTCTTTAAATTGTCAACACATAAAATTTTCTCAATTTGAACACAATTTTTCTTAAAATTATCTTTTTCTTATTGTAGATACAGTTGTTACTTAAATTTTCAACACATACACTTTCTTAATTTGCACACAGTTTACACTCCAGACGCGCTTTTCTTTTAACACGACGACTTTTCTACAGACTTCTCTCCGCGACTTTTAAAAACAGACTCGTTAATTGTTCATATAAGAAAATCTTACGAGCGATCTACATGAAGAAAAGCTTTCGTGCTTTTTCTTCGTTTTTTAGCTTTGCCCTTGATGTATTTAGTTGTCATTGGGCAAAGCCGCTGTAGATCGTTGTTTGTCGCGCTGATTAAGCGAATTTCTTTCGCTTATCGTGTATTGGGCTACCGTGTGAAAGGAATGCCGACGGTAACCCGAGCGCGTTGTTTATCATGGGTTGGATTTGAGTACATTGCAACTTTGTTGCAATGCACTCGGTGTAGGAAATCCAACCCATTAAATATTTATTGGTTTATTTTATTTTTTATGTGTTTCTGAGTTGGATTTGAATATGTTGCAACTTTGTTGCGACCAAATTTGATATTTGCAATTCAACTCATAATGTTATGTGATATAAAAACTTTCGTTTGCTTACCGTTACTCTTTTATTATCCTTTTAACACAATCAATCAATCAGTTAAATCTTTTTCTTTTGCAAACACTTCTTTCCGTATTGTTAAACTTAACTTAACTTTTAACACAATCAATCAATCAGTTAAATCTTTTTCTTTTTCAAATTCTTCCCGTATTGGTAAACTTTCTTTTTCTTATATTTAAACTTTTCCTTTTATTTTTTTTTTATACCACACGATCAAACTCAACCGCTTTTCTTTTTTTTTTCGCGACCAGACCTTTTTACCGCCAAAATAAGAATCTCAAACTCGACCGACTCCTTTTCGATTTAAAACCAGACTCTTTTTACGACCGAAATCAGACTCTCTTCTTATTTTTTCGCCACGACCAGTTACCTGTTTATTCGACTGAGCTTTTTGATCAAGGTAGAAAGCTTTGAGCTTTCGCTCTTGATCGCATGACTTCCGCTCAGTCCTTAAACATTAGGCAAGCTTTTGGTCGTGTGTGTGAGAGCTTTTTCCTCTCACTTATTGGCTTGATCAAGTTCAAGCACCGATAGACCTTGGCTAAGGCGATGTACTTATCGGAATTTGATGATCACGCACCTTTCGGCTGGGAACTTAACTTTGTTCAGGTGCCTGATGGTTAAAATGCTTTTTTAACATTTTAAGGTTTCCGGCGCGCCACAATTTTGTGGGAAAGCAATGCGCGGAAATCTGAGCGATTTGTTTGTCGCAAAGGTAATAATTGCCGTGTAGGCGATATTTGGTTGCTTGCGTGCAACAAACTAATTAATTCTTGAATTTGACGTGAAGGCAATTTTGCGAATATAACATTTTAATTTATTAATTATGCCAAAATTTAATTTACTTAAATTTGGCATATAACAATCCTTCCCCCTTGGAGAAAGTGAGCTGTTCTTTGGAAAGGAACAGATCACGGGAGGAAATAAAGTGGAGAAAATAATTAGTATAGGTCATGTTTTTATTTATAATTTCTGCGACATGTCTTTTAACTAAAAGGGTTAATAATTTGCCACAAGTATTTTAAGGAAATGTCTATAGAAAGGGGATAGGTTTTAATTAGATGGATTGCACTGATGATTTTATTGGTTTAATATTAAAGATTAAAACCGTTACATTAAATGTGTTACTTAGGGGTTAATGGGGTTGAAGTATTAAAATGTAAAGTATACTTATTGGTTTTAGTCATAATAAGGCTTCAGCCTGTTATTATGGACGGTGATTATTCTCTTACCAACTCGTATCGTGGTATTCACCGAGCTGGGAACGCCGGTTACCAAATAGGGACCTACCCAGATTTGACAGAGTTTATGTTTTCTATTTTCGCTCTTGAGGAGGACCCTGTCTCCTATATGGAAGGATATAGGGCGTATAGTTTTGTCGTAGTAACCTTTCGAGCGTTGTTTACTGGCCAATATGTTTTTCCGAGCCGTTGCATAAGTTTTTTGTAGCTTATACCGTAATATGTGGTAATAGCTCTCGTGGTACACGGGTTCTGGGTCCCGTTTAAGGTTGGAGGGAACATCCGCTGTAAAGCCGTAAAGGCAGTCCATGGGAGTTAGCTTCGTCCCTTCGTGCACACTGTTATTGTACACGAATGCAGCGGTTCGCAGGTATTGGTCCGAAGATTTGGGATTTTCGTCCACTATTGTTCGGAGGTATTCAATTAATGGTCTATGTGCACGTTCTAGTGCGCCATTTGACTGTGGGTGATACGCTGAAGTTTGGAGTTTCTTCACCCTTAGCAATTTACATACCTGTTTGAATAAATCACTCAGAAAGTTGCTTCCCTGATCGGTGACAATTCGTTTGGGGATGCGATAGCGCGTTACTATTTCGTCAAAGAAAATTTGCGCTACTGTTACAGCTTCTCCATTTGGTATGGCATACCAGTCGACGAACTTTGTAAGGTTGTCTTGGAACGTTAAGATATATTTATTTCCGGACTCTGTTTCCTCAAGTGGACCTACCATGTCGAGGTAGACCTTGTCAAAGGGTTTTTCTGCGATGTCCGTTATAACCATCGGCATTCGGAATTGTGGTGACGCTTTCATCTTTTGACATTTGGAGCACCGCTTTATGTATTTTTTTATGTCACTAAGCATGTGCCTCCACCAGTACTTTCTTCTGATCCGTTTATATGTTTTAATTACGCCCTGGTGGCCACCGAAAGGAGAATCATGGTAGTCATGTAAGATTGTCCTGATTTCCTCGGGGTTTGTAATAACTTCAGGGGTTTTTGGTTCATTTGTGTCTGGATCGTTTCCTGGTGGGTCCATTGGTTTTATTTTTTGTTCGGGTTTTGGCGGTTCGTGATCCTGGTTGTTTAACGAGGGGTCCTGTGTCTCGGGGCTCTTGGGTTCTGTTTGAACATGTTTTGTTTGAGCCCGAGTCACCGCGTTGCATTTTAAGCGACTGTGGGGGGTTGTACCGTTTTCTTCCTCCGAGTCTGAATCCATTTTATGGTGGACTAGGGCCTTTACTAGAAGAGTGGTGTCTTCGGTTTCTTCCCGCGGGATGCGACTGAGGGCGTCGGCATTTGTATTATATTTTCCGGGTTTGTATTCGATTTTATAATCGAACTCGGAAAGTTTATGGTGAAATCTCACCAAACGGGAAGTTGGGTCCTTGACGTTAACGACGCCTTTGAGAGGCTTGTGGTCTGTGTAGACTGTGAATTTTCGGCCTTGTAGGTAACATCTGAAGTTACGGGTGGCCCAGACTATGGCTAGCAACTCTTTCTCTATTGTAGAGTAGTTGCGTTCAGCTTTATTTAGTGTACGGCTGGCATAGGCAATAGGCTGGTCACGTCCGACTTCTCCTTGGGAGAGGACAGCTCCTAAGGCCTCGCTACTGGCGTCCGTGGTTAGGTTGAATAGTTGGGTGAAATCGGGATAGATTAGAAGTGGAGGGGAAATTAGGGATTTTTTAATTACTTCAAATGCCTCTTGACATTTGTTAGTCCAAGTAAATTTCACGTCCTTGCGAAGCAAATTCGTGATTGGACGTACTATCTTTGAGAAATCGGGTATAAATTTCCATTAGTAGTTGGCAAGTCCCAGAAATGATTGGACTTGTCTGACTGTTCGGGGAACGGGGAATGTTTGGACGCATGCCGTTTTGCTGGGGTCTGGGAGTGCTCCTTTGTTGGAACACTTATGGCCTAAGTATACAACCTCTCGTCTTAGAAACTGGCATTTCTCGGGTTGCAGTTTCAGGTTGTTCTCTCTCAATCTGTCGAAGACTTTGCGGAGCTTTTGATTGTGGTCCGCCAGGTTTTTCCCGTAGATGACTATGTCATCTAGGTACACGAAGCATTCCAGGCCTTGTAAACCTGTTAATACGAAGTTCATTAGACGTTGGAAGGTAGCCGGGGCTCCTTTGAGCCCGAACGGCATACGCTTGAATTCGTAGTGCCCATAATTTGTGCTGAAAGCCGTCTTTGGCCTGTCTTTGGGGTCGACTAATACCTGGTGATAACCATTGGCCAAGTCGAGTGTAGTGAAGTATCGGGAATGACCTAGTTGTTCGAGTATGTCCTCGATACGAGGTAGCGGATAGGCGTCGCCAATCGTTTTTTCGTTAAGCTTGCGAAAGTCGACGACGACGCGCCACCTTTTTTCACCATCAGGTCCCGCTTTTTTGGGGACGACTAAGAGAGGTGAATTCTATGGACTCTTGCTCGGTTGGACTATGTCATTATCCAACATTTCTCGGAGCTGATCGTTGATTACATTGCGTTGGGTTTCCGGCAATCGGTACATCTTTTGATTAATGGGTGCTTGGTCTTGCACCAGGGGAATGTCGTGGGTGATGGCTTTGGTATGAGTGAGCCTATCACCTTTTAAAAAGAAAATATCATCGTACTCATAACATAGTTTGGTTATGGCAGATGACTCTTCTGCGCTTAAGGTGTCGTCCAGGTTGAGTTCTTGTACTAACCTGGCGAGGCGCGGGTTATGTTGGGGTTCGTCCGGATCGTCACTGTCCGGGTATAGGTATTTAATGTGTTGAAGAGTGGCCGTCTTATCGGCTCTAGTGACTCTGTTCTTGTTTTTACTTTTCTTAAAACTATTGTTCTTGAACGTTGGAGTTTTGTGGGCCGTGATACCTACGGGTTCAGGCATTCTTTGGAACTCGCAAGCGTTTGTCGTTTGTATTTTTGGACTTGAGCTTCTGGGCGATGGAGTTTGTCGATCTGGGCTTTCCTTAGGTGCCAGACATTTGTTGTACTCACAAGCGCCAGACGTTGGGGTTTCCTTGAGTGCCCCGCAAGCGTCTCTGGAGGGGCTTTTATGCCATCTTACACGTTTGGACGTGGTTTTACCTCTAATTGGCGTTGGGGCTACTGGGTCTTTATGACCGGTTAGAGTAGACCTTTTGTGGGGTTTGTCAGCGCCATGATTCCGGCTCATGGGCCGTGTCTCTCTGTATTCTGAGATAATTTCATCTTGTCTTGTTTGATCCGATCCGTTGGTGATAGGGATGACGGTGTAGTCTTTAGTGTGGACAAGCGTTATGTCGATGCTTGTCAGGACTACTTGAAAATTGTTAGCGTTGAGGATCCCAATGGGCGCTACCTTGATTCCTGATGAGAGTAAGCTATTTGCCAGGAAGACTCCATCGTCTATCTCCTGTGATAGACAGAGCATTTCTTCAGCCAATTGCAACATGATTTTGACTACAATCTGGGATCTTGCAGGTATGCAAACAGTTTCGTCTAAGACTATCTGGTGCTGCCTTATTTCGCAAGCCAGATCTTTGGTAGTCCTTTTATTCGAGTGGTGTTCTTGTGTGCTACAGCCAGCATTCTCCAATTGAGATGCCTTGAGGACACTGCTACCTGTTAGTGTTTCTACTTCGACTGCGTTTTGTGAACACTCATCGTCCGATGCAAACGTTAGGGGTATAGCGAACTCTTCGAGGTTAGTTTCCGTGCGAGGAAACCTGAGCGCCATATTTGGACCTTCAACATTACAATTCTTCGCCAGGAAGTCATTTCCTAACAAATCGTCGTCCGTGAGAATTGGAAGGTTTTGAATGACTTGGAAATTGCAGGGTATTTTGTGCTTCAGTGTGAAGTTTCCCTGGCAGCTTCCCAAGGTTTTTCCAGTACCAAACGGCGTTTGTAGTGTGTACACCTCCTCGGTATTGATGTCGTCGAGGGACTGTAATGCCTTTCCTTAATAATACTAACCTCAGCGCCAGTATCCAATACTAATTTGGTTTGGCCGTGTAGGCCGATGTCCAATGGAAGTTTTACGGTAGAGATACTAGTCTTGGGCGTCTGAGGTGACCCTTGTTTGTTTTGCGGAGGGTTTATAGTCGAGCCGGGGAGTTTTGGGTCGACTGTGCGTCGTTTCCCGGATTCTGAGACTCCCATGTCTGTTTTTGTTGGCAAACGTCAACAGAGTGTCCGCGTCGGCCACAGAAATTACATTTGACGCTTATGTTATACACTCGGGGGCCGCTGGAGGGTCGCTGCTCTAATCCTGGCCTGTTTTCTCTTGGGGGTCTTCTCTCATGGCCTGTGTCTTGGATTCTAGCAGAACGGTTGGTTCTGCAATCGCGAACATCATGCCCATAGTTTTTGCAATTTGCACAGAAAGGTGTGTTTTTACGCTTTAAACAGTCGGAGTACGTATGACCCCGTTTTTGGCAGAAGCTACATATAATGTTCTGTGCCGGTGTATTGGGGTTCGGTCGTCTGTTTCCAAGCCTGTGGTCCCTTTGCTGAAATGGAGGGCGTTGTGATGAGTTCGGATTGTATTGTTGGTTTTGGTAATTTATTGGTGATGTCCTAGGAGGTACCTGTAAAAAGTTTATTTGACCATGGGCTAACGGGCTGGTCCCTGTGTGTGTGTCATAAGCTTGTGTGTGGGGTAATGTTGGCATTTGTGTAAGTGGGGATTGTATGAATAGGGCGCTTTGCTGGAGCCTTTCCATGTCCAGCGCCTTTTGTATTAGTTCGTCCACTGTAGCATCGCCTATTGTCATAAGTCGTCATAGGAGGTCTTCGTCGGTCGGTTCGGGTTTGGTCTGATCGTCGGTGTCTTTACTTGTTGAGGCTCTTACAAGTACACTGGCCTCTTTACAATTTTCTCTACTTAACCTGTCTTCCTTAACTAATTCGAGCGAGCGCGAGGTTCCCTTAAATTCGGCGATGTCCGCCTTAAATCTCTCTGTATCCTCCTGATATTTTTTTACTAATGCGAGCCTATCCTCGCGATTTTGTGTTAGTTTTTTATCTAAAACGTCACACTGAGGTACAGAGAGTTTATCGGAGTCCCGCGCTTTCTCGAAAACCCTATCTAAATACTTATTTAAACTTACTGTACTAGCGGCTGTCAATGTAGGATAAACTGTGCCGCTTCGGAGTTTTCTTCCTTCAGCTACGGGCTCGTGTTCCGTGGGTGGGAAGAGCTGTCGGTTGCCTTGTGAGAAAGATGTCCTCTCTGCGGGGAATTTGATCCTCGGAGCTGCCTTAGGTGGGGAGTCACCTTCCGACTCCGACATACACTGCGAGTTGTTGGTGGTTGCAAGGGGGGCTAGTAGCCTACTTAGGTACTCCCTTGCCGTAGTTCGCTGTTGATAGGGGGGCTACCTCAGCCGTCTTTTGGTTTCCCTTTGATGTGATCTGAAAGGGGGATTTTAGCCGTCTTCTGTTTTTCCTCTCAGACCTACTGCTGTGCGATTCCTGGTGGAGGCGAGTTGTCGCTTTGATCGCCTCTTTGTCTAAAGTTGCGGACGGGTTGACCTTTGAGTCGTCCGATGTGGATGCGGTCTTCTTTTCAGTCGTCCGTCTAGAGTTGATTTGCAGGAGAGCCGATGATCCTGTAGGATGGTTCTTGGGTTTCCTACTACTCCTTTCTGGTCACGGCGAAATCCTCAGCTCTTTTAAAGATGGTGCCTTTTTGCACTTGTTAAAAGGGCAACCGCTTGCTCGCCTGGAGCAGAGGCAGCTAAAGTTGTTTAACCCTGAGCATTGGGGGTGACTTACTGGGCTATTGACTACGCAGCAGTGGCCAAAGGATCCCCTTTTATTCGATATTAGATCGAGGGTTTTAAAGCGTTTACGGTTTGTACCAACCAAGCTTCCTCGATCCTACCGGCTGCGCACATTTTGTTATGTGATATAAAAACTCTCGTTTGCTTACCGTTACTCTTTTATTATCCTTTTAACACAATCAATCAATCAGTTAAATCTTTTTCTTTTGCAAACACTTCTTTCCGTATTGTTAAACTTAACTTAACTTTTAACACAATCAATCACTCAGTTAAATCTTTTTCTTTTTCAAATTCTTCTTTCCGTATTATTAAACTTAACTTAACTTTTAACACAATCAATCAATCAGTTAAATCTTTTTCTTTTTCAAATTCTTCTTTCTGTATTATTAAACTTAACTTAACTTTTAACACAATCAATCAAGCAGTTAAATCTTTTTCTTTTGCAAACACTTCTTTCCGTATTGTTAAACTTAACTTAACTTTTAACACAATCAATCACTCAGTTAAATCTTTTTCTTTTTCAAATTCTTCTTTCCGTATTATTAAACTTAACTTAACTTTTAACACAATCAATCAATCAGTTAAATCTTTTTCTTTTTCAAATTCTTCTTTCCGTATTATTAAACTTAACTTAACTTTTAACACAATCAATCAAGCAGTTAAATCTTTTTCTTTTGCAAACACTTCTTTCCGTATTGTTAAACTTAACTTAACTTTTAACACAATCAATCACTCAGTTAAATCTTTTTCTTTTTCAAATTCTTCTTTCCGTATTATTAAACTTAACTTAACTTTTAACACAATCAATCAATCAGTTAAATCTTTTTCTTTTTCAAATTTTTCTTTCCGTATTATTAAACTTAACTTAACTTTTAACACAATCAATCAAGCAGTTAAATCTTTTTCTTTTTCAAATTCTTCCCGTATTGGTAAACTTTCTTTTTCTTATATTTAAACTTTTCCTTTTATTTTTTTTTATACCACACGATCAAACTCAACCGCTTTTCTTTTTTCGCGACCAGACCTTTTTACCGCCAAAATAAGAATCTCAAACTCGACCGACTCCTTTTCGATTTAAAACCAGACTCTTTTTACGACCGAAATCAGACTCTCTTCTTATTTTTTCGCCACGACCAGTTACCTGTTTATTCGACTGAGCTTTTTGATCCAGGTAGAAAGCTTTGAGCTTTCGCTCTTGATCGCATGACTTCCGCTCAGTCGTTAAACATTAGGCAAGCTTTTGGTCGTGTGTGTGAGAGCTTTTTCCTCTCACTTATTGGCTTGATCAAGTTCAAGCACCGATAGACCTTGGCTAAGGCGATGTTCTTATCGGAATTTGATGATCACGCACCTTTCGGCTGGGAACTTAACTTTGTTCAGGTGCCTGATGGTTAAAATGCTTTTTTAACATTTTAAGGTTTCCGGCGCGCCACAATTTTGTGGGAAAGGAATGCGCGGAAATCTGAGCGATTTGTTTGTCGCAAAGGTAATAATTGCCGTGTAGGCGTTAGAATTCGGCTTACATTAAAATAAGCGAATCCAATCTGCAACAGTTCTGCACTAAATCATTTATCTTCTCTAATCCATTGAAACTTGCTTAAGCAATACGCATAACCGAAAACCACACAACTTATTGCAATATTTTATCCAACTTTGATTTGTACTTTCCAAAACAAACTATAATAATTTTTTATATAATGTCTTGCAATTCATATATGCTGACTATGCTTTTATCTAACTACGATTTGTAATTTTTAACACAAACTTATGAAAAATTCAGTTAATTATATATATTATACATTTATTTATTCGTATCTGATCCGGGAAATGTTTAATTCTTTTTTTCCTTTTTATTTTCTCTTTTACTACGAGCATCGGGTTATCCTTCCTAGAGCTGTCCTTGTTTTGTCTCTTACATTAAAAATTAAAGCTGTCACTAACCTTATTAAGGGGGTTATTGGAGGGTGTTATTTTGGGGGATCCCTGCCTGCCGCGGGGCTGCCTGTTGCTGAGCTGCCTGTTGCTGAGCGCGATAACTGTTTAACTTCCCTGGACTTTTTGGTTGACTAATTGCCGAATCCTAAGTTGGCTAATTGCCGATCACGTGGGAGTTATTTTTATTTTCCATTTTCCTCTAACTTTTCTCTCTTCTGAGACCGTGGGGGTTTCTTGACTGAAAACGTTTTAGGCTAATTATTTTTAATATCTGACTAGGGCTGTATACCAATTATCGGGCTCGGCGCTGGATTAGTGCTCCAGACAGTGTATTTAACACTCCTAATTCCAGGTCAAGTGGGCGTTAACCTACTTGCCAAAAATAATCCTTCTCCTATTTAAGAGGGTGATTTATGGTTAATTCCCCTGAGATATTCAGCGCCGTAATCAGTGCACGGCCGACAACAGATTTCATCTAATCTACTGGTTTCTAAAGAAGCATAGCATGATTGCTATGATAAGAACATAATTAAAATCTCTCTTACAAAAATGAATTTGTGCACTTACCATGTGATGTGGACAAGTTAGCAGCTGATAGCCCTTTGACTTGTTCCTATGAAGGAGGTGCTGTCATTTTGTACTCGTCAATCGCAGCCAACTTCACCATGGTTAAGTGTGGGTCGAATGTATAAGATAAGTATTTGCAGAAACATCACCTAGATGGCGCAGACAGTGCTAACTGGTTGTCTCACATTAGCTACGTTCCATTGGCCCATTCAGAGTACTCTGGCGTACATCCAAGTACGCTCAGTTACACTTGATCATAAATATGTGTAGTTACGCCAAATTTTTCTGTTAGGGTTTTTGTGCTTTAAAAGCTCTCAATAGGTTGCTTTTTCGCTGTTTAAATTTTTCACAAATATTAAAAGTGTTTAAAAATAAGCATAGGATGTTGCGTCCGGGACCGCACCTGCCACTTCAGTCCGATGTTCAGTGTAGGCTAGGGTTCCAGAGGAGGTCAGCTGACAGCCACTGGGATCCGAGCCTACGCTGGACATCCGTCCGTCAACAGAGGTGTTGGCGTGAGATGGAGGATGGCATGCTGGCATGCTAGCGTCTGCAGTAGAGAAATAAGGGGGTCTACAAAAAAAACAAAATGGAAGCCATCTCCGCCTTGGTCACGCAACAACAGAAACACATATCAAGCCGTGGGGAAGTGGGAATAAGAAAAGGACGAAACAGGGGTAAAAATGATAAGAAAAATTAAGAGAGAAAAAAAGGTAAAAATAAAGAAATAGTAAAAGGGAAGAAAGAAGGCAGGCGTCCGTCACTCACCGTAGTTTACGTTGGGGAGGTCTGGATGTTCGGACCTCTCTTCTGGCCCGTGCCCCAACCGCCCGAGGTACCCAGGGGGCCGCAGTCATCTGGATGCCCTTCAAAAAACGAAAAATCTCTTAAGTTTAAATTTACCAACATTATATAATTTTCAAAAGTTTTTCAAAGACGATAAAATTATTCAGCAACTTTTTCCCTTCTTTTTTTTTAAATTAAAATTCCAACGCCGTTTTAAACGCGTAACCAAAATACCGATCAACAAAACAATCCCCTTCTTCAAACGCCGATAAAAATAGTCAATACGATAAAACAATAGAAATTCTTTCTTCTCAACGCATATCTTATCTAAGAAAATTCTCTCAACGCAGATCTTATCCAAGAATACCGCCAAAAACCAACACAACCATAAAAACTCACAAAAAAAAATTCCTTTTTAATAAAAACCAAACCATTTTTAAAAAATAAAAATTTATTTCCAAAAAAAAACAACAGCAAAGGTGTATTTATATGTACTATTCAAAAAACCAAAGAGAGAGAGAGTTCGCTGGACTAATCCCACCACTCTTCGCTGGGGTCAGGAATGCCACGGTCGGAAGGAACGCCCGCATCCACTCCATCCTCCTCCTCAGGGTCATCGCCCGCTCCAATAGTCGGAGGCGCCAACGAAGGAAGCGCATCGTACTCTCCGGTGATAACCAATTTTCCACCTAAACAAAAAAACAAAATAAAAACAAAATATATTATTACATTATAAAACAAAAAAACAAAACCGTACCTGCAGCCACCCAAGTATCCCCACTCAGGAGTATCAACCGAACGGAATGATAAATGCCGACCTCCGCCGGAGCACCCCAGAAACCAAAGGGAGGCTGCCCTTTTCTTTTGAGCAGCATCCACGCCATCCACGCCGAACACTAAGTACAAACACACCGTTTACCCTTAAAACATGAGGGGAGCTGACTCGAAACCCCTCAGATGAAATAATTTCCGTGAAGCTCATAGTAACACCTTGACAAAAGTACAAAAAGAAATACGAAAACTATCTTCAAAACTCGGACTTTTATTAGCAAAATATCCCTGACCAGACATTTTCAAATAATAGCTATTCCTCTCCAAAGAATAGTTATCTTTTTCCCAGAAGGTAGGAATGTTACAGGTCAGATCCGAAATCCGATGCTGGATATTTTGTCAACATCGGATAACGGATATGACCACAAACAAAGAACATAAAATTTTACCAGCAAGTAGCCACTTCGTAAATCATATCATGTCCTCTTTCACGAAGTGGCTAACGCGTAAAATTTTCCTAGAAATCAAAGCAAGTCGAAAGTACATGGAAAATGATGGCGAAGCATCTGGGTAAGAATCAAAGTTCTCAGGCTAAAAGCGCCTCGTCATCAAATTCCGATAAGTACATCGTCGTGCTCAAGGTCTATCGGTGCTTGAACTTGATCAAGCTAGTAAGTGAGAGGAAAAAGCTCTCACACACACGACCAAAAGCTTACCTAATGTTTAACGACTGAACAGAAGGTATACGATCGAGAGCGAAAGCTCAAAGCTTTCTACCTTGATCAAAAAGTTCAAGTCGAATAAACAGGTAAGTGGTCGTGAAAAAGATAATTAACGGGGTGTCTATTTTGGTCGTGAAAAAGTCTGGTTTAAACAACGAAACTCGTAAAATCGAAAAAGAGTCTGGTTAATTACGGCGCGAAAAAAAGGTCACGGTTTACGCGAGGCTGGTCTGTGTCGAGGAGTTTAAAGCAAAAATTAATTAAACTTCATAAAAAAGTATTCAATTGTGTAGACTAAGCAAATCAGTGAGTTTAAAGCAAAAGTTGGATAAGAAATAATTCAATTGTATAGACTAACCAAATTAGTGAGTTTTAAGCAAATTTAACGTGTAAAACAAAAAAAAAACAAAAATTAAAGTGTAAATACCAAACAAGGAGAAATTGTTTTATTGGTGTCAGGTGTAGAGAAGCCCTGTTAGCTTTTCAACAAAAAATAGTATAACAGCGTTTTCCTATGCCTCCATGGGAAGCTCATGAGCCCGCTTGAGGACATCGGGTACTAGACCACGGGGAATCCATAACTTCCACGCCTCGTCTTCCTGAATGGGGTCTCCGGTCCTGGGTTGTGTGCCGTCTATGATGGTTAACAGGTATTGCCATAAGTGAGCGTTTAGGACTCCGCTACGGAGCTCGTTTTTGGCAAAGTCTTCCAGGAACTGCTTCATCCTATTGGCGAAGATAGAGAGCCTCGCAGGGGTTCTGACGGGACGTTATGAGTCGATTGACGATCTCTTGATATGTCTCGCGTGGTAGGTAGGCTTGGTTCAGCCTGTCCTCCACGTCTTGTATATTGGTAGGCATGTCGGCGGAAAATAGTTGGTACGCACTACTGCGTAACCTGGTCGGAAGTATTTGAAAGAAGCTTCTGTTAGGCATTGGATAGTCTGTCTACAACAACCCAGGAATATTTGTAATTCCGACATTAGGTTGTGACTATCTTCTCCAGAGAATACGGGGACCAATTGATTTGGCTACTTTTGCATAATCGGTTGCCATTCTGGAGTTCAAGTCGGCGGCGGGCGAGTCTTGTGCGAGAAATTGATTTAGACCTTATTTAAGGTTAATTTCTCACAGGGAATCTTGCAATGATTGTCTGAGGTGTTCCTCAGTTGGGCTTACTAAATCGTTTTCTGTATTGTCCTCAAGAGGTAGTATGCGCGAGAATCCGTCTAGCTTGGCTTGAAAGAGTGCGGCTTCCTTTTGAAAGCGCTCTAGATCTTTTAATCTTTCCTCGCTGGACTTTGTAGTCCGGTTTTTGAGAAAGTTAGAATAAAGAGCCGCTAGGCGTTCGGATTCTCGCGCGGACTCGTACAAATTCTTAAAATTATTTTTATTGCTTACTTGTGCTTGGTTTACTCGTTGGATGACGGTCCCGCTCCTGAGGGTGATTCCTGTTGAGCTTGTCCCTGGTTGTCCCGGGGTAAGTTGGGTTCACTGTCCTGAGTTCACTCAGTAAAGACCGATGTCTGGGAACCCTGTCGAGGTCTTGCTTGAGACCTCGGGATTTCCGGAGATTCCTCAGTGTTGTCCTCCAATGTCAGTGAGGTTGCGAGGAGTTCTGCTGTCGACTCGTCGATGGGTGATTGTACGGGGGTGGAGTCTATGTCTTCCGACATAAACCACTGCTAGGAACTGTGGTGCTGCAAGGGGGGCTTTTGGCCTTCTTTACTTCCCTTGTTTACCGTCTGCTAGAGTTGTATTGGGGAAAAAGGGAGCTTGTGCCTGCTTCAGCGATTCCTTTTTCCAACCTGCTACTGGTGATGTGTTGATTGGTGATGTTAGTTGTGGTCGTCTTCTTCGGCCTGGGAGCCCACACAGTTCCACCGGTGGTGCTCGCTTGCACTTTGTGGAAGCGTTAGGGTTGACTCCTCAGGGCTATTGGCTACCCGGAAGTGCTTAAGTATACCCCTTTTGCTCGACGTTGTACAGAGGTTTTTAAAGCTGTTACGTTTATATAAAACACGCTTCCCCTATCCTACCGGCTGCGTCAATTTTTTGTTACACCCTTTTTTAAATTAGTGTAACACACACTCAACAATCAATCAATATAGCTATTGGAATCGGTTAATTAACTTTATTGGTCCCCTAATTTTCACTTTTTATAATATATTAACTTAAATAAGTATAAAAAAGCACTTAATCAATCTAATGCACTCAATACAATTAATTTTACTTTTATTGTATTCTAACTTTCAAGTATAACTAACTTTAAATAAGTATAAAAAAGCTCTTAATCAATCTAATGCATTCAATACAATTAATTTAACTTTAATTGTCTTCTAACCTTCACTGTTTATAATATGGTAACTTAAATAAGTATAACAAAGCACCTAATCAATCAACAAGCCCACCGAGTTTCTTGGCCGATTCCCGTTTATTTTATTCGCCCGGAATTAAAATCAGACTCCTCAATAACCGCGACTTGACTCGATCGCGTTTAGAACCCAACTCAATTATTCTCTGCTTAATTCATTAGATTAAGCGCACCTACATGAAAGAAAGCTTTAAGATTTTCTCTCGTAAAATCTTCTGCCTCTCTTGTACGGGCAGAAGAGAATGTACGGAGAGATCGCAATCAAAACGACATACATGAGAAAAGCTTTTTTGAGCTTTTTCTTCTTTTTGTATTTTGGCCGTGTATGCCTGAGCAAGATACGATGAATTTAGGAAATCGCTGAGAAAGGCACCTTTAGCTGGGAACGAACTTAATTTCGTTCGGCACCTTATCGGTTTTAATGCTTAATTAGCATTTTTAAGTTACCAATGCGCTACAAATTCGATTTGTTTTTCGCGAATTGAGATTATTTATGCCGCTTAGGCGAATTTAGTTACATCCATTTGATGTAACTGAAATAATTTCTCAATGTTTGAATTTTTTATTTTTAATAATTATATTCAATTTAGGATATTTTGTTTTATAACCATTTTAGGTAGTAATGGCCATTTTTGGTACATAACAAATGTAGGCACGCCTGGCTCAGAAATAAATTCATCATAATTAACATTTTTCGTAACTGCAATTCAATTTTTTTCCTTAAAAATCATAAATTTTAGTAACTTCTTCCTTTGTTTTGTCACTTTATACGTATTTAATAATTGAAGTAGGACAGCAGCTAATATTCGCTGCGGGCAATTTAATGCGGAAGATGGCGCTGGCAAATTATTTTAATTTTTATTTGTATGAATTAAATTAAATTTTGTAGGTACTTTTCTTAAAATGATTAATCAAACTTCTCAAGATCAGTTCTGTATAAAATAAATTATGACCAGAAAACTCCAGTAAGATTTGGCTGGAATTATTGTTTCGATTCTCTAAAATGTTTCCACCAATAATATTTCAGCTCTCCTCACGCGAGTTACATGCAAATTTTAATTGCACTTAAAAAAATCACAATGAAAATAAAGAGGATAACAGTATATAGATTCTCAACTTTATTTTAAATTCGAATTTCCAATTTACACTCTTTAGTCTTGAGACAGGAGTTACTTACCGCTTACCGCGACTTAACTAACTGAGAGCTTTTTTAAAAAGAAGTAGTTAATTCGTTTTCTATAAACACAAAAGTTAAGTAAGCATAAATGCCTGGGAACGAATGCATTTCCTGGGTTCCGCTGAGTGGGCGAAAATGCCTGGGAACATTTATTAAAATTTTATATTCATAAAATTGTCGTTCACATGGAGGATTTGAACGATCATGTGCCCTAGTTTTAAGGTCAGATAAAGTTACTGGCGTAACTCGCGTGTTATGTAATGTAATGTGTGCAACGTGAAGTTGCCGCGGGATGTTCACTTGGCACGCGCTAGCTGGCAGCACGTTCTAGCTCGTCCGTTTGGGGTGAGGGTCCTTGAACATGCGAGTCACACAGTCATAACTGAGTTTCGCGTGCCTGTGGCGAAAGAAGGTTGTGGACTCCTTTTTCAGGTCTGCCACCAGGGAGGAAAAACACAAGAGAGACAGATATTGAAGGAAGAACAAGAGGTCTGGTGTCACCTGTTGTTCTTAGCCGCGCTGAACTGTCATGAAAAATTCACAAAAAGAAAATTAACCCCCTAATCGACAGTTCAGACTCTGACCCACCACTTCCCTGCACCTGGCTATGGTGCAGGCCCAACCTATAAACAGAAAAAATGAAAACATGAAAAGGAAGGGAGAAGGGATGAGGGAAACAAGAATGGGGAAGAAGCTACATGGGGATTCCTGAAATAAAACTGTAATAGATTCATATAATTAACATCATTGTATTCAGTTCAAAAAAAGTTCTAATCGCCAAGGCTACATATATATCATCTTACATTACTTTGATTAGTTCTCCTCTTATAGTTCTTTTTCTGACCTAGTTACATACTTTCATGAATGGCACCAAAATATCATTAAGTATACCAAAAAAAATTCTTTTTTTTCAAAATATTTTACAGAAAACTTATCAAAATTCATTTAACTACGTATTTTATTTAGTCCCTACTTCAACTAATGTTATGGCCTGACCCAAATGACTCTTAATTAAGCTTGCAATGATATCAAGAAAGTAAATAAAGTAAAGCATCCTAGCTAGATAGTGTTTCAACGCGTAAACAAGGATTGAACCTGCGTAATTAGGTAAGTATAGGTTAGGATAGGTCATGTAGATACTCGACGGTTCTTTGACGATGTTGCGTCACAGCATTCAATGCGCTCCTGAACAAATCTGAATTACGGAACAATATGTTTTGCTTACTTAAGCCTTATAGAATATATTGAAAATATGTATAAAAGAATATCAAATTGATCTTCTTGCAAATGTTAAATACACCTATACTACTACTTGATTTTATTTTTTATTTTTTAAATCAAAAAATATGTATATAACTGCAGTAAATACGACCAAATACGACCGTAATCTAGAGGACCGTAAATACGACAAAAATATTAAGCTGATGAACTGGTCCTAAGCAATGACTGGTACGTGAATGTAATGATACAAAGAAAATTAAGAAGTAAATGGTGTCTATAATGTTCACTCCGTTAACAGGGACGCACATTTTGAGGTCGGAACGACGTGCTAACCCTGCGCCTTCGGCCTCTCGAGGATACACGAATCGAGCTTACCGACTAGGTGTAAGGCTGTGGAAACGACCAACTAATGGACCGGACTGGATGTTTCAGCTCAATTGAAGGATATCTTCAAAATTCTGTGGGGGGGGGGGACTATTATTTCAGTACCGATTAAGAAAATAAATTAATTTCGTTCGGTAGCTACTTTAATTTTTTCCTTTCTTTTTGTATTTAGCCCAACCTGAGCGTTTGATCCTTTGATCACCAGAACGTTTTTCTTTTATTTCGTTCTATATATGTAATTTGCGGGCCGAGCTTTTGCAAGTATTCGGTCTCGGCTCACTTTGGGGGGCGGCGCTTTCCTCTGGCCAAATATCGCCACTGAGTTTAAAAAAAAAAATTTTATTTATTTTGTGCATATTATCGTTAGATCATCCTCTAGATTCGGATGAGTTCAATAAATTTAAGATTTCAAAATTGACAAGTACTTACCTCCGAAGCTTCCAATCCAGCCGACTTTTGACTTCTCACAGAAATCTGAAGTTGGTTGCAGTCGCCGGGATTGAAACTTCGAAAGCTCATAGGCACGTTCGTAACTAATTAAAGGTACGTTCGCTTGGATGAAATTGTGCACTACGCTATCAATCTCACAGATGGCGCTGGGTAATTTTCAAATGTAACATGAAAATAAGGTCTCACATTATATATAGTATAATTTTCAATGTTCAAAATGAAATTATCAGCACTATTCGCAAATTGCCTAATGCACTTTTTACTGCACACTGCTGTCTGTCTTTTCGTAAAGTCACTTCTCTGTTTCCTATGAGTGTATTACTTATGCTAGTGTAGATAAATGCGATACTAAATAATCGAGTTTGACTAAACATTATGTTCCCTGCTTCGTGACAATTTTAATCCTTTTCTCGTATGAAGAAATCCGGTAATTGATTATACAACTCTGAATCTAAATCATTGTAACATTTTCTTGCTGTTTCTTTTTTAATTTTCAGGTATTTGCGAACTAAGGGTGCAGTTCGTTTTTCATCGATGGCACTTCTGAACTACCCGAACTTAAAATCTTCGTCACAAAATATGTTATGAGTTTTCACTTATCATATAGAAATTTTATACTTATTACAATTT
This sequence comes from Leptarthrus brevirostris, assembly GCA_964036015.1. Lineage (NCBI taxonomy): Eukaryota > Metazoa > Arthropoda > Insecta > Diptera > Asilidae > Leptarthrus > Leptarthrus brevirostris. Next base: position 32,624,864 of record OZ038374.1, on the reverse strand, counting down.
GCACTACGGAGATGTTTCCACTTTTCATATTTTCTTATTTTAAATAAGGAAAATAATTGTTCGTCAAATTGAATGTTCAATCGCAGGGCAATCGCGTCACCTTTTTATCTCTTGGAAGAGTTCCAACAAAAATTGTCTATCCACTAAATTGAAAAATTTTATTCGTTCGCGAAGGGATATCGAGGTTGCGGATTCAGTAAGTCGTAGTCAGTCGTCTGTTTAACCTAAAATTATATTGGTTATCCTTTCAACTGTAAACATTACTTCTAAATTCACACCTTCTAGTATATTTGCTCTGCCAAAATTCAACTAACGCTACTAATTGTCAAACAGTTTTATATATTAAAATAATTCCTAAATCGTACATGAAAGTCAATTTCACTGAAGAACGCGGGGGATCTTTCCCCAATCAAAATAACTTCAAACAACATGGCGCGCGGTAGCAGAGCTTCTTAGCAATTCTAGTATTTATTTAGAAGAAATTGCAAATTCCTCTCGTTCTTATGAAAAATTCGCAATACGCAGTTTTCTTTTTTAAAATCGATGATTTAAATAAAGAAGATCATGGTACGAATTCACCGGATTAAGATGCGATGGCTAATAGGGGGTGCTTCTGTCGACTTTATTCCTGGAGCCAGCCTTCTGTAATCGGCCCGTATCTTCCCCTTTTGCTTTTGGGGCCTGATTCATTATGTCCGCTCTGCGTTGCTCCCGGTCGGTGATTCTGTGTCTCTGCTGTACATTTTTCGCAACTTATAATTATTCGATGCCTAAGCTCATTGAAAATAGTCCGTAGTTTCTTATTTCGGTGGAATTCCTTTCTATAAAACGGAGACGTTCGACAATATAGAATTCTTACTGGATAAACTGAAATATTAATTAATGGGGTGAAACGAAGTTTAAGAGATAAGTACCATTACCATTGACCAGAATACTAGCTCCACTGACAGCTTAATAAACTGGCGTTGCCATTCTGGTGGTTTAAATGAGACTTGCCATAATTGAGAGGTATCAATTCCGTCGACTCCCTAACCACTAGGGGTGTTATGCTTGCTTACGGGGGTTTTTCTTCTTTTATTTCCAAACTACAATTTTTTGTTTATTTAATTTTATTACATTACCACTTACCTTTTCCTCTTATAGATCCACAATTCTGTTTAATTGCTTTTAATTGGTATTGTCATTAACTTTTCTGGTATACTCTCACAATTTTGTCTAATTTATTCTAATTATTGTTTTCAAAATTTGAATTATGAACACTCACAGTTTTTTTCAATCTATTTTATTGATCTATTCTATAACTTCTCTTAGGTACACTACTACATTCAAAAATTTTCTTAACTTTTTCGGCCTAATATTTTCACTACTTTTTCTTGACTCTTTTTTTCTATGAGTATAAAAACCAGACTCGTTTCACGTTTTAAAACAGACTCAATTAAATAGTTTTTCACGACCACTTTCCCGCTTATCGGCCTGAACTTTTTGATCGAGGTAGAAAGCTTTGAGCTTTCGCTCTCGATCATATGATTTTCGTTGAGTCGCTAAGCACTGGGAAAGTTTAAGGTCGTGTACATGAGAGATGAATTGATGAGCGTATGGTTGTAACAGATCTTTAAATTCTCTTTCTGCAAATCGATAATTGTCTAGCTACTTTAGACGGATGTTTACTAATCTTGTTGAATATTGTTGGATAGATGTTTACTTCATCCTAATGTGTATTTATTTTCGAAGAATATATTACGTCATTGATTTTGATTTCGCAGCTGTTGATTCATTTCAATAGATCCTTCTACTAGATTGAATAGATCCTTCCACTTTCTGTTTGTCAGGGCGACACGTAGTGAAGATTGTTGTTTCTGGTCCGTTTATCATAAGGATGTAATTGAGTTCTGGCTAAAGGATTTCCACACTTGTTTCTCGGTCACGTAGTTCACAATGTGCTGGTATATTGTTGATGAGGTTCCCAACAAAATGCAGTTGGAGTGGTTTGTTTCTCTGTTTTGTCAGGATAATAGTAGACTCCTTCGCTGTTCATACACTTTTTGTTAAGATATGGAATATTATTGGGATTCATGATAACGAAAGATTTTGTATTAATTATTTTGTTTGTTTTTTTTTAGGTAATGGTAGGGTATGAAAAAGGGAGTAAGTTTCGTTGGAGATTCTTGGGATTTGAATATTAAAGATATTTGTGTTATTATAATATGCTTGCAGCCCTAATAATTCGTAAATATGTTCATCTGAATTTGTCTTTATATCTTGTTCTTCAAAAATAGCATATATTTTTGAAAATTATGTTGGACTTAGGATTTGTTTGGAAATTACATTGAATTTGGCCAAAATAATAGCTTCTGATATACTACTTATGTGGTCATTAAGTAGATCTATGTTAAAGTTAATTTTATTTAAAAACTGCAAATACTTAAATTCTATTTCACTAGATTTAACCACGTTTTGATAATGGCTTTGCGTGTGTTTCAGTTAATCTACAATTATTTGCTGTTGCCTGTTTATGTGTTGTGTTATGTTATCAAAGCGCTCAATCATCTGTTTGTTAAGCTTTGTTTGTTGGTTAATGTCGTTTTTCATTATATTTTCATTAAGCTTTCTATTTGTTTATTCAATTGCGTCGTTAGCATCCATGTTCCCTGTTATACCCTTTATTACTGATCCCAGTCCGTTAATGAGACCTCTTTTAATTCTGAATCTTGGCATTAATGTTTGGAGTTTGTGGTTTAGTTGTTTTAGTTTTGCTTTAGTTATTTCTACAGAGTGAGTCATACCATATATTTTATCTACTGCACTGAGGAAATCTGTTACACTGTCAATGTTGCGTTTGTATTGATCTAGTCTTACGATATGTAGTATCCTTGTATAAGTCTGGCAGTTCCTATTTGCATAGAAAGTAGTCCTTTGTTATTGGTTAGGTCTAGTATTTCCTATCTTCTGTCATATTATTGACGTCATTAACCTGAAATTTGCGTTTTTTCATTACTTTAGATGTATGGATTTTAGTATTTTTATGGGTTATTAATTTATTAACTTTATGTTTCGAAAATCTTTGAGTTAGTTTATTTCTCCTACATACTTTCCTGTATATACTAGTGCCTACTTTAAGTTCTATAGGTGATTCTCTATTTTTATTAATCTTTACTATATTTTGTTTTGTTATTCTGTCTATCCGGTCTTTTATAGCAGGGTAAACTTTTGTCTGGAATTCGTCTAACTTTTCGAGATATTCGTGAACATTTTCGTGTTGTAGGTTATTAATAAACTTATATGTTCGTCCATAGAAGACTTCATAGGGTTGTTACAACTCTTTGGGGATATCAAGAAGGGACCCTCACAACGCAACAGTAAATTTCATGTGGGATTAAACAACAAAGTCACAATGTCCACTTTCTTCGTCACTTTTCTTTTCTTTAATTTTTACGCAACTCAATTATACAGATAATTCGCTGTGTATACAGTTAATTACTTACTGTTCTATTAATTACTTGATAAGAAATTAACCACCTAATTATACATTAATCACTTATTCGGATAAAAATTCACTTCATTAAAAATTAAAATAATTAAGTAACATTTCTGTCCTTGGTGCACTTTGACATTCACAACTCTAATTACTATGACTCTACTATGACTGACCAAAATAGACCCGACAACCAGACTTGACGAATTTTAAAACCAGACTCTTTTTGTTGATCTCTCGGTTAATTTCATTAACCGTGTCTACACGAAAGCTTTAAGCTTTTCTTTCGATGGAGAGATCATGATCGCGTTCCATGTACAAAGTTAGAGCTTTTTTGCTTTCTTTGTACCTTACGCATGTATATCAGGGCGAGGTACGGTACATGGTACTTGGAATGTTTAGTCAGCGCTTTCCGTGTGAACGAATTATTTTCGTTCTTGCGCTTTATCGGGAATATGATTATGTAGCATTTTACATGCTACGAAGGTTCGTATGCTGGTTATGCAGGTGTTGAGTCAACGAGTGTAATTTAATATTTTTGTCTGTTACACTTGAATTTTTACGCTGGCTCAACCGAATGCATATGGATTCGAATTTATGGCTTATCTTGTTGAATAAGCTGAATCCGATATGCGGCATAACCTTGTTATACAAATTGACTTTCCGTTGTATATCGGATTAGGATTTTTACGACTGTTGCGCGCTGGGACCGACACTGCTGCTGGATGATTGCCCAAGGCAGGCTATGACTCTGGATGACATCAACTGAAAGTCAGCTGATGTCAACCCGGATCACGGCCTCCGCTGGACACTCATCTGTCAGCAGAGATGGAGGATGGCATGCTGGCATCGCTAGCTTGGCGATAGAGAGGGGGGGGGGGAGGTTTAAAAGGGGATGCCATCTCCGCCCGCGGTCGCGCAACAAAAGCAAAGAATCAGGATGTGGAAGGGTCCGACGAACCGACAAAAACTTAGGGAGAAAGAAAAAAAAAAGAAGGAAGAAAAACAAAAAAACAAAAGACACACGCGAAAAATTAATCGAACGAATGACTAAAAAAGATTAAATTTGAAAAAAAAGAAAAGAAGAGGAAGCTGAAAGAAAAGGAAAAAAAAGCAAAGCAGGAGGAAAAAGGAAGCAGCCAGGCGTTGCCCGACTTACCGGCTTTCGTTGGGGGAGTCTGGTGTCATGACTACCCTTGCATGGCCCTTGTCCCAACCACCCTTGCATCTAGGGGGCCGATTTCATCTAGATGCCCTTGTCTTATACTCTGAAAAGAAAGAGGGCCACTCACCTCATTGTGAGGACCCAGCCCATCGACGTAGCGATGATATTAGCCGCCCTAAGGAAGGAAGACGAGGAGAGAGAGAAGAAAAGATGAGTTTATTTTTGATCCATATAAACCATTTTTTTAATTTAAAAATTATGATGTGTGCGCGCATGTTTAGCAACGTGAAGTTGCCGCGAGATGTCCAAGTGGAACGCGCTAGCTGGCAGCACGTCCTAGCTCGTCGGTATGGGGTCAGGGTCCTTGGACATCTTATCACACATCGCAAACAGAAGTTCGCGTGCCTGTGGCGAAAGAAGGTTGTAGAATACTTCCTTCGGGTCTGCCACGAAAAGAAATAAACGTACGAGAACAGATAAAAAGGAAGAACAACAGGTCTGGTGTCACCTGCTGTTCCTAGCCGCACTGAACCTTCTTGAAAAGAAAAACGCAAGAAAAGTTAACCCCCATTACGCGATGGTTCAGTCACTAACCCACTTCATCCCTGTACCTGGCTAGGGTACAGGCCCAACCTGTAAAGGGTGCTGAAAAAAAAAGTTGGAACAATAGAACAAAAAAAAAATCAAATTAAAAACATGGGGGAGGAGAGGAAAGGGGGATGACGGAAGCAAGGAGGACAAGAAACCTCATGAGAGCACCTGAAATAAAAGCAAGTTATTTAGCCCATATAATTCATTTTTTTTCTTAATTATAAATAATACACGTGTCAAGTTGGTGTTAACTTAGCCTTAATTACAATGTCTAATACTGTCAATTAATATATATATATATATATATATACCTGACTTATCATTTCATTTTACTAAACAGAAGCTAACTAGGTTAGGCCTATTTCAAAAACATATTATTGCAAAAGATTAAAATTCATACAGCTAACCATTTCAAAACATATTATTGCAAAAGATAAAAATTCATACAGTGAAGTCATTGAAAGCTTAATTATATATATATACGAGGTACACATTAGAATAGGCTCATCATTAATACTAAAAACATTGGACTGTCTATACCGCTTATGGAATTACGAGAGTTATTCATCTGACGCAAAATTAACGAAGCGCTGTAGGTATCTCGCTGGACACAATTAATTTCCTTTTCTCATTATAATTTACCGACACGTATTAGAAGAGCGTCCGCAAGATGCGCACTAACAAACCCTTGTTTTTCTTGTATTAGGCCTAATACACCCAATTTTTAATTCAAGAACAGATCAGCAAAAAAATTATCATTAAATTCAAGTACACGATCGAACGAGAAACGTTTTAGCTCACCAAAATATTCAGTACGCCTTTCATTTAATTAGGCTTCGTATATAATTACATTCATTATTTTATTAAAGTGTCTTGGGTTACAGAAGACTCGCTGACTTAGCTTTTCACCTACTCAGGGTTTCAAACGAAATTCACTATCATTGAACCTATATCCACTTTCTGACAATTCTGACAATTGAAAAACTTACGACATATCGTCCCTTTTTCTTTGTAATAAGGAAGTGAATTCTAATACCTCTAACATTCCCTAATAAGATGAACTCTCTCTATTTAAGAAGGGAGATTAAAATTATAAACATCCTATTCCTTGAGGTACTTAACTAGATGACAACTGCCTGATTTACGGAATTTACACTTCGCTGTCTCAGCAAAAACCTACACTAGCAATGTTGAGCTAAACAAACTATGTATATATATATATATATATATATATATATATATATATATATATATATATATATATATATATATATATATATATATATATATATATATATATATATATATATATATAAGCAAAACACACAAATACGATTCACAATTAATCGTACATTTTCTGACTCTACACTGCCTGACTTTTATTACACTTTCAGGCACGTCCTATCACTTGACCTCTCAAAACTATGGCACTAGGTTAATGTTTAGGAAAATGACTACTTTATAGGAACTTAGTCTACTGTTCCTTTTTTTGTTTTTTTTTTTGCCTGATCGGCGTAAATAAATTGACAAAAGAATAAAATTTTTAGTTAATAGTTAAGTACTCACTTCAAACATGTGTGATTTCCTTACTCTTTATAACAGTAGGAATATACTAACTCTTACTGCAAGTCTTTATCCCCACGCGTTCGATTACATGCAGGAGTTATAAGTGCCGTTCCTGCTCCTGAGTTCAATGGGATTGGAGGGGCCTTGCTTGGCCAGGATTCCCTATTCCAAAATTTTCTTTCCCTTTGTTTACGTTCTGTTGAATTTTTTTCTCGTTTTCCCATCTCGGGCCTGGATTAATCGTGCGTGAAGCGACGAGCAAATTCCTGCACATGTTTATATGCATATAGGGGGGGGGGTGTTCTGGACTACTTTCATCCAACTGCCGGGCGTTTTGCCTCCGCGTATTTTGCGGCCATTCCCTCTGTAGGAGTGCCGAAAAAAAGAAACATTTTTGATATACCAATCATAATGTCAAAATTGAAAATTACCTCTTGTATATACCTATTGTATATATATTTGTAGGTTTCTGTGCTGTCTGGTGAAAAAAAAGGCAAGACGGTAATTGCGCTGTGGCGCGTTCTCTTTTATTCGTCGTTTTCTTTTTTGCGGCCAGCCTGCGCATTCTTCCAAGTCACTAGTTATCGGAAGCTTGCCAAAAATGATAAGCCGTGATGGCCGAAATTCAATATTCTGGGCTGAAATATTTAATTGTTGAACTTATCCGAGATGGATGGCTCGGATAATTTCGAAATTATTTTGTATTGATTTTGCCACTTACCTCTTGTAGTCGTCGTCCTCTGGCAGCTGACACGGAATGTATGCCTCTTCTTACCAAAGGCACAGCATTCGTGGCATATTAAGGAGACGAAAACTACAGAAGTACTAGGTAACTCAAAAATAGGGTGTGAATGTGACTTCCCACATCAGCACACAGATGGCGCGAAATATTAGGGAAATGGCTCACATTACAACACAGGTCTCTCTCTCTCAAGGCCTGTAGCTCTAGCGTCCGATGAGAGAGGAACTGAAAAGAGTGAGGCAGGGTCTGCTCGGACTCAATGGAGGCACAAGACCATCCAAGGATCTGGCGCTGACATGCTGCTGTGGCAGTCCCCGGTATCACTTCATTCCCTAATGAGAGGAAGAAGGATAGCCGGTCAAGTCCACCTCAAACAGGGAGCCAGCTCTTTCCCTCTCCAAGCTCTAATGAGAAGCTGGAGAGTTCAGATTTGCCTCACTGTTAGATTGCAACAACGTGTGGCACGACCACGACTCTGAACGTAAGTCTCATGCTCTACCGACTGAGCCGAGCATTCCTGTCTAGGACGCGGACGGACGGACTAACAATAAAATTCGGACGGACGGACGATTAAAAACAGATTGTATAAAATTGTCAAGACTTTTACTGCCGGATGTCTTTGGCGTGGAAAGTTCCCAGGGGCTTTTCTTGTGTATCCTCCAACTGATACAGGCTCTGCCCCATATGCTTAACAACTCTGGCCTTCGTAAACTTGTTTGCCAACTTCGCACTAATGCCTTTCTGCATGTCGCTCTGGATAAAGACCCTACAGTACACTTCCTGACCAGGAGTGTACGTAACGTCGCGACAGCGAGTGTTGTAGGTCTTTTCGTGCTTATTATGAGCTTGCTGGAGGTGGTCCGATATACGGGAACGAATTACCTGGAGGCGGTCTGCAGCGGGTACAACCAATACATCGCCAGATTTCAGTTGGTTGAGTTGACGAAGTACTGGATATGCCGACCCATGCTGAATCATATGATGCCCGAAGAGAGCATAGTACGGGTCCATACCAATCGACTGGTGAACTGAAGTCCGCAATGCACTTCCTATGGCGGGGAGGTGTAATTCCCATGCACTATGGTCATCGTTCATGTAGGCGCGGATGGCTGACAGGATGGACCTATTCACTCGTTCCGATGCGTTAGGGTGCGGCGAATATTTGGCGGTTTTTACATGTTTAATACCATAGTCAGTCAGTAGCTTCTGAAATTTATTTGAGACGAACTGCCTGCCATTGCCCGAGAAGATCGTCTCGGGGACTCCGAAGACAGACAGGACCTCTTTCTCCAAGAAGGCATTGACTAGGTCTGTTCGCTCTGCACGCATAGGCTTAATCAAAACGAACTTTGTAAAACCGTCTAACACGACGAAAATTACCGTGTTTCCACGTTTAGTGCGAGGATATGGTCCGAGGAAGTCAATATAGAGGAATTGGAAGGGACGTTGGGATTTCAGAGGCTTGCCCATCGGCGGTCGCAAGATGGTATTAGGCTATTTGGTTTCTTTGCATACTTGGCAACTTAACACGTATGCACGTACATGTGTTACCATGCAGGGCCAGTAATACTTCTCGCGGAGTCTAGCTAACGTTTTGTGAAAGCCTCCATGCGCTGACTGAGGTGACTCATGGGCCTCACGGATCAAACCTTCCACCAGACGGGATGGAACCCAAAGCTTCCAGGCTAAGTCCTCCTGTATCAAGTCACCGCTTTGGGGTTGGGTCCTCTTGTAAACGTACCCGTCCGAGACACAGAGATCAGGAGTTGTGTTGGGTTAGCAAGCACAGCCGATTTCAACCGGTCATACTCTTCCATGGAGAAGTATGGCGAGTTTAAGTCTACGTCAACTGCACTTACTTTCAACTCCTCTGCCGTTTCAGTGTGTGCTCGGGACAAAGTGTCAGGGACCACATTCTGCGAACCCTTACAATGCTCGATCTGGAAGTCAAAAGCCTGCAGCTTTAAACTCCATCGAGCCAATCGTCCAGAGAGATCCGAGTGACTCATCAGCCACTTCAGACTAGCATGATCCGTAATGATGGTAAATGGATGTCCTTCAAAGTAAGCTCTGAATTTTTTCACACTCAGCACAGCCGCATAGCATTCCAGTTCTGTAATGCTATAATTACGCTGTGCCGGATTTAACTTCTTTGACATATACGCTATAGGTCTTTCAGCGCCTGACTCATCAATTTGAAAAAGTACACTGCCTACACCCGAGGTGCTAGCATCACACTGGATATAAAATTTCTTGGAGAAGTCAGGTGTTGTCAGAATCGGTGCGCTACACATGGCCTGTTTAAGATTTTGAAAACTTCATCTGTCCATGAGAAGCTATTGCTCTTCTTTAAGCAGTCCGTGATAGGAGCTGCTAGGGTTGCATAATTGGGGATGAATCTCTGATACCAACCCGTCATTCCGAGAAATCTGCGGATTTGTTTAGCAGAGCGGGGTATAGGGCAATCCGCCACCGCTGCTACTTTCTCGTGGTCGGTTTTCAGACTTCCATCTCCAATCATGAAACCCAAGTAGCGGACTTGCTTGACGCAAAAGCGGCTTTTCTCGACGTTGATCGTCAATTTGGCAATGCGCAGGCAATCAGCTACTTCTCGTAATACATTCAGGTGGGAATTAAAGTCAGGTGATACGACGAGTAAATCGTCCAGGTATACAAAAACGTGTTCGCGTAAACTACCAGGGATGATTTTGTCCATTAGTCGACACATGCGCTATGGGGCATTACACAACCCAAAAGGCATAACGGTGTATTGATATAATGGCCGGCCGGGCACTGTAAAAGCTGTCTTCTCCCTTGACTGCTTTTCTAAGGGAATTTGCCAAAAAGCGTCCTTCAAGTCGATAGACGAAATGAAGTGGGTGCCTTCAGTCGTCCAAGCAATCCGTCGATGTGTGGCAAGGGGTAGGCGTCCTTTCTAGTGACTGAGTTCACCTTGTGAGAGTTCAAACAGAGCCTGACCTTCCCAGGCTTACGTACCAGTACGACTGGGGAATTCCAGGGACTGTTGGACTCTTCAATTACCCTCAACTCCAACATACGGTCGAGTTCGTCGTACATCAGCTTTTGGATTGCTGGAGAAATAGGATAGTGCTTCTGTTTTATTGGCAAGGCATCGCCGGTGTCAATAACATGCTCTTCTAGGTGGGTCTTTCCCAAACCTAGAGCTGTAAATAAAGGGAATTGTGCAATGACTGTGTCTAGTTTGGTTCTGTCTGTGTTATTCAGGGAGTGAAAGTTCGTCTCAACCGGAGAAGAAGGCTGTACATCGAGAGAGGGGATGATGGTTGGTGCCAATTGAAATGCTCGCCAAAAGTCAACGCCTTAATATAATTGTTGGCTTAGGCCAGGAACAACGAACAAGGTAAGAATTTTGGTCTGTCCGCGATAGGTTATAGCAGTTCTGACTGTGCCGGACTGGCTAGTACCGTCGGCGGTACGGACTGAGGCTGACCATGCGGAGAGTTTTAAGCCTGAGCGCTGGACAAACTCTAGGGCTCCTTGTCCTAGACAACTCACGCTGTCACCGCTGTCGAGCAAGCCGAGGATGGATTCATTGCCTATTTCAACTCTTACATAAGGACGACCATCATCTTGACTGGTGATGACCGTTGAGACTAAAGACTGTCGAGTCCTCTTCAAGGCGCGTTTTCTCTCTCTGAATCTCTTCCATCTACGTCTTTTCCGATTGAGAGGAAGCCTCACTTCCTCAGCAAAGATACGAGCTCTCACGAGGTCATAATTAAGTTGTCTCTCATGCAAGGACATTCCTCGCATGAGGCAAAAGGGATCGCGTTCTCGATGCGTTGGATCAGTCTGTGTTAATTGTGTTTTAGCAGAGGGAATCAGGGGGTTGTCGAAGTCGCTTTGCTGATCATTATCTTCGGCGAGTGGGGTCCCCTGTTTCGACCACTCGCCCTGGCGTTTTCCGGGTTACACCTGGAGCACTTCGGTGACACTACTCCTGGTTGACCACAGGTGTAGCAAAAGAGTCTCCTGGTCTCACTGGGACAGGAATGGAACGAGTGTCCCACTACGCCACAGTTCCAACAAGTCATGCGACCGGCAGCTTCAAGGGTGCGCCTCACTTCTTCCACTCCATGATGACCACTGGGGTGAGAAGTGCAGGTGCAAGTATCACTATCAGAGTGGAAGGAGCGTCCCGCAACGCCACAGTTCCTACAAGCCACACGACTTGCCGCGTCTGGGGTGCGCCTCACTTCTTCCATTCCCATCCCAGGGAAGACAGAGGGATTCTCAGCCTCCTGGGCTATGTCAAAATTAAGTTCGTGTACGTCCGATCTGGTTGAGCGTCTATATAATACGCGCCTTTGCAGCCAGCGTTCAGCCATACGGCATAAGTTTTGCAGTTGGTCCATGGATCTTACTGTGGCCGTAGAAAACTGCTGACCGATACGAGGATGCAGATTGTCCCTGACAATCTGGACTAGATCGATTTCTGGTGGTGGTGTCCTCATGTGTCCCACAATCGACCGGGCTTTGCGGAGGTAGCTGTCGCAGCTCTCCGAACTCTGGCGGAGTTCCATCAGGTCTAAGTCCGTTTCGGCAGAGCCGAACTCTTGTCTGATGCGATCTCTGAATAGTACCCAGTCAAAGTCCGGGGAGGCGCGACAGAAATGGTTCCAAAACCATTGTTCGGCCTCATCCTTTAATAGGACATGTATATTGGAACAGAGCTCGTCTTCTGACACGCGGGTACTGTAAGCTAGTCGCTCGATGCGAAACAAAAAATCTTCAACGGTAAAGGCCGGGCTTCGACCAGAGAATTGAATTCCCCAGGACGCCATGATGGAAGGGCGTCGAGGCTGATAAGCAATAGCTCTAGGACCGGACCTCTGTCTAGCTTGGGGTGGTTGAGGAGGGTCGTACTCGAAAGCTGAGGGCCGCACTGTACTCCTGGAAGGGGCCGTGTAGACGTTGTGAGCCTCGGTAGGGCTGATGGCCGCACCCGACCTATCCAGTAGGGACTGAGCCAAGTTTGTCCTCAACAAGCCCAATATTTCTGACTTCAGATCAGCCATCTGTGTGGTCAGCTGGTCTGCAGTGACTATTGCGGGCTCTTGGTGGTGATGGGGTCTTGTTTCTCGAGGGGAAAGTCGAAGCTGACTCCCTTCTTCAGGCCTTCGTAACTGCTCTGCGAAGGATTGGCCTACTACGGGAAGAGAAGTAATTTCAAGCCGCCTACGGTCCTCCAACGGCTGAGGCTGCTCGGTGGGAAGGAAAGCCCAAGCTGCGTCTAGGGACTGACTAGACCCAAAGATCTGCTGGGCGCGATCTACAGGCTGATCGGAAACTCTTCCGTTGCTAGCCGACAGTCTATCGGGGTTGAAGGCAGGTGGAGGCTTGGACATGTCCAGCTGCACTACCGATGTAGCACCTGGGACTGAGTCGGACGACAACCTTGGAAAGGCATAGGTTTGATCGAGAGCCTGTTTCGCCTTACTTCTCGTTCTGGGTGGTGTAGAGGGGGCTTGCGCCTGTTTAGGTCTTGCTCCTCGGTCCTCGAATTCAGCCCCGGGCTTCACAACCGGAGAACAAAACATTATACAAACGTTAGCCTTAAATGAAAGCGTGCTCAATGAGCTAAAGTCGACCTGTAACCGTTTCTACAGAAAGTTTAGATGAGACGGAAGGTCTCGCAATTTATACGGGAGTCCAACTCCTAAAGATTTCTTTCAAAAAAAAGGAATTAAATGAATTTGAGACAGAAGGTCTCAGCCAAAGGTGCGGGAGATACAACTCCGAAGGTCGTAGCACGAAATCAGGTTTGATGACAGCAAAAAAAAAATAAAATAAAAGTCGCAGCACAAAATCAAGTTTGAGCGCGGCAAACAAAAAAAATCAAAAGAAAAGGTAACCGCTCAAACTCAAGGTTGCAGATAGCAAAAAAAAGGAAATCAATGAAAAAAGAAAAAAAGGACAAAAAAAATGTTAGGGCTATGATAAATCAAAAAAAATACTAATACAAATGTAAGAATAAAATTAAAACGAAAAAAATATTATCAGCAAAACTGCATAAAAGCTAAATCAGCCAACAATCAGAAGTAAAAAAAAATTAATTTGAAAAAAAATCAGAAAAAATGTTCAACACATCCAAGAAAATAAAAGAAAATATTTTTGAAAAGGAAATTAAAAAAAAATCAACCAAAATAATTTCAGGTATTCCAGAAGCTTCTTTTCCATCTTGCTAGGGATGGGAAAGGGTTTGAGAGAAAGGAGGTAAGGAATGAAGAACAAACACAAAAGCAAAAAAAAATTTAAAAAAATCAATGAGAAGAAAGGGGGTAAAAAAAATAAGCGGATTTACGGTATTCACCAAAAGGAAAGATTCTGAAAGCGGAAAAAAATGAAACAAAATTTTTGACTGTGAGAACATAAGGTTCCGAAAACCCACAACATCTGTCCTGCCTGTGGAGTTGAAGCTATCCTGAGCCTAGACAAGCTAACTGAGCACTTCCACTAGCCATACCAGGTCAGCATCGAGGCCGTACCAGATACTCGACTAGTGGAGTGACTCGGCAGCCATTGCCTAAGACAGGCCTTCGTCAAACTCCACAGCTCCCAACAGCATGAGATGCCGATGATCTGGTAGTTAGTCATACCCAGGGCAACATCGGACATCGCTCAAGGTACTCGAACTAACACCTAGCACCGGTCATCTCATACTGAGGACAGGGCATAATTGGATAAGGTGTGTCCCATTTGCTAAAACTGACATGCCTGTGGACACTAAAGACATGTCAGGACAGAGGCACTAGACCTCGAAGGTGCTTTACAAAAAAAATCAAAGTCGAGATGACTGCCGTTCAGGCCAAACATCGCCTAAGTCCGAGAAGGACAAGCAGATCAGCCTAGCTGACAAGCCATCTCTTCAGAGGCGCAAAGCCTCCAGAAGATGCTGGAGTGTCTTCCCTAGGGAAGACGTGCTTCGCGTTGGGCGCCATTGTATATGATGTGTGCGCGCGTGGTCCTAGCTCGTCGGTATGGGGTCAGGGTCCTTGGACATCTTATCACACATCGCAAACAGAAGTTCGCGTGCCTGTGGCGAAAGAAGGTTGTAGAATCCTTCCTTCGGGTCTGCCACGAAAAGAAATAAACGTACGAGAACAGATAAAAAGGAAGAACAACAGGTCTGGTGTCACCTGCTGTTCCTAGCCGCACTGAACCATCTTGAAAAGAAAAACGCAAGAAAAGTTAACCCCCATTACGCGATTGTTCAGTCACTAACCCACTCCATCCCTGTATCTAGCTAGGGTACAGGCCCAACCTGTAAAGGGTGCTGAAAAAAAAAGTTGGAACAATAGAACAAAAAAAAAATCAAATTAAAAACATGGGGGAGGAGAGGAAAGGGGGATGACGGAAGCAAGGAGGACAAGAAACCTCATGAGAGCACCTGAAATAAAAGCAAGTTATTTAGCCCATATAATTCATTTTTTTTTCTTAATTATAAATAATACACGTGTCAAGTTGGTGTTAACTTAGCCTTAATTACAATGTCTAATACTGTCAATTAATATATATATATATATATACCTGACTTATCATTTCATTTTACTAAACAGAAGCTAACTAGGTTAGGCCTATTTCAAAAACATATTATTGCAAAAGATTAAAATTCATACAGCTAACCATTTCAAAACATATTATTGCAAAAGATAAAAATTCATACAGTGAAGTCATTGAAAGCTTAATTATATATATATACGAGGTACACATTAGAATAGGCTCATCATTAATACTAAAAATATTGGACTGTCTATACCGCTTATGGAATTACGAGAGTTATTCATCTGACGCAAAATTAACGAAGCGCTGTAGGTATCTCGCTGGACACAATTAATTTCCTTTTCTCATTATAATTTACCGACACGTATTAGAAGAGCGTCCGCAAGATGCGAACTAACAAACCCTTGTTTTTCTTGTATTAGGCCTAATACACCCAATTTTTAATTCAAGAACAGATCAGCAAAAAAATTATCATTAAATTCAAGTACACGATCGAACGAGAAACGTTTTAGCTCACCAAAATATTCAGTACGCCTTTCATTTAATTAGGCTTCGTATATAATTACATTCATTATTTTATTAAAGTGTCTTGGGTTACAGAAGACTCGCTGACTTAGCTTTTCACCTACTCAGGGTTTCAAACGAAATTCACTATCATTGAACCTATATCCACTTTCTGACAATTCTGACAATTGAAAAACTTACGACATATCGTCCCTTTTTCTTTGTAATAAGGAAGTGAATTCTAATACCTCTAACATTCCCTAATAAGATGAACTCTCTCTATTTAAGAAGGGAGATTAAAATTATAAACATCCTATTCCTTGAGGTACTTAACTAGATGACAACTGCCTGATTTACGGAATTTACACTTCGCTGTCTCAGCAAAAACCTACACTAGCAATGTTGAGCTAAACAAACTATGTATATATATATATATATATATATATATATATATATATATATATATATATATATATATATATATATATATATATATATATATATATATATATATATATATATATATATCTATATATATATATCTAATATAAGCAAAACACACAAATACGATTCACAATTAATCGTACATTTTCTGACTCTACACTGCCTGACTTTTATTACACTTTCAGGCACGTCCTATCACTTGACCTCTCAAAACTATGGCACTAGGTTAATGTTTAGGAAAATGACTACTTTATAGGAACTTAGTCTACTGTTCCTTTTTTTGTTTTTTTTTTGCCTGATCGGCGTAAATAAATTGACAAAAGAATAAAATTTTTAGTTAATAGTTAAGTACTCACTTCAAACATGTGTGATTTCCTTACTCTTTATAACAGTAGGAATATACTAACTCTTACTGCAAGTCTTTATCCCCACGCGTTCGATTACATGCAGGAGTTATAAGTGCCGTTCCTGCTCCTGAGTTCAATGGGATTGGAGGGGCCTTGCTTGGCCAGGATTCCCTATTCCAAAATTTTCTTTCCCTTTGTTTACGTTCTGTTGAATTTTTTTCTCGTTTTCCCATCTCGGGCCTGGATTAATCGTGCGTGAAGCGACGAGCAAATTCCTGCACATGTTTATATGCATAATGGGGGGGGGTTGTTCTGGACTACTTTCATCCAACTGCCGGGCGTTTTGCCTCCGCGTATTTTGCGGCCATTCTCTCTGTAGGAGTGCCGAAAAAAAGAAACATTTTTGATATACCAATCATAATGTCAAAATTGAAAATTACCTCTTGTATATACCTATTGTATATATATTTGTAGGTTTCTGTGCTGTCTGGTGAAAAAAAAGGCAAGACAGTAATTGCGCTGTGGCGCGTTCTCTTTTATTCGTCGTTTTCTTTTTTGCGGCCAGCCAAGTCACTAGTTATCGGAAGCTCGTCAAAAATGATAAGCCGTGATGGCCGAAATTCAATATTCTGGGCTGAAATATTTAATTGTTGAACTTATCCGAGATGGATGGCTCGGATAATTTCGAAATTATTTTGTATTGATTTTGCCACTTACCTCTTGTAGTCGTCGTCCTCTGGCAGCTGACACGGAATGTATGCCTCTTACCAAAGGCACAGCATTCGTGGCATATTAAGGAGACGAAAACTACAGAAGTACTAGGTAACTCAAAAATAGGGTGTGAATGTGACTTCCCACATCAGCACACAGATGGCGCGAAATATTAGGGAAATGGCTCACATTACAAAATAAAAAATTTTGTTTTTGAAAAAAAAAAAACAGAGATACCCCCTCCGTGGGAGGGCCCAAGACCGTCTAGCTTAAGGCTAGGGCCTATTTACCCCGTTGTAATGGGGCTCTGAGGAGTATTGCACTAAAACAAGGTCACTTTATACTCTAGCCTATCTTATCTAGTACATACCTAGTCCGACAGAGAATACAAAATTTGAAACTTTCATGCTATTGTTAAATTAATTGATACCGAGGGGTCGGAAATGCGCATTTCTTGCCGGTCGGGGAAAATGAAATGTATATGCTAACAGCTATTCTCTTCGACTTTACATCTTTTGTAATCCTAAACCTTAGTCACTTTTATAATCAATTCAAAAATCATTGGCTGTAATTAAGAGAGAAAAAAAGAATAGATAGTATCTGCTTAAGAGTTACTAGTTCAACATTGTGCTTATTGAAAAATCCAAATGATTCAATACGCTTAAGCTACGAAACAAACAAAGTCTATTTTATGAAAAGAGAGAAACCTGTATAGTCATAAAAAAAATCAAAACAAACATTTGCAAGAATGAGATTTGTAACCTTAGCTGGACATTAGAATTATTCTGATACTATTAAACAATTAACGCTATAACAAACCTTACATATCTATATAATTCTTTCTGGTATGCAAATAGTTAAAGAAAATTTTTCTGCTAACACAACAATTTTTTTGCTTTACTAGTACACCTATTTAACGTCAACTTTTATTAATTTGGAGCCACAGGATACGATGGTCAAATAAATGGAATGGACTCACCAATTCGGTTGACTTTCTTATTTCGGTCGTTACCCCCTTTTTGTTCCTTGATACTCTTCGTTTCGTGGTTTTGTTTTCGTTCCATTATGATTTCCTTTAGGTGGATTGCAATTTTTAGTGTTCGAACTTGCAGTCTTTCTTATTACTTCATTTTATTTTCACACCTTTAGTTTTCTCTATTTCAGTTAAATTTTTACACCCTTAGCTTTTCTTTATTTCATTTTAATTTTTATACTTTTTGGTTTTGATTTCATTCCTTTTGATTTGTTTTTAAATTTCCTCGTTTCATTTTCACTAACCTGTTTATAAATTCCACTATGATTTTGATTTTATTCCTTTTGATTTTTTTTTAAAAGTTCCGTCGGCACTTCTTCACTTTTCATTTTCTTTAAAAAAAAAACCACTTTTCCTGCTTTTAATTTGTTTTAAATTTTCCGTTTGATTTTCACTAACCTAGTTATAATTTCCACTTTTGATTTTGGTTTCATTCCTTTTTTGAATCACTTTTCCTTCTTTTGTTTTTTTGTTTTAAATTTTCCGTTTCATTTTCACTAACCTGTTTATAATTTCCACTTTGGTTTTGATTTTATCTCTTTTGATTTGTCTTGAAAATTTTCCGTCGGCACTTTTTCGCTTTTCCCTTCCTTTAAAAATCAGTTTTCCTTCTCTTGTTTTTTTGTTTTAAATTTTCCGTTTCATTTTCACTAACCTGTTTATAATTTCCACTTTGGTTTTGATTTCATTCCTTTTGATTTGTTTTTAAAAGTTCCGCCGGCACTTTTTCGCTTTTCATTTTCTTTTTAAAAAAAAAACACTTTTCTATTAAATCTTTCATTGCAAGTCTTCCACACAAGAATTTTATTGAAATCAACACTTTTTGAAAAAAAAACTAGACATTTTACGACAACTTCCCGATCCTTATCAATTTACTCCCCGACTGACTTGATTCGAATCCTCTCACCGACCTCTTTCTGCCCCAAAATCAGCACTTGTTGCCGGCAGAATCACGCACACCATTCTCCAGTCCCGCTGCCGACAACCGAAACTTTTTCATCATCGCTGCGTAAACGGTTTTGTCTTTTCACGTTTATGCCAGATGTTCAGTTTTTCAGTGCAATTCTGCTGCTTTCGTATGCCGAGAATTCTATTTTTAGAATTCCTTTTGCAGCCAGACCATTTTTGACTCAATTTTTGTATTATGTTAATAGGCGGCTGAGGATTTTTCTGTTTTGTGGCGTTACTTGTACCGTAGGTAGGCGGGGTTTAATTTTTTGTGCTGTTAAGCAACTGTTACATTCTTATTAGAATGTAACAATTTTGACGATTTTAAGCCATTTTTGTGCGGGAGCCGAGGATTTTTCTGAAAATAATTTATTTGCTTTTAAATTATTTTCTGGGCTTTTCATGTAGCGATTTCCGGGTTTGAGGTGTTTTTGAAATGTACCCTTATGCCCCTGTTTATACCCGTGGGTATTTTATTTTTCAGGTGTTTTCAGGTACTAAAATGTTAAGGGGATTGATTCGGCTATAGGAGCCGAATCTTCTGAATATTAATGCGGCTTGGTGTAGGGCCGGGGCTTCGTAGAAATCCAGGGCATAGCATCCTGACTTGCGCCTGGTGCAGGGATTCAGCTCATATAGCCGATGGTCAGGTGATACATGCCTACTGTAGGTGCCGCTACATAGCGACCATAACACGACTGATGTTTATATGTGAAATCCGATATACAACAGGGTGTTAAATTAGTAGACCAATGACTTGCGTTATTGTAAGTGTAATGTGTGTGCGGAAGATGTGCAACGTGAAGTTGCCGCAAGATGTTCAAGTGGCACGCGCTAGCTGGCAGCACGTCCTAGCTCGCCGGTATGGGGTGTGAGTCCTTGAACATCATCACACATTTCACAACAGAAATTCGCGTGCCTGTGACGAAGAAAGGTTGTGGTATCCTTTCTTCACGTTTGCCACATGACAAGAACAAGAAAAAGAACAAGAACAGATGAAAGGAAGAACAACAGGTCTGGTGTCACCTGCTGTTCCTAGCCATACTGAACCATCTTGAAAAATTGCAAAGAAACAAGAAAAACTACCCCCAAATACGATGGTTCAGTCTCTAACCCACGCCATCCCTGTACCTGGCTAGGGTACAGGTCCAACCTATGAAGGGTGCTGAAAAAAAATAAACTCAAATCAAATTAAGACATGAGGAAGGAGGGAGAAGGGATGAGAAAGGCACGGAGGACAAGAAGCTTCATTAGGGTTTCCTGTAAGAAAAAAAATTATTTAACTCATATAATCTGATTTAATGACAATTCAAATCCACTTTAAATGCAAGCATCTTAATCAACTACGACAAAAAAACCTAAGGCGTATATTCGACAGTTTCTTAATTTATGAAACTCACTTAAAGTATAACTTACTAAATTTTACAAAACCAAGAAGGACATATTCCATATACATTATATGAGATTACTCCTGTAAACCTGAGTGAATCAATCTGATGGAAACCACTAGCCAAGTCTAATGTAGAAACGTACATGCACTTGCTCAGCCTATCGAGGATTTCGTTGATGTTTGGGATAGGGTATTTGTCACTAATAGTTTTCTCGTTAAATTTTCGGTAGTATATCACTAGCCCACATTTTAGTTTCCCGCTGCCATCATTTTTCTTCGGGACGATCCAGACCGGAAAACTCCAGGGAGATTAGCTGGGACGTATTATCCCTGAATCAAGCATGTCGTTAATTTTCCGCCGCACTTTTCCTTGCGGACATACGGATACCTATATGATAAATAGGCATGTCATCCATTATGCGTATTTGATGTTTTATTTTGTTGGTAAAGGTAAGTTTCTGGACCGCTTTGAAAAATATACCTTCGAACTCTTGGCAAACTTTATGAAGGGATTTTTCTTCTGCTTGATTTAGGTGTGTATTTGTGTGCGTTTTAATTAATTACAACATATGTGTGTGCGTGATGTGCAACGTGAAGTTGCCGCAGGATGTTCAGGTGGCACGCGCAACAGGTCTGGTGTCACATGTTACTCCCAGCCACCCTGAACTATCTTGAAAACACAAGCAAAAACCCACGCCATCCCTGTACCTGGCTAGGGTACAGGCCCAGCCTATAAGTGAGTGCTGAAAAAAAACAAAAAGTTAAATTAGAAGCATTTGGATAGAGGGAGGAGGGATAAGGAATTCACAAGGGAAGAAGAAGACGAAGCTTCATGGGGGTATTCCTGAGATCCAAATAATTTATCTAATCCATTATGTAATTTAGTGATAATAATATCTTAACTTTATACAAAATAAATTTATAATGTCTAATTTCGAGCTATATGTCTTATCTTAGTTTTCCTATAAACAATAATATTAGCAAGAAATGAAATGATCATATTGGAAAAGAATTCTTCACGTTATAATTTTAATTGTACATAATTGAAAGAAAATTTTACTCTCGTAATCGATGCAAACCAAAAAAACGAACTGCAACTGCAGTTATTTTTACCTTAAATATATCTTTATTTTACCTGGGATTTAGAAGTCTCTTAGAACTATTCTTTCACATGGGAAGATTAATTGGATACAAAAATGTTCAATGATATGAAAATAGCTCGTATATATATATATATATATATATTAACAATCAATCCCAACTAGTCATTTAACACGGTAATAGTATATAAAAAAAAATTAGTCTTAGATACACAAAGATCTTTTAGTTACGCATTTCATAGCATTTGATGGCGCCATCAAACATATTCAATTTTCTTTTTAAATAAGGATAAGATATTAGAACAAATATAAATATCTGCCTTAAAACCTAACTATAAAAGTGGACGTGGACACAATTAACCTGTGTAGGTAAAATCATGTATAATAAATAATTAATTTAAAATGAAAGTAAGGTATTGAAATTATTGAAATTTTGTTGGATTCTAAAATTGCACTTCCCCGAAGTTACACTAAACCATAGATTAGATCATGTTACGTAGGTTTTGCATCTGCACTGTTAGCTATTCGTACTAACTGACCAGAACTGGAGACTCTCAAAAATATACAAAAAAAATCCTTAATCAAACACCTAGCAGTGATAATTACAAAATTATTTCTGATTTTTATTTTAAGCGAATATTATTGGTTCAAATATATTTAGGCTAGATTGGCTGGTAAACTAAGATTGCGTTCATTCAGTTGCATTCGAAAATTGATTACGCACTTTTGTAAATACTTTTAAAAATAATTCTGAACTGTATTAACCAAAGGAGCGCTTAATTCTTGAACGCCTTGTTGTTCAGCACATCACTTCAGCTTTTAACTACTCAAGAATATTCACAACGTGTACATACCATAATTAATTAGCGAGTATCGCAGTGATTTAAGCAAAACTTTTTAAACCTATTTTGATTGATGATGTCCTATAGACGACTCCTCCTCTTTTACCGTGGCTTAATTAGAAGGCTGCTGGTGGATGACGCACTCCGCAGGTGTATTTTGGGCAGACGGCCTCCTTTATAGATGCACTTGGGAGGTAGCTGTCGCAACTGAGAGCCAAAGTTCTTGATTGCCATGCGCGGCAGATAGGCTTTTTCTTTTTTTTCTAAAAATTAAATTTTTCCTAAAAAAAATTGTCTTGCGTTGCTACTTATTTCAAAATATTTACCGTTTATGGTCCGATTCAAGGCAGCTAAGTGGGGCAACGGGATGCAGTGAGACCAATGAGTGAATATGGCAAAAGAAAACTAAATATTGGGAAAGTACGATGTGGCCGTACAATTTGCCAGGGATGTGCAAGCCGGGCAGCAAATTATGCTCTCAGTGATTGCATCCTACATGAATTGCAGGAGCGAAAAATTTATACCCTTAAGTTGTATTCTACCCAGGACGAGTTGACTTTTTGGTTTTTCATCCCGTACTGGTGGAGCGTGGTCTTCCAATTCCACTTCGAGGATACTCCTGGGAGAAATCCGTATATGCCGATTAGATCAAAAAAAATCTTCCTTGATTGATGTGGCACTTAGTAGGCTGATAAAGAATACCGATGTTAAATAATCATCCACTCTTGGATGATTTAAATAAAATTTGGATTTTAAAAGTGAAAATGTGCTTACCTTTGATGTTATTTATCCAACAGCTGCCAAGTACTTGACGTTTTCACACGTAAGTGTGAAGTTCGTGGCAGTTGCAGGGTAGACAACCTCAAAAGTACATGGACGCGTTCATAAATTATCAAGGGTACGTTCGAATGGGCAATGATTTGTACTCTATGTTATCAATCCTATAGATGGCGTTAGTTAATTACTGAACGTAATTTGACTCACATTAATAATATTAAAGTTATTTATTTCTACGAAGGTTTCGAAAGAAAACTTTTCTGCTTTTAATGGTTCTTCTATGCAGATATTCTGGTCCTGATTGGATAAATTGGCAGTTTCGATTTGACTATACCAGTCATTAGCATTATATACTCCTCCTTATATTGCCTTCTTGAATGTCTACCGGCATTATTGCAATTAATTTTGTTTTAGGAGGAATTGACTGTAATTTTGACATTAGGTTTGGTTAAAACTGCAAAGGAATTCTTGTATTTCTTGTGGTCAATACTTTGTTAACGATGTGCACCTACTGCACTTAGAGTATCTAGCCCAAGAAGGCCATCAAAATAACTATGAAAACGAAAAACAAGAAATCGAGTCTGACCCTGTGGTCTGAACTCGATAAAGCTTGGAAAATCATCCTTCCATTATCCTTTGTTTAGATAATGTTTGTTAAACAGAGTGGTTATTACTGTTGATTTAGTTTCTGAGATATCTTCAGGATGGGCATATTCAGGGTTTATGAAGGAAGACGATGCTCCCGTGTCTATTAAGAACTTTAAGGGTTGTCCAGTAGGGGATAGTGTATTGATGTATGGGAGTTCAGAACCGTGTTTATTGATGTCTACATATCCGATAGGTCTGTCGAGGCTTTTACATAAAAATTTACATCTTCTATTTCATAAGATTTGTATCAGGAACGGGATAATCTTTATAACTTGCATTTGTTGCGAGCTGGGACCGACACTGCTGCTGGATGATTGCCCAAGGCAGGCTATGACTCTGGATGACATCAACTGTAAGTCAGCTGTCAGCCAGGATCACGGCCTCCGCTGGACATTCATCTGTCAGCAGATGCTTGGGCAGAGAGGGAGAATGGCATGCTGGCATCGCTAGCTTGGCGATAGAGAGGGGGGGGGGGGGTTCAAAAGGGGATGCCATCTCCGCCCGCGGTCGCGCAACAAAAGCAAAGAATCATGAATCATGCCGAGGATAGGAAGGGTGAGACGAACCGGGAAAACCAAAAAAAAATTAAAGAAATAGAAAAGGGGAAAAGAAAAGAAACCACGAAAATTCAAGAAAACTAAAAAAAAGAAAAGAGAAAAAAACCAAAGAGAATTTTAAACAAAAACAAAGGAACAAAACAGGAGAAAGAGGATACGGGCAGGCGTTACCCGAGTTACCGGATATCGTTGGGGGAGTCTGGTGTCATGACTCCCCTTGCGCGGCTCATGCCCCAACCACCCTATGCATCTAGGGGGCCGATGTCGACTAGATTCCCTTTTACGACCTATAAAAACAGAGAGAGGGCCACTCACCCCATCGTGAGGACCCCGCCCACCGACGTAGCGATGAATGTAACCGCCCTAAGGAAGGACGACGAGGAGAGAGAGAGAAAGAGAAAGGATTTACTTACGACCCATAAAAAAGTTTTATTTAAAAAAAAAAAAAAAAAACAGAGATACTCCCTAGACGGGCTGACGACCGTCTAGCCTAAGGCTAGGGCCTTTTTACCCCTTTGCAATGGGGCTCTGTTGAATGGTCCTACCAAATTTTACAATCGTGCAAAAAGAATTTAAATTCACCTAGGTTTCAGTTTTGCTACTGTAAACTTAATTAAGATGATACAAAAATTTAACTGGGTTAGGCTCAACGTTATTACAAAAGAAAAGATTCTCTTTGACAAGGAAGGGGAGATGATTTCTAACAACTGAGTTTCTAGTTTTAGATGTCTTCAAGAGAAAATTTCAAAAAAAAATTAAAAAAATATATAATTTTTGAGGGGCCCGAAAATGCGCATTTCCGTACCATTCCCTTACATTCACTGGCTTACAATACGAAATGTATACGGTAATTATAATACAGAGCAAAAAAAAGAAAAAACTTTAAAAGCTTTACCTTAACAGTTGGTTTTTACCATATATATATACCTTTTAAATTAATCGTCAGATGATTTTGAACTTATTTCGTAAATTTCCTATTTATTATTAGATTTTATCTAAATTTAAATGTTCTCTGTCCTTTGTTTATACGTTTCTATAGTTATTTATGGCATCTAATTATTAAATTTTTTTTTTAATTTATTAGAGTTATGTATACTATAACTATAATACAGAGCCAATATAAAGACCTTAAAAGCTTTTCCTTAACATTTGGTTTTTACCATATATATATATACCTTTTAAATTAATCGTTAGATGATTTTAAACTTATTTCGTAAATTCCCTATTTGTTATTAAACTTCTCTCTAAATTTAAATATTCTCTGTCCTTTGTTTATATATTTCTCTAGTCATTTATGGCATATAATTCTTCAAATAGTTTAATTCATTAAAGTTAGTTAAGTATCAAGTTTCTTGACTGCACTGCTGGACGAACTGCCAATCCTTGTTATTGCTAGTGTTCATATCTCCATGGAGATTATATTTAACATGAAAGCGCGATGTTGTAACTTTTCATTCGCATAAAAAAATTTGGTTGATTCGAAAAATCGCATATGCCCACCAATTTGTGGTTTTTGGAATGTACAAGATGCATGCACAATATAAAAAGGAGACTTACGTGTACCGCATAATATAATTTCTTGACAAACAAATTTAGTTCTTGGGGGGGGGGGATTGTTGCAGTCCAATTTACACTTAAAATTACTTCGCCGACGGAAGTACTTGAAGTCTTGATTCTGCGAATGCTTGCTGCCAAACTCGGGAACTTCCTTTCATCATAAAAACGCTGACTTGAGTACCTTACTATTGGTATTCCACAAGGGAATCACTCGTTCCAACCAATCAGAAAAACTAACTCAGTGTGATTCAAACTCAGGACCCTTCTACCCACACACAATCTAAACTCCCGGATTTTATTAAACCCACCAAAACTTTGCGTTCGTCGACATCAGAAAAACTCCCGAAAAATCTTTTTGTACACCCACTACTTTAGAAAATATGCTTGCTTAGTTGGCGGCACAATTTCACTATTTTCACATATTTCGAGACAATCCAGATACGATTTATGTTAAATAGACTTTTTCTTTTAAACACTCTTCTCACGTGAAGAATAAACGAAATAAAAATGACAAGTTCCTTTTTCTTTCTTTAGTTAAAGTTCAATCGCGCGGGTATTTACGAGACCATCTACCACCCTCCAGCTTTTAATCCGAACTAACTCTTGGCGCCAATCTCCTCTGCCGGCAGAAGCCACTCACACCACTCTACCGGCCCCTGTTACCATCGAACTTTCCATACACTTCGTGACGTAAACGGTTTCATCACGCCACTTCATGCCATATGTTCATTTTTAATTTCAAATCTGTTGCAATTTTTGCTGCTTTGACGTGAATCGAATTCTATTTTTGGAATCCTCTTTGCAGCCAGGCCGTTTTTGGCTAAATTTTCGTATTCTCTTACAGGCGGCTGAGGATTTTTCGATCGGGTCGCGTTAGTTGAGCCGTATGTAGGCGGGGTTTAAACTTTTGGTGCCGTTATGTAGCTGTTACGTTCTTATTGGAATGTAACAGCTTGGACAATTTTAAGCGATTTTTTTTTGTGCCGGAGCCGAGGATTTTCTGAAAATAATTTAATTGCTTTAAATTATTTTCTCGGCTTTCCATATAGCGATTTCCGAGTTTGAGGCGTTTTTTAAAATGTATTTTACGCTGCCTTGATTATGCCCCTTTTTATACCCGTAGGTATTTTATTTATTTCTTTCAGGTGTTTTTTTTTGGTAAGAAAATATTGGGGTCTTGGATTCGACTATCGGAGCCGAATCTTATGGAAGATAAGGCGGTTTGGTGCAGGGCCGGGGCTTCGTAAAAATCAAGGGCATAGCATTCTGCCATTACACCTGGTACAGGGATTCGGCTCATATAGCCGATGGTCAGGTGATACAAGACCACTGTAAGTGCCGCTACATAGCGACCATAACACATTGTATGGTTGCTCTGTTTCGTCGTTATAGTTATAGTAATCGTTGTAACTCTCTAGATTTTGTTTATAAAAGTAATTATCACTATTCGTGAATACTGTATGGGTCTTCGTCGGTGGCATGGAACAATTTATTACTCATAAGCTTTGATCGAGGATTCGATCTAAAGTTATTATTGAACAAGGGTTTATTCTGATTTTGGAGGTAAATTGTATTTGCATTTCCTGACAAAACATTCATTGGTTCAGGTAATGGTCTTGGTAGTGAGTTTGTATAATTATTTTGGATCAGTCTTTGTTGGAAATTATTTGTCTGTGGAAATCTTTGCTGTGGATTAAAAGTTGGGAATCTTTGGTATGAGGGGAATACCGGCAAAGAGTTAAATCTTTGTTGTCGGGTGCCTAGTTGATATGGGTTCTCTGTGGTAATCGGGGTGCTTGGATCCTATGGGCAGAATAATTCTGTAGTGATTTAGAGAATAGCAGATTTTTTCCAGATTCTGGCTTGGCGTAAAACATATTCTGTTCTTTTACACAAAATGAAGAATCTTCTGCGAGGGATACTGGTTTCATACCGCGGATCGTTGATCCAAGATGTTCTCTAAGTCCCGATAAGAATGAGTTTTAAGCACATTTCCAAGTAAAGACATTTCTTTGCTTTTATCACATTAGAGCCTGTTTCGTGTATATTGACGTGCAATATTAAATTTTGCTTTATTTGGTCCCATTCTTGTCGAAATGCAACTTTTAGACACTTTAAGCAAATTTTTGATGTGGGAGCTGAAGAATTTTATGAAAATAATTCAACTAAATTAAATTATTTTCCTCAGCTCTCCGCGCATCAATTTTAATGCTTGAGGTGTCGTTGAAATGAGATGCTTCCAATTATGCCCTTTTTATGTACGTAAGTATGTTTGCAGGTGTTTTTAGGTAGACAGATTTTTATAGGTCTCTGGATCCAACCAAACGAGACAAATCTTTTTATGCGCTTACGCAGGTAAGTATTTGTTTTTAGGGATTTCAGTTATGATGCGTGAGCGCGGGAATGGGGACAAGGAAGTGGAAAATAGGAGTAGAATTGAGGATTGGGAGTAAGGAATAGGATTCAGCTCGTTTAGCTGAGTCCATCGACATCTCAAGGACCGAGAACTCATTTGTTTCCGTCCTACCTGGACTCAGTGGCAGGGCCGCCGAGAGGGGGGGGGGCGAAGGGGGTAAACCCCCCGGGCCCGGGCTTTCAAAAGGGGCCCGTCATCTAAGTCATCAACAAAAAACTTTAATTATATATATAAAAAAAATGTTTCACGATCGAAAAAGTGTAATATATTGTCTCTACGGGCCTGCTCAGTGGTCACGTGATCTTGAACCACTGGGAAAAATTATTTAGCGACATAACATATTTTCTTCCTCTTCTTCTTTATTCATAAATTCGTCCAGTTTATAGTTGAGTAGTAACTGGAATGTATTGACCAAATCTTCTACTTGTTTGTAAAAGTTATTCTCAAAATATGGGCAGCTTTTCGTACTTCTTTCTTTCAAGTGTATCGTGATTTATCTTAAACTCAGTCCAATATGATTCTAAGTTAGTAAGGCATTTCTCCAGCTATTTTTTGGTTTTCCGTCTTTTTTGTTATTTCTCAATGCCTTTTGTATATCTTCTCCTATTTATTTCTGTTTGTTTGACACCTCCTCGAAGTTATCTTCCATGGTTGTCAATTGTTTCGTACGATGACTTGTTTTGCTTTCTGACCGATTTGTTCGGTAATTTTAGACGACAATAATTTTCTTTCAATTTTATTGTCTTATCACGAATGCACAGTCGTGCTTAATAGCTTGACTATTTATTTTGAAATAAGAGACGCTAGCACACCGTTCCTCGTAAAAAAGATAGAGTGCCCTGATATTTTTGCACTGAGTGCAGTGCTTACTTATTCTACTGTAGTTCCAACGCCGTATCTCGTCTTGGTTGTAAACTTCTTGCAATACGTATATTTTCTGTTGCAGCAACTCCGTGTCTCGTGTTTTGGTTGCTGTTATGCTGCTTGATGTAGATTTGGCTAAAGGGGTTTGTTATTGTATCTGTCCAGCCGTGTTGTCTGTCTTCTTCTGGATCTGTTTTTCTTCGGTGTAGTCCAGAGAGGCTCGAAGGACCATGTACGATTTGATGCTATCGTATGTTAAACCTTATAGGATTTATTAGTAAAAGAAAACTAACTAGAAATTATTAATTCCTTTATTTAATTAAATTGCTTTTTATTTTAAAATAAAGTCCATTAAATTTAATCCATTTAAAAGAAATAAAAAAATTTTAGTTGGTATTTAAGAGCACTATGCAATATTTCTCCTAGAGGTCACAACTTGACTAGCAGATTTGCCAATTTTATGACAGGCTTCAAACCGTATAGTTGACAAATACCGTAATGAACTGATTTCTGTTATTATTTTGTGGTAATTTTCAGCAAGTGGTATTTTGGTTTTCATTGTTCATTAAATAACTTTATATACATATATAACGAATTGTGCTCTTTTATTAAATGTCTGAGAAATTCAACTCCTTCAATATTTATTCTTCTCAAATTAACCTTAAATACTATTTCATAAAGGAGTAAGTAAAAATCCCAGATTTCTTCCTCATTTGGAACTAAGTCATCTACTAAAATACGTAAGAAACGCAAGCATTTCTGATGCGGACATTATAATATAACCCTTTGAAATATGGCTATTATTTATAAAGGGAAAACGATTTCGCACATCCTCGGATAAATGGTCAAAATATTTAATTCGTCGAAGGGTAAAATAATTTATTTTATTTATTAAATTATGTAAAAGTTTTGCCATATCATATCTGCAGACGCCTTCATATAAATCATGCATAGGGTCGACACTAACATTAATAGTGTTGTGAAAATTTGGCAAATTATTCCATATACAGTATTCCTTGATACCTTTTTCTTTAGCTATTAAGTCATTTTCATAGTTTTCTGGATTTCTTAATAACGTAACATTTTCTTCACACTATTTGATAGTCAAATTTTTATCCTGACTGCAAATCCGGTGATAATTTTGAGATGTAAAACTTTCCGTAAGTCCTGTTATTGAATTAATACCTAGTTATCTGCTATCACGAGAATTGTAGTGAAAAACAATTTCTAATTCTATTAACTGATTAATAAATGTTTGAAATATAGCTTTATTTCCATGTAGGGATCGATCAGAAGAAAAAAATAATGAACGTAAGAAAATATTTTCCAGGCGGGAAGAAAATTGAGGTGGAATGCCCCCTATGGAGAAATAAATTGCACCAAGTTTGTGCGTTCCCGCATGAGATCCCAATGGGTTTCCAGTTTCATAGTCATCAAAATAAATTTAGCAAGGGTATGACAATATTTTTTGCAAATTTGGTTTTTGTTTTGATTGACTTATATAACTTTGTACTAAAAGTACTAGAAATGCAATGATCATTCAAACTTTCCTTTTGCCTTGAACATTGTAATAATTGTAAAGAAGAGCAGTGAATGTTTACATGTTTCTTTAAAGAAGATATAGTATAAAATTTTCTATAACAATCACTTACCCCACAAGTAAATGTATTTGATAGTTTATGTAATGCTTTTATGTGACTTAAAAACATATCTTCTAATCTAATTCTTTTAATAATGTAGGTACACTATAAATGGTTGAGTTTATAATTACATACGATTTTTCAATATTCATTGATGATGAGCCTTGAACAATGACATAAGGCCTATTTTTTGCATTTCATCTCGCTTTTTTCCATATATTCCTCAATTTAATCTGGAGTCTAACGAAGTACATATATTTAGTTTCTAAAATATTCTAAAATACAAAACTTTGGGCTCCGATATCGAAACTTTAACAGCTTCATAGTTATGAAAAATATTCATAGTACAAGATCGGGACCCAAAGGGCATAACCGGAAATAAAAAAACTGCTTTACCTTTCTATGTTTAATCATTCCTTCTCTACATTCGCTAATTGATGGCTTCCAAAATGTTTTCCCATTTTTAGCACAATTGTGAGATTTACATGGAACTAGTGCAGCTAGTAACATTATCATTATATAATGTTTAGTGTCTATGGAAACATTTCTGTTACCCTTTTATTTCGAAAATAATGTTATACTTATTATTTTACCATTTCCAAGAGACGCGCTTTCCAAACAATCGAGCAGAACAACATCTGAGGTTTGGAGATGACTTCTTTTGAGTTTGAGTAATTTTCCAAAGAACTCGTCAAATTTGAGAAAAAGTGCGTCGGTCTTATCTGGATACAAAAGAGCGAAATCTTTTTCGAACGGTCAAAATACGTAGTATAACAACAATATTATAATAATACATTATTGTGACAATTTTACCAAGAAGTATCCTTCGCTGCTTTTTAAAATTGGGTATTTATCCAATATTTGCTGAACACTGCAATCACGTTGAAAAATTTTATGTCGCAGGGAAAACGATTTTTCCCAATGATATTTTACGTCATTCCATAGCCCGGTTGCTGTCCCTTGTAAGTAAGGGGTGATGAAATGCGACTCACAACTAATTTTGCTGTCCCTTGTAAGTAAGGGGTGATGAAAATGCGGCTCACAACTAGTTTTGCTGTCCCTTGTGTAATGTGAGCGCATGTTTAGCAACGTGAAGTTGCTGCGAGATGTCCAAGTGGCACGCGCTAGCTGGCAGCACGTCCTAGCTCGTCGGTATGGGGTCAGGGTCCTTGGACATCCTATCACACATCGCAAACAGAAGTTCGCGTGCCTGTGGCGAAGAAAGGTTGTGGTATCCTTTCTTCAGGTCTGCCACAAGAAGAAAAAAAAACGAGAAAACAGAACTTGAAGGAAGAACAGCAGGTCTGGTGTCACCAGTTGTTCCTAACCGCGCTGAACTGTCATGGAAAATACTCAGAAAGAAAATCTACCACCTAGTTGACAACTCTGAAGGCACGGTCATCGGCAAAAACGATGAGCCTCCCCCTCCGCTTATAGTGCGGGACGGGGAAGGATGGACGACTTGGCGTACGTTATTGTAAGTTGTATGTTCTCCCACTGGGGCACTTTTCAGTGTCTAAAAATTTTTGCTTTTTTGTACTTTTGGTGTTTTTCTGTTATCCCCCTTTCCTGGCAAACACATTTAAGGTTAATTTCTCACTTGCACTAAAAATTAAAAACAAAGAATTTTACCCTTTTTGCTGTGGCGGCCGTGTTGCATACAGAGTGCTGATGAAGTACCGGGCAATGGGCTACTGCAGTCCTGACGACTGTTGCCACCGTTTTTCAGGCGAAGTAAAATTACGCTGGCACTAACTTTTTTTGGTGGCGCAATGAATGATTATGGTCCAGATCGACAATGGTGAGGCGATGATTGTGAGATAACTAGGGGAATTGAAATTTGCTTATAAGAAAATTATCCCAGCTCGGATGGCTCGGATAAATTCAGAAAATTTTTGTGATTTGATTTCACCTACCTCTTCTTGTCGTGGTTCCTCTGGCAGCTGTCACGGAATGTGCTCACTCTTCTTCTTAATTAAGTGTTCACCTCCGTGGCAGCTAGCAGGGGTGACAATCATGAGGATAAGGAAAGGGTACATGCGCATCGGTCATGTACGTGTCAAAGGGGTTTTCTACTTTTATCTCACAGATGGCGTGGACTATTACTGAATGGCTCACATTACACTTGTAAGTAAGGGGTGATGAAAATGCGCCTCACAACTAATTTTGCTGTCCCTTGCAAGTAAGGGGTGATAAAAATGCGCCTCACAATTAATTTTGCTTTACTTTTTTTTTAATTTTATGTTGCTCGTTGGCTCGGATGCACATCTCTTCTCAAAGCACGCCCAATCCTCTTCCACTCGCTGTGGATTCCTCCAATAAAAACGGCTTCGTTTTCTTATCCAACTTCTCGTGTTGCGTCCTCACTCCTTTTCATTCTTTTTCGCCAAACTCCTACTCTTCTTCTTCCTACTTTTCGTTCGACCCCTTCGACTCTCGAAACTGTGTCGTACTTCAAGACGCTTAACTCTCGTTCACGATACTTCCCCATCGATTTACGGGCATATCTTACCTTCTAATTTTACTTAATTACAATTTAATTTTCTTTTAATTCTATTTATACCATTAAACTCCAATACCTCTATATGGTAATTAATAACCTTTAATTTTATTTAATTACAATTTCATTTTCTTTTAATTTTATACGATTAATCCTGTTATCGGTAACTTGCGGAAATCCATGTTCACAGGCAACCAACAGATGGCTGCATGCTGACATGGATTGGATTGAGGGTTGTGAGCACCACTAACTTGCTTATCACAACCTAGTCGTAACTCACAACCAAAAAGGGATTGGGAAGGGTAAAGGAAATACCAGGGTGAGAGTAGGTTGCCGTGCAGGCTTGGTCGTTGACCGAAGAGATGAGGGGCCCGCCTTGCTAGCCGTGCTCTGCTCGCCGGATCGGGGTGAGATCTTGCCTCACCTCCTCGGTACACTCACCCGAAATGTATTGCGGGCTCTCTTTATGTCCTATATACGGACCGAAGGCCAAGGGAGAAAAAGAAAAGGGAACGCACAGAAAAATACTTGCAGGGGGATAAGAGTAAGGAATAAAAGCGAAAACGACATAATGCTCCTGACGAGCTGACACCTCAGCCTCTAGATGACATGAGGCTTGTTGGGCTAACCCTCCCCATCCTATGACTATGTCTAGCCCTATACATGACATAGTCCCAAACAAATCTTGTGCAGCTGTCCGGAACTAGATTAGAGAGAGTGTCTAGAAGGGATCTTGTTATGTTTACATTTACGCCATCACTCAACTACATAACTTGATATAATACCAATCGTTAGAATATTGCACCATCATTAATAGTGCGTAATGATTCAAAAGAAATCACAAGGTGTGTCGGGGATATTTCAACATTCAAATATTATTTCAATGCAACTCCTAGATTAATTAAATATAGCGAACACTAAGGAAATGGCTCAAATATGCTTCAAGAATTACTTAATTCATAAGTGCAGTAACATTTAAACTATAAGGAAATATCCAAAACTAGAAATTTATCATAGAATTCCGCCTCAATAACTTCCAGTATCAATTTACTTGCTAGGGTAATTCATTAAGAGGTTTCGTATATTGTATTACCGATAATGCTGTCAAGTTTGCCAACACATTGCTCTAATATTAGCTTAAACAGATGTGTATATTTCTAGGAGTTCAATTTAGAGCCATTTACAGCGTTAATTCCATTTAAAATGGAAGCCATTCCAATAAGCATCGGTAATCGAAGAAAAAAGGGAGATCAAATGAAAATCCTATTGTCAGAAAATATTGCGATACGAATACTCTTTGTGTCCCCACATAAATATATTTAACTTTACCTTAATTTTCTTTTATTATAGTTCCTTACTTAATCAAAATTCAAATTCTTAATTTAATTTTCAGAGTTCTTAGAATTAATCGTATCTATCGTGTGATGATGATACATATTATTCGTTCATTTGGTTATAAAAAAAAGGAAAATTGCAATAATTTGTAATACTAACCTATTGTCTCAGTTCGACATTCCAAGAAGAAAAAATAAAAAAAAAACAAGAAATTCGTGCGCTAGAATTTCAGGATTGCGCAAACTCAGAACACGTATAGGACATGTCATGGAGCGTTTCGTAACTCCCAAGGCAAACCTCTTGCATCTGTTAGCTAAATGGTAAGCTAAAACTTCGGGTAGTTATATAAGAAAAAAAAACTTAACGTACTCAGGATTATTAAGTAATATACGGAAATGTACCTCATATGATTCAGTTGTAGGTAATCGCTAAAAATCTTATTTTCAACTATAGGTAGTTGTGGTCCGTGTCTTGTTAAAGCGCCACAGGAGAAGTAACACAAGTAATTTTGGATCATGTACTATGAATCTAAATATTGGAACTTAAAACTAATATAACTTCATAAATTGAATAAACAAGTTTATCAAATGTAACTGATTAAGTCAAAGGATATATATTCGGATCTCTGATATTCTGGAGTCGGGGAAAACACTAGGTCCGAACATGTCACGACGTCAGTATTAAAATTTTCTAGGATATGTGAAATGGTAATTTGGGAACTATTATTGTTAGATCCTATTCTGTAACCATTATTTTCCAAGGATGATTTACAGTAGAACCTAAAAGTTGGAATCATAAAATATACTTTAATAAATTTGTATGCTTAATTGCGATAAAGAAATTAGTTGGCGTAATAAAAATTGTATTTTTACAGTATCTTTTGATAAAACTTGGGGATCCTTAGGCTGATCTGTTAGATGATATGCACGGTGCTAACAGTTTATGCTAAAATTCGGGCATCTTTTACATAATTCATTCTAAGATTATCATTTTTCTTTGATCCGATAAACTATCGAACCAAATCATCGAACACTTGTTAATGTTTGGGGAATACATTCTATAGGATACAAAAAAAAGAGATGCATCCAAGAAATTCTTCTCACATTAGGTAATTAAGTTTTCTCGTTCAGGTAAATATTATTTATAATAATAGGACTGAAGTTACGTGCTGAGAAGAACATAGTAGTCACCGAATACAAAAATAAAATTATGGATTTTACCTTTCCCTTTTTGGTTTTTATTTAATTTTTTTTTTTCCTTTTAATACGCAATATGCTTAAACATTGTTTCCCTTAAACTGTTTACACTCTTTGGCAAGTAGCCAAAATTTTGGAGGCGTTCATCGCGATAAGTTTATGCACTTTATTTTATAATTGTATGGTATAAAGGATATTGAATATGGAAAAAAAAATTATAATTCGCTTATTCAGTAATAAGTGTTCCGAGTTGTATTTATCTTAATATATGTGATAATAAAATTGAAGTAAGAACTTAATTCAATTCAAAATTTTTTTTTTTTTCACTATTAAATTGAAATTACCTTTTGAAGATGTTCCGAAATGCTTATGAAACAAATGACCAATTTAATTTGTGGTGGATTCCTCACTACCCTTCATTATTTTCGACGTGGATATAATAAATTTTCCGTCCTCCTCAATATTTTACCGTTACTTTAAGCGGCCCTCAATTGGCCTATTCCTCACATTGGAATATAACCACGTGTATTGCTCGGCACAACAAAAAACCTATAATTTTTTTTTGTAGAAATTGAAATAAATCACCCCAATAGAGATAAATTTGTTTTCCTTTTAACATTTCTAGGAAACTGTAACGCTGTAGGTACTCTTCTGTCTTATCGTTGATTTGAGAAGAAAGAAAAAACTCGATGTTGAGAGGTTTTCTTTTCTGTAGCGGCTGCAATTTTTCAATGCAAAACAAATCTCCAGTTTTGCTTCCTTTTTATTTTCACAGTTGAACGGGAATTATTATTTCCCGACACTTCCTTTAAAAGCAAAAAAAAAAATTTCACGTAAAAACCACACGACCGTCTCTGACAGGTTACACTTTCGAAAGAGGAAGCCGGCCGGCACTTGTCTCTCCCTCTTCCTATTTTTTCCATTGCAGAATCCCTCTGCCGGTGAGCTTTTCTTGCAGTTTTTTCGAGCTTACCGCATTGCCAGCTGAACAGTTCCGATTGTATGTATGACAGCAGATTATTTCACTGCCGACTATATCAGATTGCACTTCCCGGCAGCAATTTTTGGTTCCTTGACAATTACACAATTACACCGCGCGAGACATGGTGTGCATCTACTTATTCATTCCATGTGAGGAATAGCAGGACCAGAGTACGTACCAGAACAATCGGAAGAGAAGCAATATGAAAACACAAGGGAATAGTTCTCCCAATTGAAGGTTGAAGTTATGTTATTTTCTTTTTCCCAATTTCGTATATTATTTAAAATGAACGCAAAGACATAATTCCGCAATAATTTGTGTATTTATTTACAATTATGACTTTCTTTTCCTTCCCTTTGATACTAATCGTTTCTTGACAGTTTTATTCCATTAGGAATAGAATCTTCCGAATATGAGTAAAGAAATGCACCCATTAACTCGGAATTAACCTGAAAATTAGTTGTGCTGCCCGCGAGATGGCTCCACAGAATTGAAAATAACTTGGAGTGGACATGGCAGCGCTAATTCGCCGTCGACTCCGACCTCAATGAGCTGCTGATGCCTCAATTCAATTACGTGAGCTGATTAGCCAGCCAAATTATGAGCTCACCTAACAGGGCAGATTCTCTTCCATCAAGCGGAACGGTTTGTGTGAAGGGAAGCTGAGAAAAGTGAGCGAGACTGGGAAACGGAATGGGAATTTAATGGGGACCTATCAATAAATTTTGATTCGACGCCCACCGTGTGGCTCGACCCATGCCCTGAGATATTCGTCTCATGTCTCACGATTTGGGTTAGCCGGGATTAAGTTAGTTCTTGCCTAGTACGTGTATATTTTCGATGCCCGTTAATGTGCAGAGCGTTGTGGTTCTGCCTTTACAGATATACGTCGAATGAAATATTACTTTGCGCAAAAAGAAGGTTTATAGCGTGAGTCATAGATATGAGGCAGGTGCTGTGCAATTGTAATTGACGATTATGGTATAAGTATGTAGGAATTCTTCGAAACCTCTAGTAGGTCAATATGCATTGTACGATGGGTGCGTGTGACAGCACTGTCAAGATAATTGCTAACACCTCGCTATAGCTATACCTGTTGGAAATTGACTCGCTTATCCTTACCTATTACTCTGTTCTTAACTAGGAAGTTAGCTACAAATATTGATTAGCTATGTTGCAGGGTATCTATTACTTTGCTTAGGTAATGGCCTTACTATACTTAATAGGTATATGTTTGGCTACTTGGTCGATACATAGTTTGTTATATGACTTATAGGTTATAGAGTAATACGTGACAAGAACTACAATACAAAACTAAGCTAACTTAATTTATTGTTCCTGGTCGCTGTAATCGGTGGTGTCTTCATGTTTTGCTTTTGATTTCACTACCAGCGTTGGATGTCTCTTCCCCCTTTGAATTAGATTCCATTTGGTTCTCGGTGCTTTCTGAGTAGGTTCATGTCTGAAAATGTTTGTGATGGGTTCTCGCGATACTGCGCTGTACTCAATCGTTCGCTCAGTTGGATATTCGTCAACTTCCGGTGGCCCGGATTCATGTGACAACATGGAATATGGTCTCGATTCGATTCGGTTGTTCATTGTCCTTTCCTTGTTCTAGGGGTTTCGGCTGACCAATTCACTTGTAGATTTCATATGTAGAGTATATATGGAGTCTAGCTTCGCTGACATTACTGAATTCAAACTTGCGCGTTTAATCAATATCACAGCTTGTATTAGGTGATTTTTTGGAGAGATCGCATTTTCTCCGCCTTCCCCGTGGGAAATGCTGTTTTTATCTCTTGTAGGAATCGGGGCATCCACGCTTTCACCTGTTCCTGTTAGGTTTGGATTAGGTTCTTGGTCCCGATGCATTCTGGCGGATAATTCCATAGGACACCCAATGTGGCCTTTAAAGTATTTTCGAGTCGGTTTCTTTTTCGCCAACACTGTTACTGTACCGATTTGGTTTACAGCAGTTTCTTACTGGAGGTTGTCTTACACGATATGTTTCACATAAGATTTGCTGTAATTGATAATAAGGGTCGCCTGGACTAAGAGTACAGGTACTTTCCTAGATTCTTTACTTGTATATAATGAGCCTCATTAGTTCCAGTATCGAAGGTCAAATTAGTTAAAGTCAGTACAGCGTGTATACTTAAGAAGCCGTGACATTTCTCGGTTGACTGTGGTACCTGTACAGTCCGGTTGAGGAGAACTAAATTTACAATTGTTGCAAGGTACCGTCATAGCAACCGCGTGTCCTTGTTCATAGTCACTCTGCTGTTCATTAGGTTGGAGGTGTCAGCAAGTGGAGACTGATCGATTCCTGTATATCACCTAGGTACTTGGCTTCTCTTCTGTCAATTTCGTCCCAAAGGCAAGCCTGAACTACATTATGAAAGACTCAACATTTTCAGAATGCACCTTTACATGAGAAGGAAAAAAAAATAATACATCTAATCCCGCCGTACCGAAGTACTTGGAGTATACGCACTATGAGGATCGTCGCGGTCCGGGGAAATTATGCACATCCGCCCGTGCTCAGGCCGTTTGGAGACCTTTTGGTGTGTTGCCGGTTCCAATATTCGGAGCGTTGTCTTCGAGGAAAAAGGGGAGTTTGGATGTTTTTTTTTTTTTTTTTCAAATACGTTATAAAAAGGATGAAAACTAATACAACTAATGGAATTCATAACAAATAAGCGTGTATCAAAAATAATAGAAATAATACTAATAATAATAGCAAAAAAAAATAAGAACATAAAGAAATAATACAATAGAATGCATACCACATAAAAATAAGAAAAGAAATGAGTCTGATAGGAAATTCTGATAATAGCAAATTATAATAATAAGGTTAACGACTAAAATAATTATAATAAAATATAAGAAAGTAAACTCTACGGAAATTATAAGAAGAATGTTATCAAATAATGAAGAAGCAAAAATCATAATAATAGTAATAATAATTTGGGAGGTGAGAGGATATTAAGGAGGAGACGAGACAACACTGGGGAGCCTGACCCTGTTCTACTGCCTAGTTTGGCTGACTCTTAATTGAATTACAGTACCTTCACACGCACCTACCACATCCACGTTTATATATGTGTTCCTTAACGATATGATTATCCACTGTCTAATCTAATTTTGGTACTACATAATACTATATATTTATTTTCGATTTGAATCGCACCTGACCTCGATGACGTTAGTTTAATTGGTCGTGCAAAAGAAGGCGGTTAATTTATCAAACATCTATGTCTGTCACAACACACATACGGAAGGTAGAACCACACGCTACGTTTATGCCTTTAGACAACCGATATAGTGATATGAATATTAGGTATTCTACGGGGATGGAGATCTATTTAATAAAGGAATCAAGGAGGGGGGGGGGGATTTTTTTTTTCTCTGGGTGCATGAGTGATATCGATTATTTGACACAAAAAAATTGTTGAGTAGTGGAACCCAGTGATGCATGAAACATGCTTTGGGAATAAAGGCGCAAACGAAGTGTTTACACCGGTCAGAATTGCTGAGGGCTCGGTGCTTGTTAGACGTTTGTAGGTGAAAGACGATATACTTGGGACATTCCAGATCTTGTTAACCTGAATGCGCGACTTGCATCCTGATGCTCTTCCACACAGTAGCCGAGATGCTTCTCCACGCGACAAGGAGTTGGTATCGTGAATCTCGCCGTGCAGACTGGACCTTGGTGTATGTGTCCCTTCCTCCTTCAGCTCTAGTCTCCACTTCCCCTTCCTTTATGGGCGGGAGTTTCCTTATGTGGACACTTTTCATCATTAGAAAGAGAACACATGCTCCAGTGTGGCCAGACTCACCACACCATCCCCACCGGTGTGGTCACTTCAGGGGCGGATATCCTTGGCATGGTATATCCCGATTAGTTGCCCTTGTAAATCTTCTAACTCGTATAGATTATTACCCTTTCTTGCTCGTATTCTGCTTTTTAGGAACTTCTTCGCAAGTTTTGCGTTTGTGCCCTTCTGGAAATCACTCAGCATAAAATTACGTCGATAGACTTCTTGGCCTGGCCGAAAGGTGATGGGCTTGGCTCTGGTGTTGTAATTCCGTTCTCCCTGATCAAAGGCGCGGTCTAAATTAGCTTTCACACTCTCTCTCTAATCAGTACCATCTTGTCCGACATGTCCACCCGCAGGTCCGATTCGGCCCAAGTACCTAGCCTGCGCAAGAGCTCATAGCTTGATGCATGCGTCACTATATGTTGTCCATATACGACCTGGTACGGGGAAAATCCTGTCGCCTTGTGGTTAGAGCTTCGCAACGAGAATGCAACAGCGCTCAGATGTTCGTCCCAGCGGTCATGCTTGTCAGACAAGTAAGCCCGAATGCCTGCCAGAATGGAGCGATTTACACGTTCTGCAGCATTAGCTTGCGGAGAATAAATGGCCGTGTACATATGATGTATTCCGTATCGCTTCATCAACAGCTTAAAGTGGTTGGATTTAAACTGTGGGCCATTGTCTGTGACCACTGTTTCGGGCACCCCAAAAAGGTGGAATATTTCCTCCTCTATATATTTAGTTATGAGAGAGGAACTTGATTTTCGCAATGGCTTGAGAATGGGAAACTTGGAGAAATGATCTAACACGATGAGTATCGACACGTTTCCACTTCTGGATCGAGGATAGGGACCAAGTAGGTCAATGTATAGCCTTTGCCAAGGGCGTTCCGACTTGGGCTGTTGTCCCATAAGGGGACGAAGAATAGTATTGGGTGCCTTGATCTCTTTGCAAATTTGGCAGCTATTGACGTAGGCTCGGACTTGTGTGGTCATTTTAGGCCAATAAAAGTATCGACGAATCCTCTCAAGCGTTTTACCGATTCCGCCGTGCCCAGAAAGAGGTGGATCATGAGCTTGTCGCATTGTCTGCTCGATGAGTCCCGAAGGAATCCACAGCTTCCAGGCCTCATCCTCCGCAACAAGGTCGCCGGTACGGGGCAGTTTGCGAATGTATACATATTTATCCAATATGATTACTCCGGGCAGTTTGGACTTATTAGTGAGGATGTGTTCTTTTAGATCCTGGTACTCAGAAGATTCGAACTCTGGAGAGTCAAGGTTTATTAGGGGGACTACTTCGATTTCCGAAATGTTTGTTTCATGTACTCTGGAAAGTGCATCGGGAACCACGTTCTGACTGCCACTTCGGTGCTCGATCTCGAAGTCGAAGGCCTGCAGCTTCAGACTCCCACTCCTTCTTGGCTGGCGTCACACTGAATGATAAATGGCTTGCGGAAATCAGGACTAATTAGAAGTGGAGCAGTGGTCAGCTTTTGCTTGAGGGTCATGAAAGCATTCTGTGCTTCCGCGGTCCAGTTAAACTTGTCGCTCTTCTTTAAGGTATCCGTGATCGGGGATGATACCGCCGCGTAGTTCGAAATGAACTTTCGATACCATCCCGCCATCACCAAGAAGCGACGTACCTGTCGTGTCGTCTTGGGTGTGGGGTACTCGATGATCGCGGACACCTTGTCTGGATCCGTTTTAATGCATCCATTTCCTATCAAATATCCAAGATATTTGATTTCCCTCAGGCAAAATTTGCTTTTCTCTATGTTGATGGTCAGTCCTGCCTTCCGTAAGCATTCCGCCACTCTCAAAAGTGTAGCCAGGTGCTCAGAGAAATCTTTGGAGACTACTAGGAGGTCATCTAGGTAAACAAAGACAGATTCTTTCAGGTCTGGTGGTATGACTTTGTCCATTAATCGGCACATGGTTTGTGGAGCATTACAGAGGCCAAAAGGCATCACCGTAAATTGGTAAAGAGGATGGCCTGGTACCGTGAATGCTGTCTTTTCGCGGGAATTGCTCTCCAATGGTATCTGCCAGAAAGCGTCATTCAGGTCCAGTCCTGTTATGAATCGAGCAGGTGGTAGTCTACCAAGGATTCCATCAATGTGCGGGAGAGGATACGCATCCTTTTTCGTCACCGCATTGATTTTCCGTGCGTCGAAACATAGTCGGACCTTTCCGGGCTTCCTGACAAGTACCACTGGGGAGCTGCATGCACTTTGGCTCTCCTCGATGACACCTAATCCTTTCATCCTTCCAAGCTCCGCATCGATGAGTGCCTGTACCGCGGGAGATACAGGATAGTGTCTCTGCTTAATTAGGGTGGCCTCTCCGACGTCGATGGCGTGTTGCAATAGGTGGGTCTTTCCCAAGCCTTGTTTTGCGTGTGATGGAAAGAGTTGCTTCACTAGCTCGAGGCGTACGTGTTCGTTGCTGGTCAACGGATGCATATTGGGTTCAACGGGTGTTTCGGGTTCGTTCGACAGTGCAAGTGAGCCGATGAT
This sequence comes from Leptarthrus brevirostris, assembly GCA_964036015.1. NCBI lineage: Eukaryota > Metazoa > Arthropoda > Insecta > Diptera > Asilidae > Leptarthrus > Leptarthrus brevirostris. Next base: position 32,581,653 of record OZ038374.1, on the reverse strand, counting down.
GTCTGGGGCCAGCTGGAAAGCTTTCCAGAAATCTACTCCCAGATATAGGTCTTGAGACAAGCTCGGTATGACATATAACCGAATGATATGTCGTTTGCCTCGAAACTCTATATCTGTGTCCAAGTGACCGCTTACCTGCTGAGAGGTTCCGTCAGCTGTTTTGACGGATGTTGCGTACTTCTTATACGTCACTTGGCCTTCTTGGAGAAGCTTTTCCGCTGCTTGCCCTCCCCGACAACTCACACTCGCTCCACTATCTAACAGCCCGTTGAACACCTGTCCAAGCATTTTAACCTGTGCGTACGGTCTTACATCTTTCGGCATTGAAGTTATGCCGGCTACTAGGCGACGTCTATTGGATATGACGCGTCGCCAAAACTCACGCAGTCTTTTCGTAGAGCGTTTAGGCTTTGGGATTGTAGGTTGATTGGCAATTGTCGAAATATTTTCCGCCGATTCGGCAAATATACGTTCTCTGGCTGCCTCATATTCCTGATGCCGGAGATGATAAGGCTTCAGGGGGAATACTGTGGGTTTCCTCTTCTTCGGTGCTCCGTTCTGTGCTATTTGGACTTGTTCGGGTACATGGGTCTCCGACGGAATTCGGGCGGTTATCTTGTCCTGAGATGCTGGGTTGGCTTTGTGTGGTGTTACTGACGATCGATTGCTGGACGGTTCGGATTGTTCGCTAACGGGGTCTGACGAGAACCGGTGGCGTTGTTCCCGCCTCGACGCGAGTTTTTTCGACTACAAGATCTGCAATTATTGATATAAACATCTCGCAGTCCGCACCCGTAGCAGTATACCCCGGTGTTAGGCAGCGGGCATTGCCTGTGCCAGTGTCCAGTTTTACCGCAATTCCAACAAGGATTCTCAGTCGATATCGCCGAACAGTCTTTCGCCGGAGTTTCGTATCGGACCAGCTCGCTGTCGAAGTTTGAGCGGATATGATCTATTAGCCCCTGCTCAGGTGTTTCCGCATTTACCTCGTCCAGTCTCCTTACACTAGTATGGTACCTCGCCGGTCTATTCCTGTGAAGGACTCCTTCAATTGGCATGACAAGCGATTGCAGCTGTGCAATGCTGTAGGTTGGATGGAGGCATATTTGCTGTTGGGTGGCAGGTAGCAAATTATCTTTGACGATTTCTATGAATTCGGGTTCTGGCATAGGTAAGCGTAGTCTCTGCCTGAGAGACAGCAGGTCTTGCAGGTAGAACTGGAATGGCTCTCCAGGTTGTTGTCTACGGAATAGCATCTGTCGGAGAGTGTCCGTGTCATGTACCGGAGGTGTCCAATCTCGACAGAATGCCGGCTTCAAATCGTCCCACCTAGGTTCGGGATGGTAACGCAGGTACTGCCAGTACCACTCGAGGGGTCTGTCCTTTAAGAGGGTAGCCAAGTTTTCGGCCATCAGGTTGTAGTCACTACCCAGGGTGTTTCTGGCCATAACTTCCGCTCTGAAGATGAACTCTTCCGCTCGTAGGTGTGAGTTATCACCGTCATATATCAATTTCCAATGCCTCATTGGACTGGCCGACCGCATCCTGTATCTAGGGCTACCTTGTCGGGATGTGTTTGCCTCGCCGAAGCGAGCTTGTCTCTGGCTTTGAGGTCTACTTACGGGTGGCGGAACCTCTGGCTGCTGGATCTGCATTCTTTGCATTTGTTGACTGATTTGTCGAGTTATCAGGTCCGATAACTCTCCTCTGAGACCAGCCAACAACGCTTGTACACTAGCAGAGCTACTCTGAGAAGTCAGTTCCGGACTAAACTCCTGGACTCGCGGGTTTGAGGTTTCCAAAACCTGCGTCCTATAGAGCGGTTGGGTAGGCGAGACCGTTGGGGTTTGGGGTCGCTGGGTGGTTTGCGACCTGGTCACCATGCCTCCCGTATTCGTGCAAGGAATAACTCCTCCGCTGGGGTTATATATCCTGCTCTCAGCAAGAGTACTTTCGCGTCTGCAAACTGGGCAGCTAGGCTGTCGTTCCAGCCACTGTGCCAAGCACTTTCGGTGGAACACGTGTGCACATGGAGTTATAACAGGCTTTGTAGCCTGGTTAAAATCGCCACTTTGACACACCGTGCATATTGCTGGGTTGTTCGACGCTTGCTCTGGTGGAAAGCGCAGCATTGTGTGCGTTTTGAAAAAAATGGACAATTAATGAAGAAAATCGCCGTACTTATACCGTCCAAGTACCAGAAAACTTTGAGTTTATATATGTGTTTGATATATATGCGATGCGAGCCAGGGAAACACGATCAAAAAAGGAATAAAAAATTTTAAAAAAAACAAAAAAAATTTTTGAAACTAATTTCAACTGCGCGGGCTTCCAGGGTTTGCTTAGACGACGTTGTTTTGTCTCGGGCGTCCCCCAGATACAAAAAAAAATCCCAAAAGAAAAAAAAAACCAAAACAAATGTGTGACTAATATCACCAAGTGGACCAAATGAAATTGTTGGGGCTTGAACCCAACTGCATACAAAACTACTGAGTTTGGTTGATATTAGTGTTGCATAAATGAAACCAAAAAAAAATTTTAATTAATAAAAAAAAACTATTACTGTTGGTCAATCTCCCTCTCGACCACTCTCTCTCTGCTCCGGACAACCGTCCAGGAGGTGTCTCCTCATCAGGGCAGGTGGGGAAGCTTTACTTTGGGGAAGAGGAAAAAAAATTGGAAGTCAGACCTTATCTGTACTTCTGCTGATTACTATGAGGCAACAGGGCTACACAGACAAGTCACTGGCTACTCAAGCAATAGCTTGTGATTCCAGCATAGCTTCTGAAGTCTCGAATCAGCAGTCCTCCCAACAAGGTTGGCTGTAGGGATTGGAGTCGAATCGACTAGGGCAACCAGTCAGAGGAGAGGTACCCTCGACCAGGTGGGGACCCAGAATTCTAAAACTAACTCCAAGGTTGCCTGATCAGCTAATTGTCCAAGCCGAATAGGACACAGTTCCGCTGGAGCGCTTCAGACACTGAGGCCACTGGCCTGGATCCATCCATCAGACCGTCAATCCATAGTCGACCGAGGGATAGGGGAAAGCAAAAAATTTAAATAAAAAAAAAAGAAATATTTATCAGAAAAGCCGTTGAGGCACACAGGTAGCATTGCATATGGCTACAAAGAAAAAAAATCCGTTCAGGAAGGTCAATATCTGAAATTGGACAGGGCTATCCGTTCAGGATTATGCCCAGGGACAGTAGAAGTATATCAGCTGTGAAGGCCTCACCAATGGATGTTCAACTCTTCTACTTAGGAATCGGTTCTAACAACCTGCCGAAGCAATCTAGGAAAACGTGAAGTCTCCTGCAGTGCGCGTATAATCTAGAGCGGGAATTTTATTTCCCCTCTAGGTCCTTTTCACAGGACTAAGCACAAAACGTTGGGCGCCATTTTGTTATCGGTAACTTGCGGAAATCCATGTTCACAGGCAACCAACAGATGGCTGCATGCTGACATGGATTGGATTGAGGGTTGTGAGCACCACTAACTTGCTTATCACAACCTAGTCGTAACTCACAACCAAAAAGGGATTGGGAAGGGTAAAGGAAATACCAGGGTGAGAGTAGGTTGCCGTGCAGGCTTGGTCGTTGACCGAAGAGATGAGGGGCCCGCCTTGCTAGCCGTGCTCTGCTCGCCGGATCGGGGTGAGATCTTGCCTCACCTCCTCGGTACACTCACCCGAAATTTATTGCGGGCTCTCTTTATGTCCTATATAAGGACCGAAGGCCAAGGGAGAAAAAGAAAAGGGAACGCACAGAAAAATACTTGCAGGGGGATAAGAGTAAGGAATAAAAGCGAAAACGACATAATGCTCCTGACGAGCTGACACCTCAGCCTCTAGATGACATGAGGCTTGTTGGGGTAACCCTTCCCATCCTATGACTATGTCTAGCCCTATACATGACATAGTCCCAAACAAATCTTGTGCAGCTGTCCGGAACTAGATTAGAGAGAGTGTCTAGAAGGGATCTTGTTATGTTTACATTTACGCCATCACTCAACTACATAACTTGATATAATACCAATCGTTAGAATATTGCACCATCATTAATAGTGCGTAATGATTCAAAAGAAATCACAAGGTGTGTCGGGGATATTTCAACATTCAAATATTATTTCAATGCAACTCCTAGATTAATTAAATATAGCGAACACTAAGGAAATGGCTCAAATATGCTTCAAGAGTTACTTAATTCATAAGTGCAGTAACATTTAAACTATAAGGAAATATCCAAAATTAGAAATTTATCATAGAATTCCGCCTCAATAACTTCCAGTATCAATTTACTTGCTAGGGTAATTCATTAAGAGGTTTCGTATATTGTATTACCGATAATGTTGTCAAGTTTGCCAACACATTGCTCTAATATTAGCTTAAACAGATGTGTATATTTCTAGGAGTTCAATTTAGAGCCATTTACAGCGTTAATTCCATTTAAAATGGAAGCCATTCCAATAAGCATCGGTAATCGAAGAAAAAAGGGAGATCAAATGAAAATCTTATTGTCAGAAAATATTGCGATACGAATACTCTTTGTGTCCCCACATAAATATATTTAACTTTACCTTAATTTTCTTTTATTATAGTTCCTTACTTAATCAAAATTCAAATTCTTAATTTAATTTTCAGAGTTCTTAGAATTAATCGTATCTATCGTGTGATGATGATACATATTATTCGTTCATTTGGTTATAAAAAAAAGGAAAATTGCAATAATTTGTAATACTAACCTATTGTCTCAGTTCGACATTCCAAGAAGAAAAAATAAAAAAAAAAACAAGAAATTCGTGCGCTAGAATTTCAGGATTGCGCTTTTTTTTATATCGCTTATTATATATTTAGATAAATAACTCGATCATTTGTCGAAACTCAGAACACGTATAGGACATGTCATGGAGCGTTTCGTAACTCCCAAGGCAAACCTCTTGCATCTGTTAGCTAAATGGTAAGCTACAACTTCGGGTAGTTATATAAGAAAAAAAAACTTAACGTACTCAGGATTATTAAGTAATATACGGAAATGTACCTCATATGATTCAGTTGTAGGTAATCGCTAAAAATCTTATTTTCAACTATAGGTAGTTGTGGTCCGTGTCTTGTTAAAGCGCCACAGGAGAAGTAACACAAGTAATTTTGGATCATGTACTATGAATCTAAATATTGGAACTTAAAACTAATATAACTTCATAAATTGAATAAACAAGTTTATCAAATGTAACTGATTAAGTCAAAGGATATATATTCGGATCTCTGATATTCTGGAGTCGGGGAAAACACTAGGTCCGAACATGTCACGACGTCAGTATTAAAATTTTCTAGAATATGTGAAATGGTAATTTGGGAACTATTATTGTTAGATCCTATTCTGTAACCATTAATTCCAAGGATGATTTACAGTAGAACCTAAAAGTTGGAATCATAAAATATACTTTAATAAATTTGTATGCTTAATTGCGATAAAGAAATTAGTTGGCGTAATAAAAATTGTATTTTTACAGTATCTTTTGATAAAACTTGGGGATCCTTAGGCTGATCTGTTAGATGATATGCACGGTGCTAACAGTTTATGCAAAAATTCTTTTACATAATTCATTCAAAGATTATCATTTTTCTTTGATCCGATAAACTATCGAACCAAATCATCGAACACTTGTTAATGTTTGGGGAATATATTCTATAGGATACAAAAAAAAGAGATGCATCCAAGAAATTCTTCTCACATTAGGTAATTAAGTTTTCTCGTTCAGGTAAATATTATTTATAATAATAGGACTGAAGTTACGTGCTGAGAAGAACATAGTAGTCACCGAATACAAAAATAAAATTATGGATTTTACCTTTCCCTTTTTGGTTTTTATTTAATTTTTTTTTCCTTTTAATACGCAATATGCTTAAACATTGTTTCACTTAAACTGTTTACACTCTTTGGCAAGTAGCCAAAATTTTGGAGGCGTTCATCGCGATAAGTTTATGCACTTTATTTTATAATTGTATGGTATAAAGGATATTGAATATGGAAAAAAAATTATAATTCGCTTATTCAGTAATAAGTGTTCCGAGTTGTATTTATCTTAATATATGTGATAATAAAATTGAAGTAAGAACTTAATTCAATTCAAAATTTTTTTTTTTTCACTATTAAATTGAAATTACCTTTTGAAGATGTTCCGAAATGCTTATGAAACAAATGACCAATTTAATTTGTGGTGGATTCCTCACTACCCTTCATTATAGATTATTTTCGACGTGGATATAATAAATTTTCCGTCCTCCTCAATATTTTACCGTTACTTTAAGCGGCCCTCAATTGGCCTATTCCTCACATTGGAATATAACCACGTGTATTGCTCGGCACAACAAAAAACCTATAATTTTTTTTTGTAGAAATTGAAATAAATCACCCCAATAGAGATAAATTTGTTTTCCTTTTAACATTTCTAGGAAACTGTAACGCTGTAGGTACTCTTCTGTCTTATCGTTGATTTGAGAAGAAAGAAAAAACTCGATGTTGAGAGGTTTTCTTTTCTGTAGCGGCTGCAATTTTTCAATGCAAAACAAATCTCCAGTTTTGCTTCCTTTTTATTTTCACAGTTGAACGGGAATTATTATTTCCCGACACTTCCTTTAAAAGCAAAAAAAAAATTTCACGTAAAAACCACACGACCGTCTCTGACAGGTTACACTTTCGAAAGAGGAAGCCGGCCGGCACTTTTCTCTCCCTCTTCCTATTTTTTCCATTGCAGAATCCCTCTGCCGGTGAGCTTTTCTTGCAGTTTTTTCGAGCTTACCGCATTGCCAGCTGAACAGTTCCGATTGTATGTATGACAGCAGATTATTTCACTGCCGACTATATCAGATTGCACTTCCCGGCAGCAATTTTTGGTTCCTTGACAATTACACAATTACACCGCGCGAGACATGGTGTGCATCTACTTATTCATTCCATGTGAGGAATAGCAGGACCAGAGTACGTACCAGAACAATCGGAAGAGAAGCAATATGAAAACACAAGGGAATAGTTCTCCCAATTGAAGGTTGAAGTTATGTTATTTTCTTTTTCCCAATTTCGTATATTATTTAAAATGAACGCAAAGACATAATTCCGCAATAATTTGTGTATTTATTTACAATTATGACTTTCTTTTCCTTCCCTTTGATACTAATCGTTTCTTGACAGTTTTATTCCATTAGGAATAGAATCTTCCGAATATGAGTAAAGAAATGCACCCATTAACTCGGAATTAACCTGAAAATTAGTTGTGCTGCCCGCGAGATGGCTCCACAGAATTGAAAATAACTTGTAGTGGACATGGCAGCGCTAATTCGCCGTCGACTCCGACCTCAATGAGCTGCTGATGCCTCAATTCAATTACGTGAGCTGATTAGCCAGCCAAATTATGAGCTCACATAACAATCCCATAATTCGGGTTGTTAAAGTTAATCTTAGAACGTTGATCCCTCATCTGTATTTCCCTGTATTTTCTGTATCACTTTCTGACGAGTCTTTAGCCTTTTTTCAAAACACTTTCCAAATTAAAGGATTGCGGCAATTCCGATATATCAGTTTCTTGCGTTTGTGTTGCGGGTTCAGCAATTATTGGCTCACCGTCTAACTGTTGCACTACTGAATGTGAGGAAAACTCTTTATCTACAGAAGTGGATTGTAATAATAAAAAATAAAATAATTTTAAACACTAAAAGAACACTGGCATTAATAGTTAAAATGAAACACTTCTCTTGCGCAGTAATATTCACAACCAACCAAATGCATTGAAACACAAAACTTCAATGAGCAAAAATGTACTCCCGTTATTTCTTCTGAAGTGATGAGAAATATTATAAGCAAACCTTCCTTTATTTCGCTTGGAGAAACATTTATTTGAGCGAAATAAATAAATTTTCTCCTCAAATATTATTAATTCCTAGCAATGGATATTTATTTGTAAGGAACAAACCTACGATTGTACGACTTATTCCAGAAATACGTTTTTCTAGAAAGAAAATAAAATGCACCTTTTACAAGAAGAAATATATGCTTTCGGCTGTGAAAACACGATATACACAACACTTCCAAAAATTGCATTACTGAATTTAATTTCTAAGCTTGGAGAAACGTTTATTTTAGCGTAATTTCTGTCCAGAAATATTATATTATTTCCAGCAATGAAATAATTATTTGTTAGCAACAAGGCTATTTCAAAACAATAATAAGTTTAGCCGACACAAAGTAATTTTTGGGTGAAATTAACAGATCTGATTTCGATGTAATATTTATCATTCTACCTCAAAGAAACAGTTTAAACAAATTGCAATCTTGCTTGAGAAAAACTTAATTTAATTATTTAAATCAACTTATTGCAGCGAAATAAATTATATTTAGTTCAAATAAATATAAACTGAATAAATCCCTAATTTCGTAGAACATGTTGAATTTTTTAAACAAAATAAATATTTCTTGTACTAAATAAGTATGTTTTCAGCCAAATAAATAACCATCAAATAAACCAATTTACTTGATTTAAAAAACCACTTTTCTCGGTGTAGGTGAATCTCACGTATTCGATGGGAAAAGAATATATGGTAATCTGAATGTATGGTAATCTGAGCGTACGGTAATCTGTGCGTCCCTTTTATTTTTCAATTAAAAAACCCACTCCGTCTCTGCGCTAAGAAATGCATGTTCCTTCATTCTCCTTACCCTTATTTCCTTCGGACCAAAGCAATGCTAACGCATCATAGGTTTGTTCTCTGTGCTTTGGCTGTATCCTAAAAAAGAAATTCCGGACAAGTGCGAGTCGGACTCGCGCACCGAGGGTTCCGTACGTTGGAAGGTTTCTGATTTCTAAAAAACTGTACTAGTTAGAGACGTCGTTTTATTTTTCCTGTAATATTTGCATAAACACCTGTCAACTCTAATTATTTCAGATTTTTCGCTTTGCAATCTTCGAAGATAAGCGGAAATGGTATTTCTTTGGACATTTTTCATCATAAATCGAAAACTGTGTGGCACAACACGATAAATGATACCCCTCTTGACCTAGTAACCCCTCTTCCAAATTGAGACCCCCTTTCAGTCCCCATTGCAATAAAAATAAAAATATTTTTAAGATATTTTCATTTGCAATAACGTTGCATTATTTAAACTAATCCCATTCACAGCATTAGAAGTTCCTGAAATAAGCAGTTGTGCAAGACAAACAGACGAAGTCACACCATAAGGGTCCCTTTTATACCATTTTAGTACGGATCCCGAAAAACAACTCCACTATACCAGCATGTCAACCGAACTACTCCAAAACTTGTCGTCGAATGACTGTTATGCTGCCATCAACGTACACACATATTCTTACCCAGCCACTCGCCAAGATGTTACACCCTTTGGTTGGGGGGGGGGGGGGGGGGTCCAACCCAGAACACACTAAAACCTCAAATTTTTTTGTGTATATAAAATTTTTTATTTCCTTACAAAAACAAATTGATCAACAATCTTTCATTGTACTCTTGTTTTACTATTCCTAACTAATAAGTAATTAACTAGTTACTCTTCTTAATTTACTTGTTATTGTCATTTTCGAACTTACTTGTTATTGTCATTTTCGAACTTACTTGTTACCTTAACTATTTTTAATTTACTTTTCACTATTTCTAATCTATTGTTATTTTCACTAACGTCAATTTGCATGATCATTCACTATACTTATTTTATTTTTCACTATTCTATTTTATTTGTTTTCTTTATTAATTGTCATTCTCACGGTAATGTTGTGCCTGCAATGATTAAATTAAATTATGTTTCCCAAAATCCCTTCCTAGGAATTTGGTATGTGCGTTAGTCGTTTTACGAGAAAACGCGCACTCATATGTACATTTCTGAGCCCTGGCTTAAAGCTTTTCTTAGTACGAATATCGAGTTTTCCATTTAGTATATTTAAAATAATCGCGAAATCTTTAAATAAATTTTGCTATTACTATCAAATATTTTCCTTAAAACCATAAAATTTCTGTACTGAACATATTTTCAATTTTTCCGATATTTGTATGTGAAAGGACCAATGGTTTTTGCTTTCTATCATCAATAAGATTACTTTTGAAATAAAAAAGTTAACTAATTTTATGAGCTTTATAGAAGTAAAGAAAAACATATATGTTTCAATAAACCTTTTACAATGTTAACAATCTTTATAGAAATTAATTTCACACCTTTTCAGAACTAAAAGAAAATGGCGCACGAAGAAGATAAGCATGTTTTACCTGGATACCATCAAAGAGAACGGCTTCTTCCATATAATTTTTTAACGAAAGAAAACCATAAAAATGAAAGGATATACAATTATTTTTTTAGAAAAAAAACTATTCTTCATTTATTCGTAAGTTTCCCAGTTTTGAAAAGTTTAGTGTTGCCGTCTTTTGAAAGCGGATATTGTGTATTGAAGCATTCGAATCAAAAAGCTTTAAAACAACTACCATGAAACACAAAAACCCATGAGTATAATAAAAATATATAAAAAATAAAAACACCAATAAAAAGTAATATATTTTTAAAAAAAAAATACATAAAAATGTTACTTAGGATGTATTTCCACATAAAAACATATTTTTTCGTCTAATTCAAGTGGCTTCGAATCGTTGACACCAGTTTCATTTCCTAGCAAGACGATTAAGATGTTTTTTCGTTAAACATTGTTAACTAGTATATAACAAAAACAAATAAAAAAGTGAAAAAAACAACGAAAATTATTAAAAACACATAATAAAAAAGAAAAAAGACCAAAAATACTATTAGGATATAACAACGAATATTTATTACGGAAATGTGTGAAGTCACTACATGGAATTTATTTATCTCCCATTTATTTATATTTATATTTTGCATTATTGATGTTTCCGATCAATAACTTTTTTAAAGTATTATATTTATGTACATTTACCTATTTACAAACAGAGGGCTATTATTGTATTACATGTAAACGAAAACTTTGTAATCTTAAGAAATGCACTGTAAAATAATAGAAACCACAAAAAAGTCAGATATTAAATTAAAATTAAACCAACGAGAACACTGCCTTGCATGTCCTGTAAAGTGCAATAAAAATCTTAAAATAATACAAAAAAACTGGACCATGTATAATTCAGAAAAAAAAATTTGCTCGAAGCAGAACTTACAGAATTTTTCGTGATTACATATTTTGGTCGGAAACGTAATTAATTTTCAAACTTTTTATAAATAGCCCGAAAGTCATGCCATTTAATCCGTGCATACTATTTTCGCATTTAAATTTTCGCGTGTACATTGTAAAATTAGAAATTATTATTATTATTGTAACGAAAAATATTGTCAAAGTAGCCTAAGTCACCTTCCGTGAAGGCAAACTGTTAGGGGATGTGCAGAGATATTTCCGTTAACTTTTAACATTTTTAAATCGCTGCTATATAAATTTAAATAATTGTCGCATCTGTCAGAAGTAGGTTTCAAAGTGTAAAAATTTTGTATTAATTCTTGCTTAAGATAAACCGCGTTCAGCGCTTTTTTTGCTCAATCCCATTTCAATCTCTCGTTAAGCAATTTACTGTCACTTCTAATAATAAAGAAAGTTAACGCTCTGAGCTGCACATCTTTATTTATGTTAAGATTGTTAAATTGTAACAGGAAAGTGTAAAATTAAAATTTTGTGAAAATAAAGCAGCATTCCAACCAAGAGATATATTTGTTGTACTCTGTTGTACTAGTTATTTAAATCTTTCCATATTTAACGTTTTTTTTCAAGTTGCTGAACGCAGAGGAGCACAAATTTACAGAGTTATCAGTGTAAGTACGAGAAAGGAGTTTTTATTAGATACAATGCAAGAAAGATCACTCTCTTAGCTGGAAGAGGTGCTATTTCCCTTTAAGGGGTTATACGCAATCAGAAGGCCGAAAAATACAATTTTACAATAATTTTTTTTTCAGTGGCATTTTAATTTATTAACTTGAAATTTTGTATACATATAATAGGCACTTTATACAATATTGTCATATTTTTTATTTTTAAAAATAATGATTTTCAAGGTAACAGCAGACGATCTCCGAAACCTCCTTGAAAAAAAGGTGTTTTGCGGTGTGCACGATATCTCGTGACTGGGTCATCTGAAATCAAAAAACAAAAAAGATTTCGTTACCTTACAAAAATAGCAAAATATTGATTTTTCACAAAATGGCGGATCCCCAAAAAAAGTTTCGATTTTTAAGGAAAATTTTGGACTTAAATTGTTCATAAAATGAAAAATATTTATTGAATTCGGAAACCCTTCGATTAATTTCTAAAAAATATATTCAAAAAGATTATGTTAAGGGTAAGGTTCTAGTCGAGCAATTTCAAAAAACTAATTTTTCTGTTTTTGCATATTTTAAATCATTATAGTGTCCAGAATAAGCCTTTAAAACGATTTGACGAAGTTCAGAAAAATGTAGAAGTTACAGCCGATTTAGTGCGAACGCGTACCGGCCGAAAATCATGCCTATGTTCGGGTCAAAAGCAGATGCACGTGCGCCATATTTTTTGCTCAGCAGATATAAAAATTCTTTTAAATGTGCTTTTTGGACAAAATAATGTTCCTTGAATATAGCAGTCAAAATCAGTTTTACAAGGAAGAGAAAGGATTGCTCTATGGTCCAGGAACAGCTGACTAGCTGTATGAAACAAAAATTATATTTTTTCCCACGTTTTTTTTCTCTGTCAATCTTTAAACGCGTTTTTCTCAAATCCATGTTTTTAGACACGCCGTACAGAGTTGCAGTCGAACCGTTTAACCGATTAATTTCTTTTTTCTACTAAATAAAGATTATTGAATTTAGGGGGCCATGGACCATTTTCAACAATTCAATTTCAACATATTTACAAATGGTCGCCAATTTATCAAAAATCACTGAATTTTTCTAAAAATGCATTACAAAAAAGTTTGATTTTTATGCTTCAGATAAAAGAGGAAGGCGGAATCCTGCACGGCGCAGCACGTTGAACGCGTTACACGGCTCCAGAGTGCGTGGATATAACGCAAATTTTACAATATAGAGTATTAAAAAACATTTTTTGTGAACTTCAGTAAATGTATTAATAGCTGAAAAAGTCGAATTATTCATTATTTACCTTCTTCAGTGAGAAAAATAGTCATAAACTTAGCCATTTTTCAGGCCGCTCGACTAGAGCCAACCCTTAAAATTTGAGACCGATCGGTTCAGCCGTTCTCTAGATATCGTGTACACCAACTTGGAAAACATGGTTTTGAGAAAAATGTTTAAAGTTTTTTTATTTTATGTTGTATATGATTATACTTGTATAAATATATGCATACTTAGAATTAACTTACACTACTCTAGTATCACAGTTAGGTTATCACAGATAAGAGATAGTTTTGAATCACAGCTCAATGCAGTTACTTTTAGTCTGATTGTAACTCTCGTAGAATAAAGTACCTTGTTTAAAGTAAATGGTCAGCTGGAATTCTTCTTTCAAATAAAACCCTGAAACGTAATATAACATTTTAAACATGGAATTTTTTTTTAATTAACAGAGTCATCTATTCCAGGACCATATAATACACAAGAGAAATAAAAGATAACGTATAAACGAGTGCACTGCTTTGCTGCTTGACAATACAATAAGGTAATAAAAGAGGGGGCGCTCCAGGTAAACAGCTGCCCCTCGGATCTTAGTATATGTAAATTCAAAAAATTTAATAAAAAAAATTCAATTTTTTGCAAACCCTGACTGCGTATAACCCCTTCAGTAACTTTAACAGCATTGTGAGTAAAAAAAAATTTATTTTCCTCTTTTTATTTTAATTAAAGGTAGATAATATAGTCCATAGCATTTAGATAAAAAATATGTTGGTTAAGGACAACAATCCAAGGGAGCAGAGTTTGAAATGACGAATCTTATCACACAAAATTATTTCTCATCTGTAATCATGAGAAAATCTATCTTCGTAACGCGTGGACCGATCGTGAACTTACGGAGAAGAATTTGGATCAATTGGTTGAGTAGTACGATCACAACGGTATGGATGCAGATTCGTGCATTGGCCTCCCTGTGAGTTTTTAATTTGCAATTTGAATTAAATTACAAAATTCACTCCATGTCTGGGCTGTTATCTAGCTCGCAGTAATGCAAAAACAGGACATTCAACTTTCCTTATTCACCTTACTCTAATTCCCTTTCGATCAAAGCCATGCTAACGCATCAAGTGTTGTCGCCTGGGCTTTGGATGCATCTTAAAAAAACTAATTAAATCAATGTTAGGTATATAGAATTAATACTTCTAACTCAGAAGGCGCATTCACGAACGCAGGAAAAAAATCTAGTATAAGTTCTCTGATAATATTCATAATATCTTGAGATATAAGGGGCATAGGAATGGAGGCAGCTGGACACGAAGTAAGTAGATCGGAAATCCTATCGTAAAACACGGAAACACACTAAACAATACAAAAAGAGGTGGGAAATTAATTGAGAGGACACTGTCTGTGAGATCAGAAAATTCTGCCTAATTCAAGAACATATACTGATCTAAGTTGGAGTCAGCAATATCAGAACCATCGTAGCAGAAAGAAATGAAAATGAGTTGGTGTAAGCTGTCGATCGCGGATAAGCTACGAAAAGCCAATTCGACTATAGTGTTACTCGAATCAGAAGAAAAAATACGATCTAACTGCCTTCCCATGCAATTCTTTACATCACTCATATTGGAGACGGAGTTGGATCAATGCGTTGAGCCGCACGACCACCATGCCATGGGCCCCGCGTTCGAGACCAGATCTCCCCGTGAGCTTTTATTAAGAAATTAAAATAATCCACTCTGTCTCTGGGCTGTTGTCTAGCTCGCAGCAATGCAAAAACAAGACTCAAGGTTCCTCATTCCCATTACATTAATTTCCTTCCGGCCAAAACCGTGCTAACGCATCAAAGGGTTGTACCCTAGGATTTGGCCACATCGTATAAAAAAAATCACTCATATGGAGTAAACCAGAGGAGGAGATGGCGTCAAGAAATGAGAATCTTTTGCAATAAGACAATTTAGGGGAAGGTAGTCATGATTATCAGCGTTGAATACCCGCTGAACGTTGGGTAAAGTAAAATCACCAAGACCGATGATTTCATCATTCGAATTCGTCATATTATTAATAAAATCTAAGCTAAGAATTAAAATGTCAAAGATAATTCCACCATCTACGTCAACTTAGTTTATCAAATTAGAAGGAATGGAAGTACAAACCCGGGATATTAACGAAGCTATAATTTAAGTGCGATTTGCGTCGTCGCCTGCATCGTTAAAACCATGATGAAGCCAGATTACGGTCAAAGCGACCAAGGAATATTGAAACAACTTCTACAGTATCATTTCATACTCCACACTTTCAGATTTATTTATTATTTATTTATAATTTATTTTCAAAAAACATTCCTTCATTGTGTTGTAATAATTGTTTAAAATGTTATCGCTGAGACTTCATAAATTTGTAATTATATTTCTCAAAATGTTAATGTTTTATGTCTGACCGGGCATAACTTCGTAACGCGTCGACCGATTTTGATGATTCTTTTTTTGTTGGATAGAGTATGTTCACCGATTGGTACCATGTCAAAAAAAATGTTGGTGGGGTGTAGGTGTGGTGGTGGTGGATGGTTCTTTGGTTTTTTGTTGTACTGAGTATGATCTCCTATTGCTAATAGAAGAAAAAAAATTGGCCTAGGGTGGAGGGAGGGGGAGGGGTAGTATAACTTCGTAACGACTGGATCGATTTGGATAATTCTTTTTCTGTTGAGTAGAGTATGCTCCCTGGTTGATACCACGAGAAAAAAAGGGGGGTGAGGGGGTGGAACCTAAATTTTTAACCTGTGGACCGATTTGGATGGTTTTTTTCGTTATATAGAGTAGCAGACACTAAAAAGTGAAAAATAAAATAGTTTTTAAAAAAAAGTTGAACCGACTTCACAAAAAGCGCTAAAAAACATGAAATAATTTTTAATTTTATATCTATTACGACATTTTGAAGTCGATGCAAATTAAACAAATAAAACAACTACAGTACCACACTTGAAAATAATACATAGTACTACCTGAACGTTTCAGCTCACGGGATCATAAGAAATGACGATTAAATATTTTTGTTGTAGTTGTTTGGTTTGTTTGATTTGCACCGACTTCAAAATGTCGTAATAGATATAAAATTATTTTATGCTTTTAAGCGCTTTTTGTGAAGTCGGTTCAACTTTTTTTTAACTATTTTTTTTTTAAACTATTTTATCTGTACTTACAATTGGGAATATATCACTGCTATATTTAAAAACTGCAAATGCATGGTTTCTTACTAAATCAGACGAAGTCGAGTGGCTTATAAACGTACTCTCTTACTCTGTATGTGATAGAGTGTGTTTAGAGGATCTGGGGGGGGGGGGGGGTGTAGACGTAGAATCTGATTTTGTGAGTTGCAATTTCGTTGAATATATATCATAATCTACTTACATTTGAATATCACTCTGTTTCTCTCTTATAAAATGAATCATTAACAGAATGTATTCGAGAATTTCGCACGAGAGAAAGTCAAAAACATCGTGATAATAGGCAAGGTGCTAGACGGCCAAACTATAGACACTATTGTTACCAGATATCTACAAACAAGTAAATACACGAATATTGCTATCGCATATAATTATATAAATCGAAAATTGATTTAATGTTTTTTTGTTACTCCTTTTGCCTAATTTAAATTTATTAATTATCAAAGACAAAAGAAATTAAACTTCATCAGAGCGCTTATGTAGGTGAAGTTCAGGATTTACGGTTCCGTAGCAACTAGGAACCATTATAGTTTCGGTCTGTTCGTCTGTCCATATGTCACTGCCTTCCATCCTCTTATTTATAAACCAAATTTTATCTTAACAAATTTGGTATACGGACGTTACCAAAAGAAGATTTAATAAGATTTTTGGAATAATTGTTTTTTGACCTCCCTTTCTTTCATAAAGTGAAAAGTGTACTGATTTTTTTTGTAGTTATATAGGTCGCCTAAAATGCAATGTCCTAGGGCGGCGTCTCTAAGTAATTACTCTAATTTTTAAACTATTGATGAAGAATATCTCCAACAATTGCCGAATGTTGCCTTTAGTTAGTACTTTCAATAAAAAAAAAATTTTTATAAATAACTACCGAACCCTGTCATATGCGTGTGTAACATGCTCTTAACTAATTTTTATTACATTATTTATAAAAGTATTATTCAATATTCAATTAATATTTTTTAATCATAATGCCAAAGCTCAATGATGATAAAGGACATCTTTACAGGAAAGGAATTAAGGAAAAGGAGGGAAATAGGTTACTAGGTTTTGAGTGAAGGAGGTGACCTGTACGCCTCATTTAAAAGTTTCAGGTTCATAAGACGGAAGAAAAACAGAAGACAGTAAACTATCCCACATGCGCGTTATGCTGCTTAGGAAATATTTCCGAAATTTGACAATCTGTCCAAATTTGTCCTTTAGAGTATAGGGGTGGGAGCAACTTCAAGCCCTTCTATCGAACAATAGTGGTGGAAATAGCGATAGAAGAGAGAAACTCGCCATGGAAGAGTGAAAAACAACCGACATTCCGTCGATGCTTCAGAGAGCCAATGTTTTCAGAGATAGTGAAGGCTCCAATATATTTCTGGCCTTTCTTTTAACCTTATCCAACACGGACAATGCAGTATGCCCAAACATGAAAATTATGATTCAGTCTAGGCCTGATGTTTAGAAGGAGTATTTCTTACATCTCAACCCAAGCCAGGCGACTGAAAATATATTATCAGTTCAGTTAAGAATTAATATCGAATTCTATTCTAATAATAATCCCAATCAAATATTTAAAATCATAATTACGTCAATACTTTATTATTTAACAAAATATATTTTTCTTAAATTGGGAATTTTTACCTTTGTAGAAATAACTAAGAAATTTTTTACTGTTGTAAATTCTTTAACTGTAAGAAGTACGGGTTAATTCCTCGAAATAAGTCTACATTTGACTTCCTCCATCGCTCCGGTTAAGTATAGTCATTTTTACAGTGATTTCCACCGTAATTTTTCTTATACGAGTCTTTCCTCCTATAAAGAGGAAAATAAGTATTTTATAAGATTATTTAGTCTAACAAAGTGGAAACGCTCAGCAATTTGAGTGTTTAATTTGGGCACTAACAATTTAAGAATTGCAAGTTCTCGCTACGATAGTCAGATTTTTATTATATATCATTTTATATAGAAAATAAAGTGCCCTACAATCAAGATAGATAACGAGTGGAAAACCTATTATAGTACTCCGAAGAACCGATGCATGGTCATGACGTCATAATCCAAAAGTATACCGCGTACAGTTATTGAATGCAACCTTAATGAGTTTGACAGAAATCTTCCACAAGTTCCTAGTTTTATCAACAAAATTCAGTGGTGCATTGTTCAGTATGATAAGCGTGAAAAGTCGGGAACCCACGAGAAACCCTTAACAAACACATTCGATTCAGTTTTAAACCATTTCTTGTGCACCATGAATGTGCATATCGCAAATCTACTGAATCCTCTGCAAGAGCTCTAGGACAACTAAAGTAAAACTCTACGTTGTCGACGTACTATGTGTTTTAGCAGTACCAACAACTTGTTCAATATGTCGACTATATAAACTAAAGTTAGTGCCCCAAAGATCGATCCCTGTGGAATATCAGATGACGCAGTCATCTCGGAAGAATACACATGACCACCTTTACTCTTTGTGTAGAAGTTAGTGAACAGAATCAGAGCGGTAGAGGAGAAATGGTACTGTAACGATAGCTTCATTAGTAGTCGTTCATAAGGAACATTATCAAAAGCCTTGGAGAAATCAATCAACACCAAGAAACACATTTCACCTCGATCAACGCCCGTACGAATTTTATGAGTCGGAAAGTCTTTTGCCATTTTCACAACAAGGTCAGGGGCCTTATTACTGAATACCTTTCGATTGCAATCGATCATAAGTATAAACAATTTTAATTGGTAGCTTTAGCTCTATTGCATTCTAAATTTCCTATATTTACGATCGATTCCAATCGAATCATATTCAACAATAAGATCCCTGGATTCAGTTTGCGAGCAAACTAGTTGCGTTTAGCTAGCTTTATCTTAGTATATTGCAATCTATTGTAACAGCGACTACGTTCGGTTCTAAGGCTGCGGTCCTTTCTTTCATAAGGCTACGAATCTCACTTCTTAACCACAGGCATGCATTTGTTTTTGTATGTATGAAATCGCAATCTTAACCGTTTGGAAGTTACAGGGTGATTCATAAATTTGCAATTTTCATGGTATACTCATTATTACTTTATTTTTATCTTTTGATGTAGTTATTAAACGCAGCGACAACAAACAAACACCAAAAAACTATTATCCCAATGGCCTTTCCAAAATTCTCAACAGTGTTGATCTAAAGTAATATGGTGTGATATGATATACAAACTATATAGGCGCCGTGTTATTTCAAACTGCAAAGAATATTTTACTTTCAAGGGTACGTTCTAGTCGAGCGGCCTGAAAATTGGCTGAAGTTTATGAATTTTTTTCTTACAGAAGAACGTAAATAATGTATATTTCGACTTTTTCAGCTGTTAGTACATTTACTTAAGTTCAGAAAAAAATATTTTGTAATTCTTTAAATTGTAAACTTTGCGAGACATCCACGCGTTTCTGGAACCGTGTGGCGCGTGCAGGATTCCGCCTTCCTCTATTATCTGAAACACAAAAATCAAAGTTATTTGCAAAGTAAACTAAATTTGCGGGGCCATGGACCACTTTGAGAAAAATTCAGTGGTTTTTGATAAATTGGCGACCGTTTGAAGAAAAAAGTAGATTTATTTACCATTTTTTTGTTGTTCATAGTGGTTAAAAAAATAGTAAATATTTATATTTTTTGTTGAAAGTGGTCCATGGCCCCTAAATTTAATAATCTTTCTTTAAAAAAAATAAAGTCAATCCGTTGAACGGTTCGTCTGAAACTCTGCACGGCGTGTCTAAAAACATGGTTTTGAGAAAAACGCGTTTAAAGTTTGACAGAGAAAGAAAATTACACAATAAAAAAATATTTTTTAAAAAAAGCTTTTATTTAACAATAAAAAATGTACTAAAAAGAAAAAAATAAGTTTTTGTTACAATGAATTTAGGCTGAAAATAATATTTTCATTAAATTATAAAAGCTTGGGCGCTCATTAGATATTAGGTTAGGTTAGTTTAGGGTGGCGGCCATCAGCTCTACAGCCGATCAGCCTCACATAGACCTATAAATGGTCCGTTGTGTTACCACATCCGTGGAACCGTGCCTGATTGCCGGGTTTAACTAAAACCAGCCGCAGCTGTTAATAAACCTTAGGAGCTGCTTCAGCCCGATGCCGGCTATATCGCCCATGCCACCTAAGAAGTACATGCCCATTTCATTGTACCTTCTTTTTGCTAGGCCCGGGCATTCGCAGAGTAAGTGCTGAATGCTTTCCACCTCTTCCTCGTCCATACAGCTCCGGCAGAAGTCATTCGTGGGAACGCGCAGACGTTTTGCGTGTCTACCGAAAAGACAGTGGCCAGTAATAACTGCCACAATGTTTCGGAGGTTTATCCGGCTTCCGTTTAGCAGGAACGCGGTTTTTCTCAAATCCCATTCAGGCCACAGCTACCTTGATAGTCTGCATGTGGTTAAGTTACTCCATCTCTGCTTAGTGAGCTGAGTAGCCTTAAGGTCAATTTCTCT
Organism: Leptarthrus brevirostris; assembly: GCA_964036015.1. Taxonomy (NCBI): domain Eukaryota; kingdom Metazoa; phylum Arthropoda; class Insecta; order Diptera; family Asilidae; genus Leptarthrus; species Leptarthrus brevirostris. Next base: position 32,560,868 of record OZ038374.1, on the reverse strand, counting down.
CTTTACTGATTCTAGCGGCCAGCCGATCGATCTGTCAATAGAGGAATCATCCAGTTGTGATCTCTCCGTTGCCAGCTCATCAGCTGCCTCATTCCCTTGAACACCACTGTGACCAGGGACCCAGGAGAGAGTTACCTTGTGTGTCGCCCCTAACGTCCGGAGACCAGCCAGACACCTGCCGACCAGCTGTGACCTGACTAAGTTTGAGTCCAGCGCCTTGATAGCTGCTTGGCTGTCGATGTACAAGTATATCTGGCTACCCATTGGTAGGTTTGGGCGCCCGTGTATTAGTGCTGCTGCCGCCCTTTCTATAGTATCTACTGCATATGCTTAGGCAGTCCGTGCAGGCAGTGCGTGCAGCTATACTTTTACCGTGGACGTCGAGCGGTAGGAGATGGAGCATAGTCTCCATTGCAGCCATTGGCGTTGTGCTTATAGCTCCGGCAGGCAGCTCTTTGAATCTTGTTTGTTGTCTTTAGATTGCTCTCCTCTAGAGCAGTCCACCAGACTATTATGCCATAGGTAAGAATAGTTCTTACTATGGAGGTATACATCCAGTGGACAGTACGAGGGCTTATACCCCATTTCTTGCCAAACATCCTCTTGCAGGCGTAGAACGCTATTGACGCTTTCTTCACTCGTTCATCTATGTTCATGCCCCAGCTTAGTTTGGAATCGAGTATGACCCCTAGATACCTAGTATGGGACTTTATTGCTAGGGTATTGCCTGCTAGTTTAGGCGGTTCAAAGGCTTCGATCACTCTCCTCTTTGTAAATAGGATTGCCTCCGTCTTCTGAGGATTGACCGATAAACCACAGTTTTTCGCCCACCTGTGGACTTTACCTAGTGCTCTTTCCATCAACTCGCTCATGGTGCTTAGGAACTTTCCTGATACCAGTAAGGCCAGGTCGTCTGCATAAGCCACCACCTTTATTTATCCCATCTCTTTCAAGTGTGTGGAAAATTCTCACACACACAGTAAGATTTAGTATTTCTTTATACAATACGCATCGAGATGAACTTTCGGGATTCTACGGAGAGTAGTTGCTTTCGATCTGTCGAGTCAACATTACGTGTCGCGAATATCACTATTGTATTTCCACTATTGTATTTCAAGTTTGTTAATAAATTAGTTATAAGCTAATACGGGATTTTCTTTTTATTCTCTCCCAACTTAAGTGATTTTGACATTTTGGTGCCGAAACCCGGGAACAGGATCGGGAAACGAAAAATTGCAACGTGGTTAACGGTTATTAACGGTCGCTCATTACTATATTGCTAAAATGGAAATCGCTAATCGGGGTGTGATTCGCGGACAAATAACGAAGCTGGTGAAAAGTGCTATGGAATATCTAACAGAAAGCTCATCACAGCTTAAAGAAGAAAATCGTGAAAATGTTGATAACGTCGAAGAGGAATTAACGGTGTATCTAGAACGTCTGCGAGCAGCGAAAGATAATTTAGCTAAAGCTAACACAGCATGTCTAGTCCATATCAAAACCGAAGACAGTGAAAGGGAATGCGAGTCTGTAGCTGAATACGACGATAAAGTCGTCAGTATCATCGCACGGATCAATCAACGCTTACGGAAATTGCGTTCACTACAAAACGAGATTCTTTCGCCAACGAATAACTCCCTTAATCAACCTGCTCGTGAAAAGCCCGCAGCAGTGAAACTTCCTAAATTAGAACTAAAGAAGTTTTCGGGCGACTTCAAGGAGTGGCTCCCCTTTTGGGAGTAATTTAGGACCAGTATTCATGACAATCAGAGTCTTGACGAAGCTGCTAAATTAAATTATCTGCAGGCATCCTTAACCGGCAAGGCAGCAGCTTCAATAGCGGGATTTACGCCTACCGCTAGTTGTTATAATGCAGCGGTCTCCATGTTAGAGGAAGAATATGGGGACAAGGAGAAACTCATAGATAAGAGTATGCAAATGTTGATGTCGCTTTCTACAGTAACGTTACGTCATGATCTAGTTGGATTGCGGAGTCTGTATAACTCTGTAATGGCTTGTACACGTACATTGACTGCACTCGGCATACCCTCCTGTCACTACTACATTATGTTAAAAACCGTGCTTTGAAATGTTTACCGAGCGAACTCAGATTAGAATTTCATCGTACGCACTCCAAACAGATAAAAACAAACGAGTCTACCACTGCAAGTGATGAGGTTAGTTTAGGCGCAGACAGGGATAGCTCCATCGTGTTTGAAGGTGACGAAGATGTACAAAGCATTCTCAAATTTCTAAAACGAGAGGTCGAGTCACTAGAGAAGACTTCTACTTTGAAGAATGCTCCCGCACACTCTCAAATAGGATTGAGGCATTATAAAACGGCTGCAGCTTTATTCACTCCCAGTGAGAATGATTCGTGTTTCTTCTGTAAATCAACGAGCCACCGAGCTGATAAATGCAATAAACAGCAATCTGTAGCGGAGCGCAAAGAGATGCTGAAACGAGATGGAAGGTGTTTCAAATGCATTAAACGGGGACACAATTCGCGACAGTGTAGGAATAGGACAATCCAGTGTGTAAAGTGCAACGGTAAACATGCAACGTCAATGTGTGATCCAGAATTTCGCAATAAGTTGAAAACTTTATCAAAATATAAAAATAAATATATAAATCTTTACTCCACCAATACGCAACAATTAACGAGTGTATTTCTGCAGACCGCTTGTGCTCATATTTCAAGCAGTTATTCACCATCACAAGCATTGCTGGTCAGAATAGTTTTAGATGGAGGCAGTCAGCGCACATACATTAAGGGGGGAAGTACATAAAGAGGCCAAAAAAAATGGACTTTTTTGGGATTTATTTTTGGGAAAATGAAAAAGGTCCACATGAAGTCGATATTATATGTACTTAGGGCAATGTTTTAAGAAGAGAAAAAACATTTTTTACATTTTGAAAAATGAAAAATTAATCAACTTTTGGTGGGTTCCGTAACTCGTGTCGCGGCTGACATCGAAATCGGCGTAAATTCTCCTGGCCGCAATTTTCATCTGAAATCAAAAAACCAAACATTTTTATACTCAAGTGGGTTGTTTATTCTAGATAGACTACGATCTTTTCGAAATTCGAACATTAACTATAAAAATCGGGCATGGAAAAAAAAAGTTGGCTTTTTGGCAAACATTTTGATTATTTTCGCGTCAAAAATGGTCTTAAAATGATTTTTTTGCTATGTCCGTAGTCTATCTAGAGTAGTTGTTTATGCCCTTTAAAATGAGTGCTGGATGAAGAAAATCGGTTCACTAGTTTTTTTTGTAATCTTTTACGCCGATTTGAAAAACATGGTTTTGAGAAAACGCCGTTTAAAGTTTGTCCCGAAAAACTGACGAAAAAGATGCAGATACGGAGAAGGAAGGTAAGAGGGGAGGGGTATTCTCAGAAAAATCGGTATTTGGACTGAAAACATCGAGAACGCTCTTTAACAAAGTCGCATTCATCACTCTAAATTCCAGAGCAGAAAAAAAATCCGGTAAGCGGAATCACGCGCGCAGCAGAGATCCTCGATCCCGGATCGGCGCCGACCACTTTCAAGTGGCATATCTTTCACAATTTTCGAGATAGGCTTTTGGAATTTTGGAATTATATTCTTAGAGCATATACTTATCGATTAAGACAATAAAAAAAAATCGATTTTTGAAAAAGTCTTCATGTACTTCCCCCCTTAAACAAAGCGTTGCCAGAAGATTGGATTTGCCTGTGGTCGACAGAGTTAGGATCAGAATTATGCCATTCGGAAGCGCTAAGTATGCTGAAGAGCAAGAGTGTAATCGAGTTAGGGTTGTGTTGAAAAGCCAATTTGACAGTCAGTCAACCACAGTTCTAGCAGTTGAGGTTCCCGCAATTTGTGCCGATATTCTGCCAGTTCCAGATGCAGCCTGTTTACAATTTGCTAAGTTTGTTTTGGCAGATGATCATCGATTCGGAGAGGTCGCATCAGGTATTAGTATGCTTATTGGTTCCGATTATTATTGGAGCATAGTTTCAGGAGAATGTGGGCATATCAGTGGGAATCTTACCACCGTCAAAACAATTTTAGGTTGGACGATTCAAGGTCCTTCATATGGATTATTCTGTGAAAATAATTCTCACAACGCAGCGATGACACTTTCAACGTTTTCAGAAGATTTTTTAATTGGCTTTGACGTGAAAGATTTCTGGTCTTTGGAGTGCATAGGTATAACGAGTGAGTGCAGTGAGAAAATTTCAGATGACGAAATTAATAGGTACATAGTTAAAAAAGGAAATTATTATGAAGCTTCCCTGTTATGGTGCGAAAATAATCCTACACTAAACAATAATCGAGATGGAGCAATTGTTAGATTACGAAGTTTAGTAAAAAGGTTATTAAGAGAGCCCTACAAATTGGTAGATTACGATGCTGCAATGAATGAATTTATCTCGTTGGGTTATGCTGAAAAGGTTACAGATGACAGTATGCACTCCAAGATGTATTATATGCCACATCGACCAGTTTACCGAGAGGATAAGGCTACGACAAAATTACGTATAGTGTTCGATGCTTCGGCACGAACTGGAAATAATTTGTCCTTAAATGATCACCTGCAGACGGGACCCAATTTGTTATCTGAATTGCTGACAATCTTATTAAATTTTCGCGTTGGTCAGATAGCTTTAACTGCCGATATAGAAAAGGCATTTTTGCAGGTTCAGCTTGCACATGCAGAACGTAATGTGCAGAGGTTCTTCTGGTTTGGTAATCGTTTAACTTATGATTCTTTGGATAAGCTACCACCTTTGCAAGAGTACCGGATGACAAGGGTCACATTTGGTGTTAAGTGTAGCCCTTTTTTGTTGAATGCTACGCTACGGAAACACTTACATGAAGAAAGGGCAAATAATCCCAAAACGTCGGATATTCTTCAGTATTCGTTTTACATGGATGATCTGGCTTTGAGTGTGGACGGACAGGAAGAAGCTGAGCGGATTTACAACGAGACCTGCGACATCATGCAGAAGGCTTCAATGAAAATACGAAAATGGAACTCAAATGATCCATATATTCGGGCTAAATTCAACGACATTACACCACCTAGTATACAGAAGGTTCTTGGCATATGGTGGTTTTGTTTGAGTGACGAGATCGCTGTAAGTTTGGAAGCTGCTTGTCACTTTATATCACTGAACACTGTGACTGCTACAAAGAGGAACGTACTGAAGTTAATTGCGAGGTTCTTTGATCCACTAGGTATGCTCGCTCCGTTTATAATTAAACTCAAAATTTTATTTCAAGATATTTGGCGCCTAAAACTCAATTGGGACGATGACTTACCAAGTTTACAATTATCAATTTGGAACTTCATTTGCGACGATCTACCCTTGATGAAGAATGCCTCATCACCGCGCTGTATTCTGAGGAATCAAAGGGTGGCAAGCCTACAGTTGCACGTATTTGCAGACGCAAGTTTTCGAGCGTACGGTGCTGTAGCCTATCTTCGAAGCATTGATGAAAATGATATAGCTGTACAGAGGATTTGTTCACGCAGCAGGGTGGCGCCAATAAAAGAGAGTGGTGAAAATCAGCTCACACTACCTAGGTTAGAGCTGACGGCAGCTCTTATTGCTGCTCGACTAGCAAAATATTTAATCAAGAACATGAAAATACAATTTTCATCGACAGTTTTATGGTCCGACTCGAAGATTGCATTGAATTGGATAAACGGAGATCCTCGCAGGTGGAAAGCATATGTCTCGCAGCGCACTACAGAAATTAAGGAAATCACCCCATTAGCAGAATGGAGATATTGTCCTGGGGAGCAGAATCCTGCAGAATTACTGACCAGAGGAGTCAGCGGAAATCATCTTTTGGACTCCTCGTTATGGTTAAACGGGCCATATTGGTTATCTAGCCAGGAAAATACTTGGCCTCAATGGGATAAATACACAAATGATACAAGTGCAGTCATGTGCCTGCAAATAAACGATGAAGCTACCGTGGAAAAACTTAATTCGCCGATTGTAGAAAATCTAGTTGAAATTGAAAAGTTCAGCAGCTATGTCCGTCTACTGAGGATTACCGCCTACGTTCAGCGATTTGTGGATGCACTTCGTCATCAACGAACAAATAAAAGATTTCTTTGTACAGAAGAGTTACGATCAGCAGAAATGTACTGGCTTAAACGTATCCAAGAATTAACGTACTCTGATGAACTACAAGCGATTCGAAATGGAAAGGTAATTCCAAAATCTTCAAAGATATTAATATTCAATCCCGTTGTAGATAAAGACGGCCTGCTTCGCGTTGGGAGTCGGTTAAAATTTCTTGACGGAGACTATGACTCGTCTTTTCCGATCATTTTACCAAAGTCTTCTTACCTAACGAAGCTAATAGTGTTGGATGTTCATCACCGAGTATTGCATGGAGGCATAAATGCTGTGCTTTCACGCATTAGGGAACGATTTTGGATACCGCAAGTGCGACCATTAGTAAAATCTCTGATTGGAAGATGTAATATTTGTAAACGTCTCTTCAGTAAAGCCGCCACACAACCCTTTGCTCCATTACCAAGGGAAAGGTTGAACGCTTCCAGGCCGTTTGAGACGACTGGCATCGACTTTGTTGGGCCAATGTTTATTAAGTCATCACCTGCAGGAGATAGCACTCATAAAGTATACATATTATTAATGACGTGTTCTGTAGTTAGGGCTGTTCATCTAGAGCTTGTTACGAACATGAGTACAAAGTGTTGTCTTCTTGCTCTAAGACGATTCTTCGCGCGTAGAGGTATACCTAAAGTCATCATGTCTGACAACGCCAAGGCCTTCAAACGGGCTTCTTTGGAAATGAAGGAGCTGGGCCCGATACTAACATCAGAGGAATTTCAAGGAAATATCGCCAACCAAGGAATATCTTGGAAATTTATAGTGGAACGCGCCCCATGGTGGGGCGGGTTTTGGGAGCGGCTCGTTCGAAGCATCAAAAATGTCTTAAGAGTTTCGATAGGCCGATCAGTGTTATCGATGGAGGAACTCCAAACCTTTCTTGTTGAAGCCGAGGCGATCGTCAACAGCCGCCCTCTAACTTACATCAGTGATAATCCTTTAGATTTGTCTCCACTCACTCCGTCGCATTTTTTGAACGGATCTTTCACATCCGCCTTACCCGTTGAAGTCAACTCAGAACATCAAGATATACGCAATCAATGGAAATCTCGTATTCGTTCAACTACCCTTTGGTGGAAAAGGTGGAAAAATGAGTACATTCAACAATTACGTTCGGCCCATTATCATCGAACAGGATTCTCTTCGACTCTAAAGGAAGGAGATGTAGTTGTTGTGCACGATCAGTTCACGCCGCGAGTTTTGTGGAAACTAGCAATCATCGAATCCGCATTTCCTGGACGTGATGTCAAAATTCGAGCTTGCCAAGTACGCTTCGCTAACGGACAAAGGATGAGAAGACCTATCCAACTACTGTACCCTTTAGAACTTGGAAACGAGCCAAGCTTTCACGGTCGGGCGGAGGATGTGGAAAATTCTCACACACACAGCAAGATTTAGTATTTCTTTATACAATACGCATCGAGATGAACTTTCGGGATTCTACGGAGAGTAGTTGCTTTCGATCTGTCGAGTCAACATTACGTGTCGCGAATATCACTATTGTATTTCCACTATTGTATTTGAAGTTTGTTAATAAATTAGTTATAAGCTAATACGGGATTTTCTTTTTATTCTCTCCCAACTTAAGTGATTTTGACAAAGTGAGATCAGGATATCGTTGACCACTAGGAGCCACAATAATGGTGACAATACGTCCTCTTGGGGTGTTCCTCTGTCTACGGACCTGACCCTCTCGTGGTTGTCCAATTTTGTGTGGATCTGGCGGTTTGATAACATTGCGTCAATCCACTGGCAGATAGAGTGGTCTGTAGCATGAGACATAAGGGCATCGGGAATTGCTTCAGCCTTGACGTTGTTGAAAGCCCCTTCATTATCAAGAAATACCCCCAACAAGTATTCCCTGTTACTAAGTGACAGCTCAACCGTTCTTACTACTACATGCAGCGCAGTTTCAACTGACTTTCCCTTTGTATATGCATGCTGGAAGCCGCTTACCCCTCTTGGTATCATACGCTCACGCAAGTATATGTCAAGAAGTCTTTCTAGTGTTTTAAGTAAAAACGATGAAAGGCTAATTGGTCTGAAGTCCTTAGCGATTATGTGTCCACATTTCATGCCTTGGGGATAAAGATCACCTTGACCTGTCTCCAAGCTAGAGGGGCATAGGAGGATGAGTAAGCTCTCAGATGCTAGCTTACTGTGATGGAGGTTGATTTGGACCACCTGCATCCTTAGTGCTCGTCTCCTCCCGGTCAGGCCCCCCTAGTTCCTGTACCTGAGGTTCAACCTCCATCTCTTCCACGCCCGCAGTGCCTCCCTTTTGGCCGGCTACCTCCTGGACAGCTGGTTTCTCATCCTCCGCTCCGGTTACTGCCACCTTCATTGGCTCGAGTTTCCCAGGACCTTGCTGTTGCGTCCCCCGATAAACGTTTACCGCCACCGAGTTGAAGCCACAGTGCAGCTTAAATCCTGCATGCTTCAGCAGGGGCAGGGACTCATCTGTCAGCTGCTTCCCCGTAGGCTTCGGCTCGTCCATCCGGAGGACTTTCCAGTCAACCATTAGATATTGAAATTATATAATGTATTTAGCATAATTTCGCTTAGTTTCACTAGTACTATTTTATAATTTGAGTATCTTATGAGCGCCCGATAATTTCGATAATTGATCGCGAGCTAGTAAATTAATGCAATTAAGTTTGTATATACGTAAATAATATAATAATAATATAATGAGTTAAAATTAAGTCAACTACGAACTTCCGGCTATTGTGATTTTTCCACTCCTCGAAAGGTTTACAAAAAACTTTTACCATACAGGCCTGATTATATCTGGCTATTATAGTCTGTTTACTTCGTTTCGATAACTTAGCGATTTAGTCGGGGTGGAGGGGACGAATTCCTTCTCCTTGATTTACTTATTTAACACATATTAATTGGAACGGACTCACCCCGTTAGCTGTATATTCCTGGCAATGGCAATGTCCTTTTCCCTGAAGTACCTATTCCATCTGTTGGTTTCCTCATATATATATATATATATATATATATATATATATATATATATATATATATATATATATATATATATATATATATATATATATATATATATTTATTTATATATATATATATATATATATATATATATATATATATATATATATATATATTTGTGTCTATAAAGATTCTGGTGCGGATGAAGATGGATTTGGAACCCAAACGACCCACCTGGCCCTGAGCCAATGTACGGAGTCTTGGTACCCTCCTGTTCTTCTTGTAACTCTTTTTCTGTGTAGCCCCCCCCCCTTCCCCCTGTTTGCGCTAAAATCAAGAAACTCTTTATACTTGATTTGCATTAAAGTCATGATGCTTACCTGAGTGATCGAAACCCAACAAAGGAAAATCCAATATGTGAATGGGACTCCGCCCGGCAACAATTCCTGCTATTCCTCTCGTCTCCTTGACTTCCTCCTCTGTATCCCGGATGCGCTCCCTTTTTATTTGTGGACTGGTGTCCAGATTAATATTTCGTGTTGGCGTTCTTGCCAATCAAAACTGAACCGCTCTGTTAATACGATTACTTTAATACGTATACTTTTTAAAATGCCCGTGTTTCGATTGCCTTTCTTTTTTTTTTTCTTTATACTTCTTCGCACTAGACCAATCTATCACACGACTTGAACCGAAAAGAAAGCACATTCACTTAAAGCTTATGACTGCTACCGGCTCCTACACACACATTCTTAAATTTTGCGGTTTCCTTTATGCACTGTTATTAGAGATGATTTTCTCCTCACTTGCACTGCAACTACCGTTTCACTGACCGTTTCACTGACCGTTTCACTGACCGTTCAACTGACTTTACTTGATCTAATCGAAAAATTTTCTGCCAAATTCTAAGTGTTCTGTGTCTACTGCGGTACTTGTTTGGTTGACGTAGTGGAGATGCACCGAGCCGGTGTAAATACACAGTTTCTCTCTCTTGCAATCCATGTAGGTTTTGAGTTTAGGAATGTGTTGGTTTGCCATAATTTTTGCAGAGCCATAGTCGGGGTATTTTAATTTTCTTAGGTTCCCTTACGGAAATTTTAATACGGAAGATGGCGCTGTGATATTTATGTGGCGAATTAATCTAAACTCAATTTTTCCTGAAATTTTTACCTTTCTCATGGACCCGAGTACTAAATGGATAGCGACCATAACAGGGTCAAGACTTTTGTTCATTTCCTTTTGCTTGCACAGGGGGCATTATACTTGCGTGAGTTTTTAGCTTTAGGTCTTGTAATGTATGTGCGTGCGGAAGAGCAACGTTAAGTTGCCGCAGGATGTTCAGCTGGTACGCCTTAGCTGGCAGCACGTCCTACCTCGTCGGTATGGGGTGTGAGTCCTTGAACATCTACAAACAGAATTCCGCGTGCCTGTGGCGAAAGAAGGTTGTGGAATCCTTCCTTCAGGTCTGCCACAAAGGATAAAAACAAGCAAGAACAGATGAAAAGAAGAACAACAGGTCTGGTGTCACCTGCTGTTCCTAGCCGCACTGAACCATCTTGAAAAGAAAACGCAAGAAAAATTAACCCCCATTACGCGATGGTTCAGTCACTAACCCACTCCATCCCTGTACCTGGCTATGGTACAAGCCCAACCTAAAAAATAAGGAAAGCTGAAAACAAGAATAATAAAAATTTATAGAAATTTGAACATGAGGAAGGAGGGATGAGGGATGAGGGGGACAGGAACAGGGAAAAAGCTCTAAGAGGTTCCTAAAAAACGAATTAAGTACAAAACATGATCATATTAGCTGTGTTCCATTGGACCTGGCAAAGTACTCGCAAGTACTCGCGAGTAGGTGTTCAATGGAACGCTCTTGTTTGGTTTGGTTAGAGGTATTGAGAAATTTCTTATCGGACACAAATTTAAATAAATCATTTTTAGATTTTACTAAAAAATTAAAATTTTTTTTATTAAATATTAAGAAAATGTGACAAATTTTCTTAATATTTAATAAAAAAATTTTTAATTTTTTAATAAAATCTAAAAATGATTTATTTAAATTTGTGTCCGATAAGAAATTTCTCAAAACTCACCGTATTCATATCCATTTAACAAATTTGTCTTCGTTCTTATATTAAATGAAAGCAAACAAACGTCATTTACACCCAAATATATTTAAATCCATCTATTGAGCGTTAGAAAAATTAAAGTTATCTAGCGGCAAAAAATTGCGTAACTACTTGGGAAATTTTTGATCAACTACTCGGAGCCAAAAGCATGTGTAGTTCCCGGCAGCCAGAAGTACTTGCGAGTACTTTGCCAGGTCCAATGGAACGCAGCTATTATTCATAAAGAAATATAAATTTTTTCTGTAGTCCTAAAACCTATCTTATTATTATTAATCTAGGATAATTTCATAATTTCATTTCAGTAATAGGTAATTAACACAAGAACATTAGTTACTATATAGTTTATATGACTTATCATCCGGTTCGGACATATATTAGTTTGAAAATTATGCAAAGCATAGTAGTATACTAGTATAGCAATAGTGTTCTGAAAAAGGCCATTGGCTTTGTACTTTATAAAATGATTTCACGAAGTGAACTATCGCCATTGCAATTAATTCTGTATTAAGAGTAAAGGACGTTCTACTTAATTGCGTTAACTAACTAATTTCTAGACTAGCGTAGCATTCCGTGAACAAAAAGTGTTGGCAATAATTATTTTACTGTGACGTGTTGGCAACAATTATTTTACTGTGACGGAACTGCGCATAGCTTCGCGCATCCCGCTCAGTCTCACTCATTCCACCACAAGAAAAGTCAGATTCAGAGTCAGGAGGAAATGTAGTTGCCTATTAATTAATTAACTAGTCTTAAAATTGGTCAAAAGTCTGTTAAAGGATAGATATTGATAAAAAAAAAGGTATTATTTTCGTTTTATATTCAATCAGATCTTATTTGTATTTTTTTTGCCTGCAATGTAAATCTTTTCTTTTCTATGTATGTTGCAGGCGCCTTTTCGATTAATTTTTTTGTTGACTTTTGTAAAGCTTATATCTAAGTTTTGAACTACCTGTAAGAAATCAATCAAAATAAAAACTTTACCAAACTTAAAAACCTCTTCCACGCTAAATCAAATAAAAATTGTACAAAAGATTCATCAGGTTATGGGCCCAGGCACGTGGCCGTGCAGGAATTGAGGTTAAGTTTGAGGTTAAGTCTGTAAAGTCAAATCAGCCAGGAATAATTAATTAATTTGGTCAAGATGGAAAGTATACGCTCTCAACTTGAGTGTTTATCGGAAGATTCAAATGGAAATGTGAATTATGAGTCATGGAGGTTTAAGTTAAATTTAACCCTAAAAAGTAAGAAGATTTTTGACATTGCTACCGGAGTCAATGTTAAACCCGAAGGTGGAGAAGATAGTCAGAGTGTAGCGTCATGGATCGCTAAAGACATGGAAGCTCAAACACTTATTGGTCTGAATTGTAGTAGCACAATTGCTATGAAAATTTCGAAATGTGCATCTGCTTACAGCATGCTATCGAAGTTAGATACGTTATATGGAAAGAAGTCTGATGTATCCATTGAAGGCTTACAACGACAATTTTTTGGGTACAAATATAATGAAAACAAATCAGTTATTGAAAATTGCATGCAAATTCAACAGTTGGCAGACAGTCTAGAAGCTGAAGGTGAACAAATGAAGAAGTCCTGGATCATGCAGAGAATTTTGGGTATATTGCCACCGAAACTATACCACTTTCGAACAGCCTGGGACAATGTCAGTGGGACAGAGAAGAACCTGAGCAATCTATCTGATCGTTTAAGGCTAGAAGAGGACAGATTAAATGAAGGTCAGTCAACATGCAAATCTTCATCTCAAAATGCTTTTATATCAAAGCACAAAAGCAAGTCAGATACATCAAATGGAAGTCAGAAAAGCAAACCTCTAGAATGTTTTAAATGTGGAAAAATTGGCCACATAAAGTCACAATGCCAGGGGAAACCATCTGCAAAATACCTAGAATATTGCAAGAACACATATGGCTGCAACAAATGCAAATGCAAAGGTCATTTTGCAAAAGACTGTCCGAATGCAGACTCCAATCAAAAAGAAGACAAGTTTAATAAACAAAATAAAAATGGCAGTAATAGACGTGCACTCGTGACAGTTAGTTTATCCTCAATAGATTCACTGAGCAAGAATTCTGAAGACTGCTGGTATCAAGATTGTGCTGCAACTCAGCATATGAGTTCACATAAGGAATGGTTCAAGAACTACACAACCCTTGTACGACCGTCCATGATTGTAATTGGTGATGCAACCGAACTAGAAGGCATCGGTATAGGTGACATCGAACTTGAAGCTTTCGACGGTCAGACATGGCAGAAAATAGTCCTGCAAGATGTATTGCATACTCCAAAAATGCCCTTTAATCTTTTCTCAGTCAGTTCAGTGTTGGACAAGGGCTACAGACAGCCAGCAAATGCAGATAAATCAGTATTCAAAGATAAAAATGGCAATGTAGGAGCAATGGCAGAAAGAGAAGGAAAGCTGTACAAAATGAAATTTCGTCGAGAGTATGAAAAATGTCTTGCTAATATCTTCTTGATAAAATGGCATGAAAAGCTTGCACATCAAAATGTTACACATGTGCGAGATGTACTGATTAGAAGTGGAGTCAAGTTTCTAAATGATTGGGACGGGTATGTTTGTCAAGGATGCACTTATGGAAAGCAACATAGAGTATCACATCCTCTAAATCCAAAAACATCAGAAAGTCAGCTTGATCTAATACATGTAGATCTATGTGAAATGGGCATTCATTCTCTAGGAGGAGCAAAATATTTCCTGCTCTTTAAAGATGACTACTCTCATTTTAGAACTGTGTACTTCTTGAAACATAAAAATGAGACAGCTGGAAAACTAGAAACCTTCCTGAAACTAGTCGAAAATCAATTTGACAGAAAAGTTAAGAAACTACGGTCAGATAATGGTACTGAAATAAAGAATCGCGAAACGCAACGAATCTTGGAAGGTCTGGGTGTTTTTCACAGTAAATCAAGTGCTTATACTCCACAACAAAATGGACGCATCGAAAGAGAGATGAGAACAATAGTCGAAGCTGCAAGAACAGTCATACATGCTCGAAATCTGAATGAAAATCTATGGGGTGAAGCAGTAAATTATGTTGTTTTCACAATTAATCACACTGGCACCAGTACAGTAAAAGGTAAAAGTCCAGCTGATCTGTGGTTTGGAAGAAAAATAGATATCAACAAGCTAAAATCGTTTGGATGTGACTGCTACGTATTAAAATAAGGTAACAAGAGAGGCAAAATGGAGAAGAAGTCAACGAAAGGCATATTTGTTGGCTATGATGTCGATTCTCCAGGTTTCAGAGTCTTCATAAATGAAAGGAAAGATGTTATAAGTTCAAGTAATGTAGTTTTTGATGACAAAACTGAAACTGAACGACTTACTGAGATAGAAATGCCACCGACTGAAACATCTGACGCTGAGAAATCAGATTCAAGCACAGAATATGAAAGTATCGAAGCTGAAGAAACTGAAGATGAAAATTGGTCACCAACCCAGGAAAAAGAAAGTCAATCTGATAGTTCAGAAAGTCCACCAGTACCACCTGTAAGAAGAAACCTACGAAATCGTCGCATTATAAAACCACCACCAAGATTTAAAGATTATGTAACTGATACAGCGCTGATATTGCAAGATCCTGAAGAAAGTATGCCTGGTGAAACAAGTGATATTCCAGTCACTGAAGCTCTTAAAGATGAAAACTGGAAAAGAGCAATGTCAGAAGAGTATGAGTCACTGATAAGAATGAAAACATGGATCCTAACTGAGAAACCTAAAGACATTACACCTCTAACCTGTCGTTGGGTGTTACGCAAGAAAGATGATGGAAAATATAAGGCAAGACTCGTCGTCAGAGGTTTCGAACAAAAAGAAGGTAAAGATTATTTTGAAGTTTTTAGTCCTGTTGCTCGTTTAATGTCAATCAGGTTAATTTTGAGCATGGCTGCATCTGAAAGCATGAAGATAATGACATTCGATGTAAAGACAGCTTTTCTACATGGTAAGCTAGATGAAAGGATCTTCATGTACCAACCAGAAGGTTTCAATGACAAGTCAGGTCGTGTATGTGAATTGAAGAAAAGCCTTTACGGCTTAAAGCAAGCACCGAAAGTCTGGAATGAGACATTCTCAAAATTTCTGAAGTCTCTAAGTTTTAAATCTACTGATGATGATCCATGTGTCTACTACAACAAGAACCGAAGTGTAATAATTGTTCTACATGTCGATGATGGTCTTATGGTTGGACAACATAAAAGTGAAATGCTGGAAGTCTTGAAGAAGCTTGATCAAAAGTTCGGGATTACTTACGAGACTGGGAGAAGCAACTGTTTCTCATACCTCGGAATGCAGATTCAAGTGTCTGAAGATAGAATATTCGTAAATCAGTACAAATATGCTGAAAGAATTGTACAACGCTACGAGTTTGGGGATCTAAACCCTGCTCACACACCTATTAAAAAGGGGAATGGTCACAGATCCTGAAAATTTTGTAAATGACAGTCTTTTGGACAAGTCAAAGCCATATAGAGAAGTCGTTGGCAGTCTGCTATATCTCGCCACCATATCACGTCCAGATATATGCTTCTCAGTCAATTACTTGAGTCGCTTCAACAACAAGCCAATGAAAAGTCACTGGAAAATGATTAAACGTGTCTTTCAATGTGTCAAAGGGACAACAAAGTTTGGAATATGTTTCAATGGAGGTAAAAATCTGTCTGTGTACAGTGACTCCGATTATGGTGGAGATTCAGAAACTGGACATTCCACCAGTGGAGTTCTCTTACTACGTGGAGGCCCTATAGTTTGGCTAACTCAAAAACAAAACACTGTGTCGAACTCAACTGCTGAAGCTGAGTATCGAGCAACAGTATTAGCCATTGATGAAGTCTGCTGGATTCGAAGACTAGCAAAAGAATTAAAATTATTAGATACAAGTCAGCCTACGTCACACTACATTGACAATCAGTCAGCTATTCACATGCTGAATAACACACATGAAGGGAAAATCACGAAAGGAAAGAAACATATTGAAATATCTAGGAAGTTTATTCAGCAGCATATTGGTTCTACAGTCACACCAGTCCATGTCAGAAGTGAGGATCAACTCGCTGATATTCTGACCAAGCCTCTACTACGTAAACATTTTGAATATTTGAGGGGTAAAATAATTAAGGAGGAGTGTTGGCAATAATTATTTTACTGTGACGTGTTGGCAACAATTATTTTACTGTGACGGAACTGCGCATAGCTTCGCGCATCCCGCTCAGTCTCACTCATTCCACCACAAGAAAAGTCAGATTCAGAGTCAGGAGGAAATGTAGTTGCCTATTAATTAATTAACTAGTCTTAAAATTGGTCAAAAGTCTGTTAAAGGATAGATATTGATAAAAAAAAAGGTATTATTTTCGTTTTATATTCAATCAGATCTTATTTGTATTTTTTTTTGCCTGCAATGTAAATCTTTTCTTTTCTATGTATGTTGCAGGCGCCTTTTTGATTAATTTTTTTGTTGACTTTTGTAAAGCTTATATCTAAGTTTTGAACTACCTGTAAGAAATCAATCAAAATAAAAACTTTACCAAACTTAAAAACCTCTTCCACGCTAAATCAAATAAAAATTGTACAAAAGATTCATCAAAAAGCTTTTTGTTTTCTGCAGCTAAACCAAGGAAAAGTATTATTACATTCGACGATATTTAATATTAAGTACTGAGGATAATTCACTCGCTCTTGTCGCTTTAACCAAGATTTCAAAAAAAAATTTTTGTATTTGTAAACGAGAGGTTGAAAAGTCATGAAACTATTAATCGTTTAAATTTTTTGCAATAAGAATTATTCTATGTTTGGGTCTAGCTATTTACGACTACAAAAACAATGTGCAAAATTATTCTAGTAACAAATATTTAATACTAATGATCTTAAAAGCTATATCAATATTTGTTTTCTTATGACTTTAATTATAATATATAATTCAGAGTTATGAATAGATAAAAAAATTCTACGAGATGTGATCTAAAACTACTGTTCAATTTAGTCTTTACATAAAGGAAGTTATAAATATTTTTCGAGATGTGTTTCGTCGTTTTATGGTTGTACGAAGATTATGAACGATGTCTACTTTTCTTTTTTGAGAACGATTGCAAAGAAACTAATTCTTATTTGATTAAAGATTGAACTCTTATTTCAACTGTAAAATTTCCTGTACGAAATTGAAATGATAAACAACTATCTCGCGGGACTATGTTTTGTTGCCTTACAATAACCGATAGGCTTTCATTACTGCACTATTTTAATACCGATTTTGCTTTTTCTTCTGTACCCACACCGACTGCTAACAAGAAAATTTTGGGGTATGACACTTGAATAACCGATATTTCTAAACTACTTAGGTGTGTACTTGTGAATTCTTGAATTCACTACTTTTTTGAACACAGTTCTTTTATACAAAACAAAAAAATTATTAATGTTGTTAATACACAATATCCTTAAGAATTTGGTTAGGTTCCTGACACAAAATTAGGGAGTTCGGCTTCAAGGCTTGGCTAATATACGCACTCTGACGTTTTACGAAATTGCCTGAGCCCTTTACGCAATTAATTAAAAGACCTTACTTGGAGGATCCAGTGATATCCTGTTTTACCCTATTATGTGCTGGGGGGCTGTTGAAGATTATGTGGCGGGACGAATTATGAAGCTGTCGGAGCAGTCTCTTCCCTTCCCTAGCGTTACCTACAAATCCTAAAAGAACTTGAAATTCGCAATGGATTGATTTTAGGAAAGTCAATTTAAATTACCGAGATTATTTTTCTCGCACAGTTTGCTGTGTTAAGAATAGTGCTTCGTTGCCTGCACACCAAATTGCGGATGATTCCACAAAAGGGGTCTGTACTATAATTTTTCTCCGCCGACGTGATGGCCGAGTCAAAACTCTCTTGGGAGGTTAATAATTTTTTCCTCATTAGCTCGTTCACAGCCTATGGGCTTAATTGTTCACTTATTAAAGCGGCTGCTAGTTGCGCATTTGCAATTGGGGCAAGGAATGTTGGTGTAAAAGTTTTCCTTAATTCCTTCCCCGGTTCAATACCTCATTCCTTGAAATGTAATTTCTCCCAAAAAATTTTGCAATTTATCTTATTTTCTGCGCCGCTGTGAGTAAAGAGATATGATTATGAATTTATCCGAGCCGGGATGGCTCGAACAAATTTGGAATTTAAATATAAAACAAGCGGGCTTACCTCGAGTTGTTACCACTCCACCAGCTAGTTGACAAAGATTATCTTTATTCGACTATACAAGAGTGTACAATTTTCATTTTACTTATTTTCTATACAAGAATATTTTTACAATACGGAGCTATAAGCTAAAACGTTTGGCTTAATAAACCTGTTAGACTTAAAATTTTCATACATACGAGCTCAGTTTTATTCAAGTGGTAGAATTTACACAAAGCTAAGAATCTTTACATTTATCCACACTTGCGACCGGTGTGTCTCACCTATACTTCGACTCAAAGTCCATATATAAGGCTTGGCTAATCTACTACATCGAAAGTGAGGGTTTTTTTACATTTTTTCCCCTTCACGAAAATGTCACATAAATCGAAATTTACAAAGTGGGGTACATTGAATGTACACTTAGGTTAAAAAATTACTCCTGGTTCTTATCTGCTAGACACATGAATACTTAGGATTACCTGAGATAAATATTCGCTTAATTAGTTATGTCTAGTTTACAGATGTTTTCGTTATGAAACTTAGAACGATAATTCTAATATAAAGAAGAATTTGTATCACAGTTTTTTTTTTCCTCTCTTTCTTACTTTGCTAACATCAAGAAAGTGTCTTTTTTTTTTTTAGTCTAATATCACAAAATAGGGTACATTGAAGTATACTTAGGTTGTAACACTACGTTAGCCTTGCTCTTATCTGCTAGACACATGAATACTTAGGATTACCTGGTGTAAATATTCGCTAAAAATTAGTTATGTCTAGTTTACAGATGTTTTTCGATTTTAAAGCTAAACAATGATTCTTAACTAGGGGGGAAATTGTATCACAGTCATTTCTTAACCTGTTCGTTACTAGTTAATGTTATCCTTTAAGAGTTCAAGCAAGTTACAATTAATTTTTTCTATCGTGTGATAAGCTACTGTGTACTAAGTCTAGATGCTAGTAAGAGGGGGCTAGGCGTGGGAGGCCATCTATTTAGCTAATGTAGGATCCCTATATATTTAGATACAACTTAATTAGGCGCTGTCCGCTATCGTCTCTTAGGGTGTGGTATCCTGGGAGCCTTAGTACGTGTTTATCAGATTTCAGTCTGGTTTCAGATATCATTACGAAGTCTGGTGCAAGAATCTCAAGTAGGTTGTTTAATTGGGCTTTTCTTCCCTTGTCTATTAGGGAGCCAACGTTGAGTTCGAGGAAAGTGATCCTGTGCTTACCCATATGAGAGCTTCATTACAAAAAGGAGAATGGCTTGTTTTTTCTGTGGTATGGATTCGTAACTACTTAGTGTTGCCATAAAACTGTTTATCTCTCCGAAGAGGCCCTCCATTGATAGGCCGAAGAGTTCTGAGATACAATTATTGAGTTCATTGATGCCCCCGCTGAGGCTGTTCCCGGATCTAGATTGTGCCTGTGTTCTCTCATGCACATTCCCTTCGAGTATTTTTCCCAGACAGGCATCTCTGTAACTTATGCTCGGGGTTCTTATATTATTTATGTTAGTGTTTCTCTGAGGAGATGGGTAAGGTAGGCTTGTTTTGTGCAGAGACGATCTAAGTTTTCTGTTGTTGATGTAGCTTTTATAGCTGTGGCAGCCTCTGTAACTCGATGGGTGTTCGTTGGAATTGCAGTTGGTGCATCTCGTAGACTGGGCTTCACTCAGAGTTTGAGTGCAATCCCTAGAGGCGTGAGCTCCTGCGCATTTACGGCAGCTGGTTTTTCGACCGCAATTGATAGCAAGGTGCCCGAACCCTTGGCAGTTGAAGCACTGTATTGGTCCCTCACTTTTAACCCTCTCCCAGGTTACTTTTTGGAAAAGGAAGGATTTAGTTTTTACTATATCGCGCGGATCTACCTTTGGGTCCAGTTTAATTATAAAATGATCAAGAGGGTATTGCTCTTTCCTAGACAAGTTGGTAGAGAATCTAGCTACCTTCAAGATAGTCGCCTTCGGAAAGAGTTCTTTGAACTCTGTTTCGACTTCCTCCACGGTCGTTGCAAAGTGGAGGCCCTTTAGTAACAGGCTTGTGGGTTTGTCTTCTTTAGCTGTATAGGTAAAGAACTCAACTTTATTTTTTTTATTAAATCTAAAATAATATTTTTTCCCCTTGGATCTGTTGCATAAATCTTACTGGCCCCTGCTTTGAGGTTAATTATCTCAGCTTTTACCCCTGCTTTGAGCAATGCTTCTCTTAGCATGCTAATGTTAAGGTTTCTCGCTATTATTGGTGGAGGTTTCTGGCTTCTGTTAGGTTTATCGTTAAGTATTGTGTGCCCTACATCTATATCTGTGCCTTCGGAAGTTCTCTTTTTAGCAGGTTCCGAGAATACTTCAAGGTCACCCCCCGTGTTTACACGTTTTTGTTTAACGTTATTTTTTAAGGATGTAAAAGAGTTTACATTTTCGTTAACACTAACTACCTTACTTAATATATTGAATTTATTTGAGTTAGTTAGATCATCTACTGCTAAATCATAAAAAGAAGTATTGTTGTGTGAAATGTTTGACTTACAGGTTTTCTCCTTTGTCAGTTGTTGGGTAACTCTTGAAGCAATTCCGCTGATGAGCGCACTTGGTCCAGATCTTCCGTTTCTTGGTCTGATGGTTATCCAGGGATTTTGCTGGTTACTTTGTTTCCCCTCATTTGTTGCTGAAGGGTGTCCTCTGTTGTGATGGTTGCCCAGTAGTTGTATGCTGTTGGGCTCTGTGATGTCCATGGTATCGTCGGTTATCAGCCCCGTACCATCATCCCGCCCAAGGTTAACGTTCGAAGAGAGTTCCTTATGGAACTCAGATATTTCCCTAAGAGCTTTCAGTTCGGTGGTGGTGTCCGTTTTTTTTAGCGTTGTACGGATTGTTTAACCATAAAGTCTGCGATGTCCAGTTCACTGTTTCGGCGGTTTGGCGCGTCGTCCTTCAGGCCACGTGTCAAGTGTGCCTCCATATTTTCCCCTTTTATGATGTTTGTCGGGGTTCTGGTTTTGTCCTTATTCTTGGTGCTTTTAGTTTTAGTCCTTTTGTATGGGCTGGGCTTGTCGGCTTTGCCCGCCCTTTCTAAAATTTTGGTGGCTGTAACTGGGCCGGGTGCGCCGTTATTTGCACCCGTCCCTTTATTCGTGATAACTTTTGTCACTTTTGGCAATTAGTGGTCCTGGCACTAGATGTTCTACGATCTTACTGTTATTTGGTGGTTAGAGGGGTTGAAAACTAACCCCCCTGGAGCCTAAACCGTTACTCACTTAAACTTTTCACTTTTTCTTTGTCCAGCTCTTTGTGGAAATTATTTCCGGATTTTAAAATCACCCTCACGCAGCGATGACAGCGGAGCTGATTTATGCTATTAAATCTCATCAGTATTCGAGATTTCCTTAGCATTTCCAGAGTTATTAGGAAAATTTTGCGTCAATGCAAGATGGCTGTCCCACGCCGACCCCCCAGCTAGTTGACATGTGAATTAAATGCCATGTGTTCTCTCTTCTTCTTGATTTCCTTGAAGGAGAGTGCACACTCATTGTTCGTCACATAAGCAGTGGTGGCAACCGAGTTTACTTTAGGCTGGGTCAACGCCATCTTGATAACTACAGGCCGTAAGGTAGAGCCAGTTTTGACCCGTGACGTCACACTATGAGGAAAAACGTGAAAAAGTTTAATTTCTGTCATCCGAAGTATATAAGAAGTGTGATTACATTTTAAAATCGTTCTGACCAAAAACTAATAGTGAATCATATAAAGACTAATTTGCGGTAAAAGTTTTGTAACATTCAAGTGGCGAAGTGTATATATTTTATAGTTAAAGTGCAAATTTCGGCTAATTCGCCTTGGACTTTAAAGCAATATTGTGTGAGTTTCAGACATTATTTAAGTGAAATAATTAGTGTATGATAAAATTAACTTGTGAGATAATGTCGTGATAAAAGTTTCGTTTAGATCTATTTAATTATGTGTGAGTTATCGCCGGTCAAAATATATTGGCAATATCCAAAAGAACTGTCAAATGGAGGGAAGTAATGACGTCTGTTCTTCAACCTAGCGGATGTAAACAACTCTCAATTGTATTAAAAAGTGAAAGAAATTACGTTTAACTTTATTATAAGTAATAAATAATATAATAGTTTTGTGATGTTGTGAGAATATGTGGTACTAGTGATTCGAGTTTTGTTGGTAAATGGGGACAAATCTATTGACAACTTTTACATTTGAAGAGTTAGCTTAGATTTTTCTCTAATTGCTGGCATTATACAACAAATTGTACGATAAATATGAAGTGATCTGGTTTAAAAATGTATTCGGGAGAATATGTGAAAACAGTGATTTGTAATTCTTACAATTTGTTGGCAAATGGGGATACATATATTAATAAATTATGCAATTGAAAAGTTGGATAAGATTTTTTCTAAGCTGTCACTTGAACAGCTGATAACAACTTGTCATTTGGTCGTATAGATGGCGCTGGTTTTGTTTCCTCATAAGTTGACGTCATCGTTTCTACCTTACGGCCTGTAGTTATCAAGATGGCGTTGGCTGGGTTCACAACGGAATGAATTGTCTCACATTACAGTCTATTCAATTCTAAATTTCCTATATTTACAATCGACTGTAATCGAATAGTATTCAGTAGAAAGGCCGCAATTGTGGCATACAAGTTTATTGTAGAGCTCAAAATATTCGAGGGAGGAGATATCGAATGACAAGTGCCATATATTTCACTCAATATTTTAAAAAACTCCCACGCACTAGCGTTTTTTCCACATTCGGATTTTATATATTATTATAAGATTTAAATATTTCCTAGTCATTTCGTCTTTCAATGTTTTCCCCGTCAATTTCTCGAATAGTTTCTAAAGCTTTAGACCACATTACGCATTTCTTCTTCCTCTCAGATGTAAATTCATTCTCATAGCTTAATCTTATGTTTATTAGCAAACTTGTGTGCACATTTGTCCATTTATCCTGAAATAAGTAAACCGTTATAATAAATTCAATGTAATACAATGTTTATTGCCTTGATGCCCTTGTTAGCTTGCTTGTCTTATAAAATGTCAGTTAATTACAAAGTTTATTAAAAACTTTTTCGCGTAGCATTATTAATAAAAGCTTTGTAATCCAAAATAAATTAAAAAATCTTTGAGGCATTAATTTTTTTATTCGAAATTTTTATGAAAAAACGAGTTAGGGGCCGTTCAAGTATTACGTAAGTAACGCAGTTAGGGGGGTCTTTTGAAATGTTACGGTGCGTTAAAGGAAGAGGGGGTCAAGCAACGCGTTACGTAACATTAAGGTTTTGTTAAAATTAAAAGTCCTACCTCTTAACTCGTGACTCACGGCTCAGTTTATATGATACATCTACACTACACATATGTTTTGTTGCGGTCAAGCAAAACCAACTAAACTACAAGCCATTAGCTGACGAATTTCACGCACACACATTAGCGTCAAAGTGGGCTGAAATTTCGTTTAATTTAAATTGCCTCTTATACCGGTATTTTGTGCAACATAATTCCCATTTTTAGGTAAAAATAATCATCTGCGTGTTACGTAACGTTTAGAAAGTAGGGGGGTAACACGAAACATTACGGCTCGTTACAAGGGGGGGGGTCAGTAATCTTCAAAAACTGTGTTATGTAATACTTAAACATTTGTTGTAGAGAATTTTCTCACAATTAATTTGAACTGCTGGTTTTCGCAATTGTCATTAGTGGGTATCAGACATATGACGACCATTTCAGTATCTTTAAAATCTAATTCTGTCCCTATAAGTGCTGCTAGGCCAGATCATAATCACACAAAACGTCATTATTTCCGATAGGCACTTTTTTGAAATTCGTAAAGCTTGTTACCTTGCGTCAATGTTTCGGATGCCACACCTACAAACAGATCGAGTGTGTAATGTGTGTGCGGGAGTTGTGCAACGTGAAGTTGCCGCATGATGTCCAAGTGGCACGCGCTAGCTGGCAGCACGTCCTAGCTCGTCGGTATGGGGTCAGGGTCCTTGGACATCCTATCACACATCGCAAACGGAAGTTCGCGTGCCTGTGGCGAAGAAAGGTTGTGGTATCCTTTCTTCAGGTCTGCCACGAAAAGAAAAAAAAACGAGAGAAACAGAAACTAGAAGGAGGAACAACAGGTCTGCTGTCACCAGTTGTTCCTAGCCGCGCTGAACTGTCATGAAAATCATACAAAAAGAAAATTTACCCCCCTTGCTGACAGTTCAGGCTATCAACCCACTCCATCCCTGTACCTGGCTAGGGTACAGGCCCAACCTATAAAAGGGTGCTGAAATGAAAAAAAAACGACAAAACAAAAAAACAATTAGGGCAACAACATTATAGAAAAGGAGGAGAAATGAGGGAAGCTAGAGGGGAAGAAGCTTCTGGAGTCCTGAAATTAAAGATAATATTTAATTCATCTTATTAACGATATATTCATAATAATGAAAAAAAACTAACATAGTCTGTACAATATATCCACAATAAAAAAATCTAACATAGTCTGATACAGTATGACTTAATCTTTATCCGTTATAGCCTGCAAATGTAACCCTACACCGTGAGATTGACTACTATTGCCTAATAAAGTTTTATCGCATCCTTGTTTGTTTGCAAATTCATCCACGTAACTAGCTGGGTTCGCTTTTGATCAAAGTAAATTCAAATGAACGTAAAAGTAACAGATTTTTATAATATCTAGCTAGATATTAACGCGATCAGACGGGACTACGCGCGGCTGAGATGCGTCAGTATCGCGGAATATAATTTCAAGTTAAATCGTAACTTACTCGTAGATGCGCAAACAACATGCTTATGCTATTGAACCAGTAGTGTAAACAAAATAATTTTAATTTATGGTTTCTCTAAATTAGTTTTTAGTTTGCTATTTACATATTTCGAGAGAAAGACCTGCCATACCATAATCTCTTGCCTACTTAGGCCAATTGCTTAAAATTCACGCGAATGTAAAAATGAGAGCCTCAGATAATATTCTTCCCGTATAACGAAACTTGCAATCGTAAATATATATGTATAATGACAAGTATGTAATATAAGGAAATTTAAGTTTAATAATAATTTAAGTGAAATTCATACATATCACGCCTAAACATTTCAATTGGCCGTGTTCAAATTTCAGCAGCCCAAATAAACTTTAAATCTAGATTAAGTTAATTCAAATGATTATGTATCTACTTGCATAAGCTATGAAAGGTATTATTGAAATAATTATATATCTAATACATAAGATATGAAATATTTTTATATAAAAGATACGAAAACTAACCTAGAAGAAATCTCTTACTAAACTTCCAAACTTCTTCTAAAACTTAAAAGTTCCCTTACAGCTAAGGACGAATGCTTCTGGTTAAAAAAAAATTTTCTTGTTGGTTTTGACCGTCGCTTCATTTGGCACGAAAACTAGTCAGCAATTGTTTCACGAATCCTTTACGCCTCTTTCAACCGACAGCTTATTTGGTTTCGTTTCGTTCTTGTACTCAAGCGAAATTGAATTTTTCTTATAAATTATCTGATAAACTACAAACAATATATGTCTAGGTAATAAAAAAACCAATTGGATAAAATCCTAACCGCGATGGTGTATTGACGTTGAAGTAAAGTGTAGCTATTGAACTTACATGCAATTCTATGTTCGATTTTTGATGCATGGATGGGGCTGTACTCTTCTCATGGAGCCCGAGTAATTACGGGGCTTTCCTTCCTTTGATGGATCACTTTTAACCAATTCTTTGGGTCACGAACCTCAACCAGGTCTTATGGTGGTTTGCTTGCCTTGATAACCTGACTAGGGACAGGGGTTAAAGATGCCGCTGAGCGTGCCTGGACATTCCCGACATTAACTCGCTGATAGTAATCAGCCCCAACGGCCTCAAGTTTTACTTGCTGTGTTACGTACTCTGAAATTTTTATAAAATTCGTAATCTCATTTATGTAATCTTTTTGGTTTTTAGGTAAAATTACCGCTTTGGACAATCAGAAGGAATGCAATTTAATGAAGTCGATGTTATCCCGCGTTTTCCATATGCTCTTTCTTCGGGAATATCCGTCGGGCTGCGAGCCAAAAGAGTTTCTTTTCCTCTGCCTTGTGTTTCTACAAGTGCAGATTAATGCGTTAAGCACATTCTGAACCAGGATGGTTCAGATAAATTTAGAATATTAAATTAAATTGAAACTAACCTCTGTGTGTAGATCTTAACCTGCTAGCTGTCACGGAATATTTGTTATCTTCTTCTTCTCATGAAGAGATTACATCCGTGGCACAGAGCAGGGATGACAACCACAGAGTGTGAAAGGGTATGTTTATACCAGAAAAGGATAAGGTGGGCTCACATTACAAGTGTTTCGTTAGTGAAAATTGTTTGCAATCTCGTCATACTGCTTGCTCCGCTTTCTTCAAACAATTAAATTCTTTGCACAATATTATTATTTTCAAAATAGCGGACGAAAGGAAAGGGTGGATTGCGACCCGGAAAGCTGAATGTTATACTTACAAACCCCACCGCCCTTCTCCTTCCCACAACCGATCACAAAAACAAATTCGCTGCCTACCCAAAAACGTTATTGAAACTATCGTTAACGAGAGAAATCTAATTGTTGACGTTCTTTATTTGCGATTATTTGATTTTCTTGAAAATATTTTTAAATTCAAAATTAAAATTAGTAAACATGCCGTTAACACTAAAAATTTTAATCGTAATCTTTTCATTTTCTTGCAAACAGTCAATTTCAAGAAATACCTCATCGCTTACTTTACTTATTTTTTGGGTTCCGTACCTCGAAACCAAAAAAGGAACCCTTATGGGATCACTTCGTTGTGCGTATGTCTGTCTGTCAACACAGACACTTGCAAATAAATCAAAACCGTTGAATCATTAAATTTGACAAGAAGCAAGGTCTCACAGGACAAGTAAAGGAAAAAATCCGAAACTTTGTATAGTTACATCATATGAAAAAATATTACCCTCGGTGCGCGTGTCAAACTCGCACTGGTCCAGCTTTTTTCTTACCACACCTCTTTTCTTGTACCTTAGTAACCTAAACGCTGTAAAAATTCTTGTTCTCAATTTAAAAGTGCTGCAAAAGTATACAAATATTCTTCATTCCATCGGAAAGCCAGTCTTTTAAAAGAAATAGATCCGAAAATCTCCTAGCAATTCGATAAACAGGCCGGGTGCTCGAAAACATTGATACTATTATAAACAGAGGCAATATCTTATTGAAGTGTTAATAAAATCTTCGCCAAAAGGCATCTAAATTATTTAATGCTGCCCATTATGGTAAAAGGAAACAAGCAAGTAAACTTTCCTAACGAACTGAATTCACCCTTTACCATTACGAGAACGTAGTCGAAATTGCGCTTACGGAGGGATTCTTATATCTCAGGTAAAAAAAATGATTCTTTTTATCTCGATAGAAAACTATTCAAAAATTGGCACACAAAATGTTATGCCGAAATTTGAAGTCTGTCTAGGCTTTCATGGAATTTCCAAACCCATGCTCATTTTCACTTCCAAAAACTTTGAACGCGTTTTTCGCAAAGTGGACTGTTTCATTAATTTAAAAATATATACAAAAAATTTTTATTTAACATGGATAAATTGCTAACACATGAAGCAGAACACCTTAAAAAACAACTTTTATTCGAAGGTTGAAAGAAAAGCCTAAAAAAATGTTTTTTAGCAAAAATTTTTTTAATTCGCTGTCTTCAAAGATTTATAACAAATTATAACCTGTTTTATTCGTTTCAGCTGAACATAGGAGCAGTGAGACGTCCCACCATCGAAAATGAGAAATTTTTTCAAATTGAAAAAAACTATAGTAAAATTTTTTATTTTTTAATGAAGCATTAAGTAAAATTATGCAAAAAGTCCGAAGCAAGTGCGTTGAACTTATCCTGTTAAATTAGCATTTTAAAATGACCTTTTTCACGCACTGAGAAACTAGGATCCCCACTTAAAGAAACAGATCGTGCAATACAAACTGAATCTATCTCAGCCATCAAGACATAACTTGTCGTCGCCAAAGACCACCTTCTTAAAAACTAAAAAGGAAATTATCAATTAATGTAGCACAATAGTAAAAATTACGCACCTGGACTATGTCGACTATATATTGATTGTTATTGCATTTACAAGTGTCTTAAAATAAAAGCATTTAGATGTACAGGGTGTTTCAGATCTGACGTGCAAAATGAGTAGGGTGATAGATCTCAACTAGGCAAACATAAATTTCAGTTTTTCATGGTATGCACATTACTCTTTAATTTGTATCTTTTGATCTAACCAAAAACTAAAAAAAACTAAAAACTACTATACCAATGGCCTTTCCAAAAGTGTCAATAATGTTGATCTAACTCCTACTATAGCAGGTACAAAAATGGTTGGCGTTTACTTAAAGTTCAGAATTTTCCCAAATTTTCTCCGAAATTCATGTAATTAGCACATCTCTGTTTTATTTTTATTAGATTGCACGTCTTATTACTTTTCCAAAAGGGTGCAACATGTCCACGTAGCCACGCAGAGAAAATATGTAGAAATTTAAACGTAGCAATCCAATCGGAGAATATTATAAAAATCAACAAATTCAAGAAATTAAACTCAAATGAATTCTTAAATGTTTTTTATTGAATTTAAAAATAAGTACAATTAAGCTTGATAAGTAACAAAAGCCGTTCAAATGTCCACCGCCACTTTGGATGCATTTCAACAATCTCCTTCTAAGTCCCTGTTTAAGGCGTATTGCAGCCAGCCTCTCCCGTATTTTCGTTGCTGCATACCCAATTCGGCTAACAAAATCCCCCTACTGTTAAGTGAACTTGAATGAACTTCATCCTGAATTGTTCCCCATAAGAACACTCCAATATGGTAAGGTCTGGAGATCTAGCAGGCACCTCATCTCGATGCACCTCATCCAATCCAGCGGTAAGGAAATTTTTCACTTAGTATTTCCTTCACAATGTTAGCCGTTTGCGCTGGTACTCCATCGTGTTGGTGAGACATTCCCCTAAGATTATCCATAGGGTTCTCCTCTATTAGATCTGGCAGTGTATTGTCCAAACGGTCCACATAAATTTTACTATTAAGCACTTGCGGCAAAATGAATGGTCCTACCAAATGGTTGCCGATGATACCAACCCAAACATTGTTACTGTATCTCTATTGGAATGAGGTCACCTTTGCTCTGTGTTCAATCAGGTATGAAGGTTATGGAAGTTCGTGATATCATTCCTGGTGAATTGACATTCATCTGTCCACAGAATTCGGTCCAGAACAGCTCTTTCCTCAATGTCGCGTTCCAGAAGCCAAGTGTTTAATTTCAGTCTTCTCTCGAAATCTCCAGTAGTCCTTGGGCTGGGTGCTAGTGATATTGACGTAATCCCCCTCGATGAATTACCCTCCAAACATTAGATGACGATACTCCTAATCGCCTTTCGACTCGTTTCGTGCTCTTCTCAGTGTCCTGCCTAACGATGGTGATTATTTGCTGCTTGACGTCGGCAGAAGTTCCCAGAAGTTTCGGGTCGTGTCTCCATGTCGTGTGAAGTTACACTTCCTGTTTCTCTTAACCTTTGGAAAGTCCGTGTAAATACCCCTCTTTGGGTCGCTCGCCGGTTAGGGAATCTCCTTTGATATTCTAGTACAGCCGCTCTTTTCCGTTTACTACACCATAAATGTAAATAATATTCGCGTATTCCTCAAATGTAAGTTCTACCATTTTTTAATAATTTTTGCTTAAAAATACCTATACTTATTGACTTGTTTTTCAAGTATGATAGGTATTCTTGCGGACTGACCCTTTTTTATAGCAAAATTGTCATCAGGTACAAGCAACAGAACGCCGTGATACAAGGGTGTGAATTCTGTGTTAGCCAGAAATTAGAACTAACATTTTTATAACTTTTTTGCAGTAATAATTAAAATTAATTACCTATTAACCCAAAACAAACATTTTCGTCCTTTTATCTTAAAAATTTTGTTAATTTAAAGAATTTCCTACCTAAAGTGCAATAAAAAAATTAGATATTCAAGGAGTTCTAAGGATGCGGTTTTTCTAGTCCTGTGTCTAACTTGCCATGTTGAACCTTTTTGGAAAGGTAATAAGATGGGAAATCCAAAAAAATAAAAAAGATCTGTACTAATACTTGAAATTCGAAGAAAATTTGAAAAAATGCTGAATTTTAGGTAATCGCAAACTATTTTTGTCACTTTTGGAAGTGACTGTACGTGTAATGGTAGGAATTAGATTAGTAGTGTTGACATTTTTGAAAAGGTCATTATGATAGTAGTTTTTTAGCGTTTGTTTGATGTCGCTATGTTCAAGAGATAAAAATAAAAGAGTAATGTGCATGTACCATGAAAAACTGAAATTTATGAATCAGCCTGCAACTCCTAAACGGCTGAGATTGCCCCCTCCCTGCCATACAATTTTTTGTTTCTAGTTGTGATCTGTGACCCCACTCATTTTCGCACGTCAGATCTTAAACACCCTGTATAGTCATTCAATAAAGATGATATCCTACAGCAGCTGGTCCAAGTCTCATCATCATATCATCAGTCTTCCTGAGAAATTTCAGTCAAGCCTTCCTTAAATAAATAAAATTATATACATCAAATAACAATAATATTTACCACCATATTCGCCAAGAAAAATTGTTTTCGAAGGTTAAAATTGCAGTAAAAATCTAACATACAGGTTCGCATCAATAAGGCTCAAAAAGTCGCAAAAACAACATCTCCAGACGCACAAGACTCCGGATCTTCGAACCGATCGTAAAGTCTGTTCTATTGTACTGCTGTTCAATATGGAAAGTCACCCGTCAAAGATCATCTAAACTGCAAGCCTTTGTCAAACCGGTATCTTCGGCGCATCCTTAACATCCAGTTACAGGAGGTCATTACCAACGAAGACCTACACAGACTTACAGGCCAAGACGGGGTAGACACCAGTATTGGCAGGCGAAAGTGGCAATGGATAGACCACACACTAAGAAGAGAGCCAAACAACGTTGCACTGCAGGCCATAGATTGGAATCCCCACGGGATCCAAGGAAGATGACGAATAAAGACGACCGGTGCAACACATGGAGAAGATCCGTCGAGAAGGAAGGTACCCAGATAAACAAATCGTGGTCACAGTTGAAGCCATTGGCACAGAAGCGAACGAGGTGGAGAGTCGGTGTATTAGGCGCACTATGTCCCACAAGGGGTTACAGGAAGCAGTGAAATACATTCTGCTTCTAATTTCAAGGCACAAGAAGACAAAAAATATAGCTTTAAAATTTACCTTTCATTCTGCTATGCACTTCACAAATAATCACTTTTTTAATAACTTAGCCACAATGACGCTTCCAAAGTAAAGATCAATGCGATACTGAGATCTGTCATTACCAGACATTACATTTTTGATGCATTAACAGTCATTACAAAGAAACAAAGGTAAAAACGAGGTACACAGAGTGTTGCGCATAATGTGTGCTAAAATAAGTAGGGTTATAGTCTACTCCACGCAGAGTCATCAAACAAACGCCAAAAAACTACTACTGTCCTTTCCAAAATTGTCAACAATGTTTATCTAGCTCCTGCCAAGTTTTAAAATCACCAAATATTCAGCATTTTTCCAAACTTTCTCCGGAATTCATGTAATTAATACATCGGTTTTTTATTTTTATAAAATTGCCCCTCTCATAATCTTTCCAAAAAGTTACAAGTTCACGTAGGGAAAGGATCTACAAATTTATACTTAGAACACCTTTTGGGCAATATTATAAAAATCTGCACTTAAAAGAAATTCAATTCAAATTAATCCTAAAATGCTTTT
The DNA here is from genome assembly GCA_964036015.1 of Leptarthrus brevirostris. Classification (NCBI taxonomy): domain Eukaryota; kingdom Metazoa; phylum Arthropoda; class Insecta; order Diptera; family Asilidae; genus Leptarthrus; species Leptarthrus brevirostris. The sequence continues at coordinate 32,528,616 of OZ038374.1, read as the reverse complement.
TATTGAATTCGAAATTTATTTAATTGTATTAGTATGTTACAAAAGCTGGTGAAAATGTCCTCCGCCACTTTCGATGCATGACAATAACCTGCTTCTAATTCCTTGTTTAAGGCGTATTTTAGCCAGCCTCCCCCGTATTTTGTTGTTGCTCTTTCATTGTTCTACATAAGAAAAAATCCAATGGCGTAAGATCTGGAGCGCTAGCAGGCCAAGGAATCGGTGTACCTCGTCCAATCCAGCGGTCAGGAAATTTTTCATTTAATATTATCTCACAATGTTGGCAGTATGTACCGGGGCTCCATCGTGTTGGTAAAACATTGCCCTAAGGTTATCCAAAGGGATGTCCTCTAGTAGATTTAGTAGTGTATTTCCCAAAAAGTTGATTTTTACGCACTTGTGGAAAAATTAATGGTTCTAATAAATGGGTGCCGATGATACCAGCCCAAACATTGGCTCAGAATTTGGGCTGAAAGAAGGTCCGGTTGTCCTATGTAGGAAAGTATTCGACCAGGTATGGAGATTGGGGAAGTTTGTGATACCATCCCCAGTAAACTGCGATTCATCCATCCACAAAATTCGGCCTAGAAACGCCCCGTTCTACATGTCAGAGATGTCTAAAGATGTGGTTTTTCTAACGCTTTCTGAACCTAGACATGTCGCGCCCATTTGATGATTAATCTAGTAAAAATAAAAAGAGCTGTACAAACTACAAATTACATGAATTTCGGAGACAATTTGGGAAAATGCTGAATTTTTGGTAATTTCAAAACGATTTTTCACTCTTGGAAGTGACTGTACCATTGCAGTTAGATCAATATTGTTGAGAATTTTGGAAAGGTCGTTCTGATAGAAGTTTTTTCGCGTTTGTTTGATGTCGCTGCGTTGAGTAGATCAAAAAATAAATACAAAATAGTTATGTGCATGCCATGAAAATTGTAACTTTATGAATCACCCTGTAAAAACGGTTGAGATTCCCCCCCCCCCCCCCTGCTATACAATTTTTTGTTTGTCTAGATGAGATCTATCACCCCATTCATTCACTGTATTCAAGGAAAAAAGAGAAAAGAGCCAGGTAACACCCATAACGAATCTGATCATGGATTTGTATCCCATTCTATTCACTTTTGCTGGATCTTCGCAGAAGTGTGTTCCCATGATCCTTATTACCGAATACGATCGTAAATATAGACAATTTAGAATTGAATGAGATTAAAAGGAGAATATTGTACTTGCATGAGTTGCTAGCTTTAGGTCCATTGAATTCTAAATTTTATATTTACGATCGATTGCAATCGAATCGTATTCAGTAATGAGGCCCTTTTTTTGCGATAAGACATTGGCATTGGCTGAGAATGTGCAAAACGGTCTCGTCTTCTTCTTCGCAAACTCCGCATATTATTATTATTATTATTAGGAATGGACCTAAGGACTAAATCACCCTTAAGTCACTTCGACCAAGATGATCTTTTGTGACATGATCCTGATTCAACCTTAAGCCACCCAATCAAGCTTTAGTTCCTTAATTATACCTATAATTTCTTTGGGGACTACCTTAGCTGTGATGGGAAAGTCCCACCGAGATGTCTGAGACTGAAACGGCCGAGGGCCTCACAGTGACAGAGGATGTGTTCCGCTGTCTCCTCCTCTTCCAAACAGAAGCGAAAGGTATACTCTTCAGCTAGCCGCATCTTTATTAGGTGGTAGCCCAAGGGGCAGTGACCAGTTAGAAGTCCTGTTATGAGCCTTAAATCTGGTCTGCCGTTTCCATTTTCTATTTTGAGTAGGTTATAAACCTCTTTGCTTGTCTTAACCCTGGAGTATTTGTCCAGTGTGAGTGCTTGCGTTTGTCCTCCCATAACCTGATACGCACTGCCAGTCGGTTTTTCGAGCAGCCGCAGAATGGCTCAGGTCCGATGAACTGAGAATCCGCACCTTTGTAAGTCAGGTGATCCGCCTTCTTATTGCATTCAATACCATCGTGCCCTGGCACCCAGGCCAGCGTGATGCTGTTGCACTGAGCCAGTTCTTTAAGAGAATTGGTACAGTCCCAGACAATTCTAGACTCAAAGGTGTAGGACCCCAGAGCCTTGAGTGCCGCCTGACTGTCAGACATTATGTATATTTTGGCACCGCGTATACCTCGATGTGTAATTTCACGTGCCCAGAGTTCGATGGCGTGTATCTCTGCTTGAAAGATGATTAGTGCAGAACCAAGCGACTTGTGCAGCCGTATTCTGGGTCTATAGACCCCGATGGCCGTCAGCTGGCAGGTACACAGGGGGTCAACGTGTAACCTATGGTTGCGCGCCGTAACTGTGTACACTGACAGAAGTGCGACTGCAACCTCCTCGTGGTGGCGGCTGGTAACAGGTTCCTGGTATGGTCATGTCTCTGCCAGGAGTTCTGGCTAATAGTAGTCGGGCGGAGAGAAGGATACTCTCTTAAATAAAATACCCCAGTCCAAGGTGGAACAGCATACGCCGACGGACTCGTGGCCATTAGTATGCGAACTCCGGATACCAGGCGACCTCCGGTTTTATCTAGCCTTGCCGTGACATCGGGGATCTCTGTCACGGTGGACCTCCACTTCTCCCCTACTCGTGGGAACAACATGAATAAGGAAAAATCAAATAATGATGAGGGTGGCACCCCTCTAAAAGTGCCAACCTCTGAGGCTGGAACAAGGCCTCAAATGGCAGCGAACGAACCAATGGACCAGGACAATGTAAGTCCTGCCAGGGTGTCCGAGCTGCCAGAAAACACTGAGGGCGGAACCTCTTCAAAGGATCCAACCTCGGAGGCCAACCTAAGGCCCCAAATGACAGAAGACATGCAAGTGGATCTGGATAGCGTAAGTCCAGCCAGGCTGTCTGACGTGTCACTGATGTCCGATGAGGAACTCATTACCGAATCGGTTGACAAACCTAAGGCCGCAAAGGACTCAGGGATAAGTCCCGAGGAGGTAATGAAAGACAGCAAACCAAAGAGGAAAAACCTTAGCGGAGCTGCCAAAAAGCGCTTCAAAAAACTGTTGTCAGAGGGACACAACCCGGAAGCAGCTAGATTACTAGCGATGGCTCCCAGGGTAGTGGCACCAGACAGTGGTAAAAGAAGCCGGACGGAGGACTCCCCCACTGGAACTATAGAGGCCAAAAGGAAGAAAACTCCAATCACTACAACAGAGGCTAAACAGGAGTCACCCGCAGAGGGAAGCAAGACTCCAGCAGCCCCCTCGTACAAGGAAGTCGCGGCAGGAGTGCGCATGGGCATCCTACCGGACAAATTCCCTGAGGTATCGCTAACGACCGAGCAGCTCGTGCTCGTTCAAAGGGCGATCCTCAGAAAAATCCGGGACAATAAGAACAGCGAGGTTAAACCCGCATTCTATGGTACCGGACATAAGCCAGGCTGGTTGATGATCAACTGCGCTGATGAAGCCACCTCAGTATGGCTCAAGCAGTCTGTGGTTGAGCTTCAGCCATGGGAAGAGGCAAAACTAAGGGCGGTCGGGGAGGAGGAACTTCCCCGCTCCAAAGTCCTGGTAGGCTACTTCCCGGATAGCCAGGAACTTACAAATGGGGAGATCCTTGACCAAGTCGAGGGTCAAAACCATCAACTAAGGGTCTCGGCCTGGAGGATACTGAAGAGGGAAACAGAGGGAACATCCACTGTTGTAGTCCTCTCAGTAGATGACTTCTCGGCTAAGGCTCTTAAAAAGACCTTCAAGGTCAACTATATGTTCGGGCAGGTGCAGCTCAGGCCCAAAAGTGGGTTTGCTAAGGCCCAGCTTCCGGCGGGGTCTAGCTCCAAGGAAGCTAAAAACCCGACGGGGCGGGCCACTAAAGCAAGTCCTACGGTCTCGAGAGGTGGGGCGACTCCAGCACCGGTCAAAACCGCAACTGGTGTCAAACAACCAGCGGGGCAGACGGCTCTGGTTCCCTCAACCTCTAAAGACCAAAAAGTGGGATGCTCTACGGCCACTACAGGCACAGGGCTGCACTCAACCCGAACTGATCTGGTTCAAACATCACCCAAGGTGACACTTGTGGCACCGGGCACCTCCAAGGCCCACATTGAACCAGACAGGAAAGTGGAAGTGACAGGGAAAAATACGCCTGCCACCTACCAATTAAAAGGCTCTGTAAAAGAGGGCCGGCCAAAATCCCGAAGGACCGATGGATCCAAAGGAAAAAGGCCGTCACACTCTGCCAAGGGCAGCCAATAGAGTCACTCTAAAGTTCCTCCAAATCAATCTCCATCATGCTAAAGCTGCCACTGATGTGCCTTGATGTTCAAGCCAAAGATTAACTTTCTTCCTATTCCAGAGCTAACCACTAGGGATCTGGTAGCAGCTTTAGTTGATGTGCCAACGCACCGGGGAAAACAGGGGATTGTTATAGCCTCTGCCTATTTCCCTGGAGACTCGGACCAACCACCACCTCCAAGGGAAATTACGCAGCTATTGTGCTACTGCCAAAAGCACAATAGGAAGTTTATCATTGGATGTGATGCGAATGCCCACCACACTATCTGGGGAAGTACCGGGATAAACAGCCGAGGTGAGTACCTTTTAGATTATTTCATTAAAAACAATATTGAAATATTAAATAAAGGCAATAAAGCAACCTTTACTAACATTGTTCGTCAAGTAGTTCTGGATCTTACGATAGCCAGTCCAAACTTGGAGAACAACATTAATAACTGGCACGTGTCGGATGAGCCCTCTTTATCAGATCATAAACATATAAGATTTGACATGGAGGTCCCTCAGCTGCAGCTGGAAGCGGTCAGAGTTCCTAAGCTAACCAACTGGGACATCTACCGGGAGCACATCAGGACGCATATACAAGAACTCGATGATGCCCCGATAGAATCCCAGGAGGACCTTGAAAGGGCCTCAAAACAGCTACAAGACCTGATCGTACAAAGCTATGAAAATAGTAATCCTGTCAGACGCAGAGAGGCAGCTAGAGATGTGCCTTGGTGGAACAGGACACTAAGCAAACTAAGAGCTAAATCAAGAAAACTCTTTAATAAAGCTAAGCGCTCAGGAGCCTGGGATGACTACAAGCAGACCCTGACTGAGTATAACAAAGAATTAAGGAGATCCAAGAGGACAACCTGGAGAAAGTTCTGTGAAGAGATTGACAATCTACCTACAACAGCACGACTCCAAAAAGTACTCTCAAAAGATCACTCCAATGGCATAGGCCTCCTCCAGAGAACTGATGGTACTTACACCATTGATTCTGAGGAAACACTGAAACTACTCTTGGAAACACACTTCCCTGAGTGTTCACTGACAGAAAAAAATAGAGGAACTCAATCACTCCTTGTGCGCGGTGGTTCAACACGCAGATTGAGGAGCACCTCGGGCAAAATCTTCACAGCCGGGACGGTAAGGTGGGCCATCAACTCCTTTAAAGCCTACAAATCTCCTGGTGGTGACGACATCTTCCCAGCTCTTCTGCAGCAGGGCTTAGATGATCTGTTGCCAATACTCACTAAAATATTTAGGGCTAGCTACCAACTCAGCTACATCCCCAGTCCGTGGAGGGAGGTAAGGGTCGCTTTTATACCCAAGAGTGGGGGGCGACCAGCGGACCAACCCAAGGCATATCGACCGATCAGCCTATCCTCCTTCCTTCTCAAGTCAATGGAGAAAATCATTGACCAAAATATTAGGTACGGTTGTCTGAAAGACACGCCGCTACATGCAAACCAGCACGCATATCAGGCAGGCAAATCAACGATAACAGCACTATACAATCTGGTTGGGAAACTGGAGGATGCTGTTAATGGTAGGGGCATTGCCCTTTGTGCTTTCCTAGATATAGAGGGTGCTTTTGACAATACGTCTTTCACGTCCATCGAAGGAGCGGCCACCGATAGAGGTATTGATCTGCCGACGGTCCAATGGATTGGGGCAATGCTGAGTAACCGGAATATCACAGCGAGGCTGGGGGACAATTCGGTAACAGTACGGGCCACCAGAGGTTGTCCTCAGGGGGGAGTTCTTTCCCCACTGTTGTGGTCACTTGTTATCGATGATCTCCTGGTCAAACTGACCAACGCTGGCTACGATTGCCAGGGCTACGCAGACGACCTGGTCATTACAATCGAGAGCAAGCAGGATAGAATCATTTCAAGAAGACTGCAAAATGCTCTGAACATGGTACAATCCTGGTGTACTAGGGAGCGGCTCAGAGTCAACCCTAGTAAAACAACCATTATACCGTTCACAAGGAAAAGGAAGCTAAGGCTAGAGGCTCCTACTCTTGAAGGAACACGGATAGAATTCTCAAGTGAGGTCAAATATCTAGGAATAATTCTAGATCAAAGACTCACTTGGAATCCTCAACTTAATAGGGTTACAGGGAAGGCTATGAGTTCCCTATGGTCCTGCCGAAGACTCTTTGGAAGGACCTGGGGACTAAAGCCCAAAATGGCCCTCTGGGCATATGAAACAATCATAAGACCCGTAGTCACCTACGCAGCTCTCGTGTGGTGGCCAAAAGTAGAACAAAAGACAGCGCGATCCACACTGCAAAAAATGCAGAGGTCAGCATGTCTAGGAGTTACAGGAGCCATGCGCACATGCCCCACGGCAGCTATGGAGGCCCTACTAGACCTCCCCCCTTTACATCTGCATCTAAAGAAGGAGGCTGCCTCAAGCGCAATAAGGCTGACTGGCGCCAATCTCCTTACAGCAGGGAACTGGTCTGGTCATAGGAAAATCCTTGAAGAATTCAAGGGTGATCTGGTGATCAACTCAATAACAGATATTATGCCGAAGAGGCATAACTTTGACATACCATTCAAGCTGATCCTAGAGAGCAGAGATTATTGGCTTAGTAATAGACATATCTTTGAACGGGGATCTCTGGTTTGGTACACGGATGGATCCAAGATGGAAGACAGAACGGGCATCGGGGTCTTCGGACCAAGATCAAGGATATATAAATCGCTTGGTTCTACACCAACCATCTTCCAAGCAGAGATACATGCTATCGAAATCTGCGCACGCGAAATTGCCAATAGAGGAATACGCGGTGCTAAAATATACATTATGTCTGACAGTCAGGCGGCACTTAAGGCTTTAGGATCCTACACCTTTGAGTCTAAAATCGTCTGGGACTGTCTCACTGCACTCAAAGAACTGGCCCGGAGCAACAGCATCACGCTGGCATGGGTACCAGGGCACGAGGGCATCGAAGGCAACGAGAAGGCGGATTACCTAGCGAAAAAAGGTGCGGATTCTCAGTTTATTGGACCGGAGCCATTCTGCGGCTACTCTAAAAGCCGAATAGCAATGCGAATCCGGACATGGGAGGACGATTGTAAGCACTCACATTGGATAAATATTCCAGGGTCAAGACAAGCAAAGAGGTTTATAACCTACTCAAAACAGAAAACGAAGGAGCTGCTCTCACTCAGCAGACCAGATTTAAGGCTGATAACAGGACTTTTAACTGGTCACTGTCACCTGGGCTACCACCTAAAAAAGTTAGGACTGGCTGATGATGACACCTGTCGTTTCTGTCTAGAAGAGGAAGAGACTGCGGAACATATCCTCTGTCACTGTGAGGCCCTCGGCCGCATGAGGCTTAGACACCTTGGTGGGGCTTTCCCATCACCGACAGACATAGCCAAGATAGCCCTCAAAAAAATTTTGGGTCTGATAAAGGAACTAAAAATTGACGGGGCGGCCTAATACTGAACCTGGATCAGGTCACAAAAGATCAAATTGGTCGCAGTGACTTAAGGATGCGGAAAGTCCTTGATCCAACCCCTTAATAATAATAATAATAAATAGACCCCGATGACCGTTCTGTCTTCCATCTTGAATCCATCCGGATATCTCTGCTCTCAAGGATCAGCTCGAATGGTATATAAAAGTTTTGCCTTTTTGGCATGGCATCTAAGATTGAGTTGATCACCGGATCATCCTTGAATTCTTCAAGAATTTTCCTGTGACCAGTCAGATGACCTGCTGAGAGTACTATGAAGCCTTATTGCGCTCGAGGCAGCCTCCTTTTCTAGGTGTAGATGCATATACTGGAGTCCACTACTCCTATTCTACTGGCATGTCCTGTTACTAGACCTACATAAGTTTTCAGTTGGGCCTTATTCAATCTAACAATTTCTTCGGATACATGCATTGGGAGTTCACCCAAACCCTCTAGTGTGTTAAGCTTTATCGGATCACCCCCCCCCCCCCCCCCCAAATCTCTAAGCATAAAGTGAGTTGGGGGGTAGGTAAAGCTAAAATGTAAAGCTGCTTCTTTGTAAGATATTCCTGGATTTCTTTTTTGACTTCCTGGACAGGGATACACAATTTCATTGTTGTTAATGTTTCTTCGTTTGCACCAGATCGTTTGCTTTTTCATTACCTGGGATTCTAGTGCCGCGGCACGTATCCTATAAGGTGACCTCATTTTGGTGCCCTAACTCCCCCGTGTCTCCAGGTTTAGTTCAAAACAACAGCCACGCTCGTTTATTGAGCACTCTGTGTAAATTGCCGTCATGTTTTTTTAGTTCACACTTTTGTCGATCCATTTTATTTTTGTCGTAAAGTACTCTTCGAGGTTTACCTCCATATTAAGATTACCAATCTGGAGATCCTTCCGCGAATATTCTTTCAATCGTTCCTGCAGGCTTTATTCATGCGTAAACGTGTAACCGAATTTAGTGCCACACCGACACGGAATTCCAGTGGAGTTATATTTAATGATTTCGAGGACCCTAATCGGTGTCAACTCTACTCATGTGTTGCCTAAACAGCTCATGCATTGCACCTAGTCCATTGTCTACTAGTTTCTGCCAGACTACTGTATGTTATCATGGGTCTGAGTACGCAATTGTACATCCATTTTATGATACAGGGTGATAATTCCCCTACTTCCCCAATTGTTTTTCTACACGCCCAGAAAGCTTCTAGTGCTTTGTTTCTATTTTCCTGTAGATTTCTAGAACAATTTACTTTCCCGTCCACCAACAACCCAAAAATTTGGCCTCATTCTTTATGGTGAGCCTGGTGTTGCAAGGGAAACTATCTTCCGTAATTTCTGTTCTCTGATAAAACAACAGAGTTCTATTTTGTCTGAGTTAATTTTCAGTCTGCAGCCTTCAGCCCATGTTGATTGCTTCTTGAAGTAAATATCCCGGATTTTCTTCAAACTTACCACTTACTGGTTAGATAGGTCATCTGCATAGCAAATTATGTACAGACCCTTATTTGACAAGACTTCTAGTAATTCATCGATCCTTGTGGAGTCCCTCTATTTACTATCATTTACTGTCAATTTTTCGTTTTCGAAAATCGTTTTAATGATTCGGTTTTCCAACATGAACTCGATCCGGCTGACCTTGTTGAAGCAGCCCTTGTACATCATTGCTTTTTCAAGATGGTATACTAGGCGATGTAGAATCGACCGATCTTCTCTTTATGTAGGCGTGTTGGCAACTTAATAGTTGATTTATGCATATTTGCTTTCTTATCTCCAATACCACCAGCTTTTCTTGGTTTTTCAGTAGGATTGAAGTTAAGCTTATCGGTCTATATGCATTTGGTGTGTTAAGCGCTGCTTTCACGCATGCCATAGTGAGCCAACTGAGACAAAATTTCAAGCCAACCAAAACCAAGTTGTCTCAGTTCAGGAAATATCAATTTGTACAGATGTTAATATAACGCTTTTTCCCAATTGGAAATTTCAAACATTCGTTGACGCAAATTGCTGCAGCCATAATTACAAATACAAATTTTTTTATTTTAATTCGCTAAGTCTCACTTCTCAGGCTCCAAAAAAGTGGGAAGAGGTGCATTCACGCGACACGTCTCAATCTGATGCAGCAAACAGCGAAATTATTTATATGTTGTCCATGCTTTTGCTGATGCTGTCGGCTGACGTGCAATCTGGTGCGGCTATAAAGATCCACTTTGCACTACATTTCACCCACAGTGCATACACTGCACCCTCATGCATTTCTAGCTTCAGTCATGCTAACCACTGAAATATATTAAATGAAGTGAAAATTTTGCAAAAAAAAAATGGGCTCACTTTTCGATAAAGAAGACCTAAAAACAACCCGAGCCACCTAAGCAATTAAATCCTTTTCTTTCCCTTTCTGGGTAAGCTTAAAGTTCAGTATAATTATTGCACAATATAAAAGAATTCATTTCACTGCTTGTAAGATTGTACCCATATGAGATAGTAGGCTATAAATATATATGTAGTGACCTCTGTGAACATAGCTGTAATTGGTTTCACATCGAAATCGCTACGACATAAATATGATATAGATCTTGTGTTGGTTGGTTGGTTTTCAAGGGGGTTATATCTTCCATGCACTGAGGCCTTTAGTGGTCCGTTGTACGCCCCCTGCTCGGCAGCGCACCCTAAAGTCCACTGTCGAGCCAACTAATCCCCGTAACGAATTGGATAATTCGATTATAACCTGATTTCTTAACTTGTGCTAAATCTTCGCAGTAGTATGTTCCTAAGATTCTAGATCTTTTTTGCGTAAGGGCTGGGTATTGGCCGAGAACGTGTAATACGTCTCGTCTTCTTCCCCATATCCCCTGCATAGACTAGTATTCGACCTTCCCATTTTTATGGCATGCGCCCTTAATCTTGCATGTCCTGTCAAAAGGCCAACAAGAAGTTTCAGTTTGGCTTTGTTGTTTCTTTTCAGATTCATGTGCATTGAGAGTCGGATCCCTCCCATTTTTCCTTGTGCCTCCTCGTTACCCATTCCATGGTTTCTTTTTTAATTTCATGGATGGGTATGCTCAGGTTGAGCATTATTGGAGTGTTCTCATTTGCGCCTCTCCGCGCCAGCTCATTTGCTTTTCCATTTCCTGGGATGCCACAGTGCCCGGCCCGTTATGCTCAGGTTGAGCCTTATTGGAGTGTTCTCATTTGGGCCTCTCCGCCCCAGCTCATTTGCTTTTTCATTTCCTGGGATGCCAGTTCCCCAGCCCGTATATTAGGGTGACATCGTTTTTGTCTCCCTAGCTCCGTTAAGGTCTGTTTACATCCCTCTATCGTTTTGGATTTTACCTCGGCGTTAGAGATTTGATGGACGCCTGGCTATTCGTGCATATTGCAATCCTAGAGGATCTTACTCCAAGTTCTATAAGCTGTTTAACTCCTATCTCTATCGCTGCGATTTCACATTGAAGAACCGAGGAGGAGTCGTTTACCTCTCCTCATAACTCAAGGTTAAGTTCCTCGCACGATGTTCCAAAACCACAGCCACGCTCGCATTTTGAGCCGTCTGTGTAAATCGCTAGTGTTTTCATGGATCACCCCATTGTTGATCCATTCACTTTTAGTCGGGAACTGAGTTTTGAAGATTGCCTCTAAATTTGGGTTATCAGTTTTGAAGTCACAGCAATCTTCTTCCTCAAACAGCTCTTAATCGTATTACCATTACATACTCGGTCGTTCTTTTCATGCTGGGTTTGAATTCCCCTTATCTTCCACAGTTTATTCATACGTAAACGTATAGCCGAGTTGAGTGCCACTTGCTTAACGTAGAATTCTAGTGGAGTAATATTTAGAATGACCAAGGCCCTTGTCGGTGTTGACCTGGTAGCCCCCGTTATGCCTAGACAGAAAATACATTGGGCCTGGTCCATAATCTTCTGATTTCTGAGCACCTCCATCGCTTTCCACCAGACTATCTCTCCATGCGTTATCATGGGTATGATTACACATGTGTATATCCATTTTATAATATAGGCTGATAGTCCCCATACTTTACCTATACACGTATATACCATTTCTACACGTCAAGAAAGCTCTTACCGGTTTGTTTTTCTTCTCGTGTAGGTGCCTCGCCCAATTTAGTTTCCCGTCCATCAGCACACCCAGAAATGTGGCTTCATTCTTTAAGGTTAATCTCGTGTTTCCGATGCACGGGGGAACTATCTTTCCTAATTTATGTCTTCTGGTGAAGCATCAGAGTTCCGTTTTATTTGGGTTTATCTTCAGCCCACAATCCTGGACCCGTATTTGGTTTCTCGTCTCGATTGATTGAGTCGACAAAATTCTTCTTTCGATCTGTGTACTATTTGGTATTTGGCAACTCGATCGAATCGACAAAAAAGAGTTACCATTTGAAGCACAAACTTGTTATCTAAATTATGAATTGTAACCAACGTATCATCTATTTGAACTGTAAAATTTGTTGTGCAATTAGTGTTAATTTGAAAATTTTAAAATATTCCTCAGGTAGTTCGGTAATTTTAAACAAATGTTGTTAATGGGCTCAATCAAGATACATTCTCTACCGGACGAAATGAATGAAAGAGTTCATATCAAATCACTACGAGATTCATCCAACCCCTTATCAGTACGAGACTCTAGGTATAAACAACTTTTTATAATAATCAAAATACCTTGTTAAAACTACTTTTTCATGTCGATTTGTTAAACAATTTCGCTTAAGTAAAAAGGCTTTTTGCTATCTGCTAGACCACTTTATAAGCGTGACCTCAAGTCAGAAAAGAGCTGCATCAATACCGCCTATTTTTTGCAACTGGATCATTTCAGGAGACTATTAGAGAATCCTACTTAATTGGAATTTCGCAACCAGCAATTGATATTTACTTACATTTTTACATCCGCTTCTTGCCTGACATTACATTATAGTCGACAACGTCAATATCATCGAGAGTTTGGTCGATCACCGTCGACTGCAAACTTGTCGATATCGAGTTACCAAATACAAATTTCTTGATATCGACATCGAGTCGAGAAACCAAATACTTGCCCTGCGTCCAAGAGGTTGCCGGATCGATTGCTTCTTGTAGTATCCCAACTTCTTTCTTCAAACTTACCTCTGACTACTATCGCTAGATCGTCCGCATAACAAGTTACGTAGAGACCTTTCTCCGATAGGGTTTCAAGTAGTTCATCAATCACTATCAGCCACAGGAATGGTGAAAGAATTCCTCCTTGTTGAGTTCCTCTATTTACCCGCGCCGTCAGTTGTTCATTTCCGAAACTCGTAATTATAATTCGGTCTTCTAGCATGGACTTGATTATACTGTGATCTGTCCCATTCTCCCTCAACCCATAAAGAATCTTATCGATTCTGACGTTGCTGAAGGCCCCTTCTATATCAATGAAGCAGCCCAACGCTACTTCTTTGTACATCAATGCCTTTTCCACTTGATGTACTAGGATTTGTATAGCGGAATCAACCTAACTACCTTTCATATATGCATGTTGACAACTTGATAGTTAGTTTATGCCTATCTCTTTCCTTACCTCCCATTCTATGAGTCTTTCTCGACTTTTCAGTAGGAATGATGTAAGGCTAATTGGTCTATAAGCATTGGATGTGCTATAGTCAATCTTATTTGGTTTGGGTAGAAATACTACCTTCTCCACTTTCCAGTTTTTAGGAGTGTAACTGAACTTTATACACGCTCTAAAATGTAGGGTGATTTATATGGGCTGAAGGATTTTATTGCCCATCTTACCTTGTCTAAAGTAAACAGTTTCTTCGCTTGCTCCTCTTCCATCCCAAGGGGTAGCTTCTTCCCTCGTCGATTCCCCCTCCACTAGGGTACTCCCCGGGAAGCTATTTGTAGGTCTGTTCCACCGATTTTTGTGCACAAACTTTCCGTGCAAATACTTACTCATATGGTGGGAGAAAAGGTGTACACAAACCAAAAAGTCGAGGGAACATGTTTCATGCAAACTCGTAAAAATCAAGAAGAAAATTCACAGAACACACGGAATCTATTTAAACCGCATTTCTAATTATAAATTGTTAATCTAACTAATTTTCAATCACCAACTTTTGCTTTATTAATAACTTTATTCAATAATTCACTCATTGACTATGAAACAGGCACTCAACCTAAACTCACTTTCTAAACCAAGCACCGAACAGCTGTTTTTACTTTTGTGAAAAGAGATGGCCGATCATGCACCAGCAAAAAAGTTTGGGTAAGTTCGTGCAGAAGGGGAACATGTGACGTCACTTTTTTCTCCGCCATTTTTCCGTGCACGAAGCGCTAGGGAACGCAAAATGTGTTAGTTCGTGCACATGCGGGATCCCACATTCTGATCAGGGAACAGACCTTGTATTGTATTGTATTTGGATGATTTTTCGATAAGTTCTAACTGGCTTTTCGAATTAGACAATATTTTTTCAGTCTAGCTGACTCACCCGTGCTTTTGGCTAGTAAAAACTTTCCATGATTCCCTCTGGACTAGATCTTAATCTAACTTTAAATTTTACAAAGCAATTAAAACTGAAAAACGAGGCACAAAAGAAAATTAACGAAAATTGTTTATTATGAACAAAATTAGGCGTAACAATTCAATTAAACGAGAATTAAGAAAAATTCTGTTATAATGAGACATACGGCATTCTGATTTTTATTGTGACATTTCCTGTTCGCTTACAAGTACATCAATAATCCATACATAACGCAAAGGCGAAAAATGTATTGAAAGTTTGGCGATTTTAATGCGTTAAAAATTCTAAAAAAATATACTTTTCATGTTTAGTTTCAAAAGAAAGTTGTACACCGCTAAATGAAAATAAAATTAGATGGGAATAAGGTTTTTTAGGAGAAGAAAACAAAAGACTTATGAGGCTGGTGAGAAAGTAGCAGTTGCTTCGATCTATGGGATCTGCTGAATCTAATCGCAATTTAGAACGAAGGTTGTAAGGTGTGCAGCTACAAAGCAAGAATTCTGCCACTCAAAATGTAAATTGAGTTTGCACTGCGGCTGCAAAGATGCTGTGGTTGCTGTACAAGCGCGCAAGTGTTTTTTTATAATAGCCCCTTCCGCGCCACACTGTCCCACGCGACAGTAGATATAATAGATATCTTCCTCTGATTTCTTCGCCTCCATTGTCTTTTCGGATTTCGACTGCTTCTCCATCGTCTCAGCTCAGAATGTTTTATTTTTGCTGTCGGTAAAGTCCTGTTAAGAGCCATTTACAAGTTTTCAATCAACATCAACCTATGACACCATCGCTGAATGAATGAATCAAATGTTTCGCTGTTTAATTCTTGTTGCAATTTCATCTCGAAAGCCTTGACCGATCAACTTTGCAGCCTTGCATTTCAATAACAGTTATCAATAGGGCTGCGAAAATTGACTTGGGTTAGTCAAACCGAAATTCATCTTATCTCCCACATGTCCCTAAAAGATACAAACAAATATTATATATAAAAGAAATGTGTTACGTCAACTTTATTTACCTGGTAGGTCGATTCTTGTGAGAGAATGCCATCCATTTGCGACATCTGTCCATAGTCTTGTGATAAATCTGGTTGTTGTGACAAGCTAAAACCAGGCTGACTCATGTTCTGCTGTGTAAGCGGGCCTCCTTGACTAGATCCACGCATTTTTTGCTGTGTTTTAACACTTTTCACCTGTCTTCGACCCTGTTTAGCGGCTTGAATTGCTTGCTGGTGTTGGTTGTAGAATCTTGGTGGTATATTGCTCATGTTCATAAACATTCCAACTGGAACTGGCATGTTGTTCATAGCTGCTTGAGCGCGTTCCGGTGATATATAGCTGATGGAATCATGGTGATTACGTGCGAACATATCCATTGCCATATTACGTGGCGGATATCCCATTGATGGATTCATTGGCGGTTGTGATGGGTGTCCGTAACCCATAGCGCCAGATTTATCATAAACAGACCCAGGCATCATCGCTTCCTTCGCATCGTACATAACATTAGACATAAAGTGGGTTCCAGGATTAAGGGTATTTACTATTTTTTTGGGCTTCTGGAATTGTATTAAAGACTCCTTCAAATTGTTTAGGGAGCCTTCAACTAAAACTTTACGATCTTTATAGAAATTGAGCAGATGATTCCACAGTGGTTGTTTTGAGAGAACTTTCGGATTTCCAACGATTATAATGCCGTACTTGGATCGAGTGAGGGCCACATTCAAACGCCTAGGATCATTTAAAAAGCCTATACCTTGATGTTCGTTAGATCTAACACAAGACATAATTATAATGTCTTTCTCACGACCCTGGAACGCATCTACGCTAGCTATTTCTATTTCTTGATATAGTTTTGAATGCAAACTGCCCTGGTATTGCATGTACTGAACCAGATAAGCTCTCTGTCCCTCATATGGAGTGATAATTCCGATTTGTTCCGGTTTGACTCCGGCTTTCAAGAAACGTGTAGTTATTTTCTCAACATTGGCTGCCTCTGTTCTATTTAGATATGAAGTCCCCGAGCCTGCAATTTCCTCTTGACCTTGTGTCACCAAGAAAAACATCGGACGATCTGTCTGAGGCCAAGGGAAATCTACTTTGAGTTTTCTATCGTCGGCACATACCCCGTTCTGCAAACTTCCCTCGTAGAAAAAGTTTGATGGAAACTGTGAAAGTTCCGGATGCATTCTATATTGGACTTCTAACCGAAACGGTCTTATTCCTAGAACGACCAAACGTTCAAATAAACTTTGAGATAAACCAGCCTTGGCAGCTTTTTTACACATAACTACTGGCCCAAGCTGACAGTGATCGCCAACTAAGATCAATTGTTTAGCCCCCAAAACTACAGGCACCATACATTCTGGCTCCGTTGATTGCATGCTTTCGTCTATCAAAATTGACGAAAATTTAATACGAGCCAAACGGGGGTCGCCAGCCCCTACACAAGTGCAACATATAACATCAGCAGCCTCAAGCAGCTCGCGTTCAGCAGCCTTCTTTAACATACGATATCTCTTTTCATCTGCTGAGCTTAATTCACCTGTCTCATCTTTTAACTGTTGTAGCTTTTTCAGTTCCACATTAGTTTCCATATTTCTTATCTGATTGTGTAAGGCAAGGAAGCTTACAGGGCTATCGATCGCCTCTCGTGATTTTGCGCAAACTCTTACGACTTTAAGATTAGTGCGATGAATTTTTTCGGTAAGCTGATCGACCGCTGTATTGCTTGGAGCGCAAACAAGTACAGTGCCCCCATTTAATTTCACTAATTGATAAACAATAGTTGCCGATGTCACAGTTTTTCCAGTTCCAGGTGGCCCTTGAATTAAACTAAGCGGACGTTGTATTGCGTGCTTCACAGCATAAACTTGAGACCTATTTAAATCAGGCAAATTTGGAGCACTGAAATGTTTTGGTATATTGCCGCGAAATGTCATATCATCAGTTCCGTCATGACGTCCGTGACCCAACAAGCGCGAGTAAATGTAATTAGAAACCGAATTATCATCGACAGCAAATTTCCGCAAAGCCAATTGCATACGATCAAATGATGTGCATTTCCAAATGAAATCGACTGCAAAGTTTGACGTACATTCGCTGGGGGCACCTTGGCCACTTTTCAGTTCTAATCCAACGTCTTCGCCATAATTATCCGGAACTTTTATAACATGACCTATGCCGCTCCAAGGTTTATGAAGCTCTCCAGCATACCTTAGTTTAAGCTCGTCACCATGCATTAACTTCATGTCACCATCAGTTTTTGCTAGAGTAAAATAAGCAATTGTTTTCTTGTTCAATCCAACGTCCCATCGAACTTCAATATTTTCCTGAGTCTGTGATTCCTTCAGCTTTTTGTCGTACTCAGCTTCTAACATTACCAGCGGGCCAAATATTTTTTGATATTGATAGCCGTCTTCATACCGCAGTAACACTTGAGACGGTTCTGTATCAATTCCAGGCTTTTCTAAATCTTGAAAGGTTGCCTCTATATTGTCTTTCCAAAGCTCCTCTAGCTTATTTATTTGTGCAGCCGAAATCTGACGAGCTCTCATCTGTTCTTGTTCAGTTGGAACTTTTACTAACCAGGATAGAAAAGATCTGTCTGAAATTAGAGGCTTCCATTGTTCTTGATCCCAATTCATGTCTTTGAGAGAATTCTGCGCAGCACACGGTTGCCTGAAATAATATTTTTTAAATAATTTAGTGTTTATATTAGTAATCTTCTAAGCACATACCTGCATAAGAGAACAACGACCGAATCAGCTTTTGCTGGAATAAATCCAAGAACAAATACATTTCTTACTCCACAAGAATAGCATTCCAGTACAGTTTCCCCAAGGGGACCGTCACTGTGAAGAGTAACTTCACGATGTTTGGCTCGAACCAAATGATTCACTATATGGGAACCAGACGTACTTCCCCGTCCATTACAAAACCATTTTTTGCAAATGTTGCACATAACTACAGTGCTGGGATCGTGTATACCACAATACTTGCACGCATGAGCTGGAAGCTCTTGAACAGAAACCACCGCTTCTTCATCTTCCTCCTCGAATTGCAGATCAGCCATTCCATTTGTAATGGCTGACATTTTTGAATGAATATCCAATCGTTTCCCGAATCCATTTACCTTTAAAGAAAAGAAATTTTTAAATTACTTAATGAAATAAATAGAATATAGCTTAGGCTGGGCACACCAGGTACAACAAGACAGTCTTTGACAAAAACCACTAATCTTAAATTGTTTGCAGAGAAAAAACGCACCCAATCACCTCCAACATTTTTGTTCAGTTTTTAACATTTCATTTCAGTTTTTAAACCGAAAGAGACAATTTTTGGCGTCGGGACGAACAAAGCTTTCACGATATTTGCTGACAACACAAGAGTAGGTAAACAATTTAATGTTAATATTCAGTTGTATCTCTCTGTAGGTCCCGGCCGGGAGACCTTACCCGATTCCACGACAACGATTGGAAGTGGAAATACAATTTAAGGTTGATCCCGAGTCCCAAACATTAATCTCCATCCCCAATGGCGTATCTTACTGCTTAAAATGACATTTTTAACCGACTTCCCAAAAAACGAGAGATTAAAAGTTCGACGCGTATTTTTTAAATTGTTTTTTTGCATTACCGCCTATAATTTCGTAACGCTTGATGGGTAGAGTATACTCCCCGATCGGTACCATGTTAAAAAAATGTTTGGGGAGGGGGGTGGGTTGCACCTAACTTTGTGATGTGTGTAATCACACAACTCTTACTTTCTTTTAAACTATTTTTTGTTAAAGCGACGCATACGACTGCATCCAGTTCTGGTTGTATTTAGAAAAGTAAGGTATAGATTGTCAAAGACTATTAGGATCAAGCGTATTTACTACGCTGAACGGTTGCATGAGCAGTTGGTGCGCAGAAATTTAGTGTTTTGCTTGGTTGTTTTGAGTGAAATATAATAAGTTGTGTCGGATGAACTGAGTTTTGAAGTTTAAAGTTGATTTGAGAAAAGCAGATGGGACAGCGTAATATATAATAGAAAATTTAAAGAAAAAAAAATATTTTAGTGGAAAGTGTGAGCAAAGTTTACGGACGGCAAAAGCAATAAATTGTTATGGAAGATGTGGTAAGGTATTCTGTCAAAAATGTACGGGGTTAAGTGATTATGAGGTGAATATGATAGAAATGAAGAAAAATGTGTCGTATACATGTGATGAGAGCATGGATTATAAACAAGTGATCGAAGAAAAGTATGAATGTGTATTAAAAGAGGTAATGGAAACTAAGAGAAGAATTGCTGAACAAGAGAAAGGATTGAGAGAGATTGCTAATGGAATTCGTTTATTAAATGAAAGAAGAGAACTGAAGAGGGGAAATAGCGACGGTGAAGAAACGTATGCAGCTAAATTGAAAGCAGCTCCACCAATCATAATTCAGCCGAAGAAAAAACAGGAAGTTAAAAAAACAAAAGAGGATTTGAGGGACAAGGTTGACCCCACAAACTTAAAATTTACTGCATTAAAAACTAATAAAAACGGAGTGATTTCTATTGAAAGTGAAAATGTTGATGACAGTAAAAACATTAGATCAGAGATTGAGGAAAAATTAGGAAGGGAATACGATGTCAAGGCACCAAAGCTGAAAAGACCAAAAGTTAGAATACACGGACAGATGCATGGTATATGATGGAACTACGGTTAAACGATGCTATAAATGTTTAGGATTTAACCATAAGTCGATAGAATGGAGAAATGAAGAGGTGTGCTCTAAATGTTTAGGCAAGCGTGATCGTAGAAGTTGTGGAAAAAAATATAATTCAAAAATGCAATAATTGTGGCAAAGCGAACGAAAGGCTAAATTTAAAACTTAACGTGGATCATTCGACCTTGAGTAGAGAATGTCCGGTATATTTGAATAAGCTGAGAGTAGAAAAAAATAGAATGGGCTTTTAGCAATTAAAAGGTGTATATTTAAATATTCAAGGGCTGATGAATAACTTTGAACAATTGGAAATTCTTGTGTATGAAAATAATTATGACTTTGTAATATTATCAGAAACGCATTTAACAATTCATGTTGAAGACAGTGAAATTGATTTAAATGGATATATGATGCATAGATGTGATAGTGAATCTTCTAGGACTGGTGGTGTGGTGTTATATGCTGAAAAGGAATATCAGTATGAAGTTATAATTAATTTATCAGTCGGAACGAGTTATTGGTGGATGGCTGTCAAAGTTTGTAGAGAGAGTATGTGGTGGGCAATAGATATTGTATATAGATCACCTAGCTCTAAGATTTCTGAGTTTGTTGGATACTTCGAAGAATGGTTTGAAGATCTTGTTGAAAGGGGTATGAAAGTGATAGTTGTCGGAGATTTTAATATAGATTTTAAAATGGAAAACGTAAATAAACGAAGGATTAAGCAAATAATTGAAGACAATAACTGTCAACAGTTAATATCGGAATATACGCGAGTGACTGAAATACCAAAAACTCTTATAGACTACGTTATATCCAATGATAAATCGGTGAGTGCAAGAACAAATAGAGCATTAAATATAAGTGACCATGAGACTATTGAGATTAGTATTGAATGTGAGTTAAACAGTATGAGTAAAATGAGGAAAAGGATTTGTTGTTTGAATTATAAAAGGGAAGATTTTCTACAGGCTTTGAGAGTTAAAGGTTTAAATGACTTAATGGAGGGTGGTGTGAGTGAGAAAGCTAAACTTTTAGAGATTGCTTTGAAAAGTAGAAAAGTTTGTGAATGAAAGGCAGTGTGTGTGGTTTGGTAATGATCTCAGAAATTTAAGGCAAAGAAAAACAGATCAGTATAACAGAGCAGCTTTGTCAGACTCAGAAGAGGTGTGAGAAAGATATAAGGAAATAAGAAATATGGATAAAAAGAGTGTAAAAAGAAACAAGGCCATTTTTATTAAAGAGCAAATTGGAAGATCAATGAATCAAAGGACTATGTGGAGGACAATAAAGAATTTAGTCTTGAGAGAAAGTAAAGCACAGATAAATGAAGTAATGTTTGACGGAGTGACAGTGAATGATAATCAGGTTAAAGCAGAAAAATTTAACATGTATTTTGTAGAGAGTGCGCAAGAGATTAATGAATCCATTACGAATGAGAGGTACGATGAGTCAAATGTAGAAGTACACAACAAAAGATTTATTTTTAAATATATTGATATGTATGAACTTATTGATACAATCAAGATGCTGAAGCAGACTACAATCAAATTAGTCCTGATATGCTGTTGGACGCGATGCCAGAAATAGGAGATATTTTTCTGGATATTATCAATGGAGTGTTCCCCGAATCGTGGAAAGAGTCAGTAGTAGTACCTGTGGAAAAGCTGAAGAGGGCTAAGCAATGTATGGATTTCAGGCCGGTAAATATGTAACCTGTGTATGAAAAGGTTATCGAAAAGGTAATACAGATAAAATTAGAGGAGTTTATAGAAGGCAATGGATTGCTTATACCACAGCAATCTGGTTTTAGAAAGGGACATTCGTGCGTGTGAGAAATGTGTGATTGCGGTGTTTTTATATTTAAAAAGAGCGTTTGAAACTGTGGACAGAAGTATTTTGTTGAAAAAGATACAGTCGTATGGAATTTCGGGTAAGGAATTAAACTGGTTTTCGTCATATTTGAATGGAAGAACACAAAAAACAAAAGTTAATGAATCTATTTCGAAAAGTGTGAATGTGAATCTTGGGGTTCCGCAAGGGTCAATACTTGGAGTAACTTTATTTCTGCTGTACATTAATGATGTGTGTAGTGTTCTAAAAAATTACAAAATAGCATTGTTTGCGGATGATGCGTTGTTATATGCAGTAGGTGAGAATGGTCCTGAGTGTGAGCGAATGATAAAGGAAGATGTAAAAGAGATATATGAGTGGTTGAATATGAATAAGCTCAAACTGAACGTGACAAAAACTAAATGTATGGTTATGAATACTAGTTTTAATGTGAATATTGAAATTGATGGAAACAGAATTGAATGTGTGGACAATATAAAGTACCTAGGAGTTATCATTGATAGGGAACTTAATTTTAAAGAACATGTGGCTTATGTCTGCAAAAAGGTGTCAAAAAAGACGGTTTTTAAGACGTATTAGGAACAATTTATCTTTGAATGATTTGATACATGTGTACAATGTAATTGTGAAACCCCCTTTGAATTCTGTCCAACGGTGTTATTTCTTGTGAGTGGAGAAATGTTTGAAAGAATGGAAAAATTGCAAAATAGGGCCATGCGTATTATACTAAGATGTAATAGGTATACACCTGCGAGATGGATGCTGAATACTTTGAAGTGGATGAACGTGAAGCAGAGAATAATATTTAATGTTCTTTTGTATGTTTTTAAGATGAAATATGGAATGTTGCCTGATTATCTAAGAAGTAATTTAAGATTTGTGGGTGAGGTCCAACCATATAGATTGAGAAGTATGAATGATTTTAGGATTGAGAGATGTAGAACTTCTAGATGTCAGAATTCTCTTTTTTTATAAGGGTTTACAAATGTTTAATAGTATGCCAAGTATGATAAAAAATAATTTGAATAGATTTAAGAGGATGTTAGTAGAATATATAAAATTAAATTTTTAGAAAGCGAAGTACTGTTTATGTCTAAGAGTGTATGATATTTGGAAACAAAAAGAATGTATGAGTGTGTTGTATGGCATAAATATCGCTAATAAATGAATTGAATTGAAATCAAAGCCGGATGTAACAGTAAACTGTACTTTTACACTGTATGAAAACAAAAGAAATGCAAAAAATACTACCTTATATAACTTTAACTATTTTATAAATTTTGAAACAAGCATTTGATATCAAATACTAAATTAAAAAATAGGTCAATACCTCCTGGAATGGCATCCATTGTAAAAACATCATCCTCGGTTTAGCTCAGAGAGTTAGTACTAGAAAGCTGTAATTTGGCATGGGTAAGACATTAATCACGACGACAGTGAATAAAATCATTAAAAAAAATTTTAAGGGTACCTTCCCTACACGTAAAGTAGGGATTTTTTTTTCTCGTCTATCCCATGTGTCGTTGGATAGGTCGTTCAAAAATATTGCGGGTGTGTGAAAACTATTTTTCCGATTCAGTGATCAAACAAAAATCCCCCTTCTAAGTCCGCATGTTGTGACGGGCAAATGCAGAACCCTACACTGCGCGTGGCCCGACACGCACTTGGCTGGTTTTTTTAATAAGGTTTCACTTCGGGAGTTAGTAAATATCAGAGGCGGCGCAGCATAGCAAGATGTGCAAAAGAACGCCACTGTTAGGCAAAGAATCGTACTCTGCCAATTATATATTTAAACAAGTCAAAATATATACATAATTATCTGATATCGGACCATGAAACTTTGAGAATTGAAATATCGCCGAAAGAAAAAAACCCGTGTGGATGAATAAGGTGGATAGAGGTATTAAATATAGTAAGGATAGGTTTTTTATCAATTTTATCAGGCAATACGAGTTCCCCTCCATGCAACTACACATTGCCGTAGTGGTGTGGGGGACAACAAGGACAGAGAATAATCTCTTGTAGGAAGCAGTGGTTGCATCGCAGACTAACGAAGCCAAGAAGAGGAAATCGACCAGGCAAGTAGCCAAATCAGGATACAAAAGCTCGGTTAAATTCCTTAAAAAAATGGATTCCAAGGGCACAGAACTACTGACTGTTAGGGAAAAGAGGCTGGTAATAAAAAAGCACAAAAAGTTGTTAAGTGTTATAAAAAAAACATAAGGAAAAGCAGCAAGTCCTGAAACCTCGACAGCTGCAGCAATTTCAAAAACCATCCCCGATAAGAAAAGAGGCAACCAAGGAAACCGAGTAAGGCGAGAAACGTCTCATCAATGCAAACGAAGCCCCCTCTACCTCCGCGGCCAAACCTTTTAAAGTGATTAAAGGAAAGGCCAATGAGGTGGAGAAAGGTTAGATACGTCTTGGTAAGACAACTCAAGCTCCCTCAACTCAACAGGTAAGACCAAGCCAACATCAAAACCAAACCGGGAGATAACTGGCTAAAGGTGGAGCAAAGCTGAAAGCCATGCTAGCTGTCGGCGAAAAAAAGGATGCCGAAAACATCTGTAAATTTGCCGGAGCTGGTTGGCGGAAGTATATAAAAATTGTAGGATGCAGCAATAAGTAGTCTTCCGATTTTCTTAACAGCTGCATCCGCAATCTGGGAGAACTCTGCTCAGGAGCTAGACTGGAGGCCATCCCTATAGTAAGCTGTTCTTGATTTGCTACCTTTTTTAATTTACAGTAATGACACTTTGATACATGTTAATAGTCGGAATTGGGTTGCCTGAAGATTTACGGAGATTGTAGTGAATGAAAATGAACCAACTAAAGCTGAATAGTTCCAAATCAAAATTTATGAAGTTTAGTTTACGTGATCAGGCTTCTGTGTACGTAGATGGGTCTGATATTGAATGTAAAGTATTAAATATGTTGGACCTATTCATAACCGCAGGTTTGCACTGCAGCTGTATAATTCAGCAATACACTCAGTTCAGCTGAAGCGCAAACCTGCTTTTATAAACAGGCCCGTTGAAATTATTATTGGCAGTAAATTAAAATTTAATGAACATATGCTAGTTATATATGTAAAAGTCTGGCAAAAAAGGTAGGATTTTTGAGAAAAATAATAGTCCTTATCCTTGAAGACTGCAATATTGCTATATAATACGATAATTTTACTAAAATAAAAAATGGCTATCACCTGGATACTAAAGAGAAAATCTGAGATATGATGGAAAGGTTCAACCTTATAACCTTCGGAGGGCTAGAGAGCTGAGACTTCAAAGATGGAATCATGTGAGCACGTAGAGCTCGAGAGAGTATATATTAAGTTATATTTGCGCACATTTTTTAATTTAATAATTTAATAATGAAATGAAGTATTTTTATTAGAATAGATTCAAAATTATTAATAAAATATTTAACAATTGTTACGCAATTTATATTTATTTAAACTCTAAAGTCTGACCCCTGCCATAGTCTACAAACCCATAAAAAGCCTTCACTAGCACAGAAAGAGAAATGCCGACGTTTTCCAAACATACTGCCATTTTTCTGTAGCTTTATGTTTTAAGGTCTGTGCGATTTGAAATGTCACATAGTGTGACGGCAATCGTGCCATCGACGATCTGTAGGGTAAATATTAGTCGAACTTATTTTCAAGAAGTCAGAACAATTTTAAATTCACTTCAAAATAGAAACTACTGGTCCATAAAAAAAAATTATCCTCACTTCTCAAGTTTATGGACATATTGGCACGTTGTCAGTAGTAAAGCACAATATAGCGTCCATCTGGAATTAGTGCACAGACCTTGTATTCTTTAGACCGTAAAGTTGAGGAATGAAACCGTTGTTTTTAATTCCTGCTGTCAACTTGTTTGACGTTTTTCCTCAACAGAGTGTTGTAGGTGAGAAAGTGCGAATTTTATCGTCCTGTAAAGCTGAAATAAGAATTAAATTGATTGCGAAGTTTAAAAATGTAAATATATTACGTGTGTGAAAAATATTTGAGAAAAGTTCAAGTTTTAAACAATTAGTGACAATCAAGTGTGTAGTGAAATATTGCAAAAATTCAAGTTATTTGAAACACCCCGGGATTTCATTTCACAGTTAAAGTAGAGAAAATAATTCTCTTTCGTGATAAGAATATTTTAGGTGGTGATAAACACACTATTTACTTGTGAAATACCCACTTTATGCGTTAAGGTAGACTTTGTTTACTTTTGGCTCGGCAGCCATATTTTCTTGTGTTATCAACACCAATTTTGGTTGCTGGACAATGGACGGACGAGTTGAAGCCTTCTAGGATACGGCGATCCTCATCTGGATATTCTCCAGTGTTAGTTACACCTCCAAGTGGTCGCAACCGGGCAATGCATCCTAGAATGTAGCCAAATAACTAATGCGGGAGGAGATAACCCCTTGAAAAATCCCCCTAACTCCAAGGCCATGCCAAGGGAGTCTGCAGTGTTGTCGACCCCTCTGCACGACCCAGGGGTAATTGGATCGCGAATGGCGTTTCCTCGGGCGCTTCAGTTGGAGTGGAGGGTATGGTAAACCCCAACAGGTTGGCTGTACCAACGGTACCCACAACACAACAGAAGCAGCTTTGGGGAAAATTACCTTTCGAAGATTCTGTTGCAGCTATGGCTGGCTCCCACCCGCGGCTAAAACTACTGTAGCAGTCCTGGAAGGTGTCGTTGGCAAAATCATAACTGGCACTTCCTCAGGTGCGGCGGTGCAGAGACGGTAGACTCTAACGAGTTGGCTATCTCCGCGGTACACGCACCAGTAGAAGATGCGGATCTGCATTCCGAAGGGTTAGCTGCGGTTAATCCGGAGGGGGTTCCTTGTCCTGACTCTGGACTAAAGCTTCACGGCCAGAAACCCTTCAATGCCGTAGGCAGATAGGCTAGCGGCGAAAGTGGGATAACTGGATACTCAGTCGCCCCCACTAAGGGAGACTGGGAGCGGACGAAAAGGGACCCGATTCTATGTGGTCTGTTTCGGCTAATCCCCAGAGAGGTGTTTTTAGTAATTAAGAATCTCACACTACCGGAGGGCACGGGCTGTCTGGTGTCTTTTGGAAGATTTTCACCTCTCCCGCTACAAAAAAAAAACACCAATTTTGCAGCACATTGAT
Organism: Leptarthrus brevirostris; assembly: GCA_964036015.1. Lineage (NCBI taxonomy): Eukaryota > Metazoa > Arthropoda > Insecta > Diptera > Asilidae > Leptarthrus > Leptarthrus brevirostris. The sequence continues at coordinate 32,501,701 of OZ038374.1, read as the reverse complement.
TTTTTTTATTGAAGTGTTTACTGATTTTCAAATTACTTAGTTAAATTTATTGTTTTAACAATATATTAATGTGGAGAAAGGCCCTAATAAAAATTACAAATTTTAATTTTAATGCTGCTTTAAACCCTTTCATGCCCGAATTATTTCTAGCGAGCGGCATTTTTTGTATTATAAGAAATATGCTATTAGGGATTAAGGCATCAATTAAATATAAACTGTTATGTATGTTATGCTGCCATCCTTTCTTATAAGGCAAACTTCAAAGAATAAAGTTAGAAACCGCTCAATCCTTTCCGATCACTTATCAACGATTTAAAAGCTCTCCAAGTTAAAGTTGCTTACACGCAACATCGGTAATGAAAGGGTTAAATTGCATTTTTAAACATATTTCTCCAGAATTTCAAAAATTGCGCCAGTGCACCCAATATAAAGGTTTTTTCTTCAACATGGCCTATGCTGTTTTCTTCAGTGCGTGACAACTTACACACTTTTAGTATTGACTACGGAAATCTTTGCTGTTGGACCACTCCATTTAGTTTCTTACTCGTAGGTTATTCCCAATTATTCCCAATAAAGACAAACACCAATAAAGATTGAAAATTGCTTATTTGATAAAAGTACAGTACAGTTAAAATTATTAGATGCGATCTTGACATTTAATTGCAGTATGAAGCCTAAAACACGATGAGATACAACATGTTAGCCAACTTTGTCGGTAAACATTTTTAAATTAACACCGACATGTCGATTTCATTTCTTGTTGAACAGTGAATTTTTAAAAAACCTAAGGACTAATATAATGCAATGTCTTGTTTACCTTCTGACATAAGAGTATATAGCCATCTTCAGATTACTTTGAGAGAGATATTGAGCGGACAGAATTAAATAATGACGCCCATTCGAAACCGTCGGAAACTACTTATATTAAAGCAAACGTGCAGTGGCAGCACCGCTACTTGTGTGGCAGAAGTGGCATGTTGGCAAAGCAATCAGCTGTGTTGAAGAAAATATCTGTGAATATCATGTTCAATGTGTGAATATCTTGTTCAATGTCATCAGCATATAATATTAGTCGAGAAAGTGAAACTTAACGAAAAAAAAACGAAAAACAGCAATGGTTAAAAAAGTTATATTTGAAACGTTTTTCAAACTTGGTTCATTTCATCTTGAAGTTTAAAGAAATGAAGAAGTTCTGTAAAACTGTATTAACCGAACCGGACCGCGCTTCCTAAACAGTGCTATAACTAAACAATTTTTACGACTTTCATTAAACGGCTTTGGGAATATATTCAAGTCATTAACCTTTGAAAATATTCGAAAATAAATTGATCTTTCAGTCGACAAAATTGACGTGCCCCCTTAAAAAAACATAAAAACAAAGCGTGGAAACAGTTTTGCTCATGAAATATCCATGCGGATTTGTATAAATATTCACATTTGAGAGCTCGGTTATTTCAGCCATTCAAGACTCATACAATAATTATATCGACAGAATAAAGTATATTTTATGCGACGAGCCTAAACAGTTTTGGAGATTTCTAACAACGGCTGTCCTACTTTATTGAATGTCTGTTAACTTGGCACCGCCACTTTTGCAGACTAATTAAATAATTACAGTAGGAGATAGCCCCGCCATTTTTTAAATAATTGCATGTGACATTTTTTCTGTGTACTACTCGAGTTGTGCTGTAGTGTGTAGCATTTCGAAATCATTCAACTTGAATACCGAAAATTTGACACACAAAGTTTTTTAAAAGAAATGTTAGCCCTGCCATTTTCTAAATAAATTAATAAAAAAAATTTTTCGTATACTACTCCCGTTGTACTACGGCGTCTGCTATTAAAAATTATTTTTTACTCCTGCAAGAAAATTGGAACAATAATCTAACTTTTTCACGAAAAAGTTATTCGTTTATTGAGGTAGGTATTGCGCAGTGATGTTTTGTGAAATTTTTTTTGCATCCTTTAAATCCTTAAAAATATGCGGGTAAGGTGTTTTTCAACGATTCGTTTATTTGATATCGTGACCAGCCAGCTGCGACTACCCGCGCTCTGTGGTGGCATTTTGTTTTCAATTTTTGAAAAAGATTTTTTAGAGCAACTTTTATTAGATGTATATAAGAAAGGTTCATTCAAATATGTTTAATAGATTCCAAGAAAAGCATTCGCCAATTCATCTCTCAAAAACCGCAACTAAGTGAGTTTACACATTAAACACAAAAACGGTAAATTCTAAAATAGTTAAATTTTATTTACAATAATTTTTAACACTAGTCAACAAATTTTTCCAAAATTTTATTGCGGCAAATAAAAACCATGAATCCGAAAATTATAGTTTTGCTAGATCAGCTCTGGTGGCGAGGTGGGTATATTATATTATCTTAAGAGTAGGCTACATTATTTATTAAAATTTTGAAAATAAAAACTTCATTAATATTAGTGTATTTTTCTTTATTTTTTAAAAGCTGTTTCAATCTTTCTGGCATGCTTGGTATGTATGATCCATCATTTCTTTGAAGTCGTCATCATTTTGCCGCAATATTTAATTTTAAAATGTCTAAAGTAGGGTTTTCCTTTGTGTATACCTTTTTTCAGGTAACTCCAAACATTTTCTATCGGGTTAAAGCCTGGCGAGTTACCTGGCCAAGTTGAAATGGGAATACTTTCCTTCTCTATGAAATCGGTGACAATTTTCGCATTATGGCAAGGGGCACTGTCATGCATGAATACAGTTCTATTGCCAAGACGTCGAACTTGCCTAATATGAGGCAAAATTTAGTCTTTGACAGTTGGTCAAATGTCGAAAGCAGTTGGTGTATATTCTAAACGTAAAAAGGCACTCATCTAAAGCGATTGCCACGTTTTACCACCTCCTCAAACTCGAATGGCCGAGTTGGAAATATATTATGGCGTTTTTTTTTAAATTTAATAGGCAAGTTTTCTGCGGCTGGTCAAAAAATGTAAGGGGTGGTCAAGAGATGTTCAAGCCTTTTCAGTAATAAAATTGAGTAGCGACGATGATGACCTTGCGAGGCAGCGGTGATAATAACCTTAGAAATATTTTTCTCGCGTATTTCGTGACTGGTGGTCAATCAAAATTATTGCTGGTAAATAGTTGTCACTCGTTGGTCAATCGAATCCAGTATTTTAATTTGAAATTTTTGAATTTTGGGTTACCAGCTTCACACAACTTGGCAATTTGCTTACGTCAGACTAAGTGCAGCAACAACCGAATACGCACTTTTGACTTTGCTTAATACTATTTTGTATTACAGTTGTACACAAACCTTTGCTTAATCGAGAGTCTGCTCTTCAGGTGACTTAATTGCCAAAACCTCAAAAATTTATTTTCAAAGTACTTTTAACAGAACAAAACGAAAATCTTACATATTTTTACGATTAGGGCGATGTTAAGTTATGGGCGTTTTGAAAATAATTGGTACTAAAAAGAAAATTCTATATTTCGGAAATATAATTCCGAGCTCTGCAATGATGTTTAATCTCGTGGACATAATTATTAAAAGTAGACGGAATTAAGAGTTTTAATGTATCATATCAGAGAATAACTGAATTCAGCTCTGTACTATTAGTATATATCTGTGGGTTGGTTATTTTACATGATATTTCTCATCACTTTGCCATTTAAAGAGGAAAAATTGGAATTTCATTTTGCAATTCTGGGTTATCTTTTATGCTCTTTAACATCATAATGCTTGCATTTTATATATTACAATATGCTACACTAATTAAGTAATTAAATAAATTGGTTGGTTTGCATATTTTTATTTTTATTATACTTAATGTTCAATGCTCAATCAAACTTTGCTATAAGTAATAGGTCTGTTCTCCGATTTTCAGGGTTAAAAAGTGCTAGTGGTGGGGATAACACTGCACTGAATTGAAGAACGCAGAGCCTCAATAGGTCTATCTGTTTACTTCTGTGTAAAAAAGCGTAAAAAACCAAGTAAAAATGTTCTTCTGGTGAGTGAAGTAAATTTCAGTGCAAAGATCAGTGTATTTAATAAATATTAATAACTATTCCCCAAAAAGTTGATAGTTCCCCGTGTTTGTTTCAATTTTTATTTATAAGCTTAATTTACCAAACATCAATCAGCTGTGAGTTGTCAATCATAAAACAAGAAGAATTCTGCGTAAAATGGGAATTCTGGGTAAAAGGGGAAAGTACTCGACAGTCAAATTTCTTCAAGTTCAAAACTAAACAGACAGTGCGGACGAAAACTTTCGATTTTGTTAAAAACTTTCGAGTAAACCGACATACCTCATAGCACTGAGAAAATTTTAAGTGATAAAAAGTGCTTGAAAGTTGATTTGACAATTCAAATAGTTGGGGTATGCTTTCAGTGTTATTTAGTGAGAACGATTATCATTAGTGCTCGTTAGGGAACATAATGCTTCTTCTTCTTCTTATTCTTGTTTTCAACCTCTCCACTATGTTGTCACCAGGTGACTGGAGCTTACGAGGTTCGTGGCTCGACCCGGTTAGGGTATAACGCCATAAAGTATTAATTATGATGAAATGTATTTTAGGATGAAGTCAAAAAGGTTACTTTAATTATTGAGGATAGAGCAATGCGCAAGTTAAATTTGTAAAAGGATATAGGAAGGGATGTGTCTTTGTTTGTGAGAGGATTGTTACTTGGGAGTTGGGGAGTTGAAGAATTATAACCAGCGAAAAAAGATACTTGTTGATATTGTTTATGAAAAATGAAGCTGTAAAAATTATTTATATTAAATTTTAATTAAGTTAGTCAGTGTCACAAATCTCCTTGGCACCTCTTTCTTCTAGATTAGTTAGCAAATCAGTTAAAGAGACCGAGTCACTCAGCAGGGGAAAGTTTCTTCTGTTTAATTCGAATTTTATACAGTATAGTAGCATATGCTCTATATCAGGGGTGGCCAACCCGCGGCCCTTGACCATTTTTCCGGCCCGCGAGATTTATCACACTTTTACAAAATATATTTATTTTATAATGGCCAAAGAAATGAACACCAATGTATTAAATAAATACATTATTTGTGCATCCATGTATTGAAAAATAACTGTCGAAATTATGAGAAAAAATTATCTTTGATTTTAAAATAATATTCTTGCCAATATATGACAGATATTTCCTGTTTTATTTATCTGGCGCAAAAAGTTGTTAGCGCTTTTGGTTCAACTTACACCTGCGAATCGTTTTTTCGAAAATGAAATTGACCAAAAACAAAACACGCTCAAACATAACGGACGCTAATCTACAACACCAATTACGATGTGCAAATACGCAAATTGAGATCGATTTGCAAAAGCTAAGTGAAAGAGTGCAGAAACAAATATCGCACTAGTAAAACAAATATTTTTTAATGATTTCATTTTTAGTGTTATCTATTTCTTTACAATGTGCATTTAGTATAATTATATTATATTAACTATGTTTACATGTAAGAATGATAGTAAACACAATAATAATAACTCATTATGTTTCAATTTTTCACCCCAAAAAATGTCTATGGTGGGTCAAAATCTAATATGGGGATATATAATTTTATATGCGGCCCGCGGAGTTATGATGCATTTCCAAAGTGGCCCGCAAGTTTATTTGGGTTGGCCACCCCTGCTCTATATCATTGAAAACTCCGCACGAGGGGCATAATGTAAGTTCTATTTTACCAATGAGTTCAAAGAATTTTGCATCAAAGCTATGTCCACAAAACAGTCTGTTCAGAAATCTGACTTCCATAGGGGTTAAACTCCAATTGAGCCAAGGAGGTTTTTTTGGGTGTGGAAAAAATTTGTGAAAAAACTTTCCGGTGAGATTACTAAGTCTAGTGAATTCGTTATTCCAGTCGTTATTGATTCGTTCTTTTATTGTATAGAGTATGTCGTCCAGTGAGAGTTCGGTATCAGAAAAATTGGTATTATTACAGGCTTCTTTGGCTTTTTTGTCGGCAATTTCATTAAGAAGTAGACCTCTATGGCCTGGAAGCCATATGATCTTGTAGGTTCGCAAGGAGTTAATTGCAATTTTGTGTCTGATGCGGTGTGCTTACTGTGTGACGTAATTTTGACGTAGCAAATTGTCATAATGAGTTAGGTCACAACCTACTCTAGATACAAGCCCCAACGCTGACATTAACAGCTGAGCATTGGTGGTGTAAACAAACCAAACTGTAGACAAAAGGAAAAGTTTGGGGAATCGTACTTTCTCCTAGTATTTCTCACAATATATTTAAAGTCTTAAATTGGATTTTACTTGAGGTTAACCTACAAATGTTCTGAACATGTGAACACGATAAAAAGTGTCTCTCTTATACATTTTTCATGTTTTAAAGGGAAAACTCTCTTTTGCTCGTTTTGGGGAATAAATGAGCTTAAAATGCGTCAATGACATCAGCGTTTCTCTTTGGTTACGAGAGTGTGCAGTTTTATTTATGTGTGCAAGGTTGGTTAATGTGGAAAAACAAAAATTAAATAATGACGAAACGTTTGGTGGTGAAATGGACGTACTCTTATGTTTTTCGGGCATGTATCTAGAGTAGAGTATGCTGCGGTTAAGTTTAAGTTAAAGCAATGGATTTGGACAGACCCTGAATTTTTCATATATGGCAATGAAAAGCACTCCAGTAGTTCAGTGCAGGGTTACCCTTACCAACTAGTACTTTTTAACACGGGGTTTTTGGCACTGATAATAAGGCACTAAACCTAGTTGTTTACAAAATATCTCTTCCCTTAATTTCAGTGTTACCCCCCAGTTGGTGGGGTAAAGCAGTAAAATAGTCAAACATAGAGAAACAATCAAATTATTCCAAATCAACTGGCAAGCTGATAAATTTTCAGTGTAAGTGATAACGTGCCGGTGTTCCACTGCGGAGACGACTCATGGATGTTTTCAGCTGAAAACATATTGCGACAACAAGGACATTAGGGTTGCAAAGTAATGTATGTGGTTCGGAATTAACCTTAAATTGTAGGTCCACTAACAACGGTCATCTCGAACCGGGTGACGTCCTTCTTTGTTTCAGCCTTTCAGTGTCATTTAGTGAGTTCTGGTGATCTCTAGTGGTATAGATATTTTCAAACATTATACAAGCAATATAATTGCGTTTTAAAATGTTTTACAATAATACAATAAACTTTCATTACAGCACTATGTTCAAGGATAGATTTGCTTTTAACATGAGCCAAAAGTAAGCCAATTTTTTCAGAATGTTCAATCATTCAAGCACTCAATTTAATATATCTCAGTAGACCTACTTTACACTAGTCATGAATAGTTTTGCAGTCAACTTTCGATGTTTAAAACGTAAAACATTGATCTTCAAGTTTTTAGACCGATCAAAGTCAGCTGGAGTAATGTTTTGGAATGCAACCCTGAAGTCTGAATTTTGCAAGTGTTGAATTTAAATTCAGTTTTCGATTGTGTGCAAAGTTCTAATATTGAACATGTTCTAACCCAGCAGTAATTCTTTTATCAATTCACAAATCTTCTGATGAAAACTTTGAAAAGAAATTCTTTTAAATATCTTTCTTAACTGCATCGTATTGAAGATCTTTAGGAGGAAAAAGTCAAATTTCCGATTTTGCTTACGCAAAACAATTTATAAAAAAATGAACATTACATCAACATGCGTCATATGCACGTTGACATTGATCTGGCAAAACTAAATTCTTATATTATTTCAAAGAATTTACGCACCACGTTATTGTTAGTTTGAATAATTTAGGAAAATTACATTTATCCTCTTACCTGGCTTGATCCTGTCAACTGGTCAAGTTGCGATGCCTGAGTCTGACTTTGGGATGGTATTGTGAAATCCCTAAAGTCAAAATCTGTAGCTTGTGTGTCTGCCCCAATTAAATCATTTTCCTCGGTATCAAGGAAAGTTAAAGTCTGAGAACTTGGCCCATACGTATCAACACTCATCTTGATACGAATATAATAATCCTTTCACTCCAAAAAAAATTCTCCGTTTGCTATGTCCAAATGATACTGTAAAATTTTTTTCTTAATTACGATAGAACTTATGTTGAAAGAAAACCTTCTCTTGATAACAAAGAACTTTAATTTTTGTCAAAGATACGACAACGTGTACACGTCCACCATATATTCATCCAGTATCCTCCGACGTGTTTTTAATGCGCGGAAAATTCTCACAAACCAGCGCCATTTTCGCGGAAAAGACAAGTGAAGAAAACAGTAGATGACAAATATATTTTACTTCTCACTCTTGACAACACGAATGATATAAACGTTTTTCGATTATTTTACCACCGAATGCGAACCGTCAAGGTTCCTACTGAAGTTGGTAACGAAAAGAAATTATCGCTGCAAGAATTTCTTTTTAAGTGATTAGAAAGTAAATTTAAGAATCTTTTGGCAAGATCAACGCCATCTTGATAACTACAGGCCGTAAGGTAGAGCCAGTTGTTGGCCGCGACGTCACACAAAATTGAAAAAGGTGAAAAATTCATGATTCTGTCATCCGAAGTTTTGTTTAATTTTAAGAATTGTGATAAAGTTTTAAACTCATTCTAAGCAAAGACTGAGAGTGAACCGTATAAAGAGTTATTTTTGGTAAAAGCTTTGTGACATTCAAGTGGCGAAGTGTATATATTTTTTAGTTAAAGTGAAAATTTCGGCTAATTCGCCTCGGACTTTAAAGTAATATTGTGTGAGTTTCTGACATTATTTAAGTGAAATAACTAGTGTGTGATAAAATTAACTTGTAAGATAATATCGTGAGAAAGTTTCATTTAGATTTAATTAATTATGCGTGAGTTGTCGTCGTTCTAAATATATTGGCAATACCCAAAAGAAATGTCAAATGGAGGGAAGTAATGACGTCCGCTCTTCAACCTAGCGGATGTAAACAACTCTCAATTTCATTAAAAAGTGAAAGAAATTACGTTTAACTTTATTATAAGTGATAATATAATAGTTTTGTGATGTTGTGAGAATATGTGGTACTAGTGCTTCGAGTTTTGTTGGTAAATGGGGACAAATCTATTGACAACTTTTACATTTGAAGAGTTGGCTTAGATTTTTCTCTAATTGCTGACATTATACAACAAATTGTACGATAAATATAAAGTGTTCTGAGTCAAAAATGTATTTGGGAGAATATGTGAAAACAGTGATTTGCAATTCTTACAATTTGTCTGCAAATGGGGATACATATATTAATAAATTATGCAATTGAAAAGTTGGATAAGATTTTTTCTAAGCTGTCACTTGAACAGCTGATAACAACTTTTCGTTTGGTCGTATAGATGGCGATGGATCACCGCCATCTTGATTTCCATTTTGTGTTACGTCATTGTTTCTACCTTACGGCCTGTAGTTATCAAGATGGCGTTGGCAAGATCAACGCCATCTTCATACCTACAGGCCGAAGCTTTAAGGCCATTCTACATCCAAAAGTTCGGCATGGTCGTCAGCGTGGTCGCGAGCTTCACAGCTCAATTCAACGCTCATATTTCTATACATTGGAAAAGTTCAGCGTGATTTTTGACAGGAAACATATGATTGGAACGTCATTTAAAGTCACTTCATTTTGTGTTTGAAATTCGTTTATTTGTGAAAGTATAGTAATAATATGGAAAATATAGACATAATTCTCAATTTTTACTTTTTTTTAAATGAAATACTTGTCAAAACAATTTTCAAGTGAAGGAATTGGTAACATTGATTTGGGTCAATAAGTTGGCTCGCCTGTTTTTTCAGCGTCAGCTTTGAAATTTCTCAAAGCTGGAACTGACGACCACGCCGACGCCCACGACCAAGCCGGGATGTAGAAGAACAATTCATTTAACACGTAGTCAAAGCCCACGACCAAGCCGAACTTTTGGATGTAGAATGGCCTTTAAGCCCGGTATTGTGTTCATTCAGCCGCTAAATTTTGTATTGAATTTAGCTGCGAAATTTCGTCGCTAAATATTTAGCCAAAACGCGGTATTGTGTTTTTAGCAGCTAAACGTGTGTTTTGTTTTCACCTGTAGATGGCAGTTGTTTCCCAAATTGTATGTTTTAGCTTCAGATTTATCTGACCAGGACCATATGACCATATGTTCGTCCATATACAATCATCACACATTTCGGCCAACAAATTTATTTGACTAAGCTGTGAAACACAAAATATAAACAAAAATGTACAACAGCTGAACGTCAAAAGTAGCCACCTTTAGTTCAAACAAATAACTTTGCTGTCAAAAATTTATCATGGGTGTTTTCGATTTTGCTTCGGTGTGAACACTTGTGCCTTGAAGAAGCAAATACATGTTCGAGATTGCGGTGCCATGACTCGAGTTATGCTTCGGATTGTTCGTTTTTGCCACATTTTGCCCTTGGTGCTAGCACCGATTGCCACTGGTTTGGACCAGGAACAGCTGTGACACTACTAACACAAATGAAGTAGATGAGTAAAAATAACTGGGATTGGGCTTGTGTGCTGCGATTTTTTATATTTAATTAATTATTTTTACTGTCCTGTTATAATAAAAACGAGAGAAAACGAAAAATCTTTACTCTTTCCCAACCAACCAATAATTATAATAAATATAATTGCTGAAATTGCTGATTTTTTATTAATCTCCATAATTTTCAATTGTAATTTGACAGCGGGTGGCACTCATAAACTCGAACACAGGGTTTCGCACTTGGAAGCAGATGACACTTTGGTGCAGGGTCACAGTAACTCCAGTTGTCCCCGGTGTTATGCTCGGTGGCAAAATCGAAAACACTCCATGAAAAACAGATCCGCCGCTAAAAATTTAGCCGCTAAATGAACACAATACCGGGCTTTAGCTGCAAAATTTTTAGCGGCGGACCTTTTTTCACGCTACATTTTTGACAGCAAAGTTATTTGTTTTGAAAATTTAGCCGCTAAATGAACACAATGGGGGGCTTAAGTCAAAGCCAGCATGTCAAGCTTAGAACAGAAAACGAAAGGAAGTGCACCATGCTCAAAAAGTGTCCGAATTTTCCTTATGTGTTTGAAAGTTGTAAATGGGTTAGTTTTCACCATGGAAGTAGTAAATTTTTGACTCATTCGAAGTGGTCCTCGCAAATATTACTACCATCGGATGGTATATAATCAGTTCTACCGATGGATTTTAACCAGAGTTCTCTGAAGTCTTTATCTTTTGGAAACCTAAAATACCAAAAAGTAGAAAAATATTTTAATATTTTTCAAGTTTTATTAGAGTCCCTAGGCAAAAACTTCCGTCAGCTGTCGCTGAACCACCAAGGCGATCCAAAACTCTGATGAAGCTCAAATGTAAACAAACGAGCACCATCAAGAGAAATGTTTATATTCTTTTGTAATTTAGCTTTTATTTATACAGCTTTTGCACATATTTCAAAGAAAATGCTGTATAATTGCTTATTACATTATTTAACTTTCCTGACAAATGATTTGCCACACCAATTGCGCCGATTATTTTTACAACAAAATACCGCACACTTCATCACGAAAAATGTTCAAATTAAGACCTCAGATTCTTAGTAAACTAAACCAAAACAGTCTCTTAAATGTTAATTATCTTTATTTGTAAAATTACACCACTTTTAATAATAGAACAGTGAAAATTATTCAATAAACACTCTATAAACACTTTGAATGTGCACTCTTCAGATAGTCCACGTCAAATTGACATTTCGGAAGGCGTGCTCTGGGTTCCCTTCCCACACCTTTCCCATGAACAAAAAATCGGAAAACACGTACACGGTTTATAGATGGTATTGCACTTCCTTTCGTTTTCTGTTCTAAGATGTCAAGTAATAGGTATTTAACTTCAACCTTGGAATACAGAACTAGAGGAAGCGCTGTATACTGTAAAATTCCTATCCGTGAGTGAAGCTGCTCGAGGAATTTAAAATCAGCTTGAGTCGTTGACTAACAGAGACGAAAGTATACTAAAAAGAGGGACACATATATGTCGTACTGTCAAATGTTGTTTACTTTTGTGCGTGAAAAAGTTTTCTCGAGTGAATTAAGTTAAATTTGTTAAAGTAGCTTCTCTTAAGACTTTATGTAATCACTAAAATAAAGTAAATATACTATTTTGTGATTTTTTGTGAACCGACTTTGCCTTAACACCCAGAATTTGTATAAATTAATCAGCAGGAAGTGTTCGGTTTTTTCGTGCGCAATTATATAGAAATAAGATGATGGGAAATCGTTTTTCTCGCAAAAGCATAGCTCGAATTACTTCTAAATTCATTGTATAAACATGTGAAGTTCAATTAAAACCTCAATTTATGGAAAAAAGCAAAAGTTTCGTAAGAATATTTCTGCAGTTAACGTTGTGGGTACTGGTGTTTGTCTCAGTATCCACGTAATGTATTGTCCTGGGGTCCTTTGTATTGTCCGGGGATCCTTCACTTCCAAAAGGGGCCTTGAGAGGACAGAACTTCCGAGGGCCTCGAGAGGGCAGAACTCCCAAAAGCTACTATTAAAAATGGGAATTATTATTATCAGAAAAAAACTAATTTAATTTAAATTATTTTATTTAATAATATCTTGAACAGTATACTTAGAGACTGACTGAAAGACTAAACCTAAGGAACAATTTTCTGACTTTATATACACAATTTATTTAAACAAAATTGTTCCGACCTACTAAGTTAGCATTTACAACAAGTAATTTGAATGTACGAACGGAGCCAAAAATAATAAAACGCTACAATTGTTAAAGTGGTTTTGGCACTACAATTGTACTGTCACCACAGTACTCCCCCGCCAGCGAATCCTTAGGATTGGGCGAAACGTGATGGAGGTTTTGTGGTGCGTCCAACTCTTGTCTTTCTGATAGGGAAATATGTGTTTCCCCCTGGTGAAAATCTGATTTTTGGATCGAATCTTACGGTTCGTTTTATAATACTTTTGTCATTAACTGTCTGGGGTTGTCTTATGTGTGATTTGTTAGTATTTGCCAATGTTCCTGGGTTCTTGAGCACTGGCTGAAAAGACACCCTTTGGTTTATTCGGCTATTTTGTGGTAGATCATCATTCACTGGCTCTAATGTTCTCTGTGTTGGAGTGTTATCACTTAAGTCTTGTGAGTTGTGTAATGGATTATGACTCGACCTTTGTTTGTTTACCAAATTTACTGGGCTCTTAAGCGCTGGCTGTAAAGACGCCCTTGAATTACTTTGGTCGTTAGGTGAATGGTCGTTTGACACTGGCAACTGCGACCTATGTATAACTTCTGGTGAATTTGCATTTCCAAAACCTGAAGTTTCCTCAGAGTCTTTTAAATAAGAATTTGTAAAACAAGGTTTCAATCGATTAATAGAAACGTTAACTTCTTTTCCTCTAATCAGAATTTTGTAAAATTTTTCGTTTCTTAATATTACCTCGTAAGGTCCTTCGTAAGGAGGTTGTAAACTAGGTCGAGTGCTATCAACTCTCATAAAAACGAAAGGACAATTTTTCAAATCTTTGAAAATAAAAACCTTTTGAAGTGTGTGTCGAGATGCCGGTGACGGTTGTATATTTCGAAATTGATGTTCGAGTTGTTTAACGAATTCATCTTGGTTATTTAAAGAATTCGTGCTATTAAAAAAATCGCCGGGTAACCGTAAATTTTCTCCATAGACTAATTTTGCAGGAGAAAATCGGAATTCGTCACTACTAATTGACCTGAAACCTAAGAGAATAAGTGGTAAATATTTTGTCCACTCTGAATTTTGGTAGCACATTAATGATGCTTTGAGCGACCGGTGCCAACGTTCTATAAAACCGTTAGCTTGAGGGTGGTAAGCCGTTGTTCGGCAACGCTTAATACCTAATAATCTGACTAGTTCCATGAATAAAGTTGACTCGAACTGTCTACCTTGGTCCGTAATGATTTTTGATGGAATGCCAAATCTAGATATCCAGTTCTTTAATAATGCAGAAGCTACTGTTTTTGCGCTGATGTTTTCGATTGGAATTGCCTCTGGCCAGCGAGTATATCGGTCGATGATTGTTAGGCAATATTTGAATCCTTCTGAATTTGGCATAGGGCCTATTAAATCTATATGAATTGTGTTAAATCTTTCTGTTTCATGTTGAAAATCAGCGATGGGAGGATTAACATGTCTTGAGATTTTAGCTCTTTGACATGATAAACAACTTCTGCTCCATTCTTTAACATCTTTCTTTATTGAAGACCAAATAACTCTATTGACCATAAGTTTAATTGATGCTTTTATCCCTGGATGACTTAAGTTGTGAATAATTGAAAATATTTCCTTTCGAAAATTGATGGGGATATAAGGACGCATGTTTTTGGTTGAGGTATCACAAAAAATTTCTTTTTCTGAATTGACCAATTTTACTTTAATCATTTTCAAAGAAGAATTTTGCATTAAATGTTGAAGTTCTGTGTCATCCACCTGTGCGTCTGCCACAGCTTCAAAATCTATTGCACCGACGATATTGATTTCATTAAGCCTTGATAACGTGTCAGCAACTACATTCTCTTTACCGGATATATGTCTGATATCCGTTGAAAATTGACCGATGAGGTCGAGGTGTCTGAACTGTCTGGGTGAGGCTTTCTCAGGATTTTGTTGAAATGCAAAGACTAATGGTTTATGGTCGGTGTAAATAGTGAATTTTCTTCCTTCTAGAAGAAATCTAAAGTGTTTAATACCATTATAGATTGCTAACAGCTCTCGGTCGTAAGTGCTGTATTTCATCTGAGCGACTGATAATTTTGCAGAAAAGAAGCCTAATGGTTGCCAATCGTTGTTGCATTTTTGTTGTACAACTGCTCCGATGCCATAATCCGAAGCGTCGACCACTAAAGCTAATGGTGCGTCTGTAGAATGAAATGCTAATAATGTTGCTTTGCATAATTGAGTTTTGGTTTCCTCGAATGCATTTATTGCTTCTTTCGACCAGGTAATTTTTTTCTTACCATCTTTTTTGTCACCCTTTAAGAATTTGTTTAATGGCATTTGAATCATTGCGGCATTTTTCAAAAATTTTCGATAAAAATTGATCATACCTAAATAACGTCGTAATTCTTTTACTGTCTCAGGAAGTTTTTTAGAGTTGATTATTTCAACACGCTCTGATAAAGGTTTGATACCTTTACTTGAAACTGAGTGTCCTAGAAATTTCACTTCTTCTGTCATAAAATTACATTTGTCTAAATTGATGACGAGACCATATTTTTCAAATTTAACAAAGATTTGATTTAGATGGTCTAGGTGTTCAATATCAGATTTAGAAGCTATTAATATGTCATCGAGGTAAACGTAACAAAAGGGTAAATCGCGCAATACTGAGTGAATAAATCTTTGAAAAGTTTGGGCAGCATTGCATAAGCCGAAAGTCATCCTTGTGAATTCAAAAAGACCGAAAGGTGTACAAATTGCTGTTTTAGGAATATCTGAAGGTGCTACTGGAATTTGGTGGTAAGCTTTTATCAAATCAATTGTTGAGAAGATTTTACTTCCTTCCAATTGATTTGCGAAGTCCTGAATATGTGGGATTGGGTATCTATCCGGAATCGTTTTAGCATTGAGTCTTCTGTAGTCGCCACAAGGTCTCCATTCACCGTTTTTTTTCTTCACAAGATGAAGTGGGGACGACCAAGGACTATCAGAAGGGCGGCAGATTCCTTGATCCAATAAGAATTGGAATTCCTTTTTAGCTGCCATAAGTTTTTCGCCGGTTAGTCGGCGGACTTTCGAAGCTATGGGTTGACCTTCAACAGGAATATAATGTAAGACATTATGTTTGGCCTGTGTTGTGAAATTGCTTTCGGTTGTAATTGATTTGAATTTTTGAAGTAATTTATATACCTTAGAATTAAGAGATGGATCAGTATAGATTGCTAATGATTCTGAGGGACCATTAACTACTTTAGCGTTTGACCGTAATGAAGTAAGAGGATCGATAAGTATTTTATTCTTCAAGTCCACTAATAATCCGAACTTTTGCAGGAAATCTGCACCAATAATAGGTTTCGAAACGTCAGCAATGATAAAATTCCATTGAAAATTTCGACGTAAACCTAAATTCAAAGTTAATAATTTTGTTCCATAAGTATGTATTATTGTTGAATTGGCTGCTAACAGTTTAAGACTGTTAGAGCTACTGATTTTTGGATGAAAGTTCGGTATGACTGAAACGTCTGATCCAGTATCGATTAAGAAATGTCTTTTATTGTAAATGTCAAAAATGTGTAAGCGACTTTTTATTAAGTCAGATTCTCCAGTCGCTAATGGAGACTGACCTATTAGTTTGTTGAATTTTGAATACCGTATTTACATGGCTGGGTACATTTATTGGCTTTAACGCCGAATTTGCTATGGTACCAGCATATTTCTCTATTTTTAGAAAGGTTTCGATTTCTCGAATGACTTCGAGAATTGGGCCTTGAATAATTTCTAGTTGAAGGCCGAAATGATGAACGAGAAATTCTTTTAACTTGTTCTGAAAGTTCGTTTACTTGATATGATGATAGAGAAATTCTTTTAACCTGTTCTGAAAGTTCACTGATTTGATTTTGAAGTGTTGATATTACCGAGTTACTTGGATTTTGATTCGTCGATACTGAATATACTTCAGTTCGACCAGTTACTTCCGATATTTTATCAGCCATGGCTGATAGATCATCTAATGTACCTGGACTACAAGCTAGAATTGCTTGTACATTTCCAGGTAACCTTTGAAGCCATAAAGACTTTAATATTTCGTCATTTAACTTTCCCGAATTCAACGTCTTCATTTCCCGTAATAAATATGAAGGACGAGAATCTCCTAAAGTCAACTCATTTAAGAGTTGCTTTAATTTAACGTTATCTGATTTCGAAAGCCGTGAAATTAACGTTTCTTTGAATTTTAAATATTTATTTTCTGTTGGAGGACTTGCAATGATATCACTGATATCTTGAAATACAATTTCATCTAAAGCACTCAGTAAATGGTTAAGTTTTGTGCTGTCTTGTGTAATTCCTGCAAGGTCGAATTGTGACTCAAGCTGAAAGAACCACGCTAATGGATTGGATCGCCAAAATGGTATGGTCTTAATGGAAACGGCGTTGACTGATATGGACGCCGGAGACGGAGGTAGTGGAACAGACAGTTGACTTGTGCCAGAAACACATGATTTAGCAATAGGTTCACCAAATAAATCATTAAACCCGTTCATGGTGTAAATGCTTTACAATTGAATAATTTTGAGATAAAGATTTTTAATATAAGTATATATATTGAGCTAATAAAATAAACTATGGTAAACTTATCTTTTCTGATTATAGCCAATGTTCTTTCTTGTCTTGTTGCTGTTATGTTCTTTTGCCGTAGCTTTTCTTTTGTTCCTTTTTCTTATGTTCCTTTTTCTTGAATTATGCTTCCATAGATAAAATTAAGGACGTTCGTTATCCTTTCCAGAATTTTGTTATCTGTACCAGCTGTGTTGATAATACTTTAGTTTGATTCTGACGAGAACTTGGGATATTTTCTTTAACAGGAGAATACCTTACCACTGGTGGGGGGTATCTCTGTTAAAAAAAATGTAGTTCTTCGGTTAATTAGTTTTGGGTTTGCTCTCTTTTAACAGAGCGTACCTTACCACTGGTGGGGGGCACCTCTATTAAAAAAGAAATAAAGAAAAATCTTCAATCACAAGTGCCTTACCACTGGTGGGGGGCACTTGTATTATAGGTACCAATGGTAATTTTGATGATGTTATGTTAGCGAGTGCCTTACCACTGGTGGGGGGCGACTCTGCTAAATATTCATAGAGGCTGTACAACGGTTTTGTGTTTTGATGGAAGTATACCTTACCACTGGTGGGGGGCAACTTCATCAAGTTCACAAAACGAATTTTTGTCTTCCAATCTCTTGATCTCTTCAGATCACGTCGGGGTCACCAATGGTGGGTACTGGTGTTTGTCTCAGTATCCACGTAATGTATTGTCCTGGGGTCCTTTGTATTGTCCGGGGATCCTTCACTTCCAAAAGGGGCCTTGAGAGAACAGAACTTCCGAGGGCCTCGAGAGGGCAGAACTCCCAAAAGCTACTATTAAAAATGGGAATTATTATTATCAAAAAAAAACTAATTTAATTTAAATTATTTTATTTAATAATATCTTGAACAGTATACTTAGAGACTGACTGAAAGACTAAACCTAAGGAACAATTTTCTGACTTTATATACACAATTTATTTAAACAAAATTGTTCCGACCTACTAAGTTAGCATTTACAACAAGTAATTTGAATGTACGAACGGAGCCAAAAATAATAAAACGTTACAATTGTTAAAGTGGTTTTGGCACTACAATTGTACTGTCACCACAACGTGAAAACTGATTTTAATGTTTTGGGTCGTTGGCACCAGGAAGGCGTCAAACAAAATTATTAGGGGAAATCAGTAGGAAATCTTAAATAAGATTTAATCAATAAAAACCAAAATTGATGATTCGCTTGACTTATAATATAACGTCAAAATTAATATACAGCTTAAATATTTTTTTCAGAGTAGTTAAAATCAAATTATTCTTTAACGAATTATCAAGATTTCAGATTTACTTTCGGCCCCACTCTAAATCTGACTTAATTTACGCCTGTACTGTTGCTACCACTACATCGCTCGAAATTCTACTGCAAAAGAAATTTGCTTTAGCTCTTCCTCTACTTCTTTATTCGAAGATTTCAACCAATCAAATTACAGTTACTCGTGAACGATTGTTCAACGCCATCTTGATAACTACAGGCCGTAAGGTAGAAACGATGACGTCAGCTTATGAGGAAACGAAACCAGCGCCGTCTATACGACCAAATGAAAAGTTGTTATCAGCTGTTCAAGTGACAGCTTAGAAAAAATCTTATCCAACTTTTCAATTGCATAATTTATTAATATATGTATCCCTATTTACCAAAAAACTATAACAATTTCAAACCACTATTTTCACATATTCTCCCAAATAAATTTTTATATCAGATCACTTCATATTTATCGTACAATTTGTTGTATAATGCCAGCAATTAGAGAAAAATCTAAGCCAACTCTTCAAATGTAAAAGTTGTCAATAGATTTGTCCCCATTTACCAACAAAACTCGAAGCACTAGTACCACATATTCTCACAACATCACAAAACTATTATATTATCACTTATAATAAAGTTAAACGTAATTTCTTTCACTTTTTAATGAAATTGAGAGTTGTTTACATCCGCTAGGTTGAAGAGCGGACGTCATTACTTCCCTCCATTTGACATTTCTTTTGGATATTGCCAATATATTTTGAACGACGATAACTCACGCATAATTAATTAAATCTAAATGAAACTTTCTCACGATATTATCTTACAAGTTAATTTTATCACACACTAGTTATTTCACTTAAATAATGTCTGAAACTCACACAATATTAATTTAAAGTCCGAGGCGAATTAGCCGAAATTCTCACTTTAACTAAAAATATATACACTTCGCCACTTGAATGTCACAAAACTTTTACCACAAATTATTCTTTATACGATTCACTATTAGTTTTTGGTTAGAACGATTTTAAAACTTAATCACACTTCTTATAATTAAACAAAACTTCGAGTGACAGAATTTCGACTTTTTCACGTTTTTCCTCATAGTGTGATGTCACGGGTCACAACTGGCTCTACCTTACGGCCTGTAGTTATCAAGATGGCGTTGGATTGTTTAATCAATTGGAAATCAACGAACAGATCCTTTATGAAATGACAATTTTAACGAGCGCAGTTTCATTTGATATGACAAACTGCCGTCTGCCAGTAAACATTAAACAATGGCCGCGCGGTGTGAAAATAAAGATTTTTGGCGCAGTATTTATGACTAAAAGGTAGGTAATTAAACTTTACTTTCTTAAATACTACTTTTTTGCTGGTTCTTACAAAAAGTTTGTATAGTTTTAAGCCCTAATATAATAACAAATTTACATAAAACTCAGTTTGCTTTCCGCAGTGTATTAGCTTTTAATTAATAACGCTTGCAAAGCAGTTTCACACTGATATCGAAGTGCATAGACACTTATTAAGGAAGATCTTAAAGGGAGTTTTCTAGATATTTTGCCCATTGCCAGGAATTTCCGCAATTAGGACAAAATTTACCTTGTAAAAAGTGCTTTGAACTACGAGTCAGATTGCATTAAAATGAAACAGGAATTGCAATATTGTTAATATGCCAATTTCGCCGGGAATTGCGAAATGATAATTCCGCGCATACTAACTTGTAATATGTTGTTAGTTGCAATATTAGACAAAGTCTACTGCGGATTAACCCGGGAATAAAGTTAAAAATCCTTCGCATATATGTTAAGGACTATACTGTTATGGGCGCTGCATAGTGCACAGTTTAAATTTTAAAGAGATTGCTGAATATAATCCACTTTTCAAAGAAATCACAGAATTGCAAACATATTAGAGGTATTTGGACACATTAATCGTTCTGGAAAAGTCAGTTGAAGCAACAGGCTGTATATGAGAAAGACGAAACTCCTACCGGTAATTAATGTAAGATGAACTAAATTTATAAGGTAACTGCTTTAAAGAAAAATCCAAACTAATTTTTTTTAACAAATCACAGATTTTCCTAAGTGAAAAAATTATTTCCAATTTTTGCATCATTTAGCAAGGCATTAAGTAGTAAGAACCCTTTATACAACAAATTTATATAATAATATTTTTTTGATTTATATTTATTGGTTAAATTTTATAAACGGTAAAAATTCTTAAAATATTCTTAGCTAACCCTTAAAATATAAAATTATCAAAAGATTGTATAAAAGGTTTTCTAATTCTTTCTGTTATAGCATAAAGCTCAAAAGCATATAACCATAGAGCCTTAGGGGAAAAGCCTCAGAACCATCAATCTATTAGCTGAATGTTGCCAATGAAGTACTTATCTTTTTCGTTGCACTTTATCAGATCCAATCGGAAAAAAACTCAGTGGAGAACACATGTCAACAGGCCGAAAGAAAAAGAGGCTACCATTCTGCTAAATATTGTCAGGTGTAAGTGAATGTGTCTGACTTCGTTGCCAGAAATTCTAAACTTGTTTGTCTTTTCAATTTGATAAAAAAGTGACTTTTAAGTACACAGATGAATTGTGTAGTAATTGTAGCTAATTAAGCAATTCATCTGGTTATAAGTTCTTGGTACATCTGTGAAATAAAGTTTTCCACAAACCGTGCATACACGTTGAACCCTTTTGCCGATGTGCAACGTCAGAATCTCTGTAACTAGATGGATTGCTGTAGCCCAATCCAATAGTTGCTTATTCGATACTTGACAAATCTATCCCGAGATATTCGCGTTATCTATTAATACCTAAATGAAGTATTGCGCACGTATTACAATTACAAACATTCGAATTTTCCATGGTATGCACATAATTTTTTTATTTTTATCTTTCGATCTACTCAACGCAACGACATCAAACAAACTCTAAATAACTACTATCTCAATGACCTTTCCAAAATTGTAAACAATGCTGATCTAACTCCTACAATTGCAGGTAGAGTCGAAATTGAAAAAAATGTTTTGAAGTCGGCAAAAATTCAGCATTTTCCCCAATTTTCTGCGAAATTCATACATAGGTTTTTTATTTTATGTAAAATTTCCCATCTTCTTTTCCAAAAAAGTGCAAGTCGTAGAGTAATGCTGAAAACCTAAACTAAACTCATACTAACCCTAAAATCCTTTTTGTTGAATCTAAAACGTATGACAATTGATATTATTGTGTTACAAAAGCTGTTCGAAATGCTCACCGTCACTTTCGATGTATTGCAATAAACTCCTAAATTCCTGTTCAAGATGTATTATAGCCAACCTCTCCCGTATTTTGGTCGCTGCAGCTCCAATTCTGCTAACTAATTCGTCTTTATCGTTAACAGACCTTGAATGCACTTCATTCTTCATTGTTTTCGATAGAAAAAAGTTCAACAGCTGACTAGCTGTAAGAAACAAAAATTATATTTCTTCGTACAGAGTTGCAGTCGAACCGTTTAACCGATTGACTTCTTTTTTCTACTAAATAAAGATTATTGACCATTTGCAACATAAAATATTAATATTTACTATTTTTTTAACCACTATGAACAATAAAAAAAGAGGGCAAATCGATCGGCTTCTTTCTTCAAACGGTCGACATTTTATCAAAAATCACTGAATTTTTCTAAAAATGGTTTACATATTCTACTTTGCAAATAACTTTGATTTTTGTATTTAAGATAAAAGAGGAAGGCGGAATCCTTCACGGCGCAGCTCGTTGCACGCGCTACACGGCTCCAGAATTGCGTGGATATCTCGCAAATTTTACAATTTAAAGAATTAAAAAACATTTTTTTGTGAACTTAAGTAAATGTACTAATAGCTGAAAAAGTCTTATTAAACATTATTTACCTTCTTATGTAAGAAAAAATGGGAATCGATGATACCAGCCCAAACATTGGCTCTGCCCCACGAGGGTGATTATTTACTGCTCGACGTCGGCAGAATCTACCGATGCATCAGATCGCAATTCCGCGCGGTTTGTAGTTACACTTCCGGTTTCTATTAAGCTTCAAAAAGTCCGCAAAAATACCCTTCTTTATAGTGCACGTCGATTAGGGAATCTCAGTCTATTACACAATAAATGTAAATTATATCCGCGTGTTGCTCAAAAGTCAATTCTGCCAATTTTTGATAATTTCAGCTTAAGAACACCTGTAGTTATCGATTTTTCTTTCAACTATAATCGATGTTCTTGCTAACTGACCCCATTTTAGAGCAAAATTTCCATCAGGTATTAGTAACAGAACGCCAGGATACTAGAGTGTGAACTCTGCATAATAACAGCTAATATCGGCAATGAGACAACATTTTACTAAAATTTTTATAACTTTTTTTGCAGCAATAATTAAAATTCATTACGTGTGCACCCAAAACAAACATTCTCGACCTTTATCTTAAAAATTTTGTTTATTTAAAGAATCTCCTACCTAAAGTGCGATAAAATGGTTAGATAGTCAGGGATTTCTAAGGATGCTGTTTTTCTAATCCTTTATCTACCTAGACATGTTATACCTTTTTGGCAATCTAATAAAAATAAAAAGAGGTGTATTAATTACAGGAATTTCGGAAAAATTTGGGAGAATGCTGAATTTTTGGTAATTTCAAAAGATATTTATCACTTTTGGAAGTGACTGTACCTGCAATGGTAGGAGTTAGATCAACATTGTTGACAATCTTGGAAAGGTCATTGGGATAGTAGTTTTTTTTATAGAAGCGGGGAAATGCGCTAACGCACCTAGGTGACCGAAGCCATGTCATACCGGTTTAACCCCCCCCAGGGGCAAGCTAGCAGGCGCTCCCGTTAGGGAGCGTTGTTGTCTCCTTGCTCCCGAAAGCTTCAGTCCTTCGCCAGTGGTCCTCCCTCTACAGCATGATCCAAACTATATTGTCCGGGGTTATGCTGCCCGTCTCCGCCTCCAGCTCAGCTATCCGCTCTCCAACGGACACATTCGAAGAATTGTGGAGAGCGGAGTTCGATGAGGAGCCGCAGTATACACAGAATGGGATCGGCACCTTCTGTATGTGAAGAAGAAAGGACCGGAAATGCGCGTACCCCGTCAACATTTAGGTGAGGTAGTAGTCCACCTCTCCGTACTGACGGAGCTGCCTTGATAGATCAAATGATACAAATAAGAGTAAAGTGCATACCATGACAATTTGAAATTTATGAATCACCCTGTAACTCCCAAACGGTTGAGATTGCGCTCCCCTGATATACAAGTTTTAGTTTGTTTAGGTGAGACCTCTCATCTCATCCCACTTATTTTGCACAACTTACGTGAAAGCGTTCATAACCTTAATGCCAAAGTTTCTCATGCTTAATCTCCAACTAGGATTCTGAATCGATACAAAATATCGCTCCGCTCCACGAATCGAGTCGGCCTAGAGCGTTATGAAAATATCGAACTGTTTCACAGCGGATCGTTATTTCGCAAGATTGATATCGAACCGCTCCGAACGGGTCGCTATTCTCCAAATCTGATATGGAATCGCTCCGCAGCGAATTGATGTTTTCAAGTCTGATATCGATCTGCTTTGAAGATATCCACGAGCTCTGGAATAAAAAGATTTCTTAACAGTATAAAAATATGTTGAGAAATTTTCTACTTTTATCAGAGAAAGCAAAAACGTACTAGAAGATGTTGTTAACGTCGATGCAGCGTAAAGTTGAGTCTAGTAGCGATATATTTCGCTCTTCGTCGTTGGTAACAATCGAGTCTACTTTAAAAGAAGACGTACGACGTTCAGTTGTCCAGAAGAAATACTCGGTCAACAAGAATTTCACAAGTGGCTTCGAAGTGTAGACTCTCTTAATTGATTTGCGATCTTTGGGGCCGATTAAAAAAAAAATTGAAAATAGTAAAGGTGTAATTAAAAAAATTTCAGATGAATTTTAAACTAGAGTATAATTTGGTGAAAACTAGCAGCTCGGAAAAAGTTATATAGCTGCCATTATTGGATAATAGTATTTATCATCCTGTTGTTTGGATGTCTCTTATTCCTGCAGTAATTCTGGCGTGTTCTTCGAATCGTTTTTCGTCTTGCTGATGGACATATTCATATATGGATGGACCTACTATAATTTTTTTTTATGGGAGCGCGGAAATGCAGTTATGCACCTAGGCGACCGAAGCCATCTGTGCGCCGGACTCCCTGGCCTTTAGCCTACCGGTTAAAACGCTCTCCAGGAACCGAGCAGAGTCCGATGAGGAGTCGCAGTACACACAGTTCGGACTTGGCACCTTCCCTATACGGTGGAGGAAGGCCCGGAAATGCCCGTGCCCGTCATCATTTGGGTAAAGTAGTAGTACTCCACGCCATGTTGACGGTGCAGTCAAGTGTTCTGCTGGGGAATCACCCGGGCTGTCCACCGCCCCTGCGACTCCCTATACCACCTTTCCTCAAAGGACGCCATGGTCCTGACCGGTGCTCGGCCCTTGATCTCATCCCAGAAGGAAAGCCTACAATCGAGGCTCACCCCCCAGATATTTGATCGCGGGCCACGTCTGAACCGACATATTTCCTACCCGCATTCCGGTCAACAACGGAATGCGCTTTTTTGTGAGAAGGACGATGTGGTGTTGGCAAGTGCCAACCCCAGCTAATGGTCTCTGGCGGTAATAACCGCCGCGATGTCGTCGGCATACCCAACCAGCAACGACCCTTCATGCATCTCCATAAGAAGGATCCCGTCATACGTATAGTTTCATATGTCGGGACCCAGTATATAGCCCTGGGCCACCCTGCCGATTGCCTCCTGGATAGCATGAACCGTCGACCTCTCTTTCCGAAAGCCATACTGCTCTCGGAAAGGTCACCAGGAGTCTCAACGGCCGCTTGGAGATGAGGTTTCAGTAGCTTCTCCAGCAGCTTGCCGGCTGTGTCGAGCATGCACAGCGATCTGTACGATCCGGGGGACTCTGCTCTCTCACTGCCTGTGATAATAAGCATCAGCCTAGCTGCCTTCCACCGGGATTGAAAAACTCCCGCTTTCAGGCAGACATTGTACTTTCAAGGAAGAGCTCTGGGTGGCTCGCCGTCAACGCCTTCAGCACTTGCTCTGTCAACGGAGGAGCATCGTGTTCCTCGCGGGCCGCGTAGTGAAGCTCCAGGGGATGGGTGAGGAAAAGGGCATCCAAAATGGATCGGACGGTCCCCGCATGGCGCCGGATAAGGTTCTAGATACTTGAAGCTTCATTGAACAAATATATAAAAAAATCGATTTTCCAAAAATAAATTAAGTTTAGCCTCCCCCTTAGAATATATAATTAAGAAGGAAGTGCCATAAGCTGAGAAAACTTCGGCATATCTCTTTAAGTAGTGGAAAGGCCTTTTCATGTGTAAGTGCTTCATGGAAGTAGTAAAATTGTGGAATTTCTGTGGAGGCGTTCGAAAGAAATTTAAATAAAAAAGCACCGCCATTGAACAGTTGACAAATGAAAATTTCCGAACGTAAACAAACTGGAAATGGTAATAAAAACTTCGTAAAATTACGATTTCCCTTCCAGTATTTACACTTTTGTGAATAAATATAGACAATAAACAGTCATAAGAAGTTACTTATTAACTAAAACTTACCTGAAAAATGATAATCCTCGCGAATTGCAGCGATTATTATCACAGCACAAAATGCACAATTCATGGCGAAATTAACTTAATTTGAGCACTTTAACTGCTCACAGAGTTTTTTAAAACACTATTCAAACTGTTCTTTGTCTATTTAGTAACACAAAACTACTAATTCACTTATAACTTTTTAATAAATTCAAAAAAACTTTTCTGATAAACGCTTTAACAGAAATCACCGAAATTAAAAGTTGACAGTTCAACTTAGTGAACTTCGTTTCCTTCCCCGTCTTCACCTTTTCAACGAGCAAAGTGGCTGGTCTCACGTACATATACGTAATGGCCTATCCTGTTTATTATTTTATCTAAGGCCTCCCCTTAATCAGAACAAAACGACTGTGGAATACTTTACCATCTTTTTAACTGACTTCCCAAAAACAAAGAGGTTCTAAGTTCGACGCGTATTAATTTTTTTTAATTTTTATTTTTTTTTATGTCTGACCGGGCATAACTTCGTAACGCGTCCACCGATTTTGTTGATTCTTTTTTTGTTGGGTATGAGTATTCACCGATTGGTACCATGTCAAAAAAAATTTAGGTAAGGTCTGGGTGGGGGGTGGGGGTGAAACCTAACTTTGTAACGCGTGGTCCGATTTCGAGGGTTCTTTTTTTGTACAGAGTATGCTAATAGGAGAAAGTTTGGCCTAGGGTGGGGGGAGGGGTAGTCTAACTTTGTAACGCGTGGACCGATTTGGATAATTCCTTTTCTGTTGGGTAGAGTATGTTCCGTGGTTGATACCAGCAGAAAAAAATTTGGGGGGGGGGGGGGGGAAGGCGGGGGGGCCGTTACTTTGTAACGCGTGGTCCGATTTCAATGGTTATATTTCTGTTGTATAGAGTATGATCCCCCATTGCTAATAGGAGAATAATTTGGTCCTATGGTGGCAGGTGTGGGGGAGGGGTAGTCTAATTTCGTAACGCGTGGACCGATTTCGATAATTCTTTTTCTATTGGGTAGAATATGATCCTTGGTTGATACTACGAGAACACAAATTGGGGGGGGGGGGAACCTAACTTTGTAACGCGTGGACCGATTTGGATGGTTCTTTTGCTATTGTCCAGCGTGTGATCACCTATTGCTAATAGAAGAATAATTTGGCCCATGGTGGGGGTTGGGCGAGGGGAGGAGTAGTCTAACTTCGTAACGCGTGGACCGATTTGGATATTTCTTTTTCTTTTAGGTAGAGTATGCTCCCTGGTTGATACCACGAGAAAAAAAATTGTTGTTGGGGTTGGGGTGGGAGAAGGGGGTGGAACCTAACTTTGTAACGCGTGGACCGATTTGGATGGTTCTTTTGCTGTTGTATAGTGTGATCACCCATTGCTAATAGGAGAATAATTTGGTCCTATGGTGGTGGTGGGGGAGAGGGAGGGGTAGTAACTTCGTAACGCGTGGACCGATTTCGATGATTCCTTTTCTGTTCGGTAGAGTATGTTCCTTGATTGATACCATGAGAAAAAAAGTTTAGTGGAATGGGGGTGGGGTAGGGGGTTAAAACTAACTTTTAACGCGTGGACCGATTTGGATAGTTCTTTCTTCGTTGTATAGAGTCGAAGACACTAAAAAGTGAAAAATAAAATAGTTTTTAAAAAAAAGTTGAACCGACTTCACAAAAAGCGCTAAAAAACATGAAATAATTTTTAATTTTATATCTATTACGACATTTTGAAGTCGATGCAAATTAAACAAATAAAACAACTACAGAACCACAATTGAAAATAATACATAATACTACCTGAACGTTTCAGCTTACGGGATCATAAGAAATGACGATTACATATTTTTGTTTTAGTTGTTTGGTTTGTTTGATTTGCACCGACTTCAAAATGTCTTAATAGATATAAAAATAAAAATTATTTTATGCTTTTTAGCGCTTTTTGTGAGTCGGTTCAACTTTTTTTTTAAAAACTATTTTATCTTGATTTATTTATATATTTTCAAAGATTCATCAAAGATTTCAAAGAATATTAGCTGAAGAAAAACTATCACATTTCATTTCAATTTGAAAATTTTGGGTGTTTTCCTGAAATTACTCAGCTTATGAAGAAAATAATAATTGTAGGTTAATTTTTGTAACATGGTGTAGATGAAAATTAATTTTAACGAAATTTATACTGGAACATCAAGACATTGATATGATGGGTTCGTGGAAAGCCTTAATTAGTGCGGTGTTAAGGTATTTAAAAAATATAATTTATTCATATCATTAAGGAAGGCAACAGGGCAGGCGAATTAATAAAACCAAGTAGGCAATCCAAAGCAAAAACAGATTTGGAATCGCTTTGTTCAGTTTCCAAAAAATCAAGTTTTAAAAAATTGAGTTTGTCCAAATAAGGGGGTAGTATGCGTGAAATGACGCTGGACGACTTCGACACGACTGACATGAACATTGTAAAATAGAGATCAAACGCAGCAAACATACCCAAGATTTGGTCGAACGAGCTAGCAAGGAGTCGGGTGATATAAGAGTCATCAAGCTCCTTAGCCCGCCTTTTAACGAAACCCTAAGTCAAATTTGCTTTTTTAACAATCGCGTCAATATGGTCGCTGAAGGTAAAACAACTACTAGTCAACCAGACTCCGAAGTCCTTGCTTGTGTCAAATGTTAGCACACAACCATTTACATTCTAGTTGAAGTCGAGTTTAATTCTTTTACGAGAAAAGACTACTGATGAAAGAAGTTATGAAATTTAAAATTTTATAATCATGGAGGATACAGCACGGAAAATCTTGGCGTCGTCAGCATAAAAAAAAATTTTAAAATTAGACAAAAAAAGAGGATAAATATACCATTGATGTAAATAATAAATAAGAGTGGACCTAGGTGAGGTACACTAGGGGAATTGTGTAGCTTATTGGAAAGAGAACCACGAAACGATATTCGCCGATTGCAACTCGACAAGTATAATCAACAACCAAAGACGGGAACCCGTGGGCAGCCAACTTATAAATCAAAATTGCATGATTAATCCTGTCAAATGCTTTACTTAAACTAGTGAATATGCAGTCAACCTGCTTACCAGCTTCGATTGCCGAGATCCAGCAGTTAGAAAATTGTAAAACTTCGTTGATTTCCTATTCATAAAATCATAATGAGAAGTACAGTTGCAGTGAAAATAAAGTACATGGCATACAGAGCGGAAACAATCTTAGCAATCAAACATCAGTTAGCAATTTGTTACATTGCATTTGTCGCACTGTTTATGAAGAAAAATAATAAGGAACGATTTCCAAGATTTGTGAAAGACGCTACTAGAAATGGATAAGTTAAATAAATAGCAAAAAACAGAGACAAGAGAACGAGAACAATTCTTTAGCAGAAAAACAGGAATGCCATCTGGTTTACACGATAAACTATCAGCCAAGCTTTTTATATGTTGGATGATTGCATCGGCATCAAATAAAAGATCTTTCATTACCAATGAAGACGGAGGAAATGTCGTCAAATGAGTAAAATCGTTGAAACTAATATCACAGAAAGAAGGGTATCCGTCATCCAAGACTGTTTAGGCTCATTACGCAAAAATGCCTCCATTCTGTCGACGTAATTATTGCATAAGGATTTAACACTTGAGGTGTACTGGTCACATAAATTAGAATAAATATTACCTAGTCCAGCCGTAAATATTGATATAAGATTTTTTAACTACGAAAACAAAACTACTGGTTGAATTTGAATAATTTTTTCATAGGTTATTGTGGCAATAGTAAACTACAAAATATTAAAAAAATTATTTAAAACGGCCGCCATTTGCCTTAATACAGCGCTAAAATCTATAAGGCCACTCTGCTACCAATGCCTGCTTCAATGACTCCAGGTTGTGGTCTTCTACAGACCATGTCATCTAAAACTGACCAAAATTTGTAGTCGAGCGGATTAAGGTCTGGGCTTGCCGACGGCCAATAATCAGTACTAATATAAGCTCGAAATATCCATGGTTTGTTTTAGAACATATTTTGGTTTAAGGGCTCCACTACATTCCTTAAAATGTGTCGCTGATAGTTTTTTGCCGCTGTTTTAACACCCTTTTCAGAAAAATGTAAGTAAGTGACACCGTCATAGGTTACTCCTCACCAAACCATCACTGAGGCGGGATAATGACCTCGTTCAATTCTTGACACCAGTTCACTGGCTTCCTTGAAGGATCGTGTATACTACCCTACCTGCTTATTAAAAGTTTTCTCCACGGTAAAGATTTTTTCGTCGGTAAATAGGATTTGTTTATAATGATCTTTACCATACAGCAGGTGTCTTAATTTTTTTTATATATTCTTTTAATTGAACGGTAAGGCGCTGTCCTGTTTATCATTTGAAAGCCCCAAGCTTTGTTTAATGATGCGATTCATGGTTCTTGGCGCTATATCCATTTTACGAGCCATGATTTTTTGTTTGCGGACATGAGTTCGATTGATTCACGACCTGATAGCATTGATGGCCTGCGCCGTACGAGCCATGCGAGGCGGGCCAGATCTTTTACGGTCGTTTACATTTCCAGTATCAGCAAACAACTTAACAGTACGAAACCCAAAAACACGCGTAATACTCAACGATTTTAATAAATCCAAAATACGAGCTCTTTCTATTTCACACTTATGGAGACCAATAACAGCAATACGGTTCTCTCTGACAGCTCAAGCTATACTGAAATGGTTTGGCGCGTTTGTAGAGCACATATCGACTGTCAAAACTTCCAACATAACATTTGGCTGTGTTCAGGTTATCAGCCGCAAAAGCCGCGTTTACATTTTTATCAATATTTATGGCAGGACTAAGTATAATCGATCTGGCTCCTTCATAAACAGAATTGCTTCTTTACTTTTTAAATTTTTGCATGATTCAAGGGGTTATCGAGACAAGGGTCACAGGATCAAAGAACAGGGTAATCTGAAGATCAGAATGATGAGACGTCAAAGAGAGCAAAGGAGTCGAAACCGCCTGACCACGGTACCACTGAGATCAATACTGAAGACCAGGTCCAGGAATCTGCCAGAGTCGTTGGCAACATCGGAACACTGTTAAACCAGAAGAAGTAAGGCTATCGCTGAACCATTAAAAATACAGCGGTGTGGACGAATAAGGATGATTCAATCCGTCATCATCAAAAGACACCCAATTGACAGTCGGTAGGTTATTATAAGTTAAACAGTAACAATTTATCACATGGACGCAAGTCCATTGTTCCTTCGTAATACAGGCCTCAGGCGTTCACATTAAACATACAAAGTCATTTCCTTCACTTAAACCTTTAAGGCATTTTTTACCCTTAATTCATCATCGTAAAAACTTTAAGGTCGCCTCAGAACTGATCACGACGCCAATAATTTTTTATTTATTTAAAAAGGGTATCAAATTTAACATTATTTGAACGTTTATGCTGCAAATTTGTTTCAATGGAATTTTTAGCAGAGGTTAATGTGGGCAACCCTCTGTTGTCGGCTAGTCATGTCCCTGAAACCTTAAGATATCATAGCTCTTATGTAGTACAGAAATGTAGCTTTTGCTAAATACCTTAGTCAAACCGTTCAACAGCCCCTCCCCTATTATGCGAATAGGCATTTAAATAATATTTTACTATTACCATTCAATGCCCTAGGTATTATAATTGTTCTGGAGTAGTGTACTTTCGACTGTACACAATTCTTTTCTAAATTTGGATTTGTTATCACCGGTGTACATAAGATTAGATATCAACATAATTCACCCTAAGTTCTTTCAAAGTTCTAATTTTTGCGTGGCATTTACTATCTAATTTATTATAGCAAATGAGTACAGAAAGTAATCAACGATTTTTGAAAAATAATTCTTTCCACTTACACTTACTTACTTTGTAAAATTGTTGTTTACCTTGAACGTGACATTGCAGACACTTTGTCAACAAATTATAAGAGTAAATCTTGTAGAACCTCTGCACGAATATTAAAAAAATTACTTTTTTTTATTTTAAAGATTTCATGCGATTAATATAACAGAAAGTTAGCTTTGTTCTTGTTGTAAAATTACAATTTTGGCTGCAGTAGTTTTCAATTAAGTTGCTTATAAGGTGACTCTAGAGGTGTCTGTATCTAGACTACCCATTTCTAAAAGAGCTATCTTAAAGTAAATATTGATTAATTCGTTTTGTTTGTCTTATCTAGTTTTCGTTTACTGAATGTCATAATCAATTTGCAAGACTTACGGAATTAATTTAAATTGCCCCACTAAAACATGTACTAGATCAGTTTTGACAAAGGAAATCTACACCTACTTCGCCAAAAGCTAGTGTAACCGTCATGTCCAATAAATTTTGACCTTTATCTTGACCTTTCTTAATAAGGCTATGATTTCATCAGCTGTTAACTCCAAGCTCCTATACAAAGCGTAGAAATTAAATTGCAATTTTATTCAATGAAATATTGCAAAGGCGAACTTGATGCTATGCTTAGAGTTGTAATAACAAATGCAGGAAAATTTCATTAGTGAAACACATTTTCAGTGATAA
This sequence comes from Leptarthrus brevirostris, assembly GCA_964036015.1. NCBI lineage: Eukaryota > Metazoa > Arthropoda > Insecta > Diptera > Asilidae > Leptarthrus > Leptarthrus brevirostris. Next base: position 32,469,059 of record OZ038374.1, on the reverse strand, counting down.
ATCGATGTTTGGGGAACTTACACTAAGAACTCGCCAAAAGGAAATGTAAGCTAAATTGCAGCTGCACAAATTTTCGAGTTATTTCATTAGAATTTCTTTGAGCTTTTGAATTGGTAGTTAAATAAAAAATTAACGTGTGGAAATTGAAGTTTATTAAGTTTTTGTCAAGACGTATATATAAAGACAGATTATTTTATTTGCATAATATCAAATTGAAAATTTGTTCAAATAATGAACCGAAAAGTATATGCCAATGGCAACAGTGCAGACTCAATAATTAATCTAGTTAGATTAAGAAAGTCGCATAGCATCACTCGGTTATCAACCGCATAATTGAAGTTAAGATGATCTTGTAATTGAAGTTAAAGATGGATCTTATGTTGTTATCTTCTAAAGGGATTTCCGTTATAAATTTAAAAAGCTTATTAAAATTCATTTAATTAAAAAACTATAAACTAAATTAATAACTGTCATATCTAATTTTTTTAAATAAATCATTGTATTTTATCGTAACAAGGAACCGACTTTATGAATACATTTCATATTATTGGTCCGTATTCTGTCATGAAAATTTTATCATTTTATGTTATGTTAGGCCATAACATAAAATAATTTCCTAAAATCCTATTCTGTCAGAGAAATTTTATTTTATGTTATGGTCATAACATAAAATTTTTCCTGTTATGAGCTCATAACATAAAAGAACCTCAGCAGGTCATTTTATGAATCTTTTATGTGACTGACGTACGATTTGACATTTCTTTTTCCATTGTAAAAGTACTTGTGCTTGTGTTTATATGAATTGATTACAATGCCAAACGCCGTGAGGATTACTACAGCAACTCTTTTGGGTTGAGTTCTGTATTAAGAAGAAAATACTTGAGGGAGATATAGGCTCGTTTCTGGTTTTATATCAGTGGACGTTGCCCGGCGTCCATCCACTTATTTTGGATATGAGGAAATCACCAGCTGAAATATTCCATTCATTAACTCTCAAAATAAATTACCGGCGCTTTTACTTTAAATAATTGAAATATTTTTATTAACATTGAAATGCCACCCGACCAGCTGTTCAAAAGTAAAAGAATTCACAGCAGAATGTACTAAATATTTTATGTTACGTATCCTAAAATGTTTCATAAAATTATTTTATCCAACCATGACAGAATTCGAATTTTCATAAAATTTTATTTTCCTTTTATGAAGAATTTTATATTATCGCCATAACATAACATAAAATACCATTTTATGAAAATTTACAGAATAGGGCCCATTATATTTAAAATTTTTATTCGACTCACCGTCCTTTCTCCCTGAAATTTGCTTCAAGATGTTGGTTCAAATCGATATACCTAGTTGGCACGGATGTCATCCTTAGGTATTTCGTCCTGTACTTTAACTGAATGTTTTTTGAATTTATTATTATTAATAACATGGTTACTTTTGGCATAATGTACAGGATGCGCACAATTGTGTTCGTCTTTTTTTCTAGTTGCATAATTTAATACTACTCTTACCTTTCAAAATCAGCTATTGAGGGGTCACCTACGATTTTTTGTTGCAAAGTTAAGACCATTTTGAGTTATGAAGTTCATACTTCAAAACATAATATATCTAAAAGACAAAAAAGATTTTGTGCATTCTGTAAATAACCTCAAAAGTAGTCAAAAAATCCCATTTTTCGAGCACATAACCTCAAAATCCTGACCTTAGATCCAAATTCTACGCAGCAAATTACTTCTGAAATTATCTTCAGTTGCCCAGGTACAGAATCTTGTTGTCCAGTGTAATTTTTAAATTCTCTAGTTCCCGAAAAAGTTTTCTCTTTGCAAAAAGGAACTCGGCCATCCTTCAAATAAAATAAAATTAGTCGAAAGACCAGTATTGAACATATCGAGCCTTATGTACAGATGCAGAATCCTTCACAATCTCCTAGATTTTAGCACATAGGGGCACATTCTTGAGAAAACAGGCAATTTAAATATTAATCTCTCTTTAAGAAATTTTAGTTAAGGTATGGAATGAAGTACGAAAAATTTTAACCATCGTTCTTAAGCATTTAGCAAGGAGGAAAGCAGGTTTAATCGAATGAAAATTTTAAATATAATAATATGAAATGTACCTATCTAGTTATGTATTAAAGTTGGTTTGTTGTTGGGATAAAATGCATTAATTAATTTTTAAAAATTAAGCGCGACAGTTATCATTTTACACAATTGAAAATATGCAAGTCTTTAAATACACTAAATCCTAAAGCCTAACTGTGCAAGTCATATAATCAATTAAGATTCATAACATTGAAAAGAACTATTTGTCTCAACACACTCCGCGATAGAAAGATAAGAACACCTAAGTCGACTATTATATTATTTTTGCTATTCAAAGAAGGTGTAATTTTGCTATTTTTGTGTTTAATAGTAATTGAGTTATTTTAATAGGTATTAAGATGAAAAGCTGTAAATGCTTTCGTAAAGTGCATCAAGTTTTAATTTTGCTCGTGTGATTTTTTTTTAGTTTTCGATTTTTTATCGTAACGTAATTGACAGCAGATGTACGCGACTTTTTCTAGCAAGTGTATTTATTTTCAGTCGCCAAAAATTCAATGAAAGAGGTTCGACGGTTTTCTACTGCATCTTAGCCCTATCATCAAATACTTGAGCAGGGTATACTAGATATAGTGCACTGTACGCATTAGGCAAAATTCAAAGTAAGGCTATTAATATACAAATTCTGAGAAACTCCGGAGCATCCACGAAATGACGGATGGATCTCACTCATTCCTACGGTTATTGTTATAACGAAATTGCTAGCCCAACGATACCTGTAACTAAATCAAAATCAAAGGCAACCAAATGAAAGTCAATGACAACCAAATCAAAATGAACGGCAACCAAATCAAAACTAAGTGAACCGTTTAAAAAAACAAGCCCAACCATATCAAAATCAACATCAACTTTTTCAAATATCGTTCAACTGTTTCAAATCCAAATACAACCAAATAAACTTCAAATACAACTATGTCAACTCACATGGCAACTTTATTTATCAAAATTACAACTATTTCAAATTCACTAAAAACATTAAATTTCAATAACCATCCCGTAGTTTATATTTGACAGGTTGAGAGTAAAAATAACCTATCTGCAAGCTCCGAGCAAAAGCGCTTAGAAAATATTCCGCGCAAAAATCAACCACGTGAGATTCTGGGCAAAAACAACTTCACTACAAAAAGTAATGCAAAATTAATGCATTTTGTAGTGAAGTCGTTTTTGTCCAGAGTTTTTCTCTGTTTCGTTTTTGCCCGGAATCTCACGCGATCTACTCTCTGCTTATCATTTTAGAAAAAAAATTTCAATAAAAAATAATAATAGAAACGAAAGTAATGTTTTCAGATTGTAATCCTCTAGGTAAAGAACAAAAAGTTGCTATTGAACATAAAAATCTTGCAATTGCTTTTATTATTATTTATTTTGATTGATTTTTTTTTCTAAATATGAAGTACGTAATTGTTTTTGAAAATATTTAGTTTTTAATGAATTTGACATAGTTGTATTTGAATTTGAAACAGACGATATTTGAAAGTGTGGTTGTAGATTTCGTTGTAATGGTTACTTTTGAAGTGTAAACGCTATATCATCACGAGGAATACAAGAAATGCGCAAGTCGCTTACACCCCCATAACCTCGAAACCAAATTGGGATGTACCGTGAAATTTTGCGAATCTTTCTTAAACACAACACGAATGTGAAACAGTTTACCATCACCTGTTTTTTCCTTACATGTGCCGAAGTTGAGTACATTACGTCACTTCCTTTACTCAAGCCCTTAATCTACTTCCCTTATCCTGAATATCTTTCCTGTAAAGGAAACAATTGAATATTCCAAACCAAAATAAAGACCGACTTTTATTCAAAAACATTTGGCACTAAAATGTGTGTGTGCACCGATTATTGTGGGCCCAGAAATAAGGGAGGAAAATATTTTACAAACCAAAGACTGTAGTCATATGTACAGATTGTGTAGGGCCGGCTTATTATGAATGCACCGTTTGATGGACCAATATTTAGTTACGCTACGAACGAACTAAATGGCAAATTGTTTCGAAATATTCTGTACAGAATAAACAGTCCTTCATGTTACGAAATTATAATTATATTCTCCCCCAAAATCCCATGTGAGATTGTTGAGTTGATATAAAAAATAAACAGGTTATTTCCCAAATGAATACTGTCGTATTTTTCTAAAAGCTAATGCATGCGGTTACACCTGGGATTTAAATTACCTACCATAGATGACCTTGTAGCTAGCCGTTGTTTCCAATGCCCCAATTTAGGACTTTTTTTCATTTGAAAATGTCTCGAGTATAATAAGTTCAAGCGTTCGTCAAGAATCCAGTATCAATCAGTCTCAATCTGTATTACAACATAATTTTAGTTCGTTGTGACACGCTAAAAGCACATGAATGCAAATTACTACACGCTACGCATAAAACATTTCTCATGACAGTAACAGGGTGAATTTAAGAGCGCAGTGTTGGGCGGTCGCATTAACATTATTGACATTACCTGCCTAAGTTATTTCCAATACTTCACACCAAACCAAATTAACTTGGGCATGACCACGAACAACGAAATCGTCTGTGCGATAAATAATTTTACGAAAAATCCTTATCAGATAAACAAGAGGCACGACATTCGGCCTCTTGCCAACAGTCCACAACGCGCTCGCCACACCTTCTTTTTAGAGTTTTCTTGTCTGTTAATGTCCGAGGTTATTCCAAAGGGCAAACACTATTGTCAGCGAAAATATGTAGCCGAAATGTGATGTGTCTCATCTAAACTAGATAATATTGTCAACTTTCGAAACAAGAGCCAGATTTCCACTATTAATTAGGTTAAAATACCTCATTAATCGCCCAACGCCACAACCTCATGAGAAAATTGCGTGTTCTCTGCCATAAGAAATGGAAGAATCCTGCCTGAACTTGTAGACCCGAATTTCATTGATTTCAATTATAAAGTGAAGGTTCGAGGCACGAGGGAGCTCATGACATCATCGAGAAACTAATGAAATTATGTGATCGGATTTACTCTTGAGGCTTAGAATTACATTTTCTCTATAGCAGATTACGATGACTTATTTTGCTCAGTAGTAAATGGCAATAATGGTCGGCACTTACGTCACACTTCCTATAAAAGTTAAGTGCACGGAAAAAGCTATTAAGGTGAGCCTTCCTGTGCCTAATTGGAAGAAGATGGTAATTTTTAAGAGGAAACTTATGTACATAGTGTGAAATCCTTTTAGTTGGAATTTTGTGCACAACTTTTTTTTCATTAGTGTACTAAAATTTTCCTTATGAAAAACCAGAAGTGTGTATAATAATGAATTTTTGTTTTAATGTACTTATGTCACTGTCACGATCGCCAATAAATCGTCTAGCTCGTCGTTCGTTTTCGGCTACGGCTTTCTTTGGATGGAGATGGAAATACGAAGTGTTTTCGCAATTAACCTATATTGGGGTAGCCACTCTCTGGAAAACCGGGAAAAGTCAGGAAATGTCAGGGAATTTTGGACATTTTCAGTGAAGTCAGGGATTTTTTTCACCCATAAATTCAAATTATTTTCTGAAATGGAGCCATCACTCGAAGTCTACTTCTGGGAAATTTAAAGGGAATTCTTCGAAATTAATTCATTTCGGTTATTACTTCTGGTATATACTATAAGTTCTCATAACCGCATTAAAGTGGAGTTACCGAATTTTTAGGAAAATCACGACACGATACAATTTTATTCATTCCATTATTAGATGTACTGTGGTAAATTGCTTCTGCAAAGTTTACTTCTAACAGACTGGAAATGGATATCTCTATAGGTAAATAAGTCTGTACTAGATAGGTTTAATAAATAGTATTTTTCTTGATAGTAATTCTATAATGAAACTATTTCATCAGATTTTTTCGTAAATCACAGTTAATATATTTATATAACAAAGAACCTTTTTATGTTGATTGCAAATTATGTTTAAAATCTCTCCTACTCAGCAATATGGAAGAGCAAGTTTTTACGACCCATATAAATGTAAGGAAACATAAGTTAGCAGAGTCAACATCACAAAAATCTTTGAGCCTATTAAATTTTTATTCTGCAAAAAAATTCTTCTTTAAAAGAAAAATATTCTTGAAATACATCGTTTACAGGACACAACGAAATCGGTAATAATCCTTTCGTACTTTCAACAGCTACAAGCACCAGTCCAGCGTGTGTTGTGCATTCACCACATTCTGCTCCACAACCACAGTGGCTAGAGGGCAAGTCTCAATGCTCACGAAAAATAGTGTCACAGAGAAGCGGAGTTGAAGCTGTAGAACTCTTTCCTTTAATGTTTCTAGATTCAAAAAGCATCAACATGCAAATCCAGAGGACTAAAATCGCATTACCTATCAATTCTTGTCTTATCGCATATTTCTTTCGCGAACTTTATGATGTCTGTTCTAACTATAATTATATTGTAGGTGGTTTTGATGAATCACTTAACAAAATATACTAGATATTATGGATCATAATTTCTGGACCATGCGACTGCAGTTGACTTGATGAGATCTTTCTTTGAAGCTTTGAAGCATTAAAAGGTCTTGATCTTACAAAACTAACACAAATATTCAGTAACGGTTAAGAAAGGAGTCGGCGAAAAAATTGGCTAAAACAACGGCGGGGTCGTTGCTCTCGTGATCACCAAGTCTAAGAGAGGAAGGGTTTTATATAAGCTTACTTTGAGAGGGACAAAATTGATCAATAAAAAGAGTCAGTATTATTTTACCAAACTTAAAAATTGATAAATTCTTGAGAGTTATGAGTTGTTGATAATTGCAGTCATTGATAAATACTCTAAATAATACTTCCTTAAAGTAATCATAAATAATTATTATAATTATTTAAGATTGCATCTTGTTACTTGATTACATTTTGATCAATGACATAAATCTATATATCTCACGTTTTCTATAAAACAACCGTGTTTTTCTATGGTTTTGAATTTTGGTGAATTGGTTTTGAAAAAAGTGGCCACCCTGTATAAATAAAAAAATTAAAAAGAATTAAAGAAACTAGCATGAAATCAAAAAGCAAAGGTCGAAAAAAAAGAGAAAAAAGAAAGAAACAATACCCGATATGCGTCATTATTTAGAAGATATTGGCTTATCTTATAGATCTACAAAAAATTCTATTGGAGGCCGTAACTTGGTGACCGATTCCACAGTCGAGCACACTGAAAGAAGTAAGAACGCCCAACAAATTGACTCCTGCAATGTGGGCTATAAAGATACAAATGTCTGGTCGATGCAGGAACTGTAACTTTTTAAAAAGGTAAACTGGCTGCGTAAGGGTAGGAAGGATGCGAAGTGTGAAATATGTATCCAAATTGCACCAAAAAGAGAGCTAGAATACATTGCGGGGTAGTTTACATACAAATCCCTATAAAAATGAATAATAAAAAATATATGTCGAACTTATAACCTCTCGATTATTGGAAGTCAGTAAAAAATAGAGACATTTCGGCATCACTTACTTGTTAGCCACGGGTTTTTTATTAAACCAATTGACAGTTTTCGAGTCGAGTAGGTTATCCCCTACCAGGTATCACACACCGGAGTATTTCGACCTCCGACTGGCCATCCTTGACCCAAACAAATCGACTCCGTTCATATAGAAAGCCTTTAATTAACTTGATAGCCGTGGGGGAGAACGAAAAACGACTGGAAAGCTTTGCTAACAAGTTAGGGTGATTAATATAATCAAAATTCTTGCTAAAACCAAGAAAGACAAAGATAGTTGTGCAATCCTCATTGAGTAGCCCTCAATAAAGTAGTCTCACAACTATCAGGAAAGAGGAATCATCATCATCGTTTCTATCCATCGACTGAAAGTCACACTTAGAGGATGTGTGAGGGTTGGAAAAAATCAATTTTTTTTTATTATTTTTGCATACCGAAAACTCTCCAGAATATGCATGAAAGTTTCGGAAAATTCATTGAATTAAGAAAGTTACAGAACTTAAAAGTTCGACGCACGGAAATCACGTTTTTCGGATCGTAAGAATCGCAGGAAAACGTAAAACTTCAGAGAAAATCAAGAACCTAAATACTAGAAAAATACTAGCAACTAGTTTGAGCAAAATTTGTATTTTTCAGTATTCTTCAAATTTTTAGCTACAAAATGTATTTTACCAAACTTAAAAACTTAGAATTTCTTGAGAGTTTTGAATTTTGCTAATAATTGCTAGTCGTTGATAAATATTCTTTTTATCCCTTAAAGAAATTATAAATAATTATAATCTCAGTTAATTTTTAGTGCGAAGTCATTAATATTAAAATACAATCACTTTCAACAACTTTCACGTGAATATTTTCTCACTATGTGACGTAAAACTGAATGAATTTGTTGTTCAAGGGAACAATAACTTCATTTACATTTATGTCACTGCAAGTGAGAAAATACTCACGAAAGTTATAGGTCTTTTCTTTAATAATACCTGCCTGAATCATTCAATTCCACTTCTATAGTATAACACTACGGTAGCAATGGATGGTACGTGCCCAGGAATAAGTTAAAGTGTAAATACGTGATTTAAATCAAATTGCACTAATTTATTTAAATAAGCTTTGTTTATTACAAAATATCACGTGGCATGGTGATTAGAAAGAATCCAAATATTAAAAGGTACTTCCAAAAATTACTTATTTATCAATGAAATAAATCTACATATCTCTCGTTTTCTATAAAAAAAGTGTTTTTCTATCATTCTGAAGACTGAAACACATGCAACTATCTGATTTATTACGGGATTTATACAATACAAAAGCATAAACAATTTTTTTTTAAATTCTTTATATAGTTTCACGATACAACGTAAAGTCAGAGAAAAAACTCAACTATTACGTGGAAAACCGGGAAAAGTCAGGGAAATTTGGTCTTGAAAAAAAGTGGCCACTCTGTTAATATATAGTAGACAGGATGTTTCAGATCTGACGCGCAAAAATGAGTGGGGTGATAGATCTCACCTAGGCAAACAAAAAATTGTATTGTGGGGGGAGGGGGGGGGGGGGGGCAATCTCTACAATTGTCCACAGTGTTGATCTGACTCCTACCATTGCAGGTACAGTCACTTCCAAAAGTGAAAAAAATGGTTTGCGATTACCACGTTGAGAGAGTATGTAGAAATTTATACGTAGAAATCCTATCAGAGAATATTATAAAAATCAACAATCAGTGCATTGTACAAAAAGGCCGCATAAATTTCTTTATTAAGCACTTGCGGCAAAATGAATGGTCCTACCAAATGGTTGCCGATGATAGGAGCCCAAACAGTGGCACTGAATCTCTGCTGGAATGAGTTCACCTTTGTCCTGTGTGGCTTAGTTTCCGACCAGGTTATGGAAGTTCGTGATACCATCCCTGGTGAATTGAGATTCATCTGTCCACAGAATTCGGTCCAGAAACGCCTTGTTGTCAATGTCGCGTTCAAGAAGCCAAGAGCTAAATTCCAGTCTTTTCTCGGAATCTCCTCTTAGTAGTCCTTAGACTGGGTTATGTTGATATGAACGTAATATCTCTCGATGAATAACCCTCCAAACCTTAGATGAGGACACCCCTAATCGTCTTGGGCCTCGTCTCTGGCTCTTCTTAGGGTCTTGCCTCACGATGGTGATTATTTGCTGCTAGACGTCGACAGAAGTTCCCGAAGTTTCGAGTCGTGTCTCCCTGTCGTGTGAAGCTACACTTCCTGTTTCTTTTTAACCTTCGGAAAGTCCGTGTAAATACCCCTCTTTGGGGTGCTCGCCGATTAGGAAATCTCCTTTGATATTCCAGTACAGCCGCTCTCTCGTTTCCGTCTACCACACCATAAATGTTAATAATATCCACGTATTCCTCAAAAGTAAATTCTGCCATTTTTTAATAATTTTTGCTTGAAAACACCCATATTTATTGATTTGTTTTTCAGCTATGATAGATATTCTTGCTGACTGACTCTTTTTTATAGCATAATTTCCATCAGGTACGAGTAACAGAATTCTGGCTAACAGAAGCTAATATCGCTAATAAAATAAAATTACACTTAAAATTGTTTAACCTTTTAACAGCAATAATTAAAATTAATTAAATGTTAACCCAAAACAAACATTTTCTACCCTGTATTTTAAAAATTTTGTTTATTTAAAGAATTTCTTACCTAAAGTGCAATAAAATAATTAGGTAGTCAGGGATTTCTAAGGATGCTGTTGTTCTAGTAATTTGTCTACCGTGCCATGTTTTACCTTTTTGCAAAGGTAATAAGATGGGCATTCCAATAAAAACAAAAAAGAAGTGTACTAATTACATGAATTTTGGAGAAAATTTTGGAAAATGCTGAATTTGAGGTAATATCAAACCATTTTTTTCACTTTTGGAAGGGACTGTACCTGCAATGGTAGGAGTTAGACCAACATTGCTGAAATTTTGGAAAGGTCATTGGGATAGTAGTTTTTTAGCGTTTGTTTGATGTCGCTGTGTTGGGTAGATCAAAAGATAAAAATAAAAGAGTAATGTGCTGCATACCATGAAAAACTTAAATGTATGGATCACCCTGTAACTCTCAAACGGTTGAGATTGCCCCCCCCCCCCCTAGGTGAGATCTTTCACCCTACTTATTTTGGCACGTCAGATCTGAAACACCCTGTATCAAAAGAATTGGTCCAGTTTAACATTTCTTAAAAAAGTATGATTGAATTGAATTATTATTTTAACCAATGTTTTTCATGTAGAATATTTTTCGAGTATATTATTCCGTAAAGGATTGGTTATTTATTTACCATAGTTAGTAAACCGAAGATATACATATATCCGAACGATAGTCGAGGGAATAAAATTAGAATGGAAATTTTGACTTTTCTCTAAATTATTGTTGTTTATGAAGCCTTAAAAAGAAAAAAGTCAAATTTTTTAAATTAATAGTCAATGTAGATTAAGAATATTTAGTTTACAAACTTTAGGGGTTAGGCCACTCAGGAATGAAAATTTTTCCTGAAAGTTTCAAGCCGAAATTCAAAGGCAGCCATGTATGTTTCGCTGAAAGTTTTATATTTCTCTTTCTTCCCGGCGTTGTGACCACCGAACAAAAAGTGTATGACCCTAAAATAGGCACGAAATGATAACTACTACATTTTGCATTGCATTTTTGATTCACAAATCGGCCACTGACCGACCACATAACCATGCGATAAATTAGTACTTTCTCTGCTAGCGTGGCTCCAGTAATAACGTTTCCGACGTAGCAAATAATTATGTATCATTTTTTGAGAGTGGCTTTACTTCCGGCAACTTTGAGACTTCTACGGTCATATCCAGGATCGTTCCGCCTCATCTATTCTCTTGCCCCTTATATCTCAGGATCTTGTTCTGGACAAATATAGAGAACTAAAATGGGCCATTCCTCCGGTCCCGATGGTATCCCTCCTGCACTTGTTGAGTCCTGGTCTGATGCCTTCCTCATTCCATTGGTAATTTTCTTCAACAAGTCCCTTCAAGCTGGCAGATTTCCTGGATTTTGGAAGAGTTCCAAAAGACAGAGAATTATCGTAGTCACTGCAGGTACAAAATTGGTATTATTTATCAATTAGGAAACGAATTCGGTACGAACAAATCAAAATCGGTCTATGCCTTATGACGCTAGGAGCCGCCCATACCCAATTCTCCCCATAGCCAACAATGTTTGTCAGAATACGAATAGATACTCTATGGCATAGATGGCCAAACCATGGCGCATCCGCCAAACGTGGCGCATTGGATGATTACAAGTGGCGCTTTGGTGCGTAAAGGTTTTACATTGAACTCTGAATATATTTAATATGCAAAAGCAGCAACGCGAAGCAGCACGTCAAAAGTTTGAAGCGGCAACACCGATTGGGGCTAGATATGCGGTCTCACAGGGTCGCGAATAACGAAAATTTAAAGAATTCTCTGCAGCTCTCAATTACGAATTTGACACCAAACATTAAAAAACTAGCACAATCCAAACAGGTTCAAAAATTTCAGTAATATTAAGTAATGTTTATGTGCTGTAATAGACATTATTTTACATACAGTAATTGAATTATTTTAAAAGTTAATTATGACTGTTATATTACTTCTATTTAGCAAGCAAAGAAAACAGGCAGATCCAAGCTCCAAGCTGATATCACTTTAAATGCCAACAACTACGGTTTAGACGTCCACAGTTATCTTCGCCAAACGAGACTCTCACGACCATCATGAAAGGATCACCCTTTCGGAAAGGAGACCAATTCTGACTATTGTAGATTGGTGTTTCATTAAACTGGACGTAAACTAATTTAACTCCGTGTTGAAGTTATTCCTTCTCCTCTCCTAAGCGAAGTATATTCCATCGTTATCTCTATTTACCTAAGCCTTAGGTAAGAACGTAAGAAGGTATAAAATGTGTTCGAGTTATATGGCGCATCTGAACTCGCCTATCAACCAAATTGGCGGATGACATGCGAAAGGTTGGCCACAGTCTATGCATTCAGAATAATCTAAATCAATCCACGCGTTACAAAGTTAGGTTTCCCCTCCATTCCTGCCAACCCTAGGTCAACATTTTTCCAAAGAGTAACAATGGGTGATCATTTAATAAAAAAGGAATCTTTCAAATAGGTGTATGAATTAAGAAATTGAGTAAAGCCCCCTCCGCAAACCACCCAACTTATACATTTTTTTCTTCGTATCAGTGGAGTAACATATTCTACACATCAAAAGAAGAATCATCGAAATTGGTCCATGCGTTACGAAGTTAGACTACCCCTCCCCTGCCATCCCCCACCCCGCACCTTAGGACCAAATTATTCTCCTATTACAACAGCAAAAGAACCATCCAAATCGGTCCACGCATTACAAAGTTAGGTCCCACACCACCAAAAATTGTTTTCTCCAACAGAAAAAGAATTATCCAAATCGGTCCACGCGTTACGAAGTTATGCCCGCTCAGACATAAAAAAAATATACGTCGAACTTAGAACCTGGTTGTTTTCTGCTGACAACAGCTTACGATAAAAATGCCAGAGCAATTTTGTGAGTGATTCGGAATCCACTTTAAATTGTAGGTCCGCTTGCAATCGTTGTCTCGAATCAGGTGAAGTTCTCCCACCCCATGCCTCACAAAGGGTTACATGGCCTAGAGAGAGAGAATATACTCATTCACAAACTGTTGTTCAAAGTAATTTAATATTTTTCTAAATTTACGGTTTTTGCTGCCATGAAGTAGTGAAGTCCAGCTTCCTTATCTCGTCTACTAGCTGTTATTGGAAAAATATTTAGTTCCACACTCGTCACAACTCTCTCTCTAGATCCCGTAACCCCTTGTGGGGCATGAGGTGGGGGAAGAACTTCATCCGATTTGAGACAACAGTTGCAAGTTGACCTACAATTTAAAGTGGATTCCGAACCACTGAAATTGTTTCTGCAGCCCCCATGGCCTTTTTATTGTCATCAGAAAACAATCATGTGTCGCCCCCGGTGGAATTCGAACCTGGGACCTCTGAGTTGGTAGGCCGACAGGTTATAACTTACTCCACCGAAGACGTTGATTGAACATTTTTCAGAAATGTCTTTGTTTCATTCGTTCTGTATGAGGAAAAATAAATTTTACGGGAGGAGCAAAAATCTGAATAACATACATGCATTTTACAGACGTATTGATCGAAATACGAAGGCTGTTCAAAAAGTAATGATAAAACCGATCTACAGAAAAAAATATTCATTCAGTCTTTCAAATCTGCATGCTCTTTTTCGAAGTAACCCCCTTCGGTTTTAATACACTTTTACGGTGGGTGGGGTACAGTTGCGATGCGGCGAGCATTCAAACAATCCACTACAGTGTGAGCTACATGGGCCTCGCATTGTCATAACGCAGTAAAATTTCGTTAATGTCCTTGTGCGGCTGTGTTTTTATCTTGCAAAATCGAAAATTCGCTGCCAACTGAAATGTTTAGACATGTGGTGAGCTCCGTAACTGTAATTCATCGTTCTTCGCGGACGATAACAGCAACTGTATCCTTTACTACCTCAGTGCGTGACGTTGAAGGGCGCCCCTCGTGCGGCTCGGCGGCGATGTCCTCTCTACTCTCGTCTTTTCGGTTCTTCCCGAGTTTTACTAAAACTGTCACGTTATAACGTTGGCCTAACATTTTATCTTCTGCTGGACACGGTATGCGAATATTTAATACACGTTACGCGAATCGTCAGATTTGTCCACTCACTGCACCACCTATCGACTTGAAACTGATCGTTATAGATGGCTAAAAGAATGGGCTACACGATAGTATGCAGTATCGGCCGACGGCTCTAAGCTATTGTCGTAGTTTATTAGACTGACTTCTTAAATTAGGTACAAGGTAAATGAAATAATGAAATTTAGTATATAGACAAATTGTATTTTATTTTTCATGAATTTAAGAATAAACATTATTATTAGAATGCAGTATTACAAGCCTTTCGCAACAGATTTTCCCCAGGGTCACTTCTGACTCGGTTTTAGCAAACGTTTAGGCCAATTTAATTGAAAACGAATACGGAATTAGATAAATATCTAGGTGAACAGCTGTATTAAAAAAGAAATTAAAAATTGTACAGGAGTGTAATTAGATCGTTTTGTTCACCAGCTCCTCATATATCTTTAATTATTCTTTTATTAAACTTGATGTTGTATTTGGAAACTTTTCATGTGTATTAACTTATTATTTTCATGTTGTTTAAACAGTTAAATTAAACCACAAACATTGGCTTATGACTCCTTAAACACCAAAAACACTTTAAAGCAGAGTTTTTAAAAGAAATTCCAATAATGCTCCCTACTTGAAGAGTTGCTTTAATTTTTTCAACTATAAATTTTTATAATGTATATTAAAACTGTTGACCACAAATTATTGAAATACTGTTAAGTTCTTTTAAGGATTCTGTACCTTAAGAGGAAAAACTGACCGTCGTCCGTCTATCTATCCAAAACTGTGTGACGCAGGAATTTGAAGTTCGGCGAAATGTTAGTTCTTTGTGACGCGTACATATTTCTACAGTCAAAGATTATAAAATATATTTCTTTTGCTCATGTTTAAAACGACTACTTTTAAGGATTTCAGAAATACTTTTTTCAACATTTTTGGTGAATTGGTTAAAAATATACTTGTACAACTCAAAAATGTCACCCGGCACCCGGCTGTCACTTTCCATGTTTCTCAACCGTTTGGGAATTACTGGGTGATTCATAAATTTCAATTTTTCACTTATTTATTTTTATCTTTTGATCTACCCAACGCAACGACATCAAACAAACGCTAACAAACTACTATCCCAACGTTTCCAAAATTCTCAACAATGTTGATCTAATTCCTACCATTGCAAGTACAGTCTCTTCCAGAAGTGAAAAAAATGTTCTGATATTACCAAAAATTCCGCATTTTCTCAAATTTATTCCGAAGTTCATGTAATTAATACATCCGTTTTTTTATTTGTATTAATTATCACTACCCTTTTAAAAAGGTGCAATATGTCCACGTAGAGAAAGTATGTAGAAATTTATACATTTATTTATATATTTATATTCATATAAGAATATATGAATATCGGAGAATATTATAAAAATCTACAATTTAAAGAAATGAAATTCAAATTAATCCTAAAATGCTTTTTATTAAATTTAAAAATAAGTGGAATTACTCTTAATAACTTACAAAAGCTGTTCAAATTGTCCACCACCACTTTGGATGCATGCCAATAATTCCCTGTTTAAGGCCTATTGTAGTCAGCCTCTCCCGTATTTTCGTCGTTGTATTTCCAATTCTGCTAACTAAATCGTCTCTAGTGTCAAGAGTGCCGTCAATGGCGCGTTCCGGAAGCCAACCGCAAAATTTCAGTCTTCTCTTTCGAATCTCCTTGCAGTAGTCCTTGGACTGGGTGAAACTTCAAACTTTAGCTGAAGACACTTCTAATCGTATTGCGACAAGTCTCGTGCTCGTTTCAGGGTTTTGCCTCAAGATGGTGATTATTTGCAGCTCCACGTCAGCAGAAGTTTCGGATCGGGTTTCCCTGCCATGTGAAGTTACACTTCCTGTCTCTCTTAACCTTCGGAAAGTGCGTGTAAATACCCCTCTTTTGGGTGCTTCTTGATTAGCGAATCTCCTTTGATATTACAATACAGCCGCTCTCTCGTTTTCACCTTAAATGTAAATAATATCCGCGTATTCCTCAAAAGTAAATTCTGCCATTTTTTAATAATTTTTGCTCAAAAACACCCGTACTTATCTATTTGTTTTTCAACAATGATCGATATTCTTGCTGACTGATTTGACCCTCTTTTATAGCAAAATTTCCAGAACGCTAGGGTATAAATTGCAGATTTTCTTTATTTAATGAATTTCCTACCTAATGTGCTATAAAATAATTTGGTAGTCAGGGATTTCTAAGGATGCGGTTTCCCTAATTCTTCCTCTACTCTGCCATGTCATACCTTTTTGAAAAGGCAGAAAGCTGGGCAATCTGGTAAAAGTAAAAAAAGGTATGAAGTTCGGAAACAATTTCGGAAAATGCGGAATTTTTGGTAATTTAAAAACATGTTTTTATCTTGTGGAAATGATTGTGCCTGAAATGGTAGGAGTCAGATCAGCATTGTTAAGAATTTTAGAAAGGACACTAGGAAAGTAGTTTTTTGGCGTTTGTTTGATGTCGCTGCGTCGTTGGGTAGATAAAAAATACAAATAAAAGAGTAATGTGCATGCCATGAAAAATCTTTTGCTGGGCTAGGTGAAATCTATCACCCCCACTTATTTCGGTACATCAGATTTGAAACACCCTGTATGCTTGCTTGTTTAATTTGCACACCTTAGAATAAAGAACGAGAGGAAAGGCTATCTCAAGTAAAAGCCATGTACGTGTGATAAGCAATTTGCATCTTTGCAAAGTAGCGACGGGGTTAAGGGAAGTGTCACCAACCATGTAAAATTGGACAAATCTGTCCAATCGGTTCGCTCAAGTTATGTTTTTCAATTGTTGTCGCCTTATGAAATCATAGTCGCCTTCGTATATTTGGGGGCATAAGTTAAGTTTTTAAATACTAAAATTAATTCAATTAATAAAATAAGGTAGGGCAAAGTTATGTTATATTAAAAACTTTATTAGAATATATTTTTAAGACAGCAAATTTAAAATATAATCAAAATGAGTGATCCCCTCTTGTATTCAAGCAAAATTTTACTACTTTCATGTTTGAAGCGCACACATCGCTTGGGCTCTACTACATATAGAAAAATGCTTAAATTTTTCCGAGTGATGTCCTTTCCTCTCGTTATTTATTCTAAGATTTGCATAATCTGTCGTAATCTACGAGGAAGTAACTAAAGGAGAAGCCCTATTGTGTATATGTCGTGTGTGTGAGCATGGCAAGTTTTTGTTCGGCGGCTGGGTATGTGCTGTCAAATTTGTTCGCTTTTTGCTACGAGGAAGTAGGCTTTTTATCTGTTGCTTGGGTCTAAGTTGTCACTTCATGTCACTGTCGGCACATAATTTATTATATTAGTTCAATATTTTAAAATACGAATATAAAATACTTTTTTAATCGCCTGCCTTTCGATTGTGATTGTGTGTTTGCATGGGAATCTCACACAACTTAAAATTGCCACGATTTCCTGAGCTTCTTTCTTCTCCTTTAGTTACTTCCTCGTAGGTCGTAATAGACATAGAATGAAATATTATGTTATGCTGTTTAGCGCTTTTTGTGTGGTCAGTTCCACTTTTTTAAAAAACTATTTTTTAAGTCGGTTGAAAAATAATATGTCTGAATTTTTTATTTTATAAGTTCTTATTTAAAAATAGCAAATCTGTTTTTCCGAGTAAGGTGGAGTAGAAGTCCCAGGTTCGAATCTCACCGGCGGCGATCCAGGGCTGTTTACTGCTGAAAACAGATCGCGATAAAAGGCTATTGGGGGTTGTCGGTGGTTCTGAATCCACTTTAAGTTCTAGGCCCACTTGCAATCGTTGTCTCGAATCTGATGAAGATCTTCTCCCGCCCCTTGCCCCACAAAGGATTACTGGAACTACATAGAGAAATCTTGTTTTTCGGAGTAATAGGAGGCATTTTTATTATTTATTATTTGTTAAATTCCGTTCTATAAAGAATGAGAAGGTACTAGTTCTACTATCAGGATTACTTTGTGAGGGTTTCGTCAGGTTGTGCCTTTCGTTATGTTGCGAAACAATTGTCACTACAGTTTGATTTGTAAAGGATGCTTTTTGCTTTGGACGCCAGTTAAAGGAAATTTTGAGTCGTTAAATCCCGATGACCTGTCGGCACCTATCGTACATTTAAAGCTCATTCTACTAATTATTTTAACGGTTTCTCACATTTATTTATTACTTAAGCAATAAAACAAATCCACTTAGTTTGAAATTTAAAAAATGTGTTTTTTTTTATAACTCAAAAAATTCAAAGAAATAAGACTTATTTCACGTAACTTTATTGAAGGCCCTTTCGTGCACAAGTCTTATTTTGCATAAATAATTTCGTGGTGCCATTCCAAGTTCCAATAACATGTGTTACATTTCAACAGGCTCGTGGAACTTATAATGACATCGAATTCGTGGAAGGTACTTTTGGACGAATTCTCTGAATCACAAAAAGTTTCACTTATCATACGTGGATTTCTCACATGTTACCTTAACCTGTTTATATCGTCGTGAAACAATCCGTTGACTTGCGCTGCGCACACCAGCTTAATTACTACAAATTTTATAGTTTTATCTTACTCCGAAGAAGTATATCGACGGCAAGCTTTTCTTAGGTGCGGACACTTGAACTCGGCGAGTTGGTAATGCACGGAAAACGTTTCGCTTTCATTAGCCCCACAAAATTATGAACGCAATCTTAACGGGTCAGCTCGGCTAAACTAGTAAATGACACACAACTACATCTCCTCCGACGGGCGGGTATTAGCTTTACATAATTTTATATCGTTTCGTCATAAAAGTAACCTAGCTGAAGTTAAGAGCTAAAGCTAAAGCACGGCATGAAAGGCGTCCTATGAGCTATTATTACTTCTTATTCACTTCACACACGTTAAGAAAGCCTTCGGCTAGTATGGCCTACTATCGTGCAGATAGTCCCATGAATTTTACATTATATCTGGTCTGGTGTGAGTGGTGGTTTCTTGATGAAATCTAATGACATCAGTCACTAGTCAGTCAGCCACGGGTTTCTGTATAATAAACAAGCCTCGGATTTAGTTACCGTTCTCACCTGGCAGTGGAAAAGTGATATCAACGGGGAAAGTCTATCTAAGTTTTGGTGCTTAATTGTGTCATAAATATTCGCTCTCTGTTTTTAAACCGCGTAATTAATTGTTGTTCAGTGATTGATTGGTTATTGTTGTGTTTGTAAATAGTTTAGTGATTGTTTTTTTTATATTGTTATAACTCATCAAAAAAACCGGCAGATGTACATGACTGCGCCAGGCTTTGAGGATACCACTCCACGGTACAATCATAAAATAGCTCTTATCAAATTCATTTCAGACATTTTTTCTGCTGTTTTTTTTATGTAATACCTGCCCCAATTGTAACACGTTTATCATTCAAGCTGAACTTAATGTAAGTTTTATCGCAACTTTTTGCATAATCCTTTTAAACGCGTAAAATTGTCAGGCCAATCTGTTGTTATCAGAGCTAATTAAACTTTTTTTACGTGAAAGTTAAAATGAAGGTATTGCTGGAAACGACGTATTTGTATTTCTATAAATTTCCCTATTTATAAACTTTATAACCTCTAAAAGATACAAATATCAATGGTGTTTGAATAAAATTTTAAATGATATAACTCAGCCGGTGGAATAAATATGCAGACATTAACATTTTTTGTTTACAGAAAGAAACTCGCTCAAAGCATCTCATAAGTGCAACTTAAAATGCCAAATGAGAATGTCGAGTGGAAGTATTTTTCGGATCGTCGATTTTGTTTATGAATTTATTCATTTTTCCTGCACAACCAGTAGTGGAAGTAAAGGCTTGTGCTTTCTATTTTGGCATAATTTTCAATAAGTTTTCGCCGAAAATTGTTCATACAAAAATATTTTATATTAGTGTACTTATTTTTTTAATGTACTAAAGATCAAACTATAGTTTACATTTTTAAGATCACCTTTGCAGTACTTTATTTAGAGTAGGTTAAGCCAATTGAGCAGCATAATTTTGCAATATTAAACATGCTAATGCAGTTTTTACACAAAGTACCATAGTCAGTTTATTTATAGTTTTTGCTTAGTAAAGTAAACTTTCATTAATTCAAAGAAGAAGAACGAAAATAGAAATGGTCTCTCCCCAATAAATGCATGTATGCGATTTTAACACTAGGCTACGAAATATGGCACTTTAGATGGTAATTAACAAGCTGACCTAATTCATTAGTTTCGAAGAGCATTAGTAGTTGAGATTTTGAAACATTGTCAGACTGAACTGTATTATCTATTTGGGTTTAAAAGAAGATGACACAGTCATAACATTGTTAACTACAATAACTACGGCATAATCATGACGAGAACTGTTCTCGTCATAATTTCGCGGCCAATCACAGTTTTCATCGTTACATACCTTGTACAATCGTGCCTTGGTTGGTAATATTACTAACCTCATATTTGACACGTTTTCCTTTCTTTCGCGGGATAAGTAAATATTGCTGTTACTGTTTTATAAGTGCTAGGGATGTCCTATGATGCTAATACATAGACTTGACAGGAAAAAAATTAAGGGTAAGGGAAATGGATTAAGGCGTCGAGTAAAGGAGGTGTCGATGTACGTCTCGCTTGAAATTTGCGGTCTCATAAGTCGAGGGAAAAATAGAAGATGGTAAACTGTTCCATATTCGTGGAAAGCAAAGATTCCCGAAATTTGACGGTCCAAATTTGACCTGGAGAGTATAGGCTTGATGACTTGAAGCTCTTATATCGCGCGTTGTGATCTACTAAATAGCGATAGAAGAGTAAGAGTCATCAATACTCTGAGAGATTGTAGGATAAGTTTTAATAGCCTTCTTTTGTTGTCTAATGCGGTATGTCCAGCCCCTGCCCAAATATGGAAATTTAACCTCAAGATGTTTAAAGAGAGCGAATTGGGTATACTTATTCCGTAGATGAAAATGGATTGAGGCGCGCTTGGTGTTTGTTAAGAGACACTAAACAGCATTGAATTTTAAATGTATTAATTATATACGCAGACAGTCAAAGTTCAGAACCAATATAAAGTCCTTTTCAGAATTCCATACACTCAGTCACAGAGGGCAAAAAACATAATTTTTTTGAGCTTTCGAAGCCACCTCCACTTTTATAAAAATACCTGAAACTCAAAAATAATATGAGTCGGGACTGGAGAACGAAAATGTAGGTTTAATCTTAAATTAAATCTTAATTGTAGTCGGTGGTGTAATGTTCAAGCGAGAGTCATAGGTACGAATCCGGCCGGCGCGACGACTTATCGTTGTTTTCTGCTAAACACGTCTGACGTTAAAAGGCCATTGGGAGTTGCCCAGAAAGTATGTTGTCGTAGAGCAGTTTCGGCAGGAAAGGAAAAAAGGGTTGGAAACATGTGATTAGAACGTTGAGTGAAGAGTGACTCATAAATTGAAGAAAAAACAAGGCGAATATGGAACCAGTTTACCTTATTCGTACTGTTCGACTTAAGGGGCCTTTCTCTTGGATTACTCAAAAAAAAAATTGGCTTATTTAAAATTTTTTGTGGCGAATCTATTTATTATACACAATAAAAAAATATTACATATAAAAGTAGATATCATCGACTATATAAAAATTTTTTTTGCCTGCACATCTCCGCTGCAACGAAGCGCCAAGTTGACTTGACACCTTTTTTTATAAAACGGCGAATTTGCCCGCACTCTAGCGACTCCCGATGAAGATATGTACAAAAAACACATTAAAGTAGAGGTTGCAAACTCTACAATGAACCTAAAAATCAAAAAAATCCATTCCCCCCCAAATTGTAAGAATGACGCCCTTTACAAAAAAAAAAACCTTTTTTTTACTTTAAACCTCGCGCGAAACGGTCAGTTTGACATAATAATTAATTTTTAGAGGTTGTATGGAAAAATTATTTAAAAATAACGCGTCAAAATTTTGGCTGTTCAGACGAGAAGATTTTTCTTTGAAAAATACAGTTTTGAGAAAAAGGCGTATAAAGTTTTAAGTACTAATAATTATTGTTATAAAACTACCGTTACTTATATGGCTGTAACTCGAGTTTTTACTGAAATTTTACACACGTATTCTTAAGACTGTTACCAACAATTTTCTGAAAGTAAACCATGAGAAAGACCCCGGGGTTATACGCAGTCAGGATTTAAAAAAAAATGTTTATTTCATTTTCTTAATGTACATATATATTTAAATATATACCGAGATAATTTCATGTCAATTCGATAAATATTCCCGCACTTACACGTGTACTATGTGTACTATCTGTAAAATGCTTTTGAAACTTTGAACGCATTTTTCTCGATATCTCGAGAACTGCTGAATATGCTTTTTGAATATATTTTTTAGAAATTAATCGAAAGATTTGAGAGTCCAATAAATATTTTTTTCATTTTATAAACAATGACCAACATTTTCCTTAAAAATCGAAATTTTTTTTTTGAGGAGCCGCCATTTTGTGAAAAATTAATATTTTGCTTATTCCTTCGATTAATTTCTAGCTAATTTCATAAATTAACGAAATATTTTTTTTTATTTGATTTCAAATGACTCAGTCACGAGATATCGCGTACACCGCAAATCACCTTTTTTCAAGGAGGTTTCGGAGATACCCTGAAAATCATTATTTTTACAAATAAAAAATATGACAATATTGTATAAAGTGCTTCTTATAAGCATACACAATTTCAAGTTAATAAATTAAAATGCATTTCCAAAAAATTTTTTTAAAAAATCGCTTTTTTCGGCCTTCTGAATTCCCCTTAAGGAATATTAACGAAATTTTATGGTACGTCAAAATTTCACTTGTAGGGTGTTCTAGTTTGTGTATTGAACGAAGTGATGGATCTACAAGAAAGGAGGGATTTTTTTAGACCAGTAACCTAGGAAGTAGCGTAGTACACGCAAACTGCAATGAGGCTGAATTCAGACCAAACATAAACGCGTACCGACTACGGACACTCAAAAATTCATACAACGGAACGAAAGTGATCATAAACCCTGTTTTCTATTGATACATTCAGTAGAATAAAAAATGTATATGAACTTCCGGCATATAGAGCGTTATTCGACAAAAAAATGAATGAATGAATGAATTAACTTTAATATTTGGTATTTAATCAAATTTCATCATTCTCACTATAACCTAAAAATACGTATATTACTGTAAGCAAGCTGCATAATTAATATTATACACATAATGTATATTATAATAATAATTATTATTATACCATTTCATATGGCAATATTTCATATCTGTGGCCACTGGTCAACTAGTGATAACTCCAACATTTTAAATAATTTAAAATTTTTGTTATATATGTAATTCTTACTTGTGTTATAATAAAATTAAAAATT
The DNA here is from genome assembly GCA_964036015.1 of Leptarthrus brevirostris. NCBI lineage: Eukaryota > Metazoa > Arthropoda > Insecta > Diptera > Asilidae > Leptarthrus > Leptarthrus brevirostris. The sequence goes on along the minus strand of OZ038374.1, from coordinate 32,445,435 downwards.
AAAACAATGATTCGCTAGTAAATAATATCTTCAGTGTTTTAACGTTATATTTGTAATTTTATATTTTAAAATACTGTAATGAAAAATTCAAATTTGGAGTTATCACTATTTGACCGGAGGCCACACTTATGAATAGAAAAGAATTTATAATGAGCCAACAACTATATCAGTCATACAATTTGCTGAGACCAGACTTTCAAGTGACACTGAGATTACATTTACGTTTTACGAGTTAAGACGTTACAAAGCGTCCAGATTTTCATCGCAATATGTCCAGATGGAGTCTAAAAATGACACAAAAATTAAAAAAAATACAATAATAAGTTGCGCTTGAGCCTGGACTGCTTGCAAAGCAATAAATTGTACGATTCACAGATTAGTTAAAAGCTGATACGGAATTCCAATAAGAGAACGTGAATCAACAATTGCTGCTTTTTGCAAAATGGTTCATAGTCAGAGGCAAAACGCTGCATAAATCTACTTATACTAGCTTTTTTCAACCAATGAATCATTACTTTGACTTTTATTTGCTGACGGTATACATTCTCCGCGATAAAATATTAACCGGAAAGTTTTCTGCATACGTCAAAGTAATTTTGTAGTCAAATTTGTAAGCTAGAGCAGAGCCACCCACAACTTGAAAGTGTTTTGCGTGCTATTTAATTTCGTGCTATTGAATTCATTTTAATATGCTCTATCTGAATATGAAAACAGTTTCTCGCCATTTCGCTATGACTTTTTGGAAATTGAAATATACTAAGAAATTTTAGGTATGAAATTTTATAATGGTAATTTCAACTTTTCTTCTGGAACTAATGCAGTTCTTTATCAATTGCAACACGAAGTAATCTACTAATTTTCTCATAAAATAGAAAAAAAGGAATTAGGGGAAATTGAATGTATTGTTGCGAGCTAGAAAACAGCCCTGAGACAGAGTGGATTATTATTGGATTATTTCAAATGAAGAACTCTCAGGGTTGCCGAGGATCGGACCTGCATCTATGGCGTGATGATCGTTCCACCCAACCAATTGATTCAACTCCGTCTCCATTAAAATAAGAATAAATTGTTTTTATTTAATTGACTACTTTGAATATTGATTCAGGCTGTATTGACAAAGAAATTTTAAAGCTTTTTAGTCATCCTGTAGATACGTTGATTGATTGTGAGTAATAACTGTGAGAAAACGCAAAAGCTTTCAATCATATTTACATTATACTATGACGCTGTAAGTTATAAACTATTAGGTTAAGGTAACCAGGTCGCGAATGGGGTCAAAAAAATCGATTATTTAAAAACAGTTCTATTTGAAAGCCCGCGCTTTCCCCTTTCAGAAAATGTATGACATGTCATACCAACGCGACTATTTAATCCCAAAAATTGATATTTTAAAAGATGGTTACGCGTCATCTGCACAGTTGTCACGAGAGATTTTCGTCTCAACCCGTAAGTTCCTTTTTTTGACCTTTAGGTACCATTTGCAAAAAAACTATTCAACCTATTTTGATGAAATTTTGCACAGTGCTTATCCTTTATGTCCTTCATCTGTTATACCTAAATTCATCTTTGTATTCCATTTTCAACTTTATTTTAAATCCAAATGCATTTTTTTTTTAAAAGAGTGATTTTTGACCGTTTTTTAAAAAAAATGGTACAAAAATTGCAATTTAGGCAAAAGGTTGAAAATTTTAGGTATACAATGTTGCCTTACTCTTGTTTCAGGTTCACCATCAATTTGGAGCAGATAGCACCAGTGGTTAAGGAGAAAAGTGTACCTAAATAAGTTAATTTTATCATGTTTTATTTTTTTCTTGTCATTTTGTAATTTTAATAACTTTTACACCAATATAGTCACAGGGTTAGTTTAGCAGTCATTTTAATCCGTAATTCGTCTTCTGAAGCATGTTTAAAACCGCGAGTTTATATCTTAAATACCAACTGAACAGGAGCAAAATATATCTAAACGCGTGAAAAAGCCCATTTTAACCATCATTCGTGACCTGGTTACCTTAAGGGTTACATATCTTTGAGTGCTGTCAAAACTGTGTATTTAAAAAAAATTACTTAAACTTTTATTACATGAAAAATATGAAACATTATAGGTTATACGTCTTTATTGAACTTTAAATAATAATAAAAAAAAGTTATTTTTCAAAATTAACATTATGTTAGATTGGATCAAATGTGTCACTGATTAAAACGACGACTCCCTGATAACTTCGTCAAAAATCTTCAAATCTGTAAAAATAAAAAGTGATCTTGTAAAATAGTGTAGTTGGTATCGCATAACGGAGGGTTTTTTTAATTTCAAAAATACAACATTTATTTATAAATAATTGTCTGATCAAAAAATTTAAAAAACCGCTCGTCATGCAATAGAGAAAAAATATAAATAAATAAAAGATATTGTAAATTGACAGTTTTCTTCATCTTCATGGCTAAAAACATAGTTTTGAGGAAAACTCGTTTGCAGTTTTGGGTAGGTGAAAAATGAACTTACGGTTAGTCTCCCATGCCAGTTTTGTATTGTACACGTATTGTACGTTTTATATGTATTTTAATACACAGGATAGTAAAAAAACTCGAAACTTTACAATGTACAATATAAACTCGAGTGACGTGAGAAATATAACATTTAACATATAACATATAATTTCTCAACACGACCAGCGTTTCTGATAAAAGAAAAACTAAACTCCTTTGGCTCTTTCTCAACAGCAGCACCAAAGGATTAGTTTTTCTTTTGCTGCTGGACGCTTTCACACGAAACCGACAACTAAATCTTAAGCAAAAGAAAAACTTGGTCTGCTGTTGAGAAAGAGCCAAAGGAGTTTAGTTTTTCTTTTATCAGAGACGCTTATTTTGGATTTTTCACAAATTCATTTGGGTCAAGTGTAAATTTTATGCATGCATAAAAGAAAATTGTTAAACCATGGAAGAATTCAGGGTAATTTAGCTCTCCGTTTATCACCTCGCCTAAGAGAAAAAATGCCGAACTCACGTTGATTTCACCGACTACTACTTTTCAAATGACAAAGAATGACAGCAGTGGCAGCGCAATTCCAAATTAAACCTCTTGTTGAAACGCGCGTATGTTCCATTTGCCATCCTTACTAACTATATAAAATTTGACTCTGCTATCTTGAATACTTTTTGAGATATTAATTTCCAAGAATTTACAAAAAAAAGACGTTTTTGCATTACCGAGAACTGTAGCGACTGCAGGCAGGAAATCCAATTTTCGAAAGTTTTCTACCCAGTTAAATATCGTTCCACGAGCAGGAATCGGTTTTGGCGGCGGAATCTTGAATTATTTGCGGAAATCACGTTGCACACGCACGACAGATTCACCACTTCGAAAAAAAAACACTCCACAGCAAACGCACGTTGTGCAATGGTGCAGTTATTATCAGTGCAGTTATTATCAACTCAGACTTTCATAAATATTTTGAAGAAAAACCATAAAAGCTTAAAATGATATTTACTTTAAATTTAAAATGATACTGTACGCCTTAGTAACCAAAAAAATAAATAAAAATAAAAATAATCCTAACAGTATGAACTATTAGGTTCTTTAATAAAATTGGTGGTAATTTGACTTCCAGTGCATCAGACTCACCCCTTAACGTAAATTAATTTTTTTCTACATTAAAATATAGAACAACCATGCTATTTTTTAAAAAATATTTATTGATTAGAGCAGTACTTTTTAAAAATAAATCCTACCATCCTAGTGCATCAGAAACCACCCGCTAGTGCCACCCCTAACGTTTAATAATTTTTTCTACGCTAAAAATCTAAACCCATGGTTTCACTTTCATCTTTGACTGGATGATTTGAAATGGAATGACCCGTACTTTTGATTTGTTGGCGTTTATGTATTTTTATTAGAATTGAGAAAAGTACCGTATTCCAATGACGTACGATATTTGCCATAGCTAATTTTACTGTCTTGACTTTATGATCATGTTCAACAAGGAACTGACTTCATTTTTGCCGGTACAATATAGGAATTTTTTTTAAATTATGCCATGAATGGTTATTTTAGAAATGAAACATTACATTCGCGTGTTCCAGTGTTTTAGTTTCATTTGAAGCGAGATTACAAATCTGCAATGATCTTGTGCCGAGATCTCACTTAAGGGGGGAGTACAGTGTAAAACCATAAAAATCAACATATTTCCTGTTCTTTCCGAACAAAACGTTTGCACTCCGAACGCCGTATTCAGTAAATTCGCGCCGCTACAGTGCGTCTTTTGTCGTTATGTCTTTTTGTTTAGAAAGCTTAAGAATCATTTCCAAAATTTTAAACGGCTTTTTCTTTAAACCTCGTTTTTGAATTTGGTTGACACTCCTGAAGGAATAAAAATAGAGATAATTTTATGCGATTTGAGCCAAGTGGTTCCTAAAACATGTCATTCTGGCGCGCTCCACTATAATTTTAAGTCTTTTTATACGATTTTTATATTTTAATAATTTGTATGGGGGGGGGAAAAGTAGAATTTTCAATATGTTATTTAAAAAAAAAAATTATAGGAAAAAATATTTTACGGTCTTTAAAATGTGGGGCGCGCCATAGGTATATGTTCCATGATTACTAATATATTCGGGTTTTTCCAGGACCGCCGACAGGGGGGGGGGCGAAGGGGGTAAACCCCCCGGGCCCGGTCTTTGAAAGGGGCCCCGTCATCTAAGTCATCAACAGAAATTTTTTTCCATTTTAATTATTTATATAAAAAAAATGCTTCACGATCGGAAAAGTGTACTATACTAGACAGATTTTAAACTGAAAGTCAATCATTCGATTGTATATGGGCCCGTAAACGCTAAGTGCCGGGCCAGAAATTCGTTTCGCGGGGGGCCCGTATGTGGTACCCCCGGCCCGAATTTTGTCTCTACGGGCCTGGGTTTTTCGTTTCAGAACCACGGTCGAGTCTGCATATTGTCAACCAGTTCGCTCCGTCCATATTCGTCGTATGGCGAGTTTTCGGCTTTCCCCCTAATCCCATCCGTCAATTTTGAACTTTTTTTTTATTGTAGATAAAAGTGCCATTAATAATAGACAATAAATATTGCACTCTTGAATGTTATCTCTTTTTTCTAATTAACTCCCCTAAATGCCCCTAATTTAAGCGGTTCTACACTGTACTCCCCCCTTAAACGAGCAGGGCAGAATGTGTTTTTATATTCATTTTAAATTAAGGGAGTGTTCTGGCAAAGATTACTATTACTAGATAAACGCCTTCGAACAAAGTAGTGAACATTTTTTGGTTGCTGTTATATATTTCCCCCCTCGGGCAACCCTGCAGTCAAAACTAAAAATTTGTTTTCCGGCAGAGTTTGTGGTTAGGAGACAAGTCTACTTTTCTTATGTGCATTTACAAATGTCAAATGTACTTCACTCATTAAAAGATCAGGGGCCTTATTACTGAATACGTTTCGATTGCAATCTATCGTAAATATAGGAAATTTGGAGTTGAATGGACCTAAAGCTAGCAACTCAAACAAGTACAAATCGCTTTTTAATCTCATTCAATTCTAAATTTCCTATATTTACGATCAATTACAATCGAATCGTATTCAGTAATAAGTCCCCAGAATACAGTGACAGTTTGAAAGTTTCTTACGCACACAAGTAACTATTTCAGTCATGTGATTCACATGAATTCTTTTTATTGGTGGTACTTTTTGGTACATTTTTCTCTTCGACAAGATTCGGCGGTACTTTTTTGAGAGAAGGCTGTGATTTTCTCCGGATGAGAACAGAATTTTGACAGGAGTAAGTGATTCTCTCAAATAAGTTTGACAGGAGTAAATGACTGCACACTACCTGGACTCTTTATTTGCATGTATATTCTTATGACCGTAAAAGCTGGATATATTTCGTTTTACTGTGGTGCCAGTGTTACTTTTTCAAATTAGTGGGTAATTTAGGGACCCGGTTAGTAGTAGTAGTAAGTAATCTTTAGTTCTGGTAAATATACTTCATAATTTAGCAGAATTCCTTTATTGGTTTCACGGTAACTTTATTTTACTGGAGACTGTTGGTAAATAATTTCAAACATACAGTGACGAGCAAAAGTGTTCCAATGTTCCTAGTAATGTTATATTTTTAACTCTCAAGGAAAAGGGAAAGGACAGTTTTGCAATCTCAATATTTTGTCCAGTAACCTTTACTTTTATTTGATTGCTCCACTCTTTTTGGCATGCTTAAATAATAAATTATCAATGACTTTATTTCTTCTTCGATCCTCTCCCAGAGATAGTTTATATCCTTAGGTGATTCAGGGTAATTTTTCAGGTTTATTTTAATGTAACCCCACAGATGCTCTAAGGGGTTCATGTCTGGGCTCTGTGTTGGCCATTGTAGGACGTTAAATTTCTGATTCTGCAACCAGTCAGACATTACCCTAACTGTATACTTAGGATTGCCGTCCTGTTGAAAAATAATTTTTTTTCGGGGATTCTAACTTATTGCCGTCGGTAAATTGGTCTGTAAAATTTGCAGGTATTATTCTTTCCTCAAAATTCCATCGATCCTTACGAGGGGTACTACACCATTTTTTAATGAAGCATCCCCAAATCATAATGGACCCTCCTCCATGCTTCATTTTCGTTTTGATTGCTCCAGGTTAAAAGGTATTTTGCGATTTGCTCTAGAACCAAGAGCGGTCCTCAGATTCAAATCGCAAAAATTTGCTCTCATCCGACCAAATTACCAACACACATTTAAATATGTTAATTTTATATTTTTTATACCTTTTTGAATTCATTTACTTGCTTCCAGTTATTGGCGGTCCAAAATGTATGAATAGCAGCAAACTCCTTTCGTGCCTTAATATTTTTGGAAGAAAGTTCAGGTTTCTTTTTCTCCTCAACAGGATGAAGACCAATACCTGGTTTTTTTTATACGATGTGGCCAAAGCATAGTGGACAACTCTTTGATGCGTTAGAATGGTTTTGGCCGGAAGGGAAGTGAGAAAACTCGAATGTCTTATTTTTTGCATTGCTCCGAGCTAGACAACAGCACAGAGACGAAGTGGATCATTTTAATTTCTTAACAAAAGCTCTCGGGGACACATGGTCTCGAACCCGGGGCCCATGGCATGGTGGTCGTGCCGCTCAACGAATTGATTAAACTCCTAACTACAAAACTACGGTTTTTAAAATTGCCGACAACAAGAAATTTTCAAAAACACTACTACTTGCAAAGAAGTTGGCTTATAATAAACGCACAATGAATTTCATTGCTCGCGCCACAGAAATAGTTCCTCGAAATAACGGTTAATGTCATTTATGAACGGCGAGCAAAACTGTTCCAGTGAACTTCCCGACATTAACACTACGTATTTAGAAATGCTTTCAGAGAATTGGTCTTTCTTTTGTGCTTAAAAAAAAGGAGGATCCTAGCATTTAGGAACATATTTCTTCAGTTTATTATGTGAAGATTTGTCTCTGGGCTTATGTTTAGCACGCAGTAATGCAAAAACAAGACATTTAAGTTCCTTCATTCCCTTCCGGCCGAAACCATGCTTACGCATCATAGGGTTGTCCCCTGGGCTTTTTCAACATTATAAAAAAAAGCTGCAGAGATTAAGATGAATGTCCGGCTCTAAAAGAACGACGACTCGCCTGCTTGGGAGTATGCAAAGCCTACTCTTGATTACCACCAAGCTTTTCGTCATTATTTCATTTTTGTTACACCACAGATTAACTAATCCTTACACAAATAAAATTCCCATTTCCCTAACCAAAACCAAAGAAAAGTGCTAATGTCGTTGACGTTTTAAGCTCAATGACAGCCTAGGTTTGCTTCCGGGCTTGTATCTCTAGAACAACTTGCCAAAGGAAACAATAGGAAAAAGTCGGGGAAATCAACTTTCTCGTAGTATTTCTCGTAATATTTTTTACTTAGAATTTACTTGCGGTGAGGTGAACGTACAAATTTTTTAAACTTGTGATCACGAAGAAAAGTTTCCTCTTTACAATTATCGCCGATTCCTTGATCTCCAGATCTTACTCCATTGAACTTTTTTACGAAAAACAATGAACGATGAAATTTACTCAAGGCCTCTTAACGATAGAAAGGAATTGGGACTACAGCGATGAAAATACGGGGGAGGCGGCTACAATACACCTTAAACACCTTTCTTGGCATGCATCGAAACTAGCGGAGGACATTTCGAACAGCTTTTGTAACATAATAACATTAATTGTAATAAGTTTCGAATTCAATAAAAAGCATTTTAGTGTTAGTATGAGGTTTTCTACATGCTTACCAATTACAACTTTTCTTAATCACAAAATAATTACCACTTGGAGTGAAACAAATTTGCGTCCACTTTGAAATTTTCGAAAGGGGAAATAAGTGAATATATCGACTATCCAGGGTGCCTGATTTTCTGCTGGGTTGTGGCTGGCGCGCTAGTCAAGCACATGCCCCAGCTAATAAAAAATTGTATCTCTATATTTGTATATACCCTTGAAAGGAATTTTATGATTTGTTAAATTAATGTTTAACGTAACGACCTACTTAAACTTTCGGCAGACTTAATTTTCTTGCAAAAAGTAATTTACCTTGCAACACTGGCCAAACATAATGGTGACGCCATGACCTGGCTAGAGTCTGATTCTGATAAAACTGGCCTGGGCTCGTATACCAGATGATGGCATCAGAGAAGGAGAGAGTAAAGTATTCATTCTCATAGGCAAATATGCGTGACTTTTTTCTGTATTCACTAAGGTACAGCTTTCAGTTAATTAGGGGTTTTACTCGACACCATGAATCGAATACATTTGCTGAGATATGCTTACAGAAGTGTGTCGGATATGCCTACATTCCTGTAAGTTGATTCAAAGTGTGTTGTGCGAACGATGGCAGCATTTGCTGAATAGTAAGACCGCCATCAACTGCGGCTGAAGCGACTTATTAGAATCGAGTTACAAACGCACTGTCCACTTATTAGCGGTGATAACAAATCGGGTTGTTTGCATTTATTCGAGGATATAAATTGTGATAATTTAAAGAATTAAACGTGTTGGATTGTCAGTAACTAAACGCCAGCACATACCTCAGTTTGTTTTAAAGATAATTTGAACAGATTAAAGTTGTGTTTGTATTCGAATAAACATTCGAGCAGCAGCACGCAATTGCGACATGAGAAAAGGGTAGAACCGGGTACTCAAGTATTTCCGCCACCCGACTTATCGATTAGTATCAGCATTCTATTGTAACTGGACTTGATTTGTTTGCCTCCCAAAAACGATTAATTGTAATTGTTCGGTGGTCTTATTTGCTGTCGCCATTTCTTACTATTTCGAGCGGTTACTGATTTAAGAAAATAAATATTTTGGTGTGTTCAGTTCATAGGCAAAGATGAGTCATCGATTAAAACGATCAACTGTATGGACAAGTTTTAAAAAAGTTTCCGATTCGCTAGTTACTTGCACGTTGTGTAACAAAAATTTTAAATTCTACGGAAATACTTCAAATATGAGAGGACACTTAAAAAGGAAACATTTCTCTTACGATTGTCCTGCATTAGAGGAACCACTCAATGAAAATGCAAGCACATCAACTGGATTTAAATCGGAGAGCACAATTGCGGCATGTGTCAAAGATTTGAACGATGCGATAACTGGACATGAAGATGAAGAACTTAATAAGATGCTAGTTTACATGATAGTTAAGGATCTGAATTCGGCACATATCGTGGACAGCGGCAGTTTCATTAAACTAATTAATTTGCTGCGGCCCGATTATATTTTACCTAGCTCAGAAAAAATCTTAAAAGAAATGTTACCGCGTATGTACAATAAAGTACTCGCAGAAGTTAAACTATTAGTTGAGAACGCTCAACATTTGGCTATAACTACAGAAATATGGCAAGCACTAGGGAATGAAGTATTTTTTACAGTAACCGCACATTATTTAAATTCGGGTAGCAGAAAGTCATCTGTATTAGAAACTGTGGACTTTGTTGATTCGTATAGATTTGAAACTTTTACATCGACGCTGTCTTATGTGCTTGACAAGTGGAAGTTAACAGGTAAAGTGGTATCAGTTGTTTCAAAAAATAAAGCCGATATACATGGTGAATCAGTGTTGCAGTTGCCAAAAGGTTATATCCCCTGCTTTGCTTTTACGTTAAAAGATTGCATTAGTAGTGCTATAAGCGCCAGCTCAACGTTAACGGCAGTACTTCATAATTGTCGGAATTTGGTAAATCATTTTGTAATCAACCCTACCGCAATAAATCAGTTAAAGCAAGTACAAAAAAGCCTTGGAATGCCTGATTTGAAAATGAAACAAGAATATCCAAATAAAGGGAATTCTAGGCTAAAGATGCTACGGAGACTCTTAGAAATCAAAGAAGCTTTAAATATTATTATGCCATCTTTGCCAGTTCTCATAGATAGTCTTGACTGGCTCATCATTGAAGACTGCGTCCCCTTGTTAGAACCGTTTGAGGAGGTGGCCAAAGAATTATGGCGAGAGGAGTATCCAGCGATTTCACTTATCATACCACTTGTGAAAGGTTTGGAGTATTCATTGAAGAAACAAATGCCAAAAACTGAAACTGGAATAGTATTGAAGGATAATTTAATAAAAAATATTGCGAACAATCTCGGCATTTTAGAATCAAATCCTTTGGTTGCGAAATCTACTTTCCTAGATCCAAGATTTAAGAAGGTAGCATTCAGCGTTGGGAAGAATGCGGAAATGGCACAAGCTTGGGTAATGGAAGAATTAGAACAAATATTTTCTAGTCAGCGCCAAAATATTAAAGAGCATTCGGATGAAAACGCTTCTTTACCTACTTCTACTGCATCTTCTTCAGTGTGGGAACAATTCGATTTAGAGGTTAAACAAGAGAGTGCCATCCCAAAGGCTTATGAAGGTGTTTTTTTACTAATAAAGCATTACTTAGATTTACCTTTTTTGCATCGAACAAAAGATCCCGTACAATTCTGGGAGTCGAAAAAGCATAGTTTACCGGAATTATATGAATTGAGTTTAAGATACCTCTATATCCCTGGAACTTCTGTGCCTCCTACAAGATTGTTTTCAGATGATGGAGAAATATTTGCTGAAAGAAGGAGTTTGCTGTGCAACGAGATGGTCAATGAAATGATATTTTTAAACAGAAATATTAGTGATGATTAGTAACTTTATTGTTTACTTTATTTTTAATATAATCTATAAATCTTGAAGTTTATTTATATATGTATACATATCTACAAATCTACTATAATATAAAATTACTGTAGAATTACGTAAACAAGTAGTTTTAAGATAAAATTTGTCGTGTGAACATTAGTTTCAGAGCCAATCATCTCACAGCTAGTGCAAAATGTATAAGGAAGCCCATCTGCATATGAACTATGTCGAATGATTAGAATAATTTTCTTTCTGTATACTTTCAATTATTTAATAAACATGCTTCAATATAAGACTGCGTTTTTTTAACATTAGCATCGTAATGGGTCACACTGGTGGACTACTTGAAACGCAGCCCTAGTCCTCTGTTCGATTAATAGTTCCTGTATCAAAGAAGATTTTCTTAATAAGAAGCTTTATTATCCTTGAGTTAGTAAATAATATTTTATTTCAATAATTTTTTAAAATTTTAATAATTTGCTAGGTCTCGTTGCTATAAAGGTTGACTGACTTAAGAGTATGGGCCTATTCATAAACGCAGGTTTGCACTGCAGCTGCATAATTCAGCAATTCACTTTGTTCAGCTGAATTGTGCAAATGATGCGCAAACCTGCGTTTATGAATGGGACCTATATCATCATTCCTTAAATTTAAATCTGTCAAAAATATAATATAAATTAAAAATTCGACATAATTAATTTGTAGCTATCGTCGCGCGCTATTTCCGTCTGTCAAATGTTTGGTCAGTCAAATTTGGTCTTATAGAAATATAGGGCCTATTCATAAACGCAGATTTGCGCAGCAACTGCACAATTCAGCTGAACCGAGTGAGTTGCTGAATCATGCAGCTGCAGCGTAAACCTGCCAGGCCCATACATTTATGAAAATGATGCGTTACACTTCAGAAGAACGTTAATTAATTGTGAAGAGCGATTACAAAAATTCCGGCTAAGGGCGAGACAGGATGTTCAGAAAATCACTTGTCCCATGTGAAATTTATGAAAAAATTCAAAAACCTTGAATGATTTGTTTTGGAATTTGTTCGTAGATTTTTTGGAATTTTTTCGTAGAATTATGAAATGTTATTTATATAATTCAAAGGCGTGTAGCAACTAACGAATATCTAACGTTTTGACTCTGCTATTGAGAAAGAGCCAAAGGAATTTCTTCTTTGTTAGAAATGCTATCATGCCAAGAAAATTTTTAATATTTCTTGCTCCGCTTGTTTTGGATTTTTTTCATAAATTTCACTCGAGTCAAGTGATTTTCTGTATTGATGAATACTTTACTAATTAATATTCATCAAGAAATAAGATAAACTAAAACGACAAATATAAAAGTAAATGAAAAAATTGAAAAACCCGACTGCGTGCGTACAAGATGAAATAGACAATTCTTTACACTTGACTTGAATTCGTCGCAGTTTTCAGCCTTAATGAAGCAATTGGAAGGTGGCCACTCTAAAATTCATGCTATAAAATGGTAACATGGAGCCGGATGCATACATAGAGCCTATTCATAAACGAAGATTTGCGCAGCAACAGCCCAATTCAGCTGTACTAAATGAATTGCTGAATCATGCAGCTCCAGCGCAAACTTACGTTTATGAACAGGCCCATAATATTCACATATGAAGAGATGTCTCTGACGGCGTGTTATCGTTTTATAGCATGCATTTTAGAGTGCGGAAAGAGCAAATTTGTTATATTCATTCCGTTGATTGAAATAGGATGGGATATGAATTTTTAAGGGATAATAAACAGCATTCAGTTTTTATTGCGGTAAACTTAACACTATTTGCTATGCCCCAAACAAATCGTACAAATGTTATTTAACGATGCAAACATGCATTCACGATTGATTTCTGTCGAGTTCCCACAAAATTCATTCATTCAAATTGAACTTTACTCGATTTATTACCGATTTGTATAATTCCACCCATCTCTATAGATACGTCTCAATTTCTCAGAGGTTTGCAATTTCTATGTCTGGAAGTCTGCTTTTTTTTTTAAACACGTCGAAGGGTCATTATTGAAGCAATTGTCGTTAGCCGGTTATGTTTTTGAAGCTAGAAGGAATAAAACGATGCATCCCAATCCATTTCGAATTAGTATCCACTGACGTCGGAGACCTAGCTCGTGTTATCAGGGGTTCCAAATGGTTCCCGACGACGGGTTAAGGCTGATCACCCTGAACTGGCTCGGTGCACAGGGGGTAACATGTTCACCCTCTTCTCAGGTATTTTTTATGGGGTTTTTAAAATTTGTTTAGCCTCACAGGTATCCTTGGCCTAAGTGTGCCTTCTTTGGCAGCCACTTTAACCTAACCTAACATATCCCAGACCATACGATATTCGGTGAAATGGATAATGTTCCTTATGAAAATGATAGTACTAGTCCACGCCCCTGATATATTTATTAAGTTCAACCTCTCTTGGCGGAATTTTGATTAATGATCTCCAAAGAGGAGGTGGGGGATTGAGCGAAGATTCGACAATGATCTCAATTACCACAGGGAGCCGACGGACTTGTGGTTGAAGAATGCCACTGTGTTGTGGATATTGAAATCGCCAGCAAGAATGATTTCCGAAGAACGAGGTATTTGTAGAATTTTATCGATACTTGAAGATAGGTTATCAAATGAATACGCAGTATCATCGTCAGACATTCTGGCTACGCTGTAAAAGCAGAAATGAATGTATCAATAAATTCTAGCACTAAGTGGTAACCATTAATGCGATATTGATTAATATAACTGGTTTGGTTAAGTGCAAAAACAGACGGTTTTTCTGAGGTCAAGTGGTACTAAGTCGAAAGATGGTTACTTTTCAAGCCTTGAATGTGACAAAAATCAAACAGATTTTTTTATTTTCTCGTTTAAACTTTTTTCTCCGAAAAACGCATAGCGACTGATTGATGAACAGCATTCATAAGGCAAAAACAAGTTGCCTCGAGGAGTTCAAAGCCAGCAGGATGAAAAATAAAAAGCAGACTGTGCTTTTTAATAGAGCTTAAACAACCCTTCACTTCCGTGAGGCGACACTGCGATCTCACCTTTATCTCAATCCACAGATGGGTTGATATCGAAGGTTTGTGGTCAAACCGTGATTTAGCAGCTTGGGGTCGTTAACGTTATAGAAAAATAACGTCCCATCATGATTGCTCCACTATAACAAGCTTTTATAGTGGTGATACCTAAGATACTATGGGTTCATACTATAAATTTAATTTTGCTACATTCCGCGAACAGTGCTTGTTATATATCCCTAAAATATAACATTTTCAGTCGGGAAATTTAGCTGTGTTTCACATGAGGGTGCTATAGTGGGATCAGCCAATGTTCGCCCAATTATCAATGGTGATATTTAAGTACCGCTTTTATGTATGGTTTTTAACTTTGAAATCCTTTTTCTTCTTCTTTCTTTATTCTCTTTATTTATTTTCTTCAGGACATACTTAACTTCAGAAGTTGAAACCTGTAAAAAATTACATCGTTTCGGACTCGAAACTGCCTTTCGTCCTGTGGTTTGTGTTTCCAGGTTTTGTATTTTCTTTTTCTCACATATACCACAGTTCCAACTTCCACTCGCCTGGTGATTTTTCCTTGAATCTCGCCGTTATCAAGATCCTTAATTTATTTAGCGCCTTGTATTCGATCGCCGCATCTGAAAAGGGACACACAAAAAAGTAATGAAATTGGAAGAAATATTTTTTTTTGATCGAGAAATAATTTTTTACCTTTTATTTCTTTAATAAAAAGAAACAGTATTCACTCCGTCTCCGTTGCACTTAACAAATTGACAACATCACTAAAATGTTTAAAATATGTTAAGCATATTAACTAAATTAATTCTTTCAGTAATAGTAATAAATTCTAATAAAAATAGAAAAATGATATTATGATCAAAAGATGGAGTCGCTTCAGTTTTAACCTCACATTTACTCGACAGGGAAGCCGAAAATGAGCTTACTAGGAAGGTTGTTTCGCACGAATGCATTTTATGAGCCGAAAACCTCTAAAGAAATAAGTTTTAATAAGTAATAGAGGAATGTAAAAGGAAAAATAAATTTTTTTTATTGATTCATAATTTCATATTACAAAGAAAGCGTTAAAAAGATAGTGCTAGTTGAGTTCAGATAAACTAAGTTTTTTTTTAATTTTTTGTTTGTTATTTTCCATAGTAATTGATACTAAATTTTAACAATCAAAGTTACTATTAAGAAAAATAATTTGCTGTATACTTTCGCCGGTAAGTAGCCTTCTTTTTTCAATAACCAGTTTTCCATCTTTGGTAAAAAATCTTCCCGATGATACAGACGTGGCAGGAATGCAAAGATATTTCAAACTCAATTCATAAAGTTCAGGAAAACTATGTTTGTACGCATCCCAAAATAGCAAAGGATCTCTGGATCGATGTACCAATGGAAGATCTAAATACTGCTTCACCAAAGAAAATATATCATCATTTGCGGTTGGATTTACATTCATTGCAGTTACTTCTAAATCAAATTGTTCCCACAACAAAGAAATTGAGGACGACGTTTCACCTTCACTAAAATTCTTTTTAGCTTCTGAATGCTTTTTAGCAAATAACGGTCCTAATTCTTCCATGACCCAAATTTGGGCCATCTCAGCATTTTTCTCAACACTGAATGCCACCTTCTTAAATCGTGGGTCTAGAAGAGTTGCTTTTGCAAACGTCGAATTTGTCTCGAGAACTACCAGGTCGTTCGCAATAATCTTTATTAAATGATCCTTCAAAATTATTCCAGTTTCAGTTTTTGGTTCTTGCTTTTTCAAAGAATATTGTAATCCTTTGACCAGAGGTATAGTAAGCGAAATTCCAGGGAATTCTTCTCGATGCAATTCAGCGGCAACTTCTTGGAAAGGCTCTAACAAAGGTGCACAGTCTTCAATAATATGCCAGTCAAAATTATCTATGGGAATTGGTAGAGATGGCATGATACTATTTAACGTTTCTTTAATGTCCAAAAACGTACTCAGCATCTTAAACTGAGAGTTCCATCTATGTGAATACTCTTGCTGAATTTTCAAGTCTGAAAGTTCAATCTGCTTTTGTATTCCCTTCAAATTATCCATTGAAGAATTGCACGAAAAATGATTCAACAAGTTCCGGCATTTTTCAAGAACTGTATTTAGGGTTTCATTCGCATTAATTGCGCAATCGATACTGTTACCAAAAGTATGAGCAACACAGGGAAGATAACTTTTCTCTAAATGTAGTTCTACTGCACCTTTTACTTGTAAGTTGTACTTTGAAATAATCGTTACAATTTTTTCTGTCAAATTCCACTTGTCAAGTATTGTTGAAAACGAAAAAGCCAAATCTTCGGATGTGTAATTTTCGACAATTTTAATAGTTTCCAGATGTGATGTCTTCCTGGTTACGTTGGCTAAGTAATGCGATACAACGGTTAGGAAACATTCATTATTGACATTGGACCATATTTCTATGGAAAGAGCTAAATATGCAGCGCTGTTCACAAGGCATTCAACTTTGGCATATATTTGATTGTATATAATTGGCAATAGTTCAGTTGAGAGTTTTCTAACACTCGGAAGACTGTATGAGGGTTGCAGTGCTTTCACAAAGTTAATAAATCCTACACCTTCTGTTATATGCGTTGAGTGAACATCCTTTACTATCATCTCTACCAAGGCCGTGTTGAATTTCTGAAAATCTTCATTGACAACATCATCATTTTGTGAACTTAATTGACTCATTTGAATTAGTTTCGGAGATGTCTGACTACTGCACGCCGGAGGAGATGACGGTTCTTTAATCGGTACTCCATTTGTTGTTGTTGTTGGGTGTTGAACAAACTGCACATTTAATGACGGGTCTCCATTAGAACAATGTCTGCGTTTTAAGTGTCCTTTCATATTTGAGGTGTTTCCATAAAATCTGAAGTTTTTATGACATATCAAGCAAACGACCAAAGAATCTGAAATTTTTTTAAAATTTGCCCAAACTGCTGATCTCCTTAGTCGGTGTGCCATATTTAATTAATTTATTTAAAAAAGTACAACAAATAACTTCAAAACACAGTCTTAATTAGTTTTCACAAAATGGCGGCACTTACAATTTACGTGTATTCACATCACTTATCGATTTCTTAATATTTTCTCGAGTTATTCATTCGTCAAAGTAATTTAAATAAATTAAGTCGCTTACTTAGTTATTTGCGACCCGATTAATTATTTATCGCATAATAATAATTAGGAATCATTGATTTAATTACAAGCTCCCTCGAAAAAGCGATTATTTTTCCGCGATACACAATTTACTCTGAAGATGGCTACACGGCTTTGCTTATTCGACCTCTCAGTTCACTCGGGCGCTTCGAGCAGTCGAGACTCGACTCTCTTAATGAAATCATTCCATTCGCTTTAATAAAATCAATACGAACGGACAAATTTCGTTTCGAATACAAATAGATACGAACATCTGAGCAGAGAGAGAGAGAGTATTTATTCATTCGATTTTAATGGGTTGTTTTTGTGTTGCTTTCAGCCTGCGTTCACTTCGCCTTCGCATGTGTTCAGTTGTAATAGAGAAAGGGATGGACACTCGTAGCCTTCAAGGTATGAAAGTAGAGAATTTTGTGGACAATGTTAAATCTACATTCCTTGTACCTGAGAATAATGTAATTCAACAAAAACAAGTTTCTTTAGGCTAGAATATTTTTTTACCGTAAAATGTGAAAGAAGCAATGTGCTATTACGATGCGAACGATAAGCGTATGACATACCTGTACTCACGAAAGCTTTCATTTTGTGGGGCTTTGAGTTGAATAAATTTTAAAGCTTTTCGGATTATCGAGACGAATTAATTCGAAATTTATATTTTCCGCATTGGCGATAATGTAATAATCCTAAACAATAGGGTATTTTGAATTAATTTATCAACCTATAATAATTTTGCTATACTTTGAACTTCGTGTTCCCAATTTTTAAAGTGTTGATTTATTTCAATAAAGTTACAATGCTTTGGCGAGCAAAATACATGCAAAATGAGTAAATAACTAATCGTTAGCGAATGGCTAAAAAAACTAACTATGAATTTTATAAAAGAAAGATTTTGAATTAAATCCGCGCGCGCAGATTAAATTCAAAATCTTTCTTTTATAAAATTCATAAATTGAATGATGAGATAACGATTATTAGTTATTACATACATATTACCGTTGAAAATGTGTTGTACGTTTTTGAGTCATGTCCATCTACAACTCGTATTTCGTCGTATATTTTGGTTCAGAAATTGACTCTCTTTTTATTTTCTACTTTTTTTTTTGGCATATAAACTCTAACCTTTTCCTTGCAAAATGATTCTGATTTTGCAACAATAGTTGCAATCTATGTGGAGAGTAAATATCTGTAAAAAACCGGTTAAATCGCATTATTTAGGGAGAGGAAGTTAAAACTCGTCTTTAATATAAAAAATAAAAGATATGTGACGAGAGACGTGAGAAATCCAAATTGGCATTTTTAAAAGGTATTGCGTTAAGTATGAATTTATTTTGAAATTTGTGTTTTATCTCGATCCCTTTTAATTTATAGATTTTTAGGGATTTCTTTTTTTCGAGATTTCGTCATTAGGGATGTTTTTGTTTTAGATATTTTCTCGTTATAGACTTTAATTTTTAGATATTTTGTTTTCAAGAGAGGGTATATAACCATTGACTTAAATCAAGGTAAAAAACAAAGTTTTTTTTTCTTTCCTACGATACAAAAAACCATCAGATTAAACAAAAGTGTATATAAATCTTCTTGTAGAGCAGTAAATTTCCTAAAAAAACGAAGTAGGCATGTGTCTTATACTAAATGTTGGAATGTATAACTTGCTTAATGTGACGGGCTCAAATTTTGTCAGGGAATAAAGCAAAAAAATAGTAGGTACAAGCTGGAGGCCTTGAGCCACACAACGCACTGTTGAGTGTTGTAATAACAGCTTTTGAATTCGATTTAATGAAGTTATGTGTCTATTTTCCACATTAACAAAGAGTTCAATTACAATAGGCGACTTGTAGTTGTCGTATTACCTGATACCGATGATGTATTAATTCTATTAAAAAGGCCATTTTGAGAAATTCGTATCAATAATTTACTTGAAGACCAGAGAATAATAAGTGACCAAAAGAAAAATTCTAAGCAAATCCAGAAACAAAATATACACTCGCAGGCCACCCAGTTTTTTTTAATTATTTCAGGAGTTGATCAATAATAAACAAATATTATTATATATTTCGTTTGGAAAATTTCTAATGCTATTGAAATTTGTATATATTCATTAAAAACAAAAAACATCTGTTTTGCATTTTTTAATAAAATTTGCGTTTTTTAATTTGTCAAGAAAAATTTACTTTGATAATCATTCATTTAAATTTAATAATGGGTGTTTTCCCCTCTAACTCTGCTGCTGTCGTCGCAGCCTATTTTGTGACATTCTGAATGTCTGATTGGGGAGTAATGTTACACTCCTCTAATTCACCTTTTTTTAGCTCTGGAAAGTGGTGTGTGTGCCCGAAACTATATTTTCTGATTGGCTCAGATGTGCTCGATGGGGTTGGTGTCAGGGCTGCGGCCTGGCTACGGTAATGTTTGAATGCCGACGTCTTCTAACAAACAAACTCGTGTATTAAGACAGAATCTTCTTCAAAAAACAGCGCAAACGGAATGACGTGTTCTTGTAGGAATCTCTATTACGTACCTGTGAGCATTCACACTACCTCTCAACGATAATCAGATCGTCTCATAATACCCACTGAGATGTATTAAAATGGAGTGACTTATAAGCTATCTCATATAGGTACAATTTTACTTTCAGTGGAGGAAAACCATTTTTAATTTCTATTGTTTACTGTGAATTTGCAGCTGTTGCGAGCAGAATAAAATAACCGTATATATACGAAAGAACATATTTAATTTTAATCTTTTATATTGTTGTAAGGAAAATGTAAAAATCATTAGAATTACTGATATAAAAATTACAAAAAAAGGTTGTTCTAATCTGGAAAATGCTTACCCAGAAAAAGATATAAAATTATTGTGAATATTGTCGTCTATTTCTAACGCCAGCATTTAATAGGCGACATGACAACTAGCGAAGAGTGATACCATTTTCTTGAAGAAATTTCATGGCACCAGTCACTCCAGTATTATATGTCTCAGTGATAATACCATACCATTATGAAGCTTTCTTGATGACCCACAGCTTCCACTATCGGTCGTACTTCCACTGCTCCATAGTCCAGTTAGCGAACTCACGCGCGAAATGGAGTCTGGCTCTTCTCTGCTGGGGGAGATGTCCGGGCCGCAGGCCGGGCGAAAATCTTCAACGTTTCTTTCAGCTAACCATCTTACTGTTCTTTCATTTTCGCTTACATTCCTTACTTGAGAAAGGCAAGTACGAGCTTCATCAACTGTTCAGAAGCGACTTCTCAATACTTTTGTGACAATAAAACGGTTGTCTCGAGCTGGCCTCTGTGTGTAGGAACCAGGCTCCCAAAACCGTCTAATGGCGTCCCGTACAGTCGTTTGCGGCTCACCAAGTATCCCAGTTATGTGACGTTGGCTGTACCCAGCATTAGCAGGAGCCACAGCTCTAGTTGCTCCAATTAAGTTTAGTGGTATTTTTGTTGGTTAAAACAAACAAAAAATCGTCGCAAATTTTAAGAAAACTAATTTAAATATTCAGAAACAAGATCAACAGAAATTATTGATCTGTCAACCCGAATCTAAGGAAGTTAAATTTCGACCAACTCACTAAACGGCATCAAAAACACAATGTTTAAAAAAAAAGTTGAAGTGTTAATTGTGCCTGTGAGTGCATATAAGTTTATGTACCTTCTAAGAACCTGCGTCCATGATCAATGACCAAGAAAGAGATCTTTTTGTAGCTGTACTTTAGAGTTTTTAATTTCACTGAACATAATTTTTTACTGTTTTGTTTAGTGATTTTTAAATGAAACTTGTTTTTGCAAACTTTTTTTTTACATATGAAATATTTTATAAAGCTTCACGCTTTATTTCAGATGGGAAGTTTTCAAGTAGTATTACTATTTCATATTATAAAAACATCTATGTTATTTACCTTCTAAGTACCTGCGCTGTGGATAAAGAAGGGTTTTGAATGGTCGATATTAATTCTTTCAGTAATAACCTCATTTGTAATCCTTGGGAGAGTTTTGTCCTTAAAGTTGAAATCACTTTTCCGAAATCTGCTGAACCACTTTTTATTTGTCCGGAAAGCAGGAGCACGATCTTTATAAACGCTGTGTATGTTTTTTTGCACAGTCCCAAAATGTATGCCTTTCCGACACTTGTACAACATTATATGCCGAAAATACATTTTTATTAAAGTATTAAACAAATAAACCGACCGAGTTATTCAGGGCAAACAACATAATTTGTATGGTCTGAAAACTTTGTTTATTTAAAAAATGTCCTACATAAAGTGCAATAAATTAATTAGGTAGCCTGCAACGGTAGGAGTTAGATCAACATTGTTGAGAATTTTGAAAAGGCCATTGGGATAGTAGTTTTTTAGAGTTTCTTTGATGTCGCTACGTTGAGTAGATCAAGAGATAAAAATAAAAGAGTGATGTGCATATCATGAAAATTTCGAATTTTTGAATCACCCTCTAACTGAGATTTATAATTTTCGAACATTGAAAATTAATGTGTAATTTAACGAATATTCACAGTCATCAGAACCTGAGTCAGTGTCTTCCTCTTCGCCTATATTACTGGTTAATAGATTGCAATACAATTCCTGGTATAGGTATTGGTTTCTTAGTGCTCGTTACACTTTTGCTTATCTAAATATAAAATTGAATACAAAATTAACAACTTAACAAATTATTCTTAATAAATATAATAAGTACCTAAAATGGCAAGAAATTGCATATATAATAATAATTTCGGCTTTTGCCCAAAAATGTCCATTAAGGGAAAACAGCAACCCCGTCACTGTCAGGAAAAAAAATGGATCGCCGATGGAGGGGTTCGAACTTGAACCTCCAGAATTGAAGGCCAACACATCATTACTTCCACCACCGACAACACAAAATACTTCTAGGACACACTTATTATCCACGAACTCTTAGGTAGTTTCCGAGAATTGCTTTAATTATCACTTAACTTTTTTCATAAATCTTTAAGAAACATACAAATTTCATTTTTCTTCCATACCAATTACTGTTAAGTAAAATCAAATATATTTATTAAAGTTTGTAGAATTCTTAATAAGTTCTAAGCCCATTTATATTATCATCAAATTAACAAGTTCTAACTCGTAGGTCCTTATATTAACCTCATTAATGTTTAAATCTAATTGGACTTCGTCGTTTATTTACATAAAATAATCATTTCACTGGGTCTCGTACTTAGTCCATTTAAAATTGACCGGAAAATAATTGACAGAACTCTAGTGTCATCATTAAAATTTCGAAGGACGCTAAATTATATCGATTAAGAAGCATAACATATGGTTCAGTATACATTAATTACTGGCTGTTGTATTCGAACTCTCAAGAACGTTTCTGTTTAACGTTATTGATTTCAAGTTTTTGTATGTAAATATTACATTTATAATTTTTCCTTTCCTTTGAATAAAGTGTTTTTCTTTGTTTAATTTTTATACTTTTTACTGTTAATTATGTATTATGTAGCATAGGGAATACGTAAAAAAGTTTTGATAGATTTAGTTATTTGTACTACTAAATACTTGTACTTGATGTAGATAGTAAGGGTTTGCGAATTTTGGTATAGCTGGTGTTTGAGATCTGACATGCGGAAATGAGTAATAATGTCAGGAAGTAGGGGCAATCTCAACCGTTTGAGCGTTACAGGGTGATTCATAAATTCGCAATTCTCAAGGTATGCACATCACTCTTTTATTTTTATCTTTTGTTCTACTTAACGGAGCGACATCAAACAAACGATAAGAAACTATCACAATTACCTTTCCAAAATTTTCAACAATGCTAATCTAACTCCTACCATTGTAGGTACAGTCACTTCCAAAAGTGGAAAAAATGTTTTGAAATTACCAAAAATTCAGCTTTTTCCCGAATTGTTTCCAAAATTATGTAATTAATTCACCCGTTTTTTATTTTTATTAAATTGCCTATCTTATTACCTTTAGAAGAAGGTACAATATGCCCAGGTAGAGAAAGAGTGTAGAAATTTATAAGTAGAAAATTTATCGGGGAATATTACCAAAATCTGCAACTAACTTAACTCATAACTAACTCTAAAATCCTTTTTATTGATTTCGAAACATTTTACAATTAATCTGAGTATGTTACAAAAGCTGTTAAAAATGTCCACCGCCACTTTGGATGCATGCCAATAACCTACTTCTAATTCCCTGTTTCGGGCATATTGTAGCCAGCGTCTCCCGTATTTCCGTCGCTGCATTTCCAATTCTTGTAATTAAATCCTCTCTGGTGTTAACAGGGCTTGAATAAACTTCATTCTTCCCCATAACAAAAAGTTCAATGGAGTAAGGTCTGGAGATCTAGCATCGGTTCACCTCGTCTAATGCAGCAATTCACAATGTAGCAGTATGCGATGGTGCTCCATCGTGTTAGTAAAACATGTCCGTTCGATTATGCAAAGGGATGTTCTCTATTAGATGTAGCAGTGTATTTTCCAAAAAGTCCGTATAAATTTGGTTGTTTAGCACTTGCGGCAAAATGAATGGTCCTACCAAATGGTTGTCGATAATACCAGCCCAAACATTGACCCTTCTCCTATGTGGTTTAGTATCCGACCAGGTATGCAGGTTGTGGAAGTTCGTGATACCACCCCTGGTGGATTGTGATCACTGAGATATATAATACTGGAGTGACTGGTGCCATGAAATTTCTTCAAGAAAATGGTATCACTTTTCGCTAGTTGTCCCTTTCTGGGTAAGCATCTTTTTTTTCAACATGGTTTTCTTAATTGCGAACGTCATGTCGCCTATTAAATGCTGGCGTTAGAAATAGATGACAATATTGACAATCATCTTACATCTCTTTCTGGGTAAGCATTATCCAGACTAAAACAACCTTTTATTTATAATTTGTATTCCAGTAATTCCAATGATTTTTACATTTTCCTTACAACAATATAGAAGACTAAAATTAAATATGTCTCTTCGTATATATTTGGTTATTATATTCTACTCTGAATGGCTGCAAATTCACAGTAAACTTTGGAGATTAAAAATTGTTTTCCTCCACTGAAAGTAAAATTGTACCCATATGAGATAGCTTATAAGTCAGTCCAGTTTAATACATGTCAGTGATTGTGATTCATTCGTGCATTCGGTCCAGAAACGCCCTGTCGTCAATGCCATTCCAGAAGCCAACAATTGTCTTTGGACTGGGTGATATGGACGTATTGCTAACCGTCTCGTACTCGTTTCAGGGTTTTGCCGGACTAGGGTGATTATTTGCTGCTCGATGTCGGCAGAATTTTCCGATGTTTCAGATCGATACATGAGGAATGTAGTCGTCATGACACAAAATACTGCCAATTCTCCATGGCGGGTGTAGTCGTCAAACACAGTTGATTGGTTAAACGATGACAATTACAATTTGATATTAACTAATAGTCATCATAATAATCTTTTTTTTATTAATTATTAAGAAGTTCACGTAATACGCATACGTCGTACCTTCGATATTGTGTTTCGAGCACTTCTTATTTACCTTTTAGATTTATTAGCACATGTAGTATGAAAAATTTATTAATTTCTCTATCTAGAAAAATAATTAGCAATTAATTTATTTTATTATTAATTTATGTTAAGAAATATACGGAATTCGTACATTTCGTCCACATTCAATATTGTATTTCAAAGGCTTCGTTTGAGTAAGTTATTTTTCAGCTATTTTGAAACAAGCACTTATTGGAGGTTATCTATGAAGATGGTAAATTTTAACCTCCTGTGTATCATCAATATCACTTATCTTCTTCTTTACAAAACCACTATACACTCCATTACTATTTTCAGAACCATTAAAGATTGTTATATTTTCACGTAACATAGGTACTAGAGAGATATTTGCAGTTCCGGTCATCCTTTCTTTCTTCTTGGTAATATGTACATACATTAGCACAAGACAGGCCTGTTTTTGCAATAAATGACTTTCTGTGTAGCTCTTTAATATTTTAACAACAAATAATTTATTATAATTTTTTCATGTTTACTTTAACCCATATATTCCCAATATCACTTAAGGGGTTATATACAAAGTTGGGGCTCAAAAATCGAAAATTTTTTGATTGCATATTCTGAAAGTACATACTTTCGAAAATATCTGTGTGAAATTTCATCCAGATCGGAGCACTAGATTTCAAATGATAGCCGTTCGCAGCGCGCTAGTTTCATCCATAAGCACTTGGCGTCCAAAAACTTTAAACGCGATGATCTCGGAATAGAGTTTTTTGAAAAATACCGTTGCTGTGAACGTGATATCTCAAAAACTTTTCAACCGATTTTCATAATTTTTTTTTAAATTGTTCATATTCAATTGTTTGCAATGAATTTTTGTTTAAAATTTTGAACACCTCAAAAATCGATTTTTTTGTCAACAAGGTTTTTTTATTGGAAAAAAATAATTTTTTTCAGAAACCGAACCGTTCAAGTACACCACATTACATTTTTCTTCAATAATTTTTTTACTCTTTTGATTTCAGTTAAGCGGTTCGCCTTGGAGAATGTTCACCGCAAGCCTCTGCAAAAAAAACGCGCTTCGGGGGAGGGGCCATAACTCCGACAATTTTTAATATTTTTTTTATAATTCAACTTGTTTTTTTTTCTTCGATAGTACTACCAACAAATTGTCTTTCGCTTTTTCTAATAAAATTTGCATAAACCCCTTAAAAAAAATCACCAACTTAGCTCACTTTTTCCCCTCAACTTTGTATATAACCCCTTAAGAAAAAACCTTTAACTGGAAGAAATTTCAAATAATTCATATTCAAAATAACTATATTCCTATTGTACATATCCACATGCACATAGAATAATTTTGTAGAAAGGTTTATGTTATCACTTAGTCTAACCATACTTTCATTTTAATTTCAGAAGCCATTGTGCGCACAATTTCTCATGGATGGTTTATGGGAAGATCGTTGGGCTCCATCAATTGACCTGAAACGGAGAGCTCCACCGCTAAAGCCACGACCACCTGGAATAAACCCACGTTAAAAAAAGCCTTCGAAAACATTCCATTAATTCGCATTTAAAAATTCCTGAGAACCAACTTAATCGTTACTCAAAAGTGCTTAATTAGTCAATTGATTGTCGGGATAAATAAAAGTAAATAGCCAAAGTTTGGCCTAAATAATAATTAATATATACCTGAAGTTAAATTTATGTATTTATAATATTTTATGCTATTTATATTGTTTTTTATGCGTATTTAAAACAAAGTGAATTCAGAAACTTTTTGAAGTGTTTATTGTAGTATGTACAAACAAAAGTGTCTTAAATAAAGTGTCCTTACTCTCACAAAGCCATTATTGCGTTCAAGACCATCGCCATCATTGTCTCAACATCAATATGGGAGCAAAAACTCAACCTCAATTGCTAAATCGTAAGTGCATATATTTAGTTTTTATTTGTTTTGTCTTTCGCGCGTACAGGTACAGATGTTGTTAATCAGTCTTGCTAATTGCAGCTGATATAAGTTGATTAATTGAACTCATTGTCTGGGCCTTAATTATCGCGAAAGCAAATTGAAAATATTTAATATTTATTTTAATAAAAAGAACAAATGACAATAACTCAGGAAAAGCTATAATAATTAACGTTCAAAGAGCCACCCCCACGTCAATCATCAACTTCAAGAGTTCTATGTTATCTTTTTACTTTTGTGTTTCCTCCAAGCAGTCTATTGTTACTTATTAGAAAAAAGTACCCAAGCCGGCGTGAAAAAGTAGTGGCATTTTTAAGAGTTTTGGTAATTGTTTTTGTGATATATATATGTGCCCATAATTATGAAAGTGGCCTAAGTCAAGTTGTAAAATGTGGCAAATTTTAAGATTCATTCTATATCGGAAAGGTTGATTGTAAGTCGTAAAAAATATTATATTTAAAATTCATCAATATTTTTTAATGGATTAGAAAAATAAACCATAAGCTATTTCCAAAATTGGCTTAGACCGCTTTCATAATTATGGGCACATGTATGTATGTATGTAACTTGAGGAATTTATATAAACTCTGGACTTGAATTTATTCAAAACAAGTTTACATTGCGGCAAACCAGCTATTACCAGAAGTAAAGTTCAAGTATGTTTGGGATTCGCTGTGGCGCTGTAATCGTTTGTAGATAGGTATTTGTTGATGAATATACAATTAAGAAATGTTTTTCTTAATTGATATGATATATTACACTCCCATTTGATCTTATGCTATTGTCTAATTTATTTTCCGGTAAATTACCTGCAACGTCCTTATGCTTCCTATTCCAGCAGTTAATCCGCAAGGGTTTTAAACTAATCGTGTTTCTGTTGTCTTTACTCTATCAGTTTCCTTCAAAGCTGATCATGTTTAGATTCCTGGGCATTGCGTGCACATGGTTTGGTTTTCATACAAACCTACTTATTCTTTCCAGGCTGGCGCATAGGTTTCTATCATCCTTTCTTTGGCTTGGGAGAGCCTGTGGCCGACGCCCTATGCCTCAAAAGATGTCAAAGGAACCAGAGATGGAGGGGTGTTTTCCTATCCACGAAACTCTAAATTAACTTCTGGAAGTTGAAGCTAATTTTAAAGTTATTTAAGAAAATAGATGAAAATTTACCAATACCAGAATACCTTCTATCACTCGGTCTTAGTCCACGTATTCAAAAGAATATACGACAAGACAGAATTCAACAGTAGACAATATATTCAGCAATTTCCATTACTTTTAAGTTACCACAAACAAATTTGGGTCAGATTTAAAAAAACATGGTAGATAACGTATTCATCGTACAGAACCCTCTCCACGCGAGTTCAACTCGCACTTGTCCGGTTTTTCGTCACGGTAATTTAAAAAATTGGCGGCACATTAACAATAAGATAAATTTAAAAGGTTCAATTGCTCCACCAACAAAACTTTTGACTGGTACACTTCAAGAATCTCGCGGCACAGTGGTTAAGAATCACTGCTAGACCTCCATTTTATTTTTCCTGTAATATATAACAGACCTTCTCTCCCTCTTCCGTATTAAATTAAAAAAAAATAATATTTCTGAAAGTCTTTTTCGGGGAATAGATTCGGGCAAAGGACTTCTTCAATTGTGCCACTTTTGAATTTAAAGCCACTAGCAATAGTAGTTGCAGAGAAAACGGACGTGGCTTTTTTTTAAGCGACAAGGCGAAAACGTCGTGATTTTGGGTGATTTCTGATTATACCATTTGAAAATAATCATTCTGATTTTTCATTAAGATTTTTTAAGATATTGGCGTTGACCATCTTAATTGATAATGTTAAAGTAAATGTAGAAGAGTTTGAGAATCATAAAGAATACGCGTCAACTAATGTAAGCTGTAGCAATAGGGTCTAATCAATTACAATGTAAACGGCTGAGTCGATCACTCGCGTGTTGTGTCTCGGATATTTTAACTTTTTAAAAATGTATATTAATTTTTAAATTGTATAAATGTATATATAATGGGGCCATGCTTTTTTAAAGTGTGACTATTTCTAAATTGTTCTGCATCACGAAACATTCCAATAATAATAATATGTCAATGCAAATCACGTCAAGCAATGTATAAAGAAATTTCTCATAGTATGAATAATGGAGACAATTTTAATATAAAAAAGTATTATTTCGTATCTGGCGACTTTATTTCTAAAAAGAATTCGTCGATCGCTTGACAACTTGACAACAGTGCTTTCAATTACAGAACCCTAAAAAGAATGTATTATAGGGAAAAATAAATTTTTATTGTTAAAATATTTTTTACCAGAATTTATGGTTTGTTTCCAACAATATTTAAATTTTCGTGATGAAAGCTAGCAGAGCAATGGAAGCTATGAAAGTCTTGAAGCAATTTGTTATGGAATATCGATTAGAAAACTGTAAATTTTTGAGATAGTTGCCTAGACTTATAAAAAGGTAAAAGGTCCTGGGCATATAGAGGATATGGAATAATTTTATATGCTAAGTCATTCAGCTTTGAAATCGCCTTTGTAACATGAGGTCAGGCTTTATCGTCCATGTTTGTTAAAGAGCGAAGGTTGTAAATGCCTAAGTTGTCCATGAATTTCTTCAATATCCTAACAGTAGAAATCGATAACTTCGCCATTAAAAAGAAAACGATAATGTACGAGTCCATCCTGTTAAAATGATTTTTCTTTGGTGCCTTACGATACAGCTCAACCTAGACACCAGCATCCGCCATTGATCTAATCGTGCAGTGTTGTCATAGAGCACCCATTTTTCTTCGTAACTGATCACGCAATGTAAAAATGGCTTCATGTTTTATTGTTGCAGGATGAACAGTAAAGTGTTCTGTTACAAGTTATACCAGGATTGTCCTTTACAACTTTTAAGAGCTATCCATGCTGTACAGTCTCAGTTCTTACACGAGTCTCATTCTTCATGTTGCCATTCACTTGTTGTTTCCTACCCGAATGCGTCATTTACCCCGTATACATGCAGGGTTGAACCTAGGTTGAACCTGAGTTCAACTTCATGTATACGCGGATCGAGTCGAAGTAGGGTTGACTCCGCTTAGCAGGCTGGGTCGAGTTCAAATGACAGCTGTGATTGCCGTATAGACGCGGGTTGAGTAGTTGAGTTTGGAACAGAATTTTGTTTGCTGTGTTTTTGGGTTAAAATATTTTTTTTTGTATTTTTTTTTCGTGCTGCGATTTAAGAAATGGCCAGAGAAACATTTGGGATATTAATTATTAATAGGCGATATTAATTGTCTTTGGATTAAATTTAAATAACTCGCTCAAGCATTTACAATAATATCGTAATTATCACTGATGATTTTTACATAAAATATTTCGATAAAATCACACAAAAATAAACTCAAAGTTTTGACGGTTACTTTCGTCTTTCGTCTGTCACTTCAACTATATTTCAACTAGAACTCAACTCGATCTTTCAACCCTGCGTTGCCATATACGCGGGTCGAAAACTCAACCCAATCTCGACTCAATCTTTCAACCACGCATGTATACGTGGTAATTAATTCTTCTACTCGCCGCTGTTGCTAATTTCCCTGTGTACAAAAACGAATTTCCCTGTGTACTACTCGCAGAAAAGATAGGGAAAGTATGTATAACTTAAATTAGAAAGTTTTACCTAGTAGTAAAAAATTTTCACTGCCGCTTTGCTGAATACGTCTTAGCACAAAAGCACTTAATTAAAACAAAAAAAAAATGTTTTCTGTTTAACTATATGTGTTCTTTACCCTAAATGTCCAGGTAATACCTCCAAGTTTTCTCATTTTTCTTTGATATCCGCACCGAAATTGTCTCCCATTCTTTAAATTTACTAACGTTTTTGTTTCTATAATTCTATTTTCCTCTTGTTGTTTCTGTTTATTTATGATATGCTGTCATCAGCAAAGCTATATATGTAGAGCATTGAAAGTGAGAAAAATAAAAGTTCATTACTAAATAGAAGAAAAAGATATTATTCTTTCCAATATTACCTGGATTGAACGAAGACATAAAAAGCTTGCAATCCATTGGGTTAGAAATTCGAATAGATCGAAAATAATCATTATTTTAGTATTTTGACATAAAAAAAATCGCAAGCTTCTTTTTCTTGAAAATCAAAATGGTTTTTCACACGTTAATTTTTTTTATGTAATTTCATAATACGAGAAGATTTAAAAAAGTGTGATTAATAAATTAATTATCCCTTGATAACAATCATTTCTAAGTTTTACTTTTTCGCTCGAGTAGTAATTGTTATCAGATTAGTTTTATTTTATCGCTCAGAAATAAAACTCACTTTTTTATTTTTATATTTTCACTCGAGTGATAACTATTACAATTTGAGTTTTATTTTTTCGGTCACAAATCAAATTCAATACTACTTAATTCGAACAGAAACTCCGCAGTGCTCTTTTCTTATACAATGTGTTGCAGAATTATAAATTGATTCTTGATCAGAAGGTAATATCAATTTAATTTTAACTTAGTCTGCAAAAATTAGAAAAAAATATTCTGGTAACATTAAAGAAAGAGTTCATATAAATTACATTAATCCTCTTAAATTGTTCACACTACCAATGTCTTGTTAATCGAAGGTACTAAATTTTATTTTTAAGCAAAAAAATAAAACTCGACTGATAATAGTTATCACTCGAGTGGTTAAATAATGATACTAGAATAGTTTCTAAACGAAAAATAAAACTTATCTGGTAACTCGACTTAAAGAATAAAACTCAATGGGTAATAATTACTTATGATTTAAAAATTACAACTTTTAAATTAATTATTATAAGATGGTTTAAATTATTTCGCTCTATGATTATGGTTTCTGGTAAGAATAGAATTAAGATCAAATTCTTGAAGCTTGACTAATAGAGCAATATTAAAAGCAACGATTTCGGACTCGCCAAAGTTGTGAAGGCAATGATTCCAACGTTTCGTGAGTAAAGTTAGCAGAGTAGATGGTTAGTTTTAAGATATTTATTCGATTTAAGATCCAAGTTAGCCTCTTCTTTTAAAGGTATTGGTTGGACATATGCACACCGATGGAAAAAGTCCTGTTAAATAAGATGGGTAATACGCTGGCGTTGTTTTCAGCTGGATTGTTCTGATTGCTTTTCTATGAAAGACTTTAACAGAAGCACCGATTATATCTTGAAAATCCTATGGTTTGGAATGCATCGCTTATTCCTCATAGCTTTAAGAACATCAAACCAACTAACACCAGTTGGTTCAATAATGACTGTTTCGCAGCAATTAAAAAGAGGGAAGCAGCCTTCCAGGCATATAAATTGTGCCCTTCAGAGGAATTGAGACGTATCTATAGAGATGCGCGGAATATTTGCAATTCAGCAATTAGCCGGGCTAAGTTCAATTTCGACCAGAGCATCAGACGGAAGGTATTTTCTACTCAAAAGGGTAGTAAGGGCCTCTGGTCTCTAGTAAAAACCGTAAAGAATAATTTCACCTGTTCGTCAACACGACTACTCATTTATAATGGGAATGTTTTTACTGACTCATCGGACAAGGCCAACCTGTTTGCTGCTAATTTTACTGCTAACTCGTACTTGCCACCTTCATTGCAGCCACTTCCATCTTCATCACAGTGCACTAGTAGGCAAAAGCCGCTACACTTTCGCACTCGACGTGTCCAAAGCTACTGGGCCTGATGGTTTCTCGCCCCTTGTTTAAAAATGCTGTGCCTCTGCTTTGGCTAAACCTCTGCTCAAACTTTTTCACCTGTCATGTTCAACAGGAATGTTTCCAAGTGTATGGAAACTTGCTAATGTCCAGCCGATACTTAAAAAAGGTGAGGCATGCGACCCCTCTAACTACAGACCAATTGTACTAACCTCGATCATATCTAAAGTTTTTGAATCACTCATCAACTCCCAGTTGTTGAAATATCTAGAAAATAACCATCTTATCAACGATTGCCAGTACGGTTTCCGCGCTGGCTGCTCAACCGGAGACTTACTAACAAATCTAACGGAGCGTTGGAATCATTGTCTCCATAATTTTGGTGAGTCCGAAATCGTCGCTCTTGATATTTCAAAGGCTTTTGATAGAGTCTGGCATGCTGCCCTTTTAGCCAAACTTCAAATATTTGGTCTGCACCCTACCCTCGTTAAATGGATAGAGAGTTTTTTTGTCAGGCCGTTCAATCCGTGTAGTAATTGACGGAGTTACATCTGAGTCCTAAGAAATAAATGCCGGTGTACCTCAGGGTTCAGTTCTTTCACCAACCTTATTTCTTCTTTTTATTAATGATCTGTTATCCCTTACCAACTTACTCGTGGAAATGCTACAGAAGCCAATCAGGAACGCATGTTTAGATCATTAAACGACGACATTTCTATGGTCCTCGCTTCGGGCAGAACAAATCGTGTTACGTTTAATGCGTCCAAAACTCAATGCTGTTTAAAAACGCCCAGTGCACCCCCAACCTATTTCAGTCGACGGAGTGAATATACCCAATTCACCATCCCTAAACATCTTGGGTATTGAGATATCCAGTAATCTTAGCTGGACTGATCATATAAGGATTGTCCTAGAATGTAATGCACACTTTTGAAGGCTACTAAGACATGATTTTATGTACCCCACTGTAAACAAATGAATAGAAACCGTTAAGTGACTCATTTGGTCCGTGAAATAAATGCAGTTAACTGCTTTTATTTCTTAGTGTTCAAAATGTGTTCCAAGCAGGAGGAAGTGCGCCGTGAAATTATGCGGGATTGGTTGGAAAATAAAGAACAAACATATTAATGGATCGCTAAGCAAGCTAAAAGTAATCGATAGGTTGCGAAAAGGACATTGGATCGTTTTCGTGAAAATCAGACAATATAAGAATAACCAAAAAGTGATCGGCCGAAAGGTGCACATGACAAATTCTTAGAAAAAAAGATAGTGATGTTTATCGAAAAGAACAAATCAGTGTCAGTGCGGGGTATTGCAAAAAAATTTAAACTTCTTAGATAAATGTGCATCAAATTAAAAATTTTGTCAAAAATATACTGAGGAGAGAAGGTAAAAGTGCTGCAACACTGCAGAATTTTGCAACTAATGTGACTAATTCTACTGTGCAAATACTGATGGCTTCAAAAAGAAGAAGGTTCGCTTGTTCTCTCGCCAAAAAGTCAATTTACTTTGAATATATTTTTTATAAAATATTAATTACTAATAAACAAAACAAAAACAAAATATTTGATTTTTATACATTCGTGTTCTTATAATTAGATGTTGAAAACCGTGCGGTACCTTCTAGGACAATCCTTATTTGCAATCGCTAAAAGTGCGATGAAATGTTTTACAGAGATATAAGAAATATTTCACCCCACCTGACTTAGCGTTGATCTACAAGTCCCACATTAGGCCTAGACTTGAATATAATTCCCATATTTGGGCAGGGGCAGGACACACCGCATTGTCCGCGTTAGACAAAGTCCAGCGTAAGGCGATTCCTCAATCTCTGAGGGCCTTGACTCTCTTTAGTATCGACGGAATGTCGGTTGTCTCTCACTCTTCTATCGCTATTTCCATGGCCATTGTTCTAACGAAATTGGTAGCCTGATTCCTTGTAGAAACATGACAACGCGCGATACAAGATCTACTAGTCGCTCCCACCCCTACACTTTCCAGGTCAAATTTGGACATACCGTCAAATTTCGGGAATCTTTTCTAAGCAGAACAACACGAACAGTTTACCATCTTCTGTTTTTCCCTCGTCCATTTCCCTCATCTTATGAGCCTGAAACTTTCAAACGGGGCGCACATCGACACCTCCTTCACTCAACCTCCTAATTATATGTTCAAATTTGGCCACCAAAAGACTACAGAATCGGAAAGAGCATACCCCAAAATAGTAGGAAACATGGGTTTGACCAATTTTTTCACCTTTTTTATTGGTCCAATAAATGCCTGAAAATAAAGGAAAAAACTGAGGTTGTCGGCGTTAATGTGCTAAAGCGAGCCTTCCTCCTTATCCTCTCTTTGAGATAGGTTTCCGCTTTCAGGATCCTTTCACCCTTTCCAGTGGGTCCGATATCTTCTTCTTCTTCGTTTTCGTAAGCCGCACAGTAGTTGAATGGCAACACTCTGTTTTAGTTACAATTTGCCAATAGGACAGATCTTGATGTACCAAAATGAAGAATTTGACTTTTACGTCTCGGAAAAATTGCTTGAATTTGCTGAAACTTAATATTTTTCCATAGAATGCATTGCTTTTATATCCTCATAGAAAATTATTATCATTATATTATATTATGTATATGCAAACCGTTCTACCGAATGTTGATGTAAGTCTGTATATTATCAGAACTAAGTATCTTACTTTTTTAATTCATGAGGAGATGTTAACTTAACACCAAGACGGATTAACAGATCTTGCGTCTCCAGGCAGTTTAAAAAACGACTCCCAACTCTTGTGAAAATTAAGGCCCCATTTTCAAAATTAATTTACAAAGAACTGACAACTTTTTTGAAAAATTATTATAAAAACTTAGAGTTCCAAGAGCATACATTTTTTTTATTTATATCTTCAAAGATAGATAGATAGATATAGAGGTGTATTTATGGCGCCTCAATTTTTCCATAGTTTCCATTAGTTCTTGACAGTAGGTGGATTGACTGGAGTAGTATTAACTAATTCACAAGTGGATATTATACTTCATGACACCTATATGTATATGTCCTTGTATATGTATTGTCCTTGTATACGTCCTTTCAATAGAAGCTGCATTTGCTATTATAGCAGGATTAATTCACTCATATTCGCTATTTACAGGATTAACTAGAAATCCCAAATGATTAAAAAGCCAATATACTATTAACATATATTTATTGGAGTTAATTTAACATTCTTCCCTTAAGATTTTTTAGAATTTGCAGGTATACCTCGGCGATATTCAGATTATCCAGATACATACTACTCGCGGGGGGATTATTTGAGTAATTCTTTCATACTCCAAAAAATTAACTGTACCTTTTCTGCAAAAACAAAAATTACTACTAAACACAATGACAGTTCTGCTTTTTCCCTCAAACAATTTCCTCGATCGAGTTGAGAGCTTCTCGGTGCAGCTCCAAATTGGTCATCGAATATAAAACCGTGAGTTCAGATCTATTACGAACCGTCATCGAACGCACTGGATCATTCTAGAGCGCTCCAGGGCAGATTATCGAACAAACCCTATGATTTTACTGCACTTTTTGGGGAAGTGTGTACAGTGCTGTGAAAATTTTTTCAAACACCGTTTCTGTGGAAAATTACTGGTTAATGTTGCACACCTTTTTATTTTGTTCTTTTACATTCTTATTTATTAATCACTAATTAAACAATTTCTGGAACACCCGTAAATGTATAATGACCCTTCCGAGAAGAGTGAAAATATTTGCGCACGATTAAATTGTCTTCTCTGAAAATATTTTTTATTCTCTGTACTCCTTATTAAAATAAAATTTAGAAAAAATTGTTGTTTACCTCTGGAATGTACTTAAGCAGAATGAGAGCCGAGTTATTTCGCTCTACGTTCGTCTATTTCTATTACATATGTTTTCTTGTTTTGAATGTGCTTACAAAGCTACCAACATAAGAAGGCAATTGTATTTGCTTTCGACAATTTAAAATCGGGATCGAGAATTTAATCGAAAATATACACTTTGAAACAAAATATTCCCAGAGTCAGAGTTGCTAGGTCTGAAATAGCTCAATGAACTATGTACGATTTTACCTTTTACAGTTCAATGCAATGTGCTTATAGGGAAAAGGATAAACATACAAAAGTAATTCACCTTGCGGCAAGTAATTTTGACAGCTCGATCCGTTCATAGTTAAAGTCATTGCATACAAGGTGTTTCAAATCTGACGTGCCAAAATGAGTGGGGTAAAAGATCTCACCTAGCCAAACAAAAAATTGTTTGGCAGGGGGAGGGGGGCAATCTCAACGTTACAGAGTGATTCATAAATTTTAGTTTTTCATGGTACTTTTACTCTCTTATTTTTATCTTTTGATCTACCCAACAAAGAGACATCAAACAAACGCTACAAAACTACCATCCCAATGAACTTTCCCAAATTATCAACAATGTTGATCTAACTCCTACCATTGCAAAAGTTAAAAAAATGGTCACTTCTAAAGGTTAAAAAAATGGTGCAGCATTTTCCCAAATTTTCTCCGAAATTCATGTAATTAGTACACCTCTTTTTTATTGGGGCAATCCTATTACCTTATTACCTTTCCAAAAAGGTACAACATGTCCACATAGAGAAAGTATGTAGACATTTATACGTAGAAATCCTGTCGGAGAATATTATAAAAATCAACCATTTAAAGAAATTAAACTCAAATTAATTCTAAAATTTTTTTTATTGAATAATTACAATTAATCTTGATAAGTTCCAAAAGCTGTTCAAAATGTCCACCGCCACTTTGTATGCATGCCAACAATCTTCTAAGTCCTTGTTTAAGGCGTATTGCAGCCAGCCTCTCCCGACGAAAATACGCTGCATTCCCAATTCTACTAACTAAATCCTCTCTAGTGTTAACAAGTCTGGGGTAAGGTCTGGAGATCTAGCAGGGCAAGGAATCACTTGTATTGCCTTCACAATGTTAGCAGTATGCGCTCGTGCTCCATCGTATTGGTAAAACATGTCCGTTTGATTATGCACAGGGATGTCCTCTATAAGATCCGGCAGTGTATTCCCCAAAAAGTCGTGTGAAGTTTCACTTCCGGTTTCTTTTAATCTTCGGAAAGTCCGTGTAAATACTCCTCTTTGGGGTGCTCGCCGATTAGGGAATCTTCTTTGATATTCCAGTACAGCCGCTCTCTCGTTTCCGTCTACTAAATAATATCCGCGTATTCCTCAGAAGTAAAATCTACCATTTTTTTGATAACGTTTGCTTAAAATCACTCGTACTTATCGATTTGTTTTCCAACTATGATCGATATTCTTGCTGACTGACCCTCCTTTATAGCAAAATTTCCATCAAGTACGAGTAACAGAACACCAAGATGTAAGGGTGTTAATTCTGGCTAACACAAGCTAATAGCAATTAGTTGTCTGTTAACCCAAAACAAACATTTCCGACTCTTAATCTTAAAAATTTTGTTCATTTAAAGAATTTCCTTCCTAAAGTGCAATAAAATAATTAGGTAGCCAAAGATTTTTAAGGAAGCGGTTTTTCTATTCCTTTGTCTAGCTTGCCATGTTGCACCTTTTTGGGAAGGTAATAAGATGGGGCAATCCAATAAAAATAAAAAAGAGGTGTACTAAATACGTGAATTTCGGAGAAAATTTTTGAAAATGCTGAATTTTAGGTAAGGGGCCGTTCAAATATTACGTAACGCAGTTAGTTGAAGCGTTACGTTCCGTTATATATAAAACATCAAGTTTTTGTTAAAATTAAAAGTCCTAACTCTTAACTCGTGACTCAGTTTATATGGTACGTCGACACTACACATATTTTTTTACATACGAAAAGAGTCGCGTCACTGAGTATACAGAAGTATATATATGGCAAATAACCACAATAATTCGTGTACCACGAGTCAATAGTTTGGACTCTAAGAGTCCGACCAAAAGATAAAAATAAAAGAGTAATGTGCATACCATGAAAAACTGAAATTTATGAATAACCCTGTAACACCCAAACGGTTTAGACCCCCCCCCCCCCCTGCCATACAATTTTTTGTTTGCCTAGATGAGATCTATTACCCCACTCATTTTGGCACGTCCGATCTGAAACACCCTGTGTACCATACCATAGATCGTTGACGTACTCAAATTTAATATTTTTCCGATATCACGACAACTCTTGCCTTTCCGGTGAAAAATGGCTGAAGTACAAATATTTATATCAGTATTTTTGCCTTTTTTGCCATTTTTAGAAACTGTGAGATAATATTCGAAACTGAACGCGTTGCTCCGTTTTAATTATATCAAAGTACTCTGTAAACATTTTTGGGACTTGTTGCAAATTGCAGAAAATCAGAAATTTATTTTCCCAAGACTATGGAAAATACGATTTAAATCATGTGCGTAAACTTTTTCAAAGTTCTCGGCAGGCTTTCCGAGAATTATATCTATTTTTGGTTTGGGTTTTGAACTGTAACTGTTGAATTAGTGATTAATAAATAAGAATATAAATGAACAAAATAAAAATGTACGCAACATTAGAAACTAATTTCTGATTTTCCATATAACCCAAAGGTGCTTTAAACCTTTTTCACAGCACAGTATAAAGTCATATAAATTTTTCGTTCGTGTGAATATAATATTTTTATTATGAATATTTCTAATAAGTGGAATCGAAAAGAAAAGTGTTCAGTGTAGAGGACAAAGCTGCAATTTATGAAGGTTAGAGCCAAAAGAAAAAAAGTAATGAAGTAATAATGTACCTATAGCTGGATTAGCCCTTCTAGAAAAAGCTAATGAGTTTGCAATAGAGTTGGGCAGAGTTTTCACGTGCAGTGCCAGCTGGATTCAAAGATCTCGCAGCCGGCACAACATAATTTTTGGGAAAGTTTGTGAAGAATCTGCATCCTTTGACAGCGCAATTACTCAAGAAACGTCTTTAGCCCTAACTTCGTGGAAGATACACTGATGACGTAAGGACAATGTTAAAAATAGCCGATTTTTGGCTGCTCGGGCGGAACGGGGAACGCATGTAGCCCAGAAAAAATTATTGATTGCTGTCAAAAAACATGAAATATGACCCCTGAATGTCAACTTCACCCCTAAAACTGTAAAAACCACTCCAAAACCGGTAAAAATAGATAATTTTCGATTTTGATCAGATAACTCATATAAACCGCAAATTACAGTTGGGGATGGTTTAAAAATAATAACATTAAGTCTTCAAAATTTATTAACCATTAACCATTACTTTTTTCATAATGTAAAAAATTTACATTAACCATTCCTTTTTTCAAAAGTAATGGAAGTATTTTCCATTAACAATTAATTCTTTTTTTTAAGTAATGGAAGTACTTTAGAACAAACGTAATTATCAATTCATTTTTTGAACATTATCAAAATATTATAAGAGACGATTCTGCATATATTTTGACTAAGGAATATTGTTTATAACAATTTAATTTGTTATAAACAATATTCCTTAATCAAATTATACGCATAATTGTCTACAATCATATTTGGGCAATGTTAGAAAGATCTAGTGGAAATTTTTTCCATTGGGTAAATCGAAGCTGTTTTTAATTGTTTATAACAAATTTAATTGTTATAAATAATATTCCTTAGTCAAAATATATGCAGAATCGTCTCTTATAATATTTTGGCAATGTTCAAAAAATCAATTGATAATTACCTTTGTTCTAAAGTACTTCCATTACTTTAAAAAAAAAGTAATGGTTAAAGGAAAATACTTCCATTACTTTTGAAAAAAGTAATGGTTAATGTATATATTTTACATTACTCATTACAAAAGTAATGTTTAATCTAAGTTATATACAATGGTTAATGTAAATTTTTTACATTAATATTTTCGCAACCTTGGTTGACTGTGCTACTTTCAACTAATTTAAGTTGATCCGAAAAGAGAAAACTTGTGATTGGAAAATCTGCAAAAACTCGTTGTTTCAAAAACATTAACGGTAACTTTTGAGAGCAACACAAAGGCTTGAATGACGTTAGTGCTTTTTGAAAAAAATCTTAAGGAAATGGGTTTCTGAGCTTTATAGGCGAAAGAAGAAAATTCTACTTCTTTTGGACAACTGTGCGGCACATCCTAATTTGAACGACCTAAGATGTATACATTTATCTAGATGTATACATATATACATCATAATTGTATACAATTAGCACAACATCGTTACTTCAACCTTCAATTAGGTCAAGGTATTATAATGACTCTTAAACACAATTGTAGGAAATTTTAGGTTATGCGAATGATAAGAGTTTTAGAACAAAACCACACTTTAAAGATTAATGTTTTTTGATGCTGTTACAATGGTTGATAAAGCATGGAATCAAGTTTCGTGCAATACAATAAGAAACTGTTTTGGTCATACTGAATTTCATAAGTTAATTTCAATACTAGTTTCAGTTATGAGAAATAAATACCACTTGCAGCGCTTGCGAGACAAGTAGCAGTAGATCTCTCTGCGTTACTTCAGACGTTACAGTAGCTTGGGAAGAATTTAGGACGATAATTTTATAACTACGGAGCAGCTAACAACTAAAAAAAATTTTTTCAAAATTTACGTCCGATGGAAAAAGAAATCGGAAAAAAACATTTTTAACTGCCAAATGTAAGAAACAAATTAAAATCGTAGGTTCTTTTCCGATGAAACTTAGTGTTTAAATGTAATATGTAACTGCATATTTTTATATGGCTATGTTAAATATTCATACATAAATGACTTTTGCCTCTTTGTACTTAATATTTTTTTGAAGTGTTTTTGGTTTTAGATACTTGTACATCAATAAAACGAAATATAATGATCCCCTCAATGTCGCTATAAGCGGTTTCTACTGTATAGTAGTAATACGCTTTATGGTTTTACTAGTAACAGATTTAAAGGGCTAAGGCTAAATTCAGTGAATGCATTTATCGTTAAACTATTTCTTCCTAAATTACAATTAAAACCGAGAATTGTGAGAAAGCGCCGCAAGCGTTAGAACTGAAAACACGAAAATCATCATAATCCGGCCGCAATGTGTTAAACTATTATATTTATAACAACAAACATAATCATAAGTGAAAGCGTTTTTAAGCAAGACAAAGAATACTTGTTTTCCTCTTTCATTTTTCTTTCCTACTATGTTAAACTGTTATTTTGTTAGTTTAATGAAAAATAATAAAACCTAAAAGAAATAAAATTTCCCGCCATAAAGCTTTTCAGAGCTTTTATAAAGAAATTTTCACAGCGGGCAAAGTTCAGCTTGAGGAAAACTCGGAAAACCGCTGTGCAAACAAACGATCCATCCTAAAAAAGATTCGTGTTTGCAGTGACTGCTGTCAAATGGCAAAGTGGACGGTGTGCATCCGATGCGAAAATAAAATCGAGTTTTTCTTGCGGTTTAATCAGTAGTATATTTGGGAAAGTGAAAATTTATGGAAGCTTCCGTTCACAGTGAACCAGTGACAATTTGTGATACTAATTCGAACGTAAAGTAAAGCGATATTTGATGTCATATAATTTAAGTAAAAGAGTGTGTCCATCATCGACTGAAAGTTATCGATTTGTTTCTATGACCTCTTAACCCTTGTTATTTAGTGAAAATTAAAGAATTTCATTTTTCTTGTTTAGTGTTCCATGATTCATAGTAATCGGATTCTTATATAATTGTCTATTTAGCGCGAGTACAGTTTATACATCTGCTATATCCACAGCTCCATCATGTTTATCACAAAATATTAACAGACTGCTTTTTATCTTAGAAAAACTGCATAAAATTCAACAAATTTTGTCTGATTCTGCTATACTTGCAGTAGTTATCTCGTCACACGTTTCGGCTTCTATTATTGATTTTTCATTAAACGGGAACGGCATGAAGTCATCGGTGCGTTTGACACCACAAAGTCGTCAAAGAAATTGTTACACTCCAAGACCTACTACACCCACTGTAAATGATTTCGCTATATTTTGGTAAAATTAAAATGGGCAGGGATCCTCCGTTGCCTTGGATGATTTCGTGAGCAAAAGCAACACTACATTTCACCCGCCAAACGTTCCGAAAGTAGCGAACAAGCGAACTGTGTCAGTGTGTGGCTTCTAGCGTTCGGTACAATTGCACTTGACCACTATTGTGGAGCTCTGAGTACATACATACATCATCCATTCAATGTGCTTCGACAATTCATTGCTTTCAGAAACGTGACGGAATGCTAAGATGGTTGATAACTGAAGCTGGAGGAAACAAGGAGCTGTTGGAGTAATTTTCATCTCCATTTTTTCACTTTTATAGCTCACATGTTAATGCTTTTGTTTAACGAAAAACAGGCAGCGTGCTGCGCATGAAAATGATGCTATTTCGCAATGTATGGGCGGTTTTAAAAATATTTCTTTTAACTTTTCAACGCTAAGTGAAAAAAGCAGACCATTTGGTTTTTGTTTATATTAACGTTTATTTATTTTTCGCTTCTCAATTTAATTTGTAAACCCTGCCATACAATTTTCCGAACAAATAATATTTGATGCACTGTCCCCGTTAGAAAAGCACAAACATGAAATAAAATTTATATTTGGAAAATTTTAAATCTTAAAAACATTGCAAGTTTATTAGTACCATCTAATAATAGAGTTGAAAGCAAAGTTTTATAACATTGGTGGGAGTGAACAATTTATTATTAAGTTAAAAACAAACACGTAACGCACGTAACCTTGACATTTTTATATGTATGTACTTAATAAGAATTATTATTTCAACATATTTTTTTATATGATAATGTCAAAGCTCAGGGTATGTCATATGATGCAAAGCACAGCCTTGGAGGGAAGGAATTAACGATAAAAGAGTTAAAAGAGACTGAGTGAAGGAGGTGGCGATGTACGCCTCGTTTGAAAGTTTTAGTTGTTATAGGTAGGTACTTAGGAAAGAATCCCGGAATTTTACGGTACATCCAATTTTGAGAGTATAAGGGTGGTAACAACTTTAAGCTCTTGTA
This sequence comes from Leptarthrus brevirostris, assembly GCA_964036015.1. NCBI lineage: Eukaryota > Metazoa > Arthropoda > Insecta > Diptera > Asilidae > Leptarthrus > Leptarthrus brevirostris. Next base: position 32,401,951 of record OZ038374.1, on the reverse strand, counting down.
TCATGCGCTGTAATACGTCTTCAAGTAATCAGAGTAGCAATTTAGTTAGAACAATAATCGTAGAAGAGTGACGGACTGCCGACATTTTGTCGATGGTCTGGGGAGTCAATTCTCTCAGAGATTGTGGGATCGGCAATAAGTTTAATAGCCTTTCTTTGTCTAACGCGAACATTACGGTATTTCCGACCCATATCCAAATAGGGAATCATACTCAAGTCTAATCCTAATATGGACTTGGATACAAGCGCCAAGTCATAGAGATATGTAGTATTTCCCATATCTCTATAAAAAAAAACAAGCATTTCATCGCATTTTTAACGACTAATCGAAATATAAAGAAAATTAGAAATAACTGCATGACCTTCGTATACGCCTTTATTACGTTTTGACATTACGTATCCTTAAGGAGGAAAAAAAGATCTGTTTATTAAAAAAATGTATGTAAAAAGTTAGAAATTGTTTTGGTAGAAATAGGAAATTGAAATCCAAGGTGTATTAACAGAATGAATTAAATGTAAGAGACAATTTTTAGTAATTTTTTAAAAGTGTAAAAAAACACTTTTTTGTGTGCATTTTTTTTGAAGGAATGGATTGAGCAAATTTATTGAAAGCTTTTGTAAATTATTAAGCATACTTTTAACAATATTCTGCAATTTTTTCATGCAGAAATATTGCAAAACAAGCCGGTGACAGAGCTTGCCCCAGAACGTCTTTCAAAAAATACAATTTGCGGTGTTCACTGTATCTCGGTCGGAAATTATCTGAAATCAGAAACCATTAAAATTTAGTCAAAGTATGCTCAAATCCTCCAACGTTCTCCGATTATTTTTTTTTCATTTAAAAATTTTTGGTGGCCATCTAAAGTGTAAACTGCTATTTTCCACGAAAAATTCCGCCATTTTGTGGGTGGGAAACCCCCTTAATGTAAAAAAAACCAATTTTAACTAAACGTTGTAGGGAGGTATTTTATATGTAGAAAATGTGTACCAAGTTTCAAATGAATCGGTCTAGTAGTTTTTAAATGGCAGTGAACACGGACTTTGAAAAGTAGTTTTGAGAAAAACGCGTTTAAAGTTTATGAGCTAAAAAACTGAAGAAAACACTGCACACAGCTGCACTAAAGGATAGGGGACTAACTATAGATTATAACTTCAAGATTTTTGCTCAGATCGACTTAAAATTTTGAGAATATATTCTTGAAATGTTTAACAATAAGATAAGACAAAAAAAAATCGATTTTTCGAAAGTGTAAAGTGTAAAGTTTAAGTGTTTTCCCCAAAAAAATTTTAGAAATACATAAAAAATACATCATATTATATATTGTTGAATTTGTACTTCAATAACATATTGACACCCTACACTATACCCTCGACAAAAATTGCTTTTCCACTTACAGTTTACCTCCAGAAATTAACCCCTATAATTAAAATTCAACATTTTATACTTCTTATCTATAATTGGGCCAATACACTCTATCTCTGTAAAGTAGTTCTTTTTAGACGCCTCGATCCCACAATTTGGCCGTCCTAAACTGACGTTTGCCCCCGTCTTTCACTTCTTTAATTACCGATGGGAAATTAACATCGTATGAGGTCTTCTCCATCCCACTTCTGACACCACTTTGCAGAAATCGGAGAAAAATTAGCAACTGATGAGGTCGAAGCCGAAATATCTTTGCTCCAATAGAAGGGGTTTTGGGCACCATTTTTAACTTTGTACAGCAGTACAAACTAATTCAGCAAGTTGATTGTGTCAAAGACAAGAGAGATTCTGCATTTGTATAATTAAATTTCCAGTTTCGAATTAAAATATTGTAGCACTCTAATAGTGATCTATTTGTATTTGCGGCCAATGCGAATTTTGTTTCCACTTTTGACTAGATTGCAATTGTATATAACATTCCACATGACTTGCCTTTTTGAAAGAACACTGTAAAGTCATAATCAAAAAACGGTGAAGATTGCCATGAGAACAATATTTATTGCTCTCTCTATGGTTACTCTAACCCTTTCAGCTATGTGGTAACACCTTCAACTTCTGCCACTAATTTTGGGGTCACAGCCGGCGATTCTTCAAGTTCAAATTAAGAGGAGACATCAAAAAGGCGGTTTCTCTAACTGTTCGAAACGAACAATGTTGTGGTTATAAGTTATAAAATTTAACAAACAGCTGCACATTGCATTCCGATTCCAAATTTCCCCATTACCGTGGCTTGGCTTTATTTATTGAATTAAATAACATTTGATAAGTGTAAAGAAAAGTCAGATTATATTATCTATTATAATATGTGGTTCGGTTAGAGTGCCAACCTCTCAAGGGAAAGCACACTTAGGCCGTATTATGCCCTATTGCGATACTACGTTGAGATTGGATTCTCATTCCTATGAAACGATATCTAAAATCTTTTGCAGCTCCAAACAAGCCGAACTAGGTTTTTGATATTTTGATCCTAGTTCAGCTAAATCCTTAAAATGGGGGGGGGGAGCCTTAATACTGGCTCCTGCAGTTGGCTTTGGCCGGACAGTTGCAGAGGAGATGAGGGATGGTCCAGATCTGCTGGATGATTAGGCAGATATGTTCCCGTTGTCATTTTTCGTCAGCAATCTTGATGAATATTTGCTTAATATCCAGCTTGCATCTGACTAGCGGCTTGCCAAGCTTGAGTAATATTCGAACCTGATAAAGTAGTGCCGGTTCTTGCTAGCTCATCGGGTTTACTCAAAGTTTACTCGTATGAGAGATTAAATAGCAGCCTGATGGCCGGTGTATATACAGATGCCGCTTAACGATATTGATCTGTCCTCCACACATTTTAATGCTACATCCATGATTTCTGCTTGGGAAACACTACACTAGTCTGGCAAACGAAAAGAAATGTTTGGGTCCAGGTGCCGTCAGTGTAAAGATGTACTTTACTTATTCCCACCGCTGGCGTGCCTTCCTCTCATTCCTGTCTTGTGGGAAAAGGTGAGTCGAATTTGCTTATATTATTTTACATTGGTGACGTTCTTATTGTTCAGTATTTATACGTATTCTCGAGATGTTATAAAGCCAGGTATAAGTTAATAGTAATTTGATACTTGGAACGAAACTTTTTCTTAGTTCGGTAAATTTCCGTTAAAGAAGCTGAAGCTGCGCTAAGCATTAATATAAAAAAATAGGGCTTGCAAATATGTATCGAAAATCTACTAAACATATATCGTAACTCAAAGATCAGCTATTTTTATTAATACTACCATATTAATGTGCAAACATCATTTTATACTTTGGAAAAACGGTAGGATTTAGTTTTTACAATTGGCCAATAAGAGACAGTTATGGTGGTGCTTCTCTGGAATAATGTGTTAATTTCAAAATTCATGCTGCATCCGTGGAAAATTTAGCGCAGTCCACTAAAGCTTGATTTGTAATACTATTTCTAAAAATTTTAACTTTTCCGATTTTCGAACATGTATGAAGTAGTCAAAGCATCAAAATCTAGTACCATGCTGTTTCTAAAATATATTGCTTTTTTATGTTTGCTTTATCTATGAATAGAAGAGTATTCTTCATCTGAAACTGTTGAACCTAAATATCTTAAAAAAAATTTATATATTTATTTGAATAACTTAGGAAAATGATAATTAGTACATAAAACTCGGTGCACGAAATATTTTCAAAATTAACCAATTCTTGTAATACTTCCTTACCACATATTAATAGAACGCTTTGTCATTGCTTCCTTGCATTTTATACTCGCTACGTTACGCAATTTCTAATTTTCTAAAGTACCCATGCTACCAAAGAGTTAATTCACATCCATTACATTAAATTAACGACAAAGTAAAGTTTAAAAACGGGAAGCTTTAAATTTTCGAAGGATTTCATTTAATATTACGTAATTAGTCAGTTGAAATGATCTTGGCTATATAGGTATTTTCTGCCCGCGGAGAAATTATTTGTTTTTGCTAACTCTTAAACGGGCCAACTTTTTCCTAAATTATATAGCATCAAAATTAAGAATTCTAAATTTGACACAATTTTACAGTTGAACTATAGAAAACCAAATATAAGCAACATATTTTAAAATGTGTAATATCACTTTAAAGTATTGCGAGCGCTTAGAAATAATTAAAATTTGTTATAATTGCTTACCACTAATATAATAAAAAATTTGAGTGAAATGTGGAAAAAGCGAAAAAACTTAAAGTGGATTCTGTGAAATGCCAAGTGGAAGTAAGCCATCAGATTCGCTCGAACTAGAAGTACTCGGCGTTCGAAGTGAATCCTCTGATGATGAATATGTTAATAAATCGGTTTCCGAGAAACGAAAACGTTACTGGCACAATAAAAGTAGCAGATCAAAATCAAAGCCCGAAAGTTGCGGTAGTTTATATAGTTTAGCACATTCAAGTGAAATTAAACGTTCCGAACCAAATGTGCATTTTTACCCGGATAAGGCGACAGGTGGTACTGTCGATCTTAACATTTCTTACAATAAATTCCCAAACGATAAGGATACGTCTCGTTTGAGTGAAGGTGTGATATTAGTTGATAGTACTGATAGTCTTCGTGAAGCCTGCAGAGAAAGTGTTAATCCAGATTCACTTCCAGCTACAGGATTAAGAGCTTCTCTTCTATCTGTGTTAGGAAAATTAGGAGTTTGGAAAAGAACAAATTGTCGAACTAGTCGTAATACATCAAATAATGAAGATAATGTGCCCCCAGATAAAGGAGCATCCAGAAATCAGAATAAACGGAGGAGCTCTTACTACTTTTCTGGTAATTATTAAATATTTTAACTGTTTATTTTTATTAAAATATTATTTTCACCTGATTTAGTAGTAGTATATTTATTGTTATCATCAAATATATTATCCATGTGAATTAATGTCAAAACTTAAGATTTTAATGAACATAAAGTACTAATCATAATCTGGAAAAGTCTTGGAATTTGTATAAACTGAATTAAATTATTATTTTTAACATGTTTAACATTAAGGTAAATATTTAGTAACTAAATAACACAAAAATACCACAATGTAGTTGGTTTGCTTGATGTTTAACTTTAGTAGAATCAATCAAGGACGAAAGAGATAAGGTTTTTATTCAAACATATTCATTAATCCTCACTATAATTAAAAAAATACAACAGTTACAAATAGCATTGGTTAAAAATTATCCTAAATATTAAAATCCTTCAACTAGAACCCAAAAGGAAGCAAAATAAAGACGAGAAATATTAAAATCTATAAAATTAAAATTATGATTACAAAATTAATTACAGACGGGAATTTTGCTTACTTCTATCAAATTGTGTTTGGTGGATGGTTTTGCATCTTTGAGAAGAATGCACTCAAATGCAATTATGTATGTATCTATATGAAATAAGCTTCAGTTTATTGTAGAAATTTTGTCAACTCAAAATCGGCTTGGAGTGAATTATCGGAATGGAACTTTAGGAGGAAAAACCATCTTCACCCACTCAAAATATTATATGCTGACAATTTAATTAACCTTAAAGTTTAATGAAATAACTAACTAACAAACTATTAATGTTTTACTTGGGCGGCAAGATTGAAACTTATCGCTAGTGCGAATCGGTTACATCTAGTAGTACCGCTTTCTTCAAGCGATTAGTCGGGATAGATGCACCCATACATTATAGCTCATGAAAACCATAATTAATACGATGGTTTGGAATTTAAAAGAAATTGCAGTTTCTCAAGGAGCGAGATAACCTGAATAAATGACTGGATAAAAGAGAAGGCAAATCAATTAATCCCTGCAAACAATGGAAAGCAAACACAGTGTTGGAGTTGTTTCGTCTAGTTATCAGAGAATCGAGTCTTAAAATTTTAACTCTGTTCGAATAAGGTGGAAGTACTAGTGGGTTGTCCCACGGCAGTTGACTTTAGAACGACTTAATACTTTTGTTGTAGTTATTTGGTTTGTTTGATTTGCACCGACTTCAAAATGTCGTAATAGAAATATTCATATGACCTGAGTGAATTTTCAAACAAAAAAATCAAAACAAACTGTTTTATACTCGAGCAACGTAAGAAATATAAAAATTTCTTAACACGATCGGCGTTTCTAATGAAGAAAAGTTAAGCTCCTTTGGCTCTTTATCAACAGCAACAGTTTGAAAATTCACTCGGGTCATGTGAATATTTCGTACATTTTGTGCGTTTTTGAAAATATTTTTACCGCAAGGTTAGTGGGACACTGTAAGTGATCATAATTTGATACCGCTGTCTAGATCGGTATTAAAATTTGTGAAGTTTCATCTAGTTTTCGTTTTCTCGCGAAGGCGTCCAGCAGCTGAGGAAAAGTTAACCATTTGGTGCTGCTGTTGATAAGGAGCCAAAGGAGCTTAACTTTTCTTCATTAGAAACGCCGATCGTGTTAAGAAATTTTTATATTTCTTACGTTGCTCGAGTATAAAACAGTTTGTTTTGATTTTTCAGTCGTAATAGATATAAAATTAAAAATTATTTTATTAATTATATAATTATTTTTAGCGGTTCAACTTTATTTTTAAAAACTATTTTTTTAATTTTTAATGTTTTTGTGTTTAACACTTCAAAATTTATCGAAATCGACCAAATATGTTTGACATTTATTTTAATTGATTGAAAATAATCAAAGTGAATTTGAAATATTTTTTTTGTCTGAGCCATATTATCAAACTAAATATTTTAAATAAAGATAAATAATAATATTTGTAGCAACCGCTACGGATACGGATATTTACGACTTTTTTAAGAATTCACTGAAAGACGAACCGATTATGCCGAAATGTGATTTCTTTCAATCCCTCGATAGTGAAATACAATAGACTCTTTTTTTGCTTCTTAGACGGATAAACCAAACAGGTCCGTACATATGGGACCAAGGCCGGGGCAAAGTAGCATCTGATACGACAAAATTATCAAATGTGTGTCACTGAATTAGGTTATGTGTTCAAAAATCATGAAATATCAACGCAACTTAAGAAAATTTTCAAATATGGCAAAAATTAAGACATTTCTACTTTGCGATGAGCAGATCAAACCGAATTATCAACCAACTGCAAGAATATCGCGGGTTTAATAAACAAAGGGTGATTTTTAGCTGAAATTACAAGCGTTTGAACTTTACGTCCTAGCGGAGTCTACGTCACACTGCCCAAGTATCCCACTTTGCTCCAGGGCTCCAGTTTGTCTCAATAGCCCCACTTTGCCCCTGCGCCTTATTTTGCCCTAATCCCACAATACTAAACTTTCTCTAAGTGCCCAACTGTCCCACAACACTTGACTTTGCCCAAATACCTTGTCAATATGAAAATATTAGATAAATGCATTCCCTGTAAAAATCTTACCAATGTAGTAATAAATGCGCAGTTCCAAAATTTTCAATTTGTTGAGAGTGGAGTAATTTAAGCACTAATGCATTGCCTCCGTGGAATGATTAAATTTTGATTGTGAACTTTTTTTTCTAGAGTACTTATTATTCGAGATATTTGAAAGTTTCAGGTTAAAAAAATCACCCTGTATATATTTCTGAACTCGTGCTTTAATTTGGCACCCCATTTCATGACATTGCATAAAAAAATTTTACTTCGGATTTCACCCCTCCAAAGCGAACATAATGCAATTGTGATTGCGGAGAGGGGGATAGCAATTTTTATGTTTTTTTCCCGATTTTTTTCAAAAGAAATGACACCCTACACGATGCTTTTTTCTATGTATTTCCGAATTTACGCCCATATAATATAAAATGACTTCATTTGACTTTTTTACCGACCTCCCAAAAAAACGAGAGGTTATAAGTTCGACATGTATTTTATTTTTATTTTTTTTATGTCTGACCGGACATAATTTCGTAACGCGTGGACCGATTTTGATGATTCTTTTTTGTTCGGTTGAGTATGACCTAGGGCGAGGGGTAGGGATAGTCTAATTTTGTAATGCGTGGAACGATTGAGATGATTCTGAATGCAAAGAGTATCTATTTGTAGTCTGACAAAAAATTTGGCTTATGATGGCAGTTGGAGGTGGGGCGGCGCCTAGCTTCGTAAGGCATAAACCGATTTTGATAATTTTGATTCTGTTGTACAGTGGATATGATGGATAAATGAATAAAATTTTGTACCTAGAGTGACTACGATGATTCTCTGACTATGAGGATTCTCTCTCTTGCTGTATAGAATACGGTGCCGCAGTAGGGCTATTGTAAGAATTTTGTATCTTAGGTAATGGTATAAAAGGATGACCGTGACTAATATGTTGCCGGATTTGGATAATTCTGTTTCCATTCTACCTTTGCAACTTTTGAAATTGCTTTATTCTTACGAGCAGCATTCTTCGAAGTGAAAAATAAAATAGTTTTAAAAAAAAGTTGAACGACTTCACAAAAAGTGTTAAAAAGCATAAAATAATTTTTAATTTTATATGTATTACGACATTTTGAAGCCGGTATCTAACAAACAAAACAACTACCCAACCACAATCGAAGATACTATATAGAACTAAACTATATAGATACTATATAGAACCTAAACGATTAAATACTTTTGTTGTTTTTGTTTGTTTAATTTGCACCGACTTCTAAATGTCGTAATAAATATAAAATTAAAAATTATTTTACGCTTTTTAGCGCTTTTTGTGAAGTTGGTTCAACTTTTTTTTTAAACTATTTTATGGTTTGATGATTTAGATCAGTGCTTCGCAGCCACTGTATCCGCTTGAAGTGCGCCACCACTGCGCAATTATGAACAAATAACTTCAGAAAAAATCATCTTTATTCCTCATAGCTTCAAGAACATCAAACCAACTAACACCAATTGGTTCAATAATGACTGTTTCGCAGCCATTAAAAAGAAGGAAGCAGCCTTCCAGGCATATAAACTGTGCCCTTCAGAGGAATTGAGACGTATCTATAGAGATGCGCGGAATATTTGCAATTCAGCAATTAGCCGGGCTAAGTTCAATTTCGACCAGAGCATCAGACGGAAGGTATTTTCTACTCAAAAGGGTAGTAAGGGCTTCTGGTCTCTAGTAAAAACCGTAAAGAACAATTTCACCTGTTCGTCAACACCACCACTCATTTATAATGGGAATGTTTTTACTGACTCATTGGACAAGGCTAACCTGTTTGCTGCTAATTTTGCTGCTAACTCGTACTTGCCACCTTCATCGCAGCCACTTCCATCTCCATCACAGTGCACTAGTAGGCAAAAGCCGCTACACTTTCGCACTCGGGATGTTTTTAGAGTACTTTCGAAACTCGACAAAGCTACTGGGCCTGATGGTTTCTCGCCCCTTGTTTTAAAATGCTGCGCCTCTGCTTTGGCTAAACCTCTGCGCAAACTTTTTCACCTGTCATATTCAACAGGAATATTTCCAAGTGTATGGAAACTTGCTCATGTCCAGCCGATACTTAAAAAAGGAGAGGCATGCGACCCCTCTAACTACAGACCAATTGCACTAACCTCGATCATATCCAAAGTTTTTGAATCACTCATCAACTCTCAGTTGTTGAAATATCTAGAAAATAACCATCTTATCAACGATTGCCAGTGCGGTTTCCGCGCTGGCCGCTCAACCGGAGACTTACTAACTGCTCTAACGGAGCGTTGGAATCATTGTCTCCATAATTTCGGTGAGTCCGAAATCGTCGCTCTTGATATTTCAAAGGCTTTTGATAGAGTCTGGCATGCTGCCCTGTTAGCCAAACTTCAAACATTTGGTCTGCACCCAACCCTCGTTAAATGGATAGAGAGCTTTTTGTCAGGCCGTTCAATCCGTGTAGTAATTGACGGAGTTACATCTGATTCCTACGAAATAAATGCCGGTGTACCTCAGGGTTCAGTTCTTTCACCAACCTTATTTCTTCTTTTTATTAATGATCTCTTATCCCTTACTCTCAATCCTATTCATAGTTTTGCCGACGACAGCACCCTTGATTTCGCCTACTCATTTGATTCTGTAATGAATTCACGTGGAAATGCTACAGAAGTCAATCGGGAACGCATGTTTAGATCATTAAACAAGGACATTTCTATGGTCCTCGCTTGGGGCAGAGCAAATCGTGTTACGTTTAATGCATCCAAAACACAATGCTGTTTAATGTCCCTTAAACAACGCCCAGTTCACCCCCAACCCATTTCAGTCGACGGAGTCAATATACCCAATTCACCCTCCCTAAAGATCTTGGGTATTGAGATATCCAGCAATCTTAGCTGGACGGATCATATATTTGCAATCGCTAAAAGTGCGATGAAATGTTTGGGTTTTCTACAGAGATGTAAGAAATATTTCACACCACCCGACTTAGCGTTGATCTACAAGTCCCACATTAGGCCTAGACTTGAATATAATTCCCATATTTGGGCAGGGGCAGGACACACCGCATTGTCCGCGTTAGACAAAGTTCAGCGTAAGGCTGTTAAACTTATTGGCGATTCCTCAATCTCTGAGGGCCTTGACTCTCTGGAGCATCGACGGAATGTCGGTTGTCTCTCACTTTTTTACCGCTATTTCCATGGCCATTGTTCTAACGAAATTGCTAGCCTGATTCCTTGTAGACTCATTACAACGCGCGATACAAGATCTACAAGTCGCTCCCACCCCTATACTTTTCGGGTCAAATTTGGACGTACCGTCAAATTTCGGGAATCTTTTCTTAGCAGAACAACACGAATGTGGAACAGTTTACCATCTTCTGTTTTTCCCTCGTCAAACGGGGCGTACATCGACACCTCCTTCACTCAACCTCCTAACCCATTTTCCCCAACCTTAATTCCTTTCCTGCCAAGGCTGTGCTTTAGCATCATAGGGCATCCCCTGAGCTTTGGCAACATCATACATAAAAAAAAAAAAAAATCACCAGCCAACAACAATTTTACTGCATTTCCCCTTATTGACAACCGGAAGGAAAGAATTGATTGCACGTTTCGCTCTGGATAATGGAAATGTATGTACTTACTTTTTACCCGACTATAGCAAAAAAAACGGAGGATTATGATTCTATATAATTCATTTCTAGTTCTTGTTTCTTTAGAAACAACTCCCGGTACCGAGCGAAATAATGTATTTCAGATATTTTGAATTCAATTTTCAAGTTTTATGTCCTATTTTTAATCGACTTCCCAAAAACGAGTGTTCTAAATTCGATGCGTATAAAGCCTATAAAGCCAGAGTATCCCAGCAATATTTTCAAAAAAACGGTATTTCTTTCTAAGGCGTGGGAACTCACAAATATAATTCCCATTGAGAACCTCTAGGCAATAATTAGGAGAAAAGTATACAAATTAAGTCTAAGAACCCAAAAATGAATTGATTTATTCTAACATATGCGTGAAGTACGGGATAATACAACTCCAGAACTATTTAGAAATCTAATACCTAATATCGCAGCAAGACTGGAGGATGTAATAAATGTCAAAGGAGATGTTACTAAATGGTAAATGTGCTATAGGTATATATTTTTTAACTTTATTTAAGAAAAAAAATACAGTAAGTAATTATTATCCCCTACTTTTGAGAAAAATGTTCGACATTGAAAATTCGAAGTTTTGAGAAAATATTTAATTATGTTGGATATAATAAAGATATCAAAATAAGAGTTGTTGCAATTTCTTTGTTTAAGCCTGTGAATTTAAATAATATAAATAGCTTAGCAGATTTTTTTCCCAGCTTAGTGAATTCGCACTTTAGACGTAGGTTCACCAAAAATTATTGAGTATCCCAAACTTCTGAGACAGACTGTACTTACAAGGCAACCTGGTTGACTGAAAACAACTAGTTTTACGAGAATTCCTACCCTAATTTAAGGCTGAGACCAAATCGTTGAATAAACTCTGTAGGTATATGATCTCACTTACTTAAGATGTTGTTTCCTAGGAATGTGCATTCTCTAGACCTAGAGGACGTGCTGATATAATTGCGCCGAGGTATTTGCGTTACAAACAAGAAAATAAAAATCCGACTAAAGGGTTGCTTGGAAAGCGTTCAACGATTTTACGTTGTTGTTTGCGCTAGGAATTATATTTTAATCAGGGACCGTACCTGTTTTCTCTTTTTTCTGAAAAGTGCTATTTTAACTGGTTCATTTGAACTTTTATTTTTTAAGTTTGATGAAAACTGTTATGAAGACCTTTTATGTTTTTCTGGCAAAAATAACTGGTCCATTTGAACTTTTATTTTTTCAGTCTGACTTGAACTGTTAAGAAGAACAACTCTTATTTTTTTCTCCATCCGGTCCACGCGCTAAAAAGTTAGGTTCAACCCTCTAACCCTAACTCCCTCCCACTAACATTTTTTTCTCGTGGTATCAATCAAGGAACATACTCTACCCAAAGTAAAAAGAATCATCGAAATCGGTCCATGCGTTACGAAGTTAGGTTCGACCCCCACCCCCCAACTATAGCACCAAATTATTCTCCTATTAGCAATGGGGGGTCAGTTCTATACAACAGCAAAAGAACCATCGAAATCTTTCCACGGGTTACAAAGTTAGGTTCGACCCAAACCCACCAACTTTTTTTTCTCGTGGTATCGACTAGGGAACATAATCTACCCAATAGAAAAAGAATTATCCAAATTAGTCCTCGCGGTACGAAGTTAGACTACCCCTCCCCCCACTCTAGGCCACATTTTTTTCTCCTATTCCTTCCTCTGTACAACAAAAATAGAATCATCAAATCGGTCAACGCGTTACGAAGTTATGCCCGGTCAGACAAAAAACACGTCGAACTTAGAACCTCTTTGTTTTTGGGAAGTCGGTTAAAAAAGTGTATAAAGAAAAGAATTTTAAGGATTTATTTGAAATACAGGGTGTTTCAGATCTGGTGTGTGAAAATAAAAGGGGTGATAGACCTCACCTAATCAAATAAAAAATTGTATGGCAGAGAGGGGGCCAATCTCAACTGTTTTGGAGTTCCAGGTGGTTCATAAATTTGCAATTTTCACGGTATGCGCATCACTATTTTATTTTTATCTTTTGACCTACTCAACGCAGCGATACCAAACAAACGATATAAAACTACTATGACAATTGAATTAAAATAAAAAAGAGGTATATTATTTACATGAGTTTCCGAGAAAATTTTGGAAAATTATGAATTTTTGGTAATTTCAAAACATTTTTTTCACTTTTGGAAGTGACTGTACCCGAAATGGTAAGAGCTAGATCAAAACTGTTGACAATCTTGGAAGGTAATTGATGTCGCTGCGTTGAGTAGATTAAAAGATAAAAATACTAAAGTGATGTGAATGCCATGAAAATTTTAAATTTCAGAATCACCCAATTGGTTAAGATTGCCCCCCCCCCCCCCTGCCATACAATTGTTTGTTTGACCAGGTAAGAGCTGTCAACCCTTTTGGTGTTCCTTCGACGGGTGCGCATTTTATCTTGCATTTGACAAATTAAGTTTAATATGTCGGTAACATCTCACGGCTGGGCTTCAGCAGTCATGTAATACAGTGAGCGAAATTTCTTTAAACGCACCCGATATTGTCGAATATTAAAATGGAAGATGCATTTTCTACTTAAAGTAAAAATACAAAATTATATTAACAATATTAATATTTATTTTTATTATAAAATTAATGCTAACAAACTTATTTATTTCTGTTTAAACAAAAAAAACTCATATTCAGGTGCGAAATTCAATAAACGCACATTTTATAACATAAAATTAAAAGAACGAAAGGACTTAATATACCTAGAAATAATGCACTTTATATACCTATAACTACTAAAATTTATTTAATACTTCGTTTGCCCTCCGTTATTTTGAATAACAACAAAAATCCTGTCTAGCATTGAAGATATAAGCTTATTTATGCATTCTTGGCTAATGCTTTCCCAACAGCTTTTGATTTCTGCTTTTAAACTAGAAACGTTTGCAAATTGACTACCATTGGCATAGACTTTTCGAGCCATGATACCCCATAGATTTTCTATGGGGTTTATGTCGGGACTGCAGGCAGGCCATTCCAATAAAGGGATGCTACGGGACTGAAACCACTCTCGACATGTTTTGGAAACATGCACAGAGGCGTTGTCCTGTTGGAAAATCGCTTCGCGCGAGCCGACTACATCATCCAAAAAGAAAATCAAAACGTCATCTAACATTTCTACATACATATCAGAATTCATTTTATTCGGAATAAAACATAGCTGAAGTTTTCCCAACGATGAAAACGCTCCCCATACCATAACACTTCCTCCACGAAAATTTCGACTAAATTTTGGTGGATTATTTTTGCGAAGGTCATGCCAGTAAGAAGAAAAGCCATCTGGTCCGTCCAAACAAAACTTTTTCACATCAGAAAATATTACATTTAGCCATTTGCTGGTCCAATCCATATGCGATCGTGCAAAATCCAGACGGGCAACTTTGTGGTCTGGTTTCAGTAGTGGTTTCTTGACCGGCTTTTTGAAGACAACGTTCGGATTGGCATGTTAAATCTGCTGGACACGCCTTTTTGTAACTGGAAGGTCAAGTTTACTAACAATTTGTGACGCAGTAAGTCGATTTTTTGTCGCTTCAATTGTAATTTGGTTTTCTGGTTCTGGTTTCTGTCTGTTAGAAAGCTTCGTATTTCCCTTTACTGCAATTTTCGTTCCGTATTTCGTTCCCAGTTTTAAAAAATGGCGAATCACATACTCCGAGCGTCCAATTTTCTTAGCTATTTTCCTGTTTGAGAGTCCTTCTTCCTTCAGTACTTTGATTTTTGTCTTTTCTTCAACACACGAAAATTTTCCTCTTGCCATCTTCCCCTTTTTATTTTATATTTGAAAAAAAATATATTTTATTGTAAATAACAGTTATAGCAAATTAAGATTAAAAATTATCTTTGAAAAGTTAAAAAATTTCCAGGAAAAATCAATATTTAAACTGATGCGTTTAATGAATTTCGCACTAACAACGGCGGCAGTAAACACTTATTATCAACTGTTAATTGATAAACACAGCTGCAAACAATAACCCTCGGAGAATGCAAAGTGGTGATTAACAGGAACAATTAACGGTAATATCATGACACTTTGACTACAAGTTTTCAACTAATTCAAAAATATTGCAAAATATTGGAAGTGCGTTTAAAGAAATTTCGCTCACTGTATATGGTCGAAGGTGACAGCATTGATTTATATACAGGGTGTTTCAGATCTGACGTGCCAAAATGAGTGGGGTGATAGATCTCACCTAGGCAAACAAAAAATTGTATGGCAGGGGGGGGGGGGGTGGAGGGGGGGGACTCTCAACCGTTTGGGAGTTACGGGGTGATTCATAAATTTCAGTTTTTCATGGTATGCACATTACTCTTTTATTTTTATCTCTTCATCTACCCAACACAGCCACATGAAACAAACGTTAAAAAACAACTATCCTAATAACCTTTCCAAAAATGTCAACAATGTTGATCTCACTACTACCACTGCAGGTATAGGCCAAAATTGAAAAAATGTTTTGAAATTACCAAAATTTCAGCATTTTCTCAAATTTTCTCCGAAATTTATGTAATTAGTATACCTTTTTTTTTAATTTCATTGGATTGCCCGTCTTATTACCTTTTCAAAAAGGTGCAATATGCCAAGGTATACAAAGAATTAGAAAAACCACATTTTTAGAAATCTCTGACTATCTAATTATTTTATTGCACTTTAGGTAGCAAATTCTTTAAATAAACAAAATTTTTATGATAAAGGATCGAAAATGTTTCTTTTGGGTTGACACGTAATTAATTTTAGTTATTGCTGCAAAAAAGTTTTAAAAATGTCAGTGGAAGTTTGTTTTATTGCCGATATTAGCTTGGGTTAGCTATAATTCACACCCTTGTATCCTGGCTACTAATTTTGCTATAAAGAAGGGTCAGTAAGCAAGAATGCCTATCATAGTTAAAAAACAAATCAATAAGTACGGGTGTTTTTAAGCAAAAATTAGTAAAAAATCGTAAAATTTACATTTGAGGAATACGCGGATATTATTTACATTTATGGTGTAGTAGACGGAAAAGAGAGCGGCTGTATGGGAATATCAAAGAAGATTCCCCAACCGGCAAGCACCCCAAAGTGGCGTATTTACACAGACTTTCCGAAGGTTAAGAGAAACAGGAAGTGTGACTCCACACGACATGGAGGCACGACCCGAAACTTCGGGAACCTCTGCCGACGTTGAGCAGGAAATAATCACCATCGTGAGGCAGGACCCTGAGACGAGCACGAAACGAGTCGCAATGCGATTAGGAGTGTCGTCATCTAATGTTTGGAGGGTTACTCATCGAGGGGGATTACGTCCATATCATCATCACCCAGCCCAAGGACTTCTGGAAGGAGATGCTGAGAGAAAACTCAAATTTAGCACTTGGCTTGTGGAAAGCGACATGGAGTCGGGTGTTTCTGGGCCGAATTCTGTGGACAGATGAATCTCAATTCACCAGGAATGATATCACGAACCTCCATACCTAGTCGAACACTAACCCACACAGTGCAAAGGTGACGTCATTCGAGCAGAGATTCAGTGTCAATTTTTGGGCTGGTATCATTGGCAACCATTTGGGAGGACCATTCATTTTGCCGCAAGTGCGTAATAGTGAAATTTGTGTGGACTTTTTGGAGAATACACTGCCAGATCTAATAGAGGAGATCCCTATGGATAATCTTAAGGAAATGTCTCACCAACACGATGGAGTACCAGCGCATACGGCTAACATTGTGAAGGCAATACAAGTGAAAATTTTCCTAACCGCTGGATTGGACGAGGTGCACCGATTTCTTGGCCTGCTAGATCTCCAGAACTTATCCTATTTTTCTTATGAGGAACAATGAAGTATGAAGTTTATTCAGTTAACAATAGGGAGGATTTAGTTGGCCGAATTGGGAATGCAGCGACAAAAATACGGGAGAGGCTGGCTGCAATACGCCTTAGACAGGGACTTTGAAGGAGGTTGTTGAAATGCATCGAAAGTTGCGGTGGACATTTTTAACGGCTTTTTTTACTTATTAAGATTAATTCTAATTATTTTTAAATTGAATAAAACGAATTTTTGAGTCAATATTAGTTTAAATTTTTTAATTTGTTGATTTTTATAATATTCTCCGATAGGATTAAATTGCTAAATACTTTCCCTACGTGGACATGTTGCACCTTTTTGGAAAGGTAATAAGACGGGTATCCTAATTACATAAATTTCGGAGAAAATTTGAGAAAATGCTGAAATTTTGGTAATTTAAAAAAAAAATCCAATTTTGGCCGTGACTGTACCTGCAGTAGTAGCAGTAGTGAGATCAGGGAACACCTATAAATTTCGCCAAAATAAATGTCGCCAAACTTGAAATGTCGCCTTTTGCCGCCAATCAAAATCTGAAAAATTTCGCTAAATTTTTAATCGAAAATTATAAATTCGCCACTGGGAAAAGTCGACCATACAAAAACCGATCATCGTGTAAAATGTCGCGAAAATGTCGCCAATCTAAAATATGACAGAGCAATAATTTTTTTTGGGATTTTCCTACAGGCCATTCAGAATTATTATGTTGTCAGTACTGTAAAAATCGAAGTTGAAGTTGTATTTGTTGCTGCCGCAACTGCAGTTATTCTAGCGGCTTGATATTCAACTAAATAGATATAAAATAGAAGTCGCAGTTACTACAGTTAGTCTTTAAATCAAGCAGTCGGAAGGGAACCATTCTGCAAAGCGGTCGATGTTTAATTGAATAAATGTTTCAGGTTTCAATTTAGTTCTTTCCTTCTTTTGTTAAATCCTATCCCAAGTTATTTTGATAGTTATATTACACAATTTTTATTTTATTTTTTTTAGTATTGCTTTTGTCTCTTTCAATTTCTTCCTTCTCTTCAACAATAAATACTAATTAATAAGAGGCAAATCATAAAATTTTTTTGTTATAAGTGAAGTAGGTAAATACCGGTAATAGAAGGGGGTTGCTAGTTGAAGCGCGAGTGTGCTAAAGTACTAAAGGATAAAGATGATAACATTTGTTAATAAGCAAATTGTGTTGCTTACATTAAAAGCAAATTAATAAATTCCGAAAACAATTGACGTAATGGTTCTTTATTGCAGCGCGCGCTGCAATCAAGAACCATTTCGTCAATTGTTTTCGGCATTTTGAAAGCGACATTTTAAATTACGACATTCTGAAAATCGGTCTTATATTTCTGCGATATTTCGGCGGACGGCAATTTTTTATGGCGATATTTTGTTTAGCGGTATTTTCATTAGCGACATTTTGGTAGACGGTAATTTTAAAGGCGACATATCGTAGTAGATCCGTGAGATCCACATTGTTGACATTTTTCGAAAGATAATTAGGATAGTTGTTTTTTAAAGTTTGTTTCATTTGGCTGTGTTGGGTAGATGAAGAGACAAAAATAAAAGAGAAATGTGTATACCATGAAAAACTGAAATTTACGAATCACCCTGTAACTCCCAAACGGTTGAGAGTTCCCCCCCCTGCCATAAATTTTTTTGTTTGCCTAGGTGAGATCTATCACCCGACTAATTTTTGCACGTCAGGTCTGAAACACCCTGTATAAGTGTCGTAAGTTACTTTTGAGTAGAAAATTTAGACTTAGGAGTAAAGTAGCGAATAAGTGAAAGTAAATTTCTGCTTAACCAAAAATAAAATGGGTGGAAATGAAACATTATATAGACAGAAAACCTAAAAATAAAAAACATTATATTGTAAGTGATAAAAATATCAATATTCTATTTATTTTATTGATAAAAAAAAGCTCAAAATAAATACTTAAAACAAAAATAATAGGTATGCATTACTTTCAAGTTGTCTTACATTTTAAGGCACATTTAGATGATGTAAACAAAATACAAATAAATTTTTTTAAATATACCTATATTGTTTCAACATGATTGAATTATTAATGAAAAAACAACATTATTATTGAGAAAAACAACTCGGATATTGTTTTTAAGCGCTTGTGGCTAGAGAATTGGCGTATACTTTACCTTTGCTATAGTCCAAGAGGAATAAGTGTAGGGGCGTTAAATCGCACAATCTGGAATAATCGCATTTTTTCCGGAATAATTAGAATGCAATAGCAATTTATACTACGTAGAATAAAAATGAAACATTTTTCCCATCCGATATTATTTCAATTTTATCCATCCACCAGCACTATATTTTACCAAGGTTTGTTAAACAAATTATTACAGATATTTGAAACAACTCTTTTACAATCAAAAGTTGAATCTTCAATAATTAAGTGGAGTTGGAAACATTGAAAATTTCTAACTTATAAATTATTATTATATATATATATAATTTTTCTGACTTAATTGAATAAAGCTACCACCTTTCCTTACTCCCTAAGTTTTCTTCAAGTTTTTAAGAGCATACTTCATGCCATCCATTGTCATCTATTTTGAAGTAAAGCATTTTCTAACGAAAGCTTCGATAACGTATCATTACACCTTGGCAGCTAGACATAAGCTAAACAAAATTAATAGGAACACGGAATGTAAAAAGACGCTGTTTTATCCATCACAATGACTCACATGAAGATATGGTGGTAGAGAAATCGAAATACTTTAATCGATTTCTTGTTCACCTTTGTTTGATGTCTGGGGTACTAGCTCAGCTTATTTTTTCTGATCTTTTGAAGTATAGACTTTTACTATATTACGTACATTTAATCAGCGAAATAAAATAGAACGTTTATCTGTTTTATTGTATGGCGGTTTAGGATTTTATTAATCATTTTTTTAGGTTTAAAGAGGAAGTAACCAAATCGGTAAACAAGCCTAATCCATGAAAATGATACATTGTTCTCAATCGGGTTTACCTTTTCCATAAAGATTTAAACCATCAAAAGCTGCACATATATTGATTTTTACTAAGTAATGATTTTTCCCTTTTTTCAGAAAATGAACGAAGAATACGAGCTAATGATAGAGAATTCAATTCACAATTCAAATATGCTGTAAGTAAATTTGATTTTCAATTCATAACATGTTATTATTTATACTGTAAATTTGTTATTAGTCTTGTTAAATAAATACAAAATTTTGGCCATATATTCTCATTAACAATCGTTTTTGTCTTCGTACTTAATAAGTAACAATAATTTAATTTAATAAACAAAATTAATTCCAGTACCGAAGTAATTGCAGGAATAGTGGTATACCGTAGTATGAAAATATAAATGGGAAACATTCTTTTATTTTTATATTGTTTGTATACATCTTTACCGGGCCCATGACATTGTTCAGGTTGAAATGAATTTGTTGACTAGTAACGCTCGACTTTATCACACTTTATTTTGTGTTCGACTCGGCTCGGAAAAAATTTGTTGCGAAATTGCATGTTATTGCATTTTATTTTTTGGGTTGGTTAAACAACAGAAGACAGAACTCAAAACCAGATTGATCATATTGTTGTTTCTGAAAGTTGTGATAGTGTTTTTCAGATGTAATATCTAAAAGCGGAGAAGTTACCAATTAAGAACAGCTAAATTTCACTTATGTACGCCTATGTAAGATATCTAATGTACATTCAGTGTGTAGGAGCTTAAGACACCAAATAACCGACAGAGCAATTTTTTTTAGCAAATTTTTTACTATCAAAGGACTATATGTCACTATAATTCTGGCATTTACTACCAAACGGCCTTGTCTCTCTCTCTATCTCCTTTAACGCCTTCAACTGTTTCAACGATTTGTTGATCTAGGTACCTTCCTTCTCTAAGGATCTTCTCCATTTGTTGCGCGATCACCAAATTCGGCGTGTTCCTTGGATCCCGTGCGGGTTCCAAACAAGAGTCTGTTGAGCGATATTATTTGGCTATTTTCTCAACGTCCGTTCTGTCCATTGCCACTTTTGCCTTCGAACACTGATGCTTATCTTGTCTTGGCCTGTAAGGCTCTGTAGAACTTCGTTGGTAATGACCTCCGGCCAATAGATGTTAAGGATGCGGCGGAGACACCGGTTAAGAAACGATTGTAGCTTTGATGTTATTTGATAGATCACTTTCCCTTTGAACTACCGTTCCACAGAACAGATTTTACATTCTATTTTCTATTGAAAGATACGAAATTTTGTACATCTGGAGATGTTGTTATAAGATGTTGCCATACCTCAGCCTTGCTGATGCGAGCCTGTACATTAGCTTCAGATCCGCCGTCTGCTGTAACTATGCTTCCGGGATCTTCATTCGGCGGATTGCTCGATGAGAATTCGGAGGATATTGATGTGGTCCTTGCAAGAGAAACCCTTAGGAAACCTGCCTGTTCATCGGTAAGATTGCTCTATTGTTTACTTTATTCGCATTAAAATGTTTATTGCCATCAATTTGGAGATTGCAGTTACAAGATAAATGCTACGCCAATGGTTACAACACCTTAGCCACCTGAGGTGTTGTAACCATTCCATTCAAATTTCCATTCAGTGGGATTGGTCTCAATTTCCCGACTTTCCTGGATTACAGGACGAAGAATATCAGCTACAGCAATGGAATCTAGCTTAAGTAACTCTACTAGTATTCCATTAATCCCTATAGTACACGAGGCCTGCAGTGCAATAAAAGTTTTTTTTATATAAAAGCTCTATAATTAAGTGTTCTATATATGTATTTGAAGATCTTTTATATAAGAATTTGGTCAAAAGATTTTGCAAAAGTGTTACGATTGAAAGAATGCCTTAATATAAATGAAGAGAGGACGGTAAAATTTTAATAAGCGAATGTGAATGCAATGAATTCTTTAACAATGCCAAATGTTTATTTAGTAGGGATCGCAATAAAAACTAAACACTTGTACATTAAAATAATCCACTTCGCCTTGTCTTGCTCGCAGCAATGCAAAAATCAAGACATTCCAATTTCCTCACTTCCCTTACCCTAATTCCCTTCCGGCCAAAACCATGCTAACGCATCAAAGGGTTGTCCCCTAGAATTTTGCCACAAAAAAAACCCTAATGTATACTTCTGATATGAAGAATTAAATTTTCAAGTTTTGTGTTTTGGCTTATGCTGATCGTTTGGTTGGACTCTTGGATTCTTTTTCTTTTTACACTAATTAAAACTATTGGCAGGGTTCATATACATTTAATATTTTTTGCCAACAAGGTCAACGAAATAATTTAAATTTGATGCTTCGAGTCGGGGTTAGATGAAACAAGCACTGAATTTTCTTTTGGACGCAGCAAAACTCATTTGCTGGATCAAAGCATAGTTTATTGAACCATTCACCAACCATTAAGAAAGTGGGTAAAATCTTGTGTGTTTTTTAATAGTAACGAACGCAAATATCCTCAGCTAAATAGATTGGGCTTAGTTTATATAGTAAATGCTTCCCCGTGTAGGAAACGGATTCGGTAACCTGTCCTAGAAGAAATATCATGGTGAGCTCATGGTGAGGGATTAGATAAAACAAGTACTGATAAGATACTGATATGGCTGAAGCCCCAAGATGGCGGACTAAATTTCCTTAAATATAATGTAGCGAACGAACCACCTCGGAGCAAAAGGGTTCATCCTATTGTATTTTAAGCCCTTGCCCTTCCACCTGGATCACTGAGTGGGTCGACCGTATAGTTATCTGATACTTGTGGGAATAAAATGGAAAAAGAAACAACTACTCAAAGAAAAAGAAGACTAGAATAAAATAATAAATAAAAAACCTTTTTAGATTAGGTTAGAGTGGCTTCCCAAAAAGGCTCATTGTGATACCTCAGTTGAGGCTGTATGTTCAGATCCCATAAACCCCTAGGAAAGATGAGAGCCTACCTATTGCTCTCTGTGAAACCGAATTAGATCCCTGGCGCCGGAATCTAGTTCTCGCGTAGTCAATATATCATGTAGCCAGGAACCATTTAGTGTTCCTGATAAACCGTACTGACATCAGTAGAGGCTAATTTGGTTAAGGAAGTGGAGTATGGTTTCCTCTCCTCTTCGTCTTGACAACTCCTACGGAAGTCGTTTGAAGGCGCGGCGAGTCTATCGGCATGTCCACCTATGAGACAGTGGCCTGAAATAACGGTCACGATAACGCTTATTATATTACGTTCGCGTAAGATGAGTTCGTTTGTCCGCTTAAGCTTTGGGCATATCCATCGGGTGATCAGGCAATTTGCAAGTGGCCAGAGTCTTTCCAAGCCGGTGGTTAATGTCCAAGTCGGGGCGAGTTGTACCAATCCTCGCTAGTTCCGGTATTTCACTGCGTCCAGGTACCCAGATGAGCCGTAGTTTCAGATGCTCCGTCATTTAAAGCTGACCGGAATGCTATAATCGTAGGCAGCGTTAAATGTTTCAGACGGTCTTCGGCTACTTTTATAGCCATAATTTCCACCTAAAACACGCTGCAGTAGTCAGGCAAGCAAAATGTAATATCGAGATCCAGGTATTGCGAAAGAATACCTCTACTCTGCCTTCCAGTTTGGTGTAAAGACGCACTGATCTCCTCCCACCCTGACTTAGTAGGAAAAGATCAATCAAATTTCGCTCCAAAAAAAGGCTTGGGTGTGGTATAGTCAACGTTGATAGCGATTCTTCCGTCCAGGATTTTGGAGTGACCGTAGTCAGTGCGTTTCCAGGTCTGAACTGAGTTAAGCCTAAGGGCAGCCGAGAATGCGAATTGCTTCCCGAAGATATGTACCGGTGTAAATGGTGGAGAATAGTATTTAGGGCTTTCGAAGATGTGGTTTTATGCGCACCTGTTATTATTAGTGGTGCCATTCTTTGAACATTTTCCAGTGCTTTGACGGGTCGCTATATCCAGTGGCAGCCACCATACGACCACCCCATAAGTGCGTATGGGTCGTATGACACTGGTGTACAACCAATGCACAACACGTGGCTCCATACCCCATCTTTTTCTTATTGCTCTTTTACACGTACAGCGCTACTACAGTTTTTCATACACTTTCTTGGATGTTAAGCTTCCAGGTAAGTTTTCTATCTAGGACAAGTCCTAAATATTTTACCTGATTACCTAATTTCATCCTAACCCCATTTCTCTCTCTCTAGTTTCAGTAACCCCTTGTGGGGCATGGGATGGGAGAAGAATTTTAACCGATTCGAGACAACAATTGCAAATGGACGTATAGCTTAAAGTGGATTCCGAACCATTGGTATTTTCTCTGCAACCCCATGGCCTTTTTATCGTAATTTGTGGTCAGCAGAAAACAACCATGAGGATATCTTGGAGGGGGTGTGTTGTTACACTTTAACCAATGTATAAGGGTTCTTATCTTAACAAATCAGGGCAATATCATCGGCGTAGGCGATAACCTTGCGGCCTGAGTGCTCCAGATCTAGAAGTAACTTTTCAAGTGTTGGTTCCACAGGAGTGGTGAAAGGATACCTCGCTCCGGAATACCTCTAGTGACGACTCTTAGTATGTTAGATCTTCTCCAACTGGAGTTGATGACCCTGCTTTTTAGCATAAGGTTAGTAAGTTCGATGAGAAGATCGTCAAGATCGAGCCGCCTCAAGGATGCCGTTATCGCCTCTGGCTTGATGTTACTGAAGGAAGAGAAAGGCTGCAAGTGAGTATTCGTTGTGTAGTAACGAATGCTTTATACTATACTTGCGGTAAGTTTGTGCAAGGCAGTCTCTACGGACCTACCGTAAGTGTAAGTGAAAGAGATAGCTTGGATGAATCTACTGTTTTTTTTCAAATAGATATCTAAGAGTCTCTCCAGCGTTTTGAGTAGAAAAGAGGAGAGATTTATGGGCCTAAAATCATTAGGTTTGTAGTGTGAAGCCCTTCCGCCTTTAGGAACAAAAACTAACTTCACCCTCATCCATGAGGATGGAATGTAGGTACGGTTAAGGCAGGCCTCATAAATGACCATTAGCCACGGAATATGGATCTTGAAAGCTATTTGAAGTTCAGCTGGAATGATACAATCTAATCCCGGTGATTTGTAGGGCTTCAAACTTTGTGGCCCATTTCAGTTTCCTCTTATTGAGGATCTTGCAAAGTTAGTTATTGAGCAACCCGGAAAGTGGGTAAAGACCAATAACTCCAGCGAGTCAAGGCTGGATGAAGTGCAACTGCCATCCCGTTTGGCTAGGAGGCTTGGGGTACTGGGTGTTGTTGAGAGAATTTTTCGCAAGGGACTCGCTTCAGAGATGCTCTCGATTTTGTTTCCTGATCAACTTTTTAAACTTAAGTGCCGCATTACACGCAAGCGACCTTGTCGAGGGTTTGTCTATTTTCGATAGCAGGGGGACCTGCGTCAGGTAGATTATTACGTCTATCTTTCTAGTTCCCGTAACCCCTGTATCTTTCTAGTTCCCGTAACCCCCGTATCTTTCTAGTTCCCGTCACCCAATTCGAGACAACGATTGCAAGTGGACCTACAATTTAAAGTGGACTCCGAACCACTGACATATTTTTGTGCAACCCCCATGGCCTTTCTATCGTGATCTGTTGTCAACAGAAAACAACCATGGGTCGCCGCCGGTGGGATTCGAACTGGAACCTCCGGATTGGTAGGTCAACACGTTATTACTTACTCTACCGATACTATTACTTAGAATTCGATTTAGGCGTGGTCGGAAAAGGATGGTTCCTTACATACCTTCCACTCTGTTATAAAATGGGCGTATTGTTCCGAGACCAGTGTAATGTCCAGAACTTCCCGCCTAATCGAGTTAGTAAAAGTGCATTCCACACCCACTTTGCATATCTGGAAGTTACGTAGGTAGCTACTTAAGTTTTGAGATACTGCAACACCAGTGTGAAAATCTTACTCAGAACGTTTTGTCATACGAGTGCTATTTGTGTTGTTTACAGGTGCTTGAAACATTCATCTTGGTAAAAAAATGGAATTAAATCGTGAACATTTTCGTGCGATTATTTTCTATGACTTTCGACGTGGATTAAACCAACAACAGTGTGCCGATCAACTCGCTTCGACTTTTGGTAATGAAGCACCATCTTGAGCCACCGTAGTTCGCTGGTTTTGCGAATTCAATCGTGGTCGCATTTCGCTACAGGACGAATTTCGTGAAGGTCGTCCTAAATCGGTTGTTGTGCTAGAAAAAATCGATGCTGTGCATGAACTGCTTGCAAGATCGTCATGTGACGCGCCGTGAGATTGAGGCATGCTTGGGCATTAGCTCCACTCGCATACATTCAATATTGCATGAACATTTGGCCGTCGAAAACATTTGTTCGCGTTGGATACCGCAAAATTTGAGAATCGCTCAAAAAAGGCTCGTATCGATTGGTGCAAAGAAATGTTGAAAAAATTCAATGGCGGTGCTTCAAAAGACATCTATAAGAACGTGACAGGCGACGAATCATAGATCTATGAATATAAACCCGAAACTAAGAAACAATCGACTGTATGGGTCTTTCAAGACGAGCCAAAGCAAATGGTCGCTTGCTTTTTCGGAATAATTGGACATGTCGCCACCGTGGTACACCACGATTTGTTTGGCAGAGGTGTTCGGAAAAATAAGGGAAACCAATCGCAGAAGACGAATCATTCTCCACCACGACAATACAAGCTCTCACACATCGGCTCAAATAAGTGAATTTTTGAGCATTCAAAACAACGAATTGATGAGCAGTGGTGGGCATTATTCGAATAAATTTTCAATCAAATAACGATTTTTTTTAAAAATCGAATAAAAAATTAGTTGAATAAATTTTTATTCGATTTTCAATTTATTTTAAGTTATTCGCAAATAATTATCTGTTATTTGGTGCTTTTTATTCGAATTTCAAATAATTATTCGATAGTTCATGTCTCTTTATGGAATAATTATTTGTTGTTGGTGTACATTAGTTCAATTTCAAAAAATTATTTCTTGGTAAACGCATTTCATATCACAAGGTGTCTCGTACTAAAGAAATTAACTTTCTTGTTATGTTAAGATGTTTTAGATTTTAGCAAATTTTTCCCAATTAAGTATTTATGAAATTAAGTATGTGTGAATTAATAATACATGATGCCGTTTTAAATGGTAGGTAAAATTTGCTATAACATAACAAGAAAGTTAATTTCTTTAGTACGAGACACCTTGTGATATGAAATGCGTTTACCAAGAAATAATTTTTTGAAATTGAACTAATGGACACCAACAACAAATAATTATTCCATAAAGAGACATGAACTATCGAATAATTATTTGATAGTCGAATAAAAAGCACCAAATAACAGATAATTATTTGCGAATAATTCATCGAATAACAAATAATTTGTGTAATCAAATAAATTTTTTATTCGATTTTTCAATCTATTTGAGCTTTTATCTTTTATCTTTATTCGAATAAAAAATGCCCATCTCTGTTGATGAGTCATCCGCCGTACAGTCCTGATTGGGCACCCAATGATTTCTTCTTATTCCCGCAGATCAAAAATAAAATTCGAGGTCAACGTTTTTCGACGCCTGAAGAAGCGGTTGTTCAAATCAACCGGTGTGTTCAAATCAACCGGTTGATGCGTTCATGTTTTGGAGGTACCTCAATCGAAGTGGAAAAAGTGCTTCGAAAATTGGTTCAAGCACATGCAAATGTGTATTGATCTTCATGGAGAATATTTTGAAAATCAATAAAGCCATTTACGATTATAAATATTTATTTTAACTTGTCTATCTGAAAACTTAAATATCAGCCCTCGTAGTTTCAAGAATAAAATCAAAAAGTAACTCACACCTGATTGATGTCCGAGCTGCCCAAGACTGTGTAGTGCGCGTTGGCGTCTGCTCCGATTACCAGCGTCGTCTTCTGTTTAGTGGCTGGTTCAATTCGGATACAGGCCCTACATAGATCTAGGTCTACAAGGAATCTGAATTTGTTGAACGGCCTTGGTCCTTGCACCAATTTGATTTCGCCGAGACGGGAAATCGCCTGGTTAAGAAGCTCCACAGATCTTTGGTCGGAGCAAGCGAGTAGCTTAATATGGCCTTGATGCCAGCCAGCATCGAGACAGTAGGCGGCAGGGCCAGGGTTCATTTGAAAGAACCTACAGGTAGACCCTCATTTATCGGCGTGATAGAACCGTCTGCGTTGCTGCGATCAATGATTGCCCTGACCAGACTGTCTTTCGCTATATGACTGAAAGTTTTTGAATTAGAGGAAAGGGATCTAACCGCAGTTCTTAGGCGAACGCAGCCTTTCGGAATTTAGAGGGGGGGAGGGGGCGGGGGCTGTAGAGGCCGAAGTGTTCTCAAGGGCAACGATTTTGCTTGGCTTCATAGAGCCTCTTGGGGACGCCGCTATGCTGGCGTTGGAGTTTGAGGTTTTCCCACTTAACCCGTGGGCTGGGTCTGCCTTGACGGCGAGTTGCCTGCCTTTTCGGGTAGACGAAGTTGTTTGGTGGGCTTGGTTATATCCGAGGCAGGGGCTACTGCAATGAGCACGGAAACGCTTAATACCCTGTATTAGGTGAGTTTGATCAAGAGAGTAACTGTCTCTCCGCCCGCCTGTTTCCAGTCGCCCCACGGAGAGTGTAATGCCGGACTTCCTTCAGTTCACATAGTTACGGCGCGCTAACAAATTAAGTAATTTGTTAACGCGTTCGTCCAAAAAAAAACCTTTTTTTAACAAAGAAAATTTTTTTTAAAACAAGCTCTTTTTCATACCATGCACTAAAACGAATAAATATATATTTCATATTAAGTAGTGGATAAACGTACTTATGCTTTTTATTAATTATTTGTTTTAAAAAAACTTGTCGCTTGAAATGTTTATAAAAGTACCAGTCAGAAGGTAAAAAATTAGAAGCGCAATTTAACTTCTCCAGTTCTGCTGCTACATTTTTGCACTCATACCTTACTGAGCGAAGTCAGGTTACGGCGCTGGCTCTAACTGTTCTAGGATGCTAGGAGTACACTCAGGAGTTCCTCAAGGATCAATACTTGGTCCCATACTATTTTTCATGTATATTAATGATCTTGTGACAATTCCCAAGTATTGTACTGTATTGCTCTATGCAGATGACGTGCAACTGTTCCACTCCTCTCCTTTAAATGATATACCATCCTGTATAGCTGATTTTAACGAGGATTTAAAGCGAATCAGCTCTTGGGCTCTTAACAATAAGCTATCACTAAATCCAGTCAAGACCCAGAGCATTGTTTTGCATAATCGAACGATTGATTTATCTTCTACGATCCCCCCACTGTATCTGAATAATATGCGTATCAACTATTTGGAAACTGTTAGAAGTTTGGGCATGACTATTGACGCTAAGCTTACTTGGCATCAGCATATTGACGCCCAGGTTTCAAAAGTTTACCGGGGTTTACGATGTCTATGGCGCCATGCTGACTGCACACCGCGACACCTTCGTTTAAGGTTAGTTAAAGCTCTGCTTATTCCTATATTAACTTATGGAGATGTTGTTTATTGTAATGTGGATTCCCGGAGTCGCAGAAAGCTGAACGTTGCGTTTAATTCTTGCTCTAGGTACATCTTTGGTCTGCGTAGTTATGATCATATTTCGGAAATTTCCAGGCAAATCTTTGGATGCTCATTCGATGATTACCTCAGATATCGGCTATGCGTCATGATGTTTAAAATTATAAATGATTTGACTCCTGGTTATCTTAAGGACAGTACTATGTCTTTGTCCTCACGCCGTACACGGTATCTTTTGGTACCAAGGTTTCGCACATTACTCGGTTCACGCACTTTCTTTATTCATGGTGTCAGAATTTGGAATTCTCTTCCTTTGGGTGTCCGCACCCTTCGGTGCCTCGGAAGTTTCAAGTTAAAGACTTTATTATATTTCTGCTCTTCACATAGATAGTCTCCTTCTCTTATATGCATGCAGGATCTGCTTTTTCCTTTCTTTCGTTTTTGTTTTTTTTTTGACCTTATACTTCTCATAATTTTCTTTGTAGTTTATTCTCTAAACTTATAGTCACTTTCTATACTATGATTCTCTTTTTCGTTAATATGTTTTAATCTTACTTTCATCAGCTTTCATTAATGCTTAATTTGCTTTGTTACTTTTTTTGATTTTAATTGTTTCCAGTAGAATTTTCTTTAGAGTTTGCGCATGTAAAAGAGCTTTATAGCTCAAATGTGTTTTTTTTTTAATAAAGTATTATTATAAGTATTATTATTATTAAACCAATTGGTGTTAGTTGGTTTGATGTTTCTTAATCTATGCGAAATAAAGTGATGCGTCCCAAACCCTAGCATGCTCAAAATATATTCGGTGATGAGACCAGTCCAGCTCTCTGATCACTCTGAGCTATTTTTATAATGTCACAGTAATCTTAGATTAGTGGTTATCAGAGAGGTGGTGGAGAATTGAGCGGAATAAGACAATCGTCAAAATTTCCCAAGGAAACAGTTATCGAAGCCGAATACTTGTCTGCATGCGAAGTTAGAAAAAGATACAAAGATGCACGTTGTGCGCCATAGTATCGAGACCACGAGTCGGACACTCAACTAGTTGTCTTAAATTAAAGAACTCAGTAAATAACTCAACGTGTCTTCCATCAGAAATCAGAATAGAAGAATGCTTGAGCGTTAGTGACAGAAATATTCGGGCTGCGGTATAAAAAGCAGATATGAATAATTTGTCCATGGAGTTTAAATCTAGTCGAGACATAATTAAATTCTGGATTAGTATAAGAGAATTAATGGAGATGGGAGATTGGCAGATCATTTTCAGTATAAACCGCTATTCCCGCGACGCTAAGAGATAACTAGGAATGTGATATAGTACAGTAAATATAGCAGATACCCTCCGAAAAATGACCTACCGGAATTTGACTTGATAACTCGTTAGGGGGGCATAAAAAAAGCTTAATGCTAGATTTCCGAATTGATCCCCCCCTGTTTTTGAGAAAATCCAAAAAAACTTTGGATGCGTTTTTCTCGGAATCTATGGGTTTTAGAGAAAAGTTTATTTAACAAAAAATGTTCAGGACATTGTTAACTACATTTTTTGTCATTGAAGCCAAGTCGTACGACTTAAATTACAAAAGGTAGGTGGCGCTAAAGTATCGAAAAAGTGGTTTTTTGGCATTTTCGTTAAGAAAAAATAAATTTTTCATATTAATGTAAATGGGAAAGTTGTTCGTCACAAAAATATCTACATTTTTTATTTTAACAATTTTTTTGTAAAACTTACCGTTCTCGAGCTGGAGCTTGCCAAAGTCGAAAAATTGTACTTTATGTGCCGTGCCGATGCGTGTATTTCATAAAACTCACATAGCAACTGAAAAATGTGCGCTAGTATGGGATTAGGCAGATGTTAGAAACCGGTCCTTTGTCCAAACTTTTCGTCTACAGTTCGAGAACGGTAAGTTTTACAAAAAAAATTGTTTAAATAAAAAATGTAGATATTTTTGTGACGAACAACTTTCCCATTTACATTAATATGAAACAATTATTTATTCTTAACGAAAATGCCAAAAAACCACTTTTTCGATACTTTAGCGCCACCTACCTTTTGTAATTTAAGTCGTACGACTTGGCTTCGATGACAAAAAATGTAGTTAACAATGTCCTGAACATTTTTTGTTAAATAAACTTTCCTCTAAAACCCATAGATTCCGAGAAAAACGCATCCAAAGTTTTTTTGGATTTTCTCAAAAACAGGGGGGGGGATCAATTCGGAAATCTAGCATTAAGCTTTTTTTATGCCCCCCTATCGATTTATCAAGTCAAATTCCGGTAGGTCATTTTTCGGAGCAACCCTATTTTTTCGTGCTATATTGACTGTACTAATACTGATTAATATTAGAATCAGAAACAACCTTGGTTTCAAAAATGCAGAAAATGTGCAGGATATATACACATGGCCCCTTGGTTTCGCTTAATGCCGGCTTTTCCGCGGTCAAGTGGAATTAAACCGAAAAATGGTTACTTTTAAAGCGAAAAACCTAAGTAACCTAAGTACTGTGCTTTTTAGTAGAACATAAGTAGCCCTGTTCCTTGGCGAGATGACACTTTTTGCAATTTTTAAATTGAAAATTCTGCTCGTAACCAAGTATATAATCCGGGGAACAAAACCGGCGACACGTATATTCCCGTCAGCAGTCACAACTGAACTCCATTGTACATATTCCGCGCCAACATAGATACGTCTCAACTTATCTAAGCGCCACAGCCCACAATTTATATGCATGAAAAGCAGCTTCCTTATTATTATTAAGCTAATTAGGAACATCGCATAACTCATTTAATGACTCGTCCATATTAAACAAATAAGTTATTTTGCGTTTTCCTCAATAGTTACGAACACACATTTTCAACCATATTAACATAGTTAGTCTTTCTTTACATATCGCTGACCTCAATTGAGATATAAGGGGATTTGATAAGCATATGATCTTTCTACCAAAGGTTATTACAATTTTTAGTTAGAGGCAAATTTTTTAACATTAAGAGATTTGATATTATATCATTTTAAGTTTTTGTACAACTTTTAAGTACCTATATTGTATATCATTAGCTAAATTTGTTTCTTTTTCTCACTTATTGTGTGTCTTGTAAGAACTTTTTAATGGTAAACTTTTCTATTTTGTTTTTCAGAATAACTACATTAAAACGTCCAAATATTCTATTTTAACATTTTTACCATTAAATCTTCTGGAGCAATTTCAACGTCTCGCCAACTTTTATTTTCTTTGTCTGCTGGTTCTTCAACTGATTCCGGCTATTTCATCATTGACGCCAATAACAACAGCAATACCACTAATTGGAGTGCTGGCATTAACGGCTGTAAAAGATGCCTACGACGATATTGTGAGTATTGAATATCAATTCATAAGCATAAAAGAAAACCTTTTTATTTTCTAAATACAAGTTTAATTGGCCGATTTAATCTGACACGCTCTTTTATTGATTTTCATGAATAGATTTCCCTAATGTGTCACAATTAAATCGTTTATTATTTAATACAAAAAACAAAAGCAGAAAGTTATGATCTAACTTTATTATTCTTTTGTTATTTAACGTTTTGAGAAATTAACTTTTAAGGTTATCACTATCAATAATTTGATAAAATTTAAATTTCCAGCAACGACACGTGTCCGATTCTCAAGTAAATAATAGACGGTCAAAAACTTTTAGAAATGGAAAATTGGTCGATGAAAAGTGGTCAGGTGTTCAGGTGAGTACTCTACAATATGGAATAGTTATATCAATTTATAATTTTTACGATCTATCAAAATCCTTGAATTAAATAAATTAATATTTTAATCAATAGGCAAATTGATGTTGTCCAAAGTTAATATTTGAATGTCTTTGGAAATGAGAAATCGTCTATACTCTAAACATTTTTATTATAATTTTCAAATGCTTCTGGTGTATTAGTATATATTGCCGTTAAAAGGACACATGGCTACTTTGAATGGAGGTTTTTCAAATTTGTTTCGGAAAAAATTAGGAGGACAAAACAAGAAAGAATTTTAGAGCTGTAAGACCTATTTTTTTATAAATAAAGGAGGGATGGGGATGTTTTAAGAACATTTGAAAGTGAGCAAATGCGTAAAGAAAATTTGTTCAGCCCCCTCCGCGAACCACATGAGTCCAGCAAAACTCTAGAAAAACTTTAAATCGTAAAATTTTCTCCCTTCACATGTTTTCCCAATATTCAAGTGTAATGAAAAATTAAACTATTATCAAGTCATGGATGGTGTAAAGACACTTAATTGTAGGTTAAAATCTCGCTGGTGACGGCCCATGGTTTTTTCTGCTGATAACAGATTACGCTAAAATGCTATTCGGGAGAGTAATGTCGGTGGCTTGGACACAACTTTAAGTTGTAGGTCCACTTGTAATATTGTCTTCGAATTGAGCTAATATTTTTTCCCGCTAGGATAGTATAGAGAGTTATAAAAGTGGAGTTATAAATTCTCCACTTTTCAACTGTATAATTGACACTATTTCGACCCGTTAGTCCACCGTGTCTTTACATTACACCTACTTTCTGATCAGTTATGAAATAAAAGTACATGGTTGCCGACAATTTTTTGTTTATATTTACAGAAATATTTTGGACCTATTTAAATATTTTTATTTTAATCCCTCTCATTGCATGCGCTTTACTTTTGAATTCTACTTGGGAATGTTACGCCTTGTAAATTCAATTGTTTTTTCCAGTTTGTAGCTTCAAATGTTACCTTTTTACCTATTGAATTTCATTCAGTTATCTCTAGCGGACACTTTCCCACTATGCGTCGGGCCACAAATTGATAGAAAAACATAACTTTACTGGACAAAAAAATATAAATTTTACACAAAAATCGTGGGAGCCGATTCTTGTGTCACCTCTTTGACGTTTAAGGTTTTAGATTAACTATTCGCAGCTGTGTTAATTTACCTTAAAAACGATGAAATTATTCGCTAATATTCAATTTACTTTTTGGCTTGTTCCAAAATAAGGTTACTTCACATTGTATTTACTTCTTAGTCCTTGCACCAGAATAAAGCCGTTTTATTTAGCATAGTGAATGTGACGATAGCAAATAATTTTTATGACTGACATATGGTAGTTATATCTTTAATATTTCTTACAGGTAGGCGATGTTATTCGCATGGATAATAATCAATTTGTAGCCGCTGACATACTTTTACTATCAACCAGCGAGCCGAATGGCTTATGTTTTATTGAGACTGCGGAATTGGATGGCGAAACAAATTTAAAATGCAAACAATGTTTGCCGGAAACTGCAGAGATGGGTCAAAGTGATGATTCGCTTTGGCGATTTAATGGAGAAATTATTTGCGAGCGACCAAACAATCTTCTTAACAAATTTGACGGTAACTTTTAAAATTTTAATTATACATACAAAGTTAAATCATTAACAAAGCACGGATTTCTCTTTTATTTATCAGGGACGCTTATATGGAACAATCAGCGATTTTCGTTGGACAACGACAGAATTTTATTGCGTGGATGTGTCCTTAGAAATACGCAATGGTGCTATGGAGTTGTTATATTTGCAGGGAAAGATACGAAGTTAATGCAAAATTCGGGTAAAACGCAGTTTAAAAGTACGAGTATTGATAGGCTTTTAAATTTTATTATTATTGGAGTAAGTTTGATTAAAACTTCTTATGATTCTGTAACTTATAATTCACTTTTTACAGATTGTATTTTTTCTTCTATCAATATGTGCATTTTGTACTGTTGCATGTGCTATATGGGAAGGCCTTGTTGGCCAGTACTTTCAAGTAAGTAATTACGACAACTTCTTTTTCCATCTTATTTAAATTACTCTCATAGGTATACTTACCTTGGGAAAGTATTATACCGAATGGTACGATAGAGGGTGCCACCGTTATCGGTTTATTAGTGTTCTTTTCCTACGCAATCGTCTTAAATACAGTTGTGCCAATATCTCTCTACGTTTCAGTAGAGGTAAGTATATACATTTATTATAAACCTCCCATGATGGTCATTAATTTATGAAACAAAAACAGGTCATACGATTTGCCCAATCATTTTTGATTAATTGGGACGAAAAAATGTATTATGAAAAAACTAAGACTCACGCAAAGGCGCGGACTACAACCTTAAACGAAGAACTAGGACAAATTCAGTACATATTTTCCGACAAGACTGGAACCTTAACGCAAAACATAATGACATTCAACAAATGTAGCATTAATGGTCGCGCTTATGGGGATATTATCGATTTGCAGACAGGCGAAGTTGTTGAGGTCACTGATGTAAGTACATAATAAAAACAAAGTAAACAGTTTTGACATTTTTGTCACTCATGCACATCACCATTTGAATTAGAGTACAATCCTTGTAAATTATTTTGAATAGTTGTTCATGTGAGGAAGATGTATTTGACCATTTTACTCAATAACAATAATTTCTGACACTAAATACTTATCTCACTTGCTCTAGTTAATATTTAACAGACACTTTTTTAAATTTTTAGTAGCATGTAGATAACGCCTACAGTTATCAATTTAATCTATTACCATATGTAGTGAAATCTTTCCAGAATATCCTAACTATTGAATTGCTAGGAAACGATAAACAAGGTATCCAAATAAATCTCTATGTTCTTTCGTAATTCAGTTTAATTTAAATTGATATGATATCACGCAGATTTTCAGTATGACTGACAAAAAAAAATTTCTTTAGAATTGCAACAGGGGATTAACTTTAAGCAATATATTAACAGATACATATGCACATTTTTGTTTTTGTATACAAACTATCTTATTTTTGCTACTATTGATTAATTTAGAAGCTCGTCTAAGGATAGCAAAATTGTATGTTTCATGTTTCATTCAATCTCCCGTATCAGAAAAATTACATGAAAATGAAAAAAATAAAAAGAACATCTTCTTTAAAAATTGTATTTATATAAAAAATAAAATGCCAAACATTTAGTTTTTGCGTGATTAGCAATCTTCTTAGATAATTTCTTCATTTCTTTCTTGGAAATAAGAATTCTAACACTTTTTTGTTAGAATTAATGGCAATTGTAAAATTCTTTTACAGTATTTTGTAAAGTCAAGTGAACTTTGAAGATTTTTAGAAGGGTTAGTCCTTTGTGGCCTGCGACCCTTCAGGTAAGCTGTGCATTATTATGTGTAAGTTTAAAAATAATAAATAACAATAATTTTTCGCAATAGTATTAAATTAAACAAATATTTAAATTCGGAGATAAACGTTTTGAATGCAATTTCGTGTTTATATTGATGTCATATATTTTTCTCTTTACAGTTTGGATAGTTGACTCAAATATCATAGATGTAATCCTACATTTTATGTGGAGTAGAACGTTATACAAGTGTTTATCGTGAAATTACGGTACCAAAAATTGTATGTTTATAAAGTTACTATGTAACATATAATTATTGATACAGTAATTTCGTGGTAAAGACTTTTATAGCGTTACACTCTTCATAAAATGTAGGACTACATCTATTTGAGTCGACTTTCAAAAGTGTAAAGAGAAAAATATATGACATCAATATATATATATATATATATATATATATATATATATATATATATATATATATATACACGAAATTGTATTCAAAACGTCTATCTCCGAATTTAAATATTTGTTTTATTTATTATCACCTATTTATTTTTTAATAGTAACGTAAATAAATTCGTTACCGTTTCAATAAGTCTAAGGCAATTATCGAGAGCACAGAACTGTAGAACATCTTTTGTGTAAGCGAGAACAAGACTTAAATTACTAACCTAATTTAGCCAATTGCCACATTTTATTTTATCGATTTTATGCACTACACTGATA
Organism: Leptarthrus brevirostris; assembly: GCA_964036015.1. Taxonomy (NCBI): domain Eukaryota; kingdom Metazoa; phylum Arthropoda; class Insecta; order Diptera; family Asilidae; genus Leptarthrus; species Leptarthrus brevirostris. Next base: position 32,364,783 of record OZ038374.1, on the reverse strand, counting down.
AACTATAACGGTGAGTCAGTTTCAACATTTCAGATACCTCTTTGGTCATTTCCTTCCAAACAGTTTTACTTTTTTAAGGGTGCCATAACAACCAAGTTAACGCACTTAAAGAGAACTTTTACTTTTCACTCCTCTTGCAGAAACAAAAACGACTGCCCAAGTATTAATCACTTTCTCACATGTATATCACATGTATATTATATCAATGTATGTATCTTCTACACTTAGTAAAATCGTGCGTTTCCACGTTCCTACTTTTGAATAGAAATTTAGAGCTTGAATTGTATGTACACTTTGGTGTACAGAATTGAACTGTAGTTGCCAGGTATTCACTTAAGTGTATGGAGGAGAATATTCTACTTTCACTTAAAAAAATTTGTAATGGACACGAACCATATATCTTTATTAAACCAAGAATTAATTTTGTTGAAATTTACATAAGTAATATTAATGGACTGTCTTTTAGTTATAATTATTAATAATCAAACCATTTTAATAACATAACCTTAAAAAGTAATTATTACTACTTCTCGATAATTACGTTTTCTTTAATTAATTACAAAACAATTTAAATTTTCAATTATAATTTATTCTATTTGTGAAAATTTTGATTACAATTACTTTTAATCGAGTTTCTTTTTTATATTTATAATTATAATAGGAAAGAAAAAAGTGACACTTTTAAAATCAGTAGTTAGTGTAGGTTAAGAATATTTTATTTGAATTCTATCGCAATGCAAAATACTAACACCCTAAGCAACTGAACTTAAAAATCCGAATCTCTTAAGTCAATAAAAACTAATTTGTGTCACCATCGCAATGCTTCTTTGCCTGTAGTAAATATAACCCGCAAAACAAATTTAAATTATTTATTATTAATTAATTATATTTTTATTAATTTATTATGGTTTTTTTAAGTTCAGTTACTCGCAATTTTAAAATTGCACACTCCCCTGGGATATATGCTCTAATATTGACTAGCGCACCAGCTTCGAGTTTTTGATGATAGAAGTTATTATAACTCGGGTAACTTTTAAATAGCTTTTGGCCAAGAGGAAAGAGATCTTACTCTAAAAGATGGTACCATTTTTTTTATTTCTTTTAATATTCATTATGATCTAAATTTGCATTTAGCAAATCATCTACGTCTCCTTGCATTGGTCTGTACGTATGAGGACATGCTACAGGTCGCAGTTCCTGACCGATTTTGGTGATTCTTCTTTCTATCAATTATAGATAGAACCCTATTGATTTTCATAGTGATTTGTCAAATTGTTTAATTTTTATAAACAATTTGCTCCAAAAATTTTTTTTTTGCATGGTAAACCATGAAGTGGCTTATTCAATGTCCCGTACGTGGGCTGAATTCCCTCCGACAAATTTCATTCTTCTTATGGCAGTCAGGGGGTGATTTTTTCTTAAACGCGTCCTACCGCAAAAACTAAGTTCTATAAAAAATTGCTTCTACTAACTTAAAGCAGACAAAATAATTTTTCCAACGAGACAAAAACATGTACGCTTTATTAACCGAAGTAACAAAAAATCTTTGATTAAACATGAATTTTAGTGTAAAATTAAATTTTTCTCTTTTTTTTGCGCTCCTACTTTATTTATATTTAGTTCCACTTATGTACATCTCCGCGCTCTTGGGATTACATACGTCTGTTATTTTATTAAATTGGGCATGGATATTTTTAACCGACTTCCCAAAAACAAAGAGGTTCTAAGTTCGACGCGTATTTTTTTTTTTATGTCTGACCGGGCATAACTTCGTAGCGCGTCGACCGATTTTGATGATTCTTTTTTTGTTGGGTAGAGTATGTTCACCGATTGGTACCATGTCAAAAAAATTTTTGGTAGGGTGTGGGTGAAACCTAACTTTGTAACGCGTGGTCCGATTTGGATGGTTCTTTTTTTGTTGTACAGAGTATGATCCCCCATTGCTAATAGGAGAAAAAAATTTGGCCTAGGGAGGGGGGGGGGGGGGGTAGGCTAACTTTGTAACGAGTGGACCGATTTGGATAATTCTTTTCTGTTGGGTAGAGTATGTTCCGTGGTTGATTCCAGGAGAAAAAAATTTTCGAGGGATGGGGGTGGGGGGTGGGGGTGGAACCTAACTTTGTAACGGGTGGTCCGATTTCGATGCTTCTTTTTCTGTTGTATAGAGTATGATCCCCCATTGCTAATAGGAGAATAATTTGGTCCTATGGTGAAAGGTGTGGGTGGGGGGGGAGGGGTTGCCTAACTTCGTAACGCGTGGACCGATTTGGATAATTCTTTTTCTATTGGGTAGAATATGATGCTTGGTTGATACTACGAGAAAACAAATGTTGCTGGGGTGAGGAGGGGGGAGGGTGGAACCTAACTTTTTACCATGTGGACCGATTTGGATGGTTCTTTTGCTGTTGTATAGAGTGTGATCACCCATTGCTAATAGAAGAATAATTTGGCCCATGGTGGGGGTTGGGCGAGGGGAGGAGTAGTCTAACTTCGTAACGCGTGGACCGATTTGGATATTTCTTTTTCTTTTGGGTAGAGTGTGCTCGCTGTTGATACCACGAGAAGAAAAAATTGTTGGTGTGGTTGGGGTGGGAGAAGGGGGGTGGAACCTAACTTTGTAACGCGTGGACCGATTTGGATGGTTCTTTTGCTGTTGTATAGTGTGATCACCCATTGCTAATAGGAGAATAATTTGGTCCTATGGTGGTGGTGGGGGAGGGGGAGGGGTAGTAACTTCGTAATACGTGGACCGATTTCGATGATTCCTTTTCTGTTCAGTAGAGTATGTTCCTTGATTGATACCATGAGAAAAAAAGTTTAGTGGAATGGGGGTGGGGTAGGGGGTTATAACTAACTTTTACCGCGTGGACCGATTTGGATGGTTCTTTTCATTGTATAGAGTCGAAGACACTAAAAAGTGAAAAATAAAATAGTTTTAAAAAAAAAAAGTTGAACCGACTTCACAAAAAGCGCTAAAAAGCATAAAATAATTTTTAATTTTATATCTATTACGACATTTTGAAGTCGGTGCAAATTAAACAAATAAAACAACTACAGAACCACAATTGAAAATTTACGTAATTTTACCTGAACGTTTCAGCTCACGGGATCAAAAGGAATGACGATTTAATACTTTTGTTGTAGTTGTTTGGTTTGTTTGATTGGCACCGACTTCAAAATGTCGTAATAGATATAAAATTAAAAATTATTTTATGCTTTTTAGCGCTTTTTGTGAAGTCGGTTCAACTTTTTTTTTTTTAAAACTATTTTTTACTTCATTAGAAAGATTATTTTATTTGCTTCAAGCAGATCAAACTAATTTTTTAATAGAAGCAATAGTTTAGGCGCTAGTACGAGTTTAAATAAAAATCAGTGTAACCATACTAAACAATATAAAATTGTCCAAAATTCAGCCCACTTGGACCCTAATGTGTATGCGTGAAACTTCTTACTTCTAGTTTGCGGTGGTTTTGACTGGGCTGGTTCTTAGAGTAACCACGAAGGATTAAAACTTAAACAATCTTTTTTGTAATCGTAATAATTTTTCTTTCCATTTATTTAATTTTCTGAAATGATTTAAACAATTACCACTTTCGGCTTTACCAACAATTTTATATTGCCATAAGGTTTCAAACTAAATATCATTTATCTTCAATAAATACTGAATTTAAATTTTTTTTACTTTATACTTTAGGAAAAAAATGTTTGATTCTATAAACAATTGCAACCCCCAAAACTAACTTTTTTCAAAATCAAAACTGACTGTGTCCTTTTCGAAATTGCTTTTGCCAACTTCAAAGTTGGCTGTTTCAAATTTAACGGTACTCGAGTGTGGGAACTCTTGTATTGCGCGTTATGGAGTGCCTACAAGGAATCAGGCTAGCAATTGTTGTTAGAAAAATGGCCATAGAAGTAGCAATAGAAGAGTGAGAGTCAACAGACATTCCGTCGATGCTCCAGAGAGTCAATGCTTTTAGAGGTTATGGAATTGCCAATAAGTTTGATAGCCTTCTTTGAAGTTTGTCTAACGCAGGCAGTGCCCAAATATGGGAATTATATTAATATGGGACTTGTAGATTAGACCCAAGTTAGATGGCGTGAAGTATTTCATTAACACCTACATGATGCTTGCTGACCCTCCCCCTTTTCTTCTATCCTCAAAACATTTTTTGAAAGGGAAAATTCATTAAGAAAACTGGATTAGTTTACGCACTACTATAATAAATATTACTTATATGTTCACACTTAAAACAGTCGTTAAGTTTCCTTTTTTTTATGAAATATATTAAATAGAATAGAAAGAGCTCAAGTTTTTATTATTGTCCTCAAAATCTAAATGCCAATTACATTCTTTTAACCCTTTAAAACTTTAATTTAAAAGATATTAACTGCACCAGTCTTTGTTTTAGAAGATTTGCAGACGTTTCCTTTAAAGAATGGAATTGACATGTTAATTAACTCATTGGTTTTCCTCAGTTCATGTTAAGGCATTTATAACAATAAATTTTAAAATTGTTCTTGCATTAAAACATTTAAATTAAATTGTTTTATTATTACAAAACCGTGTAAAATTTTTCTTTGTTATTAGCGTTTTTCTCTTTCTGTGTGTTTTATTGTAGAGAAAATCTAACAGCAGAAATACATCACTTTTGCTCAATTCTGAAGAATCATCTGGTCAAAATACACCAAAATCTACAATTGTAGTATCTTCCTGCTCGGACAATTCTAAAAAGCGTGTAACCTATGACGAACATTTGCTTAAACATCATCACTGCAAATCTCAACATGTAAACCCCCTTCAAAAGAAGTTGAACAAAAAAGACACTTTTAGTAGCTTCCCCACCAACACATACACTTTAGCAAATGGAACTCAACAGAAAGTGCACGTATGCATGAACTATTCGTTATGAAATCAAAATTTTTACATGAATGTTGCTTTTCAATTGAAACTTTTTGCATGATTTGTACATCCTTTATATGTATTTTATAATTTTTATTGAGATATGGTTTTTATATTTTATTTTATCTTAAACTGTCCCGTTAATACAGACTAACCTCCTTATCAGAGAATAATTAAATCATCTATACTAACAATGTAAAATTTACTAACTACACTGTAAAGTCACTGCAAATTTTGTGCTTTCGAATGCCGTGCTTTTTGGATATTTCTTTGCACATAACGCACACGCTATTTAGTGGGCGCTTCCAAATTTAAAGTTGCTTCCCTTCATTTTCAATTTTTGTTTACATAATAACTTGGATATATTTGCAGGCTATAGAACCAGTTGATTTCTCTTTTAATCCTGAATACGAGCCTGAGTTTAAATGGTACGATCAAAGTTTACTAAATGCTGTAAAGGCAGATGAGGAACATGCACATAACTTTTTTCGGTTACTAGCTTTATGTCACACAGTTATGCCAGAATATGTGAATGGAAGGTAAACCGAAATAAAGTTTTTGTTTTAATGCGATTATTTTTGCTTTTGTCATGTTAACAGATTGGAATATCAAGCACAAAGTCCAGATGAATCAGCACTGGTATCTGCCGCTAGGAACTTTGGATTTGTGTTTAGATCGAGGACACCAAACAGTATTACAATGGAAGTAATGGGTCGATTAGAGGTAAATTAAATATTTTTAAGAGATACTATAACAAAAATCTTTTTTTAAATTTAATATTTTCTTCTAACAAACACAACACTTTAAATCAATTTGTTTATCAATAATGGCTCAAAGAAATCTTGAATGAATATCAGTTTGTTGGTATATTCGGGGATATAAAAAAAGTTCCCTTAATCAATTTTTGTAGTTTTGGCGTCCAACGATGGTTATGTGCGCAAAAGTTGTGTCTCCAAGAATCTTGATTTTGAGTTAAAAGCTTTTGAAAGTTGAAGCCAACGCTTAAAGGAAAGTAGAACTTCAAATCCCATTAAACTTTCTATAGCAACAAGTCAGATACAGAAAGTCGTCGGTGGAGTAAGTCATAACGTGTTGGCCAGTCAGGTCTCAGGTTTGATTCCCACCGACGACGACCTATGGTTGTTTTCTGCTGACAACAGATTACGATAAAAAAGCCATGAAGTGTGCAGAGAAAATGTCAGTGGTTCGGAATCCACTTTAGGTCCACTTGCAATCGTTGTCTCCAATCGGGTGTAGTTGTTCTCCCGTCCCATGCCCCACAAGGGGTTACGGGAACTAAAGAGAGAAAGAGATACAGGAGGTATTAGTCCTTGTGCATTGATTTTTTGACAAAGATATACAACATTTTATTAAAGATAGATATATTGATAGTTTTGGTTGTAAAATACCTAAGATATTTGTCGTTGATACACATAATTTGTCAAGTCTGCAGTTTACAATGGAGCTAAGATAGTCTGGAGATAAAGTTCTGGCATAATAAAATATAGGCTTAAAGAAGTTGTGTTATCAAAAAATCTAAAATTTATTAAAATGTTGAAATATGTGCAACATTTCTGCAGTTAGTCATCGACATGTGTTCTTCTTAGCATAATTAAGCGTAAGGTTAGGGCAGGTTATCACCTATGAAATTCTTATAAAAAATATAAACATCGAGAAGATGATGAGCTCATGAAATTGGTGAAAGGTAATTTACGCGCAGAACGGCTTCAAAGCCGAACTTCGACTAATAAAAAAAAACTGTCGTCAAAAAATCATATATCTTGATTGCGAAATTGGGAATAAGAGTTCACATGTTTGCCGTGTTATTCTCTCATTGATTAGAAAATGTAACGTAGTGTAATTACATTTAACTTTCAAAATTAAAATTAGGTAAGTACGATCTTTACTCCTGTAAACTTTAACCCTTTGCACTCGGAATGCCAGACAGGCTGGCAGTTTACTCAGAATGCCAGCAATGTTCGCATGACCATTTATTCTGGAAAATATAATATATTTAAAAAAAAAGTTGCCCAAAATTTGTCATGATAAAATACAGGGTGTTTGAGATCTGGTGTACCAAAATAAAAGGGGTGATAGATCTCACCTAGTCAAACAAAATATTGTATGGCAAGGGAGGGGGAAATCTCAGCCGTTTGGGAGTTACAGGGTGATTCATAAATTTGCAACTTTCATGCTATGCACATCATTCACATCACAAACTACTATCCCAATGACGTTCCCAAAATTCTCAACAAATTTGATCTAACTCATACCATTGCATGGTTTGTCGAATGTAAAATTTCGAATTGTTTACGAGGACTGTTTTCAATTTGTACCACAAAAAGTGCATAAATTAAAGTTACTACAAGACTAGTACACTAGTCGGCCTAACATAGACCTTAATATAGTCCGTTTGTGATACCATTACGTAGGCACTTCACTTGTATCGACTTAGCACTGCCGTGAAGTGATTAGTTGAACCAGCCGCAGCTATTGATGAACCTGCTTACGCCCTTTAGCTCCACGCTGACGAAATTCCATCTATTCCATTAAGGAAGTGCTTGCAAGGGCCTAAAACCTTCTCCGGGCTAGTCCCGGGTATTCTCAAAGTAAATGCTGAATACTTTCAACTTAGTTCTCGCCCAGGCAACTTCGACAGAAGTCGTTGGCAGGAATACGCATCCGGCATGACACCAAAAAGGCAGTAAACTGTTATAGCCGCATTGATATTACGGACATTTCGGTGGATTCCCATTAGTAAAAACGCCGTTCTGTTTTCATTCCATTCAGGCCACATCTTCCTTGATAGGTCGCAGGTTGTCAATCGCTCGCTCCATCAGCGCTCGGCGAACTGAAAAGCTTTTTTTTTAAATTAAAGCCCGTTCGATTGATCTCTCTATTTGTGAAGCGTTCATCTGCGAACTTTCTTTCGCAAAAACATCGGTAAATGTATTTATAATTTGCGTTGGCAAGCGACACAAAAACAAGACTATAGTATCCTTTATAATTCTAAAAGTAGGATCCGCTCTTAGGTGGTTAAACAGTGGCAACATGCTTGCCGTCTACGCCTCCTCTACAACTGGCAAATTCCAAATTATCAATGAACTCTTTTGAAATTTTAAGACAACTCCTTTGAATCTGGAAACAAATTATATTTTAATCTTAGTTGCGGACTATAATTCAAACTTACATCGATATATTTCGCTCTTAAAATGTGGCAAATAGCTGGGCATTCAGTTAAGATCTTCATATGATGTACCTGTAGCTAGGTAGCGAAGAAGTAGACATCTATCTCTAATGCGGTGTATCACTGTCTGTCATAATTGTATTTCATTTAGAAAGAAAAGGAATCACCATATTTATTTAATTCTCAAATTATGAGCCGTCCATCCGCAGATAATTCTTCCAATCACTTGGTATGTTTTGAAGTTGCTTGAGAAGAACTATCTCCATATTTCTTGCTCACTAGAAGCCAATCATTTTCCGAAAAATTTCTTTTTATTTTTGATTTTTGAATGATAACACTTGCAGCAATTACTGAGAGTAAATATATAACTAGAACTCATTTTCAGATAGTATATATGTATCGTCACTTTTCATATTTTTAACTAGGTTAGATGATCGTGCATACCTTCCTTTGTCATTGTTACTTGATCGTATAGGAGGCCATTCTTTAACTAAGAGAACTTTTATGAGATCCCTTATATACTTAAATCTTACATTATTCGTAGTAATTCTACTCAAACCAGAATGTCGGACTACACGGAATTTTAAGGAATTTTAAAATAGTTCCAAATTGCAGATGAATCTTGAAATTTGATACTCTCTCTCCCTTTTAGTAATTCTGATGAATCAAAAGGCATTTCACTAAATATTTTCTTGATTCTTTATATTCCAAATAGATAATGGATATTCTCGTACAACATTTTACAAATACAGTTGCAGACACACAATTAGTTCCGCCACCCCAATATTATCTTTCCTTAACTTTTTTATGATATTCATAAGCCACAATTTTAATTTTTATTTCAAATAATAATTTGTTTTATATCCTTCTTTATTCTTATTAATAAATACCAGAAAGAATTTTGCATACAATTTAAACTTATTTTTAAATTTCTCTGGGAACGCTGATTATATGTATTAGCTGCAACTGTATATAATGTTATGATTTGAAAAGTTTGTGATTAAAAACAATATTTCAGGAGTATGAACTGTTAAGTATATTAGATTTTAACAACGTGCGTAAGAGGATGTCAGTTATACTTCGACGAAACAATAAAATAATTCTTTTCTGCAAAGGGGCGGATAGTGTAATATATGATAGGTTAAGTTCTAGTCAGTATGACATTAAAGCTCGAACTCAGGAGCATCTGAACGTAAGCCATTTGTTTAGTTGTTTTAATTTCAATCTAAAACTATACACATTAAATAGAAATTTGCTGGAGAAGGTTTGAGAACTCTAGTCCTAGCAGAGCGTTACTTAGATGAGGATTTTTTTTATTCGTGGCGAGCAAAACAACAAGAGGCTGCTCTATCAATAGATGGCCGAGAAGATAAACTTGGTGCTATTTATGAAGAAATCGAATGCGATATGCAACTCGTGGGAGTCACTGCCATTGAAGATAAGTTACAAGATGGTGTACCTCAAGCGATAGCAAACCTACAAACAGCAGGTATCAAAATATGGGTGCTAACGGGAGATAAACAAGGTTTGGAATATTACAGATAATTTAATGTAATGAGAACTATAAATAAATTTATTTTTAGAAACTGCAATTAATATAGGGTACTCATGTCAGTTACTTACAGACGACTTAGCGGATGTTTTTGTAGTTGACGGAAGTACAGTGGAGGAAGTGGACAAACAACTAAGAAAATTCAAGGAATCGATAAAAATTGTAAATACGTTTCATCCATCTCGTAGGTTACTATTTCTGTACAATCAATAAAAAATTAACGAATAATAATTTTAGCCGTAGAACAAAATTCTGCAAATATCAACTTGAATGGTACCAATGTAGATCGAACACCTGTGATTAATTCTAGGACTCAAGTACCACCCGCAATATCCGTTGTTACTTTTAGGTGGGACTCGATTAAACAAAATAAGGGCGAACCAGACAGGTAGAGGGATCTTTAAAAAGACTTTTGTTACTTACATTGACTATTTTGAACACTATTTCCCTAATTAAAACTTTTGACTATTCAAGTATTTCCAGTTTGTTACTTAAAAGTTATTTTAAAGTCAAACTAGAGAATAGATATATTATGTAGGATACCCTGATAATCTCCTATAGCTAGACGGTTATATACATTAAATCCATGTTCACACGTAGGGCACTTTCAAAAATTCAGTCTTTGAATATATTCAGTAGTTATTTGCAAATATAATTAATATGAACTGCATAATTTACTAATTCCCATTAAAAATAAAACCGCAAGCAAACAGATAATGTTAAGTATTTTAATTAATTCTCTTTTCAAAATTTTTTGCTATTTCAAAATTATTGAAAAATTATTTTCTTTGTAATCGTTACTTTTACGCTTAAGGTTTCATTCTGGTATAAAGAGTGAAAAAGAAGGGTAGTTTTGGAATATTTTATTAAGAAGAAGAAATATTTCAATATTTAGATTCATTGCACTTTATTACTAAACATTTAATAACAAAAAAAAAATACAAATTAGAAAAAAAAGTTTATAAAATAACCGGCCTGATGGAAAGATATTTTTGATCAGTAAGAATTATTGTTGCAAATGATTAAAAAAAAATGATTAGTGTATAATTTGTAAAATTATTTAATGTTTTATTAATTTATGAAATTTTGAAAAAATCGATGTAATTTTAGTTTGGACGAGAGTTGAGAATAATGTATTAATATTTGAGCAAAATCGGTTCTGTACTTTTTGTTTTATCGCCACCGGAAGGAAAGAAAAACCGATTCGAGAAAACTGCTTTTGAAGTTTCTGAAGTCTTGCAGTTTATGTATATTTATACCTTTCGATTTATAACTCAGTGTGAAAAACGAACTTTTAGTTAAATTAGTTTTTTAAATTTTTTACCGGAATGACCCCTTAAAATGATTAGAATTTCAAACTTAATTCGATAAAAAATTATAATCATAATATTGTTATTTCTCTTTTTATAATTAATAAATTTAAGGGAAATCAATGAAGCAATAAAAGTAAATATTCCACAATAATTGAAGAGCCAAGAAAACAGTTTTTTCCGACATGTGGAGAATAATTCTAACAAGTTACTACGAAAAGCAAAAATCTGAAAAGATGAACTTACTTGATTTGTTTGGCTCTTCAATTGTTAAGTAAGAATATTCATTGAAATCCTCAATAAATTAAAATAAAATAATCATCAGATGAGTTATTTTTGTAATACGACATATAAAAACGATAAACTTTTATAGGAATGATATAACTAACGCAGTAATATTGAATTTTATAACAGACTGAATTTTGAAATTTGTTCATATAATTTCTTTATAGTTTTTAATATACCTCAAGTTCTTGGTAGATATATTACATTAAATCCCTTTTGTGTAATTTACTCGAATATGCTTTAGACGGTGTCCAAATGACAGGCTCAGAGATTTGTATATACATGTTCAATGGGTTCGAAAGCTTCTTACTTTAGTAACTGAGATTATTTAGGCTTTTAATGTTTTGTAATAAAAAACTACTTAATTTTGCTAAAGGTAGTTAGCATTTGAAGCACCCAAAATTGATGTAGCTTGAAAGTTTTTACAATCCGACCCACTCATTATCCATGTTATATGCATAAATTTAAAAGTAAAGAAAGGACAAGGTATATACGCTATATTGAAACGCTTAAAATGACAATGCGCTTTGCAGAGTAATTATTCTATGCTTGATTTTCAGACTTAAATGGTCTGTTAAAATTTCGCTATTATTCAATTTAAAGCAATTGAAATGATATATTTTTTAATCAATTAATTGCTTCCATTTTTAGTAGGAAAAAATTCATAAATTGTGCTATGGCAGCTAAAACTAAATTTAAATTGTTATTTTGTAAAAGAATAAGTGATAATCTGTGTGCCTTAGCGTTCTGATGTTGCTGTTATATTCCTAGTATTTTATATGTTATTATTAACCCTTTGCACTACAATTATAATCCTATACTTTGACCTCAGCTAACTCTGATTTTATTTTATTTTCTAAGTAATGTAAGTCGTCATGTCACGAGGTGATGTAGTGCAACGGGTTAAATTCATCCAGCCCCGAAGATTTCTGCTGCTGCCGAGCAATATTCAGATTTTATACCTCCAAGCAAGTCGGACAATTATTATTCTCTCCAGATCGCTTCTCCGTTGGAACAATGACGCAAGTGCAAATTTTTGCATTTTTGAGTTAAATACGACAAAAGTACCATAAAATGTTAAACTTTCCTATGGAACAGTAACATTATTGTAAAGTAAAGGCGTTATTCTAGAAATTGTAACTTTTAACAGCGTATATAGAAGAACAACGACTTAACAGTCAATTGTTAAATCGCAATTTCTGAAGAATTGCAAAATCGTCACTTCCGTCACTGTTTGACCGGAGAAGTTATATGTGCTTAATTGCTTATTAGATGAAAAAAGTTTTATACTAGAATCTATGTTGGAGATCCCAGAAGTAAAGTGTAATCTACTTACTGACTACAATAATCTGAGGCCTTCAAGTCTTCAAAATATCCATGCAACAGCATGTTGCCCTTCCACGCTAAACCCCTCAATTGAGAAAAAAATTAAAGATATAAAAAATATTTTCGTATTTTGTATTTTTAACTGCATTTTTACAGTACTTTTTGTTTAAAAGCTATGGGTCGGAAACAGTTTTCATAATTTTTTTTTATAATGATGCCAAACTCAAAAAAAACTCTATGATGCCGCAGGACTAATGTAAATATTCTTCATTCTTCTTTCGCGAAAATAAACTGTAATACAAACGATTTATTATAAAAAATTACACCTTGAGTTTCTATGATAAGAAATCCTAACCAATCCCTCATTTATAAAAATGTGATTTGTTGGATAAATGCTTTAATTAGCGGTCGCTTTGGTCAGATCATATCACGTCCAACAAAACTACGAAAAGAAATCTTATTATTATGCAGGTGTCTTAAAAATATATTTTTTATCAACTTGAGTGTATTAACAATAAATTCTTAAAACTAAAATCTAAAAAAGGGGACATAAAATATCAGATTTCTTTATAACTTTGCCTATAAAATTTCACTGGCGAAGGCAAATGTAAGAATACATATGAATTTATTCCATTTTTGTTATCACACTAATAAATAGTTCGTAATAAATAAAAATATATTTTCAAAGTTTTTCGGGGTACAGGTTCGAAGCAACATTTTTTTTGTTTTTGTATGGGAGGGGGGAGATTCGTTTACGCACCTAGGTGACCGAAGCCACCAGTGTGCCGGGCTCACCTGGCCAACGACCAGTCCTACCGGCTAACCCCCCCCCCTCCCCCCTCCAGGAGGATCACCACAACAAGCAACATAAGCAAAACCTGTTTACCACATTGTATATCTGTGCGCACTAAGATCTAATAATTATCACGTAGACAGTGAAGTTATACGAGGGAAATCTAGTATTTACCTACTCAGTTACTTAAGAAATTTCAGTTGCACTTGTTTAACGTTTCATAATAATTTTATTAGCTCAAGGAATTAAGTCATCGGTGGAATAAGGAATTACGTGTCGACCTACCAATCCGGAGGACCGAGGTTCGAGTCCCACCGGCGCCGACCCATAGTTGTTCTCTGCTGTTAACAGATTACGATAAAAAGGCCATGGGGGTTGCAGAGAAAATGTGAGTGCTTCGTAATCCACTTTAAATTGTAGGTCCACTTGCAATCGTTGTGTCGAATCAGTGAATTTCTTCTCCCGCCCCATAACCCACAAGAGGTAATGGGAACTAGAGAGAGAAGGAATTTCGAAAATTAATTTCTTTCAGTTTCTGGAAAAAAGTATTCATTGTAAGTTGATGTATTCAAAGTTTTGCTTGTACTACCCTAAAAGTAGGAAAAGTATTCCGAGGTTTGAAAGTAGTAAAACTGCAAAGATTTTAAGCGTTATGTATCAAAAATAGTTAAATAGGGTTCATAATGATGTAGTCACTTTTCTGTCTATCATAGCCTCATAATTGTTGAAACGTTTAACACAGCCATTTGAAGTTTGGACCAGATATGAATGAATGAATATGCTATAAAACGTACGCAGCACTGAAGTAAAATTTTAGAGGAAAAAATGTTAGAGGTATGGTAACTATTTGATGGGGAGAGAGAGAGGAGGTAATTAAGTGTCGTCTTAAACCATTGTATCAGACACGAAGCGAGGATGCGAAAAGATTGAGGCAATCCACGCGTGTTCGTTTCTAATATGCTGCGCAAGTTGAAATCTGGAAGTTTAAAAAGTGAGAGAACCCCGCTTATCTAGCCGTGTTAAGTCGGATAAGGGAGGTTCTTTCCTCATCTTCTGACTCACAGGCATTATATTTTGGGCATTCTTTCGAACATTTGAATGCTTACATTTATTCCTTCTCTTACGGTGTTATATGTAGTAAGGAGGCCGAAAAAAACGATTTTTCAAGACTTTTTCCTGGATAGACATTTTCATTTATTAATGTAAAAATTTATGTACATATTGTCGTAACTTTTAACTTTATTTTAATATTTGTTATTTGTAAAAATAATGATATTTTAAGCTGCTATAGCTGATCTCCGGGGGCTCAAAAAAGGCGTCTTGTGGTGGTAACGATATCTCTTTGCTGGATTATGTGCATTGAAAAAACTAAAAAAAAATTTCCTTAACATAACGTATTATATAGTAAATTAATCGAAGAAATAAGCGAAATATTAATTTTTAACAAAATGGTTGCTTCTCAAAAAAAAAAGTTTCGATTTTATAAAAATGTTGGTCTTACATTGTTTATAAAATGGCAATTATTTATAGGCGAGAAGAAACTTTAGATCAAATATATTTGATATATAATATTTAAGATTGATCGGTTCAGCGTTTCCGAGAAATCTTCGTCACCGACTTTAAAAACACAGTTTTGAGAAAAACGCGTTCAAGTTTCAAGAGCCCTTTACACAATGTAAAATTTTTTTAAATGTGCGTGTAACTTAGAATGTTTGTCGGATTGACATGAAATTTTCTGGGTATATACTTAAATATACGTATATTACGGAAATGAAATAAAAAAAAATCAATTTTTTGAAAATCTTGACTGCATTAACCCCTTTATAAATATAATAAAAAATAATATAATACGTGTATATTATTATATAAGTCGTCGGTGCAGTAAGTGATAACACGGCGGCGACCAATGGTTGTTATTTATTGAAAACAGATTACTCTAAAAGGCCATTGGGGTTTGCAGAGAAATGGCGGTGGTTTGGAATCTACCTTAATTTATAGGTTCACTTGCAATCATCTCTCCAGCTCCATGTCCCACGAGGGGTTATGCGAATCGGGTGAATTTCTTCTCACGACATGCCCCACAAGGTGTTACGGGAGCTAGAGAGAGAGAGAGAGCTGCCCGTCTCTACGTGTTATCGTTTTTGATACCAAAAAAAGGTCGGCATATGCTGTGGCAGTCTCTTATGTAATACTATTAAATTCATATTTACATCTGGAAGGTATGTATACGAAGCGCAATTTTGTCATCAAGACTATATTTTCTTAAGCTTACATGGCAATCTTGGTTAATGACTACTTACCTTGTGTAACAATATAATCACCTGTAATTACCAAATTGTCAATCAAGCACTTCAAATACCAAATATAACAAAAAACTATCTACAAAAATTTTTACAAATTCACGACAAAATTACTATTTAAAAACTCGATGAAATTTCTTCTTGTTAGTCCCATTGGCTATGTATTACTCTGCTTTGATGTGTACAGTCTAATTTTATTACAGGCAATACCCAGAGTTTATGCCTCCTGTATTAGGCTCTTGTTCATGGTGTTGTCACATTCATATGAATATATGTAGGGATTCCAAACTTTGGCTCTTGTAAATTTTCTAACGAGCTAATATGTCCACATATTCAAACATGGGTTTGTGGTTGTATGATATGCACGGTCCTGCTAATCCAGTTTTGATTTGCCTTCATTTTTTCAATCACATATATGGTGCGTTAACTTATTTTTAAGTAATTATACCGTGATAGTTCATATGTTGACGATGTATTACGCCACATTTAATCTTGTATATAACAATAAAAACTTCTTATTTTTTACCAGGGGATCCAATCTCAACCGTTTGGGAGTTACAGGTTGATTCATAAATTTCAGTTTTTCATGGTATGCACATCACTCTTTTATTTTTATCTTTTGATCTACCCAACACAGCGACATAAAACAAACGCTAAAAAAGTACTACCTTTCCAAAACTGTCAACAATGTTGATCTAACTCCTACCATTGCAGGTACAGTCACTTCCAAAAGCTAAAAAAATTGTTTGCGATTACCTAAAATTCAGCATTTTCCCAAATTGTCTCCGAAATTCATGTAATTAGTACACCACTTTTTTATTTTTATTACCTTTCCAAAAAGGTACAACATGCCCAGGTAGAGAAAGGGTGTAGAAATTTATAAGTAGAAAACTTATCGGGAAATATTCGAAAATCTGTAATTTAAAGAAACTAAACTCATATTAACTCTAAAATCTTTTTTAATGAATTCAAAAGGTATTACAATTAATCTTAATAACTTATAAAAGCTGTTCAAAATGTCCACCGCCACTTTGGATGCATGCCAACAATCTTCTTCAAAGTCCCTGTTTAAGGCGTATTTCAGCCTACCTCTCCCGTATTTTCGTCGCTGCATTTCCAATTCTGCTAACTAAATCCTCCCTAGTGTTAACAGGGCTTGAATAAACTTCATCCTTCATTGTTCTCCATAAGAAAAATTCCAATGGGGTAAGGTCTGGAGATCTAGCAGCAGGCCAAGGAATCAGGCACCTCGTCCTTACTACTATTGCTTCTTTTATAAAATTCATAAATTGAATAATGAGATAACGATTATTAGTTATTACATATTACCGTTGAAAATGTGTTGTACGTTTTTGAATCATGTCCATCTACAACTCGTATTTCGTCTTATTTACTAATTTCATTAAGATATTTTGGTTCTGAAATTTGGCTCACAATTCCTTTTATTTCCTGATTTTGATCTACAACTTTTGGCATATAAACTCTAATATTTTCCTTGCAAAGTGATTCTCATTTTTTTCAACAATAGTTTCAATCTAGGCGAGGAGTAAATATCCGTAAAAAACCGGTTAAATCGCATTATTTCGGGAGAGGAAGTTAAAACTCGTCTTTAATATAAAAATTTAAAAAAAAAAAAAAAGATATGTCACGAGAGACATGAGAAATCCAAATTGGCATATTGCATTGTATGAATTTATTTTGATTTATTTGATTTTTGATTTTTTAGGAATTTCTTCTTTTTTCGAGATTTCGTCATTAGGGATTTTTTTGTTTTAGAGATTTTGTCGTTATAGATTTTTACTTTTAGATTTAGTTTTCGTTGTTTTAGATTACAGATTATTTTTTACGGGATTATGTACTGATCCCCTCTATTATTAATATAGATTTTCCATGCGAACTACTTATTACCTATCAATTAAAAGTTGTTCTATTTTGAAAAACGTTGACGTTGCTACAAAGCTAAAAATAAATTAAATGCAACGTTCAGAAATATTTTTTGTAAAAATTTTTAAATCGGGTTTACGCTTTAAGCTTAGTCTTAAATTGTTAATAAATATTTAAAAAGTGCACAATTATAGACAATATGTTACTTGTAATAGACGTACAAAAAGGCATCCAGATTCAAACGCTGTGTGTTTGATTATTGGTGAAATAACTTGTCGCAATCTATTTTATTCTAATTAACTAAACTGACTCCATTCTGGAAAATGAAATCGAAAATACTTTGAACAAACTTTAGGTAATAATTTGGAAGGCTTTAAATTCAACTACCATTCAGCAAAATGTCCCCATATACCCAGTTTCCGGTTTAAGCTGAGTAAATATTTCTGAACTTATTAACGGATTACAGAAAAATACGTTCATACCATATACTCATATAGGAATGCAGATAAGCCATTTCTATCACGTCGATCACTGGGCACTATATGCACAGGTTCAATACTGCATGGAAAAGTCTCTGTTAACGATACCATTAAAATTACAGTAACCAAAAAATGTAAAGTTATGTCATTACAAGTTTTTCGGGAACCGTTCAATTTACACAACAAGAGTTCGTTTGTGTTTAATTCAATTCATCGTCTTATTCTTACAAATAGTTGGAGTAAACCCAGGACCACAATTTGCTTACCCCGGGCTTTTAACGAACGGTTGACAACGAGTCAAGGACTAGTCCAGCTCTCTCATCGAACGCCATTTTCTAGTCCAGGACTTTCATCAAACAGACCTAATGCTTTCGAAAACTTCCGTCATAACTAACAGAGACGAATGGATTTTTCTTAAGGGAAGGGGGAACAAAACAGCTAATAAAACTTTAACCACATTTTACCCCGTTTTACCCGAAACAAATTTTTCGAACTATGGACACACTTACTCGAACACCTATTATCGGAAAGGGAAAAATTTGTATACGAAAATATTTTTAATCGTTGTGGCGCAGTAATTTTTTATTTTAAAAATATAAATTATTTTGCAATCGTTTTTTTGAAGGGTGAAGTTCTTCTCCCACCCCATGCCCCAAGGCGTTACGAGAACTAGAGAAAGATACACCGCCATCTGCTCCATACGTTGCAGTAGTGTTTAAAATAAAGTTTTCCTTAATTTCCTGGTCTGTTTTATTAGTTATCAAACTTTTTATTATATAAATTTTGTTTGGGACCATAAGTTCATTTATGAAGTAAACTGCTTTGTGGCCATAACAATTACATAACGATTACATTCGATCACTCAACCATTAATCCAATGCCCTGCACAGATTATAGTTAAAGTTTCCTTGTAAGAATTATTCTAGCGTAAGTTGTCCTGAAATGTTTTGTATATAACATGCATGAAATGATAATAGAGTGAAAAAAGTATCCTTAGTCCACAGATCACATGATAATGATAATTAATTGAAAGGTCTCTAATTTAAGCTTTGAATTCAGAAGAATAATTTGAGAACCATAAAAATAATCTGAACGCCCCCATTTTCTGCTTAAATTCTGTAAGGAATTTATCCTTATCCTTCAATAAAAAAAATTAATAGCAAATAAGCTTAGTTAAAAATATTCTGAAGTATATTCATAAAGTTAGTCAAAATAAGGCATTGGCGTTTTTGATTTTTCTGATTAAATTCAAATAAAATATGCGATTTTTACTTAGCGGTATAGCTATAGATACTACATAACTGTTATGCACTTCTTTTAATGTTTGAAAATGACACAGTTTTAACAAACAATATAAATTAATGCGTTATTAAATTAATCACTGTTTTGATTAACGTTTTCGAGTTCATTCTGACTAATTTTCTTACGCACTTTAATTACTTCCTTCAAATTGCAAAGGTGTAAACATGGAACCTAAACGTTTAGAGAACAGAAGTAAGAATTTGAATAAAAAGTATTTATTTTTTAATAGAAACTATCTCACAATACAAAATCTTTAACTTATTGGTTTTGAAGAAATACAATCAAAATAGGCGAAATTCTTTGAGGTAAATTTTATATTTGTTCAACAGATTCCCTCTATTGCTGCTTGTTTCGCCCATAAGTATTGCATTCAATTTATACATTAATATATTTTGTAATAATTGTGGTTAGTATTTCTGCACTTATTCATTGTTTTTGAATTCTCAACGCATGATTCATTTCATTTCATACATACGTAATTGGTTTATTTATAGCAAATACATACTTTATGTCATTTATATATATACTATCCGTGTTTTTACATGTTTTCCTTTGCATTACAAAATTGCAAAGAATGTTTGTGTTATAATTCTTTTAACACTGTTGAGTTTGTAGTTGCTTTAATAAAATATTTACATTAGAAATTTTTAATAGCTTCTTACGACTTCTAACAAAAATTTTTCATATCTTGTTTTGTCTCTCATGTACTTCCCTTTAATAAATTCATAAATTATCCACAGTGCTGAATGCAATCAAATATACGATGGGGTAGAGAAGGGAACCAAAGATCATACACCTGTTAGCGAAATCGAAGAGCATGCTGGCTTTGCTATTGTTATAAACGGACATTCATTAGTTTATTGTTTAACACCAGAATTAGAAGAGCGGTAAGTATTACTGCTATTACATTGGTAAACATATATATATATATATATATATGTATATGTATAATGGGAAACATTTATTACGTGTTGTTTTGTACTAAAATCATTTAAGTTATCTAGAAAGGGAAAATAATTATATATTGTATTATGAGATCGTTGTCGATTTTTAGTATAAAATATAATCAGAATTTATTGTTCGTTGCCAACAAGTTTTTAAATCATAATCTTCTTTGATAAGTCCTTGCTCTTAGAGGCAGTAAAATCTTGGATCTTCGATTTAATTAAATTTTTTAAAGTATTGAAGATAAAAATCTGTCGACATATTAGATTTGGATATCCGAGTACGGAGGAAGCAGAAGAATATAATCCAATCCGTTCAGCTTGGAAACCTTTGATTATCCCTACTATATTTTCCCATTTCTTTTAGTTTCTTTTTTTTCAAGGCTGCGCAGTTTTGACATCATTCAAAAAAATAGAGTATATTAAAATCCTAGAATAATTTAGCAAAAACGTCATTTCTCAAACTAAAATTAAGACTGGAACCCAATTTAGTGGTATTATTTTACAAACTGTCTAAAGCTAAAATCGTAAGCATTAAAAAGTGCCGGAACAAAGTGTATTTGGCGCTTTTGATGCGCGAAGACTATAAATTCGTTTTTTAGGAAAAGAAAATATTCATAAGAAACTCCCTTTGTCGTGTACTATCATTTTTATTATCTTAGTTCGGATTAGTAAAGATTATAAATGGGAATGAAAAATTATTTAGGAAACTTTAAATATATGTATGTACACTTAGCTACGCGCCACCACCAACTTTTCACTTTAGTTCGAGAAAATCTATTTTTTTTTTAATTCTGAATTTTTACAACACATCATGTATTATAAGCGGTGGAGGGAAATAAAGAAACAATATATCCATAAAGAATCTATTCAAAATTTTGCCTGGAAGTATGGAAAAAAAAATGCGCGAAAATTCAGCCTCGGTTTTGTCAGCGAAAAAGTACATATGATTAATCTGGAGATAAATCTCGCTTTTTCAAAAAAAGTTTAGTTTGCCTCTTTTTGTACAGGCAGTCAAAATGTTTCTCTTTTTATTGGTATATCGATGTGAGTTAAGAGCATTTTATTGACCTGATATTGTTTGGCCTGTTTAACACTTGTTAATACCCATACAATAGTTTACGCATTTTTAGGTTATTTGCAATTATTTTTTCGATGCGTGACAACAATAAACTTTTTTTATGAAACTCTTTTCTTAAAAGAAATAAGATCCACTTTAAAAAAATTAACCCTTTTACTTAGGGTTTTATTTGAAAAGGGCTTTTAATAACCTTATGAGTGCCATTAGCCGTATGAAAAGAAAAGTGGGAAGGGCATGAGGACGTATCTAGTATTACAACAGGATATCGTATAGGAGTAGCAAACACTAGGTCTGTTCCCTGATGAGACTGTGGGCCCGCATGTGCACGAACTTACACATTTTGCATTCCATAGCGTTTCGTGCCAGGCAAAATGGCGGGGAAAAATCGACATCACATGTTCCCCTGTTGCACGAACTTACCCAAACTTTTTAGCTGGTGCATTTCTTGCAAAAGTACTAACAGCTGTTCGGTGTTTTTATTTAGAAAGTGAGGTTAGCTTGAGTGATTGTTTCATAGTAAATTTATCGAATAAAGTTATTAATAAAAGATAATTTGATGATTAAAATAATAAGATTAACAATTTATAATTAGAAGTGCAGTTTAAATAAATTTCGTGTGTTCCGTGAATTTTCTTCTTCTTGAATTTTTCGAATTTGCATGAAACATGTTCCGTCGACTTTTTGGTTTGTGGACACTTTTACTCCCACCATATAAGTAAGTATTTACACGGAAAGTTTGTGCACGAAAATCGGTGGAACAGACCTAATGACTGAAGTTTTCTTAAGAGAGAATTTAGAAAAAGAAACTTTATCAAAAATTGCAAGAGAAAACAAACTTTTTGATTAAATTTATTTCAAATAGTTTTGAATTGTTTGTTAACTTTCTATTGCCACTTGTTTATATTTATGTATAGACAATTCTTAAATTATATATTTTCATAGATTTTTAGATATAGCTTCACAATGTAAAGCGGTGATTTGCTGTAGAGTAACGCCGCTTCAAAAAGCCTTAGTAGTGGAATTGATAAAACGTGCCAAGAATGCAGTAACCTTAGCAATAGGAGATGGTGCTAATGATGTCTCAATGATAAAAGGTAATTTTATTGATCTATATTATTATGAAAAATCAGTAATTACTGCTTAAATTGATTTTTTAGCCGCGCATATAGGGGTTGGAATCTCTGGTCAAGAGGGAATGCAAGCAGTGCTTGCTAGTGACTATTCAATAGCGCAATTTAAATATCTCGAAAGACTTCTTTTAGTGCATGGACGGTGGTCCTACTATAGAATGTGTAAATTTCTGCGATATTTTTTTTATAAAAATTTTGCCTTTACATTATGCCATTTTTGGTTCGCCTTCTTTTGCGGTTTCAGTGCACAGGTATTAGATTTTTAATTGCTAACAAGAATTTGTGATGCTATATTACATTTCTACCAAATTCCAGACGGTGTTTGATCCGATGTTCATATCTGTATACAATTTATTCTACACATCATTACCTGTTTTAGCGTTAGGTATTTTTGAACAAGATGTGTCTGATAAGCACAGTTTAGAATATCCAAAACTTTACACACCTGGATTAAAGAACGCCTTGTTTAATACAACTGAGTTCATACGTAGCGTGTTGCATGGAATTTTTAGTTCCATGGTCTTGTTTTTAATACCTTATGGTACATATAAAGATGGAGTTTCACCTGATGGTTACATACTAAGTGATCATATGACTCTTGGATCTGTAGTTGCAACAATTCTTATTTTGGATAACACTTCCCAAGTAAGTATAATATCTTTATAACATAAGTATATTTATTTTTTTGTTAACTACTATTTATTTATGACACGTTATGCCTGCTTTGAATGTAACTCAATAGATTTAGTGAGATTGCAGTATTTAGAAAGAAAGAAAAAAGAGGTATTTCTTCACTAATTAATGAAAATGATCTTCAAACAACCTTGCGATTTTTTTTAAATCACTGAAGGCGTCCAACTGCTAAAGCTAGCTTTTTCTATTTAACATTTATTACTAAGTCTCTCTCTACAAATGCTGTTCTTGTTTTTATTGCTTTTGTTACATTGCTTTCCTTGGGCCAATGTTATTGTTAAGATAAAACAATTTTAGCTTAAATCTAATATAATGAAAAGTAAAGGCTTATAATAATGATATTAGCAAATCAAATTACAAATCTAGTAAAAACGATATTTCTCATAGATATATTCGATTTTCCCCACTTTTTCTTAAGGTTCTTTAAAGCAATTGAGTAAATTAAGACGAATTCTTTGCTTTTTTTAGATTGCACTTGATACATCATACTGGACAGTATTCAACCATATAATGATCTGGGGTAGCCTTTTATGGTACTTCTTCTTAGATTCATTCTATAATTATGTAATCGGAGGCCCTTATGTGGGATCTCTGACACAAGCTATGAAAGAAGCAACATTTTGGTTCACAACTGTCATAACTGTAATAGTATTAATGGTTCCTGTATTAGCTTCAAGATTTTATTTTGTTGACGTATATCCAAGCCTGTCTGACAAGGTAACAACTTTTTAGCTTACTTTGTTTTTATAAGTGTTAAAAAAATTTTCTTTTTATCAGATTCGTCTTAAGCAAAGGGCCGCACAAATGCGTTCACGTCATAGTACTGATGTATTGCGGACACCATCAGCTAGAAGGGCTCGGCGCTCTTTGCGATCGGGATATGCTTTTGCACATCAGGTAACACATTTAACATTTTTAATTATTTAACTCAAGCTAAAAGCAATTTATTCTTTTCTAAATGCTTAACTCAAGTCCAAATAAAAGTTGCTTTTGCTCGACAAATCTCAGTGAATCAATTGAGACGAGAACAGATTTCGAGTGACCGTCTCAGTTATCTCAGTTCATGAAGTTTAAATTTGTACAGATGTAATTTTAACGAGCTTTTACTTTTCGAAATATAAAACATAATATTACTGACCGGATGATACTAACACTATTTGGTTCACTTACGCGAAAAGTAACAACCAAAATAAAAATAAATATACCTACGATTTCTTAAAAAGTCTAGCGGTATTAAGGCAAGCCTAAACCAATCTCACTTCTCAGTTTCTCAATATGTGCATTCACTTTTTCCATGGCTCAAAATGAACTTAGAGGGTTTCACGAAAGCGCATATCAACTAAGCCAACTGAGAATTCTCAGTTATCTCTCTCATAAAATAAAATATATAAATATTTCTAGGTTTAATCATTTAGGAAATTAGTAATAAAAAGAATTATATACAAGAATCATACTTTAAAAAAGTGACAAAAATGATTATGATAGAAGCTTTATATATATTTGGTCCTCTTTTGTTAACTTAAAGTGATTTCATCGATTCGTTTAGCTGACCAAAAATACGTAAAATTATTTTATAATCTCTTTTATATTCCTTAGGCATATTATGTTTTAAAAGTTGCTCCTAAAATGTCAATAATACAATAAAGAATAATAGATTATTGAGATTAATGAAGGACTTACGAGTTAAAAACGGTCTTTCTTTCATAATTCATAATATGCGTACTTAGTTCATCGTTTTCTGTTCAATTTGCTTTTTTTAATAACCGAATATTATTAGGCGAATGCAATTTTTACTGAACGTTAGACGGAAAGTATTTGCTAGCTTCTAATCTCTCGTTAAAAATGTCAAAAATTATGTTATTATGGAAATGCCTGTCGGTTATTCATTTTTTTCTTTCACCTTAATCACATCCCCTCCATGTCCATACATGATCATCTTTATTTTACACGTGGGACGTTTTCAAGGTACTCTCAAGATTTGACGTATTGACCAAACTTCAGCTCAAACCTTTTCACCTGACGTACTCGACAGGGATGTTTCCCTCTTCGTGAAAATATGCTCATGAGCCAATACCTGAAAGATTAGACCCCTGCTACTACCGACCACTAACTTATTAGTGATCGTCAGATATTGATATTAGGTGATTTGGAAAAATTTCCCTCAGTATGTACATTGTTATACGATGAGTGGTGGGACGTGGCTCCGCCCAGTTGGAACAACATATTCAGCTAACCTAATCTATTCATTTCGGGTATCAACAATTCTTGGATCATCTCTTTATAATTTTCACCATTAATTTTATTAACATTTCCATCAATATCTTTAAAAAGTCCGGCCCTATAATGAATCGGGAAGTCAACACAAATGTAGGGTCTGAAATGAATTTCTCTTGTATTCCTTTCTCCTTAAAACTAGCAGTTTCATTCAGCTCAAAGTGTACTTCGTCCGTCATCAATAATTTCGAGTGAGAATCATCAATTTCATTGTTTAGGTTTAGGATCATTAGGATGTAGGGATTGAACAAACTATATCTTTTAAGGAAATAGGAGCAAGTCAGAATGCATTATTCTGCGCAGAGATGTTATTGGAATTCCCAACTGTGCTTCTTGCACACTTTCTCTAATTCGTTCAATTATTTCCAAGGACCGACTTGTTCAATTTCTTTCAGTAGGCCAACAAGCACTAGTGGATTCTTCCTCCTCAATTCGAACAACTAAACGTCTAATTGCCTGAGCAGTAGGCCCCTCTCGTTGAGGGATTTTTTTCGAAATTCTCGTTGCAAAGCGGTAATTAAATTACTGTTTGGGGTGTACATTCAAGCTATTGAGTAGCGTCGCTAAGACGTGTATCGCTTAATTTTAAAACTTTTTGGGTTGATTCACAATAATCTGAAATTAATTTGAAAAAAGGACAAAAATAAAAAATATATAACAAAAAGAAACGGGATGATTAATTTTGGAACATCCTGTATTATATTATAATTCTCTTTTTCAATTTAAGAAGACTTGACGACCGAGGTTTAATTTGGTGTTATGGTAAAATTTCGGAAAGGAATGTGGCACAGCTTGCAATTTTCTGTTTTTTCCTTCATCTGATGAGCCCCCATTTGTTTACACAAAGTATTTATCGTCATCCCAATCCTTTCTTCTTAACCGCTTAACCCATGTTCCTATCGCATTAACCCACATTTCTATCCCATTAAAACTTTTCTTCCAAGCTTTGCGTGAATATCATAGGGCATTATCGTTAAAAAGTATATTCAAGAAGACTTGCTAGTGAGAATATCACTCCATGCCCTGATTTTAATAATTTTCATATAACCTCAATTAGCCAAACATTTCTAAGTGAATTATTACTAATTTCCTAAACGAAGAGCAAGCAAATATAACTAATGATGCACTGTGTCGTTTTTGTCGGAGTAAATTATTTAGAATTATGGTTGGACTTGGGTTAAATATATTTGTTAATGCTACATATATTAGTTTTATTTACAAAATGAATTTTATTTTTAGGAAGGATTTGGTCGACTTATTACGTCTGGTAAAATTATGAAAAAGCTGCCACAAGAGTTTGCATTTCCACTTGGGCTAGGAAGTAAAAAATTACATTCGACCAATAACATAGAATCTAATAAAAATCACCAAACGAATACTCCCCTGCCTGGAAGTAGTTCGGATGGCGGTGATATAAGTCCTCGTGCGCCTTGTCAAGACTTAGACACAATTAATTTGTAATATAAAAAGTTTTCTACAAGCAAGATAATTTATATGGTAATTTAAAGTGGTTTTTGTTATCTTTTGTATAGTCTTATATTTATAAGTTTTTGTCGAGAGATGTGATTTAATTTTAAGTTTGAGTTTTACTATTTTTCGTTTTGTACTACTGCAACGTCCTTGTTATATTGAAAATGAAATCTACAAAATTAGTTTATACGTTTTTACAAATAACAACATTGCCTTTTGAAGTTTCTAAATATGGAGGCAATTTATTTATAAAACAGTCAACATTGCAGCACATAACAAGCAGAATACCAGAATGTATTTTTGGTGTGCAAAAGTTAGATAGTTTGCTGTTGTTTTTCTTTTCTTCTTTTTTTTTGTAAACAAAAGAGAGCGTATAATTTTCAATAAAAGAAATTTTGTGTAATTTAATGCATTTTTATTACATAACTAGAAAACCATATAGGGGCTGACTTCATTAAACAGAAACTGTATTTAGTCGCAAGTTTGGTGAAAGATTTACTATAATTCCATTAAAATTACACAAATCTTTTTGTTCTATTATCTATATTTTGTAAGTTGCTATTCTAGAAGAAATTTTTCGGTTGTTTAAGTTATTATGTTTAAAAGAAATAATATTTCCTGAGCTTCTGCTTGTTATGTACACGGAGATATACACATATATTTATGTATACATAATTGTGATTCTGCTAATGCCAGTTAAAACCGTCAACATGTAAATGGACAACATTATTTTTAGTCCGTTAAGAACAATCTTAAAAATAAGAAAAGTAAATTTGACAATTTTTTGAATTATGCTCTGAAGTGTGATGTCATTCTAAAACAAAGAGAAAATTACAGGATATTCTAAACAATTAACATATGTTTAATTACAATTTACTATATCTACGCATAAAATGTTCAAGTATTGCGGCATTATTATTTAGTTTTCTGTATGTCAGTTCTTTTAAACATTTTTTTTATTATATCACTTTTTTGACGGTGAAAGTTTTACTTCGCCTAAAAAGTTTATTGAAAAACAATAATGCATTGAATGTCGGAAATACAGTAGAGTATTGAAAGAATTATTAGTCAGTCTCGCATAAAAGATTGCCTATTATTTTAAAGAAGATGTAATATAGACTTTTCCTTAATACAATTTTTTATTAAGTGTGCACACCACTTTGTAGGTTTCGAAACTATTTGTAAAAGGCTATTTTGAAAATCGAACGCTTGGCAAAGTTATTGCTAAGGAGATAATGCGCATTAGGCCAGGTAGGTAGATAATTTAAAATTTTAAAAGCGTTTTTCGGTGTTTTTTAATTGGCATCTACTGCAGAGATGGGCATTTTTTATTCGAATAAAGATAAAAGCTAAAAGCTCAAATAAATTGAAAAATCGAATAAAAATTTATTTGATTACAAAAATTATTTGTTATTTGGAGGATTATTCGCAGATAATTATTTGTTATTTGGAGGATTATTCGCAAATAATTATTTGTTATTCGATTATCAAGTAATTACTCGATAGTTGATGTCTTTTTATGGAATACTTATTTGTTTTATATTTTATTCATTTTCTAAAATCTTTACTGTTAACATCGAAACATAACAAGGCAGTTTTAATTTCCTAAGTACGAGACACCTTGTGATATGAAATGTGTGTACCAAGATATAATTTTTTGAAATTGAACTAATGGACACCAACAACAAGTAGTTATTTCATAAAGAGACATCGTATAATTATTTAATAATCGAATAAAAATTATTATTTGAAATTCGAATAAAAAGCACCAAATAACAGATAATTATTTGCGAATAAGTCATCAAATAACGAATAATTATTTGATTATCGAACAACGCACGATCGAATAACAAATAATTATTTGAAATTCGAATAAAAAGCACCAAATAACACATAATTATTTGCCAATAATTCATGAAATAACGAATACTTATTTGATTATCGAATAACTAACGATCGAATAACAAATAATTATTTGAAATTCGAATAAAATGCGCGATATAACAAATAATTATTTCCGAATAACTTAAAATAAATTGAAAAGCGAATAATTTTTTATTCGATTTAAAAAAAAATTGTTATTTGATTGAAAATTTATTCGAATAATGCCCATCACTGATCTACTGGATGTTCCTAGCCATTCATGCGATTAGCTTAAAATTTTGGCGATTTATTTTTATTACATTCAATATAACGAACCATTTTTTGATATTCGAATTTCTGGCCGTATAAATTTTTAAAGTTGTTTTTATTAAGGAGGGGTTAGAGTTTTGAAAAATTTTATAATACGCTAAAAGAGAGAGAATATGTTTGTGTTTGAAAGTTGTTCAATTTATTATATTTCAGTCACAAATTCCGCTAATTGCCAATAACAATGGTTCAGCAAGGGATAACTGGAACCGATACTAAATACTTGTATTGTTCTGTACTTTTTGATATATAATATTTTTTTATTTATATATAAAAATACTATTGATATATTGACTGATAATTCCTCAAAATACTCCGCTATTATATGCATATAACAATAAAGCGCAAAATCGTGTTACCTTTTGAGTTCTATAAGATGACCGCAACTAAAGTGCTGAAGTCCTAATTGAGACATTTTACGCCAAAGTTGTTAAAATTAAAATTACCTTGGACTTAAACTCTTTGTATTTAAAATAGTCAGTTATTATCCATATAAAATCAACCAAACAAATTTTACCTTAATTTGTACAATACTCAGAGAGTTGAAAACAGGTATTCATTAATTTTTTAGATGTTTAGTTTTTTTAGCCGCCTTTTTCTATTGGTATGTCAGCCCATTTTGCACTTTACAAAGGGCTGTGTTGAACGCTGTAACTTCTTAGATTTTAAAGATATTCAGTTCAAACAAAAACCCATGTGAAAAAGCATGAAATGTACAATATTTTCAGTCCAGTATATATTTAGGCCTACTTAACTGTAAATAAATAAAAAAATTTGTAAATGTTAACGTTTTCAAATTAAGTACCTTCTCTTTTAAAATTTCAAAAATTTCCAATTTTTTATTCTGGGTATAGTCTTTATAGTATACTACTTCCCTAAAAAGTTTCAGGCCTGTGGGTTTTTTAATTGGTCTTCAAATATTGCGATGTTTCGAAAATCGCTTACTTTTAATCTGAAATATCTCAGAAGGGACACAATAACAAATTCCAAAATTTTCAGGAAATATTCTTTCATTGTGTTGTAATAAGTATTTAGTTTTCATTACCGGGACTTTATTAGTTGCTTATTAACCTAAACATCTAAACAATTAATGAATACCTGTTTTCAAATCTCTGAGTATAAAACAAACTTACGTAAAAAAAATTTTAAATTTTGTGAGCATCCATCATTGATTGATTTGATACGGATCGACCCATGCATGTATAATTTTCACTAATGGTTTTTACAGATCAATTTCTTACGTTTAGTAATAAATCCTTCATCAACTGTGGGCTACATAAACTGAGTGTAGTCGTCTTGTATTAGTTTAGTGATCTTTAATATCGAAAAATTTTCTTTCATAATATTTTATTTATAAATCTTTTATTTTATAAATCTAAATTTTTTTTTAAGAACTTCTAAGTTAAAGAATTGCGATTCAAGAAACATTTCGATGCATAAGATTCACCTTCGCTTAAGACTTCGTTGTAGCTTTTCACAGAACTAACGCGGTAATTTCAATGGAAAACAAACTCTTTTACAAGAAACTTGTCAAGTTCGATAGACCTTTCGGATAGAACAGAACTTTTACATGTTTTGTTGTTTGCGCATTATTTTGGCCTTTTTTAGGATTTTTTTTTACAAAAATTCAAAGATGTGTTTTATGAGATACCTTTTGCATGTCAATGGCGTATTAATACCCCGTATCTGAAAAATTGCTAAAATGTTACCCTTTATTGGTAAAATTTATTACCTTTGCACCTTATCGCTGTTATGTCCTAACAAATAGTTATTTTGGTCACCCGTAAAGTTCCATTTGCAGCAGTTACAGGGCATAAGCATGAAGCTATCAATGTTTTCTTATATGTTTGTCTTTTGAAAATATAGATGCAACGATGTAGTAAAAGCCCAGGGGACAACCCTATGATGCATTAGCATGGGTATGACCGGAAGGGAATAAAGCAAATCGAATGGCAACAGCCCGAGAACGGAGTGGACATTTTGTTCTTATGAAAAACTCATTGGTAAGCCGAGGCTTGACCCTGCATCGATGGCGTGGTGGTGTGCCACTCAACCAACTGACCCAACTCCGTCTCCCTACAACTAGTAATAAAATTAAAAAAACAAATGACAATTCAAAAAGTTTCTTTCTATGCTTGTCAAAATTCGAAAAAAATTTATACACAGAATTTGAGAAAAATGCGTTTATATTATCAGCGCTTATTAGCTGCTCTCTAACTTGTCGGTTAAACGAATTCCAAACTATCCTTTTACATAAATATTTTTATAAGGCAGTAGACGATCTTCAATGTACTTCACGCCTTCGATATTAAAGTTGCAGTGCAATGATTGACGATAGCTGCGCTGTTTATTTAAAAAAAATTCGAAAATGTTTGTATTTAAATTTATTTTACATGATTTACACATTTTTGGGAATCGCATTATCAGATATACAGTTAACGTAAGAACGGATTAGGTCATCCAAACTATAAGCTACTGGTAGGACTTAAAAAAAGTAGACAATGTTAAGTAAATCCAAAAACGGAACGATGCGCTAAGTTCAAAATTTAATTTTGAATCGGGTGAAGTTGTTCTCCCGCCCAAAGCTGCACAAGTGATTACGGGAACTAAAGTAGTAATAGAGGAAGAATAGTAATATGTGGACATTGTTGGTGAAATATATACTAAAATGTGTCTTAAAACTACGAAAAATCAATTGGAATCATCAGGCCATTCTGATTCTCAAAGATATTCAAGTGTTTCATTACCATACAAAACAGTGAAACAGTGACTTACTCTAGTGAACTATACGAGAATTTTTAAACTTATCTCAGGCACTGGTAACCAATATTTAATTAAGACATCTACATCTAAAACATTTATTTTATGTATTTATTTATTGCACAAAACTGTTTATTTACTCAAGGAATGAGTGAAAAATTGTTATGTCACTCTTCCACTGCATTAAAGGGCTTGTCCAATTTTATCTATGCAAATTCGCTGAGTAAGTGTAACTAAAATCAAATTAAATTGGACAATAAAATAAACCATTTAATTCTAAATAAAAAACAAATAATAAAAAACGAAAAACAATTTAAAACCCTAATTTGTTTGATACGCGGTATGGTTACTGGTGGAAAATAACATTACCGCCTGGGTACAATTTTATTGAAGACGGCAAAAGGTATTCGAATAATATTTCTTGATATTTTTAGCTGCTTAAGGTCCTGCCGATAAAATACCGATATACTATACCTTAAGCGGACATGAAAACCCAAAATCTTACACCTTCTGGAAACTTCCTGTAGAGGAGTCTTCAAATAGTTCGGATATAAGGATATAGTATTCACTACTCGATCCCTATAGGTAAAATTTAGACAACTCGCTAAATACTGCAGCAAAAGCGAGGGAGGATTGCATTTCGCTGCGATTGAACTACAAAGTTTCGAGCTGTACAAAAACCTAAGTTATATCTTAATGGAATAGTTCGAGTAGTCTTAGACATAAGGCGATTCCTCTCACAGTGGGACGTTTTTCACCTTTTGCTGTGATAACGAAAGTGCTTATTAGGGGGGGGGGGGTTGTAGTGCAGAAAGCTTTTTGTTTTTTTCAGCTGGAAATGTCTCTGTGCTTGTACCGGATTTCGCAGTTTTACCTAAGTACTTTTGAAAAGTGCAATGTGCAATAAAAATCGACTTTTCCACTGTCTGGTCCCCTAAATCAATGTGTAAAGTTCAGCGAACGAAATTCGTCAGCGTTTCCTTTTCTTCTTAAAGAATCCGTAATATTGTGAAAGTTACACAAAATTATTGTTAGACAACTAAACAGCTTTAAGCTGTCACTTTTGCTTATCTCCATCACTATTTAAACCCATTATAATACTTAAGGCATTTTAACACTTTTCCTCTTTCACACTTTAAATTATATCTTTGCGTTTGTCTATGGATAAATTCAAAATAAATGTTCAGTGTTGTTCACTCCTTTTTATATTACAAGCCTCCAGTCAAGGCACTGCTTTTTAGTACTGCACAACTTATACAGTGAAACCTCCCTCTACGGACATCTAAAAAGTGGACACTTTTTCCAGTCCCAAGCATCAATTTGCCCCAAACTTCCACGTCTGAAAAGCGGACACCTCTTAATAGCTGACATTTTTAGGCAGGTTTCACTGTAGTTTATTTCAAACATTCAAAATACCATTAAGAAATTAAGCGAAATGATGAGCCCAATTTATTTTCAGTATGTACATTTAAATAAAACTGCAGTATTTATTTTATAAGCAATTTTCAAATATTATTAGTACTCGTGAAGTGAATACAAGTGAAGACAAATAATAACTACGGCATGCACTGTCATGATGCACTCTTTATTTAGGTGCAGTGATGCATATTTGATCTTTTGACTTGTTCAATACATATTTGAACATAATTGCAAGTCATTAGCGCAAAAGAGGGTACTAAATTGCTATATAAAATAATTGATTGCTATTATTTATCTTGGAACATGAAAAACTAGTGCATATGTACTATTCGGCCTGAAAATAACTAATATGCTAGTTTAACTCCTTTCACTAGTCTAGACCCCTCAAATTTTCAATTTATTTTCATAATTATAAAAACATACACACTTTTGTTGTAGAATAAGTAATACCTATTGTTTATTGATAAAATCAATTAGGTATTACACTGTGGAAATTAAATTAATAAATGTTCAATTGACCGCATACAGTTTTTGAAACGTAAGTGTTTAGCAATATAAATAAGTAATAATTTCACACGTCAGACATATTCTTAAAGTCTCAGTTACCACAAGATTAATATTTACATTAATAGATATAAGTTTTATGGCTGCTGACACTTAATTTATTTAAGTAGGGAGTGAAACAAAATGTTTTGTTTTTTGTAATGAGGCCAATGTATAAATTTATATTATCACATTGATAATTCATTCTTACAACAATGGAAAGGTTACTATGATTGTTAATTTTTATTATTTGTTAAAGCAGTTTATTCGAATTTGATCAATAATCTATTTTTATATACTGTACATAAGCATTGACAGAAGCAGAGTGAACAAACATTTATGTAAAGTCACAATAGATAAAAAAAGAAAAGATGAGACGAAATTTATATTGAAGCAAAGAAAATTTGGAAACTTGTTAAATTATGAACTCATTAAATCTGAAATAAATCAATTTTATAATTAAATAGAATGAGTTTTCTTTATAGTTTTATTACTAATCAACCCGGTCATTGTAACCGTCGGAGCGGAAAAAGTCTCAAATTAAATTAAATTAACGTTAGAAATTTGAAACATTTTCCGTTTCACCAAATACAATCAGTATGAGTTCGACTCTATCTTAGGTAAAAGTAAGAAAATTGTTTTATGGGGGAGACTTCTTCTGTGTTCGATTGACTTGGTTCATGATACCAATTCACATTTATATCTGAAAAGTAAACTTTGGAATTCGTGGAACGCGAGCACTCCTGCTAATTTTAAACATTCTGTGACTCTTATTGCGATGTTGTTGCCCATCGATGACGTCTGCGGTGATTCAAACAGTAATTGAAGATTAGACGGGTAATGACGCATATGATGAAGATAAGGCCAAGATAGCTTACTGTTAGTGAGTGAATTGTATGAGTCCTTAATCCATTTGGTAAGTTCTGCAGGTTTTGTGATGCCAACTGCTCCTGCAGATCTTGAATTTGCTTGACAGTGGAATAATATATGTTACTTCTTGAATAAAGTATTCTTGGTACTCTTGGTGCTGTGTCGTTCATATCGCTGTCTAATTTTGTATGTGACACTCCCGTTTGGCTAAAGAAATTACGATGATCTTGTATTGTTATCCAGTCCTGCTTTATAGCCAAGTTAGGACTCATTTTAAGGATAATAGAACCCTTCAATACAATAGAAAAATCTTCACTACCGCAAACTATATTAGTACCTGTTTCTTTTTTCAATGCATAGATCAACTGGTTGGTATGCATAAGTCGAATCCATTCTGGACTGTTCTCTGTTTCTTCAAATTTACATTCTCGTGGGGGTGAGACATGATTTAACAGATCAATTTCACACTTACTAAAGGATGCTCCATTCTGATAGGTGTAATTGCGTGCAGATAAACTACTCGTCTGTTATTTCCGTGCAGTCTGAAAACTCTGTCTGTCAACATATAATACCGGTCGTGATGTGGAGTTACCGCTAGGTAGGGAGATGATGGTTTGAATGTAACTAACAAGTTATTTACTAATGCTGGTATTGAAATTTAGTTGAAGAGGGCAAAACCTTCTATTCTTAAAAGTGGTAGTATTAGTCGGAATATCACAAAGTAAGTAAAGTAAGTTGTTTCTTATTTTTGCAAGTTTCTTCCTTAGTTGATGTGGAAATAGTAACTGTGGCCCGATTTTCCCGTGATGGGTGTCAGAAGCGACATCATAAATTGGTAATTGGACTTTTCTAGGATTCGTTGAAATGAGTTTGATGTGAATCGAAAGCGATGTTAACATATGTAGCACTTTGTTTTGATAGGCTCCGGTCCCATAATCATTGATGCGATTAACAATCTGGGTAATTGTTCAGTAACTACTTCATCGGTTTTGATTATGTTTGGTGCTGAGTCAATTATTGAAGTATAATTTGTTAGTACATTTAGCAAATGGTCTTCGTTTTCCTTGACATTATTAATTGATTTGAGCATTTTCTTTGCGTATTCTGAATCAAGTAGTCCAAATAACGTATTTTCGACATTGTCCACGATGTTGAAGGCTCCTCTTCTGTTTCCATCTGAAATTTCAAAGCTTTTGTAAAAAATTTTAAATTTAATCTCAACTCCACTTCATCTCGTCTGGCTCGCATCAATGCAAAACCAGAAAACCCTCATTTGGATGGTTCTTTCGCTGTTGTATAGAGTGTGATCCCCCATTGCTAATAGGAGAATAATTTGGTTCTATGGTGGTGGTGGGGGAGGAGGAGGAGGAGTAGTAACTTCGTAACGCGTGGACCGACTTCGATGATTCCTTTTCTGTTCCGTAGAGTATGTTTCCTTATTGATACCATGAGAACAAAAATTTTAGGGAAATGGAGGTGGGGTAGGGGGTTAAACTTAACTTTTTAACGCGTGGGTCGATTTGGATGGTTCTTTCTTCGTTGTATAGAGTAGAGGACACTAAAAAGTGAAAAATAAAATAGTTTTTAAAAAAAAGTTGAACCGACTTCACAAAAAGCACTAAAAAGCATAAAATAATTTTTAATTTTATATCTATTACGACATTTTGAAGTCGGTGCAAATTAAACAAATAAAACAACTACAGTACCACAATTGATGATAAAAATACTGCCTGAACGTTTCAGGTCACGGGATCATAACAAAGGACGATTAAGTACTTTTGTTGTAGTTTGGTTTGTTTGATTTGCACCGACTTCAAAATGTCATAATAGATATAAAATTATTTTATGCTTTTCAGCGTTTTTTGTGAAGTCGGTTCAACTTTTTTTCAAAAACTATTTTATGGTAAATATGAATGGGTCAATATTTACACTTATGCGTGTCAATTTTGAATTTAATTAAACCATATGCCTAAGTTTTCAAAATCAGTTTTGACTCTCAAGAACATTTGTTTTGGTCTATTCCACTCATGTATTGGAGACGGAGTTAGATCAATTGGTTGAGTGGCACGATCACCACGCCATGATTCCTGGATTCGAGCCTTGGCCTCCCCGTGAGTTTTTAATTAAAAATTAAAAATCCACTCGGTCTCTGGGCTTTGGCGACATCATAAAAAAATTCCTTACTGGTCACAGGAAAATCCTTGAAGAATGCAAGGATAATCTTTAAATCAACTCAATTTTAGATGCCATGCCAAAAAACAAACAATTTTGATACACCATTCAAGTTGATCATGGAAAGCAGAGAATATTAGCGCAACAGCAGCCACATCTTTGAGATCTCTGGTTTGGTACACGGATGGCTCCAAGAGGGATGACAGAACGGGCGTCAGACTAAGGCTGTACAAGTCGCTCGGATCTGCACCAGCCATCTTTCAAACAGCAACTCTGCGCACGTAAGATTACTCAAAGAGGTATACGCGGTGCCAAAATATACATAACGTCTGATAGTTAAGTGGCACTCACTACTTTATAGTCTTACATATTTTTAGTTTAGAATTGGCTAGGACTGTCTCAACACACTCAAAGAACTGGCCCAGGGCAACAGCATCACGTTGGCTTGGTTACCAGGACACGAGGGCGTTGAAGGCAATGAAATGGCGTATCGCCTAGCAAAAAAAAAAGGCGTGGATATTCAGTCCACGGGACCTGACCCGTTTTGTAGCTACTCGAAAAGCCAGGTTGCAATGCGCACCAGGTCATGGGAGGACAAATATAAGCAATCACACTGGATAAACACTCCAAAATTAAGACAAGCAAAGAGGTTCATACCCTACTCAAAACTGAAAATGCAAGCGCAGCTCTCACTCAACAGACCAGACTTAAGGCTTATATAAGGATTTCTCACTGTCAGTCACTGCACCCTAGGCTACCACCTAAAAAAAATAGGGATAACTGAGGAAGACACCAGCCGCTTCTGTTTGGAAGAAGAGGAGGCAGCTGAACACATCATCTCTCACTGTGAGGCCTTTGGCCATATCAGGCTCAGACATCTCGGTGAGACTTTCGCATCACCGTTAGGCATAGGTAAGGCAGCCCCCAGAAATTTAAGGTCTAATTAAAGAACTGAAGTTTGATTGGGTGGCTTAAGTTTAAAATAGGATAATGTCACAAAAGATCAACTTGGTCGAAGTTTAGTCAGGGTGATTACATCCTTAGATCCACACCTAATAATAGTTCATAGGGCATGGGGTGAGAGAAGAACTTCATCCGATTCGACGACAAAGATTGTAAGTGTACCTACATTTTAAGGTGGATTCCGAACCGCAGACAACGCCTAATGGTTTTTCATCCTAATCTGCTGACAACAACTATGTAGCGCTGCCGAATTACATCATCCTTTCCACCACTGACAGGGAGCGTAATTATTATTACTTTCTAATTGCAATTTCTCAATGGCTATCAGAAATAAAACTAATAAATGAATGAATTTAACTCTATAAAATATTATTAATTATGGATATATTGGATTGGTTGGTTTTCGAAGGGGGAAAGATGCGTGTCTTCCTTGCACTGAGGCCTTTAGTGGCCCGTTGTACGCCCCTTGCCCGGCAGCGTACCCTAAAGTCCACTGTCAAGCCAACTAATCCTCGTAACGAATTGGATAATTCGATTATACCCTGATTTCTTCACTTCTGCTTGGCCGAGAACGTGTAATACGGTCTCGCCTTCTTCCCCCACATCCCCTGTATAGACTAGTATTCGCCCTTCCAATTTTTATGGCATGCGCAATTAGTCTTGCATGTCCTGTCACAAGGCCAACAAGAAGTTTCAGTTTGGCTTTGTTAAGCTTTTCAGATTCATGTGCATTGAGAGTTCCCCAAAACGGCTTTGTGTGTCTGGCGATATCGGATCCATGGTTTCTTTTTTAATTTCCTGGATGGGTATGCTCAGGTTGAGCATTATTGGAGTGTCCTCATTTGCGCCTCTTAGCGCCAGATCATTTGCTTTTTCATTTCCTGGGATGCCACAGTGCCCCGGCACGCATATTAGGGTGACATCGTTTTGTCTCCCTAGCTCCGTTAAGAGTCTGTTTACATCCCTCTATCCTTTTTTGATTTTACCTCGGCGTTAGTTAGAGATTTGATGGACGCCTGGCTATCCGTGCATATTGCAATCCTAGAGGATCTTACTCCCCGTTCTATTAGCTGTTTAGCTCCTTTTCTCTATCGCTGAGATTTCACATTGAAGAACCGAGGGGGAGTCGTTTACCCCTCCCCATAACTCCAGGTTAAGTTCCTCGCACGATATTCCAAAACCACAGCCACGCTCGCATTTTGAGCCGTCTGTGTAAATCGCTAAAATGTTTTCCTAATCACCCTATTGTTGATCCATTCACTCTAAATTTGGGTTACCGGTTTTGAAATCCCAGCAATCTTCTTCCTCAAACAGTCTCTTGATCGTATTACCATTACATACTCGGTCGATCTTTTCATGTTGGGTTTGCATTCCCCTTACCTTCCACAGTTTATTCATACGTAATCATATAGCCGAGTTAAGTGCCACTTGTTTAACATAGACTTCTAGTTTAGTAATATTTAGAATGACCTCCAAGGCCTTGTCGGTGTTGACCTGGTAGCCCCCATTATGCCTAAACAGCACATACGTTGGGCCTGGTCCATAATCTTCTGATTTCTGACCACCTCCATCGCTTTCCACCAGACTATCGCTCCATGAGTTATCATGGGTCTGATTACACATGTGTATATCCAGAAAGCTCTTACCGCTTTGTTTTTCTTCTCATGTAGGTGCTTCGCCCAATTTAGTTTCCCGTCCATCAGCACACCTAGAAATTTGTCCTTATTCTTTAAGTTTAATCTCGTGTTTCCGATGCACTGGGGGAACTATCTTTCGTCATTTGTGTCTTTTGGTGAAGCAGCAGAGTTCAGTTTTATTTGAGTAAGTATCCAAAATTTTCTGTAAACTTACCTCTGACTACAATCGCTAGGTCGTCCGCATAACAAGTTACGTAGAGACCTTTCTCCGATAGGGTTTCAAGAAGTTCATCAATCACTATCAGCCGCAGGAAGGGTGAAAGAATCCCTGGATTCGTTATTTAGAATTTTGTCTTCGAATTAATAAT
Organism: Leptarthrus brevirostris; assembly: GCA_964036015.1. Lineage (NCBI taxonomy): Eukaryota > Metazoa > Arthropoda > Insecta > Diptera > Asilidae > Leptarthrus > Leptarthrus brevirostris. Next base: position 32,324,951 of record OZ038374.1, on the reverse strand, counting down.
CAGGAATCCTTTAAAAAACCCCTTTGATGGAGTAATTATTAAAAACACAAAAAAAAAATAAAGTGAAACCTAGGCTTTTATTTATAAAAATAATAAGCAATTCTGTTTAACAGCAAAATCAATAAGGAACATTAAATAAGCTGATTTGAAAAATTGTAAAAAGAAATAATAAAAACCAAAGAACACATAAGGTTTTACAAAGTATAAACGTCCAAACTACTAACAATTATATATTAAGTACTAGAACTGTAGCTTCTTAGGTAAGGAAGCGCCTTCCAAAGCATCAATCAATTTCCTCTTCAGACTAGGCTTCTCTTCTGCTATTTTTTGAGTCAGTGTTGTAGGCATTGGCAATTTTGGACCAACAGTTGGAGCCGGCTTGTTTGAGAAATAAGGCATATCAAGAGCCTCAGTACATGTACATCTGTTTAAAGGACAGAGGGCTAGAAGTTTTTCAGCTAGTTGAATAAGATCATCGGACGCGGCAGTAAAGATATGTTGTAATGGAGTGCCTGGAAATTGTTTAAATTGCATAAAATCGGGAAGAAGTTTCATTCCAGGCCAATTTTCTTCATTAGGTGTTCCAAGTGCTTGAAATATTTTTGTAAGCTGATCTAAATCACTTTCACCAGGTAAAAATGGAACTCGAAGTAAGAGTTCTGCCAAAATACATCCAACAGCCCATATATCTATACCAGTGCTGTATTGGCGGGCTCCAAAGAGAAGCTCTGGAGCACGATACCACCTTGTTACTACTTGGTGCGTATATATTCTACTTGGGGACCCAAAGAACTTGGCTAAGCCGAAATCACCAATTTTGAGAACTCCATTAAAATTAACCAGAAGATTATTAGGTTTAAGATCTCTGTGCAAAATCCAGTTTAAATGAAGGTACTCCAGCCCTGGAAATAAAGATATGATAGAAATTTATTGAGAGTTATATTACCAAACTAACCTTGAAGTGTCATAATCATGTAAGCTTTTATATTGCCCGGCGATAATACTATCTTAGGGTCTTTAATTATATTTTCCAGATCAGTGTCCATAAAGTCGAACACCAGTGACACGTTCGACTTATGACCAAACACATCTAATAAACCTATTACATTTTCGTGTTGCAGTTCATGAAGAAGTTTTATTTCTCGTAGAGCAGTTCTGTTTATTCCGTCCTGAGCTTCTTCACGGCTGCCAATTTTTATCTTCTTCACAGCAACGATTTTATCCGTTACTACATCCCTGGCTTTGTAAACTGTAGCGAACTAAACAAATTTTATAAAAATGTGCTTGAAGAAAGCATTTATTGAATATACCTGCCCTTCTCCCAAGAAGTCTATTTTCTCATATCTAGTTAACTTTGCTTCCATAATTAAGAAATTTACTTATTTATAATAAATTCTGAACCTAATCGACTAATCAGACTTTTGTAAGGGAAGAAATGTCAAACATAAATCGTGTGTAAACATACAAATCGCATTCAACATTTAGCATAGATTTATGAAGAAGAGAAAATGTCAATTTTGACTGCTTTTGACAATCCAATAAAGTCCACGTTTTCTATGTTTTCGTTTTCATTAAAATACTTAACTGACCGGTTTTAGTATGTGGCCCCGTTTTGGGATTAAAATTGGTAATAGCACGTTATGTGTTGCTTCAGCAAAGGTAGATAAATCGTATTATTCAAAAGAAGACATATAGGAACTTTTTATTTCTTAGCAGGACAATAAACTAGATGTAATTGCAAACAAACATGGGGACCGAGTTTCCCAAGCGTGCTTGCTTATGGATGGTGACGAAATTGAAATTGGTCTGACTGCAAAGCAGAAAATGTCGTCAAAGGCACCAGCGACAATATGCAACAACTTTCAACTTTTCCGTGATGACCTAACCGAGGAAGAAATTCTAAATGCTAAACAGCATGTTTCGTGCAGTTATAATCAGGAATCTGCGAAATATGAGCTACAGCTTCAAGGGGAATATCCGCCAAAAGAGCTGTCCTCTTATCAAGTGTGCGTTGAATTTTTAAAAGGGAGTTTTGGTTAGTAATTAATGTTTTAATATCTAATTTTTGATAAATAATTTGCATTAACTTTAGAACTTGCTAAGCAATGTCACATCTCGGAAGATCGACCAGTAGCAGTTCTTTCAATACCACATTATTATCCTCCCATATGCTGGGAAAGATTAGCTAGAGCAGCTGAAGATGCTGGTTTTACTGTTGCCCAAGTAATAGCAGAACCAACCGCAGCTGTTCTGGCTTACGAGTTAGGTGAAACAGTAGAGACCACAAAGCAGGTGCTCTCCATAAAAACTGGAGGATTGCTAACTAGCTTTACTTTATTTGAAGTTGGCAATGGCCTGTATTCGATTTTAAAATCTGCTGGTCCATTCTACATTGGGGGGAAACAATTTACTGATGCACTTATTAATTTTATAGGTAATTTATTTTAATTTTGTTTTGTTTTATTTTTATTATTTCAAACTCATTAAGGCGAAGAGTTTTGTAAGAAGTATGGACTGGAACCTCACAAGAGTTCTCGCTCTTTAGCTAAGCTTAGAACAGCAGCGGATAATTGCAAACAAATTTTAACAACCTTAGCCTCTACGCAAGTATATGTGGATTCCCTGATGGATGGAATTGATTTCAATATTCAGGTTTCTCGGGCGCGATTTGAGAATTTGATTCAGCCTGTTCTAAACGAATTTGTTAGCGTTATGACAAACGCACTTGAGACATTGGGCGTAGAAGGAAAAGATATAAATGAGGTACATTTGCCAATATTATTTTAATCGGAAAATTTTAATGCTGGAGTTTTTTTTCAGATTGTTTTAATCGGAGCAACTATGAAAATTCCTCGTCTCCAAAGCGTAATTTCTGGATATTTTCCTGAAGCAAAATTAAACAATAGCTTCCCTCCTGATGAAGTAGTGGCTATTGGATGCGCGAGACAATCTCTTTATGTCGATCCTGAAGCTCAAGAATTATCTGCTGATAAAAAATGCACTTGTACGCAAAATGATATTTACATTTGGCACGAAAATAATACGAATAAGCAATTACTTCTCAAAAAGGGGTCCCTGTTACCTAGTCAAATTGCAATTAATGTAGAAAGATCTCCTGAAGACATTAAGAATAAAGAAAAAGGAAATGAGGGGAATACTATAGAAGAAGAAACAATATTCCACGTAGATGGTGCACAAGATCAAGTAGTTGACATTCAATTGACCCTAAAGTCAGGTGCTATGCGGGACACTTTTCCTATAAATGCTAAAATTGAGGAACAAGATGGTCGGCCCTTAATAAAGATATCCTGTACGTAAAACAAGATAAGTTTGCGGAATTCTATTTGTCTTTATTTGACTTAAATAAATTACTAATTTGATAAATGTGTTTTGCGAAGGCAAGTTCAAGGCATTTAAACGTTTTTGTTGTGTAGCTTACGTAAGTTTTTTTAATGTAAGTTTGCAAAAATATGTCACTGATGCAAAAAGATAAATTAACTGTAGTTGTCTTTGGGATATAAATGAAGATTAACAAAAATTGGATAACATTTTTTATAATTGCACGTTTAACTTGCGTTGGGAGCGACAAAGAAAAAATATTTCATTTCCATACCGTACAAAGTTTTATGTATCTATACTTACATTGAAGTGTACTTCCAAAATTACAATTTCTTAATAATTTTCATTGATGTAATTTTAAAAGCAACAATTTCAGACAAATCATGATTAGAAGCTTTGCATTTAAATCTGCGTTAAGAAGGAGAAGAAATTTTTAAAATGTAGCCAAAAGAGCCTGTTCACATGAGGCAGGAGCGCGGGCCATTGCAGCTCGCTTCGCATTACGTATGTTAACATTTGCGCTTTCACTAAGAATAAAAGTATCTGACGGGTGACTGGGGTCCTCATTTGTCATCCAGTCACTGCTTCACCTATAAAATAAACATCATGTTTTCGCTTATAATTATCTCGTCCTTGTATTTTCTCCAGAGAAAAGAGATTACAACACTGTTTCTCCCTAAAAATTGGAATAATCTAGGTTATTTCAACCGACAAGCTATCGATCCTCACAAATTTGTTCAGCTACTAAAATGAGTGAAAATCAAATTATCACCAAGTGATTAATAAATTCGACGGTTGCGAGGTAAACTGAAGTACCTTTTCACCGGGAAAATAATCTAAAGTATATTTCGGCAGACAATACAATATCCAGTAACTGGATTTTAATGCCTTTAATAACGCGACGTATAAAATAAAATTAAAACACATTCTGGAATTTAAACATTTGATAAATTACATAATATAAATTGTAAAGCTCAGCTGTGGCAAAATGCCAAATATTTATATCAGTTTAGGATTTTTCAGATCTCTTTAAATCTTCTTAAACATCGCCATCAAAATCAGTTTTATTGCCCACTGAGACGGTACTTCAGTCTACCTCGGAACCGTCGAATTGTCTAATCGAAGGAATACCTACAAATGTGCGCGCGCACACACTTGTTTAATTATCAATGTGAATCTGTGCTTTGTGTTGTACCATAAACGAAGGAGTAACTAGTTATTCCTTCGTTTATGGTTATACACACAATTTGGCTACTGGGCAGAAATTGCAGACTGGTTCTTGTTCTAGTTACAAGCTCCTGTGCGTTTTTGTATAACAAGTTACGATCTGAGCTTCTTGGGATGCGAGACTGTTTCTAAATATCGGAAAATGCATTGCAGTTCTTCGCCGTTGAAGGGTCTTTATAGTTATTCCTTCGTTTATGCTTAAAGCAACCAATCAAACATTTAGTGAAGCGCTTTTGTGCGACTGCAGAAGTTCTGCGCTGTCGCGCGTGTTTTTTGCCCCAATGTGTAAATCTTTAAAGATGCATCTATCTACTGAGCAATTAAAAAAATGCCAGCTGCAACAAATATTTCTATACACAAGAAGTGAAATCATCAACTCTCTTTGCACATTTTCAAAGTTGCTTTGAGTTTCATTTTACGGCTCCCGTTTTGTTGCGTTCTAGCTCGAACTCGTCAACCCAAAACGAGTTTTATAATGTCAATATGTCATTCCTAGACGTGAAACACATCTTTTTCGCGGTCCATAAACGATTTTAAAGGATCACATTCAAGGATTCGAAAGAATTATGGCTTTAAAAGCCATTTTACAACTGAGCTGAACGACTTTTTCCTCGGCGTTACAGCTCCGTTCTACTGTATCATCAGCACAATATAGCACTAAGATTAAGCAAAGCCGTCCGAATTCCTTGATTTGATTACGCAACATAACCAAGCCCCAGAAGTTTAATTGCTCGATTAAGCAAAGGTATGTTTGAAATGTTTTGCGACGATATAAAGCTCAATTTTGTCCAATGCTAATGTAATGTAATTGAAAATAATTTCATTTTTCGTTGTAAAAACGGTTTCAATTTGTCAGAAATTTTGCAAATTGACTGTTGGTACTTTTTTTTTAAAGATGAATCAAGGCCATTCTACATCCAAAAGTTCGGCTTGGTCGTGGGCTTTGACTACGTGTTAAATGAATTGTTCTTCTACATCCCGGCTTGGTCGTGGGCGTCGGCGTGGTCGTCAGTTCCAGCTTTGAGAAATTTCAAAGCTGACGCTGAAAAAACAGGCGAGCCAACTTATTGACCCAAATCAATGTTACCAATTCCTTCACTTGAAAATTGTTTTGACAAGTATTTCATTTAAAAAAAAGTAAAAATTGAGAATTATGTCTATATTTTCCATATTATTACTATACTTTCACAAATAAACGAATTTCAAACACAAAATGAAGTGACTTTAAATGACGTTCCAATCATATGTTTCCTGTCAAAAATCACGCTGAACTTTTCCAATGTAGAAATATGAGCGTTGAATTGAGCTGTGAAGCCCACGACCACGCCGACGACCAAGCCGAACTTTTGGATGTAGAATGGCCTTCAGACCGTAAAGTTCACGCCCAGAACCAATTCTAGGAGTGAATAGATATAGAAGAAAAATGCATTTAAGGGGTCTAGAATTTTCAAAAAATTGAATTTCTTTTAATACTTCGAAAGTATAGTCTTTCGAGAATATACTGTTAAATTTTTATAATGATATTGACGGTATTTTAGTTTCTACGGCTTTTATAGCAGATAGCGAACGGTTGGCCGTCAAAAATAATTTTTTTCTGTTTTGCTGGTTCTGGCGATAGCTGCACTTAAAGAAGGTATATAGAGAAAGTACCGCCAATATGGCCCAGGTTCGTTAAACTGCACGAAGAATCTTCCCTCATCCGGTTTTTTTAAAGTTGGCTGCTCTACCCTTAAATTAAGTATGGCGCAGTGCTGTGGTACAACATTTACGTGAAAGCACGAAAAACTCAACTAATTACATGGTAAATGTCACTATGACGGTTCTAAATTTAATGTTTAACATTAAAATTAATTAACTTACACTTATTGCACGATAATTCTTCGATGTAATCGATTCAGTCTTTTCAATGTAATTCGCGCGCGCACTTTACCGAGAGGAAAATAAACTTTCGCGCCATTTGTCATTTGACAGCAAATTTGTAAATGTACATGGTGCGCGAAAGGGCACGAAAAATAGCGGAAATAGTGACCATATGGGAGGGAAGAAGTTTTTGTTTTCTTAATTTGGTATATCGAATTGGCAGTACTTTCTCTGTATACCTTCTTTAGTTGAGTGGTTTATTATTTACCCTTAAACTAGGTCGTCTGTCGTATTTGTAAATATTTTCTAAATCATTAATGCTCTGCTAAAATGATGGGTGTATTTCTTATTCTTTATTCATTCCGTGGAAGGAATAGAAGGAACAGCATGCGCGCCAGAATAAACGGAATAGAAGCAATATGTAATCACAAAGGAATATTCCTTCCAATTGAAAGTTGAAGTCAGGTTAAAGCAATTATTCAATAAACAATTTTTGAGGTTTCAGTTCTTTATATTATTTAAAATGAACGCAAAAGACATAATCCAACAATAAATTGTGTATTTATTTACAATTATGACTTTCATTTCCTTCCCTTTTGATACTAAATTGTTTTTTGACAGTTTTATTCCGTTTGTTCCATCTACAACTTCGGTACAAAAAGAACGCATTCTGAACGCGCCGGTGCTAATAAAAAAACACGGAAAATTAGGAATAGAATATTCCGAACGAATAAAGAAACACATTAGGCGCGTTCCGCTCATTCGGAATGAATAAAGAAATGCACCCATATAAATGTTGCATAGTTGTTCTTAATGAATGTATAAAAGGCTCTGCCGGTGAATGTGGCCATGGCAGCATTACCATATAACACATTGACATCAAAAGTTTTCAGAAGAACCGCCATGGCGGGACGATCGCAGTGTGGTCTTTTCCCTTCGAGCGCCATTGGGATTGGTGTGGAAAGTTTCTTTAAAGAAGAAAAAGTGAGATTTTTATATATTTATTAATAATGAGGATATATTGTTATTCGTAGGAGTTTAAGGTTTTTAGATTGATTTATATATTTCGTGAAAAATGTGTTAAGAATGCAATTGAATTGTCAAATTGTGGTTATGATAATGGATTACACGTGTTTTTAGTTATTAAATTTATTTGTTTTAAAGCAAAAGTCCTTAACTAAAACTATGCAAGTGCGGTTAAGCATTGCATGGGATTCAAGGGGACGACAGAAATGTACTTTATATCCTCTTAAGCTCGTGGAAAATACCACAGACCTTAATAAAATTAAAAAGTTACATCAAAAATGTCTAAAAAGTAGTTTTATATTGATTGATATTAATAAATTGTTTATCTTTGATCTAAATTTCAGCAAAATGGCTGAGGTTGAAACGTTGGAGAATTACGATGAACAACCTGAGGTTGAACCAGTAATGTTAATGGACACAGCTCCCATTCCGCAACCTGCAGAACTTCCAGATATAAAACTCTTTGGAAAATGGAGTTGTGACGATGTGACAGTGAATGATATTTCCCTGCAGGATTATATTGCTGTCAAGGAAAAGTATGCTAGATATTTACCGCATTCCGCAGGTCGTTATGCCGCTAAACGATTCCGTAAGGCACAATGTCCTATTGTTGAACGTTTAACGAATTCACTGATGATGAAGGGCAGAAACAATGGAAAGAAATTGATGGCAGTTCGCATTGTCAAGCATTCGTTTGAAATTATTCATTTGCTGACTGGAGAAAATCCTCTTCAGGTGAGTACGTACACAATATTTATTTCATACTTTGTCCCACGCTAAACTTTTCCTGTGATTTACAGCAGAAAAAGGTAGAGTGCGGACTATATTAACGGTGCTGCAATACTAAGTATTTCCTTTCATCGCAATAAAAAGAAATAGTTTGCGTACTCACATTATGTCGGTATGCAAGATTTAATTAATCATCACTTATAGCCTGTCTAAATTATAGATAATCTCAATGCTAAGTTTTAATAGAATTAGAGATACATTTTTTTCACTGTGAAGTAGAATTTCATTTAAAACGGCTTCAATAAATTTTATAGTTTCCTCTGAAAATTAGGACATCTGAAGATGTATAGCTGAGGTATGTTATTATTTGCTGGCCGTTAATATTTCATCATTGATTCTTGTAGAACTCGATCAGATAAACAAAAAATAAGATATAAAAAATGTCGGTATCGATAATCGAAATTATTAAATAACGCAGTCGTTTTTTGCGTCACGCGTGTACGTGTAAAAGCGCGTGTACACGAACCAATCAGAGCTACACGAGAGTATAGCGTGTACACGAACTTACACAAAAGTACACGCGATGTAAAAAAGGCAGTGTCTATTCGCATCGTCCGTGGCCGTGTACTGAACTTTTACACGTAGTACATGGAATCAGGCGTTCCGTCACGCGCGACGCAAATAATCACTAAGTTACGGTTGAGTTTCACGATCACTACGCAATGGTGAGTTTTTTTAATTAAAAATCCATTGCGTCTCTGGGCTGTTGTCTAGTTTAAATTCTAAAAGAAGACATCTAAGTTCCCTAATTATCTTGCGGCCAAAGCTAACGCACTAGGCGTCGTCTACATCATAAAAAACAAATCGTGAGAATTGCAGTGTTTTTGAATTTTACAAGAGCAAAGTATATTTGTTCGCTTCCTTCTTCGACTTCCATAGAACGTAGAGGTTTTTCATGTTAATTTAAAGGGTTTTATAACCTCCCATTAGATTCTCTAATGTTACCGAAATTACATTAGTTTAAAGCAATTTATTTGTTATTTAGTTGACTATCCAGAATTCATGCGATAGCCATTTGATTGAGAGGGAAGTAGTTTAACTCTTTGCCAAGCACAAGGTTAGTAAATTTTTATTTCTATTTAAATAAAACTGAGTGACTTAAAGGTATTTAGATAAGAATTAGAAAAATGGTATCAAAAGAGTTTTGACATAATGGTCTGCATGTGTACGAGCCAAAAAAAAGCCCTGATGTGATGTTTTTATCAGACGAAACGCGTAGGCTGCATTCATTTTTGTTTTTTCAAAGATGCCAAAAAAATCCATTAATATATTTGTTGGAAACAAGATAGAAAAAATATGAAAGATTGAAAGTAGTAAGGGGGAATTAACTTGTTTTGAGATAATGCAAGTTTAACATGTTCACTTATAGTGTCGTAATTCATTCTGCCTTTGTTATTAAAGATATTTTAAAAGCTTATATCTAATCTGCGTTCTTTTAACTCAAAAAATACCATCTATGTTCAAATTTGAAGTATATAAATTTCTACTAGTTAGAGATGGGAACCGAATCGATACTTGGCATTGCAATATATCCGCATCTTTCGGTACTTAGATACAAATATACCGTTGAAAAAATATCGATACTCAAAAGTATTGGAACCATATGGATGAAAAATTAAAAAAGTCATATATGGTGTAGAAACTGCATTTGTTTTTTAAGCAGGAGGGGAAATCCATTTACGTACGGAGTGGTGGACTACCGGCTAAAACACCTTCTAGCCCAAGGACACCAGCCCGGGACCGTTTTCCACATTACTTCGGGCTGGGCCTTTTCGTTTAGGCCAAAGGGCTCCTAATGCGGCAACAACTTTATCGTTGAGAAATATCAAAATATGCATTTGATTGATAATCTTTTTCAAATGAAGACGCATCTCAGCGGATTATTTCATATATCCTTTTAGCAAATAAATAATTTGATATATCGCAAGAACAGCTAAAAAAGCAGATGAAATAATGAACAAATAAATTTCGATTTCAACAGAATATAAACTTTTTCAAATATAAACTTCATACAGATATTGAATTTGAATATACATAATATTATTTTACTTATATATTTATTAACATTCCTTTCTATTCGACGACGTTTCTTTTAATCGCAATTGAATGTGCATTAATGCACATGCATATACAATAACAGAAAATGTGTAACAATCACATTTTCTTTTAAAGTAGATATTATATGCATGTGCATTTATGCACATTCTATTGCGACTAGAAAGGAAAGTTAATGTTAAATCCAAATTTCTTTCAATAAACAGGAAATCTATTTTAAGCTTTTATATACTGCCACACGACTAGCGATTCAACCCATACACAAAATAATAAGACGGTGTGTGCTGTCAATACTTCGAGTATTGAACGAAAACGATCGACGATCGGTAGTATCGGGGGCTGAAAGTATCGATTACAATACCTCGAGGTATTGAAAAAAAAGGATCGATACTCCGGTATATCGATACAGTATCGCCCATCTCTACTACTAGTGGTGCTCTTAATTTCCAAACTTACCAAATTTCTGATATTAACTTTCTCATAGTGTCTCCTTCCTTCGAAATATATTGACCGACATTATTTTCATGTATGTTGTTTTCTCGGATATCAGATGATGTCTCTTTAAATTACTTGAATGATTTCGTATAATTGAATACACGGAATTGCCAATTGCACACCCGGATTTAAATCTTTTCAAACCTATTGTTTTCGGTTAAGACTTTACACAACAGATAAACTCGCTACTTACACTTTAGACACTTCGATCAGTACAAATGGAGATAATGAATTTCAAATACAAGGTGTTTGGAGAAAATCCAGCAAATTATCGAAAATTCCAATGTGAATATTTTCGCAAAAAATTGATTTTCAGCAAAATCCTGAAATAGGTTGTAAACATTTTTTCGAATGATTCTAAAATGTTAAGGTCAATTTGGTGTTTGGTTTGTAAAAGAATGATCCATGTATGTTAAATTACTTGAATGATTTCATTTAATTGAGTACGTAATCTATTTTTATTTTAAATTTGATACAATGCATATATATATAAGACGGTGTTCTTGTTGTGCTCCTGCTCACGTTTAATTTGTTTTGTTAAATTTATATTTGCTTATTCTTTTGTACTTACGATATACTAGTTCTTTATATGAACCATAAAAAATGTATGGTTTACGAAATATAATTTCCAAAAATGTGTGTAATTGGCATACTTCCTCTTATTTTCCTACAAACTATTAATTATAACGTACATATATTAAATTGTTATTTCTAAAAAATTTGGATTTAGGTATAACGTTTTGATTGACTTAAATGGATTAATTACAGTTTGACTGTGTTACTAGTAAGATGTATCCTACCATAACTCAATCAAACTGTAATAAATCCATTTAAGGGGAGGTTACCGTTCATAGGCATGAAAAATGCGTCAATTTTGGGATTTTTTTCGGGTATATAATGAAACGGCAGTTAATATAATTTATTTCCCCATAAATAAAGAATACATTAAAAAATTTTTATTAAAACAAAAATCCAAAAATCGCGGCTGTAGGTCCTATAAACTGAAGCCATGCACCGCGTGCAATTTTCTGCGCGGGGCGTTCACCTCCTTGTCAGCTAATGCGAAACAAAAACGGGTAAAAAATTATTAATTTACATGAAATTTGGGGGCCTTATCGTTTTTAAATTTTCTGGAAACCCCCTTTTATCAAAATGGCAGGTGAAAAAAGACGTACATAATATTTTCACTGTGTCCGAATAAAAAAAAATCGACTCGATAAGGCCTCCGAAATTAAATTTCCTTTACCGTTGAACAAATGGCAATTCAATCAATTCATCCGTTGAAGCTGTAGAGCGCCCCGCGCACTGAAAAATGCTGTAGTGGAAAAGGTTGTTTTGCCAGGTACACCCCCACTCCTCAGCTACCTGTTTTCCTGCCGCTCAATGCGCTGTAACTTCGAAACTACATCAGATTTTACAAAATCCTTTTAACTACATATACTAGACACTATAAGGATTCAAATTATGTACAAACAAAAAAATCGATTTTTTGAACATCATGAACGGTAACCTCCCCTTAAGTCAATCAAAACGTTATAAATCCAATTTTTTAGAAATAACTACTTATATACGACAAAATATTTCTTCACATACGAGTATTAATTATGTTCTCTCTAACCTGCTCATGAATACCAATCATTTTGACTGAGATCATCACTTACATTTACGACGGGATGTCATAGGATAGTAGCCAAAATACCTATGATTTCCCATCACTGATTACAAAATATGCAGTCTTCACCATTGAAAGAGAATATTTTGTTAAGACGTTTTTAAAATTTTTTGCTAAAGCCGGAATTTAACATTACAATGATTCATCGAAATAGTATACTGATTAAATAATTTATTGAACAATTAATTACAAAAAATGTCCCCTAAAATAAAAAATCACAGCAAAAAACCAACCTACACATTAAATTAAATGTTCTGATTCCACTTACTAATTGCAGCAATCTCGCTCTCAATAAAACATTGCGTGCTTTTCAGTACTTTTGTATGCTAAAAAATTGTTTGCTGCCTCACTTTCTGCATGATAATGTGAACGACTTTTTCATCGATGACAATTTGGTTATGTTTATTGATGTAGGCATAAATGAGATTTTCTTAATTCGAATAGTCGCTATTTAAACACTCAATAGTCAGCGGTAAATCAGTGTAGTAACATTTTTTTGTTAAACAATAGTTCGTTGCTACTACTTAAACTTTCGGTTTGATGAGACCAAAAAAACGGTAAACCATATTTCCTAAACGTTTTTTTCTAACTTTTAACGAGTCGGTTAGACTGAAGCTTTCAGTTGAGAACATTTTATATTTAGGTATATTGTAAGGATTAGTTCAAACAATATCGGATTCTGGTTATGTAGTGTCCTAAACAATTATTTGAATTAAGCCAATCCTTGGCAACGGATTGGCAGTGGTTATAATAGTATGAAAGTTCATCTTTTTTTAGTCGTTAAATATAAGTATGTGTTTATTTTAAAGTCCTTAACTAAATCTATGTGAATGTGATTAAGCATTGCATGGAATTCAAAAGGACGACAGAAATGTACTTGATATCCTCTTAAGCTCGTGGAAAATACCACAGACCTTAATAATATTAAAAAGTTACATATAAAGTGTAGAAAGTTTAGTTTGAGATTTTTTTTGAGAACCCATCAACCTAACATTAATTAAGCCGCTTATGAATCTATATCCTATAGATTAAGCTATTGTCTCAAAACAACTATAGGCGCAATTCCTCCTAAATAAAAAATTAAGATATCATTGCGTTATTATATCGTCTGTTAATAGTAATGCACAGTAAGTTAACTTTTCAATACTCAGATTTTTGCAAAGACAGGATAGTTGTTTTAATACTAGTGAAATGTGATAAGTCAAAATCAATATCTTTCAATATGCGGACATCAGTTACAAGTTTACAATAAAATAGTTTTTAAAAAAAAGTTGAACCGACTTTACACAAAGCGCTAAAAAGTATAAAATAATTTTTAATTTTATATCTATTACGACATTTTGAAGTTGGTGCAAATTAAACAAACAAAACTACCCAACCACAATTGAAGATAATACATAAAACTACCTCAACGTCTTAGCTCACGCGATCATAAGGAAGGACGATTAAATACTGTTGTTGTAGTTGTTTGATTCACACCGACTTCAAAATGTCGTAATAGATATAAAATTAAAAATTATGTTATGCTTTTTAGCGCTTTTTGTGAAGCCATTTTATTCGAACATTGTTTAAAAAAAATAGTCAGACGAATGGAAACCCTCGCCCAGGCATGGAAAGAATTATCTAGATTGTCCAAAAAGAAAATTCTGATTCATCTTTGGAAACGCAATGAAATTCTTTATATTGCTTATAACATAGGTGGATTTGACAATGAATAGCCAAGACCTGGAGGAATTGTTTCAAGCCTTACGAAGAAACCAATGTAAATTAAGATGCAGAAAATTATCTTGAGGATTCTCATTCCAATATTTCCGTGATTGGAGACAAGGTTTGGAGACTTAGCAATGAAATTAGAGTTTCATTTTATGGAGACTGATCCGTCGCTGTCACTTTTCAAAAAAATTTCCAAACTTGTTTCTTAACACTACGGAAAATAAAAGAGTGCCGTCCTCCATCAGCTATGAAAATGTTCTCAGTGATGGGCAGTTTCTACCTACTCGAAGAAAGAGAATTCGTATTTTGGGTGACGAGAGTGATCAAGAAATTTCTATTGATGGGATCCTCTACCCATTGAAGGTACTTTGTAGTGTCGTGGATTGAGTGGTTCTCCTTTTTGCCGACGTACAGTACTCATTCCATATAAGTTTATCATCATGTGAATAGACCAAATCCAAGTGATTTTGCTTGCAAAGTTTAATCTGAAAATTTGAATTGTTCTAAAGAAGAAGATCACAATATAAAGTCTATCTTTTCCTGTGTTTTATGGTATGAATTGGCTTATTGGCTAGCCTGTAGATTCTAAGATTATTTTCCAAAGCGCGCCTACGTACTGCACTGGGATCTGCTTAAATTAAGGATTTCACAAATTCATTTGAAGTTACAAAGAGTTGTTTATTTAGAGCATAAATTCTCCTGTCCATGTGACTCTGGATCTATTGATACTTACTATACCTTTTCGCGATTGAAATTTACGAATCGTCATTATCTCTTGAATTATTTTTGCTTTAAAAATGATATGAAACTTATTAAGCGTAAAGAAAGAGAAAAGTCAAGTGACAGATGTATGATTTCAGTCAATGAGATGAATCGCACTTGTGAACAATATTAACTTACTCCTATTCTGACATAAAAATGAGTCGGAGCAAAATATGAGTGTACTTTGGATTCACATCCGCAATCCAGTTTGAGGAAAGAAATTTAAAGTCAAGTGTGAGTTGGCTTATAAAGCATTGCATACAATTCAAAAGGACAACAGAAAAGTACTTAATACCCTCTTAAGATTGTGGAATATACCGCAGATATGCTATGCCACTTAGAATAGAGAACTAGAGGAATATCTTCAACACGGAGTTGGATCAATGCGTTGAGCGGCAAGACCACCATGCCATGGGTCCCGGGTTCGAGCCCAGATGACCGTGAGCTTTTATTAAGAAATTAAAAAATAATCCACTCCGCCTCTGGGCTGGTTTTCCTCACTTCCCTCACCCTAATTCCCTTCCGGCCAAAACCATGCTAACGCATCAAAGGGTTGTCCCCTAGGATTTGGCCACATCGTATAAGAAAAAAAAACGGTATGCTACAATTTAATTTTAATTGCTCTAAATAAAATATTTAAGCTACATATTAAATTTGACGTAATATTAGAGCTTAAATGAATCACAAATATTTTTTAATTGTTTTAATTTTATTTGAAATTTTCTATGGACGCTATTTTTTTATATTTCTTTGTATGCTTGTTTTTCTCATAACAACTATAAATTTTCTATTAATTTTAGACAATTTTACACATTCATTAAACATTTTGTTTTAATTTATTTCCAGACTCTTGTAAATGCCATCATTAATTCTGGACCACGTGAAGATTCTACACGTATTGGACGTGCTGGTACTGTTCGTCGTCAAGCTGTAGATGTTTCTCCACTTCGCCGTGTAAATCAGGTAAATTAATTCAACTATTTTCCATTATGTCCAGATTCCACATATTCTTTTTAAATCTATATTAACAAGAATTATTAATATTAATGGGACTATAGCAATTCCGTGATATCCATACCTTACTCATGATTTAAAATGTTTGGGGATGAATCATAGAAACATTAGCTTATTTCTTAAAGCTAGGAAACATTTCTGACGTTAATATCAATCTGCTTCAAACGCAAAGGTTTATTGAAAAATATTGAATAGTACTAAATTATTTTACTTTTGATTTATTTATAATTTATGATCAATTATAAATAAATCAAAAGTAATACAATTTAGTACGATGCAATATTTTTCAGTAAACCAGGCGTGAGACTGGGTAGTTTTTTTTCATCTAAATATGTAGTTTCCTAGCTAATTTATAAGTTACATATTATAAAAAATATATATTGTGCGCTTGGGAATTCTTTTTTATATTATTTTTTTTCTTTTTCTCTTTAGGCTATTTGGCTATTATGTACTGGAGCTCGTGAAGCCGCTTTCCGTAATATTAAGACAATTGCCGAATGTTTGGCTGATGAACTTATAAATGCCGCCAAGGTAAGATTATGATTTCCTTTTAAAATCTTATAAAAGTCCTTTAAAATGCTGCACACTGTTTATAATTGTGTTAGTTTCGCTTAAGGACAATATTAAATTGTTTTATCTATCCTAGCGTGAAGTTCTTTGGGTATTTCACTGCTCGCGAAACGTAAAACTACAAACTGTTTAGAGTAAACATGCGAATAATTTTAGGTCAGAATTGTTAACTGCTGTATGTTATTCTTTTAAGAATAATTAACATCAAAGTCACGGCTTAAAAATGAAAGTAAAATTGTTATTTCGGCCGAGGGTTGGATGAGATCATAAAATTTCATGTTAATTTCCTTTGTACCAGACCTTAGGGCGAACAACACTGACGGTTTTGAAAAATCAAATTTTTAATATTTCAAAAGTTTGAATTATGGAGAATATACTCCTGGAATATTAAAGTTATATTCGTGAAATAACGAAACTACATCGCTTTCTCGTGGGCCCGCTCTGTTTTATACATGCAAAAGACATAAATTGTACTCTTTAAACACGTTTTTCTCAAAATTATGTTTTCCCAACTGGTTGACAGTATATCTCGTCAATTTAAAGCGGATCAACTTCAATTTTCCATGTATATATTTTACATAGAAATCCTTTCAGTTGCGTGCGTGACCGTATTTTTAAATGTTTATTTACTATTTTTTCAGTCCAAAATAATTCTAATATTCAATAAAAAAATTTCTGAAACCTAGCTGAAAATATATATTTTTCAACCGCCCATCATCTACATTACTACGACTTATTAGTGAGCAATAAGTTTTTCAGACTTAAGGTATTTTTCAAATTTTTCTTTAAATATATAAAAACAACACAACAAAAATTATTATTTCGAAATTTGTCCACTGTCGTGGAAGTCATTATCAGTTAAAGTCGAGGTCCAACCCTATCATAACAATTCGACAAATTGCATGTCAACAAAGTCAAGGCCATAATTTTCAGCTCATGTTTTGTAAACTTAGATTTTTAACTCAACTACTCGGTTTTTGCGTGTTTTAGGTCCAGGCTTCATCTGAACAAAGGAAACTGCTGAATTTGTGGGGATTTGTTTTTTCAAGAATCGAAATCTTCGACTTTTGTTTGTAGTAACTTCACATTTCTATAGCCTACGTATTTTTCAATATATAAAGTATTATTAAAGTTTTACAATCACTTTAATGTAAAATTACTACTTTGATCTTGTGGCTGACTAACGGGTTTTTTCTTTAGACTCTTCAGTTATGAAAATTTAAAAATTACGTCCTTGTATATTTTTTTTATCTCTCGTAGAGCATTCAGTCACTCTTTTATCTTTCGATCATTTCACTACCCGTTGTGAACTGCATTTAAATTTGATTGGGGTTGATCTCGGTAAGGCGTGTAAGAATATTGACTTTAGCAACAGGAATCGAGGATAATTTTAATCATTGTCCCAGGAGAACCAACTAGATTTCACATAGCTTAGTAAGGTGAAAACTACAACTAGAATTTTAATAAAAAGTCCGAATGTCGATACTATTAAACAAATGACAAAATATTCTTGATTATATGGCATTGCTTATCCACAATCGTCTTATTCAATTTGTGGTATATTTTATTTTTTATCCTAAAATTATTCGCATCTTCTCTTTATATGTGTTTTAGTTTAAAAGTCTTGTCGTCGACTACTAACTTGAAAGAATTGTTGAATATCTTATGTTAGAAAGTCGTATGCAAGAACTAAATTTTAAACTAGAGCTATGTTAGTGGTCTATATGATGATATTCCAATGGTTTCGCATTTTTTAATGAAAAAATATGATTATACTTCCTTTGGCTATCTGATAAAAGATTTCAAATTTGATTTATTTAATTAAAATTAAAATGCATCAAAAATTATACTTACGCATAGATTTGTTTAATTCCAGGGATCATCTAATTCATATGCTATCAAGAAGAAGGACGAACTGGAACGTGTTGCCAAGTCCAATCGATAAATTATTATTTTTGTGTATTTGTACACTAAATAAATTTTAAAAAGTAAATGGATTTGTTAACTAACTCTATTTTATGACATTAAAGATTAGAAGAAAGAGATTTAAGCACAAAGAGCGAAATTAATGAGCAGATTACACTTGTTTTTCTTTCATTTATGTGGGAATCGGAGAAAAATTAGCAACCGAGAGATCGAGTCTTAAACCGAAGACCATGCGCATGATGCGCTATCACCCTGACCGCTACGCTACTAGCGCTGTTGATGATTCAAAAATTCTTTTTCACGGAGAAGCCTCGATCCTACATTTATATAACAAGATGAATTAGTTATATTGGCGCACTATAGCAATGCTTGGATACCCTTACTTATAGGCTTGAAGATGTATCATAGAGACATCAGTCTTTTTCTTAATACTATGAAACGGTTAATATAAATATGCTTCAAAAGCAAAGGTTTACTAAGAAATACTGCACCGTGCTAATTAGTTTTACCTTTGACTTATTTATTATCACGGAAACAAGAAGTTTATGTAAGGTTTATTATCGTGAGCATCATCTGGCCAGTTTTTGTCTTAATCGTTTCCTAGCTAATTTATGAATTACTGATCATAAAAATTATATTGTAGAATTCTTTTTCAGTACACTTTTTCTTTAGACTATGTAGTTGTTTGTATAGGAGCTCGTAAAGTCGCTTTCGCAACATTAAGTTTCCGCATGTCGAACTTAAAATTCCGCCAAGGTAAATATATAAGATTTCTTTTAAAATAATAAAAAAAGTCCTTTAAAATGCTGCACACTAATTATAATTGTGTTAGTTTCGCTTAAGGACAATATTAAGGTGTTTTATCTATCCTAGCGTGAAATTCTTTGGATATTTCATTGCTCGCGAAACGTAAAACTACAAATTGCTTAGAAAAAAGATATAATTTTCAATATGGCTGTATTGTAATTTGAAGGATTAGAATAAGTAGAATTAAAGAATGATAAACATTACTACTTTCGCATCCGCACGCTTCATGCAAGTATTCCTTTTCGTCGCGGGTGCGGACTTTTCATAATGTAATTAAAATTTGCATAAATAAAACATACAAATTATGTCAACTTTTGTTGACACATGTTTTTATATGTTAATACATGCGATTTAAAGATCCGCTCAAATTTAAAACTTTTCAATTCAACTTAATTCTATATCTATATTTATTATTTCTTTTTTCTCTCTCCTAAAATGCAACGCAACTTCTTCTATTGATTTCATGTGTCCATCCCTTAGGTCATGCTAAGACGACTGTGAGACTGAGGCACATCCTGGCTCGACCCATTGGGTATAACGCCAAAAAAACTTGAGATATTTTTATGTCTTGGGTATTTTGTTTTTAATCTTGTATTGAATCAATTTACAATCTGTCGTGTTGATTGTTACAATTTGAGAGAGTAGGAATAGGAGGATTTGAGTGGAAGGGATATGCTAGTACTTTTGAAAGTGGAGTGAATTATATAGATAAAGTACTTCAGTTTAATGTAGAATAATTTGCAATGTGTGATCCGCTGAAAATAAAATATTATAATTTAAAGGTCAATCAGTTTGACTTCCAGTATGAATAATTCTGATATTACGTTCGTTGGGTTCTCTTAGTAGTTGGTTGAGTGAGCAAGCTTCCTGCAATGAGTTGAATCTTTGTCTTATGTGATTATATTTGTTACGAAAAAGCATTATATGTTCCGTATCATTATACGTGTTACAATTAGAGCAATTTACTAGGTCGTTTTTTCCAATTAATTCGAAAAATTTCGCATCATAGTTATGCCCAGAGTAAAGCATATTTAGGAATCTTGTTTCTTTTGGTTTAAAGTCCCAGTATTTCCAATGTGGTTCTCGTAAATGTGGAAATAACCTATTGAAGAAAAAGGCTTTTGTCATGCTGATCCTGGAGAATTCCTCGGACCATTTAGTATTAATGTTTTCGTTTATGTTAAGCATGGCATCCGCGTAGGATATGTTACAGGGTGTAATCAAGAATTCAGCGCGTTGGAATTTTTATGCAGCGGTGTGTCAAAGTATTCAGCGCCGCTGGAAAAAATTGCAACTTGGTGTCAAAATTTGCAGCACAGTGACAGAATTGCCGGCAACTTCTGCAGCGCTCAAAAGGCGGTTGTTTTGGTGCAGCGCAAATGGATTGCTCCCTATTTTAAAGAAAACTTGTAAGCAAGCATAAATATAAAGTCTCTGCCGTTTTAATTTAATCATGTCGGACGATTTCAATTCGTAAGAAGTTTTCACCGAAATTTCTATATTCAGTCAAAAGCCACTTTAAAATTAACTTCTTTTTCTTTTTTCGTTCTGTCTCGCTGAAGACGTCACATAAGCCACACTCGTTTGTACTAGTGCCTTCCATAAGAAATGGTAGGGTAATATTATTAAAATATTCCATTTTAATATATACAAGAAGGAATATCTGGTTTGTACTCTGCAGTACGTTTAATCTTCTTCTTCTGCTTCTTGCTACGTTAGCAGCGACGAGTTCAAATTTGCAGTGACATTTTCAAAGCAGTGCGTTGCATTTGGGCAGCTTTGATGCGCAGCGCGCTGAATTCTTGATTACACCCACAGACTGTGGGTGTGCTTATTTGTAGCGCCTCTTTCGCTATTTTGTCGGATGTTTCATTTAGGGTTAGGCCTTTATGACCTGGTATCCATACTATCTTATATTGTTTTTGTGTATTGTTGATCTTTTGTCTAATCAGATGAGCATAGAAGTTTAGTTCGGGATTGTTCAATGCAGCTCAAGCCGCTTTACTATCCGTTAGTATTATGTACTTGTTCGAAGGAAGGGTTTCCGTAAAGTCTATGGCAAGCTCTATAGCTTTTAGTTCCCCAGAAGTTGAGGATCTGAGAAATTCGAATAGTTTGCTCTTATGTTCTAGACCCGGGTGTGTTACTACACTGATACCTGTAAGTGGGTACTTATAGGCCGCATCAGTCGCTAGCATTTGCCACTCAGATTGTAAGTCTAGGAATTCCAGGTATATTTGTTTGAGATGCTCCAAAGTGATGGACTCTTTCGTGTGACTGGCATTGGATAGTATGTCGTTTTTGACTGTTAGATTATAGGGAGAAGAACTCGAAATTTTACCGATCATCATAAGTATATCCATGTGTTGATTAACAATATAGGCATAGTTAGATATTCTAGTGCTTAAGGGAATTAGATCATCAATGTTAATCACATTAAGAGTTAATTCCTTCGCTATTTCTCTAGTTGTGAGCAGAGAGGCTCTATATTGTGGAGGAAGTTCTTCTGCCAGCATATATATATGTATAGGGGTGGTGTTTGTCAGGCCAAGACATGCTCTTAGTGCTGAGTTGTTAATCGCTTTTATTCTCCTCTCAATATATAAAGGTCTATTGGTGATAGTGGTTGAGATAAAGTCACATTTTGATCTTATTGTGGCTTTATAAATATTTAGTGCTAAGCTTTTTTTTATCGGCTAGATGTTGTTGGCTAATGTTTTAAGTGCATTGAAGTCGTTTCTGGTATTTATGTAGAGTTGATTTGTTAGACTAGACATGGTAAGGGAGGAGTTGAATGTCCTACCTATGAATTTTAGTTCTTTAGCGAAGGGGATGTGGATTCTTTTTAGATAAATATTTTTTGAGGTCATGATTCTGCATGCTATGGCTAAAAGGTTGACTTTTTCCTTATCGATTTTCAATGAGAGACCTTCAGCAATGTTTATGAAATGATCAAATGTAGATTGCAGTGAAAATATAGCTTTTTCATGTGTTTTGCCTTTGGCTATTAACATAAAATCATCAGCAAATTGGAATAGATTCACGTCAGTTGTAGTCACTGAATGGAGGGATGATGTATAAATATTGAAAAGTGTCGGGCTAAGTGAGCTTCCCTGTGGGATTCCGTCATTGATGTTGAGTGTGGAGTTTAGTAGCATTAGCGTTCTATTTTTAAGGAAGTTATATATCCAGTTTCTTAGTTCTGCTGGTATATTGAGTGCGGTTAGTATATTAATTAATTTGTGAATTGATACCGATTCAAAAGCGTTGGAAATATCAACTGATAATAGTATTGTTTTGTAGCCAAGTTGTTTGTTTTGAGCAATATTGTTCAGTATAGCATTTAGGCATTTACTAACTGATTTACCCTTCATGTACGCATAAGTATTTGTGGGTAGTAATTTATTTACTGTTATGAAGTTAGTTAATCTTATGTTGATTATTGAGTTTATACACTTTAGAGTAGTTGGGATAAGCGCAATTGGTCTGAAGTTCTTTAAGTTATCAGTTGATTTTCTAGGCTTTAGTATTGGAATTATTTTAATACAGTGGCCCGAAAAAGTATTCGTCTGATTGTCAGTTGCAAATTTAAATGTATGTAAGTGCAAGCAAAATATAATAGAATAAGCCGAAAATGTGAATGTCTAATAAATGTTTATTATCTGTCTTTTACATGTATAGAAGAAAAAAAATCATGTCCTTTCACATTCATAAAAAATAAACAAAATAAAAATCCGCATCCCATTTCTGCACCGAAAAAGTATTCGTCTTCTTCGTTCTGTTGCCTACAGTTATTAAAGAAAATGCATTTTTATGATATTTAAGAAAAAAAAAATAACTACCTAATATTTAGTAGGTCCTCCTTTTCTTTTAATAATTTCATTTAGTCTTCTGGGAATAGACTCAACTAGATTTTTTCTTATTTCCGGTGTGATATTCTTCCACTCTTCCTGTAATGCAACTCTTAAATCATTTTTGTTACGAATCACGCTATTTCTAATTTTCTTTTCAAGATAATCCCATAGATGTTCTATGGGATTAATGTCCGGAGACTGTGGGGGGAGTTTTCATCCACGAAGGAGTATTATAAAGGAGCCATAGTTTTGTGTTCAGTGCCGAATGCTTCGGGTCGTTGTCTTGGGTGAAAATGTAATCATCCGGTAAGCCCATTCTCTCAACACTTGGCTTTAGATGAGAATTTAATATATTTATATAGTCCTTGTGGTCCATAACAACCTGAAAATTATGCAAGTTGCCTACGCCATTGGCACTCATACAGCCCCAAACAAGTAGTGATCCTCCACCATGTTTTATAGTAGCACATAAATTCTTCTCCATTTCACAATTCTTTTTCCTCCATACTGTTCTCCTCCCATCCGACATAAAAATATTAAATTTGCTTTCATCAGTGAAAACAACTTTTTTCCAAAATTCAATACTGTGAAACGGGCTGTTCGTCCGGTAGTATCATCTGATACTACCTTTCCCACTTCTTTTTCAAGCTCAGCAGCTATCTTAGGTGCACTTAACCTTGGATCTTTTTTTATTTTCCTAATAATTTGCCGTTTTTCGCTCTCAGTTAATTTTTGCGGACGGCCAAGTCTCGGAGCATTTGCAAATTTCTTTGTTTTATTAAATATATATATAATGCTCTTAATAGTACTAACCGGTCTCTTCACATTATTACTAATTTCTTGATATTTATAACCATTTTTAAATAAATTTACGTTATTTTTTTATTTTTCTTATATGTATAGGGCAGATAATAAACATTTCTTTGTAATTAAAATTTTCGGCTTACTATATTACGTTATGTCTGCACTTACGTTTAAATTTGCAACTTACAGTCCGACGAATACTTTTTCGGGCCACTGTATATCTCGTGCTATTTGTAATTACATTTCTCCTCCAGAGGTCATTTAAGTAGTTCAATAGGTTTATAAGACAGTCAGGGTTTAGGTTCTTTAGTACAAAGAATGATATACCATCATCATGCCCTGGGGCCGAGAAGTTTGATTTTTTTTTAAGCACATCATTTAACTCCATTAGTGATAACGGGGTAGGAGTGACATTGTTAGCAAGTTTGTCTGTGATTGGAGGGAATTTGGACTGTCTGTTGCAGAATATATGTTTCAAGTAGTCGTGTGCATTTTGGTCGTTCCACTTCATCTGTCCGTCTTTACTATTGGTATTATTTTTAATACCTTTGTAAAGTTTGAAGAAGTTTCTCGGATTTAGTGTGCATAGTTCCTTGGTAAAGTTTTTAAAATGCAGTTTCTCAGCTTGAGTGATCATATTTTTGAGTAATTTACAAATAGCTAAATACTTATTCATTAAAATAGTCGAGGTATTTTTAACAAGCTGTGAAAAGGTGAGTTTCTTCCTATTGAAAAGTAGTTGCACTTCTTTGTTCCACCATGGCTTGGGGTTAAATTTGGGGTGAGGAGTTTTAAAGGAACATTCTTCAACAAGGTTTTCTAAAATTTTTGGACATTCCTCATTAGCGGGAAGTTCAGTGAGATTCTGAATTGAATTTACAAGTTTTCTCCTGCTAATATGTTTTTTTGAGCAAACAGTTTTTAGTTGATTAGTGATTTGTATTGTTATAGGGAAATGGTGTGAATTTCCAATTTGTTGTTGATGGGTTTTCATTTGAATGTTTCCTCTGTTCAATGAGGTGAAACATAAGTCAAGAGTTTAACCTTTCTTAATTTCAGTTAAGTTTTTGTAGTAGGTGCAGGAGTCAGGGGTAATAAGTGACAAGTTTGATGTCGTAAGAATATTGTTTAGAATGTTTCCTTTATAAGTGCTCGCCTCATTTTTGGTTATGTTGTTGTCCCATAATGCGTGTCTGGCATTGAAGTCCCCACACACAATGACATTGGTAAAAGTAGATAGATAGGTAAATAGTTTTTCACATTCCAATTTGAATATCTGAATTGAAAGATTTGTAAATGCATAAGCTGATGCAAGTATAAGATTGCTATCGTTTTGAAACTGTGTTATAACGCAAATCGAATGAAATTCTGTTATGTTTAATGTTATTTTTGATCGCAATTAGGCTTCCACCATAGCCGTCCTTACGATCACATCTAACTAAACTATAACCTAGTATCGAAGCATGTTGATTTTCTTTCAACCATGTTTCATTTATCATAATTATGTCAGGTTCATAACTGTTAAGAAAAAGTGCTAAACTATGTTTGTTTGCTTTTAGGCTTTGAATATTATAATGTAAGATCTTTATTTGTTTTTGTTTGCTCATCAGCTTGTGATATATGTGTGGTAGGTTTTATCTAGATTAGTTCGTTAGTGAGTTAGCTATGCTTTTATTGTTCTGAGTATCTCCCTTATTATCAGAAGATTTGTTTTCCTGTATTAGTTGTAGGTCAATGTTCGTGTCAAGAATTTTTATTTTATTTCTTAGTGTATTCATAAAGTTATTGTTTACATTTAGTTCTCCTGTTATATTTGATTTTAGTTGGTTCTTAACCCAGTTTATAATTTTTTCATACTCGCTTACTATGTTTGTATTGTTGTTTAGAGCTACGCCCGTTTTGTGCTCTTATTTATCCATTAGACTATTATAATACGCATTATAAGGGTTATCTCGAAGCACCTTAACCACCTTTGAGAAGGATTTGGTCTTTTTTAAGATAATTTTGTTTGCGTCTAGGTCAGGGTTTCTAATTTTTGTTGTTCTGTAATTGGGTATTGTGGAGAAAGCCGAGTCTATGTCAGATTCATTCAGTAAATTAAAAGAATTCTCTGTAAGTGGTACATAGTCATTTGTTTTTAAAATGTTATTAGCCTCTCTTCTATTTATGTTCTTGATTGCTATTAATTTTAAGATGTCTTTCTCCTTATCCTTGGCACTACAATCCTGACTGTCAGGGCGATGATTGGATTTGCAATTAATACAGTAGGGAGCACTTTTGCAAGTATCAGTAGAACAGTTTTCCTGTGAGCAATTTAGACATAAAACATTCGTAGTTTTGCATTGTATTTGTAGATGACCCCATCTCAAACACTTGTTACAAAACCTCGGTCTGGGCGTGTAGTACTCAACATTTCTGATGGCTCCATATATTGATATTTCAGTTGGGGTTCTGTTACCCTTGAACGATAATTTAACAATGGATGTCGGTAGCCTCTGCTCACCCTAACCTGTTTTGGTAAATCTTAACGCTTCAGTTATTTCAATTGGCGACTGTATGTATTCGGTTAGTTCTTCGTTAGTAATGTCCAGCGGTATTCCTTTGATAATTCCTTGTTTCCTGATGTAGGATTTAGGAATGAAAGCTATTAATTTATCAGAAAGTTTCCTTTCAAAAGACTCTTGGTGGAAGTTATTTAATTTTGAAAAAAGTTAAAACCACTTGTTTTACTTCCACACAATCGGAGTGGCAAAAATTTTGGGATGGTGATCGCTCAAAATTAAATAACTTCCACCAAGAGTCTTTTTATTGGTATTTTATGAAATTGATGGACTAAAAATCCTCTTCATAAAATTCGTACTTAGTTTTCAAACTGAGTTCTTATAGGAGTTGAGGTTTTGACCTTCCGTCATGGATTTCCGTGGTGGAAAGTAAGTACCACGCTGATGATGACCAGCTTACACTTTCAGGTCGAAACATCCATCAAAAATTTTGAGCGTTCATATTTTTGAGCGATCACCATCCCAAGATTTTTGCCACTCCGATTATGTGGAAGTAAAACAAGTGGTTTTACCTTTTTCAAAAAAAAAAAAAAATCGAAAGCTATTAAGTTGTGATCTACCAGATTTAGATCCAGTAGCGAATTTGCTGATGCAAAATCCTTGAAATATACTTAAACACTATTCGCATTGTGTTTTTTAATGGAGTAAACGTGTTTACATTTTAATTTGTTCAAAAGTTTGCCTATGCCTATATCCGATAGGCTAGCATTTACATGGTCGTTAATTACTGTTCTTTGCAACAATATCTAATACGGCCCCTTGTCATTTTGATCATATTTTAATATTTCTGTGGTCCTATTATTCATATTGTTAAGATTTTTGGGTTCACTGTTGGTTGTTACTGTGATTTCGTTAATGGGTTTAGGGATATCATA
This sequence comes from Leptarthrus brevirostris, assembly GCA_964036015.1. NCBI lineage: Eukaryota > Metazoa > Arthropoda > Insecta > Diptera > Asilidae > Leptarthrus > Leptarthrus brevirostris. The sequence goes on along the minus strand of OZ038374.1, from coordinate 32,297,602 downwards.
TTGGCAGGTATCAGGGAAGCCCGCAAACTCTACTGTATTTTCTTTATCGCCTTCGTTAATTTGATTTATGACAGATATGTTTTGGGTTTGGTTAATAATCAGGGAATCTTGCAATTTCTTTGGAGTTCTGTGACATTCCAAAGCTTTTTTTCTTTCTTTTTGAGGATCTAGATCTTGATCTCGATCTACTATTCCTCAGAATTTTATTTAGTTCTTCAGGGAGGGGGGGGGCGGCGGGGTCCATCCCTGAGCCTGCGTTTTAGTAGAAGAGGAAGTTAACGGGTAGAAAAACTGTATGGGTCAGAACTTTTTATATGTTTATAAAGGTCAGAGAGTGGAATTGAAATTTAAGTCTTGACTTAGAATAGGCTCACTCGCAACACAACGATTTTAATCATATAATGCTTTCTTTTATTTATAAAAATGTTTAATCAAGTACTCACTCAATCCAACATGGCGTCACCACGCAGTTTGTATTTCTCGTCTGTATTTTCCTATATGTTGTTATTTGGTACTGCGGATCACACTGCAAGTTGTAATTATATCCAAGTTTCACCAGTATGTAAAATACTTCACAACGCTTTTCAAAAAAACGAAAAAATAGGAAAGTTAGTAGATTTGTACAATTTGTAGTGACTCTGGGGTGAAAAAACACAATGGCGTCCTGATGCTAAGTGCAACGCAACTTTGCAAAAGCTAACATCAAATGGAATTTGACAGTAGGTCTGTTTGTTTATTCGAAACTTTTTACCGAAAAGGCTAAAACACATTCACTGTTGTGCGGTAGCTAAACAAAAATAATGAGGGATTTGGAGATTTTGGATGAATTGAAGTATGAAATATATTGCACTTCTTGATAGGTTAGTACAAATGGCTAAAGGCGTTCATAAATGCACGCACATTTACATGCGCAACTGCTTTGCCTGACGTTAATTTGACTGCAAGTTTAACGTCTCACTTGCAAGCAACCATGCATTTATGAAAGAGGCCTATGTTACCACAATAAATGCTGTAGCAGCAAATCCAACTCCAATTTCTACCTTCATATATTTTAATTTTGCTGCAAATTTTACTTCGAATTCAAGTGAATGAAAAAAATATTACGTTTAATATTTCAGTTGTGATTTGTTTTGGCTGCCTTTATTTTCTATAGAAATTTATTTTTTAAATCACTTGCTCCTCAACTCTAATATTGGCGATATCCCTCAACATCTCCCAATTGACGTTGCTTTAGAGGCGTTCTATTCGGAAATACACGCTTGTCCTACACAATCTATCCCTCTTCTTCCTCGTAAAAACTAATCCTCATCTCCCGTATGGTACGACAAAGAATTACGCTCTCTTCGCAACAGGAGAAATAAACGTTGGCAAACTTTTCTTCTAACCCAGACTGAGTCTGACTATTCTTCCTCTATCTGCTTATACCTCTTTTTCTGAAAGTTGTGATACCCTCTACCATGAGTACCTCCAACGGATGGAAACTAGCCTCATATCCGACCACAAGCGTTTTTATAGCTTTAGTAATTCTAAGAAGAAATCCAATGATTACCCTTCCACCCTAAAGCTCGAGAATACCTCTTCATCTGATCCTAAGGTTATCGCTAACCTCTTTGCATACTTCTTCAGTAAATCCTTCAGCGACAATTCTCTACAACCCGACCTTAACTATTTTGCATTTATGGACAAATGCACTCAAACGTCGTTTACATCTTTTGACCCTGATCCTGAACTAATCGCCGCCAGTATTAATGAGCTTGAGGACGACTTTCACCCAGGTCCAGATGGCATTCCGGCCATTGCTCTGAAAAAGTATGCTATGCATTCAGTTCAACCCCTTACTTTGCTTATTCGTCTCTCGGTCACTCAAGCGGTTTTCCCTCAATTATGGAAAAATTCGTATATTATTCCCATCTTCAAAAAAGGCTGCAAGAACGATGTGTCCAACTACAGACCCATTGCTAAATTATCATCCATACCTAAACTATTCGAAAAATTGGTCTATGATTCCATGTTCTTCCACTGAAAGTTTATCTTCTCACTCTCCCAGCATGGCTTCCTCGAAGGTAGATCTACAACCACCAACCTTACTGACTTGTCTCTAAAACACTATGTGCCCTGGAAAACGGTAAAGATGTTGATGTTATCGCCACCGATTTTAGTAAAGCCTTCGACAAGATCTCCCATAACGTTAAACAATAAATGATGTTGAATGTGTCATCAAACACTCAGAGTTGTCCATTTATGCCGATGACATGAAAATATTCAAACATATCTCCACAACCGACTCTCTTCTCCTGCAAAAAGACCTCGATTCATTCATCACATGGTGCATGAAAAACTTTCTAGAGCTCAATGTCTCCAAATGCCAGTCCATCTCTTATACCCGCAAGCGTCTTACCAATACCCCGAGAGTCGATATGTTAACCGACGTGCCAGGTACCCTATCGTTACCTCTTTATGTGACTTGGAAATAATCTGTGATAGTGAACTCAATTTCCGTTCCCACGCTTCGCTCTACGTGATCTTCCGTGGGTTGACAGATTCAACCTTCCACCCTATGAAAACCGTCTGAAACATTTTGCGCCTGTATGCATGTCCATAATTACAAATGGTATTACATAATTATTTCTACAATTAGTCAAATTACATTTACAAATTTAATATGAACGAAATACTAGTAAAGTAAAACAGAATCGGCGTTACCTTTCCTAACATTTCATTCTTCTTCTTGAACATAAGTGCCGCACGCAGTTAAAAACATATGCAAAACTTGCGCTCATTTGCTTCGCACGTTTGAATTTATGAACCTTGTGCAAAAACATGTTTTTATTTCTTGCTTTAATAAACCTTATGCAAAAGCAAATAATTTACTCAGGCGAATATGAATTAATGAAAGCACTCAGAGTCAATTCTGTTTTGGTAGTATCTAGTTGATATTAAAATGGATAATATCATTTAGTTAATAATAAAAATAATTAATACCATTTGTAATTATGGACAAAGAGGTTCACTAATGCATGCAGCAACAAAATGTTTTGTTGCAATTGTCACGAAAGCAAATTTCTTGCATTAGGGTACTTACGCATGCAAATATGCATTAATGAAAACACTGCGTCTGTTTACATCTGGAGTTGGAGAAATTGGACACAGGAAATTATGTTTTACCCAAATGTGAACATTTTTTACACTTGGTCAAGAGTCCGGACTGAACTCAAAAGTGCCTTGTGGATAACAGCTCCCAGCTGAATTTTGTTTAGCATCGACAAGGTTACGCAAGATGAGGCACTAAATTCATTCATTCATTAAATCATTTCATTTCAGTAAATTTCTATTAATTTTAATTGTTTTTTATGGTTTTCTGCAAAATCATAAAGACTTAAGTTATTCTTTGGTAATACTTTCCTGTGATTCAACTTCTCTCTTAAGAAATTTTAAGACTTTTGACGCCTTTGTCATCTTGAAATATACACGGGTTACCACTGCCATCTAATGATGAAGCAACGCGCTCCTCGCTTTCGGGTAAGTCATGTTGAAGCCTATTAAAATCCATCCTCAATTCGCTGGGTAAACATTTTAAATTATCAATTTTAACATAATCGAGAACTACTTTAGTTAATCGAAACTCCTAATGCTGTTAGTGAACGCTTTGAACCCATTACAGTATTGTATAGTCGCCTTAATCCCGCTATGTCTTCCTTTATACGCACTGGAACAATGAACATTAACTGGTTCATAGTTCTGTCTATTAATTTCTCGGTGTTCCCATACTCTTTTAGTAGCAAAGCGATAACACCGTCATAGCAAGCCTATAATAGCTTCTCCCGCTTTTCCCATTAAAGCTGAATAGAGGTAATTAAATTTATCATTTGCTCTTAAAGTTGGGGTTTTATGAACCGATGAACGGAACTTGTCCAAAGAGGTCAATCACTCTTTGCTATCTCCGGAAAATTTGCGTATATTGAGTTTAGGTAATTGTACAGCAATGCACTTGTCACGGGAGTTAAATTACAACGTTATCCACCGTATATTAGCAAGTCTAGCGATAATACTGTTTTTTTATGGAAGCGGGTAAATGCATTTACCTACCTGGGTGACCAAAGCCACCCGTGTGCCCGAGACTCACCTGACCAATGACCAGTTATATCGGTTAAAACCCCCTCCCACCTACAGGAGGACCACCACGGAACCGTCTAGGAGAGATTACCTCGCAGTGGAGTCCTATAGAATTCAACCACCCCAACAAGCTAGCAGCGCTAATACCGGTAGCATTGTCTTCATTCTGCATTACAGATTTTGTTTTTCCTGCTTTATTTGCCGTCGAATTTCAGCGTCGCCCCTGTTGAAACTCTCTTGAATGTTTTTAATCCTCTGTAAAAGTATGAAGAGATCCTCCTCAAGAGTCTCCAAGCTGTCTATATTTTCAGGGTTAGGTTTCGAAGTGGTGTGTTGTCAGTCATAATGTGTCGGCCTACCAGGTCGCAGTTTCGTATCCCACCGACGGCGACCCATGGTTGTTATCTGCCGACAACAGATCAAGTATGGAGGTTGCGAAGAAAGCGCCAGTGGTTCGGGATCCACTTTAAATTGTAAGTTCACTTGCAATCGTTGTATCCTATCCGGTAAAGTTCTTCTTCCGCCCCATGCCCCAGAAAGGGTTTAGGGAACTAGAGAGAGAGAGAGAGAGAGGTTTCGAAGTCGGCGAATTTAGAAAATCTGCGGTACTATTATCTAAGCGCGTTCAGTTCGAACTATATGCGGTACGACTTACAGATTCCACTTCGAAATATGATTTAATCTTCTTGTTTATTTATTATCGGTTGCGGCACCATGTGAAAAAAAATTCCGGTCAGGTGCGAGTCGAACTCGTGCACTGATTGTTCCGTACCTTAGAAGGCTGCTGATTTCTAAAAACGGTGCTAGTTAGAGACATCGTTTGTTCTATAATATTTCCATAAACCTCTATCAACCATAAACCTTCGATAAACCTCTATGCATCATAAGTCGAAAACTATACGGCATTAAAGGGAATGAAAACATATTTTATAATATGCAAATGCAATTCTTTCGTGTGATATCCCACTTGACCTAGTAACCCCACTTTAAGATTTTGCCTCCCCCTCCCTTCGACACCTTTTGTAATTAAAATAAAAATATTTTTTAAATTTTTTCAGATGCAGTAAAAGTGGGCAAGCATTATTTAAAACAGTCCAAGAACTACTAGAAGTTTCCGAGAGAAGATTAAAATTTTGCATATGGCTTCTGGAATGTGACATGGAGAACGGGACGTTCCTGTGGACGGATGAGTTGCAGTTCACCGGGAATTGTATAACAAACTTCCACAACCTCCATACCAAGTCGGATAGTAACCCACATAGCATATTTGTTAGCAGTATTGGGTCTGCAGGGACGAAAATATGGTAGAGGCTTGCTGCAACACACCTTAAAGAGGGAATTGCAAGGGAGTTATTGGCATGCATAGAAAGTGGCGGAGGACATTTCGAACAGCTTTTGTAGCATAATAACATTAATTGTAATAAGTGTCGAATTCTATAAAAATCATTTAAGGGTTTGAGTTTAATTTCTTTAAATTGCAGATTTTTATAATATTCCGCAAAAGGTTTTCTGCGTATAAATATTAACATCCTTTACCTGGACATGTTGTAACTTTTTGGAAGGTAGTAAGATGAACAATTTAATTAAAATAAAAAACAATTATTACGTGAATTTCGGAGGAAATTACTGAGGTAGGGTAATGGGTAGTAACTTCCTAACGTTGGTCTCGGAGCTTATGGCGCTGCAGGGTGTAAAACTCAAAGCCCCGCTGAGATTCCGTTGGGAAACAGGATGGCTATGAGAGCAGGGTAAACAAGAAGGTATAATTCCCATGAATCTGTGGGGCATAACAAAGTGGTTAAGTGAGGCGGGCTGAAGTAGCTCAGAGAACACCTTAACCTGTTCTCACCGTGCTGGAAACCTAAAAGTGGTAAAAGTTGTGTTAAAAATATGATTAATAAATAAAGGTAGAACAGGGTATAATAATTTTGATAAAATTAAGCTAAATCCAGCTTAGCCGCATTGCACTAAAGAAGGTATATAGGGGTATCGCCAACTTTATATCAAATTCAAAAAGCTGTAAAGTCCATGAAAAATATTGCTGCCAAGTCTTATTTTCCTCTGGAAATATTCGAGATTACATGTTCGGTAAGAGTTAATCTAACAAAACACCGTTCGTACAATTTAATAGTTTATTTCATAAGGAAAACGCATTACAAAATACCTTACTTTAGTGTGTATACGGTTAAAAAGCAGAGGTATGAAATTCGCAAAAGCGACTAATACAAATTGGTGTTTGTTTAAACTTAAGTAGTAAAAGATAAAATTACAAATGTAAAAATAAAGATGTCCTACTTCTCTAATATGTATCAGTCCTTAAAAAAGGCACATTGAATAGGTGCTGAGGTCAAATTCCGGGGCAAGTGCGGATGATCTTTTTCTCAAACCTCTTGTTCACAACTATAGGCAATTGTGGCTTTGGTATAGATTCACCAGATCTATCAACAATTGTTTTGACTTTAACACGAATATAGATGAAACATGAAATAGAAATCATCCATCAGTAGTCAATATTTCCTTGGGCGCCCGTAATAATGGCATCAATCCAAATGCGTGCGGCTGCATCTGAGGCAGCTTGGAGGTGATAACTGCGTTTTTTAGTTTTGACAATGAACGTGCAATGTGGTCGACCGCTTTTCGATGTGTTCAAGTGATCCAGGTAAACCTCATCGATAGTCTAGAATATAAAAACCAAAAAATTTAATTTATAAACGACTTTAGTATGGATTAAGATTATACCGAAAAATAAGCTCCTCCGCGAGGCTTTTTCTCTGATTTGTCCGAGTAATAAATTAGAGCACTTCTCTGTCTGTCCAATACAAACCAACGTCGCGACCACCCATGGAATGTGGCTCCTAATTTATGCAAATATCTGTAAAAGAAAAATTAAACATAACAAATGTATTAAAATTCAAGGAAATTAAAAACTTACCCCTGACAACTATATTTGTCAATAAATACATGTGGACAGAGAGCAATTTGATGACCGGCAGATTCAATATGCTGCCTTAAATCTAGGTCCGGTGACATAATGGGTAAATATCTGGTCAGAGGTCGCTGGTGTTTTGGCAAGTTTCTTTTACTGCCACTTACAAGCTTATCACCGTCTACTGTATTGTTCGAATTAATACTAGACCGCTTGGCATCATCGCTTTGGTTTGATAGCCTATTAGAGACTGAGGCAATGTCATTCGTTGACTTAAATTGCTTGTCCGACAGGTTGTCATAACTTATTTCGGAATTAGCTTCTGATAAAGGCCGTGAACGTTGAGATTCTAGCTCGGGTTGCGAGTAGCGCTGTTGAAAAAAAAATATTAATTTAAAGATTCAGTTCATGCCAATATAATATTAAAACATTTAAAAAAATATCTCTACATATGACACAATATTTGGGAAATAGGCGTCAATAAAGTTATTAATCTGCAAAATAATACACACAGATCGCTCGGAATGCAATATTTAGAGGAAATAGTATAAAATTAGAGACAGAGGTTATTATAGGTGTCCTAATTATTTCGCTTGCCGGATAGTTGAGGAGAAACCTCCAGTTCAATTTAAAGAAACAGAGCTCATCGGATATATAACTCTAGAACATCTATCTGAAGAATTAAAACACATAGATCAGGTACTTAAAATTAACGGGTACAATAATCAACAACGACAAATAAAGAAAGTACAGCGTGTAAAACAACGTCAATCGATGGAAAATAAAAGACATTATATAAATTTATATGTCACCAAGGAAAATCGGACAGTATCTAGAAACTCCAAAAACTAGAACATCACTTCTCACATCAAGTGTATACTATGTTCCGTGCAACTGTGGTTTATCACACGTTGGTCAAACCAAACGCAATGTTAGGACCCGTCTAAATGAGCATATAAAAGGAGTCTCCAAAAGTATTCGGGAAAAGTTGTTCTTCCGGAATTAATATTCAATAAGACTTTAAATTGGACCAATCATGTAAGTTGTCTTGTCGATAAAGTGTACGCCACCTAATGTAAACTATCCTTATCAGCAACGTTTACACCTTTGGAAACTCGCATAATGTTAATAAAAACACTGATAGTTCCTCTGTTAAGGCACGAGTCTGAAGTTTTTTGTGGATTGGACTCCGTTACCGCACGCAAGCTCAATTGTGCCTTTAACACTCCGATTCGTTATGCGTTTTGTTTAAGGAGATATGATCATATTTCTACCTATTCTAAATCGATTTTGTGATGTACTATTGGCAATTATTTGTGCTATAATGTTTTTAAGAAGTCTAATTCTAGTTCAATCAATCGCAATACTGTCATTGATCATACCATGGCAAACCGGCACCAATCCAATCTAGAGTCCATGGAGACTGTAATGTTTCCGAAACGTCCAGTCGAGGTAATTAATAACTAACTAATTTAATTATCTTTAAATGTTTTCGACGCAGTATATCCGAAAATGTTAAACCTAAATTTAAAAATCTAGTTGACAGTCAGGCGGCTATTAAAGCGTTGAATTCTAATATATTTAGATCACATTTAGTTCGAGGTTTGTGATAACCTCTGGGTCATGATGACACTACGCGAGGTAACTCTCAGCTGGTATCTGGGTCATAGTAAAGAGCCAGGTGACAGCCGATTCACTTGCGAAGAAAGGCTCAGGAACGAACGCTTCCATAGCAGACGGATCGGCCTCTACAATCCGTTGAAAAAGAAGTGGACCGAAAGATATCCAGCTGGCCAATGAGAGATGGACGAAGTTACCAAGTTGCCTGGTCTAAAGGCAGCTACGACCGGCATTAAATTTAAAAAAGACAGCAGTTCTGCTGGAGAGAAATCGTGGTGATGTAAGACATATAAATACGACAACGACTTGACTGACTGCTGCGACTTGTTCTGACTTCTTTCCGCACGGTCAATCTACCTGATGATCACTCCAGGGAGGGTTCCAAAGCACGTGCTATCACAACGGATCACCTAAAGGTCTACGTGAGGCCACAACAACCTAATGTAACTCAATAAAATTGCCTAAAACAGGCGGACGTAAAATATTAAACGAAAAAATTGGAACAATATTTTTTATAAAATTAAATTCGGATTACTTTAGGGGGACACAACATCTAGGATTTACGTAAATACCACCGCAAGGTCCTCCTTCTAATGCTATACACCACACTGGGTTATGGGTGCATTCCCCAAGATCCGATCCTCGATCGTTTGATAGATTTTTGGTTGTACTTTTGATCAATTTTGCACAAATGCATTAATAATTTCCACAATTCTGGTTCAATTTTACTGGAATGTAGTATTTTATTTTAATAGAAAGTTTATTATATTTCTGAAAACCGCATTCAATCCGAGAGCGCATTATCTTCGCCACTGCTGTGTGGCATACGAAAGACGGAGAAGTGATGACGTAAATAACGATAATCTCTCATAATTTCCCAGCCAAAGAGTATATAGTTGCTCGACGAACTGTGTGTATTTTTCAGAACATATAGGGACCTTTATCAGCGTAAAATAAACGGGCGCTAAGAGGACTAAATTGAATATTAGGCAGAATGTTTAAAATTAATCTCTCTCTGTAGTTCCCGTAACAGCTTTCTATCGTCTTTTCTTGTCAGCAGAAAACAACTATGGGTCGCCGTCGGTGGTATTCGAACATTGAACCCCTGGGTTGGTAGGCCGACCGACGACACAACTTTTTTTTAAGTTAATAATCTATACGATTATATACGCACGTACGTTTTATGATGACAAACTGATCAAAGAAAAGTTGTATATATGTTTATGCATAGACAAATGTCCCGGACCTTTTTTGATTTCATCTGACTTCTCTCTCTTTCACATGTAAAATCAGACACTTGAAGGAATTCCAGAAAGTTGCTACGTTATCACTTTACTTTAAGCCACGCTATCACTGAGCCCCAACCCTTCCTATACCTACTTACATTTTATATGGCCCCCCTCAACTCTAAAATACCACCGTGCTGTTAAAATGAGGAGGAGGTTGATAAGTTTATCTACGATCAAGGATGCACGTCATTGCTTTATTAGGTACGCCAAAGATTGTCGACGAAATCACTTTTGCCATATTGTACAATCTGTGCACCTTGTGTAAATTTATACTTTTCAAAAACATAAAACAAAACTCACGAGATGATATTCTACTTTCGATCTATTCGAAGGTAACTTCCTTCTTGTTACATAGGTTACCCACACTGACATATCTTTTAAATCACGTGAATACACACAGAATTTTAATAAAACCTTGGTCAACAAATTAAGATGCCAAACAAAAGACCTAAATCGTTAATGTACGCAAAATGCAGTTCTTCAATGACAAACATTTAGTGTTGAGCGATTGGGGAAGACTAGGCACTATGCAAAAGCGCTCTCATATTCTGACTAGTGTTTTTAAAAAATTCGAGTGAGGACGCAAAATCTTTATTAGATTACCACCAACGTAAATCCTAAAATTATTTCGAAAGAATTTACAACACGCGAACATTACGTTCATTAATTATTTGGCTATACTGTTAGAATGACAGCAATTTAAACAAATTCGATGAAAAAACATCTCCTGAATCACCAGCGTTTATTCAACTTCTCCTATGATACATATTTGCAATATGCGTGTGATTTGTATATTTTTAAACGTGAAATTATTGAAGCATTTAATCATCCAAGAGAATCTCTTTTAGAGTGTTATAATTGGAAGCAATAAAAATGTTTCTACGATCGAATACGCAAATTTGGATCAATTCCAACGTATACAAAAGAAGATTGTCACGTAAAATTTCAAAAGGCGAACTTGATGGTTTCATATGAATTCTTCAGATCCATGAATTATTATTATTTTTACAAATCTTAAACAATCATCTGAGTGTGTTATAATGAGTCATTGTGCACGACCTAATAATCACATGAGCGAAGCGGGCAGATCAATGACGCACGTGATTTATATTATTGTTTTGTTCGTTTAATTTTTCATATTAGGAATGTATGTATCAGGGAGAGTCAATACGTGTAATCTTTTGGATTTTCTAAGAAGAGTTAATTACCTGTGAGAAATAATCCAATAATTTAGTTTGAAAGACCGTATGCTTAAAAATTGCTTACATTTTACATGTTCTGAAGACTTTTCATTCGAGTTATATTTCATGCACCTACATATATTTGCAAAGTATTTAAGATATTTGATAGAAGAATTTTATTTTCGGTCTGTCCATGGTTCTATTTTCTGTATTTGCTAAATTAATGAGCGATTTGAATGAATAAAACCAAATGCATGTATTCTGTTTTTGCAGTGTGTTTTTTCATTCGATTTAACACGGTTAAAAAAAGCGGTTATTAGAGCGTCAATCCAAAAAGTTTGCTCTTAGCTTTTTGCGCAATATTTAATCAAGAATTGTTTGTATCACAATTTTTCTGAAACCTATTTACCATGTAAAAACAGAATTAGGTGCATATAATATTTCTGAGTAGATCGCAGAGTGGTCACTATTTTTCAAGACAAAATTTCTCTGACTGTTCCCGGTTTTCCAGATAATATTTGAGTTTTATTGAGAGTTACGTTGTATCCTGAAACTATGTAAAGAATTTAAAAAAAGTTGTTTATGCTTTTATATTGTGTGAATTATGTAACACTTCAGATATTTGCATACGTTTCGGAATCATAGAAAAACACTGTTGTTTTATAGAAAAAGAGGGATATATACAGTGCTATCAAAATAATAAGTAATGAAACTGAGAAATTGTCCATGCACTAATTTCACTAAAAATTTGTGTTCTTCTAAAATTTAATTGGAACCGTTATTTCAGTGACTATGTTCTGATTATTTCGCCATACACTGATTTGGCCATTCACTCAGTTTTTCTAGCGATAACCTGGAAAGTTATAAAGTGGCCTTTTTGTTTGATCAAAATAATAGGTAATCATTGTTTTTTGAGTTGAATTTTTTCATTACTAGTCTGAAAAAAAACTGATTTAGTTGATTTTTGTCAAAAGTATACGTAATTACTTTATGATAACATAATGTTAATAATCCTTCTGATTACTTTTTTAAGATGGATCGAAATAAATATTGTTCACCTGAAGAGCATCACATTGCCAAAATGATGAAAAGTGAAAGAAAGACGCAAAAATTTATTGGGAATATATTAAACAGATCACAAGAATATCCGGCAAAACTTATTTGTCAAAATCTGAGACTTCGGCCGGGGGATTTACAGCAGCCAAGGATAGGGTGACTTTACTTCTTTGTAGTAACGCGTCATGCGATCGTATTTTTAAACCTTTACTGAGTTATAGATCTCAAAGGCCGCGTAAGATGAAAGGAAAGGACTTGGAAAAAAACACCTGTGCTTTGCCGATCCAACAAAAAAAACCTATATATGACGTGCAGATTGGTTCTACAATTGTTTCGTATCTGAAGTGAAAAGTTATTTACAAGAAAAAACCTAGAGTTCAAAGTTCTAATGCTCCTAGACAATTCACCAAGTTATCCAATAGACTTGCAACATGCAAATGTACAAATTGAGCTCTTGTCTCCCAATATAACTTCATTAATTCAACCTCAAGATCAAGGAACAATTTCTACTTACTACATAAGACGAGACTTTGCAGATGTTTTAAGAACATTGTATGAAAATACTTCATTTACCTGAAGTGTGGAAAAATTTTACAATTTTAAATTATGTAACAAATGTCGCTTCAGCCCTTGCCGAAATAAAAAACTCAACATTAAATTCTTGCTGGAAAGTCATATGGCTTGAAGTAATAGTCGAAAGAAGCGTGATTTCAACTGAAAATTTTTATGCCAAAATCATTGATATAGCTGAGTTCTATTTGTTACGAAAAATTAAGAAATTGAATTTGCTTTGCGCGCACAACCTTTATTTTACCTCGTTCAAGATCGAACTGAACTTACACTTAAATCTTTTCAAAGCAAGACAACACAACTACCTCATAAAATACCTAAATTAAATTAAAAAGTATTTTACTGCATTTATTCCTTATGTGTTCTCATCCAAGGGTTTTTTACTATATTCCGGTTCGATCCTTTTTTCTTATGTCCGGCATTGGTTTTATTGCTTTATAGCTCTTCTCTTCCTCACTAATGATTATTACATGCCCAAAAGGTGTCCTTTACACCATTCGGCAACTTCATTAGCATATTTCTGGATAAGAGCTGTAATAACCACGGCTTGCCTAATAGAGTAAGGATCAGGGAATTTGGTATCCCATTCTCTAGGAATAGTCTAGAACACATTTTCTTTTTTTATCTTAATTTATTGTTTATTATTTACACTATTGCAGGCGAAGAATTTAATGATTTTGATATTCCAGATATAGAAAAATTATTTGAGGATGAGGAATTTCAGATGCGGATCTTGTGGATTTAGTACATCAGGTTCCCGAAGATACTGGAGGTAGCAGTTTCGACAATGACAATAATGCAACTAAAAAATTGGTGGAACAACAATTGCTGAAGGGTTCCGACTAGGTAGAGAACTGCAAACTTATTTTTGATACTGAGCTAACATTGAAAGTTCAAAGAACAATAAAAAAATGCGTAAAAACCCCGCCACAGTTAGCAAATGTTGATCACCGATTTCGTACCACCGAAAAATAAATAAACTTTCATTAACGAAGTGGAAAATGTAGCCAACATCTCAATTAGTGAAACAGTCAGTACCTATGAGAAACGTTGATGAATTTTCTGTTAGTTTTCTGTAACAAAATTCAGACGGAGTTGGATCAATGCGTTGAGCCGCACGACCACCATGCCATGGGTCCCGGGTTCGATACCAGATGACCCCGTGAGCTTTTATTAAGAAATTAAAATAATCCACTCCGTCTCTGGGCTGTTGTCTAGCTCGCAGCAATGCAAAAATAAGACTCAAGTTTCCTCACTTCCCTTACCCTAATTCCCTCCCGGCCAAAACCATGCTAACGCATCAAAGGGTTGTCCCCTAGGATTTGGCCACATCGTATAAAAAAAAAAATCAGAAGAAGAGTAAAGGATGTTTTATTTCTGTTTGTTAAGTTGTAGTTGTTATGAGGGTTATTTATGTTTGAATTCTTTTATTGTTTTTATTTGAACGGAATATAGTTAATTTGCTTACGCTCTTTATTGTTTTTATTTGTTGTTAATTTATTTTTATGTTTTTTTATAGTTGTTTTTGTATCGTTTCGGTGTTAACTTTCTAAAATAAATTTCCTCTAAAAATTAATGAACAAATCCCCTTTCCTTTTCTTAAGTCCTTATCTAATTTTACACGGTTATTATGAACATATCCTCGACTTTTCTTTATCTTCTTTAGATCGATTTGCAAGGTTTACATATCCTTCTATTTTGCATGAATTAGGTGTCTCGTTTTACACGGTTTCAATTTGCACGTTTATTCCAGGCACTTTTCTACCGTAAATTTTTCTTTTCACCGTGCCACGTGCTATTTTGTATTAAAGTAAACTCATTTAAATAAATTAGTGCGATTTGATTTAAAGCAGGTATTTACACTTTTATTTATTCCTAGGCTCCTTACGTTACTATTCCTCGAATTTTGAGATTTTTCTGAAATTCCAGCAACTCCACTCTCATGTAATTATGCTAAGAACTTATTATATGCCAGAAATAATAACCGAAATTTTTAATTTCAAATTAATTAAAAGGAATAGAAATTGAAATATTTTTCCCTTTAAATTTCACAGAAATAGACTTTAGAATTTATGGATGAAAAAATTTCCTCATAATGAAGTTACAGTGACCAACAACGTGATACATTTTTCAATAGCATCACTGCACCTTTAAAGCCAGGAATACATACAAATTATGTAAATAAAAATAACGTTCGGTTGTTGAGAAGAATATATGCACACATCAAGTTAATAATTCTGCTGGAAAATTATGAAAATGCAGGGACACTTAATATGATGGCAGCTTGTTTTACCCATAGAGGGAGTCCAAACAACCCACTTTTTGGTTTTTTTCTGGTATAGCTTGCTCGGAGTCGGTTTGTTTGTTTTTTTTCGCAGTTTATGTAGAAGGATGATAAGAGAGTAGAGTACTAATTTGTAGCAGAAATGTCAAAAAGAATACCATAGAAGCAAGATCAACAGAGAAAGGTTTATTGAACAAAGGCGGAAAACAATCCCTAGGAAATCCTTTACTGAAAGATTCTTTAAGAGGTTAGACCATCTTGAAATTTTCAAAATTTATATTTTTGCTTTATTTTATACCCTCAAGTTGAAGGAATAATTTAAGATATCAATTATTTAAATATAAATAAATAAGTGAAGGAAAAATTATTACGGAACCCTTGGTGCGCACTTTTTCGCGGCAAAATTAAGAAATTATAGAAATTTTATCACTTAAAAAAAGTGTCTTTGCTTTTAACATTTCAAATGAAGTCTGGCGAAATCAATAATTTCACCATCTGAGGGTGTTACGTAAAATTGGGTTTTCAGAACAGCATATAACTGAGCCATTTATAAATATTATTAATATGTTTACTTAATTTATTCTTATTGTGCTACGTATTGGTAATAGTAATAATAAATAAACACAATTTAATATGTTATAGTTACGTAAAAAATTTGTTTCTTCAATGAATTTTCTATCGCCCCAACGTGTTAGATTACAACATTACCCTTAAGAAGCAGAATCATATGTTTGAAATCTTTCTCTTTAAAGTGTTTGTCATTTTAAAAAGACAAAGAAGTGACAATTATATGTGTTGGTTTTCGTTATGGAGTTAAGAAAACTCTCGGGGAGCGATGGCATGCAATATGCATTTTTGTTCCAGAAGTACTTACGGGTGATCGCATTTACAAAATATGGCTCAAAAGTTTTAGGGCAACATTTTTTACGGCATTACTACACCTACCGAATTGCAGTAGATCTCCCCGAAGACTATATCAAGAAGTTCAAACGTGCGTTCAGTTAAAGGACGTGCCGCATAGGAAGAAAGGAGGTGTGGTCTATTAAGAATATACTAAAAAAGTGTTTTGGTCCGCCCAATTTGACGCACTCGACAAGTTCGTCGTACGTAAATAAACAAAAGGCACCTGCTGAAATTTAAATCTGCCGACTAAAGGGCTTCTAACTAACAAATTTTAATGTCCAACTTAAGCTCAGCAGAGAACAAGTAAAGTCAATTTACCTTAAATGTTGAACAATAATCTACACTACTCACAAAAATTAAGGGAGCAGAGTATTTTTTCCATTTTTGTTGCTATTTTTGAAGAGCTGTATCTTAGTGAAAAATGGCCGTATGGAGATAAAAAAAATAGCATTTTGAAGCTTCAAGCTTCATGTTTCGAGATTTTTTGGAAAAATCTTTTATGAACAATGTTTATCACACAATCATAAAAAATAGCACGAGAAAAAAAAATTTGGAACTTTATTAAGGGCCACGGGCTGCAGTCATACTGAACTTCCTTAATCAAAATGGGTTGCACCCCTCAACGGATTATATGAAGCCACAATATTCCTTTGGAAAGCCCTTTTCCGTTATCATACCTAACAGAGAAGATTGGAAGCACCCTGATAACATAATTAAAGGAACCGCCACCTTCACAGATAGATAGAAAACAGAAAACGGGATTGGAGCTGGAGTTTCTCGGAAGCGCTGCAAATAAGTAAGTCGTATAAACTCACCAACGAATGCAGCATCTTCCAAGCGGAAATATACGCTATAATGAAAGCTGCACTTACTGCCCAAGAAAAACACATGTCAGCAACTGAGATCACTATTTGTGTGGACAGTCAAGCAGCACTCAAAGCGTTGAACTCCAACATGATAAAGGCAGAGTGTGTGAAAGACTGTATCAGAGCCCTAAGAAATATTTCATACCATACGGTTAGGCTCTGCTGAGTTCCAGGACATGTCGGCATAGAGGGTAACGAAAAAGCCGACGAACTGGCCAAAAATGGTTCAAATACAGACATAGATATGCCGGTGAAAAGGGTACACCCCCCCCCCTTAACACAGCAAAAAGTCAAATTGATAGACATTACTCCAACATGACTTCGGTGGAAAAATATCAATTGCTGCTTCACAACACGAAATTTTTGGCCGGAGCAAAATCATAGCAGAACTTTAAATCTCTTATCCTTCGATAGAAAGCGCATTCGAACACTCGTCGGCGTCATCACCGGGCACTGCCCCATAGGAGCTATGGCCATTAGACTCGGCGTACCGTCGAATGAGTTCTGTAGAAGCTGCAGAGATGAAGAATAAACTGAGTCCATAGTGCACCTGCTCTGCAAATGTCCGGCTCTAAAAGAACGACGCCTCGCCTGTTTGGTAGCAAGGTTCTGTGAAAATCTGGACAACCTAGCTGAGATAACACTGGTGGACCTAAATAGATTCATACAGAGATCTGGGTGGTTTTAAGTTCTGGCCATACTTCTTCTTTTTAAGGGCATTCACAATGGGACTTTATGGCCTTCGAGTGAACTTGGTGCTTCTTAGCAACAAACAATCTGACTAACCAACCAACCAAGGGTCACAGGCTTGAAATTATTATTTTTTCAATTAAACCAGTCAGTTAGCTTGCTTATTCAGGTTAAAACTTTCTTTTTTTTATTCTTTCGACGTCAATTTTTCGCTTAAATATCCTACATGTAATGAATAAGGGTCCTCTTGTCCTTGATCATCGATATCTCGGCAACCAATGACCGCACAGAAAATGTGAGGACAGTTTTAGAACAGGAAAAATTTTCCCTTCAAGATTTTTTGAGAAAAAATATTTTTCACCCTCAACATTGATTTGAAAAACATACAAACATCCAATTGATACAACTCCGTCTCGCAATAAAGCAGCATACGTGATCGCACACCGATGCATTGTAATGTATTACGTTCAAGATTTGTAGTAATTTAATGGATTATTGTTCAACATCAGGTCAAGTGATTCTTTACTTTGTAATTAGCTGTTATTATTTAATTTTATATAATTTAAGAACATTTTGGTTGAGGATACATCACCGCTCAAGCAAGCTGCACAAACCAACAACTCAAAATAAACTACAGGTACTGTCATGTATTCTACAAGCTGCTTAGTATACAAGGTGTTCAAAAATGTTTGTCGGCAATGTTTTTGATTATAAATTATACACTTGCTGAAATTTTTTTAAATAAATGTTATTTTTAGATTATACACTACTTATCAATTTATATTAAGCTGTAATAACTCAATCCTTTCACCTTTGTCCTTAAAAATAGCCTTCAAACAGTCGGCTCTTAAATGTTTTTAAACTAAGGTGTTTTATGTTCCTCAGTATATAACCCCATATGGTAATATCGAGGGGAGTTAGGTCTGGTGATGACGATGGCCACTCTCTTTTAGATATGAAATCTGGTACATTTTCACACAGCCAGGCTTGAACATACTTAGCACCATGGGATGGAACTGAATCCTGTTGGAAACAAAAGTAATCGTCGCCAAAAAATTCAACGGCATGAGGTAGTAAGTAATTCCGTAAAACGTTCTCCAGATAGTACTCCTTCGAGATTTTCACACCTTTCTCAACAAAAAGGAGGGGTAACTTCCCACGTTTAGAAATAGTACCCCATACCATAACAGCAGCATTGTTCTGATATCTTTCGACTGCTCTTTCAGTTGCAGGGATGCTATCCGTTCTCACTGCGTAAATCCGGTCATTTGGGAATTGTATTGTTCTTCCAAAACGAACAGCTTTTCATCGGAGAAGATGATCTTGCTATCTGCGTGCCACTCAAGAAGGTGTTTGCATTTTTTAACTCTGGCAACCCTCTGCGCCTCAGTAAGACCATGAACTCTTTTCATTTTATAGGCTCGCATGCCCAGATCTTTTTTAATAATATTGTGCATAGAGGATCTACTTACTTTCAAATCCTTAGCAAGTTTCCTCACTGTCTGATGCCGATTCCTTCAGATTCGTTCTCTCACCTTCTTAATATTTTCTGCTGTTGTCACAGTTCTTTTTGCAGAAAACAACAAGAAGTCCACCTAGGATCATGGTGTAGGGGAACCTTTATTATTACGCCGTGCGTACTTCAAGAATCATGAATGTCAAAAAAGTAGCGGACATAAAGGCAAGTTTGTTGCCTCAATATAAGAGCACTTTTCTAGGTGATGACGACTAATTTTTCAAGACTACTGCGCGCCATGTCACGCTAAATCGGTACGCAGCAGTGGTGGTTTTTTTTCGACAAAAGTAGTACACAATTATAAATTTATCGCTTTCATTCATGATTTTGGTGTAAAGTTAGGAATTGTTCTAATGAAATGGCCAGTAAAAAGACCAGATCTCAACCCCATATAGAACCTCTGTTCTATTATGGCGACAGAAATCAGAAATAAGAAACCGAGAAATTTAACAGAGCCTTGAAACCCCTCTTGGAAAATGTCTGATGTGGCAGGATTTACAATCAAAATATTCAACATTTGGTCGCTTCTGTGTCATCAAGGATACAGGCCGTAATTCCAGCAAAAACACTTTCTACAAAGTATTGAGTTTATGTTTTCTTATTATACAAATAAAATTTTATTCTTAGCTAACCCCTGCATTTCGTTAATTTGCGTTGCTACTTTGGACAGATTTTTCTTTGGAAGATGCAATAAATGAGAAGGTAGTGAAATTTTTCTGGTCATAAAGGGCGGTAGATTATAAATTGTCTCTATAATTACAAGAGTTGAGCAAAATTCCTTTGATGTTTGACTTAAATATTTTTATAAAGTCAAAAATTAAAGGTGGTGCAGTTTACTTGAGCGCTACTGTACAACTATCGTGGGTTTACAAACAAAGTACACTGTCGTAAATGAAATTTAAGTTAAATCAATTTTAAAAAGCTTCTAAAAATTAAAAAATTAAGCTTTCCGTTAATATGTAAATGATTTCTATTTACTGAAAGATATTCCTTTGACTTGTGACATTTTGCTAGTGTTAAAAGAGTTTAGTATTACTGTATTATTGAAAAAACTGACTCGGCGTGTTTTAATTATAAAACGACGATAACAAATAAATAAATAAATATTACATACATTTATATAGTTTTTTCAAATCGATTTAAACATACAGTGCAAGTAATTCTTTGCCGCTTGATCAAATTTCTAACATAATTTACAGATCTCAGCAAAAATTTATATTTCGTTAGTATTATGAGATAACATTCAATATAAACTTTATTCATTGCTTTTAGCATTTATCCAGATAAAGAAAAATACATTTTGATAAGATAACATAGAAATTTACCTGATTAAGGTTTGACTCTCCAGATTCTTGCTGCTTGTCTGTTTTTGTCAGCGGAGTAATCTCATTGGCTGCACTGGGATCTTGTTCCTTACCATTACCATTGCCAGAAGGATCGTTTTTACTGTAAATCCATTAAAGAAATTAAATTTACATAACACGAATAAATTTTTACCAACAAAGTAAATTAAATATCGTACTCGCGGCCATAATCGTGTTTTCAACTACCCGCTAACCCAGAAACTAAATTTGGTATCACGAACAATGCGCCAGAAAGCTTTATCTTTATCAACTTATTTGTAATTTTTGTGCCCTTGATAACATTTACTCATAATAAATGCTTGACTTATAAAAAAAATTTCAATTTTTGTTACTCAAATATTTGAAAATTTTTACTGTGATAATTTCTGTTGAGCAATGCATTGTAATATATTTATTGATTACGCCATAAAGAACTGCTTTTAGGGCCATACAAATATTGTAGTTCTTAAAAAAGTTCAAATTTGTAGAACGTCCTACAAATATATTAACAGTAATTGTCAAAGAAATGTTATTTAAGACCTATGTATATAGTCTCTTGAGTAATCTTCACAATTGGGGGATTAGTTTATATGCAAAATAGACAACTTAATCAATGCGAATGTTTCTTTTACATTCCTTATTTTATAATTACAAACTTACTCTCTAGGGTCTTGAATTCCACAACTTTGGGATGACAAATAGATTGCTCTGGCTTCGTCGTGACTTTTCTTTTTCAGCTCCACCATCTTTTGACGTTCATGTTCTATAACATGTGAACCTTAAAAAAATTTTTATTAACAAATTTGTCTATTAAACAAAAGGCAGATAATTTTACCTTGCTGCGCCAACAAAAGTTGCCTATTTCGTTCAATTTCCTTTATACTTTCAACTATTTTACTACTGGCACCTTCTGTAGAAATTGGGGCATCCGTGGTTATTTTGCATATCCTGTCTATATCATCCTGAGAAGGAACTCGCTTTTCTAGTGGATTCACTTCAAAATCATCACTTCCCAAAGACAAGTTGAGATTAACACGAGCTTGATGATCTTCTGGTGGTTGAATATTATATTTCAGTCTAAGAATAGGATCTTTTTCAGCATTATTCTCACGTCTCACAACCTCTGGCGTTATATCAATACTTTTAATTTCAACATAAGACATTTCCTTTTTAGGAGTACTTGTACTAGGATTACGGTCTGCCTGACTAGGCATTTCAATATTATTAAAAAACATATTCTCATTAATACTGCGGGTCATTATATTATTGTCTCTTGGTTTTGCAGACAAAATTTCTGTGGATCCAAACAAAGATTGCGATATTGTTCGGCTTAAGCCAGAACCATGCCTTGTCTCTGTAGTTAAGTCTTCGTCATCTGAGTCTGTCTGGGCTTGTTGCTGCCCAGAAATTTCAAAAATATATTTGTCAATTGCTTGTAATTCTTCTCTACTTCTTTCAAGCATAGTGAGTAATGATAAAAGATTATTTTCTAAGGTTTTAGTGTCTTTACATGCAGAGTTCTGGGTCTCGAACTCTTGATTTTCTAAACGTAATAAAAGCGTACGTTTTTCATCCATGTTAGTAGATAATATTTTAAGATCATTGTGTAATTCTTCTCTGTAAGCTAACCACTCAGTTTCTTCTTCCAAATATTGGAATTCTAAATCCTCAAATGTCTTTTTGTCATTTTCCAAATATTCAATATTTTTCTCAAGTTCCTCTCGAAGTGATTCATCTAACCTATTTTCCTCAACTAGTTTTTCTAACCTGTAAAAATACATAACATAAGCATTTGTTTTTATGATTAAAACGGAAGATATTGCGCTAAGTTGAAGTTCACGAACACCGAAAAAGGTTCTAACGAGTATTCATTCACTGTTATTAGTATTTGGTTTAAATTAACAAACCTATTTGTTAAATCCTTTTTACTCTCCAAACTTATGTATAAATATGAATGAACTACAAATTGTAGATACTCCTTTTAAGTGTCACCTTGTCCACACTAGTATCAAAAACCTCTCCGATATCATTAGCAGACCTACCTAGGGCTTGGAAATTCCTTGGACCACCGAAGAATAAATCCCAGCATAGAGTTTGCCCTAGCAACGACGTTATTAATATGGGAGATGAAGTTCAATTTAACATCAAGATACACTCCCAAATCCCTCACCCCTTCCACCCGCTTTATACCAGTACCCTCAAACATGTACTGAAAAGTACGGAAGCTGCGAGACCTCGAGAAGGACATAACCTGACATTTCTCAATGTTCAGCTTAAGATCCACCCCCAGTGCAGGAAAAAACTCAACCAAGTTTGAAAACGTGGACCTACTCTGAAGAAAACCATGCTGCCGAGTGGAGATTAAGCCTTTACACACATCGGATAATTGGGATTGAATTAACAGTTCGAAGAGCATAGGAATACAGGACAATTTAGCAATCGGCCTGTAATTGAAAATGTCTCTTCTATTGGCACTCTTGAAAATAGGAATTAAAAAGGATATCTTCCAGAGTGCTGGAAATGGCCCCGCGAGAGAGACTTCCTGAATAGAAACAGCAAGGGCCATAATAACACCAAAGAGCATTTCTTTATGACTGCAGCAGGAACCCCGTCAGGACCACTAGAAAAGTCAGTTGGAAGTGCAGTAATATGCTTCAACAAGATCTATTCCGTCATAGATGGAACTGATACCATGTGTAAAATTCGACTATTTATGTGCGAAAAGTTTCCACCATCCGGGATGAAAGCAAATAAGTTACAGATAATATTAGAATGATTGCAGGAAATCTCTCCGAACTCCATAGTCGATGGATAGTTATCGAACTTTTTCTTCAAGTTGACATATTCGAAAAATGCACGGGGGTCAGAAAATAATCTGTTCTTAAAACTTTGAAGGTATTCTTCATAGAGAGAGCGAGAACAGCTTATAAAATGTTCATGGCAAATACTAAATTCTTGCCAGGAGCCAACACTGGCAACACGAAGGTACTTTTTCCAAAGTCTTTTCTTCCTATTCCTTAGAGTTTTCAATTCTCTGTCAAACCAGGGTGGAGCAGAGTCTTTACATCTAACCCGAACTAAGGGAACAAACCTCCCAAAAGCCTCATACAAAACGTCGTAGAGACTTGAAACGTTACTGTCGATATCGTCACCAGACAAGCAAGTTTAAAAGTCTATCTCATCAAGATAATCATTCGAAGCCTCAAAATCGGCCGCTCTAAAGTTAAAATGATATTGGCTATCGAGGTTATCGACAAGCACGTCCGACAGACAATGAAAAGCAACAAGCAGTGCGGGGTGAAACACGTCAAGATTTGTTAAGGCAAGGAGGCTGGGTTCAACAAATGTGAGCGTGGAGTTCGTAGAGAACACCAAATCAAGCTGTCTTCCCATATTGTTACTCATATTGCTCATTTGGCAAAGCCCCAAGCTAGGCAAGGTGTCGAGGAATAACGATTGTCCTTCTGTCAAGTCATGGGGAAGAAAGCTATCGTCATCACCATCCGCTACCCATCGTACATTGGGTAAATTGAAGTCCCCCACTAGAATAATTTCATCCTTAGAACCCAATCGATCATAGATGTAGTTAATATGCTTAATGAGAATATCATACTGACTCCGACCATTACTTTCAACGACATTAAACGCATCAGGAGGTATATAACAACAAATCAAGAAGAGGTTCCTCGAATCAAATGAAATTTTTACTGAAATTTATTCCATCTCCAGTTGATCAGAAAATGAGGGAGTGTCGAAATGATTAGTGTTAAGAAAATTCATGCAAGCTTTGAGAACCCCACCATCGCGTGCGGTCGAGGCAGCATGCCTATCCCTACGGAAAACCTGATAACCCTGGTGCAACCACGTCTCAGATAAAGCTATAACATCAAAATCGCAGTTAGTAGATGAGAAATAAAAATTATTTGTGTTGGTCCTCAGTCCTCTCACATTCTGGTAGTAAAGAGAGCTTGCACCGTTTTTTGAACTAGGAGACTGAACTCCTGACCTGGTGCGACGGCAAAAATTGGGTACGAAGACCTTACAAAAAACATCCTGGGGCTAGAAATTATCACTGAGCAGAGTATCAGCCACCTGAGTCGACAAAAAGAAAGTTGCGTAGGGCTTTAACTGCCCACTTATTTTACTACAGGACACCTTCGACGTGTCAACACTCCTATACCGAAGGAAACGCAATATTTGGTCGCAAGAGGTTCCAGGCGTTAGACGAGAGATAAAAATAGACCTTGGACGAAGAACGGCGGATTAGGTATCGAATTGGAGTCCTTTATCCTCTCGGGCGAGAAGTTGGTAACCGCACCACTAACCTTACCTTCCGTCTCAGATGTAGGCTGAACGTCAGCACAGGGTGCAACAGAGGGTGGCGGTTGGAAGAGGGTGGCGGCTTGGAAGCAACATCAAAGCGTGAAGACAGGGCTTTCAAGTGGGAAGCCACAGAGCCCAGCAGCTCAGAGTTGGCAGAGACAGCCGCAGACCAGATACCAAGGTCGCCCTTCACCTGCTTGACGCCGCGACGAATGTGCTCAACTATGGGGATGACAGGTGAAGGACCCGCAGGAAGAAGCAGATTAGGATCGAATCCAGAGAACGTAGACTGAATATCCTCGAGTGAACCGCACAACGCTAGAATGCGGGAGGGCATCTCATGCGACCTCTCCAAGAGAACCACGCTTCAGACAGTCAGCATGAAACTGAAGGTCACAGACGCCATCACAGGTAATCCCATCTCGGCAAAACACCCTTGCACAAGCGATAAAATAAAATAAATAACAGAAAGAGGAGACAAGAAATAGAATAAAAAAATAAAATAAAGATGAACAGGGTTAAGATAATAAAAACAGAATAAATAAACAGATAAATAAAAGAGACAGAATTGGAATCAGGGCATACAATCAATAAGTAAAAAGATAAATAAATAAACGAAATGGAAGAGATAAAATAAATCGATCAAATAAGCAGAGATCAAAAGATAAAACAAATAAAATAATAAAAACGGGAAAGAACGGAAAATTATTGAAAGATGACAATCAAACCCAAACAAAGATGCACAGAACCACGCAAGAATAATAACGTCTCTAATACAAGTGACAAATTTTTAATCCTCGTAAAATAAAAAAAAGTTCAGCTAACTAAAAAGTTACCAAGGGTTTTTTAAACTTTTAAGAGAATTTGTGCTCCCTCGTGCCAGAAAAAACATTCTATCTACGTATTATACTAAGGCTGTGGCTGATTCCAAACAGAAACAACTAAATAGACAATATGAATAAAATACTTGGGGAATGTATGTATGTGCTACAGTAAGACTAAGCATTTTTACAATATATAGGGCTGTCTATTTACTTTTCTCTGCAAAACGTGGGTAAAAATCAAGTAAAACTCGTTCTTCTGGTGGAGGGAATGAAAATGCGAAAGTTAACAGACGCTTTCTGGGTAAATTAATGGCAACTGAAGAACTTCAAAAGTGAATTTCAGTGCAAAGGTCAGTGCGTTTAAAAGAAATCGTAAAAATAAATAAAAATGAAGAAATCGTAAAAATGAATAACAATTTACTAAAAGATTTAATAGTTCCGTGTTTATTTCAATTTTTATTTATAAGCTGTATTCTGTAACTTGCCTAACATCAATCAGCTGTTAGTTGTCAACTATAAAAGAAGAAGAAGAATTCAGCCGAAATTTTGTCCACACTCATCAGCGTGTGTAAAATTTGGACAGAAAGGGAAATTACTCGACTGTCAAATTTCTTCAAGTAAACAGACGCAGTGTTGACGGAAACTTTTGTGTAAAAACTTTCGAGTAAGCAGACAGACCTTATTAGCTGAAGACATAATATATCAAAAAAAGAGTACGCACGTCGGCTGTTCATGAAGGATCTTTTTCGAAAATCCCCAAGTAATTTGACATTTCAGCACTCCCAGAATGACGTTGAAAGTTTTCTGAACCAACACTTTGACATGTGTCCACTGTCTGAAGTGAATGAAAAAGCAAGCTCGTCTTCTACTACAGCGATTCGGGACGCCTCAAAAGAATTCAAGCGGAAGGGAATTTCAAAATGTCTGACAGACGCATATCAACTAGAAAAGCCTGCAAGAAATGCAATAAATCCATGTGTGCTTAGCATTCATATGACTATTCGGTATGCAACCGTTGTAGCAAATTAGGTATTTTTCTTTTCTTTTCCACTTTACACCTGATCTTTTACTTTCAGATGATAATCTTTTCACCTGGTCTTTTATCCTTCTCTTTTGTCTTACCTTTCATTTTTTTTATACAATGTGGCCAAATCCTAGGGGACAACCCTTTGATGCGTTAGCATGGTTTTGGCCGGAAGGGAATTAGGGTAAGGGAAGTGAGGAAACTTGAGTCTTGTTTTTGCATTGCTGCGAGCTAGACAACAGCCCAGAGACGCAGTGGATTATTCTGATTTCTTAATAAAAGCACACGGGGTGATCTGGTCTCGAACCCGGGGCCCATGGCATGGTGGTCGTGCGGCTCAACGCGTTGATCCAACTCCGTCTCTATTGCATGATTATGGCACAAACTACATATTGAGATAGCACGGGTACCAGAGAGACGAATTTTTGCACTCAATTCCGTCTATGCTGTTACTAATGGAATTTACTTTCGTCTTTTTTTGCAACATTTGTTACTTTAGCATAATGCTATATATGTTAGATTTCTAGGGGAAACCAAGGTATGATAGCGCTAACACGAAGGTTAATAGTAAAGTATAAATTGGAAACAAGTGAGCTTCTGCAGAGCTTCGATTGGTGGTTAAATAAAAATGTATGATTAAACAAATACAAAATACAAAAGAAAATATTTACCGCACAATGTGTCCCTGTTTCATTTCGATTGCTTGTTTTAGCTTGGCTTGTTGTGTTTCCTGCATTACCCGATTTGCATTTCGTTGTGCTTCCAGTCTATAGATTTTAGCTTGCAGGGAGGATACGTTTTTTTCTATTTCGGCTAAAGCCTCACTTGTTGATGTTAATTCTGCTGAGACAAGAGCTTTTTCCATATCCAGCTAAAAAGGGATGAAAACATGTATGTAAAATATCGTATATTTCTCATTCAGACAAATCA
Source organism: Leptarthrus brevirostris (assembly GCA_964036015.1). NCBI lineage: Eukaryota > Metazoa > Arthropoda > Insecta > Diptera > Asilidae > Leptarthrus > Leptarthrus brevirostris. The sequence goes on along the minus strand of OZ038374.1, from coordinate 32,270,144 downwards.
TACCTCTCGCAAAACTTCATCCTCCTGCCTCTGAACATCGGCAATTTGTGTTTTTAAATTTCGAATTTTTGAAAGAACTTCCTCCCGATGCTTTTTTAAATCGTCAAGAGATATTTTGTCTGGACTTAAAATTATATACTCTCTATCTGGAGCCATTACATCGCTTTCATTTTCTGAGCGATCTTTATTTCTATTGCTTAATGTCAACTGTTTTTGGTAATTATGTTGCTCAGTTTTATTTTCAGCTTTCAAGTTCAATGTTAAATTGTTGATATTTCGATTATCCCGCTTTCTTGGTTTATCTGATTTATCAAGACTCGTATTATCTTTGAATTTAACATTTTCCTTGATAGCCTGCATCTCCAACTTCAGCTTATCTTCAAATGTCTGAATTAAATGCGAATATTCACTTTGACAGTGATTAACAGGCGGAACTGTTGTTGTATCTTTTTTAGGTGAAACGCATGTTGTTCTAATTTTTGTGCGCGGGCTTTGAGGGATGCACTTTCCCACAATAACATTTTCATACCCGCTTGAATTTTTCTGTGGGCTACAACAAGATGCGCCGATTTCTACTCGGCGATCATTAATTATTCTTACATTTTCGTAACCAGATGTGGTTTTAACCTTCTCTGTGAAATATGACTTGGAATGAAAGGATGACTGTGGGCTTATGTCATAGAATGGCGATTTTTTCTCCCTTGGAAGGGATCCGTTTGTTTTAATGCGATTTTGTACTATTGGTGACGACTGCAAGCTTTGGTTTTGCCTGTCATATTCAGTGCAAATCTTAAGTATTTCGTCTAATCTTTCTTGCTCCTGCGGTGATATTTTTGGTTGTCCTGTTGATTGCGTTTGCCAGTCGTAAAATTCATTGTTCTGAAATAAATCTTCAGAACTAGCAGACGTGGCATTTATTTCAGAATTTATTCCGTTCATTGGAAACAATTGCAATCCACCGTATGTTCCTGGTTTCGGATATCTATCATAAGAAGAAGATGCTACTAATTGGTTACGACTTCCGGAATTGTTATTTACTTTTGCTAAAACTTCGTTAGAACTGGAAGGATTCTGAATAAAGCCGGATGGAATGTTTGCATAATTATTTGATTTCAAACTAACTTCGTTATTTTTTGCGCATATATTTTTTTCATTTTTATGATTTTCAGCGAGGTTCTTTGCAAAACTTGCGTATTTCGGTCCTAAAACATCTTTGGCGGGAGCGTTAACAGTCACTGAATCGGCAGTAAATACCTTCGGTGAATGAAAATTATTAATGTTTATATATTCGGCTTTTGTGCTTTTATTTAAAGCAGATTCATTGTTTTGTTTTTTGTAGATTTGAGACTCAACAGTTTCATGGAAACTACTAAAAAGATCGGTGGATAAACCTAGAAATCAATAAGTAGAATTAAGAAAAAAAAAGGAAATATTTTATGTTAAACAATACTTGAACCATTTCTGTCTTGTGTGAAGTCAATATGTGGCATTGAGATTCGTTCATTGCTGCCTATTGTTGATTTTATGAGCTGGGCTTCGGCCGGATTATTAAAGCGTAAATAATTGGAGTTGCCAATTGTAAGCATCGCTCCCTGGGTGAGATCTGCTTCTGTATTAATCTTGTTTCCATCTATTAAGACACGAGCTTCATGTTCTGGCACTATAGTTACTTCGCCTTCCTCGCTTCGGTAAACTGTACAATGTAATGGACGTACACCACTTCCATTTAGGGAAATATTGCAGTTGGGTGAGGAACCAATAGTTACATCTCCTGCAAGAAAAAGGAAAGCTAAGTTAGTACAAATAATTTGACTTTTAAGGCTTTCGCGGTTGCTCACTACTCAGTTTTTCGAATTATCCTCTTAATTAATTATGTGGATAATTCGGAAAGCTGACAATGGTACAAGTTATTTGTCTAAATATTTATGAACATTATATGCATTATAGGAAACCTCTTATCGGGCATGTGATAGATATACCAAACCTCTCTCTCTCTAGATCCCATACCCATGTGGCATGAGAAGAAACCAAACCAAGCTAGCTAACATATTATAGCAAAGAAGAAAATAATTATAACTGCATCGGGCTGTTTTTTGAAAAAACTGGTTACATATTTTCACGCCTAGTATTCTTAAGTATGCGCTACACTGACGGTACAAGTGTCAAGTAACTAAAATCATATCAAAAACTTGTAAGATCGTTTCAAAACAACTCACTGTCGCAAACGTTAAACTTTTAAGAATATTTCTCTAGTTCCCGTAATCCTCTGTGGCCATGGAGCGGGAAAAGAGCTTCCCCCACATCCTATAACAAAGACTACAAATGCATCTACAGTTAAATTTGGATTCTGAACTACCAATGTTACTATGCAATCTGGTGTCACAATAACACAAAAAGGTTTTATTCCTCAGCAGCATATATTGAAAAGTCTTTCTTAACGGAACTCTAAATTGCAGAGCTACGCATCTCGGCCTTAACTTAGGGTAATTTTCTTTTTTCATTCCGTGGAAGGAACAGAATACGTGCCGGAATAAAGGGAGTGGAAGCAATGTGGAAACGCAAAAGAATATTCCTGTCAATTGAAAGCAGATGTAAGTTAAAAAAAAATTCAATGGCCAATTTTTGAGGTTTCAGTTTTTTATAGTAGTATTATTTAAAATGATTGCAAAAGACAATTCGACAACAAATTTTGTATTTATTTACAATTATGACTTTCTTCCCTTTAGCTTTATGTTTGACAGTTTTATTCCAATTATTTCATCAACCAGTTCGGTACAAAAAGAATGCGTTCTGAATGCACCTGTGCTAATAAGAAAACACGCAACATTAGGAATAGAATATTCCGAACGAATAAAGAAACACATCAGGTGCATTCCGTTCATTCGGAATGAATGAAGAAATACACCCTTAAATAGTGCACATTCTGCAAAAACCATTAACTAGCATTTCCACTTAAGGGGTTACACCTATTTGAGAATTTTTTTTTCTATTTTTTTTTATTGGCTTAAATGACGTAAAAACATCCCAAAAATGATCTCCAATAGCAACTTTAGTCCAAACATTTGTTTAAATGACCCTCACAGCTAAATTTCTGAAGCAATCTGAGATACCCCGAAAAGCAGTTTCAAAACTTTAAATGCGATTATCTCGAAACCATGTTTTTAAAATCAGCCTTAAAAATAACTCTTGCAAAGATTTTAAAGATTTAATAATATTAACGTTTTTTATGAACATTTAAAGGCCGATTTTTTGTTAAAAAAAAAGTTCAAATTCGTGTCAATTTGTGAAAAAAAATATTTTTTTTATAATGGTGTGCACTACTCTGATAAATTTCATGTAGATTAAGAAAAACATTTTGTTTTTATCCTAGGTGTAGATAAAAAAATGTTATTCGTAAGGCCGCAGACGTCTTTCAAAAAAATACATGATGCTTCAAGCTGCTGTACTGCTGCCATTTTGACCGAAATAAAAAAAATTTTTTTGTACACCTCATTATGTAAATAAAGCCTCAAAATTTTATTTTGATTATTTTATTTTATTCTCAAAAATAAAATTCCTCAAAAAAGTCAAATTTTCGACCGTTCAAATAGGTGTAACCCCGTAAGGTTTATACTTGACGTAACTTACGATGCCCTTGGATTGTCGTGACTTTCTATTGCAGCAGTACAGAAGACATCGCGACCAAAACACGTTTAATAGATTTACAATTTTACGCAATAAAGTAACAAGCCTAATTCAATCTGCTAAAAGAAGCAACCGCAGTGCAAAATTAGATATAGATCAGCCTCCAAAGAAATTATGAAAATACCTTTTTAGTCTGGACGAGAACCTTGATTACATGATGATTTGACGGTACGAGGTCCTTGAAGCTATTTTCTCTGTTACATAGAATGCCACCGGTCTCAATTCGCTTCCTCCGGAATTTATTAAGCTCTTAGCTCCCTATATCTCAATTCAATTAACACACGTTTTTAATTTCTGCCTAACCACTTCGCAAATTACAATACGCTGGAAAGAGTTCATTGGTCATTCCTTTTGAAAAATGGCCGTCACAACTACATGGCAATCTGGATTTTGGGCCGGACACAGCTGAAAATCTGTGCTCTTAAAAGTAACAACAGACATACACGAGGCTCTTGATCAAGATTTTATCACTATTCTGGCTATGGTTGACTTTAGCAAAGCATTCGATTCGGTCAGTCATAATAAAATTAAAAAATGATTTGAACTCATCATCTGTCTAATATATAGCTTTTTTATTTAGCCGCAGTCATCCCGCAAGGCTCAGAAATGATGGTTCATAATATCTAGTACAGACTGTCCTTTTGAGCTAGCTTATGTTATTTGTCAATCACATTTCGTTTCAAGTTGGCTTGGTCTCTTATAAGTCTAATAAGTCACTCACTGATACTTCTTTAGAGATGTATCTCAATAATCGTGCGTTGACCTTCTTGCACGTATTAATAACCACTAAAAGACCAATATATTTATTCGAAAAACTACAGTTCCAGAAGTCGAACAGGTGTCTGCAGTTTCGATTAACTAGTTTCTTTTCCCAGTTTGGTGAGCGTTCTTACTTTGTCCAAGTTGTTCGTAAATGGAATTCCTTACCTCGAAATATATAGCTGGTAGGATCCTGCAGATGCTTCCAAAAACTGTTACATTCCCTTAATTAATCATAGATGATTTATTCAGATCCTTTTTGCTTTTTATTTCTGTATAGGGTGTGTAAGATATTCGAATACAAAAACAAATTGAGAAATAAAAACAAGTAAATAATATTTTTCAAAAATTTTTATTTAAATTAAATGCCACATATTCAGTGATTGATTTACAACAAATGTTTTTTTATAATTCCTCCTTTTGCTTTCTTTGCTAACATTTATCTTTTTTCAAAGGAGTTACAGGCGGCCCACGCGTTCGCAATTGGCAAATTTCCCAAATTTTAGAGATTACTCGCTTGAGCTTCTCTACATTCTTGATATTGTTGTCCCTTAGTTTCGCCATGATATCCCGCCCCCCCCCCCCAATGTTTGTAAAGAAAACAAAAGGAGGAATTATAAAAAAACATTTGTTGTAAATGAATCACTAAATATGTGGCATTTAATTTAAATAAAAATTTTTGAAAAATATTATTTACTTGTTTTTATTTCTCAATTTGTTTTTGTATTCGAATATATTTGACACCGTGTATATCTAATCAATTTGCTCTAATACATGTTTTATTTAGTTATTTTAGCAATAAGTTCTTTGTAATCAGGTTTTTTTCATTCCGAATTCTTTATTACTTTAATTGTATAACACACTATTTCTTTATTCCTTTATAAAACCTCAAATTATTAGTACAAAATTGTTAATCTTCTGTAAATTATTATTATTATCATTTGATAGGTAACCGGTTACAAAGGGTCCTCAACATCTCTTCAGTAAGTAATAAACATTAAAAATGAAAAATATGGCAAAATTCAAATCAAATGTACTAAAAGGATACCAAAATGGTTTGCAATATAAATAGAGACTAGAGAGTCTTGTAGACCATTTATGATTAAATTTTAGAATAAAGTTCCCATGTTATATTTACCACAATTTTTGATAAACTGTAGCTAGACTCTTACAACTGAACATGCTCTAAGACGGATCACTACTTGCTACGGAGGGGCAACAACGACACTTTTAGGACCTCGAATACCAAACAAGATTGGTGGCGGACACAATAAGGATCTCAGTAAGGCCCCAGGGATTGATGAATACCAGTGGAATTACTTAAGGCAAGTCCCATTGCTGCGGCTGATATTCTTATTCCCGTAATTCAGGAATGTTGGGAAACCCAGACCTATCCCACTGTATGGAAAATAGGCGACATTTTTTTTTATACGATGTGGCCACACTCTAGGGGACAACCCTTTGATGCGTTAACATGGTTTTGGCCGGAAGGAGATTAGGGTAAGGGAAGTGAGAAAGCTTGAAAATCTTGTTTTTGCATTGCTGCGAGCTAGACAACAGCACAGAGACGGAGTGGATTATTTTAATTTCTTAATGAAAGCTCACCGGGAGACCTGGTCTCAAACCCGGGACCCATGGCATGGTGGTCGTGCCGCTCAACGAATTGATCCAACTCCGTCTCAACTTGTGAAGATTCCCGAAAACGGCGACCTAAGGAGTTTGGGTGGTATCTGTCTTCACTGCAATTATTCTAATGCAAATCAAGCGAGTGCACTCTTAACGATCAACAGACAGGCTTTCGTGAGTTTTGTTCCTGCAGCGATCAGATCAACACTCTCCGAATTATCATCAAGCAGTTCGACGATTGGAGGTCCCCTTTAGATCTAATGCTCGTCGATTTCGAGAAGACGTTTGACAGCGTTAATTACCGGTATATATGGGCAGCTTTACATGGGAGAGGCATTCCCGTCCTTCAAAGGAGAAAACTACAGTAATCCTTCCAGGTGCTGAACGTTTGCTTTTCTTGATCGTCATTTATGAAGTAATGTGCAGTAATCGCGAGGGATTAAATGGAAACTTTGTAAGCACCTGGAATATTTTGACGTCCTATACCCCACAGTGAGTTAAAGGAGCCAGAGAGTATAAAAACGAAAAATGTTACGTGAAGTTGCGACGTAAGAAAGACGATATGGCGATTACCGGTTGCAATTTTAGTAATATAGTACTTCTTAAATTTTAGGGTGTCCAAGCAAAAGTCTGATTCTTTTGATAACAAAAAAATCCATACTAGGTGGGCTAATGTAACAAAGCTCCATATCGTCGCTTATACAACAATACCGCGCAAGTCAAATTTGCTTAGTTTTCAGGAGAGACAAAAAACTGCATTATTTATGCATTTTATACAATACATGAATGTTAAAATATTAATATATTATGTATTGAGTGATTGAGTGTATTATAGAGCTTCGACAATTTGTTATAAAATTTGTCAATTTGTTATAAAATGGATTGGAAATGAATCGGGACGTTTCTATAGCAATACCTGTTTTTTATTATTTTCACTGGGGTACAACTGTCGCAACTAGCGCAGAACATTTTTTGAGATATTTTCTTGCATATTAAACTTAAAAGGATAAAATAAAAAAAATATATTTTTTTGACAATACATTAAAAGAAAAAATAATAATAAATAATTTTGAATTCTTGTATTTATCACTCACCTACTGGTAAGTAATGTATGGTAACTGCAGTACTTAGGCGACCTCCTCCAAGACTGACTAGATGAGGATCGTTCGCAGCAACCCGTAGTCCGCCTAGTGCTGATTGGTCTTTCTTCTTTAAAGACATCTGAAAATGAGGTAAGGTTTAAATAAGATAAGAATTTAACTTTATTAAAAAAAACTACATATAATACAGACATGGAATAATATGTTCATCATAAAAATGTGTTAAAAGATTACTAACTTTATAACGTGAGTGAAACTATTAAAAAATAATTTGCGTCATTGCTTGTGACGAGAACGATAGCAATGTTTGAGGCAAGTTATTATAGTAAAACAATATTGTAATAATCGTCTTTATACGTCGATTAAGACATTATGCAATTTTCATAATACTTAAGATCTTTAAAAATAAATCTTAAGACGAGTTTTTTAATAAAGTTATAAATCACTATTCACCTATACTTTACGTATAAGTATTTCTGATAATTAAAGTAATTAAAAGCGCGCAAAACATATCTATTTAATATTCCAGTCACCATCCTTCAAATGTCCACGTTTTTCTTCTCCTGTTTCAGTTACTTACAAGAAAAACACAAGTACACTTTTGCTGGATCATTGGAGACATTTTGTAAACAACTGAATTAAAAACAATTTCACTATAAAATTTTACTATCTTGCACAATTAGTAAAGCGATACTGTCTGTCTCGTGCTGATTCAAAGAATTGTAGCTAAGAACGAACTAAAACTAAGACGAAAGTTATGATTCAATTTGATGACGATACTCGAACAAAATTCGTTTTTTCTGATGGTGACATCTGCATAAAAATAAAACACGAACAGGTTTTGATATGCCGGTACGTTTGAACCTTGGGTAACCTTGGAATAAATGAAATTATAAATAAAATTTACCTGGTTTAGTTTAATAGGTGTCAGGTAAAATTAATTTGGAATGTTTTTGTTTGTGCTGATTAAAGGTAGACTTTTTTTATACAATAATAAATTTTTTTTCCGGCACGGGTACACGTGTTAACTAATACTGCATAATCTGAGACTGCGAATAAATATTGTTACGCGCTCACACGGAAGAAAGACAACAGGCTATTTTAAGAAACAAATGACATAAATTTGGATTAATGAAAAATTAATTACTGTGATTACTAGGCTAAATGGTAACGATCGGACATGGATATGAGAATTTCAAATAAAACTTTAGAGTGTTTTTCTTCTTATGACTAGAAACAGTGCTCCGCTCCGGCTGCACATAGAATTTGCTTTGCCCACTTTAGTTCGTTAATGTAATCTATACACAAAAGAGCTCCAATTAATGATGCATTGACCTATTACAAACTTAGTTGTGTTTAATTAATGCATAAACTGTGGTCCAATTTAGTTGATTTTTATTGTTCTGAATAAGTTGTTGTTTACAAAATTTGCATCAATGACTTAAATTACTACAAAACCTAAATCCCAGTTTAAAAATATTCCGCTGCCAGAGAACATTTTTCAGTGATGCCGATCACTTTAAATTAAATGCTTTGCAGCGTCCTACCACTGTTCTTCTGGGTTTTACGGTAAAACCGATAAAATTAAATCGATTTTATGATTATAAACAGTCACGACAACAGTTTCCACACGTGTGAAAAAGTTTACTACAATCGATTAGTTAACCGAGTAAATACAGAAAATTGCGTCAATTGAACACATATCCTGAAGTGTTTATATTCCAGTTTTCTTAATCTTAGAAATTAAAAAGTTCGTTTAAACCATATCACTTGATACGACTAGCTTACAGTACTAGCGCGCCTCGCAAAACATTCGAGACGAATATTAATAGCGATGCAAGCACTTATCGCTCCTTCTGAAGTATATGTATCCCAACAGAAAGTAGGTGACGGATCGAGCGATGACTCAGAGTTTCACTTCAATCAGTCGATGAACTTGAATAAAAAATTTCGTCTTATTTGTGGGTTAAAGACAACTGCAAACCTTGTAAATAATTTGAATATTTTTTTCTCTGTAAGATTTTTGAGAGGGTGACAGAAGACAACTTTTTTGCTCATAACGCTAATAGGTACTTAAAGTTATGATTATGTAGTATTTATTAGGTGACATCATGTCAAGTGTCGGGGTTCCCTCACTCTGAATTGAACTTTTATAAGCCATACGCACAGAAGCGTAGCTACAACAAATGGCAACCATTTAAAGGCCGCCCCCTTTATTATTTTTATCTTTTGATCTACTCAGCGCAGCGACATCAAACACGCCAAAAAACTATTATTTCAATGTCCTTTTCAAAAATGTTGATCTAACTCCTACCACTGGATGTACATTCACTTCCAAAAGTGACAAAATTTACTTATTGATCTTTTTAATAACACTTGGTAAAATATGTTTGAAACCGTTTTGTCTGTCTAAGACATCATAAGGGCTAAAACTAACTCAAACAAATACAAAATATAAAAACAAAAAGATGAGTCACATACCGCAAGAAAACAAACATTTAAATAAATGGCTAAGTACATTAATTACATACACTAATTGATAAAAGTATTCACCAGCAAATTTTTGTTTACGTTACATTTTCACAAAACACACAAAATGAACTCTATCTCGAGGCCTGAAATTGAGCGGTTTTTTGAGGAATAAATTGCGAAGGATCTACTGAATACATTTTAAAAATTTTTTTTTATCTCGAAGATAAATGTTTTGACTTTTCAATTTTGCTTTTGAAGATGAAAAAAAATAACTCTCGCGACCTTGAAACGTCATTGATGACATTGATGTTGAAACTGCATGGGTCCCGCTTAAGCAAAGTTGTGGCCAATTGGGTAATCTGTAATCTGAAAATTTATATTCTTTATAATCATAGTTACGTTGGCAATGTTTTCCCGAAACAGATTTTTTTTATTTTGCAATATGTAAAAGTTATGCAACAATTTGTAAAAATTTCCAATTTTTACGTCATTTTTTGACCTATTAGAGGCTATAAAAATGGAACAAAATAAAATTTTCCAAGTCGTACTCGGGAAAACATAGCGGTATGTTTTCTGAACAATTGAAAAAAAATTATTGAAATCGGACCAATACTTTTATGAGAAGTCTTACTCGGCAGCTAAAAAAACACTACTTTCGGGAAAACGCGTTTAATGATAAATTACGGTGTATAACTTGATTGTAGTAACTTACGAGTTAATCTGCTATACCGGGGCCGTAGAGTTCTCCTTCCTCATCACGTTGATGTTTTTGGTTGTCCACATTTTTCGCAAGAACGGGCCGGTAAATTCTTTAGACAATGATTTTTAACTGGACAAGCGCCGTCGTGGCGCGCCGCGCTTAGTTTCTCGGAAACGGCAGGAGATGGGTACCTTTCTGTAATATGCAAAGGAATGTGATTTTCATGAAATCCTTTCTGTGGCGTATTCTCAGATACATATAGATTGAAATTAAAAAAAAAAAAGGATTTTTTGGAACCGCGAGAGTAGAGGACCCCTTAAGTTATTTGTATTTGTATTCAATAAAACCTACACACATTTAACAAAAAAAAACTTAGTTCTCTAATTAAATGCAGAAAAAAAATTATAAATAAAAGTTTTCTTCATATTTTCTTCGAACAAAAGTATTCGCCAGTTTTATTAAACCAAAATATATCGCAGTTGTATAAATTACTTTAGGCTGACAATGCCGCAAAATGATCGAATTCCGAAAATTATGGTGATTTCCCATTTATTTGAATTCTTGTCAGATTTCTGTTGTTTCTTGTTCTGCCTTTTGTTTAATCTCGCGTTTACATTTATTAATTTACTATGAAAATGGATCGTAAGGGAAAAAAACAACCGTAGAAAAAAAATTTATTTTAAATTTATTTGGGGATAGAAAATACATTAGCGAAATAGCTGCTATTGTTTCTAGAAGTCGTACTACGGTCAAAGATATCATAAAGCTTTTTAAGGATCTCAACGATTTTCAGAACAGTCCAAGAAGTGGTCGACCTAAATTTTCTGTGAGAGAGATACTGGAAAGGAAGTTCACCCCCGTACTGTGCGTAGAGTGCTAAACAGTTCCGGTTATGGTGCCAGAGTTTGCAGCAAAAAACCTCACATAAGTAATGTCAATAAAAACAAGAGACTTACCAAATAGTGTAGTTCTCGGATGAAAGTAAATTTAGTGTTTATCTGTCAGACGGACGAATTTTGGTCTGGAGACAAAGTGGTTGTGAATTAGATGAAAAGAACATACAAACAACGGTTAAACATGAGGCAGCTTCCGTCATGCTGCGGGGATGTATGGCAGCCTCCGGAGTTGGAGAACTTGTTTTTTTTAGCAAACAATGAAGAAGGAGCAATATTTAAATATCTTGACAGACAATTTAAATAAAAATCTTGACAGAAAACTTGAAAAAAGTGCGGAAAATTTGAACCTGGGAAATAATTACTACTTTCAACAGAATAACGATCACAAGCACACTGCTGAAATCGTTCGTTTGTCGCTTCTTTACAATACACCTCACACTATGAAAACACCACCCCAATCACCTGATCTTAATCCCATAGAGCATTTATGAGATGTGCTTGATAAGCGCGTAAGGGAACATCACATTACGGCAACAAGCCAACTTCGGGTACTACCACAAAGAGAATGGAGAAAAAACAGTCCAGCAGTAACAGAAAGCTTAGTGTACCCTATGCCAAATCGGTTAAGAGATGTTATTAAACAAAAAGGAAAACAAACCAAATGTTAAATGTATTTTTTTACTTAGGGTGGAATAATTTTCTTTTTTAGTTTTGTATAAAGGCGAATACTTTTGTTTGAAGAAAATATAAAACTTTTATTTATATTTTTTTTCTGAAGTTAATTAGAGAACTAAGTTTTATTTTGTTAAGCAATATAATAGTAAATGTGTGTAATTCTTATTGAATTCAAATACAAATTACTTAAGTTCATTTTGTGTGTTTTATGAAAATGTAACGAAGACAAAAATTTGCTGGCGAATACTTTTGTCCAAAATTAAAGTAAATCTAATGGTATAGTAAATTATAACCGTCACGTTTTGCTTTTCTTATTCCAAAACTTTTGTATTCATCTAGTACACTATTTCCCAAACTTTATTAATTTTTTCCTTAGAACAAACAGAATAATAAACGAGAAATAAAATTCATTCACAATAAAATAAATAAAACTTATATTATAAATAAATAGCCTTCATTATAATCAATGAAAAGGATGAAATTGTTTATGTTGAGACGATAGATCATCATAATTTGGTTCCCTGGTTGGTAATGTTAACCTGAGATGCGGTTACACATCCAAAAGCGTGTTCCTTCTTTGTCTTAATGTCTACAAATGCTAATAAAATAGTTTTTAAAAAAAAAGTTGAACCGACTTCACAAAAAGCGCTAAAAAGCATAAAATAATTTTTAATTCTATATCTATTACGACATTTTGAAGTCGGTGCAAATCTAACTAACCAAACAACTGCTCCTTGGTAGTGGAAAAAAATGTTGGGGAGGGGGGGAGGGGGGGGGGGGGGGGAGAGTGGAACCTAACTTTGTAACGCGCGGACCAATTTGGATGGTTTCTTTGCTTTTGTATAGAGTATGCTCCCCCATTGCTAATAGAAGAATAATTTGTTCAAAGGTGGGGGGTTGGGTGGGGGGAGGAGTAGTCTAACTTCGTAACGTGGAACTGACTTGGATAATTCTTTTTCTTTTGGGTAGAGTATGCTCCCTGGTTGATAACACGAGAAAAAAAATTTTGGTGGGGTTGAGGTGGGGGAAGGGGGTGGAACCTAACTTTTTAACGGGTGGGTCGATTTGGATGGTTCTTTCTTCGTTGTATCGAGTAGAAGACACTAAAAAGTGAAAAATAAAATAGTTTTTTAAAAAAAAAGTTGAACCTACTTCACAAAAAGCGCTAAAGAGCATAAAATAATTTTTAATTTTATATCTATTACGAAATTTTTAAGTCAGTGCAAATTAAACAAATAAAATGTAATGATTTCCTCGACTAATTTCATCAACATTCGAATTTCTGTTCGTTTGTTTTACTTTCTTTTGGCGAGAGTTTCGGTGGTTTAAAGATATCAATTTTGAAAATGTATTATTCTATTTAACTTTGCTTTTTCCTAAATCTTAGATTATGACCTACTCCGAAGTCCTAAATCTTTAATCTTAAATTATTTAACTAAACTGTTTAGCCTGTACTAAATGAATATTACAATATTAACTACGTACGGAATATACTTCCATTTATACATTATATACCGTTTGTTTTTTTTATTATCTTTACGCAACCTGGACATGTATGTACAAATAAATGCTCAGAAATCTTACAATTAATCTTTTAACAAATCTTACGCTATAAGGGGCCTACTTCACTTATGTTTTAATTTTCTTTTGATTCTAAAAATTTCCGCTCCAATAAAATAGTTAAATTAAATAACCCACAAGTTACACTATTCAGCAATTCTTTCTTATTTTTTAAACTTTTAAAAGTAGAAATCTCCTGCCCAAAAATGTCTGATTAGAACTACGAGGAAGTAGCTAAAAGAGAAGAAAGAAGCTCAAGAAATCGTGGCAATTTTAAGCTGTGGTGGTTTTGACGCGTATTTTAAAATATTCAAGTAAATAATAAATTGTGTGCCGACAGTGCAAAATGTACGAAAACAGTGACAGCTTGGACCGAGGGAACAGATAAAAAGCCTACTTCCTCATAGCAAAAAGCGAACAAATTTGACAGCACAGACCCAGCCGCCGAACAAAAACTTGCCATGCTCACACATACGCCATATATAGTTACTTCCTCGTAGGATTAGAATCAAGAGGAAACTTGTAAAAAAAGCACGCGGGAAACGTCACTTACACAAAGAAGCACGCAGGAAATATCCGAGTGCCTTCCGCCATGACAGACGGGTCATTATGGTTACATTGCCGATTACGCAGTTTTATTTATCGTTATATAGATTCAAATTCGAATTCAAATATTAATTATGCACAAAATGTAATGTTACAAATTGGCAAAAGTCGCGCTTTTTGCATTTTTAGGTTAGGATAGTTAAGAAATCTGATGTGAGAGAGCAATTCTGTGGCCCGGTTCGAATTCAGCGACTCAAAATTTACAAGAAATGACTATTCCCATCTGGAGGACTGTGAAAATAGCCTTTATTCCAAAGCAAGGCCGTGTAGATTACACACTCGCTAAAGCGTACAGGCCTATTAGTCTAACATCGTTCATGTTAAAGACGATTGGAAAAGTTGCTGATCGGGCGATCAGGGAGAGGTATCTTCTACACTCACCACTTCATGCCCGGCAGCACGCCTACCAAACCGGAAAATCTACTACAACGGCACTCCATGACTTAACACTCAAGCTGGAGGGAGTTGTTTATAGCAAGGGAACTGCGATTGCAGCCTTCTACGATATAGAAGGCGCTTTTGATAACACATCATTCGATGTGATCACTCGGGCCCTAAGAAGGAGAGGCCTTGGGACGACCTTCTGTCGATGGATAGATGTGCTGCTCAGGTCTCGAGATCTTACCTTGAGTCTCCTCGATAGGACGATAAGGGGCTGCGTCACAAGAGGGTGTCCGCAGGGTGGGGTGCTGTCACCCCTCCTATGGTGCCTTGTGATCGATGAGCTACTTGTACGCCTTGATGAGCGAGGCTTCTTCGCGCAGGGCCATGCAGATGATATTGTAGTTGTGGCATCCAGCGATATGGTGAACAACATTACGATAAAACTCCAGGGGGCTCTAGACGTAGTTGCAACCTGGTGCAATGAGGTTGACCTCAAAGTCAACCCTGACAAAACAGTCGTCGTTCCGTTCACTAGGAAGAGGAACACGACGAGTCTTACTGAACCGACCTTCTTGGGCACTGCGCTACCCTTCAAGGATCAGGTGAAGTACTTGGGGGTGATCCTGGATTCCAAGCTATACTGGAACCTGCACCTTGATATAACTGTGGAAAAAGCTCGGAAGTCCTTTTGGGCATGCCGTAGAGCCTGCGGGACCACCTGGGGACTTAAACCCAGAACAATGCTCTGGATCTACACATCGGTAATAAGGCCCATGATAACTTATGGAGCAATTACATGGTGGCACAGAGCAAAACTTAATGTGATAAGGACTAAGCTTAGCAGACTGCAACGTATGGCCTGCCTATGCATCACTGGAGCCATGCGCACCTCGCCGACGGCTGCACTCGAAACCATGCTAAACATTAAACCTCTACATATAGAGGTTGAAAGCCTGGCTATGTGTGCGGCCTACAAACTAGAGGGAGCCGGACTCCTTGGGGAAAACATAGGTAAGGGTCACACGACAATAAGGGAGATTCTTGAAGCCACACCTGAGTTGGCCATGCCAACTGATCAGATGCCGGCAAGACTCTCACCATTTCAACCACCCCTAATACGGGTGGAAAAGCGTGAGACCTGGACGCTTCCAGCTGTCCGTCCAGGGGAGCTAGTATGGTATACGGATGGATCCAAGACTGAATCAGGTGAGAGGGTCAGCACAATAGGCCCTAGTGGCCGCCACGTCGACCAGTGATAATCAATTAACTATGAAGTGGAACAACAATGAATTCGTTTAGCAGTTGCAAATAGTTGCAGAATTTGTCCCAATAAATAAAAAAAGTTTGCAATGCCAAGAAATAGAAATAACGTCATCCGATTAAATGCTAGATCGTATACAGCTACAGGAAATAACTCTCCCAAATAAGTCCCCAATGCTTAGAAAAATTTGAAAGAAATATCACCCAAAAATTCGGATGATATGATCTAACTCTCCCAAAATAAAAATTACATAACTCCCCAATATTTCGTAGCTACCTCACGTTTTCTAACGAAGAATATCAAAATTACTGTTCTCCTTGCACTTCGGAAAAGGAAAATCTCCTAATGAAATAACTCCCAAAATCCAAATCAATTTGGAGAGTTTATTTCATCGCTAAAACTAGCTAATTCCTTTACCCCCGGCTTGAAACGGTCACGGTTAAAGGTTAAGGGAGCAATTGGAAGGTGATAGAAAATGTAGTGGGTTCTAAAAAAACGTTGCTATAAATCGATAACAAGCTATCACGAATTTCCCAACGAGAAAGCATATTATTAGGAACGAAAGACAAATATATTGATACCCACGGATTCCTGTATTGCTGGAGGCCGCCGAACCAGAAAGTCTTAATAAATATTTAAATACCAAAAGAAACGAAGTGGGCAAAAATTATTTAAATGACATCCAGCAGCTCTCCCTATTATCTCTCTAATTTCCCCACCACTTGATGGATTCTGAACCACAGACATAAGTCTACAACCCTACATAAGTCTACAGCGAAATATCCTCTAATGTATAAATCAGAGGGAATTCTGCGCAAGTAAAAGGAAGCTTCATAGGATGTACATACTAAAAATAGGGCTTTCTCCATAACCATGATATACCTTGTATATACTATAATAATATATTTAGCTGAAATTGTTACTAATACTTTCCCCTATCACTTACATACATATATACATTATACATTTTCAATATCTTAAGAAAATTCTGGTAAAACGATTTTAATTGAACATATTAGCTGAATATTGATAATTGAAAAATTTGGTCAATTTACAACCCCTAACTTTATGTCGATATCTAAAATAGAAATTATTTTGTTTGGTAAGCTATTTAGCCAGAAAACAGAATTCTCCCGAAAAAAGACAATCCAATAACAAATAACGAGTAAGTACACATTAGATGATTCATCTGTAATTAAACACCCTGTCTAAATTGTGCAGTACAATTTTCATATTGAAGATTGCAACGTTTTGAGATGCGAAATGACCTCAACATGTTAGGTGGGCTAAAACGGCTTTTCGGCATTTTTGTAATGTCAGGAATTTTCAGTGCATTAGAGGTAAATACTATAAATGTGAATCGCCCATTATTCCAGGGTTGCTGCTATCAAATGTCAGTTGCCGGATATGTATCAAGTTTTGGCAGGATGCAATATCTACAGGAGCTAAACCAGTTAGGAAGAAATGTGAGATATTTGGTTACATACTAGTTAGTCTGGGCATGCTTCCTTTTACATATCAAACGTATTTATAGAATGTCGAGACTAGTAAACTATTTCTGGAATTTTAAAAACAAAACAAAAGGAAAGTAAAAGAATGCTGTTTCTCAACCTTGAGTAAACACAAAATAAGCACGAGGCTGCCTAACTCGAAGAACTCGATATTCGCCCTAAAGGAAGTCATTAACAGCCCGGAAAATCCATTCCAATCGAGCATGCATGTTAAATTTGCTACTCTTATCGAAAAACCATAACTTTTTTCTGTTAAGTGAACGATAACCCGATAACATTGGCAGTTCATCAGTTATTCAATGAGCCGGCACAACAAGAAAGAGGAATTATATCAAATCCACGATCCACCACCAAAAGGCGCGGTTCACATTATAGTTCAGATCACGCACCGGCACCTTAAGTGGGCTACATACGGAAATGTGTTTCACAAATAGTCTTCAGCTGAGCACGTTTGATAACTAGAAGTGCTTTTTGGATTACTGTGTGTTTGGTGAACGACGGACGTTTCACTGTCAATGCCCCTAACTGCCTCTTTGAAATTTTACTTTAATATCCGCTTGTTTTGACTTTAATTTGTGTGTAACTTAGCTAATTGGCAATAATTTGTTGATTTTGGCACTGCTACAAATCCACCGTCGATTCGATGAGAAAGTTTTTCATTTACTATGAACGATTTGAAAACGGATGACTCATGGACTTTTCCATTGCGACTTTTATTTCCTTTTTGAATGAAATCCAAAATAATGTTTATGATATTTGATTCTGCTATCATATTGAATGGTAAATTTTTAAATTGGCCGCAGAGTTATTATTGGAATAGTCATTTTTCACATACATAAATTTATTATACCACAAGTCCTATTTTCATGGCATAATTATTTGTCGACAAAGAGTGTTGTAAAAGCATTGACTAGGCTACAAACGCATGATAATTTTCTAAAAACTATCTAATTTTTTTAAATTTTTTCTATATTAAACTCTTTGGTAAGTTAACCTATATATATTGCAAAGAATCATTAAAATAGAACTACTTTGAGGTGGGTGCCACATTTAGATGAGATGAAATTACATGTCATGAGGTGTATACAACATGAATCCCTAAAAAAACAGAAGTTCCGAGAAGAAATCCCGAAAAAAATTCCAAAAAATTAGAAAGCAATCTCACACATTGCTTATAATTATTATTTGCTCCCTACGAGGAAGTAACTAAAGGAGAAGCCCTACCGTGTATATGTCGTGTGTGTGAGAATGACAAGTTTTTGTTCTGCGGCTGGGTCTATACAAGGAAGCAGGCTTTTTGTCTGGGCACTGGGTCTGTACTGTCACTTAGTGCCTTGAGGTTCCAGCTGTTTTCGTACATTCTGCATTGGCGGCACGTAAAAAGTTACCTAAAGACAGTTTTGTAAAATTCGCATTATTTTATTAATAAACTTGAAATTATAATTTTAAAGTACAATATGTCTAAATCAAAATTTTAATTAAATTTGTGATTACGGCTAGTTTCAATATAATTTTCACGGTCGGCAGATAATATTTAGCTGAGAAGAGCTTCGCCAAAATTGAAAATACTTTTCTAATCGTCTGTCTTGCGCTTATAAGATTGTATGCATTTTCCAATGCGCACTTTGCCACGATCTTCTGAGCTTATTTCTCCTCCATTAGTAACATCCTCGTAGTTTGCCCGAAAAGATACTTGCATAATGAAGAAACGAAACGGCCAAACAAAGCGAAATTCTAATCCATAAGACTAAAAAATTTATTTTTTTCATGTAAATAATGCAGTCATAATGCCTTTGCTCTATGACAATCACCGGTTGTTAGACTTTTAGAATTTTAATTTTATTACGTATTGGATCTGGGGATATTATTTATAGAAAAGAAATAAGAATTAAAACTAAATTGGAGTTTCTAAGCGCTGGAGTGGAAACCAAAATAAGAAAGTTTAAGTATGATAAATACGAAAAGTACATTTAAAACTAAATTAAGAAATTAATAAAATACCTACATACATACATGTTCCTATATGTTTTAAGTTTTCTATCGCATCCCAAACACAATTCGGAAGGTCTGCCGTGGGGGCGCGGGCCACCCTACCGAATTGTGTTTGGGATTTTTTTCGGGATTAAGTACCAGACCCTCAACTCCTACGTTAGATGCGTTTGGAACATGTCATAGCTATTAGTATACGGGTATCATTACATTTAGTAGAGCAGGGATTATTAATGTTAAGAAAAAGAAGACAGGCCAGAAGACGAAGATGTACATTTTGGATAAATCCTTTCATTCAAAGGAAGTTAAAATATAGTATAATGGTCAAGGAAATAGTTAAACATCCCAGAAAATTTAGACATTTTTATCGAATGAACAAAGTTTCTTTCATGGTTTTACTTTTATCTAATGGAAAGTAAGATCAAAAAATATTATGCACGCTTTCGGAAAGCTGTTCCTCTAGAGAACAAGATTTTTTTATTACATAAAGTCCATTATGAAGTGTTTTCGATAATATATACACATACATATGAGGGGTCTAGTTCCAAAAGCCGACAACGGCCAATTCTGTGTAAGATTTACGCATTTCTGCAAGAAGTTCGTACATATACAGGGTGGTTCGCATAAAGTGTGCCAAAATAAGTGGGGTGATAGGTCTCACCTAGATATACAAAAAATTTTATGATAATCTCAACCCATTGATAGTTACAAGGTGACTCATAAATTCCAAATTTTCACGGTATGCACATTGTACATCACTCTTTTATTTTTGTCTTTTGATCTACTCAACGCAACGACATCAAACAAACGCTAAAAACTACCATCCCCATGAACTTCCCAAAATTCTCAACAATGTTGATCTAACTCACATCACTGCAGGTACAGTGACTTCCAAAGTGACAAAAATGTTTTGAAATTACCAAAAATTCAGCATTTTCTCCGAAATTCATGTAATTAATACATCCGTTTTTTATTAAATTTCCACTCTCATTACCTTTCCAAAAAGGTACAACATGTGTAGGAGAGAAACGATGTAGAAATTTAAACATAGAAAACCTATCGGGGAATATAAAAATCTGCAATTTAAAGAAACTAAATTCATACTAAGCCCAAACATTTGCTCAGAATTTGGGCAAGAAGGAGGTCGGCTTTTCTTATGTGGGTTAGTATCCGACCAGGAATGGAGGTTGTGGGAGTTTGTGATACCATCCCCGGTGAACTCCGATTGATCAGTCCACAGAGTTCGGCACAGAAACGCCCCTCAATGTCGCATACCAGAGGTCAAATGCAAAAACTTTAATCTTCTCTTGGAGTCTCCTTCCAGGAGTCTTTGCACTAGGATATGATGATATGAAGGTCACCCTGCTGGATGAGTAACCCTACGAACTTTAACTGAAGACACTTCTAATCGTCTTGCGGCACGTTTCAGAGTTTTGCCCGACTAGGATGATTATTTACCGCTCGACGTCGGCAGAATCTTCGGACGTTTCTGATCGTAATTCCGTGCTGTTGGAAGTTACATTTTCGGTTTCTCTTAACGTTCGAAAATTCTGCAAAAATACCCCTTTTTGGGGTGCACGTCGAATTTGGAATCTCCTTTCATATTCCAGTATAGCCATTTTTTCGTTTCAGTCTACTACACAATAAATGTAAATTACATCCGTTTATTCCTTAAAAGTAAAGTTTTTCATTTTTAATAATTTTATCACCTCGCTACGGGTGTTAAGCTATCGATGTGTTTTTCAACTTTGATCGATATTCTTGCTGACCTGACCCTCTTTTATAGCAACATTTCTATCAGGTATTCGTAACAGAACGCCAGAATACTAGGGTGTGAACACTGGCTAACACAAGCTATTATCGGCAATAAAACAAAATTACACTAACATTTTTATAACTCGTTTGCAGCAATAATTAAAATAACTCCCTGTGTACCCTAAATAAATACTTTAGTCAGGGATTTCTAAGGCTGCGGTTTTTCTAATACTTTCTTTACTTTGCATGGTGTACTTTTTTGGAAAGGTAATAAGATGGGTTCTTTGATAAAAATACAAAACACATTCATTAATTACATGAATTTCGGAGAAAATTTGGGAAAATGCTGAATTTTAGGTAATCGCAAAAAAATTTTGCATGTGAAAAAAAATAGAATTTTGGAATTTATCTGTTATGTACGATTTTATTCGGATTAGAGAAGGACGCTTAATGTAGCAGTATTGTGTAAAGGAACACCACGTGAAAATCCTAACATAGTTTGTACACCAATGCCTACAATACAGCATAATACGCCAGCATAAACAGCCGATCATATTTAATTAACTTTGATTGGTCACCCATCAGTCACGAAATATTGGTAAAAAATTTTTCATGTGATATTTACTCATTCTTATTACTGGTTAGGATTGACCATCGATCGACCCCCATTACATTTTATAACCAACCTGGAAAAATTCCCCAACCAAAGCAAAGTACAGTCGTTTCGGAAAAAAGTACGCACTTGATTTTTTGTTATAAATTTGATTTATTTCAATTATTTTTTAATAAAATAGCTGAACCGAAAGTTGAACCCGACTTCAGAAAAACCGCTAAAAAGTATAAAATAATTTTTAATTTTATATCTACTACGACATTTTGAAGTCGGTGCAAATTAAACAAACTAACAAAAGTATTTAATCGCCCTTCCTTATGATTCCGTGAGTTGAAACGTTCAGGTAGTTTTATATAGTATCGTCGATTGTGGTTGCCTAGTTGTTTTGTTTTTTTAATTTGCACCGACAAAATGTCGTAATAGATATAAAATTAATAATTATTATTAATTTATTAATAATTATATCGGTTCAACGTTTTTTTTTTTGAATTATTTTATTTTTCATTTTTTAGTGTCTTCATATATACGACTCGAAGGATGCTGCTCGTAAGAATAAAGCAATTTCAAAAGTTTCAGAGGTAGTGCATTCTAAAGAAATTACGAAATTAGTCACGATCACCCTTTAATACCCTCACTTTAGGTACACTTTACTTACTTTTACTTTAATTTACTTACTTTACTTTATCATCAATCAGGAAACGAATTCTGTACAACCGAATCAAAATCGGTCTATGCCTTATGAAGCTAGGCGCCGCCCATTCTCTAACTCTCACCATAAGCCACAATTTTCGTCAAAATATAAACAGATACTCTATGCGTTCAGAATCATCTAAATCAGTCCACGCGTTACAAAGTTAGGTTACCCCTCCCTCCACCTCAACCATATTTTCCATATAGTAGCCATGGAGGAGACGGAGTTGGAGCAATTCGTTGAGCGGCACGACCACCATGAAATGGGTCCCGGGTTTGAGACCTGGTCTCTCCGTCACCTTTTATTAAGAAATTAAAAATAATCCACTCCGTCTGGGCTGTTGTCTAGCTCGCAGCAATGCAAGAAACAAGACTAAAGTTTCCTCACTTCCATTACCCTAATTTCCTTCCAGCCAAAACCATGCTAACGCATCAAAGGGTTGTGTACTAGGCTTTGGCCACATCGCATAAAAAAAACACAACAAAAAAGAATCTTCCAAATTTGTGTGTGAAATTGGGTTACGCCCCCTCCGCACGCCACCCCACCTCATAAATTTTAGTCGTCGTACGAGTGGGGCAACATATTCTAGACATCAAAGAAGAATCATCCAAATCGGTTAATACGTTACGAAGGTCTCCACCACCACCCAACCCTAGGACCAAATTTTTTACATTATTAGCAATGGAGCATCATACTCTAAACAACCAAAAAGGAATTATCCAAATCGGTTAGGTTACACCCCTTACCCCCCCCCCTCAAATTTTTTTTTACATGGTACTATGATACTTAATACTAAAGAAAAGAATTATCTAAATCGGTCCATGTATCAAAGTTAGGTTCCACCCGCACCCCACCAAAATTATTTTTTTGACATGGTACCAATCGGGGACTATACTCTATCCAACAAAAAAAGAATCTTCGAAATCGTTCCACTAGGACCAAATTTTTTTCATTGCGAGCAATGGGGCATCCATCATACTCTATGCAACAGAAAAAGAATCATCCAAATCATTCCACGCGTTACAAAGTTAGGTTTCACCCCCACCACCACCCCAGCAAAATTTTTTTTGATGTAGTACCAATCGGGGAACATACTCTACCCAAGAAACAATCATCAAAATAAGTCCCCGCGTTACAAAATTATGCCCAGTCAAAAAAACGTGTCAAACTTAAAAGAAAAAAAACCCAAATGTCGCGTTCTTAAAAACATCAAAATCGAATTACTCCAGATTTTGCTATCCGTCGAAAGATGCTACACTTTGTTCGCGCGCCGAAAAAATACTCCGCATTCATCGGGCTGCCATTTTCCAATTAATGGGCTTCGTAACATTCTTAGATTGCGGAAAGAAAAATATCAATATTTCACTTATTGCGTCCACTATGGTGGTCATAATGTTGTACGCAACAAAATAATCTTTCTATCTCCGAAACTGATGTTCCTCGACAAGTCAGCAGTAGTACCTTATGCAGGGTTCGCTGTTTCAATAGCCTATTGTGGCAATTATTTGGCGATTTGATTTCTGTGCCAGCGCAGTAGTGTATTTGCGCTGTCGCGCTTACCACTCCTTTGGACGCCTTTCTGTAGAAAACGGTACGCATTTTTTATTTATTTATTTATTCATTTACAAATTCGCCAAATACTGACTACTACTCACTAACGAAATCCGCACAGTAAATAAACACAAAATGAAATATCAAAATAAATTACAGAATCAAAGCGATTGACTAATAAAAGCAAGATAGAAAAGTAAATAAGTTTACACATTTAGTATAGTCAAGAAAAGAAAATATAAGAACATAAGAAAAAGAAAAGAAAAGAAAAAAGAAAATGCAGCTTATAACTAAGCCGATCTTAACTCGAACTACGAATAGTACTTATACAATGTTCATCTGATTAAATATTACTATTAAAAAAGAAGAAAAGCGACGTACTGGCAGTAAAAAAAGAGATAAAATCCAAGAAAAAAAAGATAAACAAAAAAATAAATACAATACAAAAAAAGAAAACTAAAATAAGATTAAAAAAAGAGTAAAAAAGAAAAGAAAAACAAATTAACTCTACACAAGCCGATCTCTTATCTGTGACTTGGACAAATGAAAGTCAATACAATCAAAACGACTATTAAGTAAGCGAGATATTGAAGTCATAGGGTCATTCATTCCATAGTTGGTGCGATGATGAGGGATATGGAAAAAGGAGCGAGCTCTCAAGGAACGAGACGGAACCGACATGTTTAAAGGAGGGGGGAATTAATCACACCTCCCAGTCAGACAAAAGCAAAGATGATTCCAAACCTGTTACGTCTAGCCTCAAGAGGCTCCAAAGAAAGAAGCAGAAGACGGTCTACATATGGAGGCAGACGAATAGAATCAGCCCAAGGAAAGCCACGAAGGGCGAATCTCACAAATCTACGCTGGACAGCTTCAATACGATCGATATGGGCAACATAGAAAGGAGACCAAACCGGTGAAGCGTATTCCAAGATTGGTCGGACAAGAGCGCAATAAAGCAGATTCGTTATGTATGGGTCATCAAACCGCTTTGACCATCTTTTGACGAAGCCCAGGGACGCATTGGCCTATCAGTATAGCGTCAAAATGATCCTCAAAAGAAAATTTAGAATTAATGACAACGCCCAAATCTCTGGTCTTGTTGAGTCTGTTCAATGGGCTACCACCAATCGTGAAATTGCAAAGCAAGGGATTTCTTTTGCGAGAGAATGACATAACAGTGTACTTGTCAATGTTCAAAGGAGGAAAATTAATAGAGCACCAGTTACGGAAGGTCTCTAAGTCAGAGTTTAATAGGGCACGGTCATTATAATTTGATAATATGATAAGATTTGAATAGGGCACGGAATATCTTAGCATCGTCAGCATAACAGAGGATTTTCGAATGAGATATAATCAAAGACACATCGTTGATGTAAATAATGAAAAGCAAAGATCCTAAATAACTGCCGGCACCCCAGAAGAGTTGTTGATTTCGTCAGAGAGTGCACCACGAAATAAAACCCGTTGTGTGCGATCAGTAAAATAAGAACATAACCACTGGACGAAGACTGGAGCAAAGCCCAGAACTGAAAGCTTGTAAATAAGAATCTTCTGATTAATTCTATCTAAGGCCTTACTAAAATCGGTAAAAATGTAATCAACCTGCTTTCCAGCTTCAATTATATGTATACAGAAGTTGTAGAACTCCAACAGGTTGGTAGTTGTGCACTTACCCTTCCTGAAACCAGGTTGGAAAGATCCCAAAAACGGTTTGCAATGGAAGTAAAGTAAGTCAGAAACCAATATACAAGTACTTTGCCAATACAACATAAACTGGCAATTGGTCGATAATTAGAGATGTCACATTTGTTGCCCCACTTATGAATAGGGGTAATCAAAGACAATTTCCAAGATTTAGGAAACACACTAGTGCAAATAGACAAATTAAACAAGTGACAAAGAATAGGAGCCAGGGACACATTACAATTTTTCAAGAAATACGCAGGAGTGCCATCACGACCACATGAGAAACTATTAGCCAAATTCGTTATATATTTCAAGACGGTAGCCTCGTCAAATACTAAGTCTTTGGAATGAAGGGAAGTCGGCGGAAGCCTCGTCAAATGGAGTAGAATCCTTCAAGCTAGTATCACAACTGGAATCTAAAAACACAGTCTTATAGAAATCACCAAAGAAGTTGGCAATTGTAAGTGCATCATTGCTTTCACGACCATCAAGGCACATTGTAGAGGGTATGCATCACAGTTGCGCCTAGACTTCACAAATTTCCAAAATTGCTTAGGCTCAGCACGTAGGGTTTGCTTAGTTCTATCTAAAAAGTCAGTATAAGAAGCCTCAAGAGAAGACGGAAACTGATCGCACAGATTGGAGTAAACCAAGTAGTCAGAATCTCTCCTTGAAGAGCAAAACCTTTTCCAACCTTACCTTTCAAGTTTTTTAAGTGTTTTGTACACCGATTGAGCCAGGGCTGAAAGGAACGCGAATTATTGATTTTGAAATTGGAACACAGTCTGCAAAACATATTGATAAAATATCGTAGAAAGATTTCAGCCTTATCAATGTCCCGCTCAATCAAAACGCTCGACCAATCACATGCAGAAAACCATTCGTTGTTTTTAGAGATCGGCCTTTTTACAATTATAACAAAAGTTACTAGAATCAAAAGAAGTTAATGTTACTGGATCAAAGCAACAACTCGTCCGATGGAAGCAAGAGATCAGCAGATTTTTGACTGCAGTAACAAATATCGGATTGCTTGATGATAACACAGGTCCACAAAAAATGGGGTCACGATTGTTGTTGGGCAGCTGGGGTCATTTCCGAAGTAATTTGCTGCATAGAATCCAAATCCGATGACAGAATTGGGCAATCACTTCAGGATTTTGAGATATTGGAGGTTGCATATACTCGAAAAATAGGTTTTTTTTGCTACTTTTGAGGTTATGTGCAGGTTACACCCACATTTTTTTGTTTTTTTTTCTAGTTTTATACCAAATAATTTAATACTACTTTTACCCTTCAAAATAAGCTATGGAGCACCTACGATTTTTTCTTGCAAAGGTACGACCATTTTAAGTTATGAAGTTCATATTTAATATAAACATATTATAATATATATATATTTATATAGATACAGAATATAGAATTAAACATAGAATATGCAATAAATAATTGATTTTTTTCAAACCAACCAAGTTAGAGATCTCCCTTAAATTGGCACCAAATTCCCCTTGCTAGTTGCTCTATGAGTACTATCACATCCTTCAGTATTGACCTCTCAAACGGAAACATCAGTTTCCCACAAATATACATTTTTTGGTAAAGTTTTTTAAGTAAAGGTAGAAAAAAATCTTGAATTAAGACAATTTGCTTTCAGTCAAGAATATTTCAGTTGTGCTTATAACGAAGACGACGTTGTCATATGACAAGTATAAAATTTTATTGACTTGTTATGTTTAACAGAATGTTGATTTGAATTAAAAGGATGAATTTTTAGTTCAAGTTAGTTATTTTTATGAAATTTTCTTTTAATTTCCGGATCTCATTTGAAAGTGTGATTGATAGGAATAAAAAACATGGATGAGATAATAATAATACTAATATGATTTAATATTTAATATGATTCAAGAATTGAAATTCCTTGGATTAAAACTAAGGAACGAACACTACAATTATTCTTGGCTCAAATAAATTTTTCTACTAGTACGGGGTGTGAACAATTTGAACTCAGCTCTCAGATTTTAAGCACACAAAGTCCCCAACATTGGAAAGCATTCTCCAGCAGTAAAAATCCTAATTTGCTTTTTTTGTCTGGTTATATAAGGTAGAATCTAAAGCTCCCGGGATTAGGGTAAAGTCCCCAGTAGATAAACAGTATATTATATTTTTAATAAAATAATATACAAAATAAGTTATATTAAAGATTATTTCAATTAATTATGATAAAGAAAACGACTATGTTTATTATAGAATTTTTCTTTTCTGCGTAAAGTATTTGGAAGAATTTTAAAAAACATTTTAATATTGAGAAACACCGCTATTATCGCCAAGTTCGGTGTGTTTGTAAAATAATGACAGTTTGATGAAATCGTGGCTAACGTTTTTGGCTGAAAATAAAATATTTTTGCACATTCTTGCGATGTAAGTATTACACAATTATGGTTGCTGGAGAATGGACGGACGAGTTGAAGCCTTCTTGGATACGGCGATCCTCATCTGGATATTCTCAAGTGTTAGTTACACCTCCAAGTGGTAGCAACCGGGCAATGCATCCTAGAATGTAGCCAAGTAACTTATGCGAGAGGAGATAACCTCTTGAAAAATACCCCTAACTCCAAGGGAGTCTGCAGTGTCGTCGTCCCCTCTGCAGGACCCAGGGGTAATTGGGTCGAATGGCGTTTTCCTCTGGCGCTTCTGTGGTAGTGGAGATGGATTGTATGAGAGACCCCAACAGGTTGGCTATACCCACGGTACACACAAAACAACAGTATCAGCTTTGGAAGAATTACCTTTCGAAGGAACTGTGGCGGCTATGAAGGCTGGCTCGCTCCCACCGGCTGAAACTGCTGTAGCGGTCCTGGAAGAGGGTGCCATTAGCATAATAATAACTAGCAATTCCTCAGGTGCGGCGGTGCAGAGACGGGAGACTCTAACGAGTTGGCTATCTCCACGATACGCACACCAGAAGAAGATGCAAATCTGCCTTCCAAAGGGTTAGCTGTGGTTAATCCGGAGGGGTTCCTTGTCCTGGCTCAGGACTAAAGCGTTACGGCCTGGAACCCTTCAATGCCGTAGGCAGAGAAGGGATGAAGGTTGTAATTAACGCATGGACCAAGAAGGAACACTGGAAACGGTGAGAAAACATGGATTTATGCAGATCTGCCTTCCGTAGGGTTTGCTGCGGTTAATCCGGAGGGGGTTCCTTGTCCTGGCTCAGGACTAAAGCGTTACGGCCTGGAACCTTTCAATGTCGTAGACAGTGAAGGGGTGAGTGATGTAACTAACGCATGGACCAAGAAGGAACACTGGAGACGGTAGGAAAACATGGACTTATGCAGATAGGCTAGGATTCTAGCAGCGACCCAGGAAACCGAGGTTAGTGGCGACAGTGGGATAACTGGATACTCAGTTGCCCCCACTAAGGGAGACTGGGAGGGGACGAAAAGGGACCCGGTTATGTGGTCTGTTTCGGCTAATCCCCAGAGAGGTGTTTTTAGTGAGTAAGAATCTCACACTACCGGAGGGCACGGGCTGTCTGGTGTCTTTTGGAAGATTTTCACCTCTTCCGCAAAAAAAAAATTACACAATTATATTATTATAAAAATTTTTAAATTTCTGAAACGTTCAAAAATAAAAAAAAATTATTTAGATATGTAAAATGGAATTTTATTTAATTCTCGAATACATTGTCTCTAATTCCGTATTTAAAATATTCGTTCATCTATTGGTGACTTGCTGTTCATGTTCCGGGGACACTGTTCATCTTATGTATCAATCGGATAGGTCTATATTTTCCTTAATTTATAAAAATTACAATATTTTTTTCCCACAAAGTTTGAATAACAATTAATTTCAATATTTTTCTCCGAACAAAAAATTCCAATATATTAATGTGACCTGCTAAGTGTTCATCTACTGGTGACCCTACCAAGAACTTATGCTCGACCTATTCATATTCACTTTCGAGTAACAATTTGATCACCGAGTTATAAAAATCTTACTTTTGTCATATTTCATGACCCCTTCTGCGGGACTTCGCTAAATGCTCTGGCTTTCATAATATAAAGGCCAAATATGCACTCAATAAACGGTTAAGTAACAAGAAATTTGTGTAAAAATTTAGTGTCGCCGGGGGATACAACCACTTATACATATGCCTCTACAGCCTTCCAATTATTTCCCCTTTATTCACTCTTATATCGATTTCTGTTGCTGTGACTTATTTTTAGTATAATATCACGGAAGAATATACCCTGAAGCACGCTCCGAGGAGTTTTCCACTTAAAAAGTAAAAAATGTGAAAAATATTACCATTAATTAACAACGGATATACTAAAATAAAGCGTTGAACATAAACAAAAGAAAACTCTGTTGTTATCTATAAAAGAATTTGTTTTCTCTCTACCAGAAAATATGTAGGTATACAGTAATATAAAAGAAAGTAGTATCATAACTACGGAAATAATGCATGCTGACTCATTCTATACTCGAAATATTGTATCATACAAGTACTGCTCGGCTAAGAATACCAAATTTTGTTTTGCTTTGCGCAGAATGAGTAACAGATGAAATATACGTTTGCATCCGTGGTATCTTTAACGTTTTCATCTTGATCTTATTTTCTTCAATGTGTTACTAAATATAAACTTATGTCATATGCATCAAATGCAGAAAAGACCCCACACATGTTTGTCTTTCCTAAAATTGTCTCTGAAATCAATTTAAAATTGCGCCTCTTTTTCAATTTATGAGACCACATCCCATAAAGAGAGATAGTATTTAGGGCAAGTTCTTTTTGATAAGATTTCTTGAATCATTTTTCTTACTTTAGGTAGATTAAAAGATAAGATAGGTTTATTATGGTGACACCACTTTTATTTCTGTACATGGTGAACAATAAATTTCCAAAAATTGAAAATAAATGCTGAAAATATTCGATGGTTTGTATTATGGAAAAAATTTGTTATGTGCACTTTTAAGGAAATACATTTTTGGAGCTGTGGAACGTCAATAGCTCAGATAATCTTAAACAATTTTAATTTGCTAATTTTACGCATCGTAACAAAATAATGCAAATCATGCATGCTATAAAAAGAGAAAATTTTTATTTCAATTGTTGGTTATTATTATATTCAAGGTGTTAAAATAATCTTTGGTTAAATGCACATTAGTGCTGTTTATTTTTGGGATGGATCTGTAAGTAGAGACATAAAGATGAAGAGATTGATTCGTTAAGTCTAATTTCAGTGAGAAAATGTTTTAAAGCTCGGCTGCCCCCGAAGTGATATTTACTCGTTTTAATTACTGGATAGAATTCACCAACAATTGTACACTTTTGAACTCGGAAAAATGCCTTAAAATCTTTCTTATCAATCAAAAAAATACAGGGTGCTTCAGATCAAGGTGCCTTCCGATATGCCATGTTATTCCTTAATATGAGCTGATCAACAAATTGACCAACAAATCACAAGAGCAGATAAATCATAGGAAAAATTAGCACCTTGCTTGAAACCTGGTTTTAGTAGCTATCAAAATAAGGAATAATAATATTGAAATCCTCAGCGTGATTCAAAAGTTATGTTGAATTTTTTCATCAGTTCACAGAGTAATGCAAAATCTTTGACGGGCTATAGCGACTAACGGAAAGTTCTAAGGGGAAAAATTTGGTAATCAGCTCATATCAAGGAATGACATGGCATACCGGAAAGCACCTTGATTTGAAACATCCTGAAAACAGTCTTATTGGTAGCTATGCTTCTTTATGTTTTTACAGCTTTATGTTATCAATATTTTTGTTCAGTCGACTTATCATGGATTGGAAAATTGGAACAACTTTGAAAACAACTTTTTTTACATATAGAAATTGAAGTGTAAGGGATGACTTAAGTATACCGAATTTTGGACTTTCGAAATATTTGGGGTTATCATATGGCTTACACTCCTTCAAGATCCAGCTGATGCAACAATTAATGCCAATGGTTATTTATAGCGTGTCATAGGTTTACTGAATTTGCTCTGGAATAATTGCAAATTGACCAACATTTTTATTGAAAAATTTTATTCAGTTATGATGACATTTGGAAGACATTGATTTTAACGCACAAACCACCGATTTTCGTGCACAAACTTTCCGTGTAAATACTTACTCATATGGTGGGAGAAAAAGTGTACACAAACCAAAAAGTCGAGGGAACATGTTTCATGCAAACTCGTAAAAATCAAGAAGAAAATTCACAGAACACACGGAATCTATTTAAACCGCACTTCTAATTATAAATTGTTAATCTAACTAATTTTCAATCACCAACTTTTGCTTTATTAATAACTTTATTCAATCAATTCACTAATTGGCTATGAAACAGGCACTCAACCTAACCTCACTTTCTAAACAAAAGCACCGAACAGCTGTTTGTACTTTTGTGAAAAGAGATGGCCGATCATGCACCAGCTAAAAAGTTTGGGTAAGTTCGTGCAGAAGGGGAACATGTGACGTCACTTTTTTCTCCGCCATTTTTCCGTGCACGAAGCGCTATGGAACGCAAAATGTGTAAGTTCGTGCACATGCGGGATCCCACATTCTCATCAGGGAACAGACCTAATATGGGCTTCAGCAGGACCGAGCCACGTGCCATATCGCAACTGCTACCATCGGTTTATTGAAAACAATATTCAATGATTTAATCATTTTCAGAAATGGACCTGTCAAGTGCCGCCTAGATCTTGTGATATCACACCATTGGATTATTCCAAGGTTCCGAATCGATACGATATCTGGATCGATTCAGTCTGGAGCGTTATGAAAATATCGAACCTCTCCAAAGCAGATCGTTATTTTTCAAGACTGATATCGAATCGCTTCGGAGCGGATCGTTATTATTTTTAATTTCAATCGATCCGAACCGGTTCTGGAGCGATTAGAATATCGCTCCACTGAATTAAAGGAAAGTGGCTGTTAACAATACGAAAGTGATCCCCACCTGCAATTTAATTACGACGTGTCTTGTACTAGAGGCGGTGTGTAGGTGGGTTTTTGGCTAGCTTAAAACACTCCTAATCGTATTGCGCCCCGTTTCGTGCTCGTTTCATGGTCTTGTCTGACTAGGGTGATTATTTACTGCTCGACGTCGGCAAATGTTTCCGAAATTTCGATTTGTGTTAACTTCCTGTTTCTCTAACCCTTCGGGTGCTCCTCTCTTTTGATATTAAAGAACAGCCGCTCTCTCGTTTTCATTTAAATGTAAATAATATCGGCTTATTCCTCAAAAGTAAATTCTACCATTTTTTTAATAATTTTTGCTTAAACACACCCGTACTTATCGATTTTTTTTCAACTATGATCGATATTCCTGCTGACTGACCCTCTTTTTAACCGACTTCCCAAAAAAAAGAGGTTCTAAGTTCGACGTGTATTTTTTTTGTCTGACCGGGCATAACTTCGTAACGCGTTGACCGATTTTGATGAATCTTTTTTTGTTGGGTAGAGTATGTTCACCGATTGGTGCGATGTAAAAAAAATGTTTGGTAGGGTAGGGGTAGGGGGTGGAGATGGAACCTAACTTCGTAACACGTGGCCGGTTTGGATGGTTCTTTTTTTGTTGTATAGTATGATCCCCATTTGCTAATAGGAGAAAAAAAATTGGCCTAGGGTGGGGGGAGGGGTAGTCTAACTTTGTAACGCGTGGACCGATTTGGATAATTCTTTTTCTGTTGGGTAGAGTATGTTCCCTGGTTGATACCACGAGAAAAAAATTTTGGTAGGGGAGAGGGGGGTGGAACCTAACTTTGTAACGCGTGGTCCGATTTCGATGGTTCTTTTTCTGTTGTATAGAGTGTGATCCCCCATTGCTAATAGGAGAATAATTTGATCCTAGGTGAGGGGTGGGGGGAAGAGTAGTCTAACTTCGTAACGCGTGGACCGAAATATATAAAATAACTACAGAACCACAATTGAAAATAATACATAATATTACCTGAACGTTTCAACTCACGGGATCATAAGAAAGGACGATTAAATACTTTTATTGTAGTTGTTTGGTTTATTAGATTTGCACCGACTTCAAAATGTCGTAATAGATATATAATTAAAAATTATGTTATGCTTTTAGCGCTTTTTGTGAAGTCGGTTCAACTTTTTTTTTAAAAACTATTTTATATAGCAAAATTTCCATCAGGTATGAGTAACAGAACGGCAGGATACTAGGGTGTGAACTCTGGCTAACACAAACTAATATCGGCAATAAAACAAAATTACACTATCATTTGAAGCAATAATTAAAATTAATTAGCTATTAACCCTAAACAAACATTTTTGATCCTTTAACTTCAAAAATTTAGTTTATTTAAAGAATCTCCTGCCTAAAGTGCAATAAAATAATTAGCAGTAAGGATGCGGTTTTTGTAATCCTTTTATCACTAGTGCTCATTAGAACGTTGTGTTTGACAGTTTTCTGGTTATATTTTATTGTGGGTGTAGGTGGCTTGTTAACCATTTCTTCCTTGTAACAGTTGTACTTACAACACTGAGTGTACGTTATTTAATTTTTAGCTTATTATTTAATGCAAATTGTAAGCTTTGTCGGCGGTGGAGTAAGCGATAACGTGTCGGCCTACCAATCCGCAGATCACAGGTTTATTCATCCCGTCGACGTCGCCTTATCGTTGTTTTCTGCAAACAACAGATTATGATAAAAAGGCCAAGGGTTGCAGAGAAAATGTCAGTGTTTCGGAATCCACTTTTAATTGTAGTAGAATCGGGTAAAGTTGTTCTCCCGCCCCATGCACATGTTGTTACGGGAACTAGAGAGAGTCGCTAGTTGAGGGAGGCAAAACCAAAACTTCTCAGATGTTATCCCAAATTTCCGACTGGAATAATGCGATGACGTCAAAATAACAAAATCAGCGGTGTAATCTAACTTTCAGAAATCCCTTCAATTAACCAACTTTTCATCGGGCAGCTCACATCTAACAAGACTTTGTAATGCTTCTACTCCTACGGCCTTTCCAGTAGATTTGTTTGCTATCCTAAAGGCATGCCATAACGAAAACCAAAGAGAAATGATGATGTCACTGACGCATTACAAGCTCAATATTTCAACAAAACGGACTTAAAAGAGTATTTTTTTTAAACACCTTGAATGAAAATTGTACAGAAAAATGTTGTTATTGTTACCATGTGTTCGGAACATTTGTAGGTTGACCTCAAACAAATGTTCAAAGAATTAAATTGTTGTGGGAGCACGATACTGTTTCAACATTCTTGACGTTCTCTTACAATGCGATCTACTTTCCTTTGGATTTTCGCCGGGTAAAATATTTTTTTCCAGGTTTCGATTAGGAATGTTTTCCGCCGCTATATATAGAAAATAAAAAATAAACCAAAAACCTACTTCCTCCTTATCTGTCTCTTACCACAGGGGGATATCATGTTTCTGTAACTGAGGTCTTTTCAAAATATGACTATTCCACTTTATTGTTTTCTCGGAAGTTGAGAGTTTGTATTATTTAGGAAACAATTAAAATATTTATTTTGATGATCATTTAAAAACAACAGAACGGCGAAAAACGAATTGAATGTGTTACAGCAACGCAAAATCCAAAAGTAATATGGATTAAACCTATTTTGTTATAATATTGATAAAAGCATTATCCATTGTTCTGGACTGCCGGGGAATTCGATCCGATGGAATTGAGTTTTTTTGACGGACTTTAATGAGAAGAATTGAATAATTCGAAAATACTTACGCGTAATTTTTTTTCTTTCCTTTTTGTTTGAAATGCTTTGGATAAGCCTTAGAATAAAGAACGAGAGGAAAGGCTATCTTAAGTAAAAACCCTGTACGTGTGATAAGCATTTTTGCTTCATGGCCAAGTGGCGAGTGGGTTAAGGGGGAATGTCGCCTGAAATGTCAAATTGGACCGAATGTGGCTTTGATTTCAAGGCTCCATAGTACTGAAATATTTGGGGGCATAAGCAAAGTGTTTTTAAATAGTAAAATTAAGTAAATTAATAAAATATGGTCGGGCAAAGTTATATTATATTAAAAGTGTTATAAGAATATATTTTAAAAACACCTAATTTAAAATATTATCAAAATGAGTTGGCCCCTCCTTTATACAAGCATAATTTTACTACTTTCATGTCGAAACGCACACATTGCTTGGGTTCTACTACAATGTCCTTTCCTCTAGTTCTTTATTCTAAGGGATAAGCCTTCGAAAGCGAAATGCAGTATGTAGGCGGCACGATTTCTAGGGTAACTTTTGACTAAGGTTTTGCTTAAACGATCTCTGTTGTCTTTGCACCCCTTTTGTAGTGTTTGGGAGTGTTTTTTTCTCTTTTTTGTTTACTAATATTTTATTGCATGGGTTATGGGAGCCTCATTCACCTCAATATATGTTATATTCTGGTGAATAGGTCAATTGTTTCCAGGCCTCTGCCTGCGAAGTGCGCCTTCTGAGTTAGAAGGGTTAATTCTGGTAATCGAAATTAGTATATCATTACTTCCTTTTGCAATTTAAATTTCTTCCATTGGATAATAGGTCTGTTCCCGTACTTCTGCAGCTGCAGCTGGCTGCAGTTTACTTATTTATGTGGTGTGGGGTAAATTACTTCAGTACGGGAACAACCAGCTGCAATTTTCTGAAAAAGCAGAAGAAGATTTGTTTTGAAGAAAAAAATCTTTTCCTATATATGGAAACTAAACAATCACAGTTCTCCCTTATAGGCTACTTCACTTCCTTAATCCGACGCTTAACTATTTAGGATATAAAACTCTATAAAAGGATTCACAAATTTCAAATTCACTCAATTGACGTTTGGGCAGTTGTCACTTTGACAGAAAGAAGATCTTTTAAGCATATTGCAGCTGGTCAAAGTTGCTGCGGAATTCTTAAATTTTATGCAGCAGGGGAAGTTGTGACGTAGGCAAAATCTTCTTGGAGAAGTGAATACGGGAACACTTTTCTGTAGTTTTCTGCAGATTTCTTCAAAGCACTTATAATCTCTGCAGGTACGGGAACAGACCTAATGTTTACTGTTAGAAAATGAACGTTAAAATATTCGGTTCGATTGAATCAATTTCTATGGAATAAAGTTGTTGTGGACAACTTTGCTTACTTTTACGTGACTCTTCATGTGATAAAATTCTCCCAGGAGTCACAGATATTAAATGCAAATCAATGAAACAAAACAAGCCTGCGACTTCAACTAATAGTTTAAATATTAAATGGAGCTCACACATTAAGAACTATACTGCTAAAAAAACAACTGCACCTTTTTCCTTTTGTTTGTCACCTTATATTAAAATAATCCTAAATTCCTGAATTCCAAGATAGAATAGTTATAGGCTCTCCTATTACGGGAGACTCCCCAGTCCGTTGTCAACACATTACTCTGATTATTACATCATGAATTACATTTAAAAGACAATATCCCAGGGTGTAACCACCTTACTCTTTATCACTTCCCATATAGCTTGAGCTAAGAATCCATTGACTACTCTAACACATTAGAGTTTCTTACTGTGCAGACGTAAGGCAATAGCTTAAATAAAAATCATGACTTTGCTACAGAGCAAGGAAATCAACTTACTCTGCAGGTAATCATTTGGT
Source organism: Leptarthrus brevirostris (assembly GCA_964036015.1). Classification (NCBI taxonomy): domain Eukaryota; kingdom Metazoa; phylum Arthropoda; class Insecta; order Diptera; family Asilidae; genus Leptarthrus; species Leptarthrus brevirostris. The sequence goes on along the minus strand of OZ038374.1, from coordinate 32,233,018 downwards.
AATGAAAATAGTAAACTGCAAACAAGTCCCACTTCTGTCAACAGTTAATGTGATTTAAATAAAATCCTAATCTGTTGTCCCGGCTACAAGAAGTTCAATTGATAACTGAACCGTAGGTCAACCAACGTTATTTCAAATTGCTTGCATATTTAAATAAAGCTAAGGACGTCATTCCATAATGCCGCAAGCAGTCAATCAGAAAAGTACGCAAAACTCCGTCGTTTTCCAGCTCCAGTAATCCAGTGACAGTTTACAGAGGTCGATTCCAAGTGGAACTGACAAGCCAAGCAGCGAGTGTGAGAAGTTCAACAGCAACAAAAACAAAGCAACCAAAAAATAGTTTCATGAGGCATTAATTATGGTGCTTCCTTTAACTAATGGAAAGAAAACAAAACAATAATACTTACTGCAAGTATTTCTTCAATTACTGTTAGACCAAAAGCTCCAAATTGGAAAAACTAAAAACTACACAGAGTAAACATTCGTCACACACCCAAGCACTACTTTTCGCACAATTTTCCAATCGACGCCGCAAGGACAGAAATGTGCAAATGCTTGTAAATAAAAGAAAGTTCACACTTCTCCAAAATAAGATAATAAAAGCAAGATTAAAATAATTAATTTGTAAAAATAATATCGCAGCGCGACAGCTGCGCCCGAGACAATCATTAGTTAAACTAGTACTGCAGATATAGAATTCAATTCAAAAATACTTGGCCTTTTTCAAGTGTTACCAATTCGCTAGTTTTCGAAATTTTCAATCTACGAATATGGTTTCAATAACTTTGGAGTAGATTTTTAGTAATCCAAGGCTTTAAGAACACCTTGTACACTACACTCAAAAAGTTTCTTTCTTAATTGTTTTCTCTAATAATGAAACCAAGTTTTGTTTGGTGATTGAGATATTTTAATTCGTATAAAACAAAATTCTATTAAATGAGTACACGTGTAGAAATAAAGGAAATGGAAATGTATAAAGCTGTTTTAATTTTTTGTAACCGCTGCACAAAAGATATCGCTGATTGACAATTTGGTATCAAGATTTTCGCAGCAACGGTTTGAGTCTTTAATATTTCACTCTTTCTCGGCAAACTGCGTAATGATGCTGTATATTACGCCTAAATGTTTTCTTCTTAAAATTATATTTAAAATGTCAGGTCTTTACGTTCAAGCCCTGTACATTTTCGTTCTCTGTTTGATGCTTTATGGTTAAAAAAAGTAAAAAGTTAGAAGGTAATGTTTAAAATGAAATTGCAACATAGAATTTTAAGCGGCGAAGGTGATAATTTCCTTCATTAATCATTTTAAAAATATCATATTTCAATTAAAACTGGAGCCAACTTCATCAGGCCGCTCCGAAAGGCACATTCACCAAAAAATTTAAATGAGAGAGAGAGATTTTGCAAGAGCTTTGAAAGAGCTTCGAAGAGCTTACAACAACAACTACCTAGTAGGTGGATTAAGTTGGCAACAGTTCAATTTAAACGTTGAATTATTTATGTTGTTTTTGCAACAATATATATTTAAAATGAAATGGGTAGGCAACCACACGATATATGAAGAGGAGGACTACATGCAGCTCAAATGTATTTCCTTCAATAAATGCGAATTTCATTTTAAAAATATCATATAAATAAAATGACGGTTATTTTAATTGAAACGCAACCAACTTAATCCACCTACTAGGTAGTAGTTGGCTCTCTAAATTAAATTTAAAAGTGTTAGTGCAGAAATTGTAAATGATCTGTGAAATTTTAATGGGTGAGAAAATTACATTTTTAAAGAGAACGGCAGACATTGCCAGAATAGCAGGGTTGATTTTATTTTAGACAATTATGGAAGTAAGCTCTATTTTCAGTCTTTTATTAAATGTACACAATACCCTTTTCTCATCTAATTAAATTTATGTTTAAAAATAAGTGCTTTATAATTTTTGACAAATATAATTTATTTTTTTAAATTTTTTCGTTAATATGGCAATATTAAAATTTAAAAGCGTTAGTGCAGAAATTGTAAATGAATTAGTGAAATTTGAATGTGTGAGAATTTGAGAAATTTGTTTGATTAATAAAAAAACTCACGATCAGATGTCGCTGAGGAAAATTTCTCTTAAATATTTGTTGAACAAGCACCCATTTTTACTATAATACCTTAGAATAGATACCATATAGAAGAACAGCTCCTTAAATTTCCCTGTTCAAACGTGAACGAAATAGTTTGGCAATGTTGTTGCAATTTTGTATGGAAAAGTAAATCCTAAATGTCAAAAAATTCCAAGAAGTAAATGCTATCCGTCAAAAATTAGTGAGCGAGAATCAATTTTGTACTCTCAGAAGAGAAATTTCCCTTTTCGTCGATTAATTCGTATAAGCGGACATATGTGTTGGTTAAGTAATTGACAGTTCTAAAAATTCAAAACAAACACAACATGATGCTTCCTGGACGATTATATTAGGCTATTCGTGGAGGATCTAGCAACTTAACAGCCGGGGTTAGCAACAAACAACTCAACATACGAAGAATGATTCAATCTATAGTCTTCAAGGAATTGATTAAGGTACATACTTTGCTAAAATTTATAGATTTATATTGAACAGAATATATTGCTTGTAGATCCTGGTGTTAAACCATAAAAACCCATTAAAGGACGCCCCAATATTGTAATGTTTATAGGTTTGCAAAGTTCTGGAGAAAAACCGACTTGCAAGAAACTAGCTTATCGCTATCAAAAGAAAAATTGGAAGTCTTGTTTAGTCTGCGCTGACACATTGCGGGCTGGTGCCTACTAAACAAATCAAACAAAATGCAACTAAAGCGCGAATACCGTTCTTTGGCAGTTATACAGAAGTTGATCCAGTCGTTATAACCCAGGATAGTGTAGAAATGTTCAAGAAAGAAGGGTTCGAGATGAAAATTGTTGATACTAGTGGAAGACATAAGCAAGTAGAATCGTTGTTTGAAGAAATGTTGGCAGTATCAAACGCAATAGTAATACGAGCAAGATTATGTGATAGATTGTTAATAATTTAAAGCCAAACTATAGGATAGGCTTGTGAATCTCAAGCTCTCAAGTTCAAAGAAAAAGTAGATATTGGTTCGTTTAAACAAAGTTAGATGGACATGCAAAAGGTGGAGGTGCTCTGTCCGCGTAAGTTAGATAAAATCTTGTTAACTAACCTACAACATCTCGTTTGTTTGAGTCTGAGATTTAATGTCCTTGAAGTTCAAGAAACTTTCTTTGATCGTAAAGATCATGTATTGGAGGTATAATTTTTGGTTGTTACGCTAAAGTATTACATTTTAATTACATTGATTTCCAGTGCCTGGATTCCGTAAAAACATCGCCAAACAAGCCAATTTTGTTCGGAGAAGTTGATTCAACTGTACAAGAGGGATCAAGTTCGGGAAAATTTATTAATTTTGACCCGGCCACAGCTGAAATATTGTTAGATCTTGGACGAGCTTTATACAAATTAATGTTTCAGCTCTTATTGCTCATTGAATCCAATCACAAAATTGCTATAAGTGTGATTAATAATTTAAAGCAAAATGATAAGGTAAGTTGATTGATTTTTTTAAGAATGCATACTGACGTGACATTTTTCTAGATGCAAGATATTTCCGACCTTTATTTAACGGTGCGGGGAGCATTACTACGCTGTATTGATGATGCCGAGATGGAATCTTTAGATACTTTAACCTCAACGGAAGGCGAAAGTACTCCAACACCATCTCCTGGACTTCCCATGACAAATCCCGAAGAATTTGAAAACACATTAGTTGAAATGATCCAAAATCAAAAGTGTAATCTCATGAAATGGTCCAAGTTCTAAAGATGATGGATGCCACCTTCGCACAAATAAAGTCAGACTCTCTTCATTTGTGTTCGTACTTATACCTTCGTCGCATTCTTGGACGACCAACTCACAATTTACAGATAACCGGCGATCGTTTCCTAAATGATGATCATCATCTAGAATGCGGACTGAATTCCTTTCACTTTTTTTGTTTTAACAACTTGGATACCAATTTTGAAAATCCATTCACTAATTATCGGAAGTATTCCAGTTTCATTGTTCAGTTCACTTAACTTCAAGTAATGTACCTTTGCCTTGCACTCACCTTTCTTTAAGTTTCGAACCAATCCGATTTTTACTTGCTCTCTATCCTTAAATGTACTCAAACTTTCAGACAAGTTTGTACATTCTAGCTTCAGTTGTTCAGTCTGTTTTCGATCAATTCTGAAGTATTCTGCAGGTATACATATAAAAGGTTCCAATGCTCATAGTTTGCTTATCAATTTTTTCCTTGTTATCGTCTAAATCTGAAAGATGACCGTTAACCAATCTACTCTTGTGATTATTTTCACTAATATTATATGCTCGAAAGTAAAGACCACTATCTAGTTCCATGTCTTCATCATCATCACTGTTTATTTCGTGCGATAGGATAGGTTTACATACAAGTTTTTCTCCATTTTCTTCTTCTGGACTTGATAATTGTGGCGAGTGACTTGTGCTTGACACATGACTCGAATAATGAGGTGCTGACTCAACAAGCGTGCGATCACCATCACTTAGGCTGCTATCTTCGCTATTGCTTTCATGACCTGTAGAAACCGATAACATTGGAAGAGGAGAAGAACGTCTAAAGTCACCACTGCCGCCTTGGTCACAATTACTTGAGTAACCATTTATTATGACCGCATCTACGACATCAGAATTTTCATCTTGTTCGCTCTCGGATGGAGATTGTTTAGGCGTTTGGAAGTTGGAATCTCCTGAATCGGATTTAGGCTCATACTTAGGTATACCTAATAATTCAAGAGAACTTCTATCTGTACTAGGAACCGAAATAAATAAATGTGTTAAATAAGTTAAATTTTCTTGAATAGTTTTCCTCAGATTTTCAGTGATTTCATCTGTAGAATTAGTTGTGCTTGCTGCGAATAAGTTAGACCTAAAATACATTTTTTGTTGGCCTTCTTTGAGGATAACAACATTAGAAGGCGGACTATAGTTAATTACCACCAAATACTTTTGTTTGATTCCAAGCTTTTTCCCCACAAGCTTCTCTACATTTACAGCCGCTTCCACTTCCTGTAATCGCACTAAATATGGCCCCTCCACATCAGAGGTGTTCAAATCAACTTTAAAAATTTAACAGTAACACCACCAGGCTCATACTTTTCGAAATCTTCAATTTCACTGCGAACTGCTAAAAGAAAATCAGTATCCGGATCTAGTGTATTAAATATTGCAACAATTTACACGTTTGCATCAAATTAAAATATTAAAATTCAATTAGATTGCACCCATGCAATTATTAAAATTTTACTATCTAGGGTAAAAATGGCGTTTATAGTAAATGACTGAGGGAAAAATACATTTTTAGTGAAGTTTGTATTTCGGTAATAATGTTGACCTTTGTTTTGTTGATTTCCGATTTTAAACGTTGAATAAAATGTTCTTTCTGTTCCAAGAAATTCACGTTTCTTAAAAAATTCCTCAATTTCTTTAGCTTTTTCTTCTGTTGCAAAATTTTCTGTTAGATGTTTGATTAGTCGAGCAAGAAGAAAGCCACCCTGCAGAGAATTCAATGTAAACGCCAAATATTAAAAAGATAAGAATAATACATACCTGATATTGTTCCAGCAACATATCTGCATTTTCCATAAAGAATTCCCAAGTCATATTGCGTCCTTTAGGGTTTATTGCAACAGCAACGACAACGAAAATTGAATCTTGTGCACGCACTTCATTCTAAAAGTGGTTTCCGTGTTTTTGTAAAAATATGAGGTGCTTGATGTTTACTTACCGACATAGCAAATTTAAAAACTTTTTTCAATATTTCAACATCTGAAATAGAACCTAGGGCGCGAGAGGTATATCCATCCGTGTGACATTGCTTTGCTAAAACCGACCTTTGCATTGGGGGATGTCTTCATCAGTTCTGATTGTGCAATGTCTTCCGATGGGACCAAGTTGTAAATTGCAGCCTCATGACTCCTATTTTCTGAAACAGATTTTCCTTCCTCGGTTAATTCATAACTTTTTCGACTGGTTTCGCAAATAACATCTTTAGGGGACTCCAGAATGCAAGTTTTTTAACAAAGGCCTCAGTATCCTCTTGCTGTTCTATTGCAGCAATTTTGTCGACATCTTTCGTCGCTTGAATACGTTGAACCCGGAGTGTTACTATAGTACGCAACACTGCAGTATATCCTTATTTCAAAATGAAAAATCTTCGGTATGGTCAATTACTTCCATTTTAATTGTCAAACTCAATGACGAAATGACATTTACAACTACATACAAAATGACTGAGAGATTTCCCATTTGGGTAATTTCTTCTCAGGGACATTACCATTTAAATGAAAAATGAAATTAAGTGACAAGAAATGTTTTCAGATTTGTTCGAAGCTGGTCTACTATATCATATCTATACTATGATGATACCTTAACAGTCGAGGGCCAAAATTTTTAGCTAAACCAGAAGCGTAGCGTGCCTTGGCGGGGCCCCGTATAAAAATTTGTTTGGGGGCCCTTAGGAAGGGTAAAGATTTCTGACAAAAGAAAAAAAAATGTTTGCATAAAATTAAAAGAAATATTTATTCATCATAATTATCTATCTGTCACTTTTTCCAAAATTTTTACAAACAATTCAAATTAAATATACACTCTCCTTGCCTTTTTTCGGCAAACTGATTTATTAAATCATTTATAGCTGATGATGACTTTAGTTTTTCTAAAGTTTCTGCCTCTATGGACAATAGTGACAGGTCTGACAGGCGTTCCTGTCCCATCGAAGTTCTTAGGTAATTTTTTATCAGTTTTAATTTTGAAAAACTTCTTTCAGCAATTGCAGTTGTAACTGGAAGGGTCAAGAATAAAAAGCATGCTGTTATTACCATCGGAAAACTGGATGCAAGACTTGAATTTTATCAGCAATAATTCAATGAGTTCCTTAATGGAATGAATTTTTTGAATTTTAGATTTTCAGCATGTTTTTAGAGCCTTTAATTGGTCATAAAGATTAACTGAGATGTCTTCTCTGTATTTAGCCGACAGTTTTCCGGAAGCGTTTAATATCTCTTCGTTTGAAGAAGACAGGAGTTTCTCCGGTTGTAATATTTCCAACATACTACTCAGGTCGCAAAGGCTCTGAAATCTTTGTTTAGTTTGAGAAATTAATATATCTAAACAGAAATAGTATACATTAACTTTAAAATAGGATTCCGTAAATTGCCATAAAATTTCCAGGATCAGAATCATGGCCTCTTAAACATTAATTATACGATGCAATACATCTCTCCAGAATGTAATTTTACTATTGATTTCACTTTGAAATAGAGTATCGATGGTATTTTCTTGTAACCAATTATTATAAGATAGGGATGCATTAATATGCTGCTGTGACTTTTCATTGTAAAGTATAATTTGCGTAAAATTGCTTCTAACGGAAACACCGTTAACCCATGCAGAGGAGTACGATTTGCTTTGACGATTTGTTAATGACCAACAGAAGTGGCAATACGGTTTGTTTAAAACATTAGAATAACATAACCATGGTCTTGGAATTTTTATGCCTGCCTTATTGAAATATGAATAATAATAGGCCGAAAAAGGTCGGTTACTTACTGAATCTTTTGGAAACGGTCCTTGTAGTTTAAATGGACCCAATTTAAAAATTATTTTTCGTTCGCATTCAGTTGGACTGTGGGTTTCTTCTATTTCCGGATGGACATCTGATGAAGAATGTGCTTGGGTTTCTTCTATTTCTGGATGGACATCTGATGAAGAATGTGCTTGGGTTTCTTCTATCTCCAGATGGACATCTGATGAAGAATGTGCTTGGGTTTCTTCTATTTCCGGATGGACATCTGATGAAGAATGTGCTTGGGTTTCTTCTATTTCCGGATGGACATCTGATGAAGAATGTGCTTCTGAAGAATCTGAAAATATAATTGTTAAAAAATAAAAGCGAATGTTTTGATAAATTTCAAAAATATATGTTAAATAAATTACTATACGTAAGGTTACGGTTAGAGAGTGTTCAGACGTACGCAGGCTCTACGCGGGTTGTGCGCGTGTTAGTACAAAATCACCTGCGCGCAGCCCGTGCGTTACACCCGCGTGCGATCCGAACGTGGCGCGTGGCCATACAAAACGAACAGACTGATAGACAAACAGACAACAAATTGATCCTATAGGTAAGTAAGAGTTCCGTTTTTTTCGTTTTGAGGTACGGAACAATAAAAACAAAATTCACCCTTCGCTACAGGTAGATAAGATAAATGGGTTGGGTAGTACTTACCTTTGCAATCTAAATCACTCACAGGAGCTGGTGTCTGAAAAAATGAAGAAATTTTGGGCACTTTTTTTATGACCTCCTCCCTTTTCTGTTTACTTTTTCTTTTCGTAGCTCCGCTGGGATAATCTCTTTTCCTTTCACTCATTGTTTTTTACAAATCGCTACTAATACTACTAAATCAGAAGAACAATTGTTTGTATTGTATTACAATGTAATGCACAATTAAATAAAACGCGTCAATAAACACTGCTCTCCGTGGTTTATCATCGTATCGTATGTACATCGATTATTGTGGGATTCCCCCGTTGAAGTAAATGACTTAAACGGGGAAATCCCGCAGCCCGCGATAACCGATGTAGGGTGTTGCCAACTTTTGAACGCACGCTTTGCGCGGGAAAAAAAGAAATTGCTTTTTTTTGACTTTTGTCATAAAATCTTGTTTAATTCAAAACATCACAAATTAGTTGGCGATGGTAACTTCAATCTCAACGCCAGGTTCAATATTGATGGATGTGATCTTTTTGACGATTTCAGACGGCGAATGTAAATCGATGATTCTTTTGTGAATCCTCATCTGAAATCTGTCCCATGTTTTCGAACCTTCACCGCAAGGTGTTTTACGAGTTGTGATACGTAAAATTTTCGTCGGCATGCGTACTGGCCCCTTAACATGGAGTTTCTGTTGTTTGGCTCCTTGGATTAGATCGCGACAAACGTTTTCCAACGACCGAACATTCCTAGAAGTTAAAGTTATGCGAATACGATGAATTGACGCTGGGTCAGCTTGGGGCTTTTCGATGTCTTTAGCAACAGCAGCCATATTTTTGCAAAGGAGCTGATCGAGATAATCACTTTATCGAAGGAAAATGATCAGCGCTGAAACAGTCGCTTTGCTGTACCCAATCAAAATGAAATAAAAAAAAATTTGGGAAGTTTTTATTAATTTTTGCTTACGCACGTTGGGGGCCCCCGTGGCCCGGGGGCCCCGTATAATTACGTATAAAAACGTACAATTTGGGAAACATCTGCCATCTACATGTGAAAACCAAACACACTTTTAGCGGCTAAAAACACAATACCGCGTTTTGGATAAATATTTAGCGACGAAATTTGGCAGTTAAATTTCCAGCCCATCATCTATGATCAACAGGAAGTAGGTAGTGGTATTTACTTTTCCATACAAAATTGCTGAACATTGCCAGACTATTTCGTTCACGTTTGACCAGCGAAATTTAGGGAGCTGTTCTTCTTTTTAGAATCTATTCTATGGTAAAGAAGTGCAATATTAATTATTGAATTAAATTTGATATTTATGTTATGTTAATACGAATTTTAGAAGTTATTATTTATATTTACTGAATTAAAATTAGAATTGTTTTTGTAAATTTAGAACTTTATTATGAATTGGTTTTGATTTGGAATATGAAATCTTAATATAACTTAATTAACCCTAACTCTCATACCTGTAGGAGCTGTTTGAGTAGGGTTGATAATCAATGAATTGTACCTATATAGAAAATGTAATAGAATGAAATGTGATAAATAAATAAAAAAAGTCAACAATTTAGTTTTAGCTCTTTTATTCTTCTTTAACTTAATTTTTCCTTGATGTCATTACTTTTGGTTCGGGGATGAATTGGTGTTGAATGCCAATTTACAATTTATGTAAAAGATTTAAAGTCTTACGTTAACGCCACGCAAAAAAAAATTATGTCTAAAACACATAGTGGGTCAGACCATTCTTCCACCAATCTGACTCGTGTTCTTGATAATATAGGGGACAATAACATTGCATCCAGACACGTACTCCGATGTCGGTCACGCTTCAGCAAATCAGACCATTGTTTAATCTCAGGGGACAACCCTTTGATGCGTTAGCATGGCTTTGGCCGGGAGGGAATTAGGTCAAGGGAAATGAGGAAACTTAAATGTCTTGTTGTTTTGCATTGCTGCGAGCTAGAGCACATCCCAGAGACGGAGTGGATCTTTTAATTCAATTTTTAATAACCCACGGGGAGACCTGGTTTCGGACCTCTTAACCAATTAATCCAACTCCGTCTTACAAAAAGAAATAAGTAATTTCTAATTACTTAAAGTAATTAAGGAATCAGAGTTCTTTAAATATTTTGATCATTAAATGGATTTTAAATATCTGTGATATTATAATTTGATTTAAAGGAAGTAATTTAATAATGAAAGGAATTATAAATTCATTCATTAAATACTTTATTTTAATTGAATAAAGAGACATGAAAATAAAAATGGACAACAGAATTCCGAATTAAAACTTATAAACTTACTTAAAAATGAATGAAAAGATGAGATCAAAAAATGTGTGAATATTTTCTTGGTTATGTTGGAGTCATATGCATTCATAATTTATATCGTACCAAATTCTGTAATTATTATAGTTTCATTTGGAATGAGTCTGTCGTGTTACATGATTTAATCTTACATTTCAATTTTTAATATTCTGCATGCCGAGAGGGGTGCCGCGTGCTTCAAAAAGTTTGAAGTAGCGTATTTCCAAAAAAGATTCGATTTATTTTCTGTTCTTCTTGGCATTAAAATTAATTATTGTTCACTGTTCTTCCAATTTACAATAGATTTATAAAGCCTAATTCCATTCTTCCTTCGTTCGACCGAGTTGAGCGTTTATTTTCTTTAGCAGGAATTGTAAGTGATCCGAGAAGATCTAAGCTTTCAGACAAACGTTTTGAAAAGTATAATATTGCACAAATGAAGTAAAGTATTGAAGAAGAAAAAATTATAATTTATAATTCTTTCCATTCATAAATTAGTTTTTTTTTAATTCCAATTTTGATTCCACAGGTATTGAAATCCATGTAATTTTATCCTGTTTTTTTACGATGTAGCCAAAGCCGGGGACAACCCTTTGATGGCTTTGGCCGGAATGTAATTAAGGTAAGGGGAGTGAGGAAACTTGAATGGCTTGTTTTTGTATTGCTACGAGCTAGACAACAGCATAGAGACGGAGTGGCTTGTTTAATTAAATTTTTAAAGCCCACGGGGAGACTTGGTGTGGAACCCGGAAACCATGGCATGGTGGTCGTGCCGCTCAACCAATTGACTTCAACTCCGTCATATAGTCATAAAATAAATAAATAATTAAAATATATAAATAATTAAAACCTTTAAAAATAAAAATAAAATATTTATAATCAAAACCTTTAATTTCTTATGTACTTTTTGTAATTAGGAATTAAAGGATTTAATTGTAGTAATAATTTTCTGTAATTGTAAACAAGCTATAATGTATTCCAAAAAATAATCATTACATCCCACCTCTGTGTGCAATCGCTAAAAATGCGATGAACTGCTTGGGTTTTCTATATATTTCAACTTCACTCCATCTGACTTCTAACTGATCTTCAACTCCTACATCAGGTCTAGACTCTAATATAATTCCCATATTTAGGCAGGGGTCGGACATACCGCACTGTCCGCTTTAGAAAAAGTTCAAAGAAACCTATCTGAAAACATCAACCGATGTCGGTAGTCTTTCACTTTTCTTTCGTTGTTTCTACGGCCATTGTTATAACGAAATTGCTAGTATGATTCCTTGTAGGCACATCACAATGCGCAATACAAGAATTTGTAACTAAAGAAGAAGTACCAGCCTTTAGAAAAATATGTGCGTGAAAAACTTTAGAGATCTGTGGAAAGCATTCGCACCCTGCAATTAAAGTACAAAAGCCTATTCCACTAAGTAGAATAAGGGCGTAAGATTTGTAAAAAATACAACTTGGTGTCTGTATTCTAACTAACTATAAAAATTATCCTAATGCGTATGAAGCAGTAATAAAGGAAAGCTCTCGAAGCCCTTCTAAGTGTAGAACGGAGCTAGACAAGAGAACCGTACTGTCATCTCATTACCGACGTAGGAGCGCACTAGATAACTAATGGCAAAGGATTAGGTGAAACTTATTAAACACCTTACAAAAATTATATACCTAAATAATAAAATCTTCAGACACACAAAACTTCCAACTTTGAATTAATATAGCAAGTGATCTGTCCATTAACATATACAAACGTTTGCCCCCGGTGTTTCCAGCGCATCCTAAGCATCCATTGCCCAGAGATTTTCGAGTAGAAATTTTATTAGTGCTATACTATGGAGCAGATGCGGCATGCACTAGGTTAAATATTGTTTGGGTAGCCTGATTAAGTTCGGATCAGAAATGTAACGCCTACAGAATTGTGACCCCTACAGAATTATTTGATCAGATTTTTGCATTAGGCCCTAATTAATATTATTGATCTGGACGTAACAATACTCGTCAATTTAAATAGGGTACTCTCTAAAAGGAGTCGGGTTATTATATTAGAGCTGGACCAATTTAAAGCATTAAGCAATACCGTAACAAAGGATGGAGTACGGCAGTTTAACCTGTCTCTCATAGGTAATGCCCCTTCGAGGCCTGATCTGGCCAGCTCCGATTATTACTCTCGAAACCTAGATACACTTACACGCCAGGACCAAACAACGTGGCTCAAAAGGCTTTAACGATCTCGCAAAAAGTGGAAAAGGCATTAGCGAATAACCGAACGAGGTGGGCAGTCGGGGCCTAGGAGCGTCACCGCACAACTGGACCACGTGAGAGGAGGGTGCAGTAGACGCCCTATCCCCCATAAGGTAACGATAGAAAAATTAAATTGTAGATTTATTAAATTCCGTCGTCAGCCGTCAGGTGAACAATGGTATCCCACATGTACACAGGGGGGAAAAACTCGCAAAAAATTGGTGTTACTGTGTGTAGCTGTCTTAACTATGTATACTGATGGCAGGGCGAATACAACCTCCTTGTGGTGGCGGCTGGAAACAGGCTACTGGCACGGTCATGTCTCTGTCAGGAGTGCGGGATAATCGTAGTCGGGCGGAGAGAAGGATACTCTCTTAAATAACACACTTCAATCCACGCATACGCCGAGAGATGCATGCCCAAGGGGGAGTTTGGTATTTAGTATGCCAACTCTGGATACCTGTTGTCTTCCAATTTCAATAAAGACTTATCATGCCAAGCATTTTAACGAAATCAACAAAGAAACCGATGCAATTGTATGTGCACTATGACCAGACCAGAAGTAGTACAGTACAGTAGCCAGTGGACAACGGCTTTGTAATTCTCCGAATGGACCCTTCAGGCACATTTTTGGAGATTCTGATAGGATACACCCTACCCCCAAGAGTTGGTGAGCAAAAGTTCCATCACTTCGTCAATGCAAAACCATATTGGACAGGAACTGATGTCTTGGGAAGACTCCTCCGATATTGATTCCGTCTGCACTCTAGTGCCTGACGCGGCGAAGCTCATCCGGCAGGCGGCGCGGGAGGTTCCATGAGCGCAATACAGGTGCTCCAGGCAAACCTGTACCATGCTAAACGAGCATCAGCCGCAATATGCAGGAGTTTTTTCGATCAACAGTTAACCCTGGCGCTAATTCAGGAGTGCTGGGTTTTCAGTCGCCAAGTTCGAGGACTCAACATAATGATGTAAGTTGAACCTTAAGCGGGAGAGAATAGGCCACCGGTAGCTATCTTAATTGTTAATTGTTAGTGTTAATCACTTCCCCATGTGCAACTTTATTTCCAGATTTTAGCTGAGATCCCCACAGTAGCTGGTATGCAGGACATTGGTATCGGTCTACTTTCCTGGAGACAACCCATCCGCTCCACGTGATGAAGTTCAAGAACTCTTCAGTTACTGTCAACAGCAATATTAATGAAAGAGGTGAACACCTGTGAAACTATCTTATCGATAAAAATATTTATATAGTAGATAGAGGGTTAACACCTACTTTTATCACTGCATCCAGAGAACAGGTGCTAAACCTCACTCTGGCTAGCAGAGTCCTCTCCGACTTCATAAGGAACTTGCAATTCTCAGATGAAGTTTCGTTGTCGGACCATCAGCACGTCCGATTCGACATTACGGGGCGTTCTGAGATCTTATCTAGTACCGCTATTCCCAGGAAAACCAATTGGGATATCTTTAGGGTTGTTGTGAGCTCGAAGGCTGATATTTTGCTCTTTACAATCAGCTTGATTGGTGAAATCCTCCTATCATGAAAGCACCATCTCAGTCTCAAACAAAGCGGTGCATAAGAATTGCGTAGGTAAGTTAAATAACTATTTAATAGATCTAAACGATTCCAACAGTGGGCTGAGTACAGGTTCCCACTCACTGAATAAAATAAAGAAGACGCTCGAACGCGAGTCCTGGAGAAGGCGCTGTGAAAGCAGGTAATCTTTGCCACAGGCAGCTCGCCTTCAAAAGGTGCTAACCAAAGACGCCTTAAATGGGTTAGGGCTTCTCAGGAAACAGGATGATACCTACAACGAAACCCAAAGGGAATCCCTGGAATACCTGTTACAAATGCACTTTCCCGTGTCATCTTTAGGACCAAACTCTGCCAACTACGTGACAGACGACGAAGAGTGTCCGTTGAGTCGTAAGGAGTGGGCTCCTCCAAACCTTTTAAAGTCCCTGGGGGCGATGGTATATTTTCCACCCTCTAGAACTGCATGGATACCATCCTTGTTCGATTAGTCAATTTGTTTAGAGCTAGCTATAATTTGGGCTACATACCGCTCCCATGGAGGAAAGAAGTGTAAGGCAATATGCCGCTAGTCATTGGAGAAACTGCTAGACCTGATGCTAACTGGACCAATCATCTTCCCTTTACTTTACTCAGTTTTCCTACATAAAAGGTAAATTAATAGAGACTGCTTTACATAATCTTGTTAGCGAGATTGAGTAAGTCTTTCAACAAAAAGAATAGCTTTATGTGTTTTTCTTGACATAGGTTCTTTCGACAACACCAGGTATGGATCCATATCTAGAGCCCTTACACGGAAAGGTCTCATACTGTAAAGTGGGTGGATACTATGCTAAAGGAGCGAGAAATTACATCCACCCTGGGTAACACCTCTCTGGGCATTAGGACAGCTAAGGGGTCCCCACAAGGTGATGTACTGTTGGCGCTGCTCTGGGGTCTAGTAGTAGAAGACCTCATAAACATGCTTTGTAAGCTTGGTTATCGGGCAGTCGGCTATGCGGATGGCCTTGCAATTATTATTACAGGGAAGGTTGACTCGAGTCTCTGCGCACGGTTACTGACTGGTGCGCAAAGGAAAATCTCACTATTAACCCTGCCAAGGCTCTTCTTATGCCATCCATTAGAAGGCACAATTTGGACCTTTGTTCAATGTCGTCGGCGAGAGCCTCTGATAAAAGATTGGTCTAGAAATCAACAGTTGCTATACTGGAAAAATTCCCCGGACTTACCCAAGCTAAAGTGCTTGTTAGACTCAATGCTTGCAATGATATCTCGCCTTAAATAAGGCAGGATCTCAGGTTGCTATTAGGCTACCTATTTGGCGACCATGGGCTAAGATATCTTATACACCGGATAGGTCTGTCTAGTGAGACGGAGTGTCGGCATTATCTGGAATACGATGAAACCACAATGCACATTATTTGCTTTAGTCCTGACTTAGCATGGCTTAAAAGGAGGTTCTTCAGTCGGGAATTTCTGAGCCTGGCTTTGTTATATCTTCTCTTGTTAATGAACTACTTACGTATCTGAGGATGGCTGAGTGTCTTGTACAGTAGTAGGAGTTCTGGCACAAAAGACTCTCTCGGTCGTAGTGCCCACCATATGCGTAACCCATATTAATAATAATAAGTTGATTAAGAATCACAGAACTCATTGTAAATGTTGTCTAATAGAACGTCTTAAAATTAACACATATGGTTCAAAAGTTTCTAGGATTAGTCAACAGTTTAAAATTAACTTAAACACTTAAAGTTACTATTGTAAATTAATTTTTGTTTCTGACTGATTACTAGAAAGTTATACAAATGCCTTTTATGTCGAAAAGTAGACTATTGATAAGTGACAGTTACTTATTAAAAAACAACAGAAAATGGAAAATAGAATAAATTAAGTTACTGGAAAATTTTCAGGTCATAACATAACAAATTAACTAAACTAATTTACCGATTACAATTGTTGGCTGCTTATTAAATAAGTATATGACCGTTCCACTTGTACAATTACAAATTTCCTCTAATTTGCACACACAATTTCCACACATCATCTTCTTCCTAATTCCTCACATTTCTTTTTATCAAATTAAATTTCATATGCATGTACGTAATTTATAGATATGGAGCAAATTATCTGCCAAAGGTAATAGCAGGTGATGAAGAGAGAGAGATGAGAGATTCAAATGTATGAGTTTGATGAACAAATTTAATAAGATAACAAGAAGGAAACATGTTTCCTTAGCATTTGCACCTATCAAGAATAAATAAAATTGATTCGAAACAAATGGTTAAACCAGTTCCTAATCTTTCGTTTGATGTGTAAGTGACTAATCTTTTTTCACACTCATTTCACTTGGCAAATACTGGTCGAGAAAGTTGAAAAGATATTACAACCCAGGCAATAAACCATGTAAGTAAATGGTTCCCTTAACCTCAGTAGGAGTGTTAAGAAAAAAGCATCCCTACTTGTTCCCTTAGACCTAGTTAGTCGAAGAAAATTTTTAGATGAGCTATTTGGACTTATTGTCCAGCATCATCTAAAAGGAACTAAAAGCGAAGGACATCCTGGATTCTTCCATTGTTAACTAGTTTACAACCATACCTTCCCAGTTGGTACCTCTTTTAAATAATTCTCGTTTTTCTTGCGCTTAACGAGATAACTACTTAGGGTGTGTGACTGTGAAAAAGTCTTTCCTTTGTTATATTCCGGCTTCTTAGAAAAACACATTCAGTTTACCTATTAAAATTTAAGTACAGAGCCTAGAGATCTCTCCTTGAAAAATGCGTACCGGCAGGTCCTCCTGATTAATATTTAACAAAATAGTAACTTTTATTTTCCTCTATTAGCTACATACACATCTGTATATAGTGCTTATCATAATTATATATTATATAGTACAGCGACCATTCCAAAACAAAAATTCTATATTCACAATGTAATCGTTAAAGATGCAATATTTTGACGTAACATTAGTTAAGAAGCACCTCCATTTTTATGATCTAAAATGCCTTCTGGTGACATGTCATTCCAATATAACATTTGGTGAAATAAAGATTGCAAAATAATTTCACAATAATCTTTGATGCAGGGATGAGGTAATTGTATGTTTCGCGAGTTTTACAACAAAGAAGTGACGTCGTCATTTGGTAAGGAATTAACGTTGCACGATTTGTTTTAATTCGCTTGTATCTTTAGTTTCTTTTGCGCGGATAGTTCGTTGACATACTGTATTGTTAATGGGCCTATTCATAAACGCAGGATTGGCGGCGCAGTTGCATAATTCAGCAATACACTCTGAATTGTGAAGCTCATGCTCAAACCTGCGTTTATGAACGCGCCCAATGTCAGTTATTCGTTATCTTTACAATGAGGGCAATATTTCTGAAGCGATACGGATGCAGTGCTTTTAGTAAATCATACGAAAGGACCGAAACTGACTATAAAGCGGCTGCAAAATATATACGGATGTCGAGGGGAGTCGTGAAGACGTGGGTAAAGGCAGCGACCTACGATTAGGGTTTTCCCGAATGTCTTTTTTCGTGCCCAACTTGTCGGTGACATACGACCAGGTAAAAAACTAGTCGGTTTCAGAACTTGAGAGCAACCGTACAAAAATATCTGGTTGTTTTTGATAAAGGGTCAAATCCACTATTGAAACATCCAGAATCTCACTCAGAATTGCACGCATTCACGGATTTTTTATCCTCCTTAGTGCCGTACCACACTTGTCCTGCTTCATCGCAGTTTGTTGGAGAGATTGCGTGCGGGGGTGTATAGGGAAATCCGCACGGAACTTACCTATTTATCGTCGCATCTGCACGCATACATTCAAAGCAAGGTTCGGAAACTGCTTTAATGTTACCACTACATACAATAAATTGCGTGTGTTCTACACAAAATCCGACACGACAAGTGTCGTGCGGACTTCATCGCGCGGAAGCAGGACAAGTGTGGTACGGCACTTATGAGTGCCTCAAACGACGCGATGCGTGCCGCGATCACAACGCGCACACTGGGCCATTACATTTACTGTTTCTTTTTTTACTTTTGTAAGTTATAGCAAGATGCATTTTTCTGTGCGATTTCATACAGGCCGATAGCTGAAAAAGTTGCAAATATGTGTTCAGGCAGCTGTAAAACAGGTGTAATTTGTACTTTTACATAGTTAACCAAATGAACAAATTTAAATCTTAATTGGTGGTTATCTTTTTAAACACGGCGGTAAGGTTTTTTCAAGACCAAATTTCCCTGACTTTTCCCCGGTTTCCCAGATAATATTTGAGTTAACGTTGTATAGTGAAACTATATAAAGAATTTTACAAAGTTTCAGAATCATAGAAAACATTATTGTTTTATAGAAAACGAGAGATATATAAATTTTTTTCATTGATCTAATTGGTGGAAGCATTCAATTCAAGCGTTAATTTTTGCTTATTGGAACTCTGGCGCTTTCTTTTTCATTTTCGACCGTTGGTACCGTTTTATACATATATGTTAAATTTTTCTAATCATCCTGCCACGTGCTATTTTGTATTAAACAAAACTCAAATAAATAAATTAGTGCGATTTGATGTAAATCAGGTGTTTACACTTTTATTTATTCCTGGGTACCTACCATCCATTCCAACAGTAATGTTATAGAGGTGGAATTTGAATATAATATGGAAATTCAGGTTGGTGTTATTAAAGAAAAGATCAGCACCCAGTTTCTGTAATTTTCGTGAGTGTTTTCTCACAGGCAGTGACGTAAATGTAAATGAAATTATTGTTGCCTTCAACAACAAATTCATTCAGTTTTACGTCACACAGTGAGAAAATACTCACGTGATTGTTAACATTACTATTTTCATGAATCACCTTGTAAGTTATCGGATATTTGGAACAATTTTAATATCAGGTGACCGATGGGCAAACAGTGAACACGCGTTTATACGTCTATGTAGATTTTATACATAACCCATATTTTTAGATTTTTGTGCCTGTGCGCAAGCTTGCATACTAGTGTGGCAGTCGTATTTTTTTAATTGTTGGGCCTGTAGCGGGAGAGTACATAATACTAACGGCTAACGGGCACATTTGTTCGCTATGCGTTCTCGCAACGGGCGCGTATATACTTTTAAAAATATATGCGTCTGACTGAACATCCGATCTGCTCAACAGACCGAGAGCTGTTATCGCAAAAATCACTGCGATCTGTACGGGTCACTGCCTTTTAGACGAGCATGCAGCTAGGTGGCCGCCCCTTACAATACACACTGTCAAATTAACGACGTGTACGAAAAAGAAACCATTATTCACCTTCTTCTTGTAAATGTCCGGCTCTAGCCGGAGTCAGAAAGAGGGCTATGGGGGAGTACTTTTTTGAAAACCTGAAGGCAATCTCGGGGGTAAAGATTAAGAAAATAGTGAGTTTCTTAAATTCTTCCGGTTGGCTTTAGTTCCTTTTTCGCATAATACCCTCAGCCGACTTCAACCATGATTTCAGATAAGAATCAGGGTTGTGAGTGAACTGAGTCCAACAAAAAATCGGCTCCGACTGGTTGTGGCATCAAAATGGCGCTATAATAGTGCTAATTGGAGTGCTACTACGTCCACTCACTACTTGAACCAACATAATTTGCAGCGCCCTAGATTAATACTCATTGAGAGAGATTGATTTGAACTTATTAGACACTTTACACAGCCGGACTCTATCTAACAAAAGAGTCATATAGCTAAAATGCCCAAAGTCCTGAGCAGACTAGTGGAAGGTCGAAGAGGAGCACTTAAGATCAATGCTGTTAATAGCAGAACTTATCAGCTTGGACTTCAGGGGAGAGGATGAAATTTATTTTGAAGAGCAGCGAACAACAAGGCTAATAATCTGGCTAAAATATGGTGCAACTATAAAGTCGCATACACCGGATCTTTACATGAAATACAACGTCTTTTCTGTTATACGACATGGAAAATGATCTGCCAATAACCAAAATAACCTATTATCTACAAGCTTTTATCAACCTGCCGACTAAGTATCCTGAACTTCGCCAGAAGTTATTATTAAATGTTGTAGCTAATCTAGGTATTTCATAAGTGTATAACAGCGTACAGAGTACAACAACCTATCAAAACAGTATAGTCAATATGTATGTAGCGCAAAAAACCAGATCTTAACTAAAATATTCAACAATAATCTTACATGAGAGACAAATATTAACCTATGTAAAGTAAAACCACCGATTAGTACATATTAAATTACCATCAAGACGGATTTGAATGACTGACTTATTTTCATAATTTTATAGAAACGTAAAACGCTGATAAGTTAATACATTGTGCAGGCTTTTGTTAATTGATATATGTATATAATCTATACGCACATAACTGTATATACATTTTGCAGGTGCGCTAAAATTGCGACATCAATAACGCATGAATGATCACATTTTTACGAGGAAAATACTATTTGTTTTGTAGTTTTAACCTTTTCCGCTGCTGGGAAATTGTAAACAAAAGTGACATTTTGAAAAACGTACCAAGTAAAGTAAGTAAGAAATTTGCACATATACTTATTATGTATACACTAAGAGCATGAGCCCGGGATTTCCCAACGTTTGTTTGAATTAAGAGTTCGGTTAAATTCAAAGAAAGGAAAAAAATAGCAAGAACACCAGGTAATAAAATAAAGGATGTCCCACGCACACATGTCAGACCTGACCTGAGGTGCCATAAAGGCATGCATAGGATGGGTTCCGCATAAGCAAAAAACTAATGCCAAGGATGCATTGTGACTATGGACCCTGGATGCGCATAAATTGCACTTTATGTACACACACCAGACTACTCGGAAAAGAATACTGAAGACCCTTCGTCTATTGTGGGCCTCAAGCCAAATTTTTTTTGTACAAAGTGAGCTGAAATGAGTTCCGAACCTACCACGATTACGAACACAACGAAAAATCAGCAAAAACTTGCACAGAGGAGATTATCGAAGCTGAAACTGACTGCATCTGATCAATACTAAATCGACTAGTCACAGATCGAAATTTGTACTGATTGGAGCTGTAACAGTTCCATCACGTTCATGGCTTTCCACCCTCCGACTAAGTGTTGTTCAAGATCATCAATAATTTATATTACAAGTGTGCATTCGTTTACTGTTGTTCTACTTTTTTAAATTTATGTTTGTAATGTTAACAATGGCCTTGACAATTACTGTGATATCCGATTAAATAGTGATCAGAACTTAGTTTATTATTTATTGATCAAAACTTTGTTTTGAGAGTGATTTGAACTCTGTGAAATGATATTGTGAACGTGTAGTTTGTGAAATCGTATTTAAAGTGACGTCAAAAATTGTTTGGCAGGTAAGTTCATATTACAGGTAGTCGTTGTATTCAACGAAAAGTAATGTTTTAATATGAACAGAAATATGATTGAACTAACATAATAGAACACGTACATTATAAAGTGCTCGACGACTAAATAAATTTAAATGCAAAATGTTTACAGTTTTGTTTGCAATCATTCGTATGTTAAGAAAATTACTGTAAAAGGAATTGACAAAAATGTTTCAGGGTTAATACAATTTGGATTTTTTTAAAATAATCTATTAACTTATCATTTCTTGTGCCGCGCTATTATTATCGTTATTGCATTTAAAAAATCACCTACCTAATTTTGTTTGTAAACTTAAATTTTAATTGTAATAAATTGTAAAGAAATAATTTAATTTTCAAAAGATTTGACAAATTTTTAGAAGCAGTTTAAGTACTTTGTGCATAAACAGGAAAAACGTACCTACAGAACTGCCATTTTAAATAAACCTCTCAACTAATATCTCAAAAAATCATTTAAAATATTTTTATAAATTATTAAAAGAAAAAACTGAGGATTCAATTAATACCCGTCGTTCTTGTTGTAGAAAATTAGCAATTATGTATTGCTTTCTAAGAAGAATTAAAATCCAGGGACAACATATAAAATTGAATTTATGACATTGTTTTTCGCAATTTCTTAATATAATATTTTCCTACTTTTTATTATTCTATATCAACCTGCAAATTCGTAATTCAACTAAATAACAAGATGTAAATGATTGTATTTTTTTTACATTCGTATTCTCCACTGATATTGTATATAGTTCATGGTTCATATGAATTAAAAATATCTAAAAATAAAATTCGTAATAACAAACTATCTATCAAAAGAAAGACATATGTAATTATATATCTCTAAGAGTTAAAAGTCATAATTCAAAAATCTCTAATCAAAAAAGCCCTAATTATAAATTTTATAATAAGAGAACCATTACTAGTTATAACATACAGGGTGACCAATAATGTTTTGACGATTTAGATAAAGCGACGTAAACGCACTCTACAGGTAGTGTGGAGTGTCAATTTTCATATCATATTAGTTAATAGGGTCATGGCGTATTTCACGAAGGAACAACGTGCGTTTCCTGTGGAGTGTTTTTTTCGAAGTGGTGAATCTGTCGTGCGTGTGCAACGTGATTTCCGCAAACAATTCAAGATTCCGCAGCAAAAACCGATTCCTGCTCGTGGAACGATATTGAGCTGGGTAGAAAACTTTCGTAAGACAGGCAGTGCACTTAATCGAAGGTCAACTGGCCGTCGAAGATTTCTACGCACTTCCGACAACATCGAACGTGTGCGCGTCAGTGTCATCACCAGTCCTCATCGTTCCATACGGAAACGCGCGATACACAGAGATGTTGGAAACGTTCTTATTCCCTGCTCTTCGCCACCGTAGACGTCTAAGTTCCACCTTGTATCAGCAAGACGGCGCTACGTGCCATACCGCCAACAAAACCTTGGAAGTTCTCGGTCGTGCGTTCGGCGGATTCATAATCACGAAACGCGCTCTTTTCGAATGGCCACCTCGCTCGCCCAATCTAACTGCACCAGATTTTTTCTTATGGGGTTACTTGAACGCGAGGGTGTACTCCGACCGTCCGAAGAACTTGGAGGAATTGAAACAACGTATTCCCGACGAAATTTCAAAAATAACTCCAGATGTTACGAAAAGAGTCTTCGAAAATTGGATTTCCAGCCTGCAGTCGTGTGTAGCAGCGGATGGTCATCATTTGTCAGATGTTGTATTTGATTCATAAAATTCAATACATTTTCTACCTTGTTTAAGTTTTTTTACATTCAAATTTGAAATCGTTAAAACATTATGGGCCACCCTGTATTACCACCGTAACGGTTTTCAATCATCTCGGACGAGTATGCAACTACAAGGCCAACTATTCCCGTTTTCGGGGCGCTGAACCAGAATATCATAGTAAGAATAGATTTTATCCATACCCACCCCCTCAAACGACCAAAAACCACCCCTTTTTCGGTTTCTGCGAACCGACGCGTGACAGCGTAGGTACTGATTGAAGTTATTGATGATTTAACCGGGCTATAACAAGAACTATACCGATTTTATCCTACCAGGGGGTGGAAAATTGACTTCATTTATTTTTTGAGTTTAAACGTGTACCCCCCGTTTTTGAAGATGCTGATTACAAAAACAATTTCAGATGACTATAACCCTTTTTATCCCCTCAAACGGCCAGAAATCAACTCTTTCGCACATCAACCATAATTACAATAATGCTCGACAATGGTTGTTCACAGGGAAAAGGATCGAATATTGATACAACCGGGATAATAAGGAGGGTGAGTATGCTATGGAGTTTTTACACAAACCACGATTGATACTACCAGGCCTGTGCGCAGGATTTGCTACATTTTTCCTAATAAAGAAGTTCCCTCTCGGTGCTGGAAGTTGATCCATTTATCTGGTTTTTCTTTTTTTTATGGGCACATAATAAAGAAGATGTAAAAAATTGATAAAATTTTTTGGTTTTTATAATAAATTAAATATAAGTATATAAAAAGTAGTTCTTTAATACATACAATATTGTTTAAGTATATTAGCATATTCTACGGCCCTTACAAATAGATTTACATTGCTCATTATCATGGAAGTGTATGTGTGGTTCTATTTTAAGCACCGTAGAATGTACTAATATACACTCATAAAGGGGTTCTTTTAACCCCTTATGACTCTTGATCTATGATCTTCTCCATGTGGTACGGTCCTTCAATTCGGCGTCTTCGTGGGATTCAGTGGAGATTCCAATCTAGAACCTGCTGTGCGATGTTGTTTGACTCTTTTCTTAGTGTGTGGCCTATCCATTGCCACTTTCGCCTGCGAATACTGGCGTCTATCCCGTCTTATCTTGTAAGGCTGTGTAGGTCTTCTTTGGTAATGACCTCCGGCCAATGGATGTTAAGGATGAACTGATGACACCGGTTGACAAAGACGCTTAGATGTTATCGGACAGATCACTTTCCATGTTGAACAACCATGTTGCGCCATATCTAAGCAATAGTAAAAATGCAACTCGAGGACTATTGATGCGAGCCTGTACATCAGCTTCAGCTCCGCCGTCTGCTATAACTATGCTTTCGAGATAGCAAAATTTACCCACTTGCTCTATTTGCTGCCCTTCCAGATAGATTTTTATATACGTTAATGTAATTTATTATAAAAGCCAAAACATTTCAGAAAAAGGAGTTAAATAGATCAACGTCGACCCAATGGAAGGGTTGTCCTAAAGCACTCTGACCTCACCTTACTTATTACTCTGCTTGAATAAATTTTTGATCATTATCCCTGCGAGCAACCATCGCCAAGCATTGTTGCAATTATTGTTGATACCCGTAAGGGTTGGTTTCTGACCGTTTGAGGATGTAGAAAGGGTTAAAGTCATCTGAAATTGTTTTTTTAATCAGAATCCTCGGAAACGGGGGATAAACATTTAAACTCAGAAGATAGATTAAACCACTTTCCACCTTCTGGAAAGATAAAATCGACACCCAAGCATAGTAATGGTCATGTCTTGCCATTACTATGCTTGGGTATGTCTTGCCATAAGTCTTCTTCCTTTGTTATATCCTGGTCAGATTCCCTCAGAAATTTCGCTATCGAAAACAGGGTGGTTGTTGGTCCTTGAGGTGGTAGGCATGGATAAAAACTTTTTTTACTTTTAATCCGTAACCCGGAAAAGGGGTGAGGAGTTGGTCTTGCAGCTGCCCGAAGTTATTACGTTTTTGGGCCAAAATCCCGACTTATTGAATCCGCTATCTAGACCAATACCAAATATCTGTAAAAAGCCGATTAAATCGCATTATTAAAATAAAAAAGAGAGTCCTGAGAAATAAAGGTTTTGTTTTCGGCATTTTGACTTAAAGTCGTCGGTGGAGTAAGTGATAACGTGTAGGCCTACCAATCCTGAAGTTCCAGGTTCGAATCCCACCGACGCGACCCATGGTTAAATTGTACGTCTACTTGCAATTGTTGTCCGGTGAAATTGTTCTCCCACCCAATGCCCCACAAGGGGTTACGGGAACTAGAGAGCGAGATTTTGACTTAAGGATTATTTTTTACTGTGTACTGATCCCAAATCCGCAGTTTGGTGCTTATAAGAATCATTTAATTTGCAAATATTCGCCGTTTTCTTCTGGCTTCTGGTTTCTAGTAAAAGCCGTAAAGAACACTTTCACGTGTTCGCCAACACTACCACTTATTTATAATGGGAATGTTATTACTATTGCTGTCTCATTGGACAAGGCCAACTTGTTTGCTGCTAATTTGTACTTACACCTTCATCGCAGTCTCTTCCATCTCTATCACAGTGCACTTGCAGGCAAAAATCTGCTACACTTTCGCATTCGGTAACTTTTTAGAATACTTCCAAAACTCAATGTGTCCACAGCTACTGTGTCTGATGGTTTTTCGCCTCTGGTTTTAAAATGCGGCGCCTCTGCTTTGACTACACGTATACGCAAACTTCTTCACCTGTCATATTCAACAGGAGTGTTTCCAAGAAGAAACTTGCTCATATTCAGCCGATACATAAAAAAGGAGAGGAATGCCACTCCTCTAAGCACAGACCAATTGCACTAACTTTGGTCTTATCTGAATAACTCAACAACTCTCAGTCGATGAAATATCTAGAAAACAACCACCTTATCAAAGATTGCCAGTACGGCTTCGCGCTGGCCGCTCAACCGGAGTTTTACTAACGGCTCTGACGGAGCATTGTAATCATTGTTTCCATAATTTTGGTGAGTCCAAAATCTTTGCTCTTGATATTTAAAAGCTGGCATGCTGCCCTTCTAGGCAAACTTGAAGCCTTTGGTCTGCACCCTCACCTCGTTAAATGGATGGAGAGGTTTTTGTCAGGTCGTTCAAACCGTGTAGCAATTGACGGAGTTATATCTGACCCTAAAAAATAAATGCTCTTTCACCAACCTTAATTTTTCTTTTTCTTTATGACCTTTTATCTCTTACTCACAAACCTATTCTTAGTTTCGCCGACGACAGCACCCTTAATTTAGCGTACTCTTTTGAGTCTAACTCCCACGAGAAACGCTACAGAAATCAATCGAGCATGCATGTTTGGATCTACTATCACATTACCATTTCCAAAAATGTTAACAATGTCGATCTAACTCCTACCATTGCAGGTACAGTCACTTGCGAAAGTGAAAAAATATTTTGTGACTGCCTAAAATTCAGCATTTTCCCAAATTTCCTCCGAAACTTACATAATTAATAGACCTGGTTTTTATTTTTATTAAATTACCTATCTTTTTACAATATACAAATTATACGTAGAAAACCTTTTGCCGAATATTATAAAAATCTGCATTTTAAAAGGAATTAAACTCATACTAACCCTAAAATGCTTTTAATTGAATTCGAACTTATGGTACAAAACCTGTACGAAATGTCTTCCGCCGTATTCGATGCATGCCAATAAACTCCTTCTAATTCCCTGTTTAAGGTGTATTGTAGCCAGCCTCTCCTAAATTTTCGTCGTTGTGTTCCCAATTCTGCTAACTAATTCGTCTCTATCGGTAACAAGTCTTGAATGAACTTCATCCTTCATTGTTCTTCATAAGAAAAGGTCGAATGGAATAAGGTCTGGAAATCCAGCAGGCCAAGGAATTGATGCATCTCTCTTAATCCAGCGGTTAGGCAATTTTTCATTTAGTGTTGCCATCACAATGTGAGCAGTATGCCCTGGTGCTCCATCGTGTTGGCTATTAAGCACTTGTAGCAAAATGAATGCTCCTAATAAAATAGTTGCTGATGATACCAGCTCAAGCATTGACGCTGAATTTGTGCTGGAATGCGGGCAACCTTATTCTATGTGAGTTCACAGAATTCGGTCCAGAAACGCCTCGTTCTCTATGTCGCATTCCAGAAGCCAAGTGCGAATTCCGGAATCGCCTTCTAGTAGCTCTTGGACTGGGATTTGGTAAATTATATCGGCATGTTCCTCCAAAGTAAATTCTGCCATTTTTAATAATTTTAGATTAAGAACGATTTGTTTTTCAACTATGATCGATATTCATCCTGACTGACCCTCTTTTACAGCAAAATTTCGATCAATTAGTAACAGAATACCAAGGTGTGAACAACTCTGGCGTACATAACTTACAACTTTTTGCAACACTAATTAAAATTAATTACCAAATATTTTTGACGTTTTTCTTAGAAATTTTGTTTATTTAACGAGTTTTTTGCAATAAAATCTCGACGTTGTCAGGGATTTCTAAGGAAGTGGTTTTTCTAATCCTTTCTCTACCTTGACATGTTGTACCTTTTTGGAAACTTTGTAAAATGGGCAATTTAATAAAGATAATAATGATGAATTTCGGAGAAAATTTGGAAAAATGTTGAATTGTAGGTCGCAAAACATTTTTTAATTTCTGTAGGACTGCGATGGTAGGAGTTAGGTAAGCATTGTTGACATTTTTGAAAGGAAATTGAGATAGTAGTGTTGGCGTGAGTTTGATGTCGCTGCGTGGAGGAGATCAAAAGATAATAGTATAATAATGATTTGCATACCATGAAACTTCCAAATTTATGAATCACGATTGAGTTTCCCTCCCCCTCTCGTCATACAATATTTTGTTTGGCCAGGTTAGATCTATCATCCCAATTACTTTCATATACCCTGTATATACGAGGGTCATTTCATAAATATTGCACAGGTTGGTACAACTGCGGGATAGATGACGCTGCAACTATGAGCAATACGTCAGTTGTAGTTCAAGGTTTGAGGAAGAAGCGTGTTATTTGGTTTCAATTATAGCTTACTCCGTTCTTAAGTTACGTGAGCTTGAAATAGAGCCTGCGCGTGTCTCGGGTACTGTGACTGTTGAACAAAAAAAAGAAAGCCTGGACATTGCAACCTTGCTGAAACAAAGATTCCACATTGAAGGTCAAGCATTGTTGAATCGAATTGTTGCGATTAATGAAACTTGGGTTAGAGACTTTGAGCCGGAGTTGAAATCGCAGTAAAACGAGTGGAGAGGTGAATCTTGCCGACCTCAGTTGCTCAACGCTGTACCACTCATTCTCCATGACAACGCTCGTCCGCACATTGGAAATGTTGTAACCGAAAAGCTGCGCAAATATGGCTGGGAGGTATTGCCTCATCCTCCGTACAGCCCGGACATGAGCCCACCAGACTTCGACTTATTCCCCAAGTTGAAACAACCTATGCGTGGACGTGGTTTTCCATTTCTGGAAAAGCTTTCTCCCGCTGTTACCCGAGCCATCCGACTGATGAACAAAGATGGTATCTTGGATGGAATAGTAAGGCTTCCGAGACATTGGGACTCGGTCATTAAGAAGGGGGACTACTGAATGAATGTAAAAAGATATTTTAACAAAAATTAAAATATAAATAAAAAAAATTTTTGTGCATTATTTATGAAATGATCCTCGTAGAATAACCTAAGACTATAGCATGTAACTTAAAAGCATTTGCGGCTTTTCTTTTGCATAAAGTCTTCGATTGGGGCACTGTGATTCCGTGAAAAATTTTATTTTTATCAGGGACCAAAAATAACTGGTATTATTGAATTTTTGAACGAAGGAGGTTTCAAGGATTTTGCAGGCGGAAAATTAAATGAAGCATGTCTAGATGATACTCATTAAGCTCCCTATTGATTTCCGACAGAATTTTTAGAATTTCAACTTTTTCCATTACAACATCAAAAAACCATTTCCTTTTGGACGCAGACTTTTTACTAGAACAGTTATTTTGGACTTATTATTTTCCAGTGCCAAGTATAAGCTTCATTTCAACTTTTATTTTTTAAGTTTGATAAAATCTGTTAACAAGACCTTTTATATTTTCTAAAAAACTGTTTTTTTGTGGCTGAAATCTTGCTGTTTACTTCTTTAGGTAGTTGCAAATATATGTAATATAACCCTCTACGAAGAAACAAGGCTTCTGACACAATGTTTCTTTTCTAGACAACTCTCTATAATCATCCATATTTAGATACTTCCTTGGAGGAGGTCACATAAATGTATATACTTGTTACTCCTCTTTTATCATTTTAAGTGAGCTTAGATGCAATCTTTCTGTTGAGAATGTCAAGAACATTTTAATTGTGAGTCTTAACAGAGATTCACAATGAATTTAGCTTAACAAAACAAGTGAAAAAATAAGACTTTTTATTTCTCATATTTCCAACGTTTTATTATTTACTGCAGATCTTCACGGTTTAAAAACTTTTACCCAATGGCTCTAGTGCTCTAATAATATTATTTATATGTATCTGACAGGAAATTATTTTACCAGTTTTCAGCCGATAGAAAAAATAAACGGGCAAATAGACCAATCTAACTTTAAAACGTGCGAATCGATTTACTTGGTTCTATTTCTTTTGCATAGAGTATGATTTCCCATTATTTCATATTAAAAAATGTGAACCTTATGGTTGGGGATGGGAAGTGTTGGTTGAACCTAACTAACGCGTGGATCGATTTAGATGGTTCTTCTTTTGTCGTATAGTGTATGAGCTCCAGTTGGTAATATAAGAAAAATTTGGGCTTATTGTGGAGAAGGGGTAGGGTAGTCTAGCTTTATAACAAGTAGACTGATTTGAATAATTCCTTTTGTGATGTATAGAGAATGTTTCCCCATTAGTACCACTATACAGATTTATGGGGTGTGTATAAGAGAAAGGGTGGAACCCAACTCCTTAATGCGTAGACAGATTTGGATGATTATTTTTTTGTCATACAGAGTATGATCCCCCAATGAGGAAAAACTTGAAATAGATTTGGGTTGGGGTAGGGGTGGCTAACTTCATAACACGTGGACCGAATTGAATGATTCTTTTTGGTATGTATGGAGTTTGTTCCCACATTTGCACCGGTACAAAAATTTATTGGGTGGGGTTGGTGGAGGAATGGGGCCTGTATGATTCTTTTATTGTTGAATAGTATCTTGCTCCGTTTATGTCATTATAGAAATTGTGGCTTACGGTGGGAGTGGGAGGTCAGGCATCACCAGGCTTCTTAAGGCGTAGACCGATTTTGCTGATTTTTATGCTCTCTTACTTTATAGAGTACGTTGGTGTTCTAGCACCTTGTTAAGGTTTGTAAAAACGATACTCTTCTGTATGTCATCTCAGGGGAAGGTTCAGTATTTTCTTAGGCATAGTTTAGGTTACTTTTGGGACCATCGAAGGAGAGGGGTGTGACATTGGAAATAATCGAAAACTACCGATATTATTGTCGACTCCATTGTTTTCGGTGTCATTGAGATGACACTCCTGACGCCGTAGACGAGGGAGTGGGAAGAAAGGAACAGAAAAAAAACATTGAGATGAATGATCACACTCTAAAACGGAACTTATTTACTAAAAGTCCGAGGGTCATTCCATTTCAAATCATCCAGCCAAAAATGAAAATGAAACCAATGGTCTCTGATATTGATGAGTTTTTCCATATTTTAATGTAGAAAAAAATTAATTAAGTTAAGGGGGCAAGGGGTGGTTCTGATGCACTGACAGTCTAATTACCACCAATTTTATTCCAGAACCTATTAGTCCATACTGTAAGGATTATTTAAAAAGAAAATTTTTGTTGGTTACTGCAGCGCCTTTTAGTTTAAATATCAATTTAAAATGTTATGTTTTTTCTGCAAAATATTTATGAAAGTCAGGTTTGAGCTGGTAGTGACTGCACAATTTCATAATCACGTACAGGGAAAACAACAAAAATTATTGGCATCATCAGGATAAGAAAGAATTTTGGAATATTTCAAAAACATAGATACATCATTGTTGTAAATAATAAATAAAATCGGGCCAAGATGACTTTCTTGAATTGAAAATATACTTGGATAGGGATCCACGCAAAGGCACACATTGGGTACGGTTTAATAAGTAAGAACGAACCCAGTCTACAAACAATAATGGAAACCAGACAATTATGTCGAATGTCTTGCTGAAATCTGTAAAGATATAATCGACTTGCTTACCAGCTCCAATTTCAGATAAAAAGAAATTAGAGAATTGCAGAAGTTTAGTCGTGGTTAGTGGTAGACCTCCCTTTCATAAAGCCGATCTGGAAAGTTCCAACAAAAGCTTTGCAATGAAAGTAAAGTATATCACAAACTAAGGCCTCAAAAACCTTAGGAATTCAACACAAGTTAGCAATGAGTCTGTAGTTGGAAATATCATACCTCTTACCTTTTTTGTGAAGAGGAATAATAAGAAATGATTTCCAAGATTTTGGAAAGACACCACAAAAACTTAAAAATTAAATAAATAACAAAGAACAGAGATTAGAGAAGAGCAGTGTTTGAGAAGGAAAATAGGAATACCATCAGGACCGCACGAAAAGCCAAATTATTAATGTGTTTTGCGACTTTGTCGTCATCAAATATAAGATCCTTCATTTAAAGAAGGAGGAAATAATGTCAAGTTACTAAAATTCTTTATCACGGTTGTCTTAAAGAAATGCGGTCTTAAAAAAGTCGCCAAAAGGTTTGAAATCGCCTAGTTTCAATAAAGTAGGTTAGCCGTCGGTGCTACGCTTAGAGTTAACAAATCTCAAAAAACTGCTTAAGCTCACCGCGTATAATAATCGGAGTCGCTCCTTGATAAGCACAACCACTTCCAATCATTATTTCTTACATTTTTAAGATTCTTTATTGAGCTATTCAAGACAGTCTAGGAAAAGAAGCATATGTTCGAGAAATAGGAACACAATGCACTAAAGAAGTATATAGATTGTCTTAAAAAGCACTTACCGCCACGGCAATGTCCCGCTCGTCGAAAACATTAGATCATTCACAATTCAACAAAAAAATTATTCAATACAGAAAAATCAGCCTTTTTAAAATTAAAAAAGAGCAATCATTAAAAATCTGAGATGCTGCAGGCATTGGATCGAAGATCAAGGCAATCCGAAGGGCAGGATGATAAAACGTCTCAGGAAATAAAGGAACAGGGCAACGCCTAACCAAAGTACCGCATGGGTTAGTGGTGAACACCAAATCCAAGAATCTACTAGAATCATTAGCGTTGCTGGAACACTGTACCAGCCCGTAAGAAGAAAGGCTGTCAATGTAAGAACGCTGCGATGCCGACGAATTGGAGGTAATCAATCCGTCAACATCGATAATATCCAGCTAATAGTTGTCAGGTTAAAGTCTCCGAGGAGCAACAACTCATCCTGCGGGCGCAAGGCAGAGGATAGTGTGTCGATACAAGAAGCAAGCAATTCATAAATATTCCTGGTCGCTCCAAGTCATTCAAATCCAAAAGCTCGATAACAGAGCACGGGATGCCGGTAAGAAGAACAATATATTGAAATTAAAATGTAAAATATTCTAAACAGATGTTTGTTATTGTTGACGAGACTGCATACCGGTGTGCCAGGCATATATTCCAATTTTTGGATCTGTAGCGGGAGCGTGTATACTACTGCGGGACGCATTTGTTCGCTATGCGTGCTCGAAACGGATGCGTATATTCTTTAAAAAATATTAACGTAAACATGCTTTGGAAAGCGAATATACCAACTCAATTAATTTTACTTGCGTACATTGTGATTTCTTTGTTAAGAATCTTTACACAAATCTCTTTTTATTCGAAGTGATATGTGTGAGTTTCCTAACATTCCTACATTACAGAAAGCAGAATATGGAACGCATCAATCAGATTGAAAAGTTTAACTGCCGAAGTACCGTGATCTTAGTGTGGGTATACACCTCCATCCCTGCCGGAGGCCCGACATTAAATAAAGCTACAACCGGCTGATCTTCAGGGCATAATGACGAATTGTTCTACGATCCACATGTGTTTTTACGGCCTTCAATAAAATGTTCTTTTTTACCTCCACGCTTGATGTTCCCTTGTGATAAGTTGCGATCTGACAAACTCTCTACAGCAACTTTAAAAGTTTTTCCCATCAATCCTTTGACAACATTGTATTAATGTCCACTATCACCGCATTATGCTATTTTTCCGCTTTTTTTGCAAATGTTTTGATATAATTCCGCTTATCACATCTAATGTGAGTCTAAACTCCTTTTTTAACCGACTTCCCAAAAACAAAGAGGTTCTAAGTTCGACGCGTATTTTTTTTTTATTTTGTTTTTTGTTTTTTTTTTTTTATGTCTGACCGGGCATAACTTCGTAACGCGCCGACCGATTTTGATAATTCTTTTTTTGTTGGGTAGAGTATGTTCCCCGATTGGTACCATGTCAAAAAAATTTTTGGTAGGGTGGGGGTGAAACCTAACTTTGTAACGCGTGGTCCGATTTGGATGGTTCTTTTTTTGTTGTACAGAGTATGATCCCACATTGCTAATAGGAAAAAACAATTTGACCTAGGGTGGGGGGAGGGGGGAGGGATAGGCTAACTTTGTAACGCGTGGACCGATTTGGATAATTCTTTTTCTGTTGGGTAGAGTATGTTCCGTGGTTAATACCAAGAGAAAAAAAATTTGGAGGAATGGGGGTGGGGGGTGGGGGTGGAATCTAACTTTGTAACGCGTGGTCCGATTTCGATGGTTCTTTTTCTGTTGTATAGAGTATGATCCCCGAATGCTAATAGGAGAATAATGTGGTCCTATGGTGAAAGGTGTGGGTGGGGGGGGGGGGGGGGGAGTCGTACTCTAACTTCGTAACGCGTGGACCAATTTGGATAATTCTTTTTCTATTGGGTAGGATATGATGCTTGGTTGATACCACGAGAAAACAAATGTTGCTGGGGTGGGGGGGGTGGAACCTAACTTTGTAACACGTGGACCGATTTGGGTGGTTCTTTTGCTGTTGTATAGAGTGTGATCACCCATTGCTAATAGAAGAATAATTTGGCCCATGGTGGGGGGGTTGGGCGAGGGGAGGAGTAGTCTAACTTCGTAACGCGTGGACCGATTTGGATATTTCTTTTTCTTTTGGGTGGGAGAAGGGGGTTGGAACCTATCTTTGTAACGCGTGGACCGATTTAGATGGTTCTTTTGCTGTTGTATAGAGTGTGATCTCCCATTGCTATTAGGAGAATAATTTGGTCCTATGGTGGTGAGGGGGGAGGGGGAGGGGTAGTAACTTCGTAATTCGTGGACCGATTTCGATGATTCCTTTTCTGTTCGGTAGAGTATGTTCCTTGAGAAAAAAAGTTTAGTGGAATGGGGGTGGGGTAGGGGGTTATAACTAACTTTTAACTCGTGGACCGATTTGGATGGCTCTTTCTTCGTTGTATAGAGTCGAAGACACTAAAAAGTGAAAAATAAAATAGTTTTAAAAAAAAAGTTGAACCGACTTCACAAAAAGCGCTAAAAAGCATAAAATAATTTTTAATTTTATATCTATTACGACATTTTGAAGTCGGTGCAAATCAAACAAATAAAACAAGTACAGCACCACAATTGAAAATAATACATTATACTAACTGAACGTTTATGAACGGGATCATAAGAAATGACGATTAAATATTTCTGTTGTAGTTGTTTGGTTTGTTTGATTTGCACCGACTTCAAAATGTCGTAATAGATATAAAATTAAAAATTATTTTATGCTTTGTAGCGCTTTTTGTGAAGTCGGTTCAACTTTTTTTTTTTAAAACTATTTTATATGTTTCTGAGATTCTGTTTGATGTGTTATCATTAGTAGAATAAATGTGATCCTTAGTCAGCTGCATTTAGTACTATTGCGACATCATTACACCATGGTTGTCTTTCGCATTCTTATTTAGTTCTTAGTTCTGCTATCTGCTACTCCGGCCGTTTGTATGTTTCATCAAAGAAACACTACGACAACTTTGGAAAACGAAATTCATATTATAATGTAACTTTCTATCAACCACATACAAATTATTAAATTTCTTAGAAATAATCATTAGAAAAAGTACCGAATACCAGAACTCTGATATATCAGTAAATTTTTTTAATCAATTCAATTGATTGATAGAACGACCTATTAATCATTTTCAAATAAACTTAAAACACTTGTTTTATGTTCCACAAAAGCTTTATTAAATTTTAGAGCTGCGACATCCTGATAATGCCCTAGAAAGACGAAACGGGTCATTCTTATTTTCAGTGACATAAAAATGCTATACTATTTTGAACCGTGGTTCAACAACCTCAAATCCGTTTGGTCTATATCTAAGACATAAGATAATGTTACTAAACCTAAAATAAAAGCTAGTGATGCCAACGTCCAATAAGAAAATTTACAGATTATCTATCGTGACAGAAAAAACGATCACAACTTTTACAGCATTTATTTATAAACGAAATAACGCCCAACACTTTTTAAAAAATTAATAATTCGTGAAAATATACCTATAAACCAGATACTTTTAGCATGGAAAATAAATTACGACACAATGACACAAATCTCACACGCCACGGCGCGTAACTTTTCTTTATATTTAATTTAATTCACAATTTATTAAGGTTATATGTTAATTATATTTATACGGTATTTAAAGAATAGAGTGATATCTTTAATCTTGCATAACTGCTTTTAGCACTTAATTACAAATGAGGATTTTACCTGTCTGAAACTTTTTTCGCTGAAAATAAGGATGACCCAATACATGTCGCAGCTCTAAAATTTAATAAAGTTTTTGATTATATGAATTTATAATTTTTAGTATCTTAATAAATGATATTTCGACTAAAAAGCTCTATATTTTAGGAAAATGTCGGGATCAGGGCTGGATTCCTTACATGAAGTAATATCGCGATTAGAGCAGTTAACAGGTAGCTACGACATCGGTACGGCTACAACTGTTGATCTTAAAATTGCAGAAGAATTTCTCTGCACGTTGCTGAAACTGGAAAAGTTATCGTAAGGCTACTTTACTTGTAATTAAAACAATTCTGAAATTCAATCTATCTGTAGGGAACTTTCTGTAGAAAATTACAATTACGCTACGCTTAGCAATGGCTCCAATGGCGCTAATTGTCGAAGAAGAGGCTCTGACCCTTTTATGGAATGTAAATATTGCGGTGAGGAGTTTCAAGCTAGATGCCACGACTGTAATGAGTACTTATGTACAAGATGTGCCAGAAAACACGAGGAAGACATGCAATCGCAATTTAATAAACATTTTATCGAATATTTCCCTCCACCTATTGGATCGCCTCGGAGCAATACATCTCCATCCAGTGGCAGCCCGCCATCGAATGAATCTTCACCAAGCTACAGTCAAATATTGCGCAATGCGGATCCCTTTGGACCCGTAGATAATTTTAGTGCAGCACACAATCTTCCCCTCGTAAGCTCACCACAGAATGGACCTATGGAACAGTTACTGTTAAATGTACAAGAAAATTATTGTTTTCTTCATACAAACTACTGCAAATTCGTTTGTATTACTAAATATTGCAGAAAACTCATTTGCACAAAATGTATTTTATCTGATCACCAAGGACACACTTACATGTCGACATCAAAATTTGCTTCCTCTTGCACTGAACGAATTAACAAGGCTATGAAACATAGTGAGACTGGAGTGCAGAAGATCAAAGGTACTAATTTGAATTATTCTAAAAGATTTTGAATTAAGTGCTCACCTAAATACATAATCCACTACTCTTTTTAGACAAAATTGATGAAGTTCTTCGAATTCAGTATCGCTTCGAACGCGACTGTATTGAATTAAGGCAAACCGTCGAACAAGTTATGCAGCAGCTTGGCGTCATTGATGGTGTTGCTGATTTACATCAGGAGAAAATTCAGCACCATCGCCGTGAAAAAAATGGTATTTTGCAGGATCAAATGGTCCACTTGAAAGCCATTTTAGCTGCTTTCACAGAAATATGCTCAAAGTTGGAAAATTTGTCTTCTCATCCTCAAAGTATTGATGGCAGTTTTATGGCAACAAACTACTTTAATTATGAATGTCGCCTAGAGCAACTGGGCGATAATTATAGATGTGTTATGCCAAAAAATTGGTGCATATTTTTTTCCCCACCTATTCCGGGTGTTGACGCTTTTGGGTCTATTTTCTGCGGAGAAGTTGGTGATGTAAACTGGACAGAAGTAAGAAGTAAGCAACAAGAGTCCTTAAATTTATATTTATTGCGTCGGCAAAATGCTATCGATGTTGCTAAAAATCTTGCTGTTTTCAACGAATATACACACATGTTATCTTTAAACCATAGCGGCGAAAGATTGCCGACGGACAGCAATGGAGTACAAACGCCGTCTGCTTCGTCATTATCTCAACCAATGCTTGATTTCAGAACTTCAATGTTTAGTGTTGTGACTGATCCTACCACATTAGGACAATCATCAACACCATTAAATTCAATGCCTCAGCTCACTGCGCCTGCCTTACAACAATCCGAAACGAACTTAATGAATTCAATGGCTCCACAGATCTCAAAACAAAATCAAATGCCACCTTTAAAGTACATACAGTCCAGAAGAAACTCTCAAGCTGAAAATAAAAAGGAACCTCATCGCGAAGAGGATTATAATTTGCCTTTGGCTACATTGTTGGCATCGTTTGGTTCGGAAGGTAAGGCGTTGGGAGAAATCTGCCGTCCTTGGGGTGTTTGCATCGACATGGATCACAATATTGTTATATCAGACCGAAGAAACCATCGCATCCAAGTGTTCACTCCTAATGGTGCTTTTCTCTATAGTTTTGGCCGCGAAGGTGATGGCGATGGCGAATTTCAACTACCAGCGGGAGTTTGCGTCGACTTAGCTAATCGAATTATAGTCGTTGACAAAGACAACCATAGAGTACAAGTATGATTGCCTATTGTTAGATAAATCCTTTTTTCTACTTATATTGATATATTCCAAAGGTTTTCTCGGTTTTCGGAAGATTTATATTAAAATTTGGAAAACTTGGCAAAGACAGAGGGCAGTTCCAATATCCCTGGGGTGTAGCCGTTAACTCAAAACAGCAAATAGTAGTTACTGATTCTCGAAATCATAGAGTTCAGGTAAGTTCCTCTTTGTTTAAACTGGCTAGCTCTAAGCTACCTACAATGGCTTACTCGATTTCCTTTTTCTTAATGACTATGTCATACACATATTTGCAAAAAAATAATTGACTTTACGACGGAATAATACACTAAGCAACTGACCTCTCTTAATTTAGCAATTTGATGCGGAAGGCAGATTTGTAAGGTCTATTTCATTTGAATTTGGCATTACTAAACCATCCCCAAGAGGAATATCCTACAATTCAGATGGACTTTTACTAGTTTCTGATTTTGATAATCATTGTCTTTATCTTGTTGATTTAGATCATCGCACGGTAAGTGAAGTAATATTTGTTAATTGTAGTATTGTAATTCTGTATATTTTTAAGATTCTTCGTACTATCGGAGGGGAAGGAACGTCTCTCCAGCACTTCAATCGACCATCCGGTATTTCAGTCAGTAAAGAGGGACTAATTGCAGTAGCTGATTCGAAAAACCAACGCGTTTTGATTTTAAACAGAAGGCTTAAAGTAGTTTGGGCCGTAAGTATTAAGGCAATGTTTTTTTCAGACCGTAAACAATTCGTACAATACTAAAGGCGTTAAAAAAAGAGACTTGTTAACCTTTGATCACGAGGGTCCCATGACTAATTGCGACAGACAGGTTGTTTTTTATTGACAACAGATTACGCTGGGGTTGCAGAGTAATGTCGGTGATTTGGAATCCACTGTAGAGTTAAATAAAACTGAAATCTTAAATTTTCAAGAGGAAGAGATGAAAAAGTTATGAGAATGATAGGAAAATAAGAATCAGTCTTTACAAAATTGGACGTTATTTCCTATATAACTTGGATCCTTTTTAACTTGGATCGTCGTCAATTTTTAACTCAACTTATTTAATTAAATAAAAGAATTAATTAGATCAGTGATGTCATATGAAAAGTACTTTTAGGTTTCTCTTCCAAGTTTATGTAGATTTTAATTTGTTTTTCTTTTTTTTTTTAATTATAATACTATCTGGAAAATGAAAATAATATAATAATTACTTTTGAAAATAATAAGGGCTTACAAATGCTTGGGATTATTTTTAAAAGTGTTGGTGGTAAAAGTACTACTTATTGTTACTTTTGTGAAACCGTTTGTCTTGATTTACCTTTTTAAAGTTTATCTTAGTGAACCTTTAGTTTTAGAGTGGAATGATAAATTGAAAATATTTGATTTAATTTTTTCGCACACGTTAATAACTTAAATCATACGATAATTTTCTCAATTTGATTTTAGAAAGAAAATGGCTTTGAGATTCCCCGACTGTGGTTTCACTGAGTCACATAACTTTAATGTTGCATCGGGTCATCTCGTTTAGTACTACATCCAGTTCAGTTAGGAGCTGAATTCTTACTTTCCATATTCCTTTTCGTGTTCCTGATTCGTCGAATTAGGTGTAATGTAGCACTGACAAGCTTAAAAAAGTTCAGAAATCGGTAAATTTGTAACCTTGGAATAAATTATCCTCTATAAGTTCTTTACTGACGGTGCTTAAAAGAGTCTATACCTGTAAAAACTCTGGTTTTTCCTTTTGGCTCCAAAAATAAGAAAATTTAAGATGGCTGTCTTTCGAAGGAATTACTATACTTTTACCGTTAAATTAAGATAGGTATGTATTTTTAAATAGACTAAGGCGTAGGCGTAAAATCTGATAAACTTGTTACTCATTGACATTTTCAAGGAATTTATTGATGACTCAGCAGTGAACTACCACTCTTATTTTA
This sequence comes from Leptarthrus brevirostris, assembly GCA_964036015.1. Taxonomy (NCBI): domain Eukaryota; kingdom Metazoa; phylum Arthropoda; class Insecta; order Diptera; family Asilidae; genus Leptarthrus; species Leptarthrus brevirostris. The sequence goes on along the minus strand of OZ038374.1, from coordinate 32,192,576 downwards.
AATTTGAAGCCCAACAAGAAGATGTTATAGAGTATAACTCATGATCATTTTGGGACACCAGACATTTTTAAAAAAGGAGGCAATCTTCATTCTTCATGAACATCCGCCAGAGCAGGGGACAGGGAACTCCACCCTGAGGTGTACCACTACAGAATTGCCTTGTAACACAGCCGGTGCCCAGTTCGAACTGTATTATCCTTGATCACATCGCTAAAATCCAGCGGCCGAGAGCCTCAAAGATAGATTCAGAGAGAACGTTATTAAAGGAATGGAAGGTCCCAGCCTTTCATCCTTCGGCACAGTTTTATGCAGAAAGCATCATTGAAATTAGGCACCTCTACCGTTGGTGAAGAAGCAAGTTGTTACACCTTGGCATCTAGAGGGAGTCATTACCAGCAGGGAGGGTTAAGCAGAGTAAATGGTCCTACTAAAAAATTTATTTACATTACTTCTTATGGCACCCATGGGATGATTTTTCCTTAAACTCGCCCTATCTAGAAGAGTTATATTAACTTTAGGCAGACTAAATTATTTGTCTGGCGCTCATATTTCCTTAAAAATTCCAATTCTGTACATTTCCGCACGTTTAGACCTAAAAATATCTCTTACTTGCTAAAATATGGTATCAATATTAAAATCGTCCTCGTGTTAAACAATTAGTGTGTTAAACTATTGGTAAATTCAGTGTCACATAGAATATACAATGCGCCTTACGCTCTGTCCGCCCTTAGTGCTCTGCATGATACAAAAGTGAAAATTATAAAAAGCAATACCATAGAATAAGTATTAGGTAGAACAGCTTCCTAAATCCCCCGCTCAGTTGTGAATGTAATAGTCTGGCAATACTGTAGATAATTTTAGAAATACTTTCCAGTTATCAAAAAGTAATACTTCTTCCCAAAATCCAGTGAGCAAGAATCCATTTGTTAGCTCTCAGGAGAACAATTTCTTCAAATCTTTCCCACTATTTATATTTGTACTATGGCCGAGTAAAATTAAGACTCGCCCATGCATAGCTTGAAACAGGCTCGAACATTGCATCTTGTGAGTCATCGGCTATTGGAAACAATTTGAATATCAGATGACCCCCCCCCACATGGTGAACACTCGTCTATATGGCTGGGATTTTACATAGCCCACGCGATGAGATTTGACGCGGGAGAAGAGTTTTGCTTTTGAAAAGCAAGTTTTGTTTTTCAAATATATCGTGAAAGACTCATTTCCTGCAACAAGAATCAACTGAATCGTTTTTGTCGAGAATTAAATATCTTACTGCTTCATTTTGTAGAGCTTTTATTTTTTTAGTTGCAGCCAGTCAAAGTTTTGTATGCATGGTTTTTGCAAAATAATAAAATGGTCACAAGATATAAAAATACTATTCCGGCATAACTATATCATCCATGCCACATACCCTTATCATCGAACTTGTAGAGTGTGCATAAAATTCTCTACAAATTTCGTATTAAAAGCATGTGAAAGCATAAATTAATAAAAATTGATGGATAAGTTAAAATTTTGTTTTAAATTTATATTTTATTTATATATTTGTTTGCATAATTATAATATGAACACAACTTATAAAAACTCAAAAAACAATTTGTCGTTTAATCAATCTTATTTCATTGCTTTTTCAATAATTTGATTCAATAATAAATTTGTTTTTTTTATTTTTTCAGACCAGAATTAGCCAAGCAGTATATCCACGAAACATAGGCACTCGAGACAGAATATGTGATGTAGCGTTCTTGTCTAATGATATTTTAGCTTTCGTATCTGAGCTATCTCCAGATGAAAAACAACTTTTAGACTCCAAGAGGACATTTATACATCTTATAAAGCTTCCACAAATTAAATCTAACTAAGTCTGGCAAAGGATTCCATAAAACGATAAATTTGTAGGCGTTCATTAACCTTCGTCGTTACTTATATATGAAATATATGAGTTAAGCAATTCTTCCGAATACGTTTTAAAATGTATCTCAAAGGTTTTAACTTTTTAATTATTATTTTGATACTAAGATTTATATTTTTAACATACATTACGAGAGTTATAGACTTACAGTAGTGAAAAAGCAATGACGAATATTTCCCAAAATTTTAAATAAATAATCTTCATTTGTATAATTATTACCTTATTACAATTATAATTTTATTAATAAGATATATAATCACAAAGTTCGAATTATTCGAAATTGATACATATTCTCATGCATTACAAAAAAAAAATCCGTCGTTGCTTTTTGCAATTTATTTAATAATTTTTAATTTCAAATTTTAATGCGAAATTAATAACCAGTTTTACTGAGAGGTATAATGAAATACCTTAAAATTTATGTTTATGAGAAATATTCAAAATTTGATTTTGTGCTGCTCGTAAAGCGTAAAAAATTGTGATTTTAATGGGCCGAGGGTTCATTAAAAAGTAAAAATATATATAACTAAATAATACCTCTATTATTATTAGTCAAAACCCTTAAATTTATTTCCAAATTTATTTTTCATGCATTCGCCTTTTTTGTGTTTTTGAAAATTAAATTGTTTAATATTTTTCTGCATAAAATTGATTTTAAGTTAAATATTTTGCATTAAGTTTCTTATTTCTGTTGTTCTGTGGTTTCAGTATATTCAATGTAGGTGGAATGCCGTATATGAAAATAACGACTTTGTAGGATACTATTTGATTACAGGAAAAGTATTTCTAGATTAGTGTTTGTTTTTAATAAGTGAACGTTGTATTTATTTTTAATACCTGCTTGTATTTCAGTTATCTACTTATGATTTTATAATAAATATCAACAAATTGTTTAAACTACTATTATTCTTTAAAAAATGTGTGAATTAAGGAAAAAAATTATGTTAACAAACATTAACCAAAATAACGATATTGTGGCTACATAACTTTTTTAATTTAATATTACTTTTGTTCTTGCACATGATTTATTCTATTCCTTAGCAAAAAATGCACTCCTTTGTTTATTTTTAATGTAAAATAATTCCCAAAACATTATTGTTCCATTGCACCTATAAAAAATAAAACTAGAGTCTAATTATAGAATATAAGATTTACTTATCTGAAAACAATTACCTTTACCAAATGCACAACAAACGATTTATGTTTTACCTGTTTCTCAAATAGGCATGGAGCAATAACTGCTTAATTATTGCCTAACTTATTTAGACCTCTAAAAACCTAACCCCGATTGCCCGAACACTAACTCACACACGATCAGCAGGATCGATTGGCACGGAGTTGGATGTTGGATTAACCAAATCCTTTACTTTACATATGCTTTCGTGTACTTCTGTGTATACGGAGATTACACGGCAACTTATATGGACACGAATCATGCAAATAGACTCTGACATTATACAGGGTGCGGCAAAAGTCCGGCAATGGTCCAATATTTACCCCAGTGGTATGTTTTCGTGAAAAAGTTTCAGGAAAAAGTTGCTTGACTTTGAGGGTAAAATCGTTTGCACATAAAAGCACCCCCACCCCCAATATTTCCCCAAGGGCAGGTTTTCGTGAAAAAAGTTTCAGAAAAAATGCTTGGCTTCAAGGGTGAAATCGTTTGCACACCAAACCACCCCACCCCATCATCCCCTCGCATTGGGTGAAGGTGACTTTGAAATTTCAAATGGCAACCCCCATTTTGTTATCGCGGTTTATGATTCTTGGAGGAAATGTATTCAACTGTTGTCTGAAACATGTTTGTATTCGAAACATCCCTGACTCCACAAATGCCGGTAAAAAATCTTTTTCCTCAAAAAATCTCAGAAATTTCTAGCTCAAAAAGCTTCCTCAGGTTGACATTTTTGTGGAAAACCTGAGGAGTCAGGGAGGTTTCGGATAAAAAAATGTTTCAGACAAAAGTTGGGATTTCTATCTATAATTCTTGCAAATATAAATGGGGCATCATCTAAGCAGAAATGCAATTAATTGTCGCAGATATCGCGAGAGACGGCGCGTTTTGCAACAGATTTATTTAACGGAATTATATGAATTAAATGTTCTGAGAAATAATGTTGAAGCATCAGGTATATGTGCAAACAGATTGTTTAGTAAAGAAAAAGTTTTTATATACTAAAGAAAAGATTTGTGTAATAAATGTTTGTTAATCATTGCAGATCCTCGATACGAGATTAGAGAAATAAATGACAATGACGATTAAGGATCGACATCGACGTGGCAACTTCGGTCCAAAATCGACCGTCGAGGTCGGCACAGAATCGACTGTCTTCGTTCGGTCCTAATTAGGGCCGAGGTGATGTTTTTGATCGGGCAATTGGTTCGAAACTCTGTCGAAGTAAGTTGAATTTTGTATACCGATGTCCTAGGCGTTATGCATGCTAGTTTACGGGGAATTTGCACATCAACTCCAAGTGGAGCTTGTGTACACTTTCCACCTACTTTCTACGTGACTGAATTTCATCTTCTTTGGTTAAAACATACGAATGACCCTAAATTTCAGCCGCCGCAATTCCTGTTTTGTTTTATTTTCTAAAGCCCGGTATTCTGTTCATTTAGCGGCAAAATTTTGCATAAGCGAATGACACAGCATTCAGAGAAACCTATTATAATCTATGATCAACATATTCTCAATCTAATACAAAATGCTTCAGCCCGCCAGTTCACTTTCACTTTAATTCCTGTACAATTTGTTTTATATTTTGACATTTCGTAAGTAGTGATTTGTTGGTACTATTTCGGCGTTTTGGTAGAGCTCGCGGAAATTGTTATTTGTTTTATTTATTAAATATATTTAAATTAAAGTAACACGCATCTGAAAGTGTGCCATTGTGTCAAGCATTGTTTTAGTCAATTATTTTTTCATTGTGTTCGCCAAACTGTTTACAAATAAATAATTTTTTAGGCCATGGACTATTTTCATAACGCAGTAAATTCTTTAACAATATATTTAGGTAAAATAAAAACATTTAAAATCATTAAATTTTAGATAAACATTGAGTTAGGTGATATAATTGAAATATAATTACTTAATTGGAACCTTAACATATTTTAACCAATTATATCCTTACTTTTTTTTAAATTAGTTGCTGATAATAGAAAGGATGAACTGGTTTTAAACTAAGGCTGCGAATTGAAAGATTTCCTGTCTTTAGAATAAATTGTTATTCATATATGATTATAGATACAAACTTTGCATTTTAATGAGATTCAAGTTTTTGCTAATGTAACCAGACTCAATAGTAATCAAATATTTACGAAATACAAATATAAATCGGGCCTCACTTCATTTTTCCTTTAAATAGTGTATTATATCTATATAATAAAATACAATAATCCTGTAACTTCTTCTGTGACACGTACTTTGTACTACTAAAAAATGAATTGTTCTGTAATATTAAGTACCTATATCTGATGGACAAGGGTGGATTTGAATATGAGCTAAGTAAGCTCTAGTTTAGAGCTGCAAACTAAGATCAGTTTTAGACGCAGCAAGTTTTGTGCAATAGCATTTAGGATCTGTTTTTGGGGCAGGCTTGCACTGCAGCCACATTCGATTTATTTAACATAATTTTGTCGAGACTTCGCAGACCAGCGTTTTGTTTTTTACGAAAACACGTTTGAAAAATTTATACAGAAGGTGATTGTATAATAATTGGTTTTTATTTCCATAAGTTTTGTTATTCCATATAAAGGTTGGCATAGATTTCAAGCCTAGGGTGACAAAAACTGCAGCCTGCTGATAGTAGTACAATGTCATAGTCAATGTGTATGTAAGATTCTTTTGAAAATCTTAAGAGAAAAACGTTACAGTTCAAATTTTTGTTATGCATTATATACGCAATGGACTCTATCTATGCGGACTTCTTTTTTATAGGGACACTTTGACCAACTAGCGCCCAAAAAGTCAGAATTTTTAAATCATTTTAAGAGAAAGCACGAACAATTTCATTTGATTTTAATAGGTCAGCTTAACCCATTAACGGCCAAGAAGTCAACATTTTTAGGCTTAATTTTTTTATATCTTACTATTTTTGGGAGTGCTCTTTCCATTTCTGGGGTTAAAATTTCGATTCCATGCATTATAAAAGAAATATTGCGGTTTTTATGTGGACAGGTACCGAAAAAATTAAAAAAAAATGTAATATTTTTTTACGTGTCAAAAAACTTTTTCAGTCAATTCCAGACCATGAACAAAAGTAAATAAAAGTTTGAAGTTTCAGGAAACATTTTTTTTAGTAACCTTGATTACCCAAAAATAGTGAGATATTTTGACTTCTTAAGCGTTAATGGGTTAAGCTGACGTATTAAAATCAAATGAAATTGTTCGTGCTTTCTCTTCTGTTAACCGAACGCGGACAATAGCTTTCAGTTCCTTAGAAACCTTCAATTTTTTTTCAGGGACACTCATGCAATTTTTTTTTCCTTATTGAGGAAATTTGTGGTTTTTTTAAATGTTAGCCACTACATACGAAATTTTCTTCAAAAAAGAAGTAAAAATGAAACACTTGAATTGTTGCAATAAATTTAAGTGGAGAAAAGTGGTGTATGAAATCGGCTGTGACGATTGTTTAGCCAAGCCAAGAAGAAAAAAATAATAATATTTAGAATATATTTCCGGATCCATACATTATATTATTATATTTGTTTCGTTCCAGTCAGACTTAAAAGTCTTAATTTATGAAATAAATATAATTTGGCCTCCGTTTTGGCTAAACCTCTGCGCAGACTTTTTCACGTGTTATACTCAAGAACAACAATTTCCGGGCGAACTGAAACTTGTTCACGATGGAGCGATGGAGGAGTGGCATGCAACTCCTCTAACTGTAGATCGATTGCGCTTACTATGGTCTTAACACTCGTTAAGTTTCATTGAATCACTCATTAACTTTCAGTTGATGCAATATCTAGAAAGTAAAAATTTTTTCAACAATTGCCAGTACTGTATCTGCTGGCCGCTTAAACGGAGAATTACTAACAACTCTAACGCAGAGGTGGAATCATTGTCTCCATAATTTTGGAGCGTTGGAAATCGTCGCTGATGATATTTCAGAAGCTTCTGATAGAGTCTGGCATGCTGTCCTTTAACGAAATTTCAAGCATTTGGTCTCACAATTATCTCTTAAAATGGATTGAGAGTTTTCAGGCCACTCAATCCCTGTAATAATAGATTTTATTACATCTGTTCCCTACGAAATAAATGCCCGTATACCTCAGTGTGCAGCTCTTTTATCAACCCTATTTTTCGTTTTGTTAATGACCTTCTGTCTCTCACTCTCAATCCTTAGACTTAGACAAAGTTTAAAGGAAGTTTTATTGGCGAGTCCACAATTTCTGAGAACATCGACTCTCAGGAGCATCAATGGAATATCCGTTGTCTCACACTTTCCTATCGCTATTTCCACGGTAATTTTTCTAAGGAAATTCTTAGTCTGATTTCTTGTAGACACATTACAACGCGCGAGGCATGAGCTTCATGTCGCTCCCAACCCTTTATCCTCCAGATCAAATTTCGAGAATCATTACTAAGCAGAACAACACGTAGAATAGTTTACCATCTTATATTTTCCCTCGTCTTTTCAGCTTGAGACTTTCAAACGAGGCGTACATCGATACTTCCTTCAGTCAACCTCTTAACCCATTTCCCACATCCTTAATACCTTTACTGCCATGGCTCTCTGCTTTAGCATCATAGTGCCTCCCCTAAACTTTGGCATTATCATAAAAAAAAATCGTCCAAATGCGAGTCAAACTCGCGCATCGAGGGTTTTGTACCTTGGAAGTTAAAGGCATCGTTTTATTTTTCCTGTAATATTTACATAAACCTCTATCAACTCGAATTATTTCAGATTATTCGCTTTGGAGACTTCAGAAATAAGCTGGGGCAAATGGTATTTTTAGACTTTTTTTATCATAAGTCGAAAATCATGCCCAGCATTAAAGAAAATGAAACTATACTCTATAATGTGGAAATGAAGCCCTTTTATATGATGACCTTGTAACCCACTTCGGCCTATCTTGCAATAAAATTAAATTTTTCCGTTTGCAATAAAGATGGACAAGCATTATTTAAACTTATTCCAAACTTCAAGTCGATAACATTAGTAGTTGATGAAATAAGCAGGTGTGATACACAGGCAGACAGACGAAGTTGCACCATAAGGGTCCCTTTTTGTTCATCTTGGTACGGTAGCCTAAAAACACCACTTACAATAGAGGTCTTTTAAATTTAATTAATTTTGTTCTTGTGAATTTAATTAATTTCGTATCATTCGTTTTGGTGGTATTCCGTAGTGACGGTTGAAAAAATCTATTTTTTTATTTTTGCATTCCGAAAACCCTCAAGAATATCCCAAAAAAAGGGCCTCGGAAAATTCGTTGAATTAAGAAAATACAGAACTTAGAAATTCGACGCGCATGTAAATTAGCTTCGGTATAATCATATTCCAGTAACCGTAGATAGAGCTGATTTGATTAAATCAGTAACAGTTGGGTCGAACTTCCCTAATAATATAATAATAATACGTGTGAGAGCTTCATATATGGATCCATAGTTAGTCTCTCCATTGGCTTAAGTAGAAAGGAGGTAGACTGATTGGTCTGTATGATTTAGGCAGCTCTAGAGGCCTTTTGCCTTGTTTGGGGATAAATACCACCTCTACTTTTGTCAACGAGATCGCTATTCAACACCAATTACAGTTACTGTTACGAGCGTTTTTTCTATTAAATAGTCGTCTCACTTGCCTACACATTTCAGACAGCCGTACGCTTCACAACAGCACCTTAAATACCTCTTTAGTTGTGACTGAGACAATGCTGTCATGGTGAAGGGAGATGAGCGAGTTATTTAGCTGATCAGTTTCCGCTTCTATTCACCAATCGAGGTGATTGTGGTGACCAATACATCAGCTTCATCCTCACCCCGGTGGTAAATCAGCATACATAAGTTGATGTTGTGTCCTCGGATTTGGCCACTAAAAACCCAGAGTTCCCGAATTAGCACAAGGATTAACTGTTGTTCGGCAAAGCTCCGGCCTACTGTGGCTGATCGGACTACATAGCGTGCTATCCAGCCTAATATCAGAGACTTTGCCATTGTCTCGGCCGTGCTGTCCTGCATGCTTCGGGTCACCTTAACAATTTATCGATGCGCGTGAGTATGGAAAGGTAATCTTGCGAAGTAGGAAGAGGGCCAATCAATTCTACGATATGATCCGGGCTGGGTTAGATTGTGTCTCTGCACTTTGATTTTTTGACATGGACACAGCTTCTCACAGCTTGTGTTATTTCGTTTCGTATTCCTGGCTATTCATAGCGTTCACAGCCGATTTTCGTTGTACCCTTCTTGCCTCGATGAGATAAGCCATGTAGTTGCTGTATGATGCGTGACCGTAGGAACTGCGGTAAAATAAATTGAATGTTTGTCGAGTTTATATCACAGTAGAGAATAAGACTTGACTGTCCCCAGATCTTTATCGTTTGCTTTCTCCTGGGGCTATCACTGTTGACTTCTGTTATTCTGGAAAGCATGTCAGCTACGCTTCTGTTTTTACCTTGACACACGTCAGTACCGAGAAGTCCAATGATATCTAACTGTCTTATTTGTCTCGGTGTTTCTTGAATGCAAAACACGAGAGGCTTGTGGTTGCTGAGTACGCTGAAATCTCTTTCCTCATAAATAGCCAGTAACTCGCGGTCGTATACACTGTATCACTGTTGATTATCCGTCAGCTTTCCAGAGAAGAATCCAAGTGGTTCTGAAGCGACATTTACGAGTTGATGGAGTACTGCACCGATTGCCACGTCCGAGATGTCCGTGGTGATTGAAATTTTAGCGTGAATTGACGGATGAGCCAAAATCTCTGCCTTAGCGAGGTCGCTTTTACATCTGTCAAAGGCTTCTTCTGCTGCCGGTGTCCACTGGATTTAGGTCTTTTGGTTTTTCCATAGATAAGGCTTTGGTTGTCCACTGCATGAGGCAAAAATCTTCGATAAAAATTCATATTTTGCCTTTTCTGTTTTTTTTCTGCTCGCGAACAGCCTTAAACTTCGATTCGAGCGGTTTGCTTCCCTTGCTGCTGACCAAATTGTCAAGAAACTTGATTTCACGTTGACCAAAACCACATTTCGTAAACGCTCGTATCAGTACATCTGTGCTGTGTTCGGATGACCGTGAACAACTAATCGGTAGACATTGACCAACGCGTTGTTTAATTGTTTTGACATTGGTCAACTTTTTGGTATTTATTTTTTTTTTCGAGCCAATCCGCTTATGGAACCAGCATGAGTCCGCTCGCACACGTGATTGTGAATGCACCTGCTGTTCTAATGACGGATTATTGTTACCATTCGACGTTGATTGACCAAAACTTACAAAGTCGAAGATGGAGGAACAGGTGTGTGCTTACCACGAAGCTGAAAAAGCAAGAATCGAGAAAATTGACTTTATTCATATTTTGTGTAGGAGTTGATATGTCGTGACTTGGATTGGATTGGAGAGAAAGAAGAAAAAATAAGAAAAAGTAATTACACAGAAATGGAAACAAAAATAAAAGGAAGTAACTACACGGCGGCAATGGTCTGAATTGCCCAGGGGAGCCTTGACCAAACCCGAGTATTTGTCTGGGTGCGGTGTCAGAAAAAGATTTAAAAGTTGCACGTTATAATCGAATATATCTGGAACACTCAACCAGTTGCTGCAAATTAAAGAACTCGTTAAATAACTCGAAATGTCTTCCAGATGGGTTTATGTAGGAAGAATGTTTGAGGCACTGTGTGTTATGGACGTTATCGCCATCCACTATATTTCTAGAAGCTTTAGAATCTTATTAACATCTAGCGGTTTAAAAAGCAGAAATAAATTATGTGGATGGATGGATGTGTGTTAAATCTAATCTATGCAAAATTAAATTTTGCATTAGTAGATCTGAATTGTGGGAGATGTGAAAAAGGCACATCATTGCTAATGTAAACTGTTGATTAATATAAGAATGAGAAACAACCTTGAATTCACTTACTGCAAGAATAGCCGCCCTAGCCGAAGTCAACTGACAGTAAACCGAAAAATCGTTACTTTTCAAGCCACGAATGTTGCAAAAGTCACAGTAAATTTTTTGTGGAAGTATGCATACGTTACTTTGCTCAAAATAAAACAAAACAAAAATGTACAGCGGCACAACGGCTGACGAATGGGGTCCTGAATGCAAAGCAAAAGCGCCTCGGTGAGACCAAAGCCAGCAGCATTGTTATGCCTGTTGCACTGAATTTTGATCACAACGAAGACCGCCAAATGCTTAGTGAAGACCGCCAAATGCTTAGTGGAGACCCATTCAACAAAGCACGAGTGTACTACCTAGAATGTTTAATGGAAAACGAATATAAAAAGGAACGAACTCACTGGACTGTGCTTTTAAATATAGCATAAAAGCCCTTTCCTTTAGCGAAATGACACTAGCACTTTTAATAATAATTCGACAATTATTAATTGATTTGTTCTCGCCACCGATTTTATTTGAGGAGCTAGACCGGCGGCACGTCCGTTCCCGTCAGCAGTCACTACTCAACCTTCAAGAGTGAGCGAATGAACAAAATGATTTTGGTCTCCATACCCTAAAGTTCTATCGCAATGTTTTATACTTTGAAGCCTTTCGCGCTACAAGATGGTGAAAATAGCCCAATAGAGGAAAACGCTGAAATCATTCTCATAACTTTTGTTTAAAGTGAAAATTTATTTTACAAATAATGAAATTGTCGGTCTGCCTAAGCTTACTTACCTAATAACCATTCTCCTTCATCCCACATGGAACATTGGGCAGAAACAACTGCTCTCTTTCGAAATTTTCCTTTGCGGCCACTGCTACTGTTTTTTTCCTTCGCGTTGCATTTCGTTATCCAACTCAATGAGTTCCTGGTGTGTTTAAATTAAGGGCCTGCTTGGCTGTATTGTCGTTCACTTCCCTGCCACAATCCTTCGTTACTCACTACTTTTAGACCAAGCGCCGTTCGGCTAAACTAAGTCCCATTATGAAACTGAACTGGTATTTACTATAAATTTTAATTTATTTTTTGAGCTATTTAAAAAAAATGAAAATGGTCGAAGTTTGTCAAAATTTAATTTTAAATATTTATTTTGGATTTTTTACATGGAAAAAAATCCAATTTCGAATTCGATACCTCGACTGAGAAGAGCATGCTCTTCATAGAGTTTCTTATAAGAACCACTATTTTACTTATTTTTATATAAGTTTCTTAATATGATTATTTACCTTTGGAATAGGTCATACATAATTTTTTCCAAATTGTTGGTTGTCCGCTTCGCGTGAAATACCCTATAGGAGCAAAGTTTTCTTCGCACTTTTAGTGAATAAACTTTTATTAAACATACAAGTCATAATGTAAAATTCTGTAATATTAAATTAAGAAAAACTATGAAATAAATAGATAGCTAATGTTATTCAAAACTATTATAATTAAATTACTAAATAGTTCTTGATGATTTGTTGTGGCTAGTAAAACTTTTCTTACATTTCAGGGCAGTATATAGATTTAGATTACACAATTTGGTTGTACAGATTACTTACTCCTCTAATTGTAACATTCCTGTTGCCCCTTGCATTCGTCTTGCTAATATATATTTCTGCCGTGATACTTTATATATACAAATTACACAGGTAAATTGATATATACATTATGAAATTTTATATGATTTTATTACTTAAACCTATCTTACAGGAAAGTTATATTAAAGGCTGTAACGACGGACGGAAATTTTTGGGATATTGGTAGAAAGCTTGTGTGCGCAATATGGGATGCCCATGCTCGAATATATCACGGATACGAAGTAATAGGATTGGAAAATCTCCCCGAAGAGGGACCAGCTCTTTTAGTATACTATCACGGCGCCATTCCTATAGATATCTATTATTTTGGAGCCCGGGTACTGTTACAGCGTAACAGGCTAACGTATACTGTTGCTGATCGGTTTCTTTTTAAACTTCCGGCTTGGGGATTAATTGCTGATGCATTTAATGTTAGTCCTGGAACGGTTCAGTCATGTGCTAATACGTTGAAAGAAGGAAACTTACTAGCAATTTCTCCGGGTGGTGTATATGAAGCACAGTTTGGAGATCACTATTATGAATTGCTTTGGAGAAATCGCGTGGGATTTGCTAAGGCTGCCATTGAAGCAAAGGTTCCTATAATACCAGTGTTTACTCAAAATATAAGAGAAGCATTTCGACAAGTAGGTTTCATGCGAAGTGTTTTCTTGAAACTATATATCGCTACCAGAATACCTGTCCGACCCATCTATGGAGGTTTTCCTGTAAAGTTACGTACATATGTAGGTGAACCAATTAAATATGATCCAAGTTTAACACCTGAAGAGCTTCAAGAGAAGGTTTGTGATAATTAGGGACAAAATTTATTAACTAATAAGTTTGTTTCTTAAAGGTTGCTTTGCGACTTGAAGACTTAATAAACAAACACCAAAGAATCCCCGGAAGTATACTTTACGGCCTCTTAGATAGATTTCCTTTTAAGAAGAAAGACGAATAATTTTTTTAAAATAATTTTAAATTTTTCTGAGAAAGTACTTAATTATCAAAAAATTTAATGGTGCGTTAAACAAGGCGATAAGTTAAAAATACAGTTAATAAATAGTTATGTAAAAATTTATTAGATTTTGAAGATACCAAAAACATTCTAGGGTCCAAGAATCAAAATAAGGTATTGTATAATGCAGATGAAAAAATATTTCCTTCCATTTCATAATTCCAACATATTAAGGGGGCAACACTAGTTATAAAATTGGAAAAATTCGGGTTTTCCATTTTCTGCAAGAAGCGGCAACCATCTTCAAAAGAAATGTTATAAGCATGCGCTTAGGATGAAGGATGAAGTAACAAAACTGTTGTAGAGCATTTATCAAACAAAACCAGTTTCTATCAAATCTGTTTTATTTAATTAAATAGATATTTATAATTCATTGATACATGAGTGTAAGAAGTTTTTAAAAACTAATTTGTTGAAATAACATTAAAAACATTGAATGCGACTATTTTTGCATCACCATTAGGAATGGTATGTCACCGGTGCAGTAAGTAATAACGTGTCGACCCACCAATTCGGAAGTCCCAGGTTCGAATCCCACCGGCGGCGACCCATGGTTGTATACTGCTAACAACAGATTGCGATAAAAGGATTTGGGGGTTGCAGAGAAAATGCCAGTGGTTCGGAATCCTTTTTAAATTGTACGTCCACTTGCAATCGTTGTCTAGAATCGGGTGAAATTTTTATCCACCCCATACCCATAAGGGGTTACGGGAACTAGAAACAGAGAGATTAGGAATGGTGCTTTAAACAAATGGATATAATTCAATATTTTTATATTCTTTTTTATATTAAAAGGAACATTTCGCTAATTAGAATAAATCTTATTAATTGACCTGTCGCTAGAATGCTTGTTTGGCTGACGTTAGTGTAGGGCAAATTTCTTTCCTTTTGGCGTCACACCGATTACACTCTATACTCTCATGCAAGTTTTTAGTTGATTTCTCGGTTGCTAAGGCTAAACCCACAATAAATCAGTCGTTTGTGCACAGTCAGTCAATTAAAAAAACTTAACTGAGTCGCAAAAAAAAGCGTTACGTCCACCACAATATACCGAAACTAACTATTACCCCCACCTACTCGTTCATTTAGTCGATGCCAAAACATAAGCAAACATGTATAGATAATTCAATGTGCCTTACCTATACTGAATAAGTTAAGTCAAGAACGAACAAATCAGCGATAAAAGCTGACTAAAGTTAACTAATGTATTAACTATTCAGTAAAACCATATCATATCATATTATCAATATGTAGTGCGATTTCTTTTAGTACGATCTCCCTAATGTTAATGTAATGTAATTTTTGAGTTATTGAACGAAAAAACTTATTCAGTGTGGGCGTACGTTACGCTGTTTCTATTAAACAAGATACAGCTTGGGCAGTCTAGTAGTACATGGTCGAATAATTTTTGTCTACTGTAAATTATGTAAGTAAAGATAAAGTATAATTGCGCTTAATAATATTTAACGAGTTGTAAAACATATTCACTAGCGACATTATATTTTGACAAGTACTGTAAATAATTTAAAATCTTTAGGGGATTAAGTAAAAATTAACCAAACATATATCTTCTTTTGATTCCAGGCTCTTTCCTGCTTCATACTTTGTGATATTTTTACATATATTGGATCAAATCGGTTGATGGTTTGGCACAAGCCAAAAAAATGAAAATTTTTTATCTTTCATGCCATTTTTTAATTTTAATTTTAATTTTTATAAATCAAAATTATTTATAATTTTAATTCTGAAATTCAATTTATTTTAGTATAATAGATTTAAGCAATAAAAATATTTTAATATAGTCTTTTTTTCTATTTTTTGGTGTGACTGCAATTTGAAATGCTTTGAACGATTTCTTCTTAGGCACTAAGGTCCACTTTACTTTCATACCAATCTAGATTTAATTCCAAAGGACTATACTGTGAGTAAAAATTAAAATTAAATTACTCTTTCTAAATTATCTGGTAAACAAAATTGCTTAACCATCTGTTAAAACTACTACGACTTTAAAATGCCTGTCGAAACCTATAAAAGAAAAGTTTTTTCAACTTAAGGTAACCAGGTCACGAATTATGGTTAAAATTGGCTTTTTCAAGCGTTTAGATATTTTGCTCCTGTTCAGTTAGTATTTAAGATATAAACTCGCGGTTTTAAACATGCTTTAGAGGACGAATTACGGATTAAAACCCTGTGACTTTATTAGTGTGAAAGTTATTAAAATTACAAAATGACAAGAAAAAAATAAAAAATGATAAAATTAACTTATTTAGGTACACTTTTCTCCTTAACCACTGGTGCTATCTGCTCTAAATTGATGGTGAACCTGAAACAAGAGTAATGCAACATTGCATACCTAAAATTTTCAACCCTTTGCCTAAATTGCAATTTTTGTACCATTTTTTTGAAAAAAGGTCAAAAATCACTCTTTTAAAAAAATGCATTTGGATTTAAAATAAAGTTAAAAATGGAATACAAAAATGAATTTAGGTATAAAAGATGAAGGACCTTATCCTTTACGTCCTTACGTCCACTGTGCAAAATTTCATCAAATTAGGTTGAATAGTTTTTTTGCAAATGGTACCTAAAGGTCAAAAAAAGGAACTTAAGGGTTGAGACGAAAATCTCTCGTGACAACTGTGTCACCATCTTTTAAAATATCAAACATTTTCCGAAAGGGGAAAGCGCGGGCTTTCAAATAGAACTGTTTTTAAAAAATCGATTTTTTTTGACCCCATTCGCGACCTGGTTACCTTAAAACTGGTTTCCTTTAATAAAATTTTTTCACGTGCTGTAGAGGCATTGTAATCACTGGTAATTTATAAAATCTAAGCTATTTAATAGCTTGTAATTTGTTAGAAATTTACTTATTTTAATTTGTTCATTTATTTTGATTTTTTCACTTCTAATATTTGCCAATGAAAAGAGTCTGTGGAATATCTGATCAGAAATAAAACTTTAACATCTTTCTGTAATTGGCTGTATCTTAAAATTATTATAACTTGTATTTGGGAACGAAGCCCGAAAAGCTGTACTACTCAAAAAGTTGCCCTAAAGTTTGGTTTTTCGGAATTTTTGCATACTGTCGCAGTTTCGAAATTTACAATGTGTAAACATTCAAGAGAATGTTGTAGGCGCAGTATGTAGGTTGGTTGATATATTTTGCTGTAAGCGGCGCGTACAGTATTTTTAGAGGTTTCTTAAATTTATGAAGTAATTAACCTAGTTTTAAACTCAAATTCTTTAAAATTTAATTGTACATATAACGCTATGTATATTTTTGATGTAAAGTTAATTATTGCTAAAAATCTCAAAGGCCCTAGCTAAGCGTTCAGTGGAAGATATTGCTTTCCTTTTATCCCTTTACAGCAGGGCATCGTAAATGTAAATTTTTCGAAAACGGTTTATATAGGTTAAACGAAATAAAATTTCCCATGGACGAGTAACTTACTCTATATTATTAAGAAAAATTTATAGTTGGTAAACCCTTAATAGTAAAGGCCCTGCTTGTAAATCGAACAATACAAAGCGACATTTTTCATTAACAAAGTACTTGGTATGTTGCTTACACAGAAGATGGGTCACGATTATCGCTTATCGATTGCGCTTAGAATTGTTAGTCCCCCGTAAAGGGCTCGATGTGGTATCTTTTATTTTTATAACAGGAATTACTTGCGTGCAAGATGTCACCTCCATTAGGTAATTTTATCAAATTGTAGAACTAAAGAAGAGACCCACACCCCAAAGAAAATCTCAGCATTTTCCTTCATGTAGCGGTAATAAAATAACGGCATTTCTGAACTTTGCTACTGTTCCAGTTTGCAGTAAAAATAGAGTTTAAATTTGCGAACGGGTTGTAATGATTGAACGAATCTTTATACATTTGCGATATGTAATCTCTCTCTGTTTGGTTAACTACTTGGAGGTATGTTGCGCTATTGGTGAGATTCGATGATAGAAGGCTAACAATTTACCCATACTCCACCGATGACTTGGGTATATATGACCCGTTTCAAATGAAAGTGGTATAAGTAAATTTTGGGACTAAATTTTTTTTTTTATATTACAATTTATTTAAAAATATTAATGAAGATATTGAGGAACAGGAATCGTCGACGGTTGATTTGAAATCTGAGTTAAAGTCATCGATGGAAGAATAAAAATCTTCAACGGCCTAGTTGAAACCGTCGATGGAAGTGTCCATAACTGAGTTAAGGGCATCGATAAATGTGAAATGGAACTCCTGGTGGAAAGTGTCGAAGAAAGTGTCCAGGAACAGCGTTCAGCGCCTTGATCTGCAAACGTGACTGTAAGTAAAATACGTCATCCTCTAATATTAGACGATCAAACGCCCTGGCAGACACACAGAATGCAATTCGAGACAGCGGCAATGAATTTTTGGACTGACGAGGAAAAAGCTACAGCTCTAATCTTGGTACTTGGAGGCGGAGCATCACAATTGTTACAGATTATCCCGGCGGAGCAAAGATATAGTTTCAAATCTTTTATACACGTTTCAGAATTGCGATATGGTAACCAACCCATGCAAGATATCTACTGTGTTCAGCTACGGAATTGGGCGCAGCGATTATGTCTCTCTCTCTCCATCTCTAATTCCCGTAACCCCTTGATGAGTCGACAAGACAGGTGTTGCTTAAAAAATGATTACTCTAAATGTTGACGAAAAGAAAGCCAATTTATTCAAAACTATTGTGTGATATCTCCAAATCGTACAAAAACTGGTGGTTGTACTGTTAATGGTAAATTCTAAAGGATTTGTAAGGCTGCTCTTTGTTCGATCCATCAGCTTAGCAGAAAAAAGTTGATGTGGCCGTTCTTCAAGAGCATAAATGGTTTTATGAAGATTTATTCCAATCTTTTGTTGCATCGGAAATTCCAAGAAAATACAGAAAGTAATTTGACGATTTTTCAATATTTAATAAAAACTTTATGAAAAAATTATAATGAATTTTATTCAACATTTCCAATATTTCAAATGCTTTCTCTGGGTACCTTAACATTGGATGAAGAAGGTGTTAAGTACACGGATTGCTAAATACCGTTATTACCAAAGGCAGAACAACAGAAAATTTTATACGTCAAAAGAAGATTCTCACAAAACTATCACTTGGTTGTACTTCGTTGGACATTATTACTGAAGATACCAAAATACTCTTAAACATATATTTAAAACATAAAAGGTGCCGGAAAATGTTATCTAATGGAAAAGTCGCAAATTTTTTAAAGACCTATTCTTTTAAAAATGCTGTTTACAAGCGAAAACTAAATAATGTATATATACATTCTTTAACACAACGGTTTTCGAAAGGTTTTTTTTTTCACGTTTTCGCGAGCCTACTGTAGTTTGGCCGGAAGTGGAATAATAATTAGTATATACTATACCTGCCGTTTGATGTGTTTAAAACTTAATCGATATGTTGCCATCTGGAAGTGAATTTGCGAGATACTTGACATTGTTTATAGCTGTCAAATGTGGCGTTCGCATTATTAATTTGGGGAGTAAAAGTTAACAAATCCGAAACAATTCAGTTTTAAAAGCGCAATGTCTGACTTGGACAAATCTTCAGATATTGATGAATCTGAGGTGATTTTTTTTATTGCACATTGACATTTGAGTAAGGTTTTTAATCGTAGGAAGAAGCTCTGCTTAGATCAGATGGTGATCAAACGATGGATTTTGTGCAGGCGTCAACGGATGAAGAAGATGAATTGAATGAGGAAGATAAACTTATAAAGCAATATATTGATATACTTGGTGACATTGAACAAAACAGATATAATTACGACAACTATGTGCAGCTCACTGAAATAGCGCAGTGAGTGTAATTATTAGTGTATAATTCATGGCGCTATAGTTCTTAATTTCAGCAAGTTATCCGATCTCGAAAAAATTCGCCAAAGCTGCGAGTTGTTTGCTTCAGTTTACCCTTTAGCACCAGAAATCTGGCTCCGGTGGCTTAAAATTGAATCAAATTTGGCCACATCACCAACGGAACTTCACTTCGTAGAAAGTCTCTTTCGAAAGGCTCTATACGATTATTTCTGTATGCCTTTAATTTGCTTGGCAATTATACTGTAATTGTAACTATTTACTTTTATAGCTGTCGAGGTAGCACTAGAATTTGCAGCACTGACATATAAGCTGCCTCGTGATGAGGCCGATAAAATTTGGGAAGAATTGTTATCTGTTTATGCCCTTCACTGTATGAAAGGAAGAGAATTTTTTGTATTGTGGAGGAAGTATTATAAGGAAACAAATGAAAATGTTGAAAAAAGTGTTTTAACCGATATATACATAAAAGAACTTTCAATCCCATTGTATGACATGGAAGAAAGTTACATTGAATTTAAAGTTCTTTACGAAAAAAATAAAGAAGACATTCAAATCAACTGGGATGATGTGGAGAAGAAGTATAACATAGCAAAAAAACATCTTCAAAAAATTCTTAAATATGAAAAAAAGCTTGCGGAATTAGATCTAAAGGCCCATCAAGAACGTGTTACAGTTTATAAGGAATACATACAAGAAGCGGACAATTTTCTGGACGAAGATGTCTTGCAGATAGTCTATGAAAGAATGATAACTGATTGCTGTCTCAGTCAAGATTGCTGGCTAAGCTACATAATATATCTTGAAGATCGGGGTAATGTTGAGGAGTTAGAAAAATTGCAGAAATTTTTCACATTTAAACAAAGTCCGTTGGCCATTAATAATCGAGCGCTGAGAAATTGTACATGGAGTGAGAAACTGTATATCAAGAAAATGCAAATGATTGAAGAATTGGGAAGTTCGAAGGCGGATGTCCAAGAAATTTTTGAAACTGCTATCGCAGCTGGATTTCAAACGCCAGAACCTATGGTAGCACTATGGCTGGAATACTTGTCTTACTTAAAGCGTCACACAAACTTCGAAGATAAACGAGAGGTTGTGATATGAAATTCATTTCATTTAAATAATGGTTTTGTATTTTAGGTTGATGTTCTGAGAGCGAATTTTGACTTTGCCTGGAATTCGTTAGGAAAGCAATGGGGCGTTCTCGCTGATTGTGATTGCCAAATTTTACAGTATTGGGGTAGGTTAGAGTACGAATTTTTTGAAAATGTTTCTAAAGGAAAAGAGCTGTGGACCACAGTAATGGGTAAACACAATTGGTAGTTATACAATAATATTGAAATAATAAATTTGTCTTCAGAGAGTTCAGAAAATGCGTCGAAGTCAGGTCTCTGGATTGAATTTGCGCATTTAGAGTTGAAGAAAGATATCGATGCAGCTAGGCGGTAAGTTTAATTTATCACACATATTACGTTTTAAAGGACATTTTTTAAATATCTAAGATTTAAGAATATGTAAGTTCCAAAAACAAATCGATTGTTTAGTGCACCTGTCTATGTGCTGTTTGTGGATAGCACTTTTTCAGTTATTTTCTGATATCTCCATCAATTTTTATCCAATCTGCATAAATTGCATATCCTTTGAAAGGCAATTTTGTTCTCTTTCCAAGCGTTTATGCGGATCGGATGAGATTTGATGGAGTTACAGGCGATAAAAGTACAAAAGTAGTAAAATGTCCAGCCTTTTTTAATTCCAAATAAAATTTTTTTTTCTACTTTCAAGATTTACGAAAATTTTACTTATAAATTTGCCCAAATCGAACAAAAAATTTAAAAGATATGAAAAAAGGTAATTTCTCTATTTTCACATATTATTTCTTCTGGCCGAAAATATTTTTTATTTTTTTGCTTGAGTTTCTTGGTTTGTATATCGTGGAATCTTCGAGAGTGCATTTAGCAATAATCAGCTACCATGCCTTCGTCCCAAAAGCCCTCGACGCTTTTTAATTGTTGATATATGTCCTGGTGCAAACGCTCCGCACCCTCTTGCGGAGGAAAAATGCCTATGCAGAAAGTGCATTTTCAATGACATGCGTGCACATGTAATTGGAAATATCGTTTCATTAGGTTTGTCTTAACTTTTGTGCGTAAAACGTGGATAAAAATCAAGTAAAAATTGTTCTTCTGATGGAGGGGATGAAATTGCGAAAGTTAACAGACGCAATTTGGGTAAATTGATGACAACAGAAGAACTGTCAAAGTAAATTTCAATTTACTGAAAAAGTTACTAGTTCTTGTATATTTCAATTTTTATTTATAAGCTGTAAATTGCCAAATATCAATCAGCTGTAAGTTTTCAACCATAAAAGAAGAAGAAAAATTCTGCCGAAATTTTGTTCACACTCGTGTGTAAAATTTGGGCAAAAGGGGAAATTACTCGACTCTCAAATTTCTTCAAGTCCAAAATTAAACAGACGCAGTGCGACGAAAACATGAACAACGTCTTCGAATTCTTCCCGATCTTCGGCCTGCACCAAGATTCTTTAAACTCGTTATCACCGAAACAATTTCGTGATCTGCGGACTCACGAATATCCCCGCTTTGATCTGCGAAACTGTTTCTTCAAAAATTCAATCGCGTTTCTATTCTGACCTTTAATCAGTGTTATCACAAAATTTTTTATAAGCCTAAGTTTAATGTGCAATGGTGGGAAAAGTGCGTCATCTTTGTCAACAAGTGACATTAACAATGTTGGCTTCTCCTAAAATATGACTGATACGTCGGGGCCAATCGCGTTGATTGTATTGATTTTTATCGTTTCTGCTGTTCCATAAGCACAAGAAGCAGCTATGTTTTGTATAGCCACCTTGCAAGCCAGTGAGCAGAGCGACAACTTTAATTTCCACTTTTCCAATCACCAATCGTATGAGATCTTTCATTGGCTTGTAAGTTTCTTGCTGTAGGTCCATTGCTCTTTGTAATCGAATCGGATGTTATTCGGGTTACGAGAACTAGAGAAATCTTCCCATATCTGAACTTACCAATAGTGGTGCTTAATTCCGTTTTAAGATAATAAAAAGCATATCCGTTTTACGTAATAAATAAATTCAGAGGTTTTTGTTTTCAAAGTTGTGTCTTCAGTGAGAATGCGATAATTTTCGACTAGAATAAAGAATCATGATTTCTGTGTCGAGCGACTGAAATTTAGATAACTTTAGAACTCGAGTTCGTAAACAATCTCTAAATAGGCATCACTAGCGCTCAGAAATTGTTATTTTTTACGTTTTGTTATTGAATATCTATATATTCATTCGATAAGGTCAAAGCTTCAAAAATTATTTCCCGCGCTTATTTTTAGTTATTACGATATCAAATTTAGGATATCTTTTAGTATCTGGCAGTTTAGGTCACAAGGTTTGTTTGAATTTAAAGTGATCGAGATTGATTTATATCGCAATTCATTAAACAGACCTTTTATTGCTTATAAGTATTAGGATGTGAAACAGCGTTTTATTTTAAAAATCGACCAATTCTTTACAGTTGTAAGAGAAGGTAGCTAAAATGTGTGTAGTAAAGTATAGTAAATTAAAATAAATAAAATTAATTTATTTCGAATTATGTAAATGCACACACCTGCGTGTAAATCCTACAACCAGTTCTGGTGAAGAATAGTTTAGGTTTGCTATTTTTTTCCATGCGCCAAACAGTTGGTAGTTATTCTGCAAGTTTTAGGGATGCACACGACTGTAATGAAAGCATTTTAAGACGGCTTCGTCTAAAAGAGCCAATCAGCCGAACACCTACATATTTTTCGATGAGAAATATTCGGTTTCTTCTCTCCAGGGTGAACAGCTGTGTAATTAAATTTGTGAAGAAACGAACCTCGAAACACACCATGTCGTAAAAACCTCCACCAAGAACCTTTTTCCGCTCATTTACTACTTGCTGATCGTTTTATCTACTCAACTAGTTACCACCGCAATTACAAAGAGATCGTCTTTCATAATGAAAATGGTGAAGATGTACTTTAGAAAAAAACCACGAGAGGCTGAACTCCTTGACGAGATTTCCCATTCATCGCAACATAGATGATAGGGCCGATTCAATCCTCAGTATTATGGCGAATAAAAGATCGGGCAGATTGGCTTTATAAATGTTTATATTTCTTTATTAAAAAAGCAATATTGTACTTTGCAAGGTTTCTATTTTCATATTTATTTAGTTTTATTTTTTATTAGTTTTTTTTATTCGATAGGTCAATACTGAGTACAAAAAAAAATTGCGTGGATGTAACGGTTTGAGAGTTACAGGATGATAATTAAATTACAATATTTTAAATTGTATTTAAAAAATTGTTTTGCTAGATTTGGTGCTAAATAAAAGATGACAAAAATACCCTCTCCAAAGAGGTTATATTATATATTCTGTTTACTCGAAAGTTTTTACACAAAATCGAAAGTTTTCGTCCAGTCTGCGTTTGTTTACTTTTGGACTTGAAGAAAATTGACAGTCGAGCAATTTCCCCTTCTGGCCAAATTTTACACACGCTGATGAGTGTGGACAAAATTTCGGTAGAATTATTCTTCTTTTATGGTTGACAACTAACAGCTGATTGATGTTTGGCAAGTTACAGCTTAGAAATGAAAATTTAAATAAACACGGGGAACTATTAACTTTTTCAGTAAATTGTTATTCATTTTTATTTATTTTTACGATTTCTTATAAACATACTGATCTTTGCAGTGAAATGTACTTTTGACAATTCTTCAGTTGCCCTCAATTTACCCAGAAAGCGTCTGTTAACTTTCGCATTTTCATCCCCTCCACCAGAAGAACGACTTTTGCTTGATTTTTACCCACGTTTTAGACACAAAAGTGAACAGACAGACCTTATATAAGGTTCTCTAATTGTTTTCATCTTCGTATAGCACTATTCTTAAGTTAAAAAATTCAATTTATAAAAATTTATTTTTTAGTGTTTTATATTGACAAAATTACGTTTTGCTAAAAAAATCTTACTGTATCCAGAGTATTAAAATTAATTATAACTGTTTATAAATGCTAACTCTAAAGCCCTTTTGTTTTTTAACAGTCACTTGCAAATAGCCCAATAACGTTCAATGGCTTAAGCTTTGGACAATTGGGCGGATTCAAATCCCTCGGTACCAAATTCACAATTGTTTCTCAAACCATCCAAAGTGGCTTTACCATAGGTCTGTACCACTGATTTTCGTGCACAAACTTTCCGTGTAAATACTTACTTTTTTGGTGGGAGAAAAAGTGTCCAGAACCAAAAAATCAGGAAACATGTTTCATGCAAACTCGTAAAAATCAAGAAGAAGAAAATTCACGGAACACACGTAATATATTTAAACTGCACTTCTAATTATAAATTGTTAATCTAATCATATTAATCACCAAATTATTCTTTATTAATAACGTTATTCAAGCAATTCACTATGAAACAGTCACTCAACCTAATGTCACTTTCTAAACAAAAACACCGAACATCTGTTTGTACTTTTGCAAGAAGCCGATCATGCACCAGCTAAAAAGTTTGGGTAAGTGCGTACAACAGGGGAACATGTGACGTCGATTTTTCTCCGCCATTTTGCCTGGCACGAAACGCTGTGGAACACAAAATGTGTAAGTTCGTGCACATGCAAGATTCCGCATTCTTATCAAACAGAACTCATAATAAGCACTTATTAAACCTGACTGTGGGTTTATTGATGTAAGCATCATCATTTATTATGGTACATTTTCCTTTTGTTAATAGTTTATCGTAAACTTTTCGCATATCTGGCAATACTTTGTCCGACCGAATTGGAACTTTTTGAACTTTCCAAGTCTTTACCTGTTTTTTTCTTTATTATGTTATGTAGAAATGATTTTGAACAACTCACTTTATCGGCCACACTCTTTACATACATGTTAGGGTTCTATTTGAAAGCACATACGATTTTTTTTATTTTGTTCTTCTAGTTCTCAACCATTCCTTAATATTCTTACGTATTTTTGAGCTATATAAAGTTCTTTAGCAATGGCTGCTTGTGACAAACGAAGATTTTCCCTTTTATCATGCACAATTAATTTCCGAACATTTTTTAGATGTTGGTTGGTTCATCAGAAGGAAGATACACGTCTCCTAAAATGTCCCGTTTTACAGCCCTTACTCGGCAGCGTTCCCTAAAGTCCACTACTGAGCCAGCTAATACCGATAACGAATTAGATAATGGATTTATATCCCATCCTATTCACTTCTGCTATGTCTTCGCAGAAGTATGTTCTCATAATTCTAGATCTTCTTTGCCGTAAGGCATTGGCCGAGAACGTGCAAAACGATTTCGTCTTCTTTTCAGCATCCTTTGCATAAACTGGAGTCTTTTACTTCTATTCTTCTGTCATAAGCCTTTAATTGACCATGTTGTCACGAGGCCTACATAAACGTTCAGTTGGGTCTTATTTAATTTAACTATGTTTTCTGATACAGATGCATTGAGAGTTCCAACAAAACGCTTTAGTTTAGCTATTTCGGATCGCTTCTAATTTTACTTATGCTTCCTCGTTGCCCATTCAAGAAGTTCTTCTTTGACTTTCTGAATAGAGATATATATATAGTTGATCTTTGCTAAAGTTTCTTCGTTTCAGCACTTCTGAGCCAGATCGTTTGCTTTTTCATTACCTGGAATTTAGTAGCGCTCTCGCAAGTATCTTAAGGTGACCTCATTTTGGCGCCCTAGTTTTACGAGGGCTTGTTTGCGTCCCTTTAACTTTTTGGATTTCATCACCGCATTTCTATAAGTACATATTGCTATTTTGGAGGATCTCACGCATCGGTGCATTAGCTTTCTCGCATTTTATAATAGGGAGTAATAATCTCCCCAATCGCATTTCTACACGTCCAGGAAGCCCTTTTCGTGTAGGTGTTTAGCCTAATTTAGTTTCCCGTCCGTGAGCCTGGTGTTGTTTATGTATAGGGAACTATTTCCCTTAATTTTTATTTTAAGCTCAAACAGCATAGTTTCGTTTTGTCTGGGTTAATTTTTAGTTCGTAATCTTGAGCCCACGAGGCTGCTGTATTGATTGTTTCTAACAGTAAATATAGATTTTCTTCAAAATTTACCCCTAACTACTATAGATAGGTATTCTGCATAGCAGATAACGTAAAGACTTCGCTAGTTATGTAGTGACAAAGAACTGAAAACCTTATCAATACTGAAACTAGGTAGAGTGAGAGGAGTTGAAAACTGTTATATTATGCGTACATAAAAAAGAAAGAACAAATTTACCACTTTTTTTCGTGGACAGTCCTTACTTATTATGGTTAGAAGTTATTTGTGATATCCCCAAAAACAGAAAAGCTAAAAAAATTTTTGTGACCCTTATTTTATATATTATAAACTTCAACTAACTTTTTCAAATAAGTCCTACTGTTTAATCTTAAACATTTCATTGTTCGCGGTTAAGTTCATGAATTTTAAAAGTTTTAATTAATTCGATGCAAAAAAAGAATATTTAAGAGATTTTTTTCAGAATCTTCCGAAAGGCTCTGAATGAAAGCGCCTTAGATAATCCATCCGTTATAGCTTTTGCTTGGGTTAGATTTGAGAGATGTTATGGGAGTGCAGGTCATCAGATCACATGCCAGGAGCGATGTGAAAAAGTGTTAACTGAATATAAATGGAGGGCCTCAAAAAAAGCCAAAACAAAATCAATGGAAAGTAAGGTAAAAGATAAAGGCACTAAAAGAAAGCTGGAAATTGCTGAGCCTGTGAATACCGACTCGAAAAATGATTCTCCTTTTAAGAAGCCTAAGTTCACTGAAATGAAGCAAGGTGATGAAAGTCAACCAAAAAAAATTGTAACAAATAAGCCAAGGGCTGTCTCGAAACCTGTAAAAGAACACGAAGATGAGGAAATCGATATTAAAAAGGACCATCTTAGAATATTTTTGAGTAATTTAGATTACACGTAAATACTTCAATTTCCTTGTATTTATATCAGTACTTTAATGAATTATTTTAGTCTCACAGAAGCAGAACTACAAGAGGAACTTGCTGAGATAGAAATCGTACACATTGACTTAATAAAAGCTGCAAATGGTAGAGGGCGAGGTTTTGGATATGTTGAATTAAGATCCGAGGTATTTTACATACTTATTACTAGTAAAATTTCGTAGGACTTTCCAATATTTTAGGAAGACGTGAATAAAGCTTTAACGCTTGACAGGAAAATAGTGAAAGGAAGACCACTTTACATTTCCAGCGTTCTTCGAGATAAAGAAAAAAGACAGAAGTTTAAATATTCTGGTAAGTATGTTGCATTCATTATTTATTTTTATATGCAATATTTTGTATTCATAGTGATCACAATAATAATAACCAATTAACCATTTATAGGCGGTCTGGAGCCAACAAAGTTATTTATAAAAGGAGTTCCTTACGATGCTACAAAAGAAGATTTAGAAGAATTGTTTGGTCCTTTCGGTAAATTGAAGGATATCCGAATTGTTTGTCATAAGTAAGTGTATGGTTATATAATTGGTATACCTTAAATTTAACATTTTTCCAAGGAGTGGGAAACCAAAAGGCATTGCTTACATAGAATTTGAGGATGAATCAGCAGCCTCAGCTGCGGTATTGAAACTTGATCAATATGAATTTAGAGGATTTAAGGTATTTTACATTTCTAACTTTTGTGATTCGATAATATTAAAAGCTTATATTAGCTGAATGTTGCTATATCTGCCCCACCACCAAGGCAAACAAAGAAAGACGAGGGTGATATAAATAAATTACTGGGGATTGGTCGAAGTAGACCAGGAATAAAAGGGTAAGTTCAGGTAGATTTTATTTTATTTTAAATATACTAAGAACTAAGAAACTTCACAGAAGTACGTTCCCTTAATCTTTGTATAAAGGCCGGGCATTGATTAAGAGTATGTAAAGTGGTCTCGTCCTCCTTCACGCATCCTCTGCACAAGCTGGAGTTTGTTACTCCTACTTTTTTTCGCATGAGCCCTTAGTCGCACATGCCCTGTCATGATGCCAACAAAAAGTTTCAATTGGGCCTTGTTTAGTTTGATTATCTATTCTGATTCATATGCATTGAGTAAAATTAACATAAAACGTAAAGAGAAAAGAAAACTTAAGTGCTTACATTATAAAAGTAAAAGGTTTAGAAATGCGATTACAGAAAGTAACTTTAATTCGATACTATGCGCGGGATCTGTGAAAGTGTGTGCCGAGGACTTTTCTTATAAATTAAAGGAAGTCATTACAAATTTCTCTAAAGAAAAGATCGTCAATAATGGGGTAGATAACAGTTGGTACTGTGACGAATTACGATCATTAAGGGTTATATTAGCAAATTTATACGAAACAGCAAAAATAACTAATAGTGAAAATGACTAGAATAAATATTAAGAGGAACGAAATAAATACAAAGCCTATATAAAAGCAAAAAAATCGGAATATATCAAAATGCAAATTTGTGTTACGTTTGACCAGAAAGAAATGTGGAAAAAGATAAAAAAAAATTTTCTAAAAACAGATAAAGAAGAAATATCATCTGTAGTGTTTAGCGGTGAATGTTATGAGAATGAGGAAGATATAGCAGAAACATTTAACACATTTTTCATACATAGTGTTCAGGAGATCAATGCGTCGATCAATTACGTGCAATATAATGAACAATGGGTGGAGGAAGTGGAAACCGCCTTTTGTTTCAGATATGTAAATTACGTAAATTAAATGAAATTTCAAATAAAATGAATAAGAAAAAGGATCACAATCTGCTAAATGTTGATGTGCTGAAAGAAAATATTGAAAGTTTAGGCTCTGCGCTTTTACATATTAGTAATAGATCATTCTGTAGCGGTGAATTTCCAGAAAATTGGAAAGAATCTGTTGTGATACCAATAAAAAAAGGAAAAAAAACAAATAGGTGTGAACATTTTGACCTATAAATATGATGGATTTAAATGAAAAGATTTTGGAAAAGGCGACAAAAATACAAATTGAAGAATATATTGAGAAAAATAATATCATGAATAAGTTCCAATCAGGATTCAGAAAAAAAGATTCATGTGATATGACTTAAACTTTACGATCCAAACGTATAAAGAAGAATTCGAGCTTTTGAGACCGTTGACCATTTTTTATTACTATGGAAACTATGGAAATATAGATTTAAAGGAAAGGAATACGAGTGGCTGGAGAGTTATCTAAGGGGAAGGACCCAGCGTACAAAAGTAAATGGCTTCATTTCTCAACACAATGAAGTAAACATTGGAGTACCGCCGGGATCGGTGCTTGGAGTTTTATTATTTCTTCTTTATATTAATGACATCGGCAATGTGGTAAAAGACTCAAAAGTATGCTTGTTTGCGGACGACACTCTTGTGTACATAACTGGTGCCAATTATGATTCGTGTTTTAGAAAGCTGAATGATGATTTGAATAGAGTGAACGAATGGCTGAGTATGAACAAAGTAAAGTTGAATGTGGAAAAAACCGAAATGTTAGTTACGAATGATGTTAGTGTTGGAAATGTGAGCATAAATGGTGAAATTATAATACAATTAGAAGAAATAAAATATTTAATTGTAATAATAGATAAAAATTTAAATTTAAAGTCATTTGTAAAAAGATTGCCAAAATAATAGGTGTTTTGAAAAGAATACTGAAGAATATTACTCTACAGCAGCAATACATACATACAACACAATAGTAATACCCCATTTTGAATACTTTGCAACTATCCTGTTTACAATAAGTGGTGAGGCATTTTCTCGTCTACAGAAATTACAGAACAAGGGTATGAGAATTATATTAAGGTGCAGTAGATATACGTCAGTGAGGTGGATGTTGGACACGTTAAAATGGATGAGTGTGAAGCAAGCAAGAAGTGTTTTATAATGTATTATTCTTTGTATATAAAATTAAAAACGTAAGGTAATTAATTACCTACCAAATTACCTTAGAGATAACTTAAATTATGTATCTGATTGTCAACCCTATAATTTTAGAAATGCTAATAACTTTAGAGTTGGCAATTATAGATTAATGAAAACAAGAAATTCTGTGTTTTACAAAGGTCTATTGCTATTTAAAGAAATGCCTAATTATGTTAAAAATGAGTTAAACTTAAGAAATTTTAAGAAACTAGTTATAGATTATGTTAAGTATGTTTTTATATAGCAAACATTTTTGCTAATAAAAATCTATCTATCTACAGTAGACTGTGGACTAGCATCTGATGACTATTCTCTTTCCACATGTACTGCAATTTCCCAACTTCAATAGAAAACATGCAAATGTAATGACATCTGTTTTAGCAGACGTATACATTTACCAAATTCGTTTTCATTTGCTTGCAAACCCAATCGCATGTGTTTATGAAAGCAATCAATATCAAACGTATTCGGTTGCTTTACTACAGTCCAAGCTGGTAAAATGGCTTTGCTCAATTTCAAACGAATTTGCTTATATGCATGTTGTTTGCTCGATTTTTTTTTTAAAGTATACTATTAAACCTTTATTCCAAACATTGGAGGATATGTGGTTGCGTTTGTTGGCTCAGTGTGTACCCACCTTAACTTGGTGCTAACCTACACACATCTGACCTAGACTCTACCTATTTCCCATATTAGACAAAGTTCAAAGAAAAAAGTATATAAGTAATTTCTGAGAGCATTGATTCTCTGCGGCATCGACGGAATGTCTGTAGTCTCTCACTCACTTCGCTCCACCGTACAAACTAGGAAAACTTGTACCTAGTATGATATGCCTGTGGTTTCTGGACAAAAAGAATCACTTTCCAAAGCCAGGTATGGTCTGCAGATTATTCTGAATTTAATTTACTTACCGCGGAAAATTGTATTAAAAAAAAAACTATTTTTACCTAATAATAGAAATAATTTAATTTTCTTTTTAGTGAACAAAAACCCAGAATGAGTCTTATCCCAACAGTTGTTCGGAAGAATGTTGCTAGTACCAGCCAGACAGCTGCGTTAAATGGAAGTAGTGCGCAACCGGAAAGAAAAACTAACGAAGATTTTCGTAAACTTCTAAATAAGTAAAAAAGGATGTAATATCAGAAATTTTATTATAAAGTTTCAAAATATGCACAAAACTAGGATTTAATTTTAATTCCTTTTTTCACAGTTGATTTAATGCCAGAAATTTCCCCAGAATATCGTTTAAGTTCCTTTCTAACATTTCGAACTGCTCCCTTCCTTCGAACCAAAGCCTTTTTATATTTATTGCGATGCTTAACTCGAGGATTCCGAAGTTCCTTTTTCCGATGCGGTGTTAATCCCTTATTCTTCGCCATCTCATACGTTATACCACGTCGTTCAGCCTCATCTTCATCGTTATCATCATTGTCAAAGTCCTCTTCACCAGAGTTACCAGGAATCAATCGCTCATCTTCACTATTAATCTCAGACTCATTTTCACTGTTCTGATCAATATTCTCGTCCAAAAGTGTTTTAATTTTTTTCTGTACCGGTTTAGACTTTTGCACAGCATTTAATATGTCCATACCAGAATTAATAGCTTCCAGTAACATTTGCAATTGTTTCTTAACAACCTTTTGATACCTCTCATTTAATTGTTCCAACAGCTGCTTCAACTGCACTAAACGCTTTACTATGGGATGATTTTTTACAGGAACACGCTTCGCCTTCAGGAGTAAATAGAACGAAATGTTTGTACAATAAGTGAGGATTACATTATTTTGCAAGTGAGCAAATTCTACAGCCGGCAATTTTAAATCCTTCAAATTAGCATATTCTATAACTGGACTGAGTATGGCTTCACTCTCAACTAAATATTTCTCGAAGTCCTTAACTAAACCAACAAATTCTGGAGAGTCTTTCTGAAAGAGTTGTATTTTCTCACGAAGAGGAAGATCGCTCAAGTCGGATTTAACCTTTTCAATGCTTATGTGTTCTTCAGGTTTGTCCTCAAATTCTTCTGAAAACACATCCAAATTGAAATCAGCTTCATCAAATTGTTTTGCCAATCTCTGCTGTATTTCCCTCGCCTCCTCCTCTTCCTGTCGAGCTAGCTCTTCTTCCTTCTCAGTGTAGGTGCTATAATCCTGATCAACGAAATCCGTATTGTAAAAGGCACCCTTGCGCTTACCCCAAGCTTTGGAATCTGGAATATCATCGTAGCCTTCTTCATCAAAATCACTATTATCCACTATATTATCTTCTTCCTCTGACTGGGAATCATCAAATCTCATAACCTCCTCCTCATCATCAGAAGTTTTTCGCTTTCGCTGTACTCTTTTTAATAAGTTCCTTTCATGCTCTGTATATTCGTTGTCCGAATCGGTAGGTTCATATTGGTCATCATAATCATCACCATTTAATAAAATCTTATTTGCCATTTTAATAGCGAGCAGTTTACATGTTAACTAGAATGAGGAAAACATATGGTCCGTGACAGCTCAAAAATTAGGAATTGCTCAGAACTTCTTCACTTCGCTTAACGACAAGTAGATGTCCCACCATTTTGTAAGAAAAAATATCAAATGATTTGTTGACATTTAACTTTTAGTTGTCAAAGCACGTGTTCACTGCATTTAATTTTGTGCATACTTACATCTTTTGTAATTTCCAACGATATTGAATTATTTAAAATGGGCAAATTTCGATCAAAATTGAAGCGACATAGCAATAGAAAGGTATGGCAAAAAGGACATTCTTCAACATCAAATCCCGAGAATATGAAACACCGGCAAAAAGCAAAGTCGAGATTTTTTCAGCCCAATCTGAGCTTAGGTAGGTGTAATAGAATTTATAATTTTTACAATTTTAATATGAAATACATATTTTTGTAGCTCCTAAAGATAGTACGACTGGAAAAAAGTCTGCCTTGACCCTGGAGGCGGTATTAAAGCATGATGCCCGTATTTCTTACGCCGATAAATCCGACGGCCCTACCGTTAACGACATTGCAGGAAGCCTAAAGTCGTTTAGCCTCGATGAAGATGATACTATGACAGAATCTTATCTAGGTACTACAAAAACTTTTAGAACATTTGCTTCAGATTATAGTTCCTGTTCAAACAAAAGTTTTAAAAAAATATTGAATGGCTTTCGAGCTAGTTCAAATTTACATAAAGAAATGTTGGCTATTCTGACGGCTCTTACTGAAATAATTAAAGAGCGAGGAGGGACGCAGTCATCTACGGAATATTTTCTTTTACTCATGGAAACAATAGATGCAAGCAAAGAGGAATCCGCAACAATTGCAGGTATATCATTGTTAGGAATGGGTATAAAATCTGTACCACCGGCGATCCTCAGAAAAAAATTCTCAGAAACAGCACAAACTCTAATGGAGCAATTAGAAAAATACGTTGATTCAAATCATCCATCAGTTCTGAAATGTGTAAGTATATTAATTAAAAAATTTCATATAACATTTTCCAGACTTTTCACTTGTTCACGTGAAAAGTGGCAATTTCCACTCAAAAAGTTGACCAAAATTGTTTATTCCGTTCAAAGTCCACCATTTACTAAAAGAAGATGTTATATACATCCTGAAAAAGTTACAGGAATATCCTGCTGCCTATCCCGTCTTGACCTGTAAGTCAATGGATGGTAAGGACACACCGTTTTACAAAGGCTTGTAGCTTAAATGTTATTTGATAGGTCACTTTACATGTTGAACAGCCATATAACAGAGCAGGTTTTACATTCGATTCAAAGATCCGGTGTTTTATGCGAGTATTAAATGCTCTCGAAATCGACAAACATTAGATGTAACCGGTACATCCATTCGGCCGATGGCTCAGTGATAATTTGGTGGGTGTTGATGTGATCGCTACAGGAGAAACCCTTACGAAAGCCTGTTTGTTCATCGTTTATGCCATCAATTGGGAGACACCGCGCCAAATGGTACAACGCATCAGGTCACCGGAATCTTCACAATTACGCCTGCTTTCCATTCAGTGGGATAAGTCTCGTTTCCCAACAATCCTGGATTGGTTGGTTGGTTTTCGAGGGGGAAAGATGTGTGTCTTCCATGCACTGAGGCCTATAGTGGCCCATTGTACGTCCCTGCTCGGCAACGTATCCTAAAGTTCACTGTCCAGCCTACTGATCCTCGTAATGAATTGGATAATTCGATTGTAACCTGATTTCTTAACTTCTGCTAAATCTCCGCAGTAGTATGTTCCTAAGATTCTAGATCTTTTTTGCGTTAGGGCTGGGCATTGCCCCAGAACGTGTAATACGGTCTCGTCTTCTTCCCCACATCCCCTGCATAGACTAGTATTCGCCCTTCCCGTTTTTATGGCATGCGCCCTTAGTCTTGCATGTCTTGTCACAAAACCAACAAGAAGTTTCAGTTTGGCTTTGTTAAGCTTAATGATTTTTTCACATTCATTTGCATTGAGAGTTCCCCAAAACGCCTTTGTATGTCTGGCGATATCGGATCCCTCCCATTTTTCTTTGTGCCTTCTCGTTACCCATTCCATAGTTTCTTTTTTAATTTCCTGGATGAGTACGCTCAGGTTGAGCATTATTGGAGTATCCTCATTTGCGCTTCTCCGCGCCAGATCATTTGCTTTTTCATTTCCTGGGATGCCACAGTGCCCCGGCACGTATATTAGGGTGACATCGTTTTGTCTCCCTAGCTGCGTTAAGGTCTGTTTACATCCCTCTATTGTTTTGGATTTTACTTCGGCGTTAATTAGAGATTTGATGGACGCCTGGCTATCCGTGCATATTGCAATCCTAAAGGATCTTACTCCCCGTTTTATTAGCTGTTTAGCTCCTATCTCTATTGCTGCGATTTCACATTGAAGAACCGAGGAGGTTCGTTTACCCCTCCGCATAACTCCAGGTTAAGTTCCTCACACGATCGCTAAAGTGTTTTCTTGGATCACCCC
The DNA here is from genome assembly GCA_964036015.1 of Leptarthrus brevirostris. Taxonomy (NCBI): domain Eukaryota; kingdom Metazoa; phylum Arthropoda; class Insecta; order Diptera; family Asilidae; genus Leptarthrus; species Leptarthrus brevirostris. The sequence goes on along the minus strand of OZ038374.1, from coordinate 32,157,229 downwards.
ATTGTTGATCCTTTCACTTTTAGTCGGGAACTGCGTTTTGAAGATTGCCTCTAAATTTGGGTTATCCGTTTTGAAGTCCCAGCAATCTTCTTCCTAAAACAGTCTCTTGATCGTATAACGATTACATACTCGGTCGATCTTTTCATGTTGGGTTTGCATTCCCCTTTTCTTCCACAGTTTATTCATACGTAAACGTATAGCAGAGTTGAGTGCCACTTGCTTAACGTAGAATTCTAGTGGACTAATATTTAGAATGACCTCCAGATCCCTTGTTGGTGTTGACCTGGTAGCCCCCGTTATGCCTAGACAGCGCATACGTTGGGCCTGCTCCATAATCTTCTGGTTTCTGCCCACCTCTCGCTTCCACCAGACTATCGCTCCATGGGTCTGATTTCCATCGCTCCATGTGTTTTCGCTCCATGGGTCTGATTTCACATGTGCATATCCATTTTATAATAATATGGGGTTTAACCTGTCCATGAAACCCAAAATCTCCCTCGGTTCCCTAAACTCATTCGGGAGCCAGACTGAAATTATGCACGTCATTTTTCCCAACCACTTCAAGGTTGGCGCCGGGCCATAGTTCCTTGTTTTCAATAACTTTTGACTTGATGTACTCCAGCGTACTCATGTCCACACAGGTTACCCTGAAGAGTCCATTCCCGGATTACGGTAAGAAGAATATCATTCGCAGCAATGGAATCCGCCATTGTAAGTAGTTTCACTGGTATTCCATCCATCCTTAGGTAGGTTTCGTTAAAAGATGTTGCTTAGTACTTGGACAACATTTTCTCTCTCAACGCCGTAGTTGCTGTTCCTCCGTGATTAGAAGGGATCCTTCACAGAATGCTCAGGTGCAAGCATCTTTCCAGCCAGTTTCTTGGCAATCTTGAATAGATCTCCACTGTCACTGTTCTATCGTCGGTGTTATGACGCAGTGCATCAGCTTTTTAGCGCAATGAGGTGGTATATGTGTAGCAGATGTTGGGCGTTTTAAGCCTCTGAACATTGAATCATGGTATATTAAATGTCGTGTTACGTCGAGAAGACACTGCCTCAAGCTTTACGAAATATTAATATTGCTAATCTGCATCTCACTTCTGCCGTTTGGAGAAACTCAGGATGCTAGATAGAATGTTTTGTGTTTAAATAAAAATTCACCTATAACGCGTTGCCGCGAGTTACAAAACGCAACAAACAACTCCCCATTTGCTTACTTGTTTCTTAGTCTAAACGTCTCCATTGCATGTTCCAGGCCGATGTTGTTAGAGTCAATCTTAGCGTTAAGAACCCCCATGACTATATCACCCTTATGGACCTTATCAAAGGTGTCGCCAAGGCGCTAATAGAAAGCCTATTGTAATATCAATCTGGTCCAGAGTCTTTCGATGATAATTTTGTCGGATATTGGTGACCAGTCCAGTAGTGATTGGCGGGCCAGCTCGGTTCCTGCCCAGAGTTTCCAGGTTTCAGGTGTGGGTGATATAAACTCTCCATTTCCTCTCCATCAAGTTTCGCTTAATCCCAAGATATTTATTTAATGGTACATTTCCCGCTTCACCTTCATGATCCTTGCATATCCATACTCGTCCCACAAAGTTCTCACGTTCCTTAGCCCAATCGTAGCCCGTTGTTTATAGCCAAAGGTCGTAATCGCAAAATCAGTCCAAGGTTTTCTAGGCGTTTTGTGTGTATGTTGGGTTCTTTTTCAGATATCCGGGTTACAAGCCCAGAAGGAGGCCAGCTCCGTGAGGCGTCCTTTGAGTCAGCCGAGGTGCTCTATCCGGCGCGGGGGTTTCTTTCCTTTCTCAACCTGGTCTTGGGACTGGCTTATATCATATCGTATCTCCGGAAGCACCAATGCACAACAAATTTTTCCTACGTAACATTTAAAACTAAAGTAGATTTATCGTCTTAAGGGTAAATTAAAAATGTAACGAAGTACTATTCAAATGGCAATTTCTGATATTATATGAAATTTATAAATGCCCCATTGTTCTACCGGAAGTACACATGAGTATTTCCGTAGGTGTACATACGCTCAGACGCTCCGTTCCTTTTCACGACTCTCAGCTTGTATATAACAGGTATATTAGGTTGTTATATCGAATTTTAAAAGAGTAGAGCCTAAAACCTTGCTTGACTGATATTTGAACGTTAGTCTAGTTTTGAATTTCGGAGCAAAACTATCTCTCCTCTCTCCAAATCAATTTTTTCCTTGCTGTATTGATCTTTTCTCTGAAACTACTGGTTTCACATGGCTTTTTTTAAATGGTTATGCGGTACCGACATTTTGAATATATTTATTACATAAAATTAATAAAAAAAATTTTCCGTATATTTCGAGAGTGTATTTATTGAGCCTACAAAGAATTACATCAATATCTACTGTAGGGATCATATAATAAATTCTCAAAAATAGCTTATTTTTCGGGCCTGTAATCTAAGTTTTTAGTGTGAATAGTGACAATTATATTGGGGTATCTTCGCTTAGACGAAAATTATGGAAAAACTAATACAGGGACCTCCACCAAAATTGTCCAGGAGGCAGCGATGTGCCTTAATTAAGCTGGCAGGGAGGAAACATTTAATTCTTTTTAAATTTTGAACGAACTTAAGTAACCCGTAACTGCTAACGTGTTCGTTAGATTTTCAACAACATCGGCGCGATTCAATGGAGAAAAAGTCTGTCAAAACCCAAACTTAAGTTCGCTAAAATGTCAAAGATCTTACAATAGGGATTTTTTTTATACGATGTGGCTAAATCCTAGGAGGCAACCCTTTGATGCGTTAGCATGGTTTCATCCGGAAGGGAATTAGGGTAAGCGAAGTAAGGAAACTTGAAAGTCTTGTTTTTGCATAGCTGCGAGCTAGACAACAGCCCAGAGACGGAGTGGATTGTTTTTATTTCTTAATAAAAACCCACGGGGAGATCTGGTCTCGAACCCGGGAACCATGGCATGGTGGTCGTGCGGCTAAACGAATTGATCCCACTCCGTCTCAGGGGATAGTGGTTTTTAATGACAAAAAAGTTTAATGTAGATGGGCTAGAGGGCTCTTAGTTTTATTGGCCAATTTGTACTGAATTTCTTAAATCTGGCTTCTTCATGCAACTGGTTTTTTTCAGTTATGAAATCATCCCATCGGGATACCCAGCATTAATGCAAATGGAGATTTATTAGTAGATCTTGTCACTGAGGAGTTTATAATACTCCACTTAGCCGTTTCCTTTTGTTACTCTTGTGGTAATTCGCACCTGAAGGTTTCTTTCCCCCCAATAATCTTTAAATGCGAAGATCTTTGGACGTAGAGTTGGATCAATTTGTTGAGCGGCACGAGCACCATGCCATGGTACCCGGGTTGGAGACCAGGTCTCTCCGTGGGTTTTTAAAATTGAATTAAAAAATCTTCACCGTCTCTAGGCTGTTGTCTAGTAGCTCGCAGCAATGCAAAAACAAGACATTGAAATTGCCTCACTTCCCTTCCGGAAAAAGCCATGTTTTTTTATACGATGTGTGAAATCCTAGGGGACAACCCTTTGATGCGTTAGTATGGTTTTGACTGGAAGGGAATTAGGGTAAGATGAGTGAGGAAGCTTGAGTCTTGTTTTTGCCTTGCTGCGAGCTAGACAACAGTCCAGAGACAGAGTGGATTATTTTAATTTCTTAATAAAAGCTCACGGGCAAATCTGGTCTCGAACCCGGGGCCTATGGCACGGTGGTCGTGCGGCTCGACGAATTGATCCAACTCCGTCTCCGTCTGTTATCGCATCAAAGGGTTGGCTTTGGCCAATATGGTAAAGAAAATGCACCGCGATGCGTAAGAACTCGAAGTGGATTCCCAAATACATCGCTCAACAATTGTAATTTTTTAATGAACTCTTCCCTCTTACCTTTCACTGCATGAATTCACGTAAATTTGATGAACCCGTCAACCACTACCAAGAGATATTTGTAGTTTTTCGATGTGCTCGCAAAGGCTCAATGTGGTCTAAATGTAAAGTATGCAACGGTACATCTGACTTGTGACAAAAATCGTCTGCTTTACTATTTAAAGCAGGAATGTAATATTCCTGACTGGTTATCACTATAATTCTCCTAGTATTCACGTGTATCTGGTAATGGATATCCTTCAAAATTTTTCCTCGGCATTGTAGGAGATATCTCTTTTTGAATAATTCGTATAATATGCCGCTACGGATAAAGTAATCTTCATATGGTTTCTCTTGCAAAATTTGTAATAATTAATATATTATAATATTTGTCACTCTGTTGGGTATTCTTAATCGTTTGTAGCAAACTATCCTAAATTGGCGGAACTCTAGGATATCCTCAAGGATTAACGCTCATTTTACTGCCCGACTACATAGATCTATTTTTTTCCAGAGTTAGTTGAATCACAATTAGTGTAGATCTCGACTTTTAAGCTAAGAAGGTAAGATGTCAATTTCTTTAACGCTTCGATAATTGCCGGGCTAAATAGGATCCAACACCTCCGCATACCAGTTCATTTAAATAATGCTTCAATTTTTACGTAAAATTTAAACTTAAGAATCAAATCAAATTCTGACTAATTACCCAGTTAGCTGTTATTTACGAGTATACTGGTCATGTGAAAAAGTATCTACCATTTGCTTTAAACTAAAATATATTCGTAAATTTCAAGAATATTTATAGATGAAGACCAAACTAAATGTATGAAAATGTAAAAAGTTGTATGGAATTATGAGTATACCATGAGTATATATATCTAGCTCTTTTCATAATTTATTTTTGTTATTAAAATAACTACATCTACATACTTTTTATGAGAAGATGGCTAAATTATATCAGTTAAAAGTTTCGGCAGACTTAGCTAGATTGATCATATCTTAAACATAGATCGCTGATCTACAACTACCAAAGTATGGAGTTTTCAATCGCTATTTCCACAGTTATTTTATTTTAACTAAAACTAGTCATATCACTAAAGCTTCAAATCGCTCTCACCTGTATACCAATTAAAATTTTTGAAGCAAAACAACACGAATGTGGAATGAGGAGATGGAGTTGGGTCCATTGGTTGACCGGCACAACCACCAGGGCATGGTTTCCGGGTTCGAGACTCGGTCTCCCCGTGGGTTTTTAATAGAATTAAAAAATCCACTCCGTCTCTGGGCTGTTGTCTAGCTCACAGCAATGCAAAAACAAGGCATTCAAGTTACGGTGAGTGAGGAACACTCCCCTTGGTTGGTTGGTTGGTTTTCGAGGGGGGAAAGATGCATGTCTTCCTTGCACTGAGGTCTTTGGTGGCCCGTTGTACGCCCCCTGCTCGTCAGCGTACCCTAAAGTCCACTGTCGAGCCAACTTATCCCCGTAACGAATTGGATAATTCGATTATACCCTGATTTCTTTACTTCTGCTAACTCTTCGCAGTAGTATGTTCCTAAGATTCTAGATCTTTTTTGCGTTAGGGCTGGACATTGGCCGAGAACGTGTAATACGGTCTCGTCTTCTTCCCCACATCCCCTGCATAGACTGGTGTTTGCCCTTCCTATTTTTATGGCATGAGCTCTTAGTCTTGCATGTCCTGTCACAAGGCCAACCAAAAGTTTCAGTTTGGCTTTGTTAAGCTTAATGATCTTTTCAGATTCATGTGCATTGAGAGTTCCCCAAAACGCCTTTGTGTGTCTGGCGATGTCGGATCCCTCCCATTTTTGTTTGTGCTTCCTCGTTACCCATTCCGTGATTTCTTTTCTCACTTCATGGATGGGTATGCTCAGGTTGAGCATTATTGGAGTTTCCTCATTTGCGCCCCACCGCGCCAGTTCATTTGCTTTTCATTTCCTGGGATGCCACAGTGCCCCGGCACGTATATTAGGGTGACATCGTTTTGTCTCCCTAGTTGCGTAAGGGTCTGCTTACATCCCTCTATTGTTTTGGATTTAACCCCGGCGTTAGTTAACGATTTGATGGATGCCTGGCTATCCGTGCATATTGCGATCCTGGAGGATGTTATTCCTCGTTCTATTAGCTGTTTAGCTCCTATCTCTATCGCTGCGATTTCACATTGAAGAACCGACGAGGAGTTGTTAACCCCTCCCCTTAACTCCAGGTTTAATTCCTCGCACGATATTCCAAAGCCACAGCCACGCTCGCATTTTGAGCCGTCTGTGTAAATCGCTAAAGTGTTTTCTTGGATCACCCTATTGTTAATCCATTCACTTTCTGTCGGGAACTGAGTTTTGAAAATTGTCTCCAAATTCGGATTACCCGTTTTGAAATCCCAGCAATCTTCTTCCTCAAAGAATCTCTTGATCGTATTCCCATTACATACTTGGACGATCTTCTCATGTTGGGTTTGCACTCCCCTTACCTTTCACAGTTTACTCATTCGCAAGCGTATAGCCGAGTTTAGTGCTACTTGCTTAACGTAGAACTCTAGTGGAGTTATATTTAGAATAACCTCTAAGGCCCTTGTCGGTGTTGAGCTAGTGGCCCCTGTTATGCCTAAACAGCACATACGCTGGGCCTGGTCCAAAAACTGCTGGTTTCTGCCCACCTCCATAGCTTTCCACCAGACTATCGCTCCATGTGTCATCATGGGTCTGATTACACATGTGTATATCCATTTTATAATATAGGGTGATAGTCCCCATACCTTACCTATAGCATTTCTACACGTCCAAAAAGCTCTTACCGCTTTGTTTTTCTTCTCGTGTAGGAGCCTAGCCCAGTTTAGTTTCCCGTCCATCAGCACACCCAGAAATTTGGCCTCCTTCTTTAAGGTTAATCTAGTGTTTCCGATGCACGGGGGAACTATCTTTCTTAAATTATGTCTTTTAGTGAAGCAGCAGAGTTCCGTTTTACTTGGGTTTATCTTCAGTCCGCAATCCTGCGCCCAAGAGGTTGCCATGTCGATCGCTTCTTGAAGCATGTATCCCAAGCTTTCTTCAAATTTACCTCTAATCACTATCGCTAGGTCGTCCGCATAACAAGTTATGAAGAAACCTTTATCTGATAGGGCTTCAAGTAATTCATCAATCACTATCAGCCATAAGAAAGGTGAAAGAATCCCTCCTTGTGGAGTTCCTCTATTTACCCTCGCCATCAGTTGTTCATTTCCGAAACTTGTAATTATGATTCGGTCTTCCAGCATGGACTTTATCCATTTGATTATACTGTGATCAATCCCCTTCTCCCTCAATTTATTGAGAATCTTATCGATTCTGACATTATTGAAGGCTCCTTCTATGTCAATGAAGCATCCTAACGCTACTTCTTTGTACATCAATGCTTTTTCCACTTGGTGTACTAGGCTGTGTAGAGCGGAATCGACCGATCTACCTTTCATATATGCATGTTGACAACTTGATAGTTGATTTATGCCTAACTGGTTCCTTACTTCCCGTTCTATGAGTCTTTCTAGACTTTTCAGTAGGAATGAGGTAAGGCTGATTGGTCTATAAGCATTAGGTGTGCTATAGTCCGTCTTGTTTGGTTTGGGTAGAAATACTACCTTTGCCACTTTCCAGTTTTTAGGAGTGTAACTGAACTTTAGACACGCTCTAAAGAGTAGGACGAGTCTGTTCCATAGTTTGTTACTTCCCTTCTGTAGCATTATGGGATATATCCCATCTCTTCCCGGTGATTTGTATGGGCTGAAGGATTTTATTATATACACTCCCCTTACTTTAATTCCCTTCCGGCCAAAGCCATACTAACGCATCAAAGGGTTGTCCCCTAGGCTTTGGCCACATTCTCTAAAAAAAACTCGTTTAGCATCATAATTTTTTTATGATGTAATGAAAGCCCAGGGAAGAAGCCTATGATACGTTAGAATGGCCTTGACTGGAAGGGAATTAGGGTAAGGGGAATGAGGGAACATAATTTTGTTGCATTGCTGCGAGCTAAAAAAATAGCCCAGCGGCAGTGTGGATTGTTAATTTTTATTTTAAAAACTCACCGAAGTTCAAACTCGGGAACTATGTCGTGGTGATCGTGCCACTCATCCATCGATCCACCTTTGTCTCCAAATATGGAAATATTGCTCCTCCAGAATTGCTTGCGATCATCACATAAAAGTTGGAAATCATACCAACTTTCAACTAAAAAACAAAGCATAACCGATCAGATTAATTAGTCTTCTTCTGTATGTTCATTTCAGAGCCGATCATATTCATTAGATCTTCTTTAATTTTGAAATTCAATACAGTTAAAATTGCCTTAATTTATTTCAGATAATTGGTTGCATGTCAGTGTTACTAAGAGCACAGGATTACAACACGTGGACTTATTCATCGAACCTACAATACTTGGATATTCTTTTAACTTTCACAGTGCATTCAAAACCTAAGGTATTACTATTACAAGTTTTCATATACATTTTGGTATTATCTTATTTTTACCCTTTAGATAAGAAAATCGGCACAACATGCCATCGCTTCAATAATGCACGGTTCATCATTTATGATTCCCGAAAAAGTTTCAGAAGGGGACGAAAATTCGGAGAACAGACCTGCTTCAAACAAACCAAAATTCCATCCAGCAGGAAGTCGAGTTGCGAAATTTTGTCTTAATCAATTTAAACCAGAAATGATAGCAAATTCTCAAACAATTGTACTTCATGCGTTGGAGCTTCTTCGTGATACTTTGGCCGTATTTAAAACAGAGGATGTCAAGAACGTTTGCGAAAGCATTTTATCCATAATGACTGCAGCAAACGTACTTCTACGAACAAAGTGCTTTCAAACTCTACACACTTTATTTCTCTCTCGTACGGAAAATTTAAACGGAATTTTGTGTGGGAAACTAATTACAGCTATCTATGAATATCGCCCTGACAAAAGTGATATTCGTCAGACTTTGGCTTGGTTAACAGTTTTAAAGGAAGCTCACGTTCACTTAGCAATATTAGATATTCATCTTTGTGTTAATTCATTACCAATATTTGTTGACATATGTGCAAATGATTTATGGATGTCCGATAGCAATGAAATTGTAGCTGCAGTTTCTAACACTTTGAAAGAAATTTTGTACGAGTGCGTTAAGCCAGCATGTACTTCAGAAGAACTAGCTGAAATTCATAGAAGTGCTATAAGTAAAATTATAAATTTAACAGCCAGGGCTCTTTCAGCACCTTTTGGAGATGTTGCAAAATATGTTATTTTAACCTTTTCTATTGTTTTTGAAGTTACTGGCAATTATTTTAGGTACGTAATACTTTCTTAATTTTGATTAAAATATTTTTTATTTTTTTCTGTTTAGTGATGCTCTTAAAGCTCCGCTGGCAAGCCTTGCTGACAGATATGACACACAAAATACTCTGAGAGTTCAAATTGAGCACTCCATAATTTCTGCAATTAAATCTATGGGACCGGACAAAGTACTAAATACAATTCCCTTGACAAACAAGAAGGGAGAATTTGTATTAGATAAGTCCTGGATTTTGCCTTTACTCCGAGAAGGAATAAATGGTGCTACTTTTGAATTTTTCGCGAATACTATTCTTCCGCTTGCTGCAGAATGTAATAAGAAATGGAATCATTTCAAGAGGGATAATATGATTTCCAGCTCTCATACATATGAATTACTTTGTTGTCAGCTGTGGGGACTTTTTCCTGGATTTTGTAGAAATCCAAAAGATCCTCACAATTTTCGTATGGTAGCAAAAACAATTGGATTAGCTTTGGCAGATAATCCAGATTTCCGTGCACCAATTTTAGATGGATTCCTTCAGCTTATTAGGGAGTGCGATCAAAATTGCAAAGAAGAAGTTGCCAAATATGCAAAGAATTTTCTACCAAGATTATTTAATGTTTATGCAACGAAACCGAATGGAACTTACGAAATAGATATAAAGAAGAAGACTTTTGAAGTTATCAAGGTAAACCAAAACTTTTTATGTTTATTTTTGTTTTGGCAATTAATTTTTTTAGGAATTCTTAACAATAACTTCTGAAGCAACACTAAATGAACTTTTCACAAATGCAGTTAAGCAACTGAAAACTACTCCTTCTACATCATTTGAAGGAGATGCGTTATTTGATATTATAAGTCTATTGCTTGTCTATCAAAAGGAAGAAACGTTGAAGCACTTTTACGAAACATTTATCATTCCTGTGTTAAAACAAGAAAAATCAAAATTTGTTGCCAAAGATGAGCAAAAGTTAAAGAAGCAGCAGACGAAAACTTTTGAGTAAGCACTTTATATGAACCTCTTATTTCTGAACATTCCATTTAATTTGTTTTGAAAATTTCTGTGTAGGCTTTTAAAAGAAATTCTTTCTGAGGAGAAAGATGAGTGCCAAAAATTTTGTCGAAAAAATTCCAAAGCTTTGGAAAAACTATTACTAGAAACACTAACACCGTCACAGGCAGCTAGACTTAAGTGAGTTCTATAATTATATTATAAGAGAAATAACTAAATCATTATTTCGCAGATGTTTAAAACTTCTAATTGAAAGAAGGAAAGATCTGTCGATTAAAGATAGACTGGTGGTAAAGACGATAACCGAGGCAATTTTATCATTCAAAGACTTTTCAAATAAAAAAGAAAATATATCACAAGAATTAATCACGTTAATTGGAGAACTTTATCAAGTAGAAATTCTTACTGACGCCTCTAATCAGATAATAATAATTTTTTTATTTGTTGCAGAAAGCAGAAAACTTAAATGATTTTGTTGATATCGTAATGGCTGGATTTGGTGGGGATCAGACCTTAATCACTAACACTATTTTCGCTTTACGATCAATAGTTCAAAATTTGACTGGGAATTTAACTGTGGCTACCTTAACATTTATATTAGAACAAGTTACAGTATTTCTAGTTCAGAAAAGTCGACAAGAAGCTGAAGCATCGGTTGCATTTTTACAAACTTTTACGAAAGTCCTGCCATCACCACTTGTAGCTAATCACTTGGATACAATTGTAAGTATAGTATCTGGTTAACAGCAATCTGTGCAAATATACTTCATCTGCAAATTTTAAAAGGATAATTAAGAATATTTTAAGTAAATGTTATAAGGACACTCGGTGGTGATCTTAACGTGAAAATGAGGTCTTTTCAAGGTTAAGTGTTCCCTACAATAATTGAAAAAAGACTATGGAATCACCTTAGTGTGGTTTTTTTTACGAAACTATTTGAAATAAAACAGTAGAGTATATGATAACTCCTTGGCCTTCCATACCGGAGGTCACAGGTTCGAGCCTCACCAGCGGCGACCCATGGTTGGTTTCTGCCGACAACCGATTACGATTAAAAAGCCATTAGGGATTGCAGAGTAAGCGTAAGTAAATAAGTGATTCGTAATTCAGCTTTAATTGTAGCTCCATTTGCAATCGTTGTCTCGAATCGGGTGAAATTCTTCTTCCGCCCCATGCCCCATAAGGGGTTAGTTCCCGTAACCAGAGATTTGAAATAAAAAGTTAAAATTTGGAATAAAGATAGAAAAGAATAGCCGTGTGTAGTTTTAAAAGTTAAATTTTGATTTTGGGGGATCGGAAGTGAACGTTTTTTTAATGTCATCATCGAATGGGTTGTCAAATGAAAGCTTCAATAAGAAAGAGTTCAAAACGGCACTAGGCAATTCAACTCCGAGTGCCGAAAAGCCCAGAGGGAATCATGGAAAGTTTTAACTAGGCAAATTGAAAGCACGGGTGAGGCAGCTAGACTGAAGAATATATTATCTAAATCGAGAAGCCAGTTAGAACTTATCGAAAACTCAAAAATGAGGGAATCTCTTGAAAAGCTGATTACAAATAAATAGCTTCCCAGGGGGTACCCTGTTGGGGAGGGGGGAGTCGATAAGGGAAGAAGCTACCCCAAGATCCCAAGTTGGGATGGAAGAGGAGTAAGCGAAGAAACTGTGTACTTTTAACAAGGTAAGATGGGCAATTAAATTTTAGTTACACTCCTAACAACTGGAAAGTGGTAAATGTAGTATTTCTACCCAAACCTAATAAGACGTACTATAGCACATCCAATGCTTATAGACCAATTACCTCATTTCTAATGAAAAGTCTTGAAAGACTCATAGAATGGGAAGTAAAGAACCAGATAGGAATAAACCAGCTATCAAGTTGTCAACATGGATATATGAAAGGTAGATCGGCACGGGTAAATAGGGAACTCCACAAGGAGGGATTTTTTCACCATTCCTGTGGCTGATAGTGATTAATTTACTACTTGAAGCCTTATCGGAGAAAGGTCTCTACGTAACTAGACATAGCGATAGTAGTCAGAGGTAAGTTTGGAGAAAACTTGGGATACTTACATCAAGAAGTAATCGACACGGCAACCTCTTGGGCGCAGGAATGCGGACTGAAGATAAACCCAAATAAAACGGAACTCTGCTGCTTCACCAAAAGACATAAATTAAGAAAGATAAAAGAAACACGAGATAAACCTTAAAGAATGAATGTGCTGATGGACGGGAAACTAAATTGGGCTAGACACCTACACGAAAAGAAAACAAAGCGGTCAGAGCTTTCTGGACGTGTGGAAATGCGATAGGTAAGGTATGGGGACTATCACCCTATATTATAAAATGATATATACATGTGTAATCAGACCCATGATAATGATAGTCTGGTGGAAAGCGATGGAGGCTTGCAGAAACCAGAAGATTATTTACCAGGCCCAACGTATGTGCTGTCTAGGCATAACGGGGGCTACCAGGTCAACACCGACAAGGGCTTTGGAGGTCATTCTAAATATTACTCCACTAGAATTATATGTTAAACAGGTGGCACTTAACTCAGCTATACGTTTACGTATAAATAAACTGGAAGGTAAGGGGAATGCAAAATCAACATGAAAAGATCGACCGTATGTAATGGTAATATGATCAAGAGACTGTTTGAGGAAGAAGATTGCTGGGATTTCAAAACCGGTAACCCAAATTTAGAGAAAATCTTCAAAACTCAGTTTCCAACAAAAAGTGAATGGATCAACAATAGTGTGATTCAAGAAAACACTAGCGATTTACACAGACGGCTTAAAATGCGAGCGTGGCTGTGGTTTTGGAATATCGTGCGAGGAACTTAACCTGCAGTTATGGGGAGGGGTAAACGACTCCTCCTCGGTTCTTCAATGTGAAATCGCAGCGATAGAGATAGGAGCTAAACAGCTAATAGAACGGGGAGTGACATCCTCTAGGATTGTAATATGCACGGATAGCCAGGCGTTCATCAAATCTCTAACTAACGCCGAGGTAAAATCCAAAACGATAGAGGCATGTAAACAGACTCTAACGGAGCTAGGGAGACAAAACGATGTCACCCTAATATACGTGCCAGGGCACTGTGGCATCCCAGGAAATGAAAAAGCAAATGAGCTGACGCGGAGAGGCGCAAATGAGGACACTCCAATAATACTCAACCTGAGCATCCATCCATGAAATTTAAAAAGAAACCATAGAATGGGCAACGAGGAGGCACAAGGAAAAATGGGAGGGATCCGATATCAAAAAACATACAAAGGCGTTTTGGGGGAACTCTCAATGCACATGAATCTGAAAAGATCATTAACCTTAACAAACCCGTACTAAGACTTCTTGTTGGCCTTGTGACAGGACATGCAAAACTAAGGGCTCATGCCATAAAAATGGGAAGGGCGAATACTAGTCTATGCAGGGGATGTGGGGAAGAGGAGACCGTATTACACGTTCACGGCCAATACCCAGCCCTTACGCAAAAAAGGTCTAGAATGTTAGGAACATGCTACTGCGAAGATTTGGCAGAAGTTAAGAAATCAGGTTATAATCGAATTATCCAATTCGTTACGGGGATCAGTTGGCACGACAATGGACTTTAGGGTACGCTGCCGAGCAGGGGGCGTACAATTTTAATATTAATTTAGAAAAGTTACTAAAAATCACATCCCATAACTTATCTACAAAAGTACATCTCAAAAAAATTCTATTTTTTATTTTAAATATTTTACATAAGGTATAATTATATAACACCGATGAATAATACTCAAAATGCGTTTTTATTATGGAGTTGTATATATTTATCGCTGCTGTCATTGTAATATTTCGTCGTATTCTCTTTAATACTCCTATTTTCTTCGATATTTTCATGCATATATAGTCCACATGCGATTTGAAATTTAATTCCTTAACTAGTATAACTCCTAAGTATTTCATGTTGTTCACACTTTCGATTTTATCTCCGTCTATGGCTAAATCTACGTAATACTGGCATTTTATTTTAATAAATTTTGTTTTGTTCAAGTTCAATTTCAGTTTATTCATATTTAACCAATTTTTAAGATTCTTTAGGTCTTCCTTCAAATTACGTACCATTTCTGATAGATCTTCTCCATTTATATATATAAGCGTATCATCAGCGAACAATCCTACCTTTATGTGCTTTAGTAGTTTTGCAATGTCATTTAGATATATTATGAACAGTAGTAGTTGTAGTCTCTAGCTTGTGAGATAATGCTTTGTTAATCCTAGTGCGCTGCGTTCTTCTTGTTAAATAAGATCCACACCACTTTAATTCTATGCCTGTAATAACATATTTCGATAGCTTCTTTAGGTATATAAATATATAATATATAAGAATGATTTGTTTGTTATATTCAATAAAATCTGTCTAAGTGTATGAATATTGTGTCGAATCATCTTAATATTCATATAATTGAAGTCATTCTTTTTACTTACTGATTGACATATTTCAATAAATGTACTCATGATCCATTGTATAAAATTTAAATACACTATTCACTTGTTCGATACTAATATCACTATATGGTACAATTTCAATAGATTTATTTATTTTGGATACACTTTTCTCAAAATAAATGTTATCCTTTCATCTGTTTCTGATTCACTATCAAATTTAATTTCATCTATTTTAGTATCTCTTTTACCTACTGCAAGAGTTTTTAATATTTTCCACATTTCTTTGTGATTATTTGCTGTATTTATTTTATCCTGAAACCATTAATTTTTGCAAGTTTCTACTTATTTTTTATACACATTTCTAGCACGCTTATATTGTTCAGAATCATTTGTTTCGTTTGTTATTTTATATCTCTCATACCATTTCACTTAACCACTCAATTCACTTGTTTCCTTAATTTACGCACTTGACTGTTATACCACTCATTATCTGTCTCAACAATCATTTTTTCTACCAAAAACTTATTTACTATATTTTTAAATATACATGCATATTCACTCGCGCATTTATTCAAATCTCTCATATTTGTTAATTCATGTATCTTACTCTCTCTCTCTCTCTCACTGCTCTACTAAATGTATCCTTGTTATATTTCACGTAACTTACTGTTTTTCTTTTCTTTTGTTTAAATTGTTCTCCTACTTTATAACGAACCTCTAAAGTCTCGTGATCGCTAATATTGAACTCATTATTTATCTCGATCGTGACATTATTATTATTGGTTATAATGTAGTCTATCAAAGTTGTTGACCTGTCACTAACTCTCGTATGTTGAGTAACGAGTTGTCTCGCCCCGTTGTCCGTTATTAGCTGGTGTATTCTTTTCTGATAATAATTTTGTTTTAACCAATCAATATTAAGGTCGCCCGCTATTATAATATCTTTTCCAATCTCAAATAACTCTTCAAACTATTCATCGCATTGATCGCAGAACATAGCAACTGAGCTATTTGGGGATGTAGATCCAAGATTCAGTTTTACAACCAACCACAATATATATTTGTCGCTACAGTTTTTTTTTGTGTACTACACATAATAAATAAATAAATAAATAAATAATAATATTTATTGCAGACAAAGTACAAAAAGATTATAATCTTATAAGTGTACCGTAAAGAATTGTGAAAATAAATACAATATGATATAAAAATAAAAAAAATTCAAAAAATCTAAATTGCCAAAGCTAGAAGAACTAAAGATACATAGAAAGAAAGAAAAAACAATAATAAATAAATAAACAAATACTATATGATAAGATGAGTTACAAAGTCTAAATTTATCAAGCTAAAACAAGTAAATATACAAAATAAATAAATATTACACTAATTGAAAGAAAGGAAAGTAATAAATAGGAAATAAATAAATAAGTACTATATAATAGATAAAAATTTTACAATAGTCTAAAAGAAATTAATAATCAATAAAATAAACATTACACTACTTGAAAGAGAAGGGAGTATGTATCAATTTAACCACTACATATCTAATCCATGCCAAAGTGGCGTTCCAAGAGTCGCTTAAATCCGCCAGCCGAGCGAGTGCTTTTAATATTTAAAGGAAGGGTATTCCACAATCGAATAGCCTGGACAAAGTAAGATCTTTCCCCAACAACTGTTCTTACTCTAGGCAAAGATAAGTTCAGTGTCCTGGATGAATGCAGGAAGCTCACATGCTTCAATAAGTACCCGGGTTCGCGAGTATAAACCAGCTTATGCAATAAGCACAAAATCCTTATATTGAGGTAAGTATCAATTGAGCAACCCAAGATCAAGTTCCTAAAGTGCGAAATATGGTCATATCTTTTTAAGTTATATACAAAACGAACACAGTCATTAAATGCTACACGCATTTTAGAAAAACAACTGGCATCAAGTGATGAAAAAATAGCACAAGAATAAGTATAAATTGGTAGAAGCAGAGCTCTAACAAGTTTAAGTCGTGTATCAGTTGACAAGTAGCTTCCGAAAAGCCAAAGTCTGCGCAAAGTATCGTATATCTTATTCAAATTTGAGCTAATCTGGTCACAACATGACATTGACTTATTCAGTACCACGCCAAGACTTTTGACCTTGTCTCTAAACTCCAAAACTGTCGAACCCAAGACTACCTCCGGAAACCCCTCCATGTCAATCTCATTTCGAGAGAATAGGATACATTCAGATTTGTTACTATTAAGATTCAAATAATTTTTCCTTGACCAAAGGTACACTCGCCGCAGGTCGTCATTAAGTCGGGCAACACAATCCTCACCAAGTCCTCTAGGTCTGCTTATGTAGAGCTGAACATCATCAGCATAAATGTGAATTTTTGAGTCATAGACTACGTCCATAATATCATTAATATAAACAGTGAAGAGAAGAGGGCCTAATACTGACCCTTGTGGTACCCCTCTATAGATGTATGTGGAAGCCGAAAGCCGTTCTCCTATCTTGGCTTGCTGGCTCCTAGTAGCAAGATAGTTCCGCAAAAGTTTTAACGCCGATGAAGAAAAATCACACTGTTTATCCAATTTTTTAAGCAGAAGTGAATGATTTACATAGTCAAAAGCTTTAGAGAAATCGAGGATTGCAAGCACACATATTTGATCCGTATCAAGATCTGCTCTAATATCCGTTGTTACTTTTAAAAGATACTCTCTCTTTAGATAAATTAACACCCCTCCAGTTCTTCTTGAGATACTGTCCCACCTTATAATATAGTAATTTTCTAAATTAATTTCAAAGTCTTCAATGTCATCGTTAAATGTGTTTCTGAAAGTATTATTACCTCACTATCACTCTCATATACAACTTTTTTCAGTTCTTCTAAGTTATTTGTAAGGCCTTGAATATTTAAATAAAGCATCCTTATAAATTTTAATTACTAGTATTCAACTTTCGACCGTTCGATTTTAAGTTTTCTAAGATACACTGGGCAATGCCAGCTATTAGCATCATGGTTAGTTTCAATTTTTAGATTTAAATTTTCATTCGCTTTCACACAGTTCACACATTTGCTCGTCGTCACATTGCCCTCACTCAATTTGTGCACACCCGAACACTTAGAACATGCGACTTCCTTCTCACACTCATTTGCTTTGTGATTATACCCTTGACATTAGGTCTGTTCCACCGATTTTCGTGCACAAACTTTCCGTGTAAATACTTACTCATATGGTGGGAGAAAAAGTGTACACAAATCGAGGGAACATGTTTCATGCAAACTCGTAAAAATCAAGAAGAAGAAAATTCAAAGAACACACGGAATCTATTTAAACCGCACTTCTAATTATAAATTGTTAATCTAACTAATTTTCAATCACCAACTTTTGCTTTATTAATAACTTTATTCAATCAATTCACTAATTGACTATGAAACAGGCACTCAACCTAACCTCACTTTCTAAACCAAAGCACCGAACAGCTGTTTGTACTTTTTTGAAAAGAGATGGCCCATTATGCACTAGCTAAAAAGTTTGGGTAAGTTCGTGCAGAAGGGGAACATGTGACGTCAGTTTTTCTCCGCCATTTTTCCGTGCACGAAGCGCTATGGAACGCAAAATGTGTAAGTTCGTGCACATGCGGGATCCCACATTCTGATCAGGGAACAGACCTATTTGTAGCACTGTAGAACATTTATATCCTCAAAGACCTTGCATCTATTCCAACCTATGTTTACCTTACCTTCTTTCATTATATTGCTGAAATTTCCGCTTTCTACCTCAACTATTGCATTGAATTGATTGTACTTTCTTTTCGTTGGGTATAGTTTAATTAGTTTTATTTCCTTCCTTCCTACATATTCATTTTGTTTTATTAACCTGTCGATCAGATCTTTTTCACAATATTCATCACTCAATCCACAAATTTTCATTTTTGGCTTTCTTAAAATAGGAACTTAACTTCACACTAAAATTGACTTCAATTGCACTTTTCATTTTATTTCTTGAATCTTCAGTTTCACAACTTATCACTATCATACCATTTTTTCGACCTTGGACATTTTTCACGTTCATCTCCATTGGATCAATTTTATTTTTAATTTCTTCGCTAGTTTTTTCACTACCCTGCTTTGTTTTTGGTTTCACTATCACTGCAGGATCTTGTTTTTTTAATATACTAGCGTATGTCTCCGTATGATTCTCAGAGTTTTCCCTAACTTTCCGTTACAACAGACCTTTTGTATGCCGTTCAGTACTGTTTTTAAATTACTTTCTTGATCTTTCAACATTTTAGCATTTGTTTCCACTTTCTCCATTACAAGATTCAATATCCTCGTCATTGTTTTTATATTTATTTGACACTCTGTGCACATGAACAAAAATTTTTCCCAATTATTTACCATCTTGACTTCGTAATCCGTTAGGCCGGTGCATTTAACATGAAATATTTTGCCGTATATCCCGTTGCAAGGGAAACCTGTTTCACCTCGAACGCATTTTTCAAATTTTTTACAGGTTGTTTTCATATTGAATTAATTTAATAATTTCATACTTCACAATATTTACTGAATATCGCACTGAACCGAAAACACGTCATTACTCTTCGTCTGCTAATTGATAACACAACACAGGCCTTCGAATTTAAATTTTTAATTTCCCCTTTTAATAATAATGATTTTTTTAGTTAATAAAGTCTGCTGATTTGTTGTTACCAAACGAAGTAATATGCTTTATCTAAAAAAAATTTTTTATTTCGGATTTCTTACGGTGCCCATTTAAATTGAGCTTTAAACTCTAGATATTTTTATAAATCGGCGTTTTTGTTAATTCTGATTTTTAAAAAATTTGTAAGAATTTCCAAAGATTAAAAGGCTGGATTAAAGGATTCTTCATCAAGAAGTTGTACGGGGATGATTAAGCCCTCAAATAAAAGCCTGCAGTGTCTGCTATCGAATAAAGGCTTAACGGAATTGCTGCTGATTTCCATGGAATCAGATCTAAACATTTTTTTAGGTACATATTGATATGGGTTACCCTGCATCTTCTAACTGTAACCGTGTGCCTCACAAATTTAGATCTGATTCCGTGAAAATCGTTAGCAATTCGCTTTTGTTAGATTTGTTTCCGTGGCTTTTGTTAAGATTTGTTTCCATGTAACCGTGGCCTTATATTGGAGATCTTGTTGCATTTTTATATAAAATCAAGAAGGGCATTAGCGCATCCCGCACCGTATATATTCTCAAACTGCCTTTTTTCTCCGATATAGATGACAGAATTTTGCCAATTTTTCATTGTTCATAAATTGTGCTCTTGTTGATCCGCACTGCTTTTGTTTCTCAGACTGGCTGTTGCTGACCTTTTAATGTTATTTTGCTTAGGACCTTTAATCATTAGATCAACAAATCAATATTGTCAATGAAGTCGAGACCTTTTAGATGAATTTCGTGAATCGAAGTCGAAAAATTCAGTTTACTGCTTAAAGTAAATAAAATTTCTTATTTTTTGAGGAAAATCGCCCCATTGCAATGCTCGAAAGTGACAAAAGAAAGTTTTATCTTTACTGAATACATATTCGAAAGATAATGATAAGCAGGCAATAGTCGCTCTTTAAATTAAATATTGTGTTCTTTTGATAAACAAATAAATTTTCGTTGGACATACTAATCAATGTGGCTATTGTTTAATCAAATCAGAAATTTTACAAAGCTTCATTTGTGCAAGCTGGTATTTTTAGCTCCGATTAATTTTATTTTTATTTATTTTTATTAATTTTTATAAAACAATTTTTTCACAGATGAAATCTCTTTCTGCTATGGTCCCCGATACGAAACGTTACTGTAGAATTCAGATTGGGTACTTATTGAAAAAATTATGCAAACGTTTCACGGCCGAAGAATTAATAAAATTTGTACCTGGTAATGATGAAGTAACTCATAGACGTCTCAAGAAAATTCAAAAACAATTACGACGAGATATACGAAAAAGAGAGGAACAAAATAAAGAAGATGATGAGGATACAGACGAAGAATTTGTAAACGGTTTAGAAAAGAAAAGTGTTACGTACGTTTAAAGATGTTTTAAGAAAATTTTATTATCTTTGTTTCATTGCAGTATTGAAGATATTTTAGCAGACTCGGACAGTGATTCTATTTTAACAGACACAGAAATAGATAATAAACCAAAATCTAGGAAAAGTGCTAAGAAAAAAGAAACGTTTATTAAGGAAACTCCCGAGGATATTGTTGATTTAGCAGATATTAAGTCAATTGGAAATATAATAAGTACATTAAAATATCTACATCTGGTCTAAGGTTTATTTGTAAATTAAAATTACAGCTGATCGACAGGGTTCTAGTTATGCACCTACTGAAAGTAAGAAGAAAAACAAGGACCCAAACAGGGGTTTTAAGACTGCTAAAGATGGAAGGCTGATTATTAGTGATAAAAATGTTGAAAGTGATTCAGAAGATGAAGAAGATGAAAATCAAGATGATGCAAAGCAGCCTTCAAAACGAGCTTTGGAACAGGACAGCAGTGGAGGTATTTTTTTTTCTTTCTTAATGAAAATCCTGGTTGAAATGTGTTAATTCCAAATCAAAGGAGAGTGTCTTCTTTCTCACAATTCAATGCAAATCTTTTTTGTGCATTGCCATAATAACACTCTAGATGTTGAATTGTTGACCCTGACGGTTTCCCTTAAAAGCAATTTAGTACTGAGAATCAATTTCCTTTGTATGTACTATATATTATATTATTAGAATTACAGAAAATCTTCAATATAGGATGGCGCAGGGCGACACCGTACTACATAGCACGTGCACAGATTCGGAAGATTCTTTTCTGCTGTAATATATTCCCTTATTAGTAGCACGATAAAATTGTTGTACGTGGATTAAGGCGGGGGTTGAAGAGGTTGTACCTCTGCAACTTTTGCGAACGCACGGTTCATACAAGTAGCATATCTTAAATCTCTAAAAAGTGAAAAATTAGCGTTTTTTCAAAATATGAACCTACTTGAAAAAAAGCGCTATACCTATCACAGCACTTTGAAATCGCTGGCAATTGTTTTTTTATGATGTAGCCAAACCCCAGAAGCAACCGTGTGATGTATTTTACTTGCATGGCTATGGCGTGAAAGACATTAGGGTAAGGGGAATGAGAGAAATTTCAATTTTTACAATTGAATGCCTGGTTTGCATTGCTGCAAGCTAGACAGCCCAGATACAGGGTGGACTTATTTATTGAAAAATTGTAAATGAAAGAAATACTCTTAGCCAAGCCAACGTTTGAGCCTGCATCCTTGGCGTGATATGTAATTATCAACCATCGAGTCAACTCCATCTTTCTCTCGTTTTAGCAGATAAAGTTATCTGATATTGTTGCCTCATTATTACAAATTAATTAGGTATCTATTCTTCAAACATTTAATTTTCAAGGAGTTTCGTTATAATAAAGTGAAATGAAATACCCGTTTTTACACCGAATTGTTTTGAATAGCCTGGAATTACGCCGGCGTACTTTACTGGATGGTCTAAACTGTCAGTGTTGTATAGCCGAGGAATGTTTCTGACCTTAATGTACTCCCGTGATTAAATGCTGTTTTTAATCGTAAGTCCACCGACGAGTTTAGTAAGTGATAACGTGTTGGCCTAGCAATCCGGCGGTCCCAGGTTCGAATACCACTGGTGGCGACCAATGGTTGTTTTCTGCTGACAACAGATTACGAAAAAAGGCCATGGGGTTGCAGAGTAGATGTCAGTTGTTCGGAATCCACTTTAAGTGGATCTACAACACTTGCCATCGTTGTCTCGAATCGGTTGAAGTTCTTCTTCCGCCCCATGCCCCACAAAGGATTACGGGAACTAGAGAGAATTGTAACCTCAGTAATTCATATTAACTCTGTTTTTTTCTATTGGCGTGTTTATACACCCATGGAAATTTTTATAATACTTTCACTAAGAAAAAACAAAATTTTGATTATGCATATTTGCTTATATAAAATTTGGGGTAAGTTTTTTTAAGTTAGTGTATTGTTTTATAGTGAAATTAGGTGAAATTAATAGAAACACGTTTTCTACAAAAATGCCACGCGGTAAAACATTTTCATTAGGCAGATCGCAAGGCGAATAAGTTAGGACTCTACAGCTACATTACTATCTACTTCCAGTCCGCTCACCCTACCCCCACGACTGGTCTCAGGAACTGATCTCTACGATCACGATCTGGGACTGAATCAGACCGGCATTCCAATTGCAATGGGATGAAATTGAGTACGGGGAATTTTCAGCAATTCCGATCAGGTTGAATCATAAATTTGTGGATCCGGTGTTCGGCAATGCTCGCGATGTAACGGCCGACACAGGACAGCTTACATTTCGGAGACATCATTGATGTTTATGGGAACGCACTAATACAAACACATACAACACAAATCCACGAAGTGGTCGATACAGCATGAGAGCGTTTCAGCCAATATGCTACCAGGCTCCTGACACTGAGGTGGTAAACGCTTTCGTGGTGAATCAATCGCCAAACATGCCATTCAGTAGTCATATTACCGAATACATATATTTAGATCGATTGCAATCGAACCGTTTCAGTAGTAAGGCCCCAGTACAGTTATGACACATCCGTTGCGCGATCTTTTCGCAGTTGGGATACCTGGATACACCTAGGGTGTTAATAGATGGCGTGCACATCTGGGGGTAGACTTGGGAGTAATCAGAGGGGTGACTAGTGGACTGATTTACAGTTGTCCATCGACTTACAGAGATTCTGGTGCTGCATTCAAATTATTCCATAATAGCCTCGTGCATCCAAATCAGCTGTCGCATATCGACCATGAGGTTCAAAGAGTCTGCTCGGTTTGTGGGGGTGAACGAACTCTTCCACAGATACTTCACTTGCCCGACCTTGTACGATTTTATGAAACTTGTTCGCGATTGTGCCTGCTAATCTGCCGATCATTCCGCATAACTTGCCCGTCGTTTTTAATGTGGCAAAGGACATGAAACCAGGTGATATTGTTTAATTAGCTTTGTTCTTACACTGATTAAGTCAATAGTTCATCTGTATTGCATGTGGATCGAAAATGGGCAACAGGCCACTGACACATACACGTGCACTTAAGAGCCAATTCGTTGTTAGGCTGAGAAAACAATTACGTCTCGAGTTTCTGGCAACGCTTTAGCGCCGGTGTAGAATGGTAGCCTCATTTTTCACTGGTGATAATAGGCCGCAGCATTGTAGCATCTTCTACACGGAGCTTCCCTCCACTTTGGATTTATTGCAAGTTCTGTGGGGAGAGTAGAACTGAGTGGATGATGTGATCAATTTGCAGATGTATACGGTAGTACAGGCTGTTCCCGCGGAACTCTTCAAAATTTCATATGAACGCCAGAGCATGTGATTCTATTTTCATAGACACAGAAATAAATGATAAACCAAAATCTAGGAAAAGTGCTAAGAAAAAATAAACATTTATTAAGGAAGCTCCCGAGGATATTGTTGATTTAGCAGACATTAAGTCAATTGGAGATATAATAAGTACTTTCATATACCTACTCTAGTCTAAGGGTAAATTAAAATTACAGCTGAACCAAGTTTTAGTTATACATCTACAGAGAGTAAGAAGAAAGACAAGGACCCATAGAGGGGTTTTAAGACTGCTAAATATGGAAGACTGATTATTAGTGATAAAAATGTTAGGGGTCATTCAAAATTTCATATGTTTGCCAGAGCACATGATGTCTAGTGGGTAATTGTTTAATTTCAGTGTCACCTGGTTTTTTGACTGTAAAAAATCGAAAATCAACTTTTTTATAACTTTTTTTTCAATTTGTTCTATTTTACGGCAGATTTACGTTAAAAATCTCAGAAATTAAAATAATGAATATTCTTTAGGCAGCGTCTATTCGTATCGCCCGTGTCCGTGTAAAAGAACTTTTACAGGGAGTACATGGATCCGTGTTCTCCGTGTACGCAACACGTTTCGTCAAATTTTTATTAGACTTTCTGGGAGGAATCAGGCTTTTACTTGCTTTATTAACTTTTTTTTTTTTTTTTTTTTGAGGAGATATCGTAAAAGGAAATTATAGACTTATTTTAAAAAATCGTTTTTTTAAATATTTAAAGCTCTGAAACTATTACAAATATTGAATTCAGATCATTCTCAAAAAACAGAAATCCGTCAACTTTTCGATTTTTTACCGCCAAGAAACCAGATGACCCTGAATTACCTCCTAGTGTGCCAAGGGGAGTAGAAAAGTGACAAACAGCCTGCATGCAGGCAGGGTCACTCGATGAAGCGTCTTTGCCCGGTGCTGCGTCTTTACCCAGGGAACACTTTCCAGAGGTGCTCTGATGTTCGAAAATTCGCAGTTTTTTTTTTTGATAATTAGGTTATCTTTGATAAAGCTTTAAAAAAATCTTCCAGAATTTTAAGGAACTCGATTTGGAGCTACCACCTTCCGGGTGCCTGCTTAATTTCTCATTTAATCTTTTATTAATTTTTTATTCCTATCCTGTTTTGTTGCTTGTTCTTCGAGTCATTTAATTCGTTGTTCATTTACTGTTACTTTGAGTTCTGTCGTTTTGTTAAATTTTTTTTAGGTTTTTTAATTCTTCTGAGTAATTTTTGCACAATTTTACGAGTAAAATTTTATATTGTACTTTTGCAGAGTAGCTAATTTTTTATAGAATTTTTACATAAACGTTTGAGCCATAATAAAAAGCCATATACACAAACAAAATAATTATTGTTCCAATATTCTTCAAGAGAATTTTAATAAAAAAAGGAATAGATTATTAGAATAGAATAAAATAAAATATTTAGTATATATAAAAAAAATCATTTGTAGATGAAGAAATGCCATTCGCATCAAGCCGGAAAAAAAGAGCGTTGGACGCGGCAAGTGTTACAACAAAGAAATCTGCTAAATCTGCAGCAACAAGTGGATACGCAGCTGGAGGAAAAGGTATTCACAGACCTGTTGCAGCTTCCGTAAAATCTGGATATTCAGCATCTTCAAAAAAATCCTCTACATCAAAAGCATTTGGTACAGAATATGCTACGAAAAAAGCGAAGGGTGATATGAAAAAGAAAGGAAAATTAGATCCATACGCATATATTCCCCTAACTAGGAATATATTAAATAAAAGGTAAAAATTTTTTTTTAACCTTTTAAAATTTTAACATTTAATTTCCATACAGAAAACGATCCAAAAATACTGCACAGTTTAAAGGCATTATTGCAGGCGCTCGAAAAGGTACATCAAAGGGTATCAAAAATCGAGTGCATAAAAAATATAAAAAGTAATCTATTTTAAATGTTATGGTTGTAAAAATATATTTTATGCAAACTAAATAAAAGCTTTTTATTTAAACAGAAAAAGAGGTAACTAAATTGAAAAATTGTGTACCTTATACCGGACCGTCTATTTAAAAAACTAAAAATTTAAAATCTTTTCGTTTGAAAATCAATCACTAGAATTGTCAAATCTATTTCATAAAACTAAATATTTATAGTTTAAATTAACTTTTAATACCGAAAATTGTGATGGTAATAATCTACCCTTTAATCAAATACATGCTGATTATTATTTTTTTACTAAATTTGCTAAACGAGAAAAAACGATTAGAAAATGCTTCAGAGATTTTTGAAAAAACTCCTCATAACTGTAATAAATCTATACTAATGAATAGTAAACAAAATAAATATTACGTACTATAGCTGCCTTTCAATATGCGTATGTTTCCATTCTCCGTTTGGATCCGTACTTATCATTGTTTCTTCAAACAAGTCCATTTTATTATCGCAATCGACTAATATTACTGTACTTGTTCTACTTCCGTACGAAAAATCTACGTCACGTACACAAATTGAACTAAGATTTTCACCCCATTGAGGTGCTCGTCGAAGTATTTCGTCATCTGGCCAGAATTTTGTCTCTAGTTTTAATAGGTCCATACACTTTTTGACAAGAGAGTTGTGATCTTCACTTTGGTTCTTAATAATTTCTTCAAAAAGCATGGTTCCCTTCTCTACCTTATGAAATGGAGTGTCGACGGGACTGTTCCCGAATCCATGAGGTTTACATTCAGGCCAGCATTTTATACTAGGTGGTGCATTACTGCAGTTTAGAATTTTAGCCTCATTATCTCTGAAAATAAAACTTTAGTTACTATTATATTAAGAATATATTGTTACCTGATTTCCGCTGACACAAAATTGAATGCATTATAAAGATGGGGATCCTTTATTAATTCTTGGCAATAAATATCATTACCTTGGTTACCTTTTACGTAATTCACAACAATAGGACCTCGACCTAAGGATACCGTAATTTAACTTTGTAATAAATAATTATAATAAGTAATATTAGATCAGATCTTTATTTTATAAGAAAAGCTGTATTCTTTTCGTCTGAATCAATTACTGATAAAAAGATACTGCATTACTGCATCAGTTTGGACATACCCATGGACTTAATCTGTTTAAACAGAGAGCAGAGAGAGAGAGAGAGAGTTTACACAATAAAATAAATTTCTTAGAATTACAAAATTTTTAGATTTCGAATTTTCTAGGTTTTATGCGAATTCAATATTTACGTCTTTTTATGGGTCCGTAGAAAAATGAATTCGGTCTGTTCGCCCTCCCATCTTAACATTTATACAGGGTGTTTCAGATCTGACGTGCCAAAATGAGTAGGGTGATAGATCTCAACTAGACAAACAAAACGGCAGGGGGGGGGGGCAATCTATTGGGAGTTACAGGGTGATTCATAAATTTAAGTTTTTCATGGTATGCACATTACTCTTTAATTTTCGATCTACCCCACATAGCGACATAAAACAAACACTAAAAAACTACTGTCCCATTGGCCGTTCCAAAACTGTCAACAGTTGATCTAACTCCTACCTAAAAGTGAAAAAAAGGTTTCCGATTACCTAAAATTCAGCATTTTCCCAAATCTTCTCCGAAGTTTATGTAATTAGTACACACCTTTTTTATTTTTATTAGATTGCCTCTCTTATTACTTTTCCAAAAAGGTGCACGTACGTAGAAATCCTATCGGAGAATATTATAAAAATCAACAAATTAAACAAATTAAACTCAAATTAATTCTAAAATGTTTTTTATTGAATAAAAATAATTACAATTAATCTTGATAAGTAACAAAAACCCTTCAAAATGTTCACCGCCACTTTGGATACATGCCAACAATCTCCTTCTATGTCCCTGTTTAAGGCGTATAGCAGCCAGCCTCTTTTGTATTTTCGTCGTTGCATTCCAAATTCGGCTAACTAAATACTGCCTATTGTTATCTTCGCTTGAATAAACTTCATCCTTCATTGTTTCCCATAATAAAAAGGCCAATGGGGTAAGGTCTGGAGATCTAGCAGGTCAAGGAATCGGTGCACCTCGTCCGATCCAGCGGTTAGGAAATTTTTTACTTGGTATTACCTTCACAATGTTAGCCATATGCAATGGTACTCTATCGTGTTGGTGAAACATTCCCCTAAGATTATCCAGAGGGTACTTCTCTAATAGATCTGGCAGTGTATTGTCCAAAAGGTCCGCATAAATTTCACTATTAAGCACTTGCGGCAAAATGAATGGTCCAAATGGTTTTCGATGATATCAGACACTGAATCTCTGCTGGAATGAGGTCATCTTTGCCCTGTGTGGGTTAGTGTTCGACCAGGTATGGAGGTTATGGAAGTTCGTGATATCATTCCAGGTGAATTGACATTCATCTGTCCACAGAATTCGGTCCAGAAAGGCTCTGTCGTTAGTGTCGCTTCCAGAAGCCAAGTGCTAAATTTCAGTTTTCTCTCGGAATCTCCTTCCAGTAGTCCTTGGGCTGTGTGATGATGATATGGACGTAATCCCCCTCGATGAATTACCTTAGATGACGACACTCTTAATCGCCTTGCGACTCGTTTCCTGCTCGTCTCAGAGTTCTGCCTCACAATGGTGATTATTTGCTGCTCGACCTCGGCAGAAGTTGCCGAAGTTTCGGGTCAACTCCATGTCCTGTGAAGTTACACTTCTTGTTTCTCTCAACCTTCGGAAAGTCCATGTAAATACTCCTCTTTGGAGTGCTCGCCGGTTACAGAATTTCCTTTGACATTCCAGTACTGCCGCTCTCTCTTTTCCGTCTACTACACCATACATGTAACACCAGATGGAACTCTGTTTTTTTTCAAGCTAGAAAGACTACTGAAACGCAGAAATAACAGAAATCCAATAATCAACGTTCTCTCTGATCGGAGCACGACACCTATTGCTATTGTACAAAAGCTAGAAATCGCAGAGCGAGAATGGGAAACAATTGCAAGAGTTATAAAACTCTTACAACCACTTGAGATCGTTACAACACTTTTCTGTGGTAACAATGCATCTCCTGTATCCATGGTTAGACCAGTAATACATAAAATGTTGGAAAATCACTTCCAAACAATTAGCGAAGACGATATTTTGTCCGCTGCTTTTAAACGAAGCGTTACAAATGACTTGAAAATGCGCTTTAATCTTTCAGAAAATTCCACGATTGATATTGTAACTGCAAGACAAATTGCATCTTTACTTGACCATATTTGGCCATTCCGGCAACATCTACTAGCTTAGAGCGTTGCTTCTCTACAGCTGGAAATATTGTTACTTCAAAAAGAAGCTGTCTATTGCTAGAAAATGTTGACAAGTTAGTTTTTTTTGTACCAAAACCGGTCACTACTTAATTAAATTCCTTTTCATTCCTTATTAATTGTGAAAATAATATTTGTTATGTTATTACCTGAAATAAATTTCGAACCTTTGTTTGGAATAATATGTTTATTTTTGCCGACACAACGCTATATGATACTGTCCTAAATTTTGAGATGGTACCTCCCGACTTCTTTCTTCAAAAAAAGTGACTCTGTATGGAAAATTTAAGTGATCCATTCCAATATTGCAGTCATCTCTCTCAATATGAACACACGAATGCTTGCAAACATACATATGTACGTACACATTGGAATTTGGCGTATCGCATCAAAAACAGGATTTATAAATTCAGGAATGTGTTATACGTGTACACGTGAAATAAATACACGTGCACTTAATTTCACATGCTTAAAACACGACTTTGCTAAATTCACATGTTCACGTGTTTAAATGTGTCGAGAATAAGCCTCTAAAAGTTACAGCCGATTTAGTGTGAACGCGTACCGGCCGAAAATCATGCCTGCGTTCGGGCTAAATGCAAATGCACGCCCGTAGTATTGTTTGCTCTGCAGGTATAACAATTCTTTAAAATGTTCTGTTTGGACAAAATAATGTTCCTTGAATATAATAGTAAAAATCAGTTTCATAAGGTAGAAGAACGATTGCGATATGATCCAGGAACAGCTGTCTACAAACAAAAATTATATTTTTTCCCACTTTCTTTCTTCGTCAAACTTTAAACGCGTTTTTCTCAAAACCATGTTTTCTAGACACGCCGTGCAGAGTTGCAGTCGAACCGTTCAACCGATTGACTTCTTTCTTCCATTAAATACAGATTATTGAATTTAGGGGGCCATGGACCATTTTCAACAAAAAATATTAATATTTACTAATTTTTTAACCACTATGAACAACAAAAAAGGGTAAAAAAATCGGCTTTTTTCTTTAAATGGTCCATGGCCCGCAAATGTATTCTACTTTGCAAATAACTTTAATTTTTGTGTTTCAGAGAAAGGCGGAATCCTGTACGGAGCAGCGCGATGCACGCGATACACGGCTCCAGAAACGCGTGGATATCTCGCAAATTTTACAATTTAAAGAATTAAAAAACATTTCTTTGTGAACTTAAGTAAATTTAGTAATAGCTGAAAAAAGTCGAATTACACATTATTTACCTTCTTCTGTGCGAAAAAAATTAATAAACCTCAGCCATTTTTCAGGCAGCCCGACTAGAAGGTACCCTTAAAAACAGATTTCTCCAGCAGAAATGTTCTCTGCACACATCATTTTGAGTACTGTTTAAGAGTACGCAAGAAGCGTCTGTTTTTGGAACCTTCCGATTTTCGTATTAGCACTTTTCGATTTATATCATTGCAACCCCAAAACCGACTGTATAATTTTCAAAATTGCTTTGGTCAACTTTAATGGGAATTTTCGAAGTTGCTAATTACGAATTTGATATAGTTTTTTAAAAGCAAAATGGCGTATCCAAAATGGTCAACTTTTATTATATAATATTAGTTCTTTCAACTGAAAATCAATGTATGGCGATTTTTAATGTCACTATTTCCGAATTTCATGTACATTAATATGACAAACATAGAAATATTTTTTTTGTAGAACACAACGAAGAGGGACGGATGGAACGGAAAGGTTAATATTTAACAAAAAACAAGACTTTTAAGAAAATTTTATTGAACTCAAAAAATGGAGCACCTATGAGAATTTTATTTTCAGAGTGGGAAACCGTGGAGAAATAAACTTATAATTTTTTTACTTGCATTTCTTCGGGAAAAAAGGTAAAATGTAGGGCTGTACGTTACATCCGGATTCTAAAAAATCCGGATTTACAATTACTCTTTCTTTCACCGAAATGAACATCTTTTGGACTATAATGTAATATTTTCCAATTATAAATTTAACGCAAGCTTAATGTCACTTAACACATTTGAGGTTGTTTTTTGAAAAACTCGGCCAAATTTAATCCTATCGTATTAAATTTAACATTATTTGAAAAAGTTCAAATTGCAGCTAAATAATGTTACCCCACTAAGCCATATGAAAGGTCCACGAAAAGAACGTGCGTAGTCACATTTTAGAACATTTCTAAAGTGTTGAGACTTGTGTAGGTTCATGTGACTTTGCAGGTTCTTTCCCTGTATGGAAAATTTTACACTGGGATTTTTTCCATTCTTATAATGGAGTTAGGAAGTACATAAGTTGCGCCACTAAATGACTTAACAAACCGAAAATTTAAAAAATGTGATTTCGCACGTTCTTTCCGTGGACCCTTCACACGTTTTGCAATTGAAGCAACTAAAACGGGCCATAAAATAAAAATTTAATTTTCTCATATCTAAAGAAACTTGGGTGACGAGTTTTTTCAAAATCTCATCCAAGTTTGATGAGATGAGTTTGATATAATTTGAAACGTAAAATCTTCTACTATCTAATCACATCTCTATTAGCCACATACTTTACAGTTAAGGTAACCAGGTCGCGAATGGGGTCAAAAAAATCGATTTTTTAAAAACAGTTCTATTCGAAAGCCCGCACTTTCCCCATTCAGAAAATGTATGACATGTAATACCAACGCGACTATTTAACCCCAAAAATTAATATTTTAAAAGATGGTGACGCGTCGTCTGCACAGTTGTCACGAGAGATTTTCGTCTCAACCCGTAAGTTCCTTTTTTGACCTTTAGGTACCATTTGCAAAAAAACTATTCAACCTATTTTGATGAAATTTTGCACAGTGCTTATTCTTTATGGCCTTCATCTTTTATACCTAAATTCATCTTTGTATTCCATTTTTAACTTTATTTTAAATCCAAATGCATTTTTTTAAAAGAGTGATTTTTGACCTTTTTTCAAAAAAAAATGGTACAAAAATTACAATTTAGGCAAAAGGTTGAAAATTTTAGGTATACTCTTGTTTCAGGTTCACCATCAATTTGGAGCAGATAGCACCAGTGGTTAAGGAGAAAAGTGTACCTAAATAAGTTAATTTTATCATTTTTTATTTTTTTCTTGTCATTTTGTAATTTTAATAACTTTCACACTAATAAAGTCACAGGGTTTTAATCCGTAATTCGTCCTCTACAGCATGTTTAAAACCGCGAGTTTATATCTTAAATACCAACTAAACAGGAGCAAAATATCTAAACGCGTGGAAAAGCCCATTTTAACCATCATTCGTGACCTGGTTACCGGCATTTAAAACGCAACTGTAAAGCATATGGCCAATATGAATATGATTAGTTTGCAAAACATGTTACGTTTCACATGATATCAAACTCAAAATAATAGCGCTTAATTTGGATGAGATTTCGGAAAAACTCGTCACCCCAGTTTCTTTAGATATCGTCGACTGAATGTTACTTTGGTCCATATGCACAAAATATACTGACGTTTGGACCAAAAGAGCATTCAGTCGACGATATGAGAAAATTAAGTTTTTATTTTGTGTCCCGTTTTAGTTGCCGCAACTGTAAAGCATATTTAAAGCGATGCTTAAAATTGAGTAATCAAGTGAAGACATGCGACCTTTAAATGTGTTAAGTTACATTAAACTTGCGTTTAATTTATAATTGGAATAGACATAAAAAAATAATTTTGATTGATCGGTATTTGCATTAGTTATAGCAATTTAAAGATAATGAGTTCAATTTTGGGGACACGTTGGCAAACCACGAATACATATAATAAAACAAACTCTAAAATAGGATAAATCCGGCGTTTGTATCGAATTCACGTGAAATTGTAAATTTACGGATTAAGCCCGGTATGCAGCTCAAGCGAAATTTTCGCTTGCCTCTTGGGCATCACGGTCGTCACGGAAAAAATGTGTGTAGAATTTGAGAGAGAGATTCATTCAATGACAAATTTTATTAATTAATTTTAATATTTAAACTGTGTATTTGTCTCAAAATTAATTATTTTAAATAGCTCAGAAAAACCTTTAACAATGACAACAAAATCTCAAGATCTGTCAAAATTTCGGTACGAAATAAATATCTAGGCATTTAATCGCTGCGAAAAAATGTCTCCACTCCAAACCAGCGCCATCTTCATTGCAATACTTTAACTTAATTTTTTTCGCTTGAGCTGCGTACTGCCTTGCGAAATTGGCAAACGAAAATTTCAGTCACACTTCTCGTGCGCGTTTTTTTTACATAGGTTTGGTATAGGAAACGAAAATTTCGCTTGAGGTGCATACCGGGCTTTATCCGGATTTATCCGGATTTGCGGATTACACAGATGCACGAATTTGTACATCTGAAAATCCGAAAATCCGAAATTACGGAACGGATATCCGTTTTCATAAAATCCGGATTTTCGGATTTTCTTAAATCCATATGTTTCCATCCCTAGTAAAATGCATAGATTACATGTCATATCTGGTTATAAATAAATACATTGAGAAAATCAAAATATATTAATTTCCAAGAGCAGAATCCATTTTAGAACTTCAAAATCACAGTAATACAAAAGACTCAGTAAATATTCAACAACACCATCATTTTCTACGAAGCGTAAAGTCAAAATGCGACGCGATCAACGCTCGCTTCTTCAACAGTTTTCAGTGTTATGTACGAACACGAGAGATTTATAGTCGTTCACGATATCACGAGTCATACCACATAAAACGTCTACGCCTTAAAAAGTCCCTAAATCGAAACTTTTATTTAGGGATTTTGGCCACGTTTTCCGGCATATGAACCACTGTGCGGCGTCATCGTCAGTTGATATAGTGGTATCATGAACTACTATGGGTTCAATTCTCGACGACTGCAAATATTTATTTTTCTCCGGTTCCTACTACTGTGATTTTATAAAGCGTACATTTTAGCTCTGGCAACTGGGCTTCTTGTTATTTATTCTACTGACTGTAGCATTTACAATAAAATAAAGTTTCTCATCTTCAATTTCAAACCTTACTTAATGTGGGAATTAATTAGTTATTTTCTGCTAATCCACTTTTCTTCTAATCTTATTTTAAATATAGTAATTTTGGTAATTATACACTTTCGCGGTCACCTGGTTTTTTTGGCGATAAACAATCCAAAACTAGACCGATCTTCATGATTTATTTTTTTTTAATGTTCGTTTTTACGGCGGATTTACGTTAAAAATCTCAGAAAATGAAAAAAAAAATATTTGTAAAAAGTCGTTTTATTAAACATTAAAGCTCTGAAACTAATACAAATATTGAATTGAGATCTTTTTTGTATTTTCTATAGTAAATCCGCCGTAAAAACGAACATTTAAAAAAAATCATGAAGATCGGGCTAATTTTGGATTTTTTATCGCCAAAAAACCAGGTGACCGCGAAAGGGTATAATTACCGTAATTTTTATTGCAAAGGAGAATGCCTCCACTTGAAGCATTGGAGTACAATGTGTCTCTAATGAAAGATATCGATAAGCTTGTTGTGTTATTTGGGCACAAACAGATAAGCGCGTAAGGGAACACAATTGAATGCAGTGAAATATCAAGGGAAGTTCAGGGCACTAACAAAGTAAAAGATTACGAAAATACTAATCCGTTTAGTTGCGTAGCACGCACAAAAATCTTCAAGTTTCAATTTATTATGCAACGTAATACAGATGGATACCAATTTGATTGATAAACAAGCAAAATAACTAACTAACCACAATCGAAGATACTATATAAAACTACCTAAACATTTTAGCTCCCGAGATCATAAGTAAGGAGGATTAAATACTTTTGTTGCTGTTTTTGTTTGTTTAACTTGCGTCGGCATGTCGAAATAGATGTAAAATTAAATATTATTTTATGATTTTAGCGCTTTTTGTGAAGTCGGTTCAACTTTTTTTAAACTATTTGATGAGTTTTCTCTCTAGTTCTCGTAATCCTTTATCAGATAAGGGGCCGGAGAAGAACTTCACCCGATTTTATGACAAAGATAGCAAAGCGACCTACAATTTAAAGTAGAATCCGATGACCGACGTCACTCTGCAACGCCCAGGGACCTGGTTGTAACTGATAAGGTAAAAACAACTTAAAGCTTTACAACGCATGTCTTTATTAAAAATAATTAACAGTCTGGTTCTTAACTAATCTCACTGACTACAAATTAACTGCTAGGTCTAAAACTAAACAGTGATTTTTGTATTTGTGATGTAACTACTGTTATTATGTTATTGGTGGAATAATATACAAATTAACATAGTTTTTACTTGTGTAAAGGTTTACATATTATTCGATATAATATTATATTAAGATTTTAAATTCATTTATTTAAGTTTGATGAACTTTCAATAGAAGTATTTCTAACAATATTAAAGTCTGCAAATTTAACAACAGTAATTCTATAAAATACATATGGTGTTATAACACCTACATGCCTTTTAAAGCGTTATCTGTTGTCAACAGAAACCAACTAGGTTCAAACATTCGCCGAATAATATTAAATGAAACTCTATTCTATCGTGTGGCTCTCCAGAGATAAGATAAACCTCTAACATTGTTCTTGGCCGTCTTGATTGCGTTTCAAATGAAAGATTTTCTTCCAAAATCGTTACCAATTGTACATAACTTAATCCGGTACAGATATTCTATGAAGAATAAAAATTGACGGAAGATATTGACCACTTTTTTAAAATCAGCATAACAAAGCACATCTGTCTGTTATCAACCCAAAGTCAAATTGTAAATAGATAACAGTAGCCTATGCGCACGGCAAACAAAATTCCTCAAAAGACTGATCAAAACCCAAAAGAAGGTCGATTACATAAAATATTTTTACAATTTTTGCAGGGGTGCTGTTATACAGAGTGTTTCTTAGGACGTGTGCAAAAATGAAAGAACTGGCGAGAAACCAAAAAAATTATACGGAAGGTCTATCTCACCACCCTCCAGCTATAAGAGTTTGACATTTTTTCACGATGAAATTAACTAGTCTTACGTTTTATTAACAACCTAACTTTATAACGCGTGGACCGATTCGGATGGTTGTTTTCTTGTTGTACAGAGTATGATCCCCGATTGCTAATAGGAGAAAAAAATATAGCCTAGAGTATGTTCCCTGGGTAATACCACGAGAAAAAATGGTGGTGTGGTGGGGGTGGAACCTAACTTTGTAACGCGTGGACCGATTTGGATGGTTCTTTTACTGGTGTAAAGAGTGTGAATAGGAGAATAATTTGTACCTATGGTGGAGGGTAAGGGAGGGAGACGGGTAGTCTAATTTCGTAACGCGTGGACCGATTTCGATGATTCTCCTTTTGATGTGTAGAATATATTGCCTCACTGATACGACGACAAAAATTTATAAGTTGGGGGGTGTGCGAAGGAGAGTTACACAATTTCTTAATTCACACACCTATTTGGAAGACTCCTTTTTGCTCTATATTATATAATCCCCCATTGCTACTCTATGGAAAAAGGTTGAGCTGGGGTTGGGCTGGGGGGAGGGGAAATCTAACTTTGTAACGTGTGGACTGATTTAGATTATTCTGAATGCATAGAGTAGCTATTTGTATTCTGACAAAAATTGTGGCTCATGGTGAGAGTTGGA
This sequence comes from Leptarthrus brevirostris, assembly GCA_964036015.1. NCBI lineage: Eukaryota > Metazoa > Arthropoda > Insecta > Diptera > Asilidae > Leptarthrus > Leptarthrus brevirostris. The sequence goes on along the minus strand of OZ038374.1, from coordinate 32,120,379 downwards.
AGATGGGCGGCGTCTAGCTTCATAAGGCATAGACTGATTTTGATTCTGTTGTACAGAATACGTTTCCTGATTGATAACAATTTAGTACAAAGAGTGATTACGATGATTCTCTGACTACGATAATTCTCTCTTGCTGTATATATATATAGGTGCGCACTAGGGTCATGTTAAGAATTTTCTAAGGTAAGGGTACTAAAAGGCGACCGTAACTAATTTCATAATATGTTTCCGGAACTATTGAATTGGCTTTGTTCGTACGAGCAACATTCTTCGAGTCGTATATATAAAGACACTAAAAAGTAAAAAATAAAATAGTTTTTTAAAAAAAAATTTGACCCGACTTCACAAAAAGCGCTAAAAAGCATAAAATAATTTTTCATTTTATATCTATTATGACATTTTGAAGTCGGTGCAAATTAAACAAACAAAACAACTACCCAACCACAAATAAAGATAATATATAAAACTAGCTGAACGTGTCAGCTCACGGAATCATAAGGAGAGTTCCATCATGGACGCCATAGTGATCGCATGTGTTTGGACGGCCCGCTCTGCAGATTAAATAATGTTTAATCTGCTAGAGTGGCGTAAGTACTGAATGCGTGGGGTCTTTGCGGGGTGACATTGGAACTCTTTCAGAACAAGTTATAATTAAATATAAAAACTCATTAGTTACTTCAAATCGTTCAAGAAGTGTAATTTCTAAATAAAAGTGATCGAAATCTACCGTTATCTATAAACACGCGGTCATAAAACCGCGTTAATATCTACAATTCTTAAATAATCGCTACTATCGCACGAGTTCTTCCCTGGTTTTGTCCTGTTGCAGGGGGGAACCGCTCTTTAAAGTGGCCGGCACAACAGTTAATTCTAAGGCTGGCCAGGTGTTTTGTCTTTACCTGTTATTTGTAGCGGTATCTGCTGTGCGTTTACCGTTTTGGAAGAAGAAGAAGGAATCATAAGGAAGGACGATTTAATACTTTTGTTGTAGTTGTTTGATTTGCACCGACTTCAAAATGTCATAAAAGATATAAAATGAAAAATTATTTTATGCCTTTTAGCGCTTTTTGTGAAGTCGGGTCAAATTTTTTTTAATAGCACATAATATTCTAAAGTGAGAAGTTGCTTTGATAGTTTTTAATTAATAATTGAAAATAGTGCAATTTACAAATGCGGACATAATTTTCTGTTCCGGATTTAGCAACGAAAATTATCTTGAAGCAGAGCGTGAAAATCACCCGCGATACTCATAAAGAAGGGAATCATCTAGAGGTGCCTTTCAAAAAGCGTTTGAAAGTTTCGAGAAACTGGAAGCGTTTGTACACTTTTGACTCAAGCGGAGGTCAATGTTGCGCCAATTTCAGGGGAAATGGAAGAGAAAATGCTTGAGGAAAGCAGAACTGATCCTACTACAAGTATGTTCATATTTTTTAATTGCATAATATATCGTATTTTATATACATCCATTTGTTGATAGTTTTGTATAGCTCCTTTATTTTTTTTATGAAATTAGACCCCCCCCCCCCCCCCCTCCAGAGGGAAATCCTGCGCACCGTCCTTCCCATTGCCGAAAATGCCTACTCCAGTGGTTGAATGGAAATTACAGGGGTGGGTGGATACGACGGCGTGACATTTCCTTGGCCGGATCGTTCTCCCGACTTAACCCTAGTTGACTTTTATTTGCAAACGACCATGAGAGAATTGTTAGAAGTTGCAACAAGAGATGAACTCTATGTTATGAACTCATAAGAATTTTACAAGCCGGAAATAAAAGAAAATCTAGCAATTGGCTTTAAAACATTCATGAGAAAAACAGTTTTTCTGTGCATTCAAAATGACGGAGAACATTTTGAAAATAATTTAACTAATTAATTTGTCTTCCTTATTAGCACTATTAAAAACACTTTTCCAGTCTTTTTCAGGGCTTTAACACAAAGAGTAAAAAGATCAACAATTTAGAAGGCAAGTAGAATTTTTTCTTAGAATTGCAGGTATGAGCTTTAAGTTTGGTCATGTAAGTTGAGAATGATTTTTGTATGCTTTAAATTGCTATTGAAAGAGGACAGACACATTGGTCACTAGTAAGAAACAAGTTAAAGGAAAAATTTTCGAAATATTTTTGTATGAAATGAAAAATTTTAAGTTTGAAAATCTATTTTTTTAAATGCATTATGAGTAACAAAAAAAAAATTACACAGTCTTTAACACCATTATATTATTTGTCAATCAAGATATTAATAACGTCTATAACACTAAAACTGAAGAAAATATCCGTTAAAATGTAAAACTGGTTAATTTCAACATAAAAATATTTCAAACTCCTATAGGTTGAGTGGGGGTACAGTCATTTCCACTTCAGTTGTCTTATCTAATCACTTTTCGGAATAAGAAACACATACAAAATCATGTACCATAAGAAATAGATGATCCATTACATAAACTAAAAATCAAAATAACACCTGTTAAACGCGAGCAACTAAAGAAATATAAGAATTTCTTAACAAACAACACTTTGACGGTTTTGAAAAATCAATCTTATTTCAAATATTTCTGGAAAGTTTGAATTATGGAGAATATTACAGTTAAATTCATAAAAATAACGAAGCTTCTGCGCTCTTTCATACTCGTATACATGCTACATAAACCTTACACTTTAAACACTTGTTTTCATATTATTATTATGATATTATTCATAAAATAAGTCGGTTTTTCATGTAATTTCGGCAAATTTTTTGAGACTGCCATTTTGTTAAAAATTAATTTTTGTTTAAATCGGCAACGTTTAACTGGAGCTACTTCAATATATATTACAAAAATAAACCAACTTGTTTTTCTGATAAAAAATGTCCACGCAAGGCTGTCAAATAGGGTGCCATGTTCGACGTGCAGCGGTTTACAGCGATCACTAAAAAAATTTCTGAAATGTTGTTTGTTGAAAGTATGTATTTTTCAACCACCTACATTATCAAGATCAAGGATCAAGATCCCTATGCACAAAAACGATCTGGATCATCTGAAAAGTTAATTTTAAAAGTTGGTAACACTCATATGTTGAAGTAAAGCGAATTACCATTGAGAAGTTAGTGCAGAGGAAATTGTTGAGATACGAAATTTAAATTCAATTAGCGGCCCTGATACTGAATTTTTTTTATTTGTACAGATACTTTAGGAATCTTCGAATTATTATTAACAAATAACAGAGACAAACACACTGACTTATTATTTTTATTCTCCAGTTCGTCAGATTCAGACAATAGTGTTGATACAGAAAAAACATATCTGCATTCAAAAGCTTTGTTCACCAATTGAAAATTTTAGAAACACTGACTTCAAAAGCCATTTTTATTTGGACAGTCAAAATGCTCATTCCGTAACTGCAATTTTCGGAAAAGACTCCACTGAAATGTCGTCGTTCACAAGACTACCTTTCAGCAAGATAGTTCCGATAACTAAAGCGGAACTTGAGGGTAGTCATGCTGCCGTTTTAAAATTTCCCAGGAAAGAGTTCTTCGAAATTATAGTGCAATTTTCCGTCCGCAATTTTTGTTTATTTCTGATCAGATGAATGATATTTTGAACACCAATATCTTAAACTAAAACAAAGCCTCTATACGTCAAATTTCTGACTAATTCTCGGATCTCTAAAAATCCGGATCCAAGATCTGCACAAACATACAAATCTGTTGTTGTGATTCCGTGTTAAAGCATGATCTGGATCTTGAAATCCGTATAGATCGAACAAAAAAAAACACGACTATTACCACGATTTGTAAAAAAAATTTAAGCCATTCTAGAGGCCGAAAAAATAGGTTTTTTGGAGATATTTTTCCAGAAAAACTACAAAATAATTCAGGATTACAAAAAAGAGTGCTTATCACACATATCAGTGACTGTATATAACAATTTTTTTCTCGATATATTGATTTTTGGCCAAATGGCGCACTTCTGAAGTGAAAAGTGGAAAATTTGCTTAAAAAATCGTCAGAAAATTGTTAATAACAAATGAACTATTCAATATAAAATAAAAATCCTGCGTACTTCTATAGACAATGTATTTGTAAAAATACATTCAAAATTTCAAGTGAATCGGTTGAAAATTGTCTGAGTTATGTTGCCGGTCAACTTGAAAAATACAGTTTTGAGATAAACGCGTTAGAAGTTTTGAGTAGTAGAAAATAATGAATAATTTTGCAATACCTTTAATCTTAACATTCGAAAACCGAGAACTTAGAAGCTATTCCCGGTCCGGTCCGTTTATGCTTAGTATGGCAGTGTATACATATATGGGTCAAAATTCCTCAAGTGTACCAGGTGAAAAAATTCGATGTCTCCGATTTTGTTCAAACTTCACCAAATTATTGTTATTGGTATAAGTAATTATCGTGCTAAAAGATTTAAAAAGAAAATTTCTGCAGAAGTTACAGGGTGGTAAACTTTTGCGTTTTTGCACTTTTTCTCGTGATCATACCTTTTTGAAAATTCATAACTAGAACGTTGACCTTTAGTGATTTGTAAAGGTCGTTACATGGCCTTCACTTGCACTTTGTTTCTGCATGATCCACAGACTTTTGCGTTGACAGGAAGGGTCGGAAACTGTTTACAAATTTGTGAAGTCACTTTTCTCAGACCCTTGTTTTTCCACGTATGACGTTAAACCGACTTCGCATAAAATAATATTTAATTTTATATCTGTTACGACATTTTGAAGTCGGTACAAATAAAACAAACAAAACAACTACAACAACAGCATTTAATTTTCCTTACTTATGATTCCTGAAATTTTTAAGCAATTTTATGTCCAACCTTCGATTGTGGTTAGGTAGTTGTTTTCTTTTTTTAATTGCACCGACTTCAAAATGTCATATAAAATTAATCATCAAAATCGATCTACGCCTTACGCCTGGGGGATTATACTCTATACAACAAAAAAGACCCATCCAAATCGGACCACGCATTACGAAGTTAGGTACAACCCTCACCCCTACAAATACTTCACCAAAAATTGTTTTTGACCTGGTACCAATTGGCTAACATACTCTACCCAACAAAAAAAGAATCATCAATATCGATCCACACGTTACGAAATTATGCCATAACATAAGAACATAAAAAACCCGTCGACCTTAGAACCTTCGTGTTTAAAATATATTTTTCTAACTAATAAAGTATTGTCGGAATTTTGATATTAAATAAATAATTGATCAGGATTATTTTTAGAAGAGAATTTGATATTAATCCTTAACTGAAACCCTTGAGTTTTCTACAGAGATATAAGAAATACTTCACTCCATCTCACTGCGCTGAGCTATAGGTCTTATATCAGGCCTAGTCTGGAATATAACTGTAATATTTGAGCAGAGGCCGTCCGCATTGTCCGCGTTAAATAAAGTTCAAATAAAGGCTATAAAAGTTATTGGCGAATCCACAATCTCTGAAAACATTGACTCTCTGAAACATTAACGGAATACCAGTTGTCTTTCACTCTTCTAACTTTATTTTCACGGCCATTGTTCTAAGGAAATCACTAGCTTGATTCCTTGTAGGTACATTACAACGCGCTATACAATAGCTTCAAGTTGCTCAAACCCCTATACTTTCCAGGTAAAATTTGGTGGTATTGTAAAATTTTGGGAAACTTTTCTAAGCAGAGCACTACGAATGTGAAACTGTTGATAGTTACTTGTGTTACTTTCAAACTGTCAATGTATTCTGAGCTTTTAATGAGTGAAGTACATTAGACATTTGTAAATGCACATAAGAAAAGTATACTTGTCTCCTACCCACAAACTCTCCCGGAAAACAAATTTTTAGTTCTAACTGCAAGGTTGCCCGATTCGAGCAATTCTAATAATTCTAGTAATAGTAATCTTTGGATACGGGTGCGAAAAGAGTGACGTAAGCAAATAATCGAAAACGACCGATATTAGTAATGCATAGTTTTCGGTGCCGTTAGATACTGTTCGGTGGAGGGAGGGGGTCAGACCCAGCTAATAATATAGTTAGAGTTATTTTAATTTTTTTAAATGTTTGCTAGTGTTCGTTATAGTTGTCATTAAAAGTACTAATTGAAGGCTACATTCAAGAATTTTTACAAAGAGATTAGAGTGGGGATGAATTTGGTAACCACTTTACAAGCAAATATCTCGTGATTGAATGGTTAAAATCAAAACGTCCTCAAATATTTTTTGTTGCATTTTAGGGGACCTAACGAAAAATACCCGTCATTGGGGTAAGTAAAAAAATTCTTTTCAGCACACTTACCACTCTATAAGTGGGAGGACCAAAAAATTATTTTTCCAAAAATCTCATCTGTTTTTGGTTACGTCCAGATAACAAATTTCATCTTAATAAGTTTATAAATGAGAGGATGGGAAGGCTGTTATATAGAGACAGACTAAACTATAATGGTCTTTGTCAATTAATAAATTTCAAGTTCCAAGTGTAGCACAGAATATATAACGCCAAAGTATCTATTGCAATCTTAGAATACATGAAAAGTAAGATTTGCATTTTCATTTATTTATATTTTTAATTTGTTTATAAGAAATTGCTTAAAATTTTTTTTTTATTTATTGTTTTTTGCAAAATCTGATTGCGCCATTCGATTCTATGGGAAAAATCATAAAGAGATGACTTTATTTATCAATTTTTCATTGCGGAAGAAAGAATTTACTGAAAATTGCTTCTATTTAGTGTTTTATCGACTTTTTGCACATAGAAAGTTATAGATCAAATTTAAAGGTGCCAAATGGCTTTGTTGATTTTCAATTCATAGCATAGATATACCTATAGGGAGGAATACAAGAAAATTTTTTAGTAATTCTTTTTTCCATTAATTTCATTTCCATGATATTTCCCGCAAAAAAAAAATTGTTTCAAAATTTTTTATAAATAAATAAAAAATACGTTAATCTTATTTTTCACGTATGCTATGATTGCAAAAGTACTTTGGCGTTATCTATGCTATGCTAGCCATGAAACTTAATGGGTTAAGCAGGTGAAAAAGAGTAATGGAAAACATTAATCTTCAAAATTGTAGTTTATGATAACTAAAGTGTGATGCAAGTATTCGTATAGATGGAAAAACAGCCTCTATATTCAATTTACAAGTACACAAATAAAGCGTCATTCAAATTTAAGTAGAATATGATGGATATTCATCCAATTTTAGTTTAACACACAAACCGTAAATTAAGAACGAATTTCCTGGAAGACCGATAACTGTCATAAGAATTCCGCTCCCCCCTCCCCTCCCAAACTCCACGCCTGACACGTACAAAGCAAAAAATCACCAAATTTATTGAAAATTAGGTAAATCTCATAAAAAGTGGCCCCTCCCCTCCCTCCCTCTTCCGAGCGAAAACCTACATCCGCGTCTGAGTAACAGAGACGAGAAAGGTTATTGACATTGCATTACAGCATCTCTCAAAATTAGTCTAAGAAAATAGCTTTAGAAGCTGATTATTATTTGATTGTAGATTCATTGAAATATTTAGTGTTGTTAACAGTGCGTAATATAATACGTTAGTACTAATATTTGCAACGAAATATTAGCCCTTATAGTTTTCTTACCAGCTGCATCGAGACGTGACTTCTCTCCAGTAATATTCAGCAAGGCCCCTACTTTAATTACGCCATTTTTCCCACTTATTGCCAACCATGTGCCACCTTCTCTGCCAGGCTCCATATCTAGTCCTATCAAAAAAATTAAAACTAAAAAGTATTTACTTGAACGCTGTTTTACCTCCAAATGCATGCGGAACATCGATCCATTGCGCGGCTGATGCGGCAGGCCTAGCGAAATATTCGTCTCGATTGGATGCAAGAATCAATTTATAATCCTCAGCAGATGGATTGGAATTTACGTAAATAAATAAAATACACATCCTGAAATTATAACAACGTCAACAACGAATTTTTATAATTGTATAATATCATCATTACTTAAGAAATAACTACTTTGGATATAAAGCTTTACCTCCGACGAAAATTTTCGGGGGAAACGCAAAATGCAGCACCGATAACGCTTTAATCAATTTGGAACATTTTATCAACTCAAAAAACTGAAAATGGCAGTTTTTACTGCGAAAAAGAATGAAAAATTTCACGATAAGTTGCACATATGAATTAAATTAATTAAAAGTGTCACGTAAACAAAGAAACAAATTACACAAATTAAAAATTATGTTTATACATAAACTTACATTATTATTACATTATTTGCTTGATTGAGGGAACTCACTTTTTCAAAAAGTTGCTTGCTTCCTATTTAACAACACATTGTGTGAATAGATAGAGCAGAATGAGCTAAGTCAGAGACCAAACATTATAACTACGTTTGTAAATTTTAATCTAACAAAGTTATCTCCATCTTCACCAAAATAACACAAACTTTTGGACAATTTTATTTATAAATAAAAACAGTAACCTTCACGTAATTTGCATTTCTTGCATAATCGCTGTCAATGTCAAAAAAGTTGAAAATAATTATTTTTGCCAGAATTAAGATTACTTACCTAATTTGGAAAAAAAATTATTTTGGCTTAATTAGCTTGCGAACTTAAACCGTCTCGTGCAGAGCTTTACTCGCGACTAGATTAATTTGTATAGTTCGCTATCTTCAGTAGGAGAGTACAAATTATTCTGCTTACTACAACTCTTCTTCTATGCTTTTATCAGCTAAATATATTTGATAAAACTGTCTTGATTAGTGGAAGAAGCGCTTAGAGTTCGGGTACCAGTAGATGATAATCGTGTAGAAATATTTAAGTTAGATAATTAAACAAAGACAAATGGATAATCATTCTTTTATTGCAAATTTATTGGTTTTTAGATTTTCAAATATGTAAATTAATTAATTCGCCGCTAAATATGCAGAAAAAATCATGCAATGAAAAATGTTGTGTGCAGATAAATATTGTTAGGGTCACTGTAATCTGAATCAAGAAGTTCGTATTATTAAAACTTATATACATTTTAGTAAAAATTACGATTTTCACGTAACCTTGCTTATTATTTCGCTCTTGAACAATTTGAAATAAATTTTTCCGAAGTTGAATATCAATGGATTTGAAGATTTAAATATTTACTTATAAGGGAGCGTATAAGCCCATTAAAAAATTGGATAACTTTTTAATGAAAAGTGTAAAGGTGAGTAGACGTTTTATTGGACGAAATATTTCTGTTCTGTTAAAGATTATACTAAAGAATCAGAGTAAGAGGTATGCAACAATATTATTATTCAGTAGCCAAATGCTTAAACCAAGTAAAAGACAGTGGACATTATTGAAAGAGCTCAAAGGTACAAATAAAATAGTTTTTTAAAAAAAAGTTAACAGACTACAAAAAGCGCTAAAAAGCATAAAATAATTTTTAAATTTATATCTATTACAACATTTTGAAATCAGTGCAAATCAAACAACTATAGTACAACAAAAGTATTTAATCGTCCTTTCTTTTTATCCCGTGAGCTGAAACGTTCAGGTAGTATTATGTATTATCTTCAATTGTGGTTCTGTAGTTGTTTTATTTGTTTAATTTGCACCGAATTCAAAATGTCGTAATAGATATAAATTTAAAAATTATTTTATGCTTTTTAGCGCTTTTTGTGAAGTCGGTTCAACTTTTTTTTTAAAAACTATTTTATTTTTCCCCTTTTAGTGTCTTCAACTCTAATACAATGAAAAAAGAACCATTAAAAAGTTAGTTCAACCCCCTACCTCACCTCCATCCCACTAACATTTTTTTCCTCGTGGTATCAATCAAGGAACATACTCTACCGAACAGAAAAAGAATCATCGAAATCGGTCCACGCGTTACGAAGTTAGACTAACAATCCCTCACCCCCACCATAGGACCAAATTATTCTCCTAGTAGCAATGGGCGATCACACTCTATACAACAGAAAAAGAACCATACAAATCGGTCCACGCGTTACAAAGTTAGGTTCCACCCCTACCCCAGCAACATTTTTTTTTCTCATGGTAACCAAGTAACATACTCTACCCAACAGAAAAAGAATTATCCAAATCGTTCCACGCGTTATGAAGTTAGACTACCCCTCCCCCTCTCCCCCCCCCCACCCACCATAGGACCAAATTATTCTTCTATTAGCAATGGGGGATTGCACTCTATATTACAGTAAAAGAACCATCCAAATCGGTCCACGAATTACAAAGTTAGGTTACACCCCCACCCCAATAACATTTTTTCTCGTGGTATCAACCAGGGAACATACTCTACCCAACAGAAACAGAATTATCCAAATCGGTCCACGCGTTACGGAGTTAGACTAGCCCTCCCCCCACCCTAGACCAAATTTTTTCTCCTATTAGCAAATGGGGGATCATACTCTGTACAACAGAAAAAGAACCATCCAAATGGATCCATGCGTTACAAAGTTAGGTTTTACCCCCACCCCTACGCCAACCCCACCAACAATTTTTTTTACATGGTACCAATCGGTGAACATACTCTACCCAACAAAAAAAGAATCATCAAAATCGGTCAATGCGTTACGAAGTTATGCTCGGTCAGACAAAAAAAAATAATAAAAACAAAAAATACTTAAAAAAAGATTTTGCTTATAAAAACAATAACTACCTATATAAACAAACAAGGCTATGTAAACAAATAAGCGAACGCAACTATAAAATTTTATTTATTTATATTTATTGATTTGCGTGAATAATTAATTTAAAAGGCATTTGGTGACACACGTGGATTTGTGGCGTAGTGCATTTTTTCAACTATACAGGGTGTTTCAGATCTGTGCCAGAATGAAAGGGGTGATGGATCTCACCTAGTCAAACGAAAAATTGTATGGCAGGGGGGGGGGGGGCAATCTCAAGCGTTTGGGAGTTTTTTTTTATACGATGTGGCCAAATCCTAGGGGACAACCCTTTGATGCGTTAGAATGGTTTTTGCCGGAAGGGAATTATGGTAAGGGAAGTGAGGAAACTTAAGTCTTATTTTTGCATTGCTGCGAGCTAGACAACAGACCAGAGACGGAGTGGATTATTTTAATTTCTTAATAAAAGCTCACGGGGTCATCTGGTCTGGAACCCGGGACACATGACATGTTAGTCTTGCCGCTCAACGTATTGATCCAACTCCGTCTCCCAAGAGTTACAGGGTGATTCACAAATTTGCAATTTTCATGGTATGCACATCACTCTTTATTTTTATCTTTTGATCTATTCAACAGAGCGACATCAAACAAACGCTAAAAAACTGTTATCCCAATGACCTTCCCAAAATTCTCAACAACGTCGATCTAACTTCTACCATTCCAGGTACATTCACTTCCAAAGTGATAAATATATTTTGAAATTACCAAAAATTCAGCATTTTCACAAATTTTCTCCGAAATTCATGTAATTAATACATCGGTTTTTATTTTTATAAAATTGCCCATCTGGCAAGGTGGAAGAAGGATTAGAAAAACCGACCATTTAGAAATCCCTGACTACTTAATTAATTTATTGCAATAATAAACACAACTTTTAAGACAAAAGGTCGAAAATGTTTGTATAACCCACACAGGTATTCTGATGTTCTGTTACAAATACCTGATGGACACTTTGTTATAAAAACGTTTCAGTTATCAAGAATGTTGATCATAGTTGCAAATCGATAAATGCGGGTATTCTTAAGCTAAAATTATTAAGAATTTACTTTTGAGGAATTCCCGAATATACATTTATTGTGTAGTCGACTGAAACGCAAAACCGGCTGCACTGGAATATGAAAGGAGATTCCCTTACCAACGTGAACCCCAAGAGAGTTATTTTCGCGGACTTTCCGAAGGTAAAGAGAAACCAGAAACTTCAAACAGCCCGGAATTCCGATCTGAAACATCGAAAGATTCTGCGGACGTCGAGAAGTAAATAATCACCCTTGTCGGGCAAGAGATTGAAACGAGCCCGAGACGACTCGCAAGACGATTAGGAGTGTCTTTAGTTAAAGTTTGCAGGGTAACTCATCCAGCGTTCGTATCATCATATTGCAGTCCAAAGACTACCGGAAGAAGATTTCGAGAGAAGATAAAAATTTTGCATGGAACGACATGAAGAACGCGGTGCTTCTGGGCCGAATTCTGTGGACGGATGAATCGCAGTTCACCAAAGATGGTATCTCAAACTGCTACAAACTCCATACCTGGTCGGATACTAACCCACATAGGACAAGCTGACCTCCTTCCAGTCCAAATTCTGAGCCAATGTTTGGGCTGGTATCGTAAACACCCATTTTAATCGGACCATTCACTTTCGCCGCAATTGCTTAAAAGCCAACTTTATGCAGACTTTTTGGGAAACACGCTACTAAATCTACTAGAGGACATCCTCTGGATAATCTTAGGGCAATATTTTACCAAAACGATGAAGCCTAAGTGCATACTGCCAACATTGTGAGGCAATATTAAATCAAAAATTTTTGGACCGGTGGATTGTACGAGTTGCACCGATTCCTTGGCCTGCTAGAGCTCCAGATCTTACTCCACTGATCTTTTTTTATGGAAAACAATGAAGGATGAAGTTTTCAAGGTCTGTTAACGATAGAGACGAATTAGTTAGCAAAATTCGGACTACAGTGCAGAAAATACGGGAGAGGTTGGCTACAATACACCTTAAACAGAATTATAAGCAGGTTATTGGCATACATCGATAGTAACGGAGGACATTCCGAACAGTTTTGTAACATACTAAGATTAATTGTAATACGTTTTTAATTCACTAAAAAGGGTTTGAGAGTTAGTATGAATTTAGTTTCCTTAAATTGCAGATTTTTATAATATTCCCCGATTGGTTTTCTACTTATAAATTTCTACATCCTTTCTTTACCTGGGCATGTTGTAACATTTTGGAAAGGAAATAAGATGGGTATTTTAATAAAAATAAGAAACAGGTGTATTAATTACATGAATTTCGGAGAAAATTTGGGAAAATGCTGAATTTTTGGCAATTTCAAAACATTTTTTTCACACTTGGAAGTGACTGTACCTGCAATGGCAGGAGTTAGATCATTTGTTGAGAATTTTGGAAAGGTCATTGGAATAGTAGTTTTTTAGCGTTTGTTGGATGTCGCTGCGTTCAGTAGGTCAAAAGATAAAAGAGTGATGTGCACACCATGAAAATTGCAAATTTATGATTCACCCTGTAACTCCCAAACGATTGAGATTCTCCGCTCCCTGCCGACAAATTTTTTGTTTGCCTAGATGAGATCTATCACCCCACTTATTTTGACCCATAAAATCTGAAACACCCTAAAAGCAGGAATTGAAGAGCTGTAACATACAGACAGACGGACAAACCGAAACTATAATAATTCCTAATTGCTACGGAACTCAAAAAACCACCATTAAAACTAATAAAAAAATTAATTAGAGCTGCCGAATTTAATTTAGGATTATTAGAGCAGTGAATTCTTTTGCTTGGCTATATACCAGATTATATTGATCTTGCGAAAGGTAGATACTGTTCCTTTTAGGATTGTTTTGCATCCCTTGGCTTTATTTTCTATATTGTATTGGTATTATTCGAGAAAGCTGTATGCAGGTATAATTTATTTTGCTCAGAAATTCCATAAATTCTTTAGAAACTATGAAAATGCTCGTGTAGTACAATACAATACAATAAAATACTTCATTCAAGGAAAAAGGACACAAGATTTACAAATCTTTATAAATACTATTATACAAATGTAAAGAAAATATCGTATCGATGAAAAAGTCATACAATTTCAACCATCAAAAGAGAGCAAGATAACAATCATAGGTAAACAAAAATAATAGATAGAAAATTAATTAATTGATATCTAAAAACTAAACTATAAAAGCATGTACTGCAAAGATGATAACGCGTCATAAAAAAGAAATTTAACCTTAAAATATGTGAACACCAATAAGCATCTTGAATGCATTGACCGTACAAGCACTCTGAATGTTAGTAGGAAGACTATTCCATAGTCAACCTGGACAGTGAAAGACCCCTCCATAATTGACCTATTGAATCGGGGAATCAAGACATTATGGTTGCGTTGCGATGTCATTATGCCAAAAAAGAAAAATCATTGATCTGCGCTTTATGTATGTATCCAGAGAACAACCTAGCAACACCGAACTGTATTGGGAAACATGGTCAAATCGGCGAAGTCCAAAAATGAAGCGTGTGCAGTCGTTGAATGCCACCTGTACCTTACGAGCACAGGTACTATCTAATTTGGGATAAATAGACAACCCAAAATTGAAAAAGGGCATTATCAACAGCTTTACCAGCTTAGAATACTAACCGACAGCCACAGCCTTCTTAACCCAGCATACACCTTACCAAGCATTAAGCTGACATTATCACAGCACTTAATTTCGGAGTTTAGCACGATTCCCAGATTAGTAACCTTTCTAAGAACAGGAAGAATAAAGCCATTCAGGGAAACAGGAGGAATTTCAATACCTGCCAGTGTTCCGTTATAAAAAGAAATGATTAAGCAATAAATAGTTATCTACAACTCACTCACATATTTTGTTCAGGTCGTCATCAATGCGTGCGATACAATCCTCGAGTAGCCCAATAGGTCTCTTTACATGTGAATACGTGAATTCTTAACAACTTGAGGAAGGTCATTTATAAAGAGGGACCAAGCACGGAACCCTGAGAACACCGGAAAGAACTGGCATTTTACCCGAACAATTTTCACTTACTTTAACTTGCTGTTGACGACCAAAAATGAAAACTTCGATCAGCGTAATAGCGGATATAATAGTATATAGTATAATAATAGTTTGATAAAGCGAGGCGGTACAGAGACGGGGCCAATAGCCTCGGACGTTACAGACATAATAGCAAGTACTAGCTCCTCAAGACAGATACCCCGAAAGTACAATAGGACCATAATGCTGTTTTGTACAATCGGGTCTGTAAATTGATCTGAATTGTCACGCCTTGACGGAATACCTGCGGACAAAAACTGTGAATTGAGCTGGTCTGGGTTCAAGCCACAGGAAGCATCATCGGAAGCGTATACAACAGCGCGTTTCAAATTATGCCAAAGATCTTTATTTTTAAGTTTGGTGTTAAGTTTAACACTGAAGTATTGTCTTTTAGCAGACCTAATTGACAGCGTCGCCCTGTTTCGTGCGGCTTTATCCAACAATTACTTCATCAGGGAAGTAAAAATGGACTCTTGCTCATTCACAGATATACATTCAAATATTGAATCCCACGGAAGTTGTTCGCATTCCTCAAACAAAGCGTCAATATCGATGCAGTTGTAGTTACGGTAAAAATGTTTCACCTGCTAACCCTGCTGTAGTTTAAAATAATAACTCAAAAAAATCAGATCATGAACCAGAGAGCTAAAAGGACTATTCTGATCAAAAAACAATACTCGGTTTGAGTCCGCAGTTAGAAATAGATCAAGTACTGAGGGATTAGACGAGTTAAAGGAGGCTGGACTTGACTGCACTGAGGTGAATTGACTGCATTAGGCGTAAAAATCGTTCGGCCAAAAGATTGGGCCGGATAATGTTCACATTGAAATCCCCACCAACAATTGCAGTAGCGTAGCCCGGAGGGTATACAGCGGGCAGCACACACCTATCAAAACCTGAGGAGACCTCAACACGCAAAAACTCCAATTTAACGGAAAGTTTATTAAGGTTTTTGTAATTTTTGAACAAGTGAAAGAAAACGTAAGCTGGTTTATATTTATTTTTGCAATTTGGGCTTAATTTTCAGTATTTGCTTTAGCAATGGGACATAGAAAACCGTTATCTGAAATCGAGAAAGCGAAGATTATTTTGCTGAAGGAAACCGGTCTCTAAACCGGAAAAATTGCAAAGAAAATTGGCAGAAATAAAAATTTAATTCACCGTTTTATCAGACTTGGAAGTTTATACTTACAAAATAAGCCTAAAGGCGCTCCAAGAAAAATGTGTACAAGGCAGATCAACACAATTCGTAACGAAGCAAGAAAGAGCAATTTAACAGCAGCGCAAATAAAAACAAAATTGGACCTACCTGTTTCTATTCGAAGAGTGCAACAAATTCTCCATTCATCGCAGCCGCTAGTGTACAGGAAAGCAAGCTCACAAAAATGCAAGGCTTGAGTTCGCTAAAAAACACATGGCTTGGACTGATAACTGGAAGCATGTGATTTTTAGTAACGAAAAAAAATTAATTTGGATGGCCCTGATGGCTGACAAAGTTATTGACATGATGTAAGATACGAACCGCAAGAAGGCTACCTCATGGTTTGGGGTTCTTTCGGATATTTTGGTAAAGTTCCTCTAGCTTGGGTTCCAAAGAAAATGAACGCGTTGAAATATCAAGAAATGCTGGAGTGGGTATAAGATGGATATGGTGATGCCGTAGCTGGCGAAAATGTTATATTACAGCAAAATAATGCTGTCGTCCATACCGCCAAGTTGGTTAAAAACTAGTTTACAGCAGCAAATATTGAGGTTCTGGAATGGCCGTCAAGAAGTCCTGGCCTGACGTGTTTACAAAAACGGCAGGCAGTTTAACACAGTTCAGGAGCATTAAGCAAGGATTCAGGTGAACGGAAATCAGAATAGACGAGCTCAGGAATCTTATTGGGACGATGCCACATCGAATATTTGGTGTTATAAAGATGCAGGCTCTACAAAGTACTAATGGAAGTTTAAATGGAATATTTTTTATAAAAGTGAGTTATTATAAGGTTAAATTAAAAAAAAAAATGATAGCGCCTCTATATTTATTTCGCTAGTTTTAATTCATATTTTCTTACTTTTAATTTTGTCTTACTTTAGAGTTAATGAATTAAACTCGTTTTTTTGAAATATATATGATTAAAACGTAAATAGGTAATAACAATATTACGTTTCAATTTTTTATTCAACTTTTACTTTAAAAAAAACTCTTGCCTCTAAGTTAATTTCGTTGACTATACAGGGAGCCATTTATCGTGATAGCAGCAAAGAGTAGTACAAAGTTCATGAATTACATTTGTTTTGCGAGGGTTGGTATAGATGGGTAAAGACTGCAGGATTGAAGGGCAGTCTATGGCAACAGCTAGTAGCTGATGAATGAAGAGAACGTCGGAAACATCACGACGTTTACTTAGGGGTTGTAAGTCGATCAGTTTCAGACGATCTTCATAAGGTGGAAGGTTGAAGTCTACCCACGGAAGATCACGTAGAGCAAAGCGAATGAACCTACGCTGGACAGATTCAATTCTGTTAATGTGGGTTGTTTGCTTAGGTGACCATACCTGGCTGGCATATTCAAGGAGAGGTCTCACGAAGGAAATATTAGAGATTTGGAAACATAAGGATTGGAGAACTCTCTAGACCAGCGCTTCACAAACCCTAGCGCGGACTTAGCTCTGTTAATTATGCTATCGATATGGGAGCGGAAATTTAGTTCCCTATCACAGGTAATTCCTAGGTCACACAAAGAGGTAACGATAGGGACTAGTACGTTAGTTAACATGTAGGTTCATTAGGTGGAGGTAAGACGCTTGTGGGAATAAGAGATGGACTGGCATTTGGAGACATGGAGCTCAAGAAGGTTCTTCATGCACCATGTGGTGAACGAATCGAGGTCATTTTGGAAAAGAAGAGAGTCGGTTGTGGAGGAGATATGTTTAATTATTTTCATGTCATCAGCATAAATGGACAGCTCTGAGTATTTGATGACATATTCAACATCATTAATTGTAAGGATGAAAATAATGGACCGAGGTGGCTGCCCTGAGGGACGCCGGAACGAGCGACAATAGGGTTAGAAATGGATGAGCTGAAAAGAACATTGTATTGACGGTTGTTGAGGTACGATTGAATCCAGGAGATGAATCGAGGGGGGAAGCCTAGGCGATCAAGTTTAAACAGGATAACGCTATGGGAGATCTTGTCAAAGGCTTTACTAAAATCAGTGGCGATAACATCAACATCTTTACCGTTTTCCAGGGCACATAGTGTTTTGGAGACGAATTCGGTAAGGTTGGTGGTTGTAGATCTTCCTTTGAGGAAGCCATGCTGGGAGAGGACGAAAATAGACTTACAGTGGAAGAACATGGAATCATAGACCAATTTTTCGAATAGTTTAGGTATGGATGATAATTTAGCAATGGGTCTGTAGTTGTATACATCGTTCTTGCAGCCTTTTTTGAATATGGGAATAATATAAGAGTTTTTCTATAATTGAGGGAAAACCCCTTGAGTGACCGAGAGGCGGAAAAGCAAGGTAAGGGGTTGAACTAGATGCATGGCACACTTTTTCAGAACGATGGCCGGAATGCCGTCAGGACCGGGGTGAAAGTCATCCTCAAGCCCGTTAATACTGGCGGCGATTTGTTCGGGGTCAGGATCGAAAGATGTAAACGACGTTTGAGTGCATTTGTCCAAGAATGAAAAGTAGCTAAGATCAGGTTGGAGGGAATTGTCGCTGAAAGATTTACTGAAGAAGTGTGCAAAGAGGTTGGCGATAACCTGAGGATCAGATGAAGAGGTATTCTCGAGCTTTAGGGTGGAGGGGTAACCATTGGATTTCTTCTTAGAATTCTACTCATGGTAGAGCGTATCACAACGTTCAGAAAAAGAGGTGTAAGCAGACAAGTAGGAAGAATAGTCAGACTCAGTCAGGGTCAGAAGAAAAGTTTGCCAACGTTTATTTCTCCTGTTGCGGAGAGAGTGTAATTCTTTGTCGTACCAAACGGGGGAGGAGGAGCAGTTTTTACGAGGAAGAAGAGGGATAGATTGTGTAAGACAAGCGTGTATTTCCGAATAAAACGCCTCTACAGCAACGTCTATTGGAAGATGTTGAGGGATAGTGCCAATGTTGGAGTTGAGGAGCAAGTGATTTAATTTTTCAAAGTCGCCTTTACGAAAATTGAAGGAAAGAGAAGACTCGGAGCTTGTAAGGGCGTGAGGGTGTTCGTAGGAGAAAATGAGGAACAGTGGAGGATGGTGACGATCGAGGGAGGAGAGGAGATGTTCGCTTTCCGCGACAGCCGAGTTAACTGGGTCTGAGGAAAAGATTAAGTCTAATTGTCTGTCCAGAAAGTTCCTGACTCCACTAACTTGAAAGAGACCAGAAACAGAGAGCTGATCGGTAAAAAAGGCTTCTTTGTCGGAAGAGGCGTTCAGGGGGACAAAGTGTGAACAGTCCTCAGACAATGACCATTGAATACGGGGGAGATTAAAGTCACCCAGTACAATGAAGAAGGACGTTTAGAATTACCTTTGGGATAGTTAGTAGGATTTGGTTTAGTAGTATTTAATTTAGGGTTAGATGCAGAGGGCTTAGGGTTAAACTTAACATATTTCCTAGTCCACTTGGAAATGGTGGGGTTACTGATGAGCCACACATACTTGTTCGGCATGGAGATCTTGAAGTTGCTGAATTTCCTTGCGTCCAAGACTAATTTCAGGCAGCTAACGGGGATGAATGCAAAATTCCGGGAAAAAAAGCTATGTACCCAGGAAACGGTGGCGTTGTGAGGGGCACCCTTAAGAAGGAATGAAGTATGGTCGTTTGATGAAGATGAGTATTTGCTGCCTAGTCTCTTTAGTCTCTGTTCCCATTCCAATACAGTCTAGGTGGTGCCAAATTTGTTAATCGTAGGTGCGGTGGAAGTGGATTGGGATGACACTGGCGGAGAGACATTGATGACGACACCAGTACCCGTCGCCATCTGGGGCACGATCGAACCAATAGAAGCATCAAAATCTGGAGCAGGCTGCGCCAAGGAGGAAAGCGAGTTTGTAGGAACCACTTTCTCGGTTGATTGAGGTGGAGCTGCAGATGTTGAATCCCGGCGAGTGGGCCCGGGCAGATTTTTCGCTTTGCAATCTTCGAAGATAAGGGGGGATGAGTATTTTTTAGACATTTTTCGTCGAAAACTATGCGGCACAAATGGAAATAAAAATATATTTTATAATGTGCAAGTGAAGTCCTTTCATATGATACCCCACTTCTCAAATTTTGGCCCCTTTTCGGCCCCCTTTGCAAGAAAAAAAATATTTTTAAATTTTTTTCATTTGTAATAAAGTTGGGCAAGCATTATTTAAAACTATTCCAAATTATAAGTCAATAGCACTAGTAGTTCCTGAAATGAGCAGTTGTGACAGACAAAGAGGGTCTCTCCCCGCGCTTTAGGAGAACTCATCGACAATCTGAACCCACACCTGCGATTATTGACAGTATTACGGCGAGCAAAGTTTTAAAATCATTTAAATCATTTAGTCAAAATGGAGACGGATTTGGATAAATGCGTTGAGCGGCAAGCCCACCATGCCATGGGTCCCGGGTTCGAGCCCAGATGACCGTGAGCTTTTATTAAGAAATTAAAAATAATCCACTCCGTTGTTTAACAACAAAATGGACAAATGTTTGTTTTATTTACAGTACAATAATATTGTTTAAGCAAATAATGGGTATTTAAAAAAAAGCGCAAATGTGACAGAAGGGGAGACAGGACATCCAAACAGGATAAAATTTGACAACTGTCAGTTTTAATTCCAGCGGACTAAACGTAGCCGGTTTAGTATTACGTAAATCGACTTATGTAAAACTAGTTCTAAATTCCTAAGGTCTAAATAGGTTCAGTATTTATGATCATAATACGATACAGCTGCCTAGATAGGTGTTTAGTTTAATTCGATTAAAATCTAGTTTTTGGTTTATTGCCAAGGCGGCCAGCAGATAAAGAAAAGGTAATCTTTTAGTGCTGCGGCTGAAGAAGAGTCAAAGGAGTTTAGCTTTTCTTAATCAGAAGCCCCGGTCATGGAAAACATTTTTAATATTTCCTTCGTTGGTTTTTTTATACGATGTGGCCAAAAAAGCCTCGGGGACAACCCTTTGATGCGTTAGCATGGTTTTGGCCGGAAGGGATTTAGGGTAAGGGAAGTGAGGAAACTTGAGTCTTGATTTTGCATTGCTGCGAGCTAGACAACAGCCCAGAGACGGAGTGGATTATTTTATTTTCCTAATAAAAGTTCACGGGGAGTTCTGGTCTCGAACCCGGAACCCATGGCATGGCGGTCAACGAATTGGTCCAACTCCGTCTGCTTGAGCTTTAGCAAGTGCTGTTTTGAATTTTTTCGTAAAATTCTGCCATTTATCAGTGGTAACCAGCCAGACTCTTTCACTGACATAGCAAATTCCTCAAAAGCCTCAAATAATTGACTTATTACTTGGTGCAGAGCTTTATTTAGAATTGTTGAAACAAAGAGAACTTGGTTGGATAATTATGGGCAGAATTTCTGAATACACGGAAATATCGTTTCACTGTAGTCTTGCTCTCAAACTTTCATTTTATCCATTGCAATTACAAAGGTTTTTGGGAGATACAACATGATTGTCCAGAGAAAATATTGACTATTGAAGAACAGCTTTGCGAGGATTATTTTAGTCGGACAGTAAAAAGAGAACTTAGCGAACGATATCGTGGTAAACTTCCATTCCTTTGTGATCCAAATATCCTAGCGAGTTCTCAAGAAAGGGCTACACGTAGGTTCTATTTATTAGAATGCAAGTTGACACGTAAAAATCATAAAAATATAATTAAAATTATGGTTCCATGGACCAGCATTTTTGAGTCTCCCAGGAGAAAATCGGTCGTCTGGGAAAGACATTCAAAATGAAGAAGTACCTGAAAAACGAAAAAAGCGTTTTGTCTTCTCTCTCTCTTTTCGGAAACTGCAAAGGATATTCGGTTGTAGCCTTAGATTCATCAGGAACTCACGTATTAAATTGCGCTCTTATCTCTGGCCGCCTATCTAATCAACGGGTGGGAAATGCGGAAAGGTCGATATTGAGGAATGTTCAACGAAGTACATTCTCATTAGAGTTCAAGGCATTATCCTTACATGTCTTGATGTTAAGAAGTCTAGTCGATTGCGAACTTTATCCCAATTCCTAAACCAAGGTGGTATTCTAAGAGTGGTGGTAGGTAGATTAATAGTTCGTCAATCCATTCAAAACATCAAATTGTACTGCCATGATGTCCCTAAGATGGTTTTGTGTTTTCTTCATATTAAGCACCTTCACGCTGCTCCTCAAATATTTTTAAATATTTTCAGCCCCACACCTTCTCCATCACCTCATTTTGGTGGCCTCTGGGAGGCGGCAGACAAAGCACTTAGGTACCATTTAGTTTGAATTCTGGCCGATGCCTGCTTGGTGTACGAAGAGCTTAACACTATTATAATTAAAGTAAATAGAAGCCATACTACGTCCGCTTAGTTCTTTATCCTTAGATCCAAATGAGCTTGAGCACTTAAACCGAGGCCATTTTTTAATTAGTACTGCATTATTTTATTTTCCAAAAACAGATGTGATGCTTGAACCTATGAGCCGTCTCACTAGATTTCGTATAATGCAGTACCTTCAACAGATCTTCTGGAAACACTGGCAGCTCAAGTATTTGTAAGGGAAGATAATTTACCTTTTCTGAAGTGGTCATTAGCTAGAGTAATCAAATAATAGAACAGAATACCAAGAGTAGTAGATGTTAAAACGAAATTTGGGATTTATAAAAGTGCGATATTAAATTTATGAATACTATCCGTTGAACAATGTTCAAATTTACAATAAAATATATTTCCTAGGAGGCTGTAATGTTCAGTCCAAAAGTTATGTTCCTTTTTGAATTTCTGCGGTATGGCATGGAGATTTTATATCAATATACATCGAAACACACTAGGGATTTAAGCAAGGCATGACAGGCGTATTATTATTAAATTATTAATAGATTACCCATATGGTGGACACTACGAGCAAGGTCTTTTGTGCCAAAATCCCTTCTACTGTAAAAGACGTTCAGCCACCCTCAGACAGGCAAGGGGGTCTTTAACATGGAAAGATATAACATCAACCGGGCTCAGAAATTCTCGACTGAAGAGACTCCTTCTAAGCCATGCCGAAGCAGGACAAAAGCACATAATGTGCATTGTTGTTTTATCGTCTTCCAGACATAGCCGACACTTCGCCTCACTAGACAGACCTTTCCGGCGTAGATAATGTCTTAGCCCATGATGGTCAGGTAGATAGAATAAAAGCATAGGCAGATAGATAGGAGCATAGGGTCTAACAAACGCCTTAGACTGGATAGGTACGGGGACATTTCTCCAGTATGGCAGCTTTGATTCCTAGTCCAATCTTCTATAACAGATTTCGCCGACGATCAAATGAGGCTGCAATAAGTTTCGGGTCCTTGGCTGCGAGAGGATGAACCCTTCCTGGCCAGGTCATCAGCGATCTCATTACGCTCCGTGACCGGCTAGTTGTTGGAGAGTGACGACGCACTCCTCAGTAAGTCTCGACGAAAAACGAGGATAGAGCCTTGGAGACCGAGGAAGGGGGATAAAATATATCAATCAATCAAATTTTATATTTTTAAAAAAAAAGGTGTGCTAAGGTAATAACTTATTAAAAAGATAAGATGATATTCACTGCTCTTTCGCAAACAATTCGATTATGAAAGCTTTTAATGATACGTTGGAAGCAATTTGCTCTCCCAGGCTATACTAGGGTAAAGTACCCAGTAGATGAACAGTATATGATATTTTTAATAAAATAATATATAAAATAAGTTATCTTAAAGATTATTTCAATAAATTATGATAAAGAAAACGATTATGCTTATTATAGAATTTTTCTTTCATGCGTAAATTATTTGGAAGAATTAAAAAAAAAATTTTATGTTTCGATAGCATCGGCTTGAAAGACACTGGTCCATTTAACCAATGCAATCGAAACCTTACTGTTGGGTCGAAAGACATTAGTACCATGTTCCATTTTTGAGCCATCAGTGAACCATTCAAGGCTACTATGACAGGCGTAACTGTGGAGGACGTAAATATTCAAATCCTTAAATATGCGGACGATTCTGTCATAATTAGTGTTTCACCAGAAAAATTACCGGTAATAAAATAGTTTTTAAAAAAAATGTTTAACCGACTTCACAAAAAGTTAGCGCTTATGCATAAAATAATTTTTATACATATTACGACATTTTGAAGTCGGTGCAAAGTAAGCAAAGCCAAACAACTACAACAAAAGTATTTAATCGTCCTTTCTTATGATTCCGTGAGCTGACACGTACAGGTAGTTTTACATATTATCTTCAATTGTGGTTGGGTAGTTGTTATGTTTGTTTAATTTGTACCGACTTCAAAATGTCGTAATAGATATTAAAATTATTTTATGCTTTTTGTGAAATCGGTTAAAATTTTTTTGTTAATTGTTTAACGTCCGTCCCCCCCCCCCCCCCCCCGCGTAACACCTAACTTATAAATTTTTGTCGTCGTATCATTCGGGCAACATATTCTACACATCAAAAGAAGAATCATCGAAATCGGTAGATGCGTTACGAAGTTAGACTACCCCTCCCCCATCCCGCCCCCTAGGACCAAATTATTCTCCTATAATCAATGAGGGATCGCACTCTATACAAGAGAAAAAGAACCATCCAAATCGGTCCAAGCGTTACAAAGTTAGGTTCCACCCGACCGCCCACCTCATCAACATTTTTTTCTCGTGGTATCAACCAGGGAACATACTCTACCCAACAGAAAAAGAATTATCCAAATCAGTCCACGCGTTACGAAGTTAGAGTACCCCTTCCCCCTAGACCAAATTTTTTTCTCCAAATCGGTCCACGCGTTACAAAGTTAGGTTTCACCCCCACCCCACCAAAATGTTTTTTTACATGGTACTTATCGGTGAACCTACTCTACCCAAAAAAAAAAAGAATCATCAATATCGGTCAACGCGTTACGAAGTTATACCCGGTCAGACATAAAAAAACAAATCAAAAAAATACACGTCGAACTTAGAAGCTCTTTTTTTGGGAAGTCGGTTAATGATTAACAATCTGCAAGACTGTTGTTCAACGTTATCACTTAAAATAAATGTTGGAAAATCAAAGGTTATGATTTTTGTGAGACGGAACAACGTTGGTCGTACGGTGAAGAAGCCATTGAAATTGTGAAGCAGTACAAGTATCTAAGGATGACACTGACGAAAAATTGGAGCTGACAAAAATGAATAATGAATGAAACCTGAAGTATTCTCACCGACCAAGATTAGAATGTTTCAGGCTGTCGGCAGATCACTTATGTGTTATAGTGCAGAAATCTGGGGAAACTGAAAACACGAGCAGGTGCGATGAACCGTGATCGATTACCCAAAATACTAACTTCGAAAATGATTACGCGAAAGATAAAAAATAATCGATAAAACTTGCATAAGTGGTAATGGCTTTACGGTGACCCTACACTGTGAAGAAAAATTTACGTGCAATAAGTGTATGGAAAGAGCTAGGCATGTAATTATACATGCTTTAGTATTTGTGGAATACTTGAAGCCGGCAGCTCGGTTGATTATTTAAGTTAGTTTATTTATTTCAGTTATAGTTCTTAAATTTTTTTTATTATTTATACCTTAACCTTTAGTGAAACCTTTTATTTATTTTTATTGTTTCATCGATAAACTTCAGTGGATTGTCAAATGTCTTGAATTTTAGAAGCAATGACAGAAATAAATAACAGAGCACATTACTCTTGCTTTATTTTCCCGTTTTCATAGAAAAAGCAAAAAGTCATTGCTATAGTGAAGCTTTTTAAAAGCTGAAAAGAAAAAGGCTTGAATACAATATTTTCAGTGTAGAAGCTTCTTACTGCCTTCCAGCAGAAGATGCACTTTCAGAGAATCACAAATAATGACCTTCTGCCTAATGACATTCATGTATAAAAACGAAGTGAAAAGGGATCACTGACATATAGCTATGGACCGATCGTATGCTATTTCATTTTGATACAACTTTTGTTACCAGTAGTGGGAAACCTTTTTTGCCTGTATTTTAATTTCAAGTATTTTTCTAATACTGTCGAGGGAAAAAACCATTATTATAAACAGATTAAATTGTCTTTCTCGAAATTATTTTTTATGATATACTTTTTTCCTGTACTCCTCTTATTTATTAAAATACAATTTAAATTCGAGATCGAGAATATGCAATTCTTCATATTGCTAGATCCGAAATAGCTCAATGAACTGTCAACGAATTAACCTTTTAGTGTTCAATGGAATGTGCTTATAGGGGAAAGGATGGACATACAAAAGTGTTTCACTTTGCTGTATGTAATTTTGACAGAACTATCGGTCCATAGTTATAAGTCATTGAAAGGGATATACATCAATGGCATGTCCATCATTCATCCAAAGATGCGCTGGCATGACGCTGCCACCGATTTCCCACTGGAATATTAATTATATGGACCTGTAGTAATGTGATCATGTTTCTAGCCTCATAAGAAACAGGCGATTGCAACGGTTTAATAAAAAACTAACTGGTGCCCGCGAATTTTTACCTTTTAAATGTCCGAAAAATCTTAGCGGATGCCTCCTCCTCTTGACTCCTCCTCTTACCTCTAACCAACTACCTCTCTCTTCCCGTAACTTCGTAATGCGTGGACCTTTTTGGATGATTCTTTTGTTGTTTTCTGTTGTTGAGTATGATTCCCCCTTGCTAATAATTGGAAGTATTTAAAAAAAAAATTTTATATTGAGAAACACCGCTATTAGCGCCAAGTTCGGTGTGTTTATAAAATAGTGACAGTTTAATGAAATCATAGTTAACGTTTTTCGCTGAAAAAAGAAATATTTTTGCACATTTTTATGATGTAAGTATTACACAATTATATTATTATAAATATTTTTAAATATCTGAAACGTTCAAAATTAAAATTTTTTTTATTTAAATAATAAAATTTAAAATTCTTTAATAAAATTAATTAATAAAAATGTTATTTAGATATGTAAAGAACATTAATTAATAAAAATATAATGTTATTTAATTCTCGAATAAATTGCTTCTAATTCCGTATTTAAAGTATTCGTTCATCTAATGGTGACTCACTGTTCTGTTCTGGGGACACAGTATATCTTATGGATCAATCGGACAGGTCTATATTTTTCTTAATTTATTAAAATTAGTGCATAATAATCGTTTACAATATTTTTTCCCACAAAGTTTGAATAACAATTAATATGAATATTTTTCTCCAAACAAAGAATCCAGAATGTAGGATTATAATATAAATCAGATAACCTGTTTAAGTGTTCATCTATTGGTGACCTTACCCTATGCCAACTCCACACCGTTCCTTTTTAATATACGGAAAAATCTAATTTAATTAACAAGCACAGCGGGATTAATTAAATAATGGATATTGTTCTCATAAGTCCAACAATTATTTTTGAACTTATTGAAACATTGCCTACAACATAATGTATTACATTAAAATTTGTTTAATTAGTGCCAATGTGGTTGCAGAATAAATAAGTTTTACTCCGTCTATTTCCAGGCAAGGCAATGTTTGGGAGTTGCATAGTTCAGGGTCATCGAATTGGCTAATTTCACGCCAGGGTTACTACTTTCATCAGTAGCTCTGGCAAATAGGAATTGCTAGACCAGGCAAACTTCATTCAAGAAAGTACTTCGTGAAATGTAAATTTTAATTCTAAATTCTTATATCAAAAGCGGGTTGATATCCTCTTCTGCATAATAATATAATACTCGTATAATATCAGTGAAGATGATAGACTTATTCCTATGAATCTTGAAGCTTACTGAACAGCGTGATATATGAAAACAACACAAGGGCAATAAAAATTTATGTATCACATCCCCTAATTAAAGGGATATGCGTAGTTTCTCTTTTTCAATCATGTCTTATGTGTGGAGTGGAGTATGCTCAATTTGCTTGATATGTTGCGGACACGAAGTTGTATTATTTGTTGGTTTCCAATAGCATAATCAGTTAACATATATACCATCTTTGTAGGCATATACCTATATACCTATATATATAGCTAAATATCTTTAAAAAATTATTTAAATCATTTCCTTTGTTCTTTGACAATGGTGAGCAAGCTAAATGCTTTACAATTGAAATTATCGATATATGATAAATTTCAAGTTTGTTCGTGCAGAAATGTGGTTTATGTACTTTACTTATCACGTGTTTTAAATTTTAGTATTTATTTGAACTAATTATTTTTACGTACTTGTTTTGTTCGCGTGAGATCTAGATACTTTTTACCAATACTAAAATTTCTTGCAATCTTAAAACGATATAAGGCCTTTGCTTTGACCCGAGACTTTTTTTCGTGCTATAACACTTCGAGTCAGACAATATCACGTTGTTTTGAACACGATGAGGGCGAAAATACATACTGAGCTTTCATTCGGTTCACCTATTCGATTTAGTTTAAGGCTTTGAGAAAACCCCAACTCATCAATGCTACGATTACACTTTATATGTGTTAAAGAACCTGATCTCACTTGAAGAGTTTATTTTATCTTTCTCTCACTGATATCTACAAAATATGCTTTATCATCCATACTACTTCGCCCTGATTCTAAAGTTGCAGAATTCAATGTATTGTCGTCAGTATTTTTGCTCATCATCTACTACACCGGTAAACTCACGTGGGCGAGCATACAAGCTGTTTACAAAAGAATCTATCAAATTAGTGTGAAAAGTAAAGGTAAGGTGTTTTGTTTAAGCCATATAAGTATAAGGAACCCAATCTCTGAAGAGAGCTTAGTCATGGTTAATATAAGGAAAACAGTGATAAAAAATTTTGACTATGCGCAAGACCGGTCTTACTGAGTTACATAGTTTTGCTCTAGCTACAACACAACAGCGAATCCACTTATACATGCAGTAGCATCGAGCATGGAACTATCCCAGGGAGTGTCAACCTGACCAGCGTGGTGCGTCTGGTGTAGCACCTTTCTACAGCTTACTTTACATCAAACAGTCTCTTGTTTTGCATTTCGCACATACACCACATGTCAATGTCGAATAAAAAAATCGAACGATGTCGCAATTGTGCTAAAAAGTTTTGTTAGCTCTGTTGTCATATTTCACCTTCACGTGTACATACAACTTTGGGAGCGTACAAACAGAGATCAACGTTAATAAAGAGAGTTTATTAAAGCTATTGAGTTTATTTTAGTTTAATATTAATTAAGCATAAACTTTATCGAAGTGTGATTAATAAAATGAAAATTTATTATTTTCCATTTTTTATATTTTATTACATATTTACGAAAATTGTATAATGATTATGAAATTCAACATTACAGTGCTTACTCGTTTATTTATCGAATGTACAAAAATATCGAATAGCGTAAAACAGTTTGTTTGAAAAGAGCGGCTTTGGTATCAAAATTGTTCGAACATTGTTTTAAAAAAAGAATAATTTTGCTCCATTGAACTGAAATCATCTTGATAGTTTGCTACCCAAATTATTCGAGATAAAAAGAATCCAACTCCTTAATACGAAACTGTGTGAAATAGGAGCCCAAGCATCCGGATCCAGACTAAAGAACATTTATTTTTTTCAGAATTCATTGAGAAAGTGCAAAGTTAATCAAACACTCCACAAATAAGATAAACGGTAATATTAACAACAACTTTCTAAATGTCTAAAAAAAGTGATAGAGTTGAACGACCTATGTTGTAAAAATCTTTGTGTTAAGAGAGATGAGTTTGGAAAAATAACCAATATAAAAAAACTTTCTTATTTTCTTTTCTTTTAAAATTTAATAATAAAATGTTATTGTTCAGATATGGAATGAGAGGACATTTGCAATTTCTCCTAAGTGCATAATTCACAATATTTCAGAAAACCCAAAAAAAACCTTTTCAGACCTCGCTTGCATCGTGAAATAGAAAGTTTATTTTATGGAGCTTTATATATTACTATTAATTTGTTTATAGATTGAGTTACAGATTGGTGGGAAACTACAATACGATTTATATTATATTAAAATTGCTAAATTAGTATGTTCCGCATATAGGAATACCTATTACTGAACCACCGGCGATTTACTGTTACGGTTTTGGGTCGCATCCAATGGAAGCAATCTACATGACATGAAGTTCCGTCTGGCATCGTAATCGGGGAATACATGTACAAACTACTCGTACCTACCTATGCAGGGAAATATTGGTTAAAACCCTCCCCTCCCCCCTCTCTAACCGACCAAACTATCAAAAAACTACAAAGGAAAAAAAGGGGTGGTTAACTTTTTATCGACGATTTTGCACGTTTATTCCTTGACGGATGACCTACAGAGGCGACTTCACAAAAAGCGTTAAAAAATATAAAATTATATTTAATTTATTTATTCAGGCATCTACAGTTACAAAACCTTGTAGATTACTTTCATTACTTACTGTACTTAGATAAAATTAAGAACACATTTAACAAGTTTTCTAAATCTAGCTCTACGAATAGAAAAATCAACAATATTTATTACAATGGAGTTACAAATTCTCACGCATCCACTAATAGGACAATTACTACTGTAATTATACCTATGGAGATGGTTTACCTGAAAACTATTTCTTTGCCTTAAACAATGCTCAGGAGCACAAATATGTATTAAGTTTGCAAATTTTGCAGAGGTATTGGCAGATGTGATAGTTGGTCGCATAAGATACTAAAAGGGAGCCCCTCTCCCACGTTCAAAAATTTATTATATTTCCCGATTGGTACATAGCCTCCATACACCAAGTATAGAATTGTCCGAGTTGTTATAACACTTTTATTACGGTTCCAATTGGTACTTAACAAAAAAAATATTATCCAAATAATTTCATGTATTACGAAATTAGACGAGATACCACTCTTCCTTTTACTAATCTACACAACTGAGATAGAATCATCTAAATTGTTCAAGGCGCCTGAGTCCTGCAACTCCAAATATCTAAATTGGTCTACGTGTTACAAAGCTATTCCTAGTCATATATGGCCGATTACTGTAGGTCGAGCGTAATGATTATTGTCAAATGCAATTCTACGCTGCCAACAAACTTAACTCTTAATTATTGGGTTTATTTTACAGTATGGAAAACTTGTCCTGTTCGTAACATCGCATCCGTAGCAAGATAATACTATACGATTATGCCGGTTCTATTCTAGAAAAATGTTTTTCAAAATTACAAGAGGCAAAAACTGCTTAAATTCAGGCAAGGATTCTTAGGGAATATATCATTAGGAGGTTTCGAATAAAAAATTATTAAAAATCCACATATTTCGGTTAATTTTGCATTGGACCCCCAGTATATGGATTATAAGCCAAACACATTTTTATACATAACTTTGGATATTTCGCAGAATTTTAGGAATTTTTAAATTGCTACAGTTCAGAGTTAAATTTTTTGTCCCGTCTGTAACGAAAGTTTAATTTCTTATATTACAGTAAATATTATCATCAAGACTTGGAAAATATCATGCAATAATAGCTTCGAAGTCGGTTTAAAACTACCAAGGCTCTGAAATTTTAATTCCAAACATTCGAACTGAAAAGAATTCCGACGAATCCAGGAATAAATTTGGTTGTCAAATATGATAAAAAGGCGGAGAGAAGGATGCTCTCTGAAATTAAATAGACCAAATTCAAATGGAACAGCATACGCATACGGCCGGAACCGAGGATACGGAAAAAAAGACTGCGAGGAGGACGATGACCGAAGGTTTGCGTGGAAAATGCTCGGCATTCTCTTCACCAGGCAGCTGGAAATACTCACACTAAAAGAGCTTGAAGAGGATAAAAGAGATCATAGTTCCGGATGCTATAACTCGGCTCGCTAACCTCGACCTATCCGAGCAAGCGACTCCGTTAAGGAGGCTACCAAGGGTAAATGGACTTCGATAACGGGTAGTCCCAACCGCTCCAGCAAAGGTCTAAGGACGTCTGTGAGCTCCACTATTGAAGAAGAGAAGTAAATCGAAAGAGAAGGTCGGCACAGAACCTAAGAGGTTGAAGCCAATCTACCTGCAAACCAAATCCCAACAAACCGGGACACAGCAAGATAAATAAGAATAGGAATAGGAATCAATGAGGTGGCGACAGAAGCAACCGATACGGACGCTTGTAAGAGGATCAGTGGAAACTCGTGGAGAAATTATTATCTAATGCCGTCATAAGACATGTCCTCGAAAACCCCTCACTGATTGCTCCCATGCTTAACAGATCGAGGTGGAATTATAGTGTAACGGTCCTGGACTGCAAAGATCAGGTTACAGATAACTTCGCCATCGAAGAGATCTCGGGAATGAAGGCACCATCGGAAGGAGAAAAACTAGAGCACATCCCATTGCACAAAATCCTAGCGAGACCGAGAGAAAAAGTGGCCATCCTAGAGGTTAATTTCGATAAAACCAACCTCTTGCAGGTGCTACAAAAACCCGAACGATCATATGAGGGAGTAGGAGGTTTTAAACACAGAGGAGCCAAAGGACGGGAGTAGATCGTGCATGATCTATGACGACGAAGCTCCAATCCCCATAATAAAAAGAAGACAAGGCAGTCTTCACTTGGCGGTCGAGAACTGAGCGGAAGATTTGGAAGTGGAGTGCTGCTTTACAAGTTATTTTTGAGTCTCCCGAGCTATATACGGGTACCTATTTAGTGCGGACGAAGTCGCAGGCATCCGCTAGTTATGCATATAAATAAAATTAAAGTGTACGTCTGTGATTTCGAAATAACCACACTTTCCTACGGTCATATATTTATTTACACAATACCAAAACCCAATCAAACGCCTCTTTTGGAATCTCTCTGTTTACTCAGGCTAATCGCGGGAACGGCTGAACCGTTTTCAATGGGACTTTCATTGAAAGGTAGAGTATTTTGGTGGGCATCATTTAGATTACTAAAAAAGTGCTTAGGCCCATAAAGAAAAAAATTTAAATTCCGAACAACGCCGGGGAATCAGTTAGTATATAAAAAATTAGAAACTAAGCAATATACATTTAAGAACCTTTTCGCTAAATATATGTTTAACATATAACTAAGTATAATACTGGTCAACGATCTTGATTTAACTAGAAAACAGATACATATATAGCTTAGATAAAAAGGAACAAACTTAAACAACAGAATATAATTGAGAGTCTGCAATACAAAATTCAGAACATTTTAAATTTAATGAGTTAATAATAATTCAAATATTTATACTAACATTATAAAGAGTGATACAAAAACAAGGGACCTAGCCACTATCTGAACTCTTACATAGGATTGGGTCTAATAATACAATTATAGTCATTAAAGGTTTCTTATTGAAAAGATTAACAAAACACGTAACAGTACAAACAACTAAGTTATATATTCTTAAGCAAGCGTTACTTAGGTTTGTTTCAAAATTTGAATTTTTTTAAACAAATTAGTATATTTTCGTAACCGAATTCAGTCAAAATAAGCCCAATCAATTTGAAAAGTAGTGCTACGTTAGATATTAAAACAAACATATTGAATTTTTTTACAAAGAAATTAAAGAGGTTATTAGTGAAAAAAGCAAATGCGAAAAAATCGATTTTGTTTTTATTTAATTCTTCTTAAAGTACACAGTTTTAAGAATGTTTCGCCCAAATGTATTGCCAGCATTTCAAGGAATGTGAAAGCGTTCTAAGCAAGAGCATAAAGCGTGGGCGGTATCGGTCGTGTAAAACTTTAATTGCGATTTTCTCTAAACTAAACTGCTTTTTTGAAATTAGCGTCATTGATAACTCGGGCGGAAATGTTCAGATTAAACAAATTTTTTCACCATACATTTTTTGTGACTGTAGCTGATATCGTTAAGCGTAACAACACTTTTACTTTTTTTAAGTACCTTGAATGCATAACGACATTCTAGTTTAAGAAACGATTTCATTATTTCGGTATCAATTACGCGGTGAGAACACAATTTTTGTTAGAGACCTTTGTTTGAATACTAACTGTGCAACTATTTTTTCTTAATAAAACTAATACAATGCACAGCCTACAATCATCTCCTTAATAAAGTTAGAAAAAATGTAATAGTAATTTGTTAAACGTTGCAATAAGTACCACCCTTAAATTGGTTACTATAGGTAAAAGTTGTGATATTTGGCGGTGTTTTTTCAATCTTTAAATAATTTCCCCAATGGAATGAATTCGACCTAATGGTCTGAAGGGTAAAGCCGTATTTCTTAGCCGAGCACATGAATTAAAAAGAGCATCGTCTTCGGAATATTTCTTTAATCTAAACTAAACCGTAAATAAATATTACTAAAATATAGAGATATTATATATTTTGTCAAAAATGTGGCAACTACGTGTGAGCTGAAATAGTCACTTTTGTAGGCAGCTCTGTATAAGCAGTCAGTCCAGTATGTAGGTGTAAGAGAAACACGTTTTGCATCCTCTCTCACCCAGATAGAATATTATACGAGCAGATTTATAGCTTTACATCAGAATGATTGTATCAAAGTTACAGGTCGCACTGAGAACTGCGCAAACGTAGAAATCTCTCCGAGGCACGTTGTTTTGGAATAACAAGTAATTTCCCAGTAGTCCCAGTACCAACTTTTGCGATGGTCGTGCTTGTTTCCTCTTGGTAATTGCAACCTAGTTTTGCTTTAATATAGTGTTGAAGTTAGTGCGGTAAGCAGTAATTTGTTTATTCGTATAGAAGAGTTTCATGAAATCTTCACATGCAGTGCTTCCAAGAAAAAAATATATATACAAAAAAAAAACAGTTTCGTTGTTAATAAAAGCTTTCAAAAGTTGTCCTTTTTTAACTTCCAATAAAGTTGTACTGGGACCGGGCAAAAACTTTTTATTTCACGTGAGACGCAAGCATTAAGCGGAAAACACAGTTGCTTAGAGAGATTTTCTTCTACTACTGACTCAGTATGTATGTAGCTTAATCAGTGTTATCATTATATTTACTTTAATGGTCATCAAAATAAGTTTTTCTAACATGTATGAAACTAATAATATTGGTTAATATCTTTCAAAAAGCGGTACTGGTTTTGCAAAATGTGAGTCTATGAATTAAATGATGTCAGGCAAGCAAATATCGGCTTTCGTAGTGCATGCGCAAAAATATGTCGTGAAAATATGCATAGCCCTCCACTTTTCCTTATTGTTTTGCTCTACGACTTGACTGTGTGGCACACTAGCTCTCGTGAATCATGAAGACTGAAGAGCAGCATGCCAGTGCAACTGGCTACGAACAGCTGAGTACAGATTCCCATGAAAGTCATGCTTTTCCGTTCATATAAATCCACACAAGTAAACCATATAAAATACAACCGAACAAGCAATAGAATCAACAGAGAATTTTCGTGGCCGCTGAACATGTTCACTTTTCCGGTGGGGAATCACGTTCAATTGACTCTAATAGTATAATTTGAACGCATACAAGCTTTACTTATGAAGTGGCTAATGCGATCCGAATAACGGACTTGCGCCTTAGTAGTTTAGCATCAGTACCGGCATATTAATTATAATAAACTCTCACATTGGTGTTACCATGCATATAGACCCAAATCCAAATTTTTCATAACTTTGCGTCATATAAGGTAATCTTAGACACATCACTCCTAACTAAATAATCTTAAACGTATTTTAAATTTCAGAAAAATCCTCACTGTTAACATAACATAACATTTACATATATGTAAAGTTAGTATTACAACAGATGACACATTTAACACAGATATTTTTTTAAGTAACCCCATAATATTGCATATTACGTATATGAAGTAAAAACCTGTTTGAACTAAAATTAAAAGACACAGTTGTCTTTATTCTAAAATCAATTTAAAGACTGAAAAAAAATATGTTGGAATCCTTTTTAACCATACGATAAATGTTACAAAACAAATACCTTTTTTTGAATAAAACTTAAAAACCAAATAATGTTGTCTATGGCAATATGTGCGCGTTACAAAACCCAACATTATCCCAAATTTAAAATTCCTACGTCACGCCGTTTTCGAGAAAAATGTCTGTGGTAAGGGCGATAGCCAAAGGCATAACAAATAATAACAATTTTTAAAATTTTTACTTTTCGCAATCGTCGTCGACCTTCTGGCCGATTCCGAACCATCGACATTACTTTGCAAGCAATCACAATGGCGTTTCTTCGTAATCTGTTACCAGCAGAAAACAATCATGGGTCGCCATCGGTGGGGATCGAACCTGGAACTTCTGTGATAACACATTTGTTGGGGCTTGGTTTCTATAATTGGAAGACTACTACTTATAGGAGTGCTACGTTTATTATACAGAGGTTACAATTCAACTGACTCTTCAATTCATCTAAACAGATACCTATCGGTGAGAGCTATCTGTAATATTAGTATTGGTGTTTATGTTATATTTATTTGTTTAGATATATCCACAATGGTCCTTAATTCTAATATACAACGGCATTAAATTATATAAAATAATTTTTTTTTCATGTAAATTAATTTTACAGTTTTATAGAGGGTGTTAAATTTAGAGGTGGGCTTCAAAATTTTTCCACTTTTCGGTTGCTATCATAACTCCACTCCTAATTTTCTAAAAACAAAAAATTCTTTTGGAAGAGGGCCTTTTAATTTTTTCCGTGAATTAGGGTGGTTACAGAAAAAACTATTTTCATGAAAATAACAAGTATTTAAACTTTAAAAACAAAGGTTTTTTTTACCTTCAAACAATAAAAAGGGGAAACATGCATGAAAAGGTTATTATAGTTCACGAACAAAATTAAAAGTTCCTCTTAAAATTTTTTGTTTTTGTTTTGTTCAGAACCACTTTAACGCCCTCGATAAAAACCTAAAATTAACTTACTTGAAACAAATGTTTTTATACACCTACTATAATACCAATAAATCTACTGTTTTAAGTTTCTATATAAACGATTCTTGAGAATAAATTTCTAAAAAAATTTCATCTTTTCACTAAACGTAATACGAATAGATAAATATGGTAAATCACAGACGACGGAAAATTAATTGACCATTAACACGAAAGTCGCAGGATGGAATTCCGCCGGCGGCGAGCCATTGCTGATTTCTGCTGACAACAAGCAATATTAACTAAAAAACAGGGCCCCGAAATAAAAGAATGATGAAAAAATAACTTTATTGATATAACGAAATTATTTTGTCACAAAGGATATCGTTATTAAAAAAGCTATATAATTTGGTAATAACAGTAACGTTATAAAATAATGACATAATTGTTCGTTTCTTGATTAAGTTATATTTAAGGTTCTCCTATAATAAGTAAATCAACGAAAAAATAAAGATAGGCCATTTCTATTTAGTGACAACTGGTCATTTCTTGGAACTAAGCAACAATAAGAGTGTCCTCTCTTGAATGCGATTAACTGTAAAAAATAAAAAATAAAACTGTTTTGCCTCATTAGTAAAATTGCCCGAAATCAACTTACAGTCCAGACCACAATTTAGTTTAATATTTTCCTTACTAATTATTATCCTCATTTACTTTTTCAGTCAGTGAGTTATAACAAAATAATACTTAATAATGTCATCAATATCATTTTGTTAATCAAAATAACATTATAAATGCAACAAAAATTGTTTCGTTACTAAAAATAACGAAAAAATCATGCGAATGGACATTAAGTTATAACGTTATGGAATTCTACTTTCCCACTTGCAATCTTCGTCGTCGAATCTTTTCCTGCAATATTCCCCACAATGAGTTACGTTGCGAGAACTAGAAAAAGAAAATATTGTATATATTTTATTTATGAGTTTGTTCCACTGAGAGGTATTAAAATGGAGTGACTTATGAGATATTTCATAACCCATTTTTAATTTGTTTTTTTTCTTTTTCTCTCTTTTTTTAGTATATATCCTGCACATACTTATAAGATTTTATATTCTTAATTGTGTAGATGTAAGAACTTATCTGAATAAATTAAAATTAAATTAAATGTTTACTGTGAATTTGCAGCTGTTGCGAGTAGAATAAAATAACTAAATATATACGATATGCCATGTTTAATTTTAATCTTTTATATTCTGTAAGGAAAATGTAAAAATCATTGGAATTACTGAAATAAAAATTACAAAAAAAGGTTGTTCTAATCTGTAAAATGCTTACCCAGAAAGAGATATAAAACGATTGTGAATATTGTCATCTATATCTATCACCTGCATTTAGTAGGCGAAATGACGACAATTAAGAAAATCGGGTTGAAAAAAATATGCTTAGACAGAAAGGAACAACTAGCGAAAAGTGATCCCATTTTCTTTAGGAAATTTCAGAGCACCAGTCACTCCAGTAGCCCGGCCCGAATTACAATTCCGACTGATCAGCCGACTGCGACTTTGCTCAAATGGGAAATGCATGTGACATGCAAATATCTCTGAAAATGACAGCAGCTGAAGCTGCAATTTAATTTCAAATTTGGATTTGGCGTTGACTTTGACTGAAAACTCAGTTGCAGTCAACCGATCAGGAATTATAATTCGGTGATAAATATAACTAAGTGGTCTGTTCCCATCGAGGCAGGAGCTTGGGGAATTGCAGCACATTTGTTCACATTTTCGCTTTCACCAAGAATATCGCAATATCGGACAGTGACTTAAAGAACCAATCAAACATACGATGAGTGTCACATAACAAACAACCAATCAAAAATGCGGTGAAAACCCGTGCACAAAGTTTTAATCGGCCAGACAGTTCCCTCAAACCGCTTTTGACCCAACCAAAATGTCTGCGATGAAGCGCGGTATTTTAACCACAATATGAACAGGCATAATGTTCGTATATATATAAAATAAATCATATTACAAAAAGGTAAATACTAAAGAAGGTATATAGAGAAAGTACTGCCAATTCGATATACCAAATTAAGAAAACAAAAACTTCTTCCCTCCCATATGGTCACTATTTCCGCTATTTTTCGTGCCCTTTCGCGCACCATGTACATTTACAAATTTGCTGTCAAATGACAAATGGCGCGAAAGTTTATTTTCCTCTCGGTAAAGTGCGCGCGCGAATTACATTGAGAAGACTGAATCGATTACATCGAAGAATTATCGTGCAATAAGTGTAAGTTAATTAATTTTAATGTTAAACATTAAATTTAGAACCGTCATAGTGACATTTACCATGTAATTAGTTGAGTTTTTCGTGCTTTCGCGTAAATGTTGTACCACAGCACTGCGCCATACTTAATTTAAGGGTAGAGCAGCCAACTTTAAAAAAACCGGATGAGGGAAGATTCTTCGTGCAGTTTAACGAACCTGGGCCATATTGGCGGTACTTTCTCTATATACCTTCTTTAGTAAATACTACACTAAAAAGATAATGCCGTTGAGTTTGCTTGCACAATAAGATCCACATAGTTTTTTGAAAAAGAAAAAAATCGCGGTGTTACATAACCTCAAATATGTCAAAAAACTGTTTTTGCACTTTTAGGTTAGAATATCTCACAAACCTGACGTAATAGAGCAATTCTGAGCCCGGATTCGGTGTCAGCGGTTAAAATTACCTCGGAAACAATTCATTGTCCAGTGGAACATACTTTTCAAAATTTCGTAGACCTGTGTAATTTACGACTGTTTTATATGAAAATTTATTGTTTTTAGACTGGTGACTTAAGGGGATAAGAACATTTTTCGGGTTACTTCAATAATTTAACTTGATAAAATAGTTTTTTTTAAAAAAAGGGAAACTGACTTCACAAAACGCGCTAAAAAGAATAAAATAAGAATTAAGTTTATATCTATTACAATATTTTGAAATCTGGTGTGCTGATGTGTTTAGGTAGTTTTATATAGTATCTTTGATTGTGGTTTGGTAGTTATTTAATTTAATTTTAAATAACTATTTTATTTTTCACTTTTTAGTGTTTCCGGATATGCTACTCGAAAATTCTGTTCGTATAACAAAGCAATTTCAATAGTTGCAGCGCTATTGCACTCTATAAAAAGGAAACAGAATAATCCAAATCCAACAACATGTTGCGAAGTTAATCCCAGCCACCTTTTCACACCCTCACGTTAGATACAAATCCATATCCATCCATCCAACATAATCAAAATTGGTCTACGTCTTAGGAAGCCAGGTGATGCTCCACCTTCTACTCTCACCTCTATCAGTACAGCACTTCTATTATGATAGCATTTAACGAATCTTCCAAATAGATTCATGCGATACGAAGTTATACTCCTCTCCTCCATCCCATAAATTTTTGTCGCGGTGCCAACCGGGGAACAAACTCTGTACATCACAAAAAGAATTATCAAAATCGGTTCACGTGCTACGAAGTTAGCCACGCCCTCCCTCCACACACCCTAGGTCGAATTTTTTTCTCATAGTAGCAATGGGTGATCATACTCTACACAACAAAAAAAGAATCATGCAAATCTGTCTCCGCATTAAGGGGTTGAATTCCGCCCTTTCTTCCTTACTAATGGGGGGAACATACTCCATACATCACGAAAGAAATCATCCAAATCTGTCTGTGGGTTTTAAAAATAGAATTAAAAAATCCACTCCGTCTCTGGGCTGTTGTCTAGCTCGCAGCAATGCAAAAACAAGACATTCAAGTTTCCTCACTCCCTTTACCCAAATTCCCTTCCGGTCAAAGCAATGCTAATGCATCAAATGGTTGTCACAGAGGCTTTCGCGCACATCCTAAAAAAATTGGGGATCATACACTATACGGCTAAAGAAGAACTATCCAAATCGGTCCACGCATTACAAAGTTAGGTTCATCCCCCACCCCCATCCAAGCAATTCCAATTTGTTTCTCTTATTAGCAATCCCCCATACCCTATACAACAAAAGAACGATTCAAATCGGTCGTCGCGTTACAAAGTTAGGTTCAACCCTCCACAACAGCCCACGAGAAAATATTTGGCATGGTGCCAATCGGAAAACATACACTTCCCAACAAATTATGCCCAGCCATACATAAAAGAGAAAAACACATACATACTATAAAAAATACAGTTGATCCTTGGTAAGCGAGGGTTCATTTTGGCTGGGTATTTTTCCTCGTTTATGGAGGTTCTTTCTTCACTTAGTTAGTTTCTGACATATTAAAGCGAGGGAGCGGCTTCTCTCAGGTATAAAAAACAGGAAACAGTGATAGATAATGTAGATAGAACTTTAATTTGACCTTGGTATTAATGCACCTTAAAGTCAAAGGAAATAAAAATTTCTTTACAAAAACAGTGACGTGACCTGGCACTTAATCTCTCTCATAGAGTTTTCTCTGTTGAGTATTTCTCGCGAACGCAGCTTCGGTTGTTATAAATACGCTAAACTCTAATAGAGTAGAGATATAGGGCAAGTGGCAGTCTCAGTTATAGAGGTCCAGTCGTATAAAACGACTCTCTCATATAGAGTTTTCTGTTTCTTACTTGTAGAGGTTTTGGAGAGTTAAAATAACGGGACCTGGCAATAACTCTCACTTGTAAAGTGTTCTCGCTCACCCATATTTTACTGAAAAAACTTTAAATAAAAAATGTTCATAAATTTAAAAGATTCCAAAATAAACCGTTCAAAACTCAAGCGAAATAAGAAATATTCAAAAAACTTCTCTTGACATGATTGGCGTTTCTTATAAAGAAACTTAAACGCTAAGTGCTGGGCCAGAAATTCGTTTCGCGGGGGGCCCGTATGTGGTACTCCCGGGCCCGAATTTTGTCTCTACGGGCCTGACATGAGGTGTCATTAGATTCGTATTAATTGTGGAAGTGACATAGGGTATAATATTTAAATATGGCG
The DNA here is from genome assembly GCA_964036015.1 of Leptarthrus brevirostris. Lineage (NCBI taxonomy): Eukaryota > Metazoa > Arthropoda > Insecta > Diptera > Asilidae > Leptarthrus > Leptarthrus brevirostris. Next base: position 32,078,799 of record OZ038374.1, on the reverse strand, counting down.
TCTGCGAAAAAAATGGTTTTTTATTAGAGCAATATGGGTATTAAATGAAAGCTAATAAACAGTCACTTCCAAATATACATATATACAGGGTGTTTCACAGCGCATGGCCAAAAATTAAGGATCTGGTAGATCTAGGTAAGAAACGAAAAAAAGTTAATGGGGTTGGTCTATCTCCATCCCCCTCCAAGCTATAGGGGATTGCAATTTGTTTACGATGAAAAAACTATCCTTACATTTTAACGTAACAGTTTTAGTGCTAGAGCAAAACCAGTGTAAACTACAAGCCATGAACTGGACTTTTGAATATGGTCGTAAATGGTCTTACCGAATGGTCCTATTCAGGGCCGTCGACAGGGGGGGGGGGCGAAGGGGGTAAACGCCCGGGCCCGGGCTTTCAAAAGGGCCCCGTCATCTAAGTCATCAACAGAAAAAAATTTCCATTTTAATTATTTATATAAAAAAATGTTTCACGATCGAAAAAGTGTAATATACTAGACAGATTTTAAATTGAAAGTCAATCATTTGATTCTAACGGGCCCGTAAACGCTTAGCGCCGGGCCAGAAATTCCTTTCGCGGGGGCCAGTATGTGGTACCCCCCGGGCCCGTATTTTGTCTCTACGGGCCTGGGCCTATTTACATTGTTTCTTATGAAAGCCAGGGTGTTATTTTTCCTTAAACTCGACAAATTATCTTTTCAATAAAGTAAAAACATGTACACTTTATTAACCGAAATAACTAGAAATCTTTCATTAAACGTGAAATTTTAGTCGCACACCAAAATTTTCATTCAAAACGCAAGCAGTAAATCATGGTCCGACCATGCTCTGTCTCTTGTATTTTTTTTTAATTTCCACTTCCGCTTCTTAAGTAGGGTATGAATATTTTTACTTCATTCGAAAGATTGCTTTGTTTACTTCCAGTAGAACAAAACAATTTTTCCATAGAAGCAATAGTTTAGACACTAAGGACGAGTTTAAAGAAAAATCACCCCCCCCCCCCCTCCAGTTGCCATAAGAAGCAATATAGATTTATCGAAATTATATTTGGCACTTGGTGGAATTTTTCACTTTTCGGGAACATTTTATATAAATATAAACAACACTTGCTAAATTCCACACTTTATTAAATAAATTTACACGACGCGTTTCGCCCTACTTAGGCATTAATGCCTAAATAGGGCGAAACGCGTCGTGTAAATTTATTTAATAAACTGTGGAATTTAGCAAGTGTTCTTTATATTTATATTTAATGTTCCCGAAAAATAAGAAGCAATGTAAATTAAACGAAATGTCCTACGAGGAAGTAACTAAAGGAGAAGCCCTATCGCGTATATGTCGTGTGTGAGCATGGCAAGTTTTTGTTCCGCGACTGGGTCAGTGCTGTCAAATTTGTTCGCTTTCTGCTACAAGGAAGTAGGCTTTTTATTTGTTCCCTGGGTCTAAGCTGTCACTGTTTTCGTACATTCTGCACTTTTAAAATACGCGTCAAAACCCCCCAAATATAAAATACTTTTCTAATCGCCTGCCTTTCACTTACGAGATTGTATGCATGGGATTCTCAAAAAAGCTTAAAATTGCCACGATTTCCTTAGCTTCTTTCTTCTCCTCGTAGGAAATGCCAGCCAAGGTAATGTCTATATTCATTATTCTGGTCGAAAATACATGAGCCTTCCTCGGGAAATTGGTGGAATTCCTCGAAATTCTGTGGAATCCAGACCAGAATAATAAAATATATACATCACCTTTTCTCATTCATTTGTGAATAACTTCTACATTTTTTGTCCGATTTGGGCAAATTTATACTTAACATTTTCGTAAGAGTTTCATCTTAAATCTTAAAAATATGAAAAAAAAAAATTTTGAAATGCCGAAAAAGTCACTTTTTTGGGACTTTGAGCCAGAGATGGGCATTTTTTATTCGAATAAAGATAAAAGCTCAAATAAATTGAAAAATCGAATAAAAATTTATTTGATTACAAAAATTATTTGTTATTTGGAGGTTAATTGGCAAATAATTATCTGTTATTTGGTGCTTTTTATTCGAATTTCAAATAATTATTTGTCATTCGATCGTGCGTTATTCGATAATCAAATAATTATTCGTTATTTCATGACTTATTCGCAAATAATTATCTGTTATTTGGTGCTTTTTATTGGAATTTCAAATAATTATTTGTTATTCGATTATCAAGTAATTATTCGATAGTTGATGTCTCTTTATGGAATACTTATTTGTTTTATGGTATCATTTACTAAAATCTTTACTGTAAACATCGAAACATAACAAGGCAGTTTTAATTTCCTAAGTACCAGACACCTTGTGATATGAAATGCGTGTACCAAGAAATAATTTTTTGAAATTCAACTAATGGACACCAACAACAAATAATTATTTCATAAAGAGACATGAACTATCGAATAATTATGTAATAATCGAATAACCAATAATTATTTGCCAATAATTCATCAAATAACGAATAATTATTTGATTATCGAATAACGAACGATCGAACAACAAATAATTATTTGAAATTGGATTAAGGAGCACCATATAACAAATAATAATTTGCGAATAAAAATTTATTCGAATATTTTTTTATTCGATTTTTTAAAAAAAAATCGTTATTTAATTGAAAATTTATTCGAATATTGCCCATCACTGCTTTGAGCGCCTGTAACTTCATCAAATCTCTCCGATCCGCGTAAACAGCATAGCGTTGGAAAGACGACAAAGTCACCTTTCAAAACATATGTAATATATGCAGATCGGATAAAAATTGATTGATAGATGGGTAAATAAGTGAGAAAAGTTCCAAATAACGGGGATTTTCAAAATATCTCGAAAACTATTTTATAGAAAAAAATGGTTGCCATTTTTGGAATCTACCCCCCAAAATACATAAAAAAGGTCTATGAGAAACCAGATCTCGAGATGAGGCCCAAATTTGTAAACTATTGTTATATGTATATATTGCTCTTACAAATTTCTTGGTTTTCACTTTTCAGTTGACATTTTTTAACACAGTCGGGTTTTCTGTTTTTTTTTAATAATTTATTTTTTATTTAAAGTTTTTTCAATATTTTTCAAAAGGATGACAGTGTAGGAATACGGATGTCAGATACTATATGCTTTTTAAGAAAAGTTAGTAGGTATCCATGACCTATAAGAATTAACTGTGATCATTTTAAATATCTAAATTTAAAAGCAGTGAAAGAAAAAAATTGGTAACTTTAATTTTTATAAAAAGAATAAATAGATAATAAATGTCACTATGAGTTAATGACTACAAGCAGCACTTGAGTGAAATTAAAAATTGTTCAGGCAAGACAAGAAAATTTTTTATCTAATCTTTATTTTTATTAAGCTATCATAATAGCTAGAAGTAGGTACTCATTTGCAATCATACAGATTGCTAAGGATTAAAAGAATGTAATTGTATTGAGAAGAATATTTGCTCAAAGGCCAGTTTCACTTTACGTGAATCCTCCCTCACTTTGTGACAAAATGCCAAATGGATTTATTCTTGTGATAATCAGTTTCAACGAATTTGAAGTGAAAAAGTTGGTAAACAACTCACGTGAAAGTAAGAAATCAGCCACCGGCAACACTATGAAGAATCCTATTTGCCAATTCAATTTGGATTGGATTAAATTCTAATTGAGAAGATGAGGGGAAATTTCAACAAATTCTTTTAAGAAAAGGTCTTTTTTCTTAATTCCACATACCTTCTTCTTCCATGTGCTTTGATAGATCAGTTGTGAGAAATAATCACTTTCATAAAACAAAAAAAATATATTACCTACCTTAGTTAGAATCGTTCCCAGATGGTATCTTAATAATTTTTTTTTAAAAATAGTAAAAGGAGAAAAGTTCGACTTTTATTCCTATCGCAAGAGTAATTATTCGACCTAGCCGCAGCAGTTCTCTGTACACTACATAACTGGGTGGGGGTGAAACTAATAGGAATTTAATACTACAAAATCCAAATTCCTTCAATTGTGTTGGTCGAGTTCTTTTGGATGATACCAATTCAATGAAGACCGGAACGGTAGCTTTTAAACTTAAACCTGGCTAACCGTACTCTGCGAAATACTAAACCTAACCTAAAGCATTGCTTCCGCAATTCCGTCCCAAATTTCTCCTGCTTGCTCAATTTCTACACAACCTTTTATACATAAATTCCCCATGCTATACGTTTGCACTCAAGCCAAACGAAATAAGAGTTCCCCGAACAGTTGGCCCAGCTATGCAAAAGTTTTGCCACTCCGCTCCGTTTGTGTAACTCACTTCCCATAACTGTGCCTGGCTTTTCTTGTGTGGCCGAAGCGTTTACGAGGAGTAGCACGTGACCTTAGCGCGCAGCGACGATTGGACGGGGAACATGTGGAATATATGGACACGTGAGCATGACACACCGTCATGCTCTTGCTCCCAAATGCTCGCACGTCAAATCTTGCATTTCTCTGTAGTGGGCTGACATGACTGGTGTATATTGAATTCGGAGCCAAATAAGAAATTAAATTATTTCTGAATACTTTTGAAAGTGGTGTGAATGTGAACTCGAACCGCTCGAAAGATTTATTTCTGCAAAATTCTTGGTTATTACTGCAAAAATTTTACCGTGAAAAGCGTTTGAATATTTAAGAACAGTGATAGTGAATGTGCTGAGTTAAAAAGCTTCGAAAGGAGATAAGGTCGGTAGACAATGGACTTTTATTGATTTTCAAATTGCCCTGAAAATGTTGTGTTGTGAAAAGTACCTACTTTGGTTTAGCTTGGCCGAGATAATTGGTATTCTTTGTACAGATTTGTTGCTCAAATAAATAATCAACCGAAAAGTGTTGCAATAAGGGTGTGTGCGCCAAAAGATTTTATTGAGACTTTTTGGGTCGCGTATGTGTGTGTGTAATAAGTAAATATAGCAAGTTGTCATAATCTCAATTATCAATTTGAGAAAGAATTAATTTCTATGAACGTTACTTCAAATATCACAGTACTAACTCGGGAGTTTTACTAAACGCATGGACAAAAAAATCTGCGGCTGCGTCGATATTTTCCTTCATTGAATTGGAGCTAGTTTTACACGATGAAAGTGTTTGTGTGCTTCAAGTTTGAAAGCACACTGGCCGCGCCGCGCCACTGATATTTCCAAACGCAATCAATGATGCAACGTGCAATGGTGTAGCTCTTACGTTATGTACCCTAGGTTGGCTCTCGCATTCACACGCACACATTGTTAAATCTTGTTTTTGGAGTGGGAACAATTTTATTTTGCATGAATGTGTGGTATTACTTCCTTATCTGGTTCTGAATGCTGCTAAAAATAAATATAAAATAAAAAGCAACTTTTACAAATGATTTAGTCAGAATTAAATTATGCCTATCCAAAGGGAATGATCTTGTACGTTCTAAAATAACTACCTTCTTTTAAAAGAGGTAGAATGCAAACAATGGATGCTCACATTTCCGGCTTTTATGAAGCAGAACAGTTGTAAGCATTACAACTCCTTTCTACCTTTGAGAAATGTGTTTTAATTAAACATTAAGCTAGTAACTAACTAATTTATTTCCAACTCACAAACTATGGAAAGATTCAATTAGTTAAGAACACACATAAAAAAAATGAGACCAAAGTAGGTAGATCGCATTTTTATAATTTTGTTCCCAAATCGCTTTTTACAAAATAACTCGATCCCTAATTGATTTAGAGTTTTTTTTCCTTAAAGCATCGTTTTATTAGAATCCAAAAAAGTTATAGACGGGAAACCAACGTTCATGTTTCTTTTACCTGGTCCTACTAACTACTACATTTTCAGGTGGAACAATTTGCAGCACATTATCCGTTAGATGTTTGATTGTAAAAGTCTGCACAACGGCTAGCCGAAAGCCAATGAAATTCTCAATTGTAGGTTTAGTACGGCATAGTGAACCATTCTGCACATTATCTCAAAAAGAAAGTCAAATCAGTTGAGCATCTAAGGAGCCAGTGTTGCCGGAGATCTTACAATTAACTAATTACATACTGTTACAATGCTCTACCCCTAAACTTTTTGTTACAATTTCTGAAAATTAACATTAAATTTGACGTAGTTATAGAAATATCTTGCACGTCATACTTTTGTTGTAAGCAGATTGCACGTAAATTCGCTGGTAAATCCTATGCTGATAAAAAAATTAGACAACAATACCGCAAGATGTTTTCCTTTTCGACATGTCGCAGGGTAGCTAAACCGTAATGAGTGAGAATAAAGGCCGAAACACATTTTCTCTCTAAGGCCGCTTACACATTGAAGAGCGCTTAGCGGTCAGCGGTAAGCGATGTATAAACACCGCGCGCAACAAACAGAAATGTTTACATTTAACAGAGATGAGCGGTGGACGGTGAGCTTTACAGGTAAGCGGTGTTTTCACCGCCTAAACAATCTTGATTGTGAGCGGTAGCGATGAGCGATGCAAGTTCGTTTTTCAACGTATCACGTCGGGATAATATACCAAAATATAAATTTCGAAGTGGGAAATGTCGGAAAAAGTTCAGTTATCTGTATCCGATCGTGAAATTTTAATTTCACAAGTGCGAACTGAAGAGTGTTTGTGTAACGACCGTCACCCAAATTACAAATTCTCCCAGTTTCAATGGATTATTATTTAATTCACTTGTCGCTAACCTCTTCTTCCTCCTTCTTAACCTTGAATTTTCAAACAAAATAACGTTTCTTACCGCCTTTGATAATATTTTGTAAATGAAATAGTTAAAAAAATAAATTGAAGTTGAACAAAACAACCACAATTGAAGATAATACATAAAACCAGGGAGTCGAAACGGGACCGAAACCTGTCATATTTCGGTTGTTTTAACCGGTCTTGATTTCGGTACCGAAATTAAAACAAAATTCAAAGTGTACCGAAATAGAGCAACCGAAATGAAAAGGTCCCGAAATAAAAAGACCTTAAAAATATGTGACCGTAACCGCCAGACCGAAATTCAAAGACCGATTTAAATTGGTACCGACCGCGGAAGAAGTTATATGTCCGGTCTTGCGATTTATCACTACCTTCATTACATAGCATATTCGGTAAATGGCTTGATGAAGGGACCGTCTGTTGGAAGAGGGCGGATAGTGACTGGTGGAGAGGGGGGAGCGGAAGGGGTGGGGAGGTGAAGTGAAGGAGAGTAAATGTCTGGATGAAGGGAGGGTGGTAGGGAGTAGAGGGGAGTCGGATGACTTCATTATATTATATAAAAATCCCAACGACAGTAATTTAACTCTAACCCTAACGTTTCAGTTGTAACCGAAACCGAAAATTTTATCTACGTGGTTTTTAACCGCAACCGAAAACTATATTTCACATTTCGGTTTTAACCGAAACCGAAAATTATATTTCACATTTCGGTTTTAACCGAAACCGAAAATGAAATTTTACATTTCGGTTCTAACCGAAACCGAATTGAGGCAAATTAATTACGGTTAAGGTTGTTGCAATTGCGGTTTAAAAAACCCAATTTGATTTCGGTTTACCGTAACCGAATTATAATTTCGGTTGCGGTCCCATTTTACACGGGATCATAAGGAAGGATGATTAAATACTTTTGTTGTAGGTGTTTGGTTTGTTTGATTTCACCGACTTCAAAATGTCGTAATAGATATAAAATTAAAAATTATTCTATCCAATTTAGCGTTTTTTGTGAAGTCGGTTCAACTTTTTTTTAAACTATTTTATTTTTCACTTTTTAGTGTCTTCTACTCTGTGCAACAAAAAAAGAACCATCCAAATCGATCTACCCGTTTAAAAGTTAGGTTAAACCCCTTACCCCCCTCCATCCCATCAAATGTTCCTTTTCGTGTATCATTCAGGGAACATACTCTACCCAACAGAAAAGGAATCAGAGAAATCGGTCCCTGCGTTACGAAATTAAACTAGTTTTTATCAATTTTTGCTCCGGCTGCCGGAGTAATGAGTGAGTGAGTGAGTGATAGGTGTGGTCTGGGGTGGGCAAAACCCGGACAAGACGGAGTTAATACTCTTCTCTCGGAAATATAGTGTTCCTTATATGAACTACCCTATGCTAAATGAGGTTATGTTAAAATCTGGTGACGAAATTTATTATCTAGGCCTTGTCCTGAATAAAAAACTCAGCTGAAAACCTATCATCCAAGAAAGAGTACGTATAGCCGCAATAGCGCTGTACTCGTGCAAAGGGGCTATAGGTAAATGCTGGGGCACGCATTGTGTACTGACTCTACACTAGTCTTGTACGACCCATACTTATGGGGTGGCAGTATGGTGGCCAGCACTGGATAAATTGACCCATCTGATAATAGGTGTCCTCAGAACAACACCCTCTAAAGCCCTCAACACAATTCTCCACGGTACCTGCGGCCTACGGATATCTGTATCTTCTCAGATATTCATGCTATTAAATCCCTCACTGGAGTGTATATGACCTCCGAAACGGTAATAGCCTGCCGTTCAACTCTGAACGACATGGCTGAGCGTCTGAAGGTACTCCTCATATGGGTACGGATGAATTGTGACATTCCAGGAAATTATAGAGCTGATAAGCTAGCGAGAAACGGTACCACTCTTCTCGACTCGGATATAAATCATCCCCTAAGCAAGCTGGAGATTGCATTAGCATCCCTCACGATTGCGAATGTTAGGAGGCAGAGGGAACACACCTGCTTTACTATCCGACAGATCTGGCTGATTCTTGACCTAAAGCGAACAAGAGAGCTCATCTTGCTCGGACGAAATATTATAAGCGTTGTCGTGGCCGTCACTTCGGGTCATTGTTTCATAGGTAAACACTCCCGACAGAATTGGCACACCTTCAAATGACTTCTGGAGTTGCCTAGATTAAAAACCGGTATGCAGCTCAAGCGAAATTCTCGCTTGCCTCTTGGGCATATAAGTCTTCACGAAAAAATGTGTGTAGAATTTGAGTGGAGACTCATTAAATTACAAATTGAATTTGACAAATGTAAGCAAGTGTTTTTATTATATAATAATTAATTTTAATATTTAAACTGTGTATTTGTCTCAAAATTAATTATTTAAACTAGCTCAGGCTTTAGCCAACCGCAGGAACCGGTTTTTGGGCTCCTCCTTTTTAAAGGGTTAACCAATTTAGGTTCTACTGATGTCAGAAACCTGGTTCGGTTTATTAGGAGCTCTAAATAGTTGCCGGCTACGTGACAGGGCTGCCACCTTGTGCTCTAGCCAACAACACTTGCTGGCTCCCCCAGAACTACTTTCTACTGGTGACAAGGATTTATCTCGGCCTTTTAAGAGCTCTAGATCGCCTCTCCTCTCTCTTTTAGGGCTTATAGGGTCGAGTGCATAGCCTCAACTGTGGTATAACATTGGGCCGTTTTGGCCTAAGTGTGTCTTATTGGGGCAATCACTTTAACCTAACCTTACCTTACCTTAAATCGGCTGTTAAACAACTGAAATTTCATAAATTCATGCATTGTATTTAGGTAACACAACTTAAATTTTTAACTGTGGAGAAAAATTCCCCACGTGGTAGAAAATATTTCATCGCGTTATGTAAATATATTGAATATATTCTAAAAAATTAAAATCTAAAAATACCAGCTTGCTTTATATTAACCCTGGAATACTAACCCGTTTCAACTCACAGGAGTTTAAATACACTTCAAGCTGTAAAGTTTACATTTCGCCGTGAACATCAAGATCTAACAAGCACGCCCAGACAATGCACTTGCGAACTACAGAAGCTCTGGTCATATGTCCTGAAAAACATGCGCACAAAAAGTAGCAAGTGAGTAAATATTACTCATGGTTAGCGTTCCAGCCCCAGGGTTAAGGCACTTAAATTATTCCCGAGCTCAGAACCGCATAAAAATTTGACAGAAAGTCTGGTAATATAGATGTCAACATTTTATACGGCTTCTAAACCACTTCGTACGCAGCCTAAATATACAATTACTTTACAGTAAAATTGAAATGTGGCTTTTAAGTAATTTTTTGAAATAAAATACATCATTTAACATTAACTGGGCTACAAAATATAGATATTTGTATAAAAATATGATTATTTAGACACGTTCACAGATCATTTTTTTTTACCTCTGATCAGAATTAGAATCATTTTTGCTGAATACATTCCAGATCGTTTAGCTATGTCAGTGTAGTAGACTTCACACCTTAGAATATAGAACGAGAGGAAAGGCTATCTTAAGTAAAAACCCTGTACGTGTGATAAGCATTTTTGCTTCAGGGCCAAGTGGCGAGTGCGTTAAGGGGGAATGACGCCTGAAATGTCAAATTGGACCGAATGTCGCCTTGAAATCAAAGTCGTCTCCGTAATACTGAAATATTTGGGGCATAAGCAAAGTGTTTTTAAATAGTAAAATTAAGTAAATTAATAAAATATGTTCGGGCAAAGTTATATTATATTAAAAGTGTTATAAGAATATATTTTAAAAACACCTAATTTAAAATATTATCAAAATGAGTTGGCCCCTCCTGTATACAAGCATAAGTTTACTACTTTCATGACGAAACGCACACATCGCTCAGACTCTACTACATAAAGAAAAATGCTTAGATTTTTCCGAGTGATGGCCTTTCCTCTAGTTCTTTATTCTAAGCTTCACACAATGGTTCATTTAAAATTGCTGCCAACTTCTTATAGTGGTCTCTTTTTCCTGGGCCTGGGAGATGTGAGGGCGAATTATTTAATGACAGGAGTATAATATATAGTATATACCGTGATACCAAAAGCCTCAGACTTCCGACTCTGGCTGTAAAGTTTGTTCCATAACTTTAATTCATTTGATATATTTCCAAAAATTCATAAAATTTTACGGGTGTTTTTTAACCTGGAATTTTCAAATTTTTGGAGTAAGAAGCATACACAGAAAATGACTAGTTAATTCGAGGGGGACATCTAACGATGACCGTGGATTTGACCATGATCTTCAAGATCATTCGAAAGTCAACTTAAAATTTTTAGATAGGAAACCCCTATATTTTACCCTGGATTCTGAAAGAACGGACAATTTTACGTTTAACTATTCTAATTTAGTAACCGCGCGATTTCGAGAGACAAACTTGATGATAACAATTTATTTACTAGGTCTGACTTTTTCATATAAACTTTAGTTTGTAATTTATCAGCGAAAAAGAAAATTAAGCAATAAAAACCGAAGGTAGTCATTAAGCATCCAGTTGAGACTCAGGGGATATACGTATTGCGCTGCAAAATGTGCTTAGGGCAACTTTCGTGTTCCCTCGGTTATTTTTGGCTTTTATTTTACATTCAATCGTTCATGCTGCGCGAAGGATGCAGCCATATGTCTGATTGCTTGATTTGATGACTACATCAAACGTCATCATGGAATTTCAAATCAGGAAAAGAAAATTGATTTTGGGCAGTGTGTAAGATATGTTATTAAACCAAAATGAAAAAAAAAAGCAATTTGCTCGTAATAGAAAAAAGAGAATTTGGACCAATGAACAACGGTTAAAATGACAAATTCTGAGTATCTGGGTGAAATGAAAATACAAATTTTCCGAAATTTTATAAGGATAAATTTGAAGAATTGTTTCGTTACAAAATAATAATCTGTATTTGCTTGCCATCTTTTGTCTTACTGTTTATTTTGAGGTTATGTTAATTTGTCCCTTTCTTGCAAACTAGAATAAGAAAAATATCATCCACTTCGTGCGAAAAGGAGAACATGCTATTAATAGGTTAAATCTGTTTAACCAATCAGATTATTGCATCGCGATGCATGGCTCCCTTGACATTTTGGTTATTTCCGGGTCACAACTGCTTTTTTTTAGTAAAATATCCGGGCATGCGTAAATTACTATTTGAAAATTAAATATAGTTCAGTTTTATCAAATTTTTTTATTTGCAACCGCTTACAATTGTTTCGATGCACACTGCATAATCCTCAGAGCTTTATTCAAAAGCTACTAAATGAATTTACACAATATTCCATACAACAGTCAAATTTTTTTAACATAGTATTCCTAGCATTCTTAAAGAGTATTGCAATATTATACAGTATTACATACAATAGTCAAAATTTTTACATAGTCTTCAATACAAAATATTACACAGTATTACAAGACAATATTACAATAAGCAATCTAACAGTGGGGGAGTAACTAAGTCAACAACTCAAAAAAAAATTAACTTGTTCGTTAAGTAATGGTTTTTTGGCCCGTTATCTTCTATAGGGTCAGAATACGTGACATTTTTGCATAAAAAATTGATTATTTTATTTTTTGCTGAAATTTTGAAAAAATATTCCTTTTTCACCGTGATAATGATACGGCCAAAAAAAATTTTTGTTTTTTATTTTAACCAAAGTTATTGCAAAATGAAGTTTTTGGACATTTTATAAACAAAAGCTTGTTATTCATAAAGTAATAATCCAATGTCAACGTAACTTGAGAATATTGAAGACAATAGAATAAGCTTCAGTTAATTAAAAAAAAATTGGTGAAAGAAAATTTCCCGTCCAGTGAAATTGGTAGAACAGCGTTAAATTAGTTGAAAAAAAAACCTTACTGTTCCGGAAGACGATTTGCTGGTGTCTTTCGACGTAAAAAGTTCTCGAAATATATGGGTATCGTTTTGAAGAAAAAACAAAACGCGTTTAAGTTTCAAGTAAGCGCAGCGGGATCAGGTGAACTATTTTCAAATTTTGGAAAAATAGAATAATTACACTTGCCATGACTAGGTGTGCATCTGTGTATTTTAGTGTTTACACAATTCGGGAAAGTCAGGGTTTTATGTGTATTTTCGTGTAAGTGTAAAATAAAATTAAATCATTTAAATATTTGTACACCAAAACTATAATTTGCTTTTTACAGAATATTTGAGAAAAACTTTTTGTGCAAGGGAATATTTATACATCAAAATTATAATTAGCCTGTTACAGAATATTTGAGGAAAATACACGTAAAATCCGAACTGTCCCGAATACACGAATGTACACGTAAGTACAAGCCATGGCAAATGCAAACAGTTACTTCCTAGCGATAATGCTATGAAAATTCGGAGCTGGCGGGTGGGGGAAGGCGAGGAAATTTTTAAAATTTTTCTCCGCTCCCCCTTTTTAAAGGATAATCGATAACAAATTAATTAATTATTCTTATTTTTTTTTCAGTTTAAAAAACTATGTTAAATTATGATTCCCGCGCCTAATATATTCTTGCACTGGTTGACGAATTATGAAACATACTAAAATTTCAGAATGATCGGAGCTGGGGGGTTCAGCGAGATAATTGCCGAAGCTTTATTTTGAAAGCAATTACAGTACGGAACATTTATTCCACAAATTTAACTTGCACTTAGCCAGTATTTTTTAATATAATTGTTACAGTTATTCATCTGTATTCTATCCGAAATTTTAGTTTTGAATCTGTCAACTGCGAACTTAAGATGACGATAATTCGGCTTAGTGACCTAAAGTTTATTTCGATCGAAATCTAAAATAGTGATGATTGTAAATGCGGCTTTTCCCATATATCTCAATCAGTTCTTCTTCGTTCAACAATTTTTTAACTTCCCACATATAGGGAAGTTGTTGTAATGGGCCCGTGTGTGTACGTACGTACGTTCGGACAAACTTTTTTCGACATCGAAATCTCGCGAACAAAAAATGATAACGCTATGGGGCCATTCGAAGCGTATTATTGTCAATAAGAGCTGAAAGAAATTTAATCAATTTCGGTTTAGCCGTTTTTTTTGTTTAAACAAAAAAACCGAAAAAAAGTTGATTTTAGACTTTCTTGAAAAGGATTTCTTCGATATAATTTGTTTTGATGACGATCGGGATAACAATTTATTATGAACAGAAATTGTTTATAATGATGCAAAATTGTTCATAACAATAATAAATTTATAATCATAAAAAATGGTTTAAACTAGTTGAAAATTGATTATGACAATTGGAAATTGCAAACAAAATTGAAGATTGTTCATAGAAATTGAAAATTATTATACAGTGCTGTGAATAGCTATAAACTCACCCACCAAATATAGCAATACTAGAAAGCCAAACAAAAATCAAAACAAATCTTTATTGCTGTCAACAACTACCACGAAAACAAAACACTGCCATCAGGCAGAGTGATCCTAACTATAACGGTATTATAGATAGGAGCAATTAAGTGAAATATTTGCAATCCAACATGGGAATAGTTATAAACTCAGTCTTCATTTTGACAAGTTTGAGTGAACAAGTAATTAAAAAAATTTTTTAAATAAGAAATCATCAAATTATAGTGTTTAAATTTATTTTTGTGAAATATTTTTATCTTCTAATAATTATAACGAAAGAATTAAAGAAATTTAAAATGCCTCGTGGCAAAAAATTAAGTGTTGTGGAAAAACAAAGAATAATAGACCTTCACGAAGCAGGATTAAGTCAAAGAGAGATTGCGCGAAAGTTAAATCGATCACAGTGCGTAATAAAAAATTTGCTACAGCAAGGGAAGAAGTACATTCAAAGAAGTAAAATATGGAGCCATGTAATATTTAGTGACGAAAAAAAATTTTATCTGGATGGTCCAGATGGCTTTAAATGTTTTATCGAGAAGAACATCTGGTGGTGGATCGGTAATATTATGGGATACATTCAAAGGTAATATGCAGTCCGAAATAGCATTTGTAAATGGAAGAATGAACGCGACTAGCTACCAAAATCTAGTCGAAGAATATTTATTACCATTTATTACACTCACTGAGGATGACAAATTTATCTTTCAACAGGATAGTTGTAGTTCTGGCATTAACTACAAAAGCATGGTTAGAAGACTATGGGATACCCCTGCTGCAGTGGCCAGCCTTAAGTCCGGATTTAAATCCGATAGAGAATTTGTGGGGCATTATCTCAAGGGAAGTTTATGATAAAGAAAAGCCGGAAATTACAAATATTCAAGAACTAAAATTAAGAATCATGTCAGCGTGGAAAAACATACCCAAAAAAGTTTCAACAAATTTAATAGATAGTATGCCCAGACGGTTGTTATCGGTAATTAAGAATAGCGGTTGTAAAACTAAATTCTGAACTGATTTAATTTTCTTTCTTACTTAATCAACTTTAATAAATTGAATAAAATTTACAAAATGAAAGAGTGAGTTTATAACTATTCCCATGTTGTATTGCAGATATTTCGATTAATTGCTCTTATTTATAATATCGTTATTGATAGGATCGTTTCATCTATTGGTGGTATTTTGTTTCTACGGTGCTTGTTGATAGCAATAACTATTTGTTTCGATTTTTGTTTGGCTTTCTAGTATTTCTATATTTGGTGGGTGAGTTTTTAGCTATTCACAGCACTGTAAACAATGGAAAATTCTTATAAACAATTGAAATTTTTTTTACCACAAAGAATTTCTTTTATGAATAAACTTTGTTTATATCAATTCAAAATGGTCTATAACAATTAAGAATTGTTTATATCAATTATAAATTGTTTATAACCATTCAAAATTATTAATAACCAATAAATTCCAAACAGAGTACATTTATTTGGTTTTCATTAAAAATAGTGCTATAAGGAATAATTTTTTAAAAAATTTTTTGCATCTGATTACAACGAAATTATCATGATAAATTAAATTCATTAATTTATTTATTTATAAATTTAAAATATTAATTTTTTAAGTATTTTTAAATGACAAAAAAGTGGGCGAAAGTTTTTTTTTTTGCAAAAGATTCATCTGATCTAATTGGTTCTGATACAACTCGATACTTTAAAAAAAAATCAGATATTTTTATCCAGAACTTTAATAGTTTTTTGTAACATTAAAAAAATGGTTACACTAGTTAAATTTATTTTTGCTTATAAATAAATGGCATCGGCTAAATAAATCAAGTGATTCGGCAACTAACTTACTTAAATACCCACACGTTATCCATGCAATCTTTGTCAAAGAACTAGATGAAGTTTTACGCTCGCCCCACGCCGCAAAACGCATTACGAGAACTGAAGATCAAGTGTTCGAGCTTAACATTTATTGACAGATTTTAGGTTTTTGCTTAGGCATAAATCGTACCACGTTCAAAGGAAAGTTGTTAAATTTAAGCAGCTTTCATTTCCGAGGTCTTATGTTCTATTGCATTGAAATCACCGTAGGTTCACGGGGGCTTCACTCTATCTGGCAATTCTCCGGTTGTATTTAAAAATGTTGAATGCGCCTAAAATAAAGTGCACTTGAGTTCTATGAATAAGTCTAAATAAGCATCATCTCCCATCAGCATCAAATCACTTAATTACGGAACACTTAACACTAGATATCTTTGGATTCGCAGGTTCGCTTCCACTTATCGTCTCTTATTTAATACTTGGACGCTGAGCTCACTTTGCTACAAGCGTGGCGATTCTAAGAGCTTTCCTCAAAATAGCTAAGCTTTCCAAATCATTCCGAACAACAATAACAACTTGCAATGTAGATTTGACTTCCCCGTTTGGATTATACCGGGCAATCTCTTCAGCTTCGTGAATGTTTGTGTTTCCATCCGAATCAAGAGTGGAAACTGGTATGATATCAAGTGACTTTCGGCCTCTTTTCTTTTCGATAAACCTTAACACTTAACACATTGCAATTCCCCTCTTATTTAACTAGGTGCCTGCGCTATCCTAACACATGGCTCTCATACTAAAATCTACAATAGCTACACGAGTGTTGAAGAATTTCAGGGGTGCAATATAGGCGATGTATGCGAAATCATGAGCCCAAGCTCTACAAAATGTTCAGACAATAACGAATAACGCTAGCTAGCTGGGTTGTGTGGATTTCAGGAAAGTCCAAAACCAGTTTATCGTGACTATTATAATTTACTCTAGAAAAGCCGAGTCAAACGCTGAATTTCTAGACTGATTACGCTAATCTTTGCAGAAATCTAGAATTGTGATTAGGGACTTCACTATATTAATCATTTTTAAAAGTGCAGCGAACAGATTAAATGAAAATACTAAGTGATAAAGTTTTATTGATTTGATTACTACTTATTTCAGTTGTGTTCAAAACTTATGTATTTTCGAACAGTGAAGTGTGCTGATATCATATCCGTTTTTTTTTACTTCTGAGTGCTGTGTTGCTAGATACCATTTGCTTATAATTTGTTAGTGTGAGCCCCAGGCAAGTAAACGTAAACAGCCGATTTTGTAAGCGACACCATTAAAGACGAAAGTAGCAGCACGTAGTCTGATCAGAATTAGTCATTTCATAAAACAGAACAGGAGTTAAAAAATGCTTATAATTCAACGTTGAAAAATTCGGCTGCATAATTCGGAAGTCAATTTTACCCCTCCTAGTGCGAACTCGACAAGTACGGAAAACTCTTTCGAGGTTGACTCGAAAGCCCTACTTTGTTTATAATACGCAATCAGCGCGACACGGCACGGCACAACACCCATGCCGTCAATTGGAAGATGTGGTGGGGCTTTAACAACTACAATAACAGTTCTGTTATAAGGTTCATGTGACTTGTTTTGGAAAGCAAATCTGGTTGATTTTATTTTCGAATTGTATTTTATCCAATTGGATCATTATTGCTTGCGTTTATATAAGAATTCCTTAATAGAAATGCCCACCAAAAAGTTTTCTTATATTTGGATGAATAACCTGATAATTTTTTGTGTTCGCTGCAGATTACCTCATGAATACCTACTCTTTTGGGTGAGAGTTTTGTAATTTCCCCTTGTTTTGTTAGCGAAATAAGACGTGGGTACGATGTACGTACGACGTGGAGTACAAACGACGGACCAAAGAGACACGTCTCTGAATCAATGCGCAATGCGACAGAAACCATAGTTGTATTTGTGTCGCACAAATTTTGTTAACCCAAGTCCAGTCAAATGGTCAGACCCAATTCAGCATCGTCATTTGCACATGTTCCTAGAAAGTGTTTACATTTTACGGCGTCAAGGAGATGTTTCCGGCTTGCTTAATTTCAAGATTGATTTAGTTGTTCTGAATATACCTGCAAAAAGTAATTTTCGTCACTAATACCTACCTCGTCTTTTTGTTAACATTATTTATATTAAAACTTAAACTTCACTGAAAAAATAATGAGTTCCATTCTGCTATTTAGCTTAAACACCTAAATCCAAGTAAAAAAGTTGTCCAACAAAATATTTTCAAATATATGACATTACCACCAAGCATTGTATCTTCCAAAACAACTTTTTGGGACAGTGGACGAGGCTTTATTGGGAGACGAACTTGGATCGGATTGTTGAATGACCGATCACCACGCCATTGTTTCAGGGTTCGAGCCTCGGTCTCCCCGTGAGTTTTCAATTAAAATTAAAAAAAAAAACACTCCGTCTCTGGGCTGTTGTCTAGCCCGCAGGAATGCGAAAACAAGGCATTCAAGAGGACATTTCCACATCCTCTAATTCCCTACCGAAGATTCTGTTACGTTAGTACGTGGTATTTGCGTATTTCAAAAGTTTCCTCATTTTATTGTTATATTTTGTTGCTGATGAGTGTGTTCAACATGAGTACGCTTCAAGATCGAATCGAGCTCGCGCAATCAGGGTTCCGTAACAACCATTATTGTCAAATTTCAATAATATTTAAACAGATGGGCTCACGAGTGTTCCTATAAGACTTGGAAGTTGCTATACAAAACCATATAATCTACAATTAATTACTTTAAATTGTAAAGGAAAGACTGTTTTTTATTATGCATAAAATTTTAATTGATTTAACGAAAATATGACATCAGTAATAGCTTTATTTATCAAACCTACATTTCAGACTCAACGTTAACGTATTTAATAAAAATCACATTTGCAATAATTATACAATTAGCTATTTATCAGTATATCTAATAAATCATAATGTTATTAAATTAATTATTTTATATGATTAGTAGCATTTGTTATAGCTATTTAATTGTAACCAGTTTTATCCTGCCCTGCGTAACATTTACTTTGTGTCATAAGATCAATTTCAAAAACCAATAATTCCAAATCAGTACTCTGTTGGTTGGATTGTTTTTCCATATCGACGTCCAGTTGGCCTTATTAGTAGGATTGGTCTTATAAGTTAAAACAAAAGATATCTACTTTTTCAGCAATTATGAGACTGACGAAAGAGGCGGCAGTTTTTCTGTTATCTATTACTCAATAACTAAGAAGCCCGATAATATTGAAATTTTAGCTTTAGATATGTAGAAGATCAAAGAACAACAAATTTACCAAAAACTTTGAAGAAAATATTTTTGGAATCTTTAAAATCTTTAAACGATATTCCACATGAACCATAAAATAAAACTTTATATTTTTAAGAGGACACAATTCACCCTTTACAAATTAAAAAGACATTATATATGTGCGCGTCACGAAGATCTAACATAATATCAAATTTCAAACTGCTACGTCATATCGTTTTCGGGAAAAAAATCTCGGAGAAACTGTCAAACGCAAGAGTGATGTTTGTGCTTGATCCCTTTTGAAAAGAAAAATGAAAGCATTGTTCTATTTTGTTCTTGTCACTGCTTATCATACGCGGAAACACTCTCTCTTATTTATTCCCATTTCCTATTATCTTTCAAATCGCTGGAAATTAAAACTCATTAATTGTGCTATGCTTGTTTTTTGACATGATCTGTAGAGTTCACCTTAATTTTGCGGCTCTTCTGTGACATATGATTTTGTATCTATTTGTTACACTCCAAAATCCTTCCGTATTGTTTATTTAGAAACGTTTCGCTGGCTAATGATTTGGTGAAACTTTTCTATGTATACAAAACTTTTCATACTGCCAAAAGATCTACATTAAACTTCTACTCCGTACTGAACGCTGCTAGCAGGATAATTTATATTATCAAATAATGATCCATAAGGGTCTGTATAAGCGGTCATATCATTAATCAAAGCAATAAAGTCTCCATTTGGAATAAAATACCAAATTCAATTGTTATAAAACTTGGTATATTTTGTTTATTTAGTTGGAGCGAACTATTGATATTATGGTAATCATATCTAATATACATAATGTAATATGAATAGTAGAAAACGATTAATTTATATATTTCTCTTTACTTCACGGTAACCCCATTTGGAATATGGGGCGGGAGCAGAACTTCTCCCGAGTCGATGACACAGATTGCCAGTTTAAGGTGCATTCCCAACCACCAACATTCTCCAGCAAGCCGCAGTGGTCATTTAACATAATCTGTTGTCGGGGAAAAAAGAAGCATGGATCGCCGATAATCCTTCCTACAGCGCCGACGTTTTAAATTTATATATCCAAAATTCAAAGAACATTTGAAGTCTTTTAACGCAATGTATTTAAGAAAACCGAAAAAGCATGTGTTTATATCATTGTTTTAAAATGTTATCTTTAAAAAAATCTAAAACATGTTGCTAATGTCTTAAATTTAATGAAAAGAATAAATTCACAATATTTTCTACAAAATTGTTCTTATTTCTTGCCTTGAACAATTATATATTATGTATCGAAATTCTCGTGGCTGCTAAAAGACCCGTTTTAACCCAACCGATACTTATTTTACATTACTTATTAATTTTTTTAAGCGTTAAAACTGATAAAAAGGAGTAAGTGAAAGGAAATAATGTACATATATAAAGTTGTTGGAGACATCAAAGGTTACTTTGTACGACTTTTATAATTGCACTTCCTATTAAAGAGATATGTATTTAACTCTCCTCATATGTACGAACCATGTGGATTTACTGAAAAGAGTAGCGCCGTTTAAGAGACAATAAATTATTTGAATGTATGAAAACACTTTTCTGTACTTTATTTCATTTTAAGTGTTCTTTCCCACTTAAGTTTTAAGTAGTTGCATCCACGTGAAAGTGCACATTGTGATGTCAATGAAATATTCACGCTGGTTTTGCAATAGTGCAAAGAACTAACTTATGTGTTTAAAAGATATTTTGCTGACCTTGCAAGTTTAGGCTTTGCATCTCGTTATTTTTGAAAAGCAAGCAAATTTTAATAAGAGATTAATATTACTTGGGTGGATAGGAAGGAATACATGTAGTTGTTTGGACGCAATCAGCAATTTTAATTAGCACTTTTTAAAATGTGAACTTCGTTCTAATTTTATATTAAAAGGGAGGAAAATAGCATTACTTAGATTTTCTTTGCAAGAAAAACCTGATAGCAAGGTATTTTTTGTGGAAATATATGTACTTTAAAAAGACCATGAACAAAACGTAGAGCTGTACAGTTAATCCATTAATTTTAGTTTTCAGTTAATTAATTTTCGCAAGTTAATTTGAAATTTCAGTTAACTGTCGGCCATATAGCCGATTAATCAATTAATTTAACTTTTCATTTAATCCAAATTAGCTATTAATTAATTGTTTTTTCACTTTAATTATAATTTATTTTTATTTGTTTGCACAGTTACTATCAGGCATACATTTTAAAGTCGTCTTGTAATCGTTTTACTTTTTAATGTTTTTAACAAAAATATAAAGTAATAACAATTTGCATTGGAGTCCATCAATCCAAACAATTTAATATTTCGATAGGACTTGCTACGAAGAAATAACTAAACGGAACGGCTGTAAACGCAATTTTCTGAAGCATCTCACAACTCCAAACATACTTTCCACTACAAACGCATTTTGTAAATGGCCGTAGTAATTTTTCTAGGTAAATTTGCGAGAAATATTACTTTAAGTTCAATAGCCCCAAAAATATTATATTTACGACGTCTCTGCGCCAAATTAAACCAATTTCAAGTTAAATAAAAAAAAACAAGAACGAAAATACTTTTAATTAAAATGACTTAGTAATTAACTTTGTTTACACGTTTAGAGCGTATTTACTAAGTATCTCTAGCGAAATATTTTGAAGAAAATTACATATGAAATGATATTCCGGGCAATCGGCGATGTACTCGATTTTCACAATTTTGCACAATGCAAGACATTTTATTTAGTTTATTTTACAGTTTATTAAGTTTATCTCAGAAATGAACACACTTTATACTTCTTCTACAAACGAGATGCTTCACTCTCGTACAGGATTTTTACACGGTATAGCCATTCCGTTTAGTTCTTTCTGCGTAGGATGGTACACATCTCTTTCTTTTTTTGGGAATTATGTTCCGGGTACTTTTGCTACAATAAAAAATTCATTTAAAAATTCAACGCTTTATCTTGTGAGTAGTGGCTGATATTGATTTGCTTTTATGGCAAGGAGCCCTGCCACAATCATATTTTCCCCGCGCGGAAAATTATTATTTTTCCACTTCGATAATTTTCTATACACCTACCATCCAAGTCTACCTTTAAAAATATACCTTTTGAAAATCGTCGGTAAATATATTTTTCTAATAGCGATTTCGATGAGACTTTTCTAGCACTGTTTCCGTGGTCTACCTTTTCTCAGTGTCCCATTAATCAATCGAATATTTCTGTTCCTTATGCATTTGTTGAGACAACTCACGCACAATGTTGTTCAAGGCTCACTCACAGGTATTTGATCGCGGGCCGTGCTTGAACCGACAAGTCTCCTACCTGCATTCCGATCAGCAACGGAATGCGCTTTGTGAGAAGGACGATCTCAGTCTTGGCAAGTGCCAACTCCAGCCCGTGGTCGCACAGCCAGAAACTTATCCAGCGCATTATCTGGTTGAGCCTCATCGTCAGCATACCCAACCAGGAAAGACCCTTCAAGCATCTCGATACGAAGAATCTCGTCATACATCTAATTCCATTTGTCGGGACATAGTATGGAGCCCTGGGCCGCCCCTGACGAAAGAATCCTTGTTTCCGGTCCATCCTCCGTCTCAAAGGTAAGCGTGCGATCCTTCAGGTAGTCCCTCATCATCTGTAATAGATACTGAGGCACCCTGAAGTCCCGCTCTAATGCCTTGAGCGCGTCTCCTCACCTTACCGAGTTGAAGGTGTTGCGCACATCCAAGATGATCAGCAGATATACCGGGCGAGGATAATAATTCCAGCACTCGGTGGCCCGTGCCGCGTCGACTACCTCCTAGATGGTATGAACCGTCGACCTCGCTTTCCGAATACTATATTACCTCTGAGTAAGGTCCCCAGCAGCTTCGACGGCCGCTTGGAGGCGAGGCTTCAGGAGCTTGTCAGCTGTGTCAAGCATGCATAGCGGTGTGTACACTGAGAAAACGATTTGGTTATTGTTAAAGAAAGAGGTTTAGTAATAGATACCAAATCGTAGAGTTGGATATGGCGAACTAAATATTTAGTTCTTGCAAAGCAATCCCATAGTTGAGGCATTGTCTTGAGTCAAACTTCAATTTGGTAATAATAACGAAATCATTTTATTGTAACAAATTGATTTTTTGACTATCAAGTGGTTTTTTAGTTCAACTAAATAATTATCTCAATGACTCAATTTAACAATAGATTTGAAAAAAATAAAATAAAGTTGAAATAAATCTGTTTTTAATTGCTTAAAATATATGTAAATTTAAAAGAATTACTAATCACAGTCTATTATCCTAAATTGAGTACATTCAATTAATTTTAATTACTGAAAAGAATAAATATATTGATGAATAAATTAAAGCATTAATTGGTTGAAAATATTTATTTATTAAAAATCTCTTCAACTAATTACAAAATCTCCATTCGCTGAAGTATGGACCTTAATAGGTCTAACATAATTTTTATTTTTTACATTAAACAATTGAAATTCTATAAAGAAATTTGGCATAGTAATTAAATACCCCTTCATGTGATCATCAAATCCAATAGTCGAACAGTCTTTGTATATAAACCACAGTTGATTTTAAGTTCCTGGAGCAGCTTCACTCACGGATATAGGAATTTTATACAGTACAGCGCTTCCACTAATTCTTTATTCTAAGCTTGAAATAGATAATATAAAATCAATAAATAGTTCTTGATACTTACCTATAAATACGTCATGTAAATCACCCAAACGAATATTATTTAAAAAATCTTCCATTATATTATTACACCGCACACAATTTAAAGCTGTATAGTTTACACTTCGCCGAGCACATCAAGATCTAACAAGCACGCACAAGAACGAACTACTTTCACTAAAGTATGAACGAAAAAAAGACAAATTTTTAACCGAACAAATTGATGTATGATTGGGCCAACCGAGATTTGGTTACTATAACTAAATAATATATTGTAGCAACAATGTATACTGGTTCATCGAGCCAATCGCTTATTTGACACGAATTAAATTAATATTTCTTTAGAAGGAAACTTAATAATTATAAAAATTTTATTTGGTAATTATCACCAAATATTGTTTGGCAGAACTTAAATATTATTTCCAATTAAATAATATATGTATTAATGAACTTTTTCATTTGATTAAATTAAAGTATTTCTTTAGTTCTATGTACTACATCTTATTTTCAATCACTTAATTTTGCAATTGCTTCAACTTCTCAATTTATTTCCTAAATGTAAATTAAAATTTATTTGTGGGAACGTATGTGAACTAAATATGCCCAAATAAATTATTTTGTTGACTCGATTGATAATGATTATATACTTTAACTATGCGTTTGGTGTTTATTACTAAATTTATTAATAATAGCCAAATATTTTAAAAAATATTTCAAATAAATGCGCTTAGTTATTATAACTAAACTGTTTTCTCAGTGTACGACCCGAAATACCCTGCTGGCGCCTTGCCCTTGTTGATAAGCGTCAGCCTAGCTGCCTTCCAGCGAAACGGGAAAACGCCTGCCTTCACGCAGGCATTATACATATCAAGCAAGAGCTTTGCATGGCTCGGACCGACCCTGCATCGAGTGGAGCGTTCGGTGAGAGGGACGATCCTATACCGCAGTCCCCAGGGATTCTCATAGAGGTCCTCCCCCAACCGCTGCCAGCATCGTCGCTTACTTCTTTGGACTTCTCTACGAAGGCTTTACGAAAATTGCTCTATTCCGACGACCAGTTCTTCGTTCGCTGGTAGTTTCATTTTGTGTTTTCACAGTTCTTATATGACATACTAAGATAGTATAAGACTTTCTCTATCTCAGAAAACTCATTAGTTTTCGTATCAGAACTCATATAAGTGCATGGTATGCGTTAACCTAAATATCTCGAACAAATCAATTTTTTTCTTACATGTTTTTGTAGTATTTAGACTACTCTTAAGTCTAAACTCTTAAAAATGTCAAGCCGATATCTGTAAAATTTTCGGAGTTACAAAGCTTTTTATTACGCGTTGCAGCTCAGTTTGCATTGCAGTATCATTTTATGTCAGACTTTAAATGGGTTTTTTGGAACAGTATTTTTCAATACGGTGCCCCTCAGATCTTAAGAACCGATTGATAGATTCTCCTTTAATTTTGCACAATTACGTAGGAAACCTCTGTTAATTCGGTGACGATCTCTCTTAAAAAAAAACTTTAAATAAATTACGAATAAACGGTTTTTTTTTATAAAATTTAGGTACATAAAGTGTGCGTGTTGTCAATTTATGTTTGCGGGAGTAATTTTTATAAATTGCAGTCGTCAAAAGATTATATATATTAGCAACTTAAAAAGCGTCTAATTTTCTTTGATTTTTGACGACGGGGCCCTTATTTGCTATCTAGACTCGATTGATCGAATCGACAAAATGACTGTCAATTCGATAGAAATTGGCTATTTCGCAATTACCATATACAAGCTTCATTTTGAATTAATTATTTTATAGAATATTTGTAATCCGTCTAAACCGGAAGATTGACGGCAGTAGAATTTCATAATCACGTTCAAATGCTTAAAATTTCTAACCTTTTCCATCCATCCACAGTATACTCTAGCTAGACACAAGCCCGGAAAACACGACAGTTCGGCCATTTCACCAACAAGAGTTTCGCTATGATTTCATTTTTCTTGTACCACAGATTAATCAATCCTTACACACAAATAAAACTACGCGCTGTCTTAACCAAAACTCGTCGTTGACGAGGTTTTGCGTTGACGCATTTTAAGTTCAATACTTCAACAAAACGAACACAAGAGAAATTATTCCCTCTAAAACAGAAAAATTAAAATTGAGAAACCCTTAATGACCATATGTTCAAAACATCTGTAGGTTCACGTCAAGTAAATTACAAGTTGAGGCTTTAAAAATATTGTCAGAAATACTACGAGAAAGTAGAATTTCCCAACCTTTTCCAATTGAGTACTGCAGCAAGTTTCGGTTTGTTTACACCACCAGTGCTCAGCTGATCGTGTCAGCTTCCATGTTTGTACCTAGATTAGGTTGTTATCCATCTGTCGAAGACAGTCGACAGCAACCTTCTCGATATCATATTGCCAAATACAAATTTCTCGATATCGACAATGATCGACAACGAGTCGAGATACCAAATACGTGCCCTGGTTTTGACAAGATAGAGAGCACCGCAGATGCACTAGCGAAAAATATATTTCACTTCCAACCGAAGTAGCTCTGTCAATATTTAATATTTTTCAAAATATTTGCATTAAGCCTGTTGGCAATATAATCACCTTTAATTAAAAAAAATTTATTATCCTTTAACATTCCCGAGAAAACGCGTTCAAAATTTTTTCTCAGCTCTAGGTGTATTTAGCCCCCTAAGACTATCTGAGCTGTCACTTTCGACATCTCCTTTGAATTATCATACGAAAATGTGAAGTAGTTTAGATGTTAAGTCATAAAATATAACTGCGTATAATTTTGAAATGTTTTGTACATTAGGTCTGTTCCCGTACCTGCAGAGATTATAAGCGCTTCGCAGAAAACTGCAGAATACTGCAGAAAAGTGTTCCCCTATTCACTTCTCCAAGAAGATTTTGCCTACGTCACAACTTCCCCTGCAGCAGAAAATTTAAGAATTCTGCAGCAACTTTGACCAGCTGCAATATACTTAAAAAATCTTCTTTCTGTCAAAGTGACAACTGCCCAAACGTCAATTCAGTGAATTTGAAATTTGTGAATCCTTTTATAGAGTTTTATATCCTAAAAGTTAGGCGTCGGATTAAGGAAGTGAAGTAGCCTATAAGGAAAAACTGTGATTGTTTAATTTCCATATATAGAAAAAGATTTTTTTCTCCAAAAAAAATCTTCTGCCTTTTCAGAAAATTGCAGCTGGTTGTTCCCGTATTGAAGTGAATTCACCCCCACCACATAAATAAGTAAACTGGAGCCAGCTGCAGCTGCAGAAGTACGGGAACAGATCTATTATTTAGTACTTCGAGAAGATTTTTCGTAGTATATCTTTAGCGACATTAAACAGAATTATGAAATTTAATACTTTTACGAAATAAAATTAACTTGAATTTGTAATTTGTTGCTTAACTTTCTCTATCTTTCTATTCTTCTCCGCTCAGCCCTTTGTTGTTTAAGGGGGGATGCACATGCTCTTTTTTGAGCAAGGGCGCATTATTCAGTTGATGTACTTCGCGTGAAAACGTTCGGCAGTTGATTCCAAATATCGGTGCACCTACTTTAGAAAGTTTTAATTTTAAAATATAAATAATTTTATTTAACTCATAAAATTATTGCGTGTATATATATATATATATATATATATATATATATATATATATATATATATATATATATGTATATGGTATAATATATTCATATATGTATGTTCTCCATAAGACGGAAAAAGTCACAATCTCATGCGTGAAACTAAAATTTATCGCCTTATAATGTTGCAAATTGAAACCTGAGAATCTCTGAAGAATATAAAACAATATTTTTAAGCGAAATAATGTTATAAATCTTATAATCTGAGAATATTTTCCTATAAAAATAAAATAATTATTTGGTTTAATTTACTTTTCAGTAATTCCATACGATGACATCGGGGCTAGACACACTTCTTGAAGCTGCTCGATATCTTGAGTTACAGGAACAGCAAAATATTGCTCCGTCACAATCACCACCTTCATCCATAGACGGACGTTATCACTTGCAGCATTATAACAATAATAATACAAACATAAACAGCGGCAATATAAATAATAGTAGAAGCAGTCTCCGGCAGATGTCATCTCCCCCTATTTCACCAAATTACACGTCGAACGGTAATTCCAACAATAATCACGCGGGAATAAATCGTCACGACTTTAGTGAATTTGGTTCTATACCTGCAGTTGCCACGAGGAATAACGACGGGCGAAACGGTAAGTTTTTATTTTTCATATTTAACCATTGTTTGCATTCCAAAACCACCTTCCCCTAAGAAAGTGTACCATGCTGACCTTGTTTACATCTTTTCGTAAAAGTCACGACATTGAAGAGTTCAAATGATGACAAATAAATGAATCACCTACAAACACATTTGTGACGATTGTACGCCACCAAATTTTTTTCAATACCATGTGCGCCTCTGATTTCCCCTGTTTTCTATACAAAATAGAAACCTACACACATATGGGATTTGTTATTTTCCCAGTTCTAACTTTTGCGTTTCTCATGCTGTTTGCCTGCCAAGCAACAACCCCTTATTGACTGCTCAGTGCTCACTGCCAAAGAGGAGAAATAAACACCTTTAGAAAAATGTTAAGCCAAATTGTGACTCTCTGATCATAATATCCATTCAAGAGAGCGATGATGCTTTATTTTAGACAGAATTGGAAAGGTTATTTGTTCTCTGGGAAATAAGAAGGTATACACACGCACTTCCATTAGGGTGGGGTAATGTAGCGATAATTCTTTCGTCACGCTGGCTATGCAAAGAGAATCGCAGCTGATTACAGCAACAGTTGCATGTATTTAACTTATTGAAATTGAGAATAGTTCAGCTCTGAAATAATTCCGAAGAGATGACAGAATTATGTTGAACTTCCTTCTCGCTTAATCTTATCTCTCAGTAAAGGAAGCATTTCAGCTCTCGGTTGTTTTGATACAGACGACGGAGAGCTGCTAGCATGCTTTATTGCTTGTAGGCCACGTGTTTTCTTGCGCAGTTGCCAAATTTATTGATTATTTCGAGCAGATGTCATTGAACCTTTTAGTGATATATTGAAAAGATGCAAATTTTTTGTTTTTAATAACGTTACATCTAATTTTTTAATAAATAATTAAAATGCATAATATTAGAATTTAAAAAAATGGAAATGCGATGGTACTGTTTATTTGTTGTTTGTAAGCTTATGCAATAAATTTGTTGCTGTAAGTACATACTCTTTCTGAAAAGAGAATAATTTTTCTCCGGCTGATGCGCATGGCATGTTCGGCATTGCCTGGAGTAGGCAGATGATTTGTAAACATGCCACACACTTTTTCCAATTGAAATCATTCGGAATTTCAGTAACGTAGAAAGCCCTTACCCTTAAAGTTATATGGGGAATTACCTTTTCTCAGAAGTTGCGCAGAAAATTCAAATTAAAAATATTTTAATTTATAGGTTTAGCTTAAGGTTAAAACGCTCCTACTTGCCTAATTGAACTTTTGTTTTTTTTCTTCAACACTTATGCCATAGAAACCGAAACGCCCCACTTAGGGTTTGCAATCCCACCCGATTTTCGGTCTCGCGGAATTTTAAAAATCCTTAGAAAAATGTTAAAACTAGACAGAATTGTTTTCAAACTACTTGTAATGACTTTTAAGTAATAAAACAAATAGGTATACAAAGTAATTTCAACATGTTTATTTCGTATAAACATCAATATAACACCTACAACGATTTTTGGAATCAATAGACTTTACCATCTGGTGTAGTAACTAGCTACTCCTAAAACAAATTGTGGTTTATCTTGTTTAACGTTTTGTTTGTACAATCTCTCTAAGAGTTTCTTAAGCACTTGACGGATGACTGTCTGTTTAGATGGCTTGAATATTTCATCATTTGATTTAAGATCCTTTCCCTAGTTCTTTGGATAGATACTTAAATACTTCAGAAAAGTCATTGTTTATATTGTATTTTACATTCCAAATTTCAAGCATAATCTTGACCGATCCTTTATTCAGACTACCTATTCTAACCCATTCCGAACCAATGTCAATCAGTGATTAACTTGTAAAGCAGTTGTTTTACAATCCAACATTATACTTTGACCTTTTTCTTCTTTTAGGAAGTATTTTTTCAAATACATCGTTTTTGATGGGCGAGTTTTTAAAAGTCTTCACCACCTTTCCGACTTTCTTGCTCAAATCTGTATAGATGAGTAGCATTTTACGGCCAGGCTGTCATTTTAATAGCTTTTGATACCACCACCACTATCTACAAATGTATATTGAATTGTTGGTTACGAAAATGTTTATTAAAAAATAACTGAAAATAGTGCGGGATTGCAAATCCTAGCCCTAATACGGAAACATGTGCAGAATTTAGTTTTCATTTCATTTACTTATCATCGCTGTATTTTTTTTATTGAACTATTGTGACTTACTGCTTCACAATAATGAACTTACAAGAAATATTTACCGTAATATAAGGCGTAAATATTATAGCATTTTCACAATAACTCTGTCTACACTGAATAGCTATGTTATTTAGAGGGTGTAGATATTTTATATTTGTGACTTTCACATATTTTTCAACATGTCATGCGAAACCATTCCTACACATTGGCGACTGCTTTGAAAAATATCATACTCTCAAAAATTATAAAAATTGATTCCATTTATATTATATATGTTATAATTATAAATCAGCTAAGTATCTTAAAGTTATATCTAAATACCTAGTTTAAGCGTTTTATTTAAGTTTTAAATTTTTTAAACGTTTTATAAGCTTTCATCTAATTATCATATGGGCAAATATTACAAAAAAAAGCTCTCGACCGTTAAGGGTTAAATCCAACTTCCACCCAATTGAATTTTATTGTAATTAAAACCACGATGAAAAAGTTTTTATCTCGTTGTTAGTTCGTTCAAAGTTCGGGTAGTACAAGAAATATTAAAAGTTCTTAACAAGATTTCCAGCATAATAATGTTGAATTTTCATCAACTGCTGGATGTCCTAGTATGCAACCAACAAATTGTTTTCAAAACATTGATTTAGACAGCCGTTTCCTTATGATACAACAACTTTTCGGTTATGTTTGAATAAACAAAACTGTTTAAAAGCTGCACTTAAGGGGTCTACCCTAATTAGACGGGCAAAAAAGGTTATTTTCACGAATTTTTTTGACCGGTATAAATTATAAATATGGATATAAAAAGTGTTAGGCCTAAAAAAATACACTCTTAAGATACACAAAAAGAAATTTATTTTACTCAGTTTTCGTACAGAAAGATGGGGAGAAGACAGGTAAAAAAATGGGTGTGCGCTGTGGATAAAATCTCTGGAATAGATGATCTGAAAAAAAAAACAAAATGGTTTTAGATTCAGTAGGTAAATGGCTATAGCGCATTTCATACGATTTTTGATTTTTTCAAAAATGACAAAATGGCAGCCATTTTTCCAAAAACTACGAAAAAGCACGTTTTTTCATCGTTTTTTGCAAAAAAAAAAAAATAGTTGCATAGTATGATATGCGCTATAGCTGTAGTCATAAAAGAACATTTTGGCAAGAGTCGGTTGAATAGTTTCGGAGATTTTATTTACAAGCCGTCCAAAAACGTCGTTTTGAGAAAAACGCGTTTAAAGTTTTCTTTAACGAAAAATCGTGAAAAAATTAGCTCAGGTAGCTAAGTAAACCTCGCTCAAAAGTACACTTAGACTGCTCGGATCTTTATAAAATTTTAGTATGATACTTTTAAATATGTATACTTTCGAAAAATGCAATAAAAAAAAACTCGGTACTGGCCGGCTTCAGAAAGTGAGAGTTCGCGATATCATATTCAATTTGGTCAGTGTTGTCAGTGAATTACAATTATTACAATTATTCATTAATGTTCTCTCAGATATAATTAAAACCGTGAAAAATTATATGCTGACGACGTGCAAATATATCTAAACCAATTGGCTTAATGGAGGACTGTATTTAAAGAGTCAACAATATACCTAACGAATATCTCGATGTGTGGGCATCTAATATCCCGCTTATTTTGAATCCTCTTAAGCCATCGAGTGTGTTTTATATAGAAAAAACAAACTTATCTGATCTACCTAGCGTCTATTTGGACGGCGTACATCTGCCCTATGAATGATTGATGAACGATTAAAAGTTTGGGGGTATACATAAACGCTAAAATGGATTGTTGTGACCAAGTTAATTATACTCTTCAAAAATCTTATTGAGGCCTAATTCAGCTATGGCTTTCTGGGAGATTATTATCTACTGACTTAAAGCTGAAACTTGTAAGAACCTTGCTGGTGCTTTAGTAAAATAACAGTGGTTTTCAACGATGGCGTTCGATTTATTTACAACATTCCACGTCATAAAAAAGTATTATTTTATATCAGTATAGTATCATCCTAGGAACACTGTTCTGGGGTATCCACTTCAGACATATATTGACATAAGGACACTGCTGTTTTTATATAAGCTGATTATATCAAAAACACCTTCCTATTTGTATGAACACTTGCATTTCTTGCTCTCTGTGCGTCATTGTTACCTTCTGATTCCTCCGATGCAACGTGTGTTTGGGCGGCGTTTTTATTTTGCTGTAGTCTTTCGTCTTTCGAACTCTCTATCCGGAAGGATGGGGCCGGGGCCGTAGAGTTCTCCTTCCTCATCACGTTGATGTTTTTGGTTGTCCACATTCTTCTCATGAACGGACCGGTAAATTCTTTAGACAATGATTGTTGACTGGAAAAGCGCCGTCGTGACGTGCCGCGCTTAGTTTCCCAGAAACATGCAAAGGAACGTGATTTTCATGAAATCCTTTCTGTGGCGTATTCGCAGATACATATAGATTGAAATAAAAAAAAAAACAAAAATCGATTTTTTGAAACCGCGAGAGTAGAGGACCCCCTTAAGCAGGTTTAGTGGTTTAGTGATCTGGCAATAGGTCCTTATCTTTACGAACACTTCCTTACTTAAGCCCTTACGGGGTATAGGGCGTATGATTTGAAAGTGGTCTATAATTTAAGGTAGATTCCGAACCACCGATATTACTTTGCAACCTCCATTGACCTTTAAAAGTGTAATCTGTTGTCAACAGAACACAACTACGTGTCGAAACAACGATAGTACTCAGAAACGTTGATCCAAACACTAAAAAGGATTGATAGATATATATGGGAAGACTGATCAGATCGATTTTATAACAACTATATACTAACTTAACTTTTACTTCCTGGGGTATTAAACTTTGTTGAGACAATAACACATTTGTTTTGTTAATAGTTGCAACAAAGAAGGTAGAAGAAGCCTTCGTCAAAGGACAATAAACCAAATCGCATAAGTTTTTAAAATTTTCCTTTCTACTTAAAAATCCAATTTAAAATCAATTTGATTTGAAACCAACGTACATAAGTTTAATATTTAACTTACATTCAATTATTTTCGAATATATTTAAAAACTTAAACTAAAAATCATGAGGGTTTTTTCCTAATGGAAAACCGCAACACACATCGTTTATTGAAAATTAAAGCAAAATTGTGATTCAGTAATAAATTTGAAATGCTAAATGTGTGTGAATACTTCATCTGAGACTCTACCGAAGGGGATCATTGATCTTAAAATTAAGGCAATTTCTTCATAAGTGGTTGAAGAACATATTCTAATTTGAACTCTCTTTTGAAACTTTATAGTTATATAAAATAGAATATCTGAAATAGAGGCAAAGAATCAAAGCTATTTAATTGTTATTCATTATGTAATAATAAACCTACAACACGTACCAGTGTATCAGGAATTACAGAATTCTTGTGAAGAAAACAGCAAACATGATTTTCGTTGACGATGTTTTCAGATAGTTCTTAGTTTAAGGATCACCTTTCTAAAATCGTGCTTCCTCTCTCCCGTTACCAAATGCCTGAAGTTAGTAGATCGGCTGTTATGATTTTATTTTTTAAGAAAATATCGACGCTCTCGATTACATACCGACTTCCCAAAAACAAAGAGGTTATAAGTTCGACGTGTTGTTTTTTTTATGTCTGTAATTTTGGGTGGGGGGATGAAACCTAACCTGTATAGAGTATGATCCCCCATTGCTAATAGGAGAAAAAAAATTTGGCCTAGGCTGGGGGGAGGGGTAGTCAATCTTAGTAAAGCGTGCAGCGATTTGAATAATTCTTTTTCTGTTGGGTAGAGTATGTTCCCTGGTTAATATCACGAGAAAAAAATGCTGAGGGGGGGTGGAACTTAACTTACTTCGTAATGCGTTGACCGATTTTGATGGTTCTTTTACTGTTGCAGAGAGTGTGATCCCCCATTGCTAATAGAAGAATAATTTGGTCCTATGGTGGTGGTTAAGGGAGGGAGAGGATTAGTCTAACTTCGAAACGCGTGGACCGATTTCGATGATTCTTCTTTTGATGTGTAGAATATGTTGCCTCACTGATACGACGACAAAAATTTATAAGTTGGGAGGTGTGCGGAGGGGGCGTTACACAATTTTTTAATTCACACTCCTATTCACACTCCTTTTTGTTGTGTATTATATATATGATCCCCCATTGCTACTCTATGGAAAAATGTTGACCTAGGGCTGGCGTGGGGAGAGGCGAAACCTAACTTTGTAACGCGTGGACTGATTTAGATTTTTCTGAATCCATAGAGTATCTATTTGTATTCTGACAAAAATTGGTGCTTATGGTGAGAGTTGGAAGATTGGCGGTGCCTACCTTCATAAGGCATATATCGATTTTGATTCGGTTGTGCAGAATACGTTTCCTGATTGATAAATGATAACAATTTTGTACCTAGAGTGATTACGATGATTCTCTGACTACGATAATTCTCTCTTGCCCAACTTTTTCTGTTTTAGATCAACTGGAGGAATTATTTGTCAGCCGCCATCAAAAAGGAGGTTTCCGTCGACATCTACCGGTCACGTGTTAAAAAAACCAAATTGAAGATTTTTTGCATGTATAATAAAATAAAAAAAATTTAAGTCTATCTAAAATAGACTTTATTTTATACCACTCCAATCGTGACGATTTTTTAAGCTTTAATCAGAACCCCTTAAATTAATTGGAATTTCGTCCCGACAAGAATTTCTTCAGAGGAGTGCGCCTACAAGACAGTTTGTGTATATATCTTAGAATAAAGAACTAAAGGTAGCGCTGTAATGTAAAATTTATATTCTAATAAAAATCATTAGGCTATTTTGAGATTTGTTGTGGACCGACATCGCTTAAAATGACAGAATTTGTTTAAATAAAGCAGCACGAAGTTTTAGTTTTTTTGGTGCCCAAATAATTAGAAATAGCATGACGGGAAGTCGCTTTTAGGGTAAATAAATTATACGAATTACTTCTAAATTCATTCTATAAACATCTTATGTTTAATTAAAAATTTAATTTGCGGAAAAAGTGAAAGTTTCGTATGAATATTTGTGAGGTTAAGATGAAAACTGATTTAAATGTTCCGTGGCTGTTCGTTAGGGGGCATCGATAGAAAATCTTAAATAAGATTTAATCAATTAGAAATAAAATTGGTGATTCGCTTGACCTAAAATATTACGCCAAAATTAATATGCAGCTTAAATAATTTTATCATAGAAGTTAAAATAAAATTATTCTTTTACAATTATCATGATTTTAAATTGACATTTCGCCCCACCTTAAATGTGACTTAGATTACCTCTGTATATATCCGAAATTCTACCATAAAATAATTTTGCTTCATTAAAATTGGGTCTCAGCTCTTCCTCTAGTTATTCTAAGGTATTTGTATTGGCTTAAAAATGCGTTGAAAGCCGTATAAGACGTTGTATTTCTTCATTACAAGATGGCGGCATTTTCTCAGTTAGAGCTTGTTCACACTGGGATGAAAAGCAACACTTCAGCGTAGACATACGGGTATGGGGCAAGTGCGACTTCACTGTATATTTGATTGGTTGCCTTAAGTCATGTAACGCATACCGTGTTTGATTGGTTACTTTAAGGGGGACCCACCCTTGAAATTAAAGATTACTTACTACTAGATAACCGGCTCCATAAGAGTCATAAGAATATACATGCAAATAAAGAGTGCAGGTAGTGTGCAGTCATTTACTCCCGTCAAAATTTGAGAGAACCACTTACTCCTGTCAAAATTCTGTTCTCATCCGAAGAGAATCACAGACTCCTGTCAAAAAAGTACTGCCATCTTGTTGAACAGTAAAAGTGTACCTAAAAGTACCATCAATAAAAAGAATTCATGTGAAGCACATGACTGAGTTGCTTACTTGTGTGCGTAAGAAACTTTCAAACTGTCAATGTATTCTGATCTTTTCATGAGCGAAGGACATTTGTAAATGCACATAACAAAAGTATACGTGTCTCTTATCCACAAACTCTTCCGGAAAACAAATTTTTAGTTCTGACTGCAGCGTTGCTGCCCGATGCAGGAAATATATAACATCAACTAACAATTGTTCACTACTTTGTTCGAAACCGTGTAATATGTTAAAACCGTGTATATGTTAATTTCAATATAACATGAAACTTCAAAATTTTTTTTTGGTGTAAAGTGATGATTTTTTTCAAATGGCTGCTATTTTGTTAAATTTAAAGTTTACAATTTAGCTATACTCCTACACTTTAAGATAACCTTAACCAATTTATTCTCCTATGTTCAAGGAAAATTGGCGGCCACGCAGCAACGTTTCTTCTGCTTCTGCACCTTGGTACGCAGGAAATTCCCATGACGTCACCATACAATATTTTATTTAAAAAAATGTAATAACAGTTTAAATATAGCTCTAGAATATGCAAAAAGTCCCATGTTTTTATTTCATTCCTAATGTCAGAAAAAATTCAAATCAATCAAATGATCATATCACAGTCCAACGAAAAAACTGGCAATTTTTGAATTTTTCTGACACTAGGAATGAAATAAAACATGTGACTTTATGTATGTTGTAGAGAACAGAAATTGCATTTTTGTTAAATAAAAAAAACCAAATTTTCAAGAATTTGTTTCTGCCTACTCAAAAGTACAAGTACATTGATCGGGTTTGATTCGTTGCGTGGAATAATTGTTGGTGCGGATCGAGGACCCGTCTGACTGTTCATGATGATTACTAATGTTGTAATTATCAGAAACAAAAACACACATGTCTTTAATCTCTCTCAGAGTCCGTTCAATTCATCATATGATGTTTTTAAAAAACCTTTTCTTTCAAAATGTCAGTTATTTGAAAAAATGCTAAATTTTTGGACTTCTAGTTGATGTCCGAAACAATACTAACTTTTGATGAAAAAAGAGATTATGATAAACTGAAGCTTATTTTATGTAGAATAAGAAGGTTTAAAAAAATCGATTCGATTAAAATTGTATTAGAAATGCCATAATCGTACCAAAAAACAGTGTTTTGAGGAGAAAGCAATTTTTTATTTAAAAAAAAGTCGAAGTAATTGTAATGCCTGGACCATAGTAATTGTCTCCACAACTAGTGGATGGTTAACTTCTTTTATAACTCTACATAGACAACGAATTTTGGTCGCACGGCGCGTAAACAGCGACATCGCTGTGTGGTTTCATTAAAAAGCACCGTCGATATCGTAGCCCGCGGACAATGGAAATATTAAGGAGCACAATTTAGGATATTTAAAATAAAATAACACCAAACTAGTGTAAAGTCCTGATTAGTACAATAAATGACCATTTACAAAAAGTCGAACGGAAAAAGGAGATGTTACGTCGTATTAAGGGGACTGTGACTGCCTAGGTTTTTTGTCACTTTTCTCAGAAGTCGGAAATGATAGAACCCTGACTATTTTTTAAAAATTAAATATCTGACCCTTTTTGAGTTCCTTTCATGATTTTTTTATGTAGATTGATATTTGTTTTTAAAAATTTTTTTTAAATTGCTCAATTATACATATAAATATATTCGTGATAGGAACTAGCCCTTTTTCTCAACATTTGGCAGCGATTTCTTTTATGGTTTCTGATGAAACTGGCATGAAACCTTAAAAAAAAAACACAAATTTCCAGAAATTTAATTTAAAATATGTAATACACTTACTTTTACGTTCTACTGATCTAGTAAAGTCCTCCTATCCTATCTGAAGCCCATTAATTACATTTGAAAGTATTCGGAAGTGTATTTACAACAAAACCATACTCAGAAAAAAAAATTCGTCCAAAATGTGTTTCCCTTTAAGCTACCAAGTACGAATACACTTGTTACGTGTGACAATACTCTTGTACCTTGAGTAGCATTATTTGGTATTTCTAATATACCAGCTGTGGATAGCTACATTAAATGTTGTTTTTAATTATCTAAAATATATTTACTTTTAGTCGGAAAATAGTTTTTTTTTCATAAATTTCAGTGTGTGAAAATATTTCAATTCTTAAAAGGTAACTGCCTTAAAAATTTTAGTGGTATTATGTACTTGTGCCTGGGTAGTATTATACTATTGTTTTCTTTGCAGACTTTTTAATTATGATCTAAGAAATCATTTTTAACACTAACCAAGTTTCAGTAGTAAACAGGAAGCTTTAGCTCTTAAAATTACCATTAACCCAGATGCTCCTGAAATTATTATTGATGATAATCGATTCTTTTTCAATTGTAGTATGTTAATAATATGGTATATTATAACTTGACAAAATAGTGAAAAAAATCCAGGACATCCTGGAAAGTGATGGTCGTTATAACGCCCAGTAGGAGTAACCACTACTGTCAAATATTAGATGAATTCAAGGTAGATTTAATAATTTTTATTGGCGTTTAAACGACCAGTAGAAGGATTTGGGTTAAATGTCAAATGAAAGGAAATGACCGTAAAAGTCGCTTTTAAGCAACATGTATTTTTG
This sequence comes from Leptarthrus brevirostris, assembly GCA_964036015.1. Classification (NCBI taxonomy): domain Eukaryota; kingdom Metazoa; phylum Arthropoda; class Insecta; order Diptera; family Asilidae; genus Leptarthrus; species Leptarthrus brevirostris. The sequence continues at coordinate 32,040,049 of OZ038374.1, read as the reverse complement.
GTATAAAAAACTAAAATCGTTTGGACCAAATTTGTACGAAATGAAGGTAATGGTTTACAAACTCAACAAAGATTTGTTGTCTACTTACCTATAAATTTTTAAAGAAAATCACATCACCCGTTTAGATAGTAAAATACATATCTCCGAAAGAATGCAAATTTAAAAGATGTCTTGTTTGTTAAATATGTTTTAAATTTTTTGCAAATCGTCAAGAAATTTGGCTGCTAAAACAAACAGTCGGGGTTAGCTTGATTGAACAACTGAAAAAAATTGGTTTGTTAATAAAAAAATGTTTAAAAGGTTGTTAATTAGCTAGAGAAAAATTCACATGAAACCTTTGATTAATATTACTCTTATATAAGTTTTTATGCGCTTTTAATTTTCGCCCCAAGTGCATTTCTAGATATTGCTAGACTTGCAAGTATTTTGCTTACATATTACGAGGTAAGTAGGTATAGAAAAAGCCATTGTACGTTCCAAGGCGGCATGTTTCCATTATCATGTGCTTGCGTGGTATAACAAAATATCCATATGTATTGGAGTGCCGTTTCTCTGGTGCGCACATTGCAGTAATGAAACGTGTTAGCTTTATTTCAATAAAGTCCACGTAACATGTATCAGCAAGCTAGGTACTTTCCGATTTATATATTCGCATTTCTCCGTATCACTGTAAGCTTTTGGAGACCGACTCCACCACATTCCTTATCTTCTGAATTGAATGTAAGAAGTCGATCAGTAATCATTTATGTTTACTCAGTTGGGTCTGCGATTTGTAGGTGCAGATACTGAGTGAGCAATCGCTAAACTGTCGCTGTATCGTCATTGTTTCCATTCCGGCCGGTGTACTCTTTTTCCCGATACTCCTGTATTCTACAGAATGAAGTGAGGAAAGCTCTTTTCAGACAAGACTTATTCGTGGCAGTTTTGCAAAATCTATAGAACGTTACTTCGCGAGTGGGAAGACTTGGAGACAGTCTCCCTTTATTAAATTTTTATTGAAAATTTTTACATATTTGTTCAAAGTTACGGAATATACCTGTAATAGTGGAAAGTATTCGTTTCATACGTTTATATAAGCAGAACTATAGTATATTTTAGTTTTCCTATCTATTGATGAGCCAGACAAGTAACTAAGTAATTCGGTATTGAGTATGGACGATTCTTATCAAGTGTGTTCCAATAATTGTTTTTTGTGATATTAAGGAAATTTATTGAAATGATTTGTCATCTCAGAATGCCGAAGACTGACCACTTTTAGTGCTTATTATTTTTATACTTTAGCATTGTGTCTCAGGATTTATTGAGCACAAATCCTTAATGAATTAAAGCTCAAAAAATGCAAAATAGTGATAAATCTTTTTTGAACGGATATCCTTATGGTGGTAACCAAAGCCAGTGTTCACTGTTGCCACTTGAGGCGGACGGTCGTGCTAAATTCAGAACTCATCTATGGTATCATGAAAATGCCAGTGCAAATGCTATTTTAACCGATATCGGAATTTGTATTCGAATGCAAAATGTGGATTTAAATAACGATTCGTGCTATGAGCTAGTGCCGTCTTGTTGTAATATAAATGACTTTAGCAGAATTTGCGATATTTCGACTTCGGTTAAGAATGCAGACATTGAATCTACGCAACATTTGCAAAGCGGAAAAAAAATTGGTAACAATTACAGAGTACATACGCAAAGACAACAAACTTATATTGGATGGGAAAATTCACATAAACATATAAACAATTTTCCAATTAGGAAAACCAACTCCAAGATGGTGAAGGAATTCCGAGATAATCCCATCTCAAGGCGACGTCAAGAAATTTCAGAAGCAGATAATACGATTGCCCCTCCACCGAAGAAAAAATGGATCAGACACTATTTAATGGGTAATTTAAATTCTTACTACCTCACATTTGGCAAAAACATTATTTGATAGCTTTTAAAATCAACTTCAGAATGGAAAACCAATGTTCTGGTTGTTATTCCTCAAATGACGAAATCAGTTAAAATAAATTTTTTGTGCGTTAGATATATATACATATATTAATCAGGCTTATATTTACAGATTAAAATATTCAAAAAATCCTATATTACTTTGAAGTTCTAAATATTTATATTTTTATCTTAATTTGACCTTTTTTATTTTTTACGTTTTTGAATTCTCCGTCTACGCATGTTTATTATTATTTATATTTCTTAAATATAGCTACATATTTTTATTTATTTATTTTATTATTGCACCTATGCAAGCGGTAGAGTTGAGTTGATCTTGATATAACCTCAATTGTCATTAAGATGAAAATCCTGAATAAAAAACTAATTTTTCCTTACAACAATTGTGATATTTTCTTCTCCGATTCTTACTTAACATACTGGAAAAACGTTTTGATATCACATCTGTGTTGTGTTCAGTTTTTGAGCAATTACAATATATTGTGCATATTCCCAAAAGGAAATAGATTAAATATGCGAGGAAGTTTTTTTTAGATATTTCCGTGGGGGGAAATAAATAAATGACGTTTTAAAGTAACTATAACCCCAAGTTTTGCTTAATATAAAAATACACAATTTACGTCCGAAAATTAGTGTCTTTAAGACTTCAGGGCTATTTTCATTAAATGACATCATGATGTGGGCGATAGAATCTTTTTTTTTTTTTGGAAAAGTCATACTTGATCGTCCTCTTAGAGTAGAGTTCCTGGTGATCATCACAGTACATAGATACATCTTCAATATCCTAAAATTAGTACATCGATTTACCAAGCTTACTCGCGTCTGAGATAACTGAAGAAGATTTGCCATGATTGATGTTAAGAGAATCGACTGTGACCCTCTGCGCGACTTTGGATCGCGTAACCAGAAGAACTCGAGCGAGTTGCGAGGAGAATAATACAAAAACTTCTAATACGATTTGTTTTTGTCGTAGCTTTAGGTTTTCATTTTGAAGAAGAACACTGTCAAATACTGTTTGATGCGGGTATCGGTACATGTATCCATTTTTCTTCACTACATGATTGAATTGCCTGAGTTCAAGAATCATTTCGTTCTTACACAAATATGTGTATATGCTTACACCGATTTCTTGATGGACAGTAATAATGTGATTCGGTTTTAAGCAGTTGAGACATATTTGCTCTTTAATGACGAAATGACGCCTTTGAGATACTCTTTGCTGGTGAAGAATTAGGTGTTTTGAGCATAATTATTTTCTAGATTGTGAAGAAGCATTTTGACTGGATGCGATATGGACTTTCAGAACGAGTGTAGTTGGCATCTTTTTGACGACTTCATTGTTTCTTAAGATGATAGTTCCAACAGTTTCAAGTGGATTTACGAGATGACGTCAGAAATTACACAATTCTTGCAAAGAAGTGAAGTTTTTAATATTGAGGAATCTTTCAAATCCTTTTTCGTTGCAGAATCTAACTTTTGCACTGTTATAAAAGCAACGCAGTCATCTGCAAATTTAAGCAGATGACTATCAAATATGACGTCATCAGTAAGCGTTCATTTTGATAGCACTCACATAGTATATTCGAAGTCATCATCCAATATTACAATATTTTTAATAACTTGTACTGGCGGATCATATAGACTAGTCATTAAATTGTATAATATCGATATCCTCTTAGTTCAGTATTGCAATCAACTAGACTCCTGAATAAGTCGTGAAATGCAAGCCATTCTTTTAAATCACTACCACTACCAGTTGTTACTATACCGTAGCTGCCAAGATTTATTTTCAAGTAAAACGTCCTTTATTAACATGCGGAAAATCCGGCAGTTTTTGCACTAAGCGAAACCAAGGTTGTTCCCGATTCTGATATTAATCAGTATCACATCCCTGGTTATCACTTAGTGCCGCTCTTCTCTCCTCAGAGGGGAATCGCGGTTTATATTAGAAATGATGTGCCATTCTCCTATCTCCCTCAATTCTCTTCTACTAATCCAGAATTTAATTATGTCTGGATTAGATTTAAACTCTATCGGCACATTATTCACTTCTGCTTTTTATACCGCAGCCCGAATATGTCTGACACTGACACTGTGTGCTCCTTCGATAAACTGTCTTCCGATATCGATAAGATTTTGGAATTATCCCCCTCTTCTGAAATCGTTCTTGCTGGAGATTTCAACGTCCACAACACACAGTGGCTCAGGCATTCTTCTACCACAAGCCCGTCTGGAAGACACGTCGAGTTATTTAGTGAGTCTTTTAATTTACAGCAACTGGTTGAGTGTCCGACTCGTGTTCCTGATACTTCGGGGCACAACGCGCACCTTTTAGATCTATTTCTAACATCGCATCCAGAAAAATACTCGGTTTCGGTGACGTCTCCCTTGGGTAATTCGGACCATTGTCTAATCTCCGCCCAATTCTCCATCTCCTCTCTGACAACCACTAATCTAAACTCCACCAAAAGATTAGTGTGGCATTATAAAAATGCTGATTGGGCGGGACTTAATAAATATCTCAGAGAGCTGGACTGGTCTGATTGCTTTTCTATGAAGGACGTTAACAGAAGCACCGATTATATCTTGAACATCCTATGGTTTGGAATGCATCGCTTTATTCCTCATAGCTTCAAGAACATCAAACCAACTAACACCAATTGGTTCAATAATGACTGTTTCGCAGCCATTAAAAAGAAGGAAGCAGCCTTCCAGGCATATAAATTGTGCCCTTCAGAGGAATCGAGACGTATCTATAGAGATGCGCGGAATATTTGCAATTCAGCAATTAGCCGGGCTAAGTTCAATTTCGACCAGAGCATCAGACGGAAGGTATTTTCTACTCAAAAGGGTAGTAAGGGCTTCTGGTCTCTAGTAAAAACCGTAAAGAACAATTTCACCTGTTCGTCAACACCACCACTCATTTATAATGGGAATGTTTTTACTGACTCATTGGACAAGGCCAACCTGTTTGCTGCTAATTTTGCTGCTAACTCGTACTTGCCACCATCATCGCAGCCACTTCCATCTCTATCACAGTGCATTAGTAGGCAAAAGCCGCTACACTTTCGCACTCGGGAAGTTTTTAGAGTACTTTCGAAACTCGACGTGTCCAAAGCTACTGGGCCTGATGGTTTCTCGCCCCTTGTTTTAAAATGCTGCGCCTCTGCTTTGGCTAAACCTCTGCGCAAACTTTTTCACCTGTCATATTCAACAGGAATATTTCCAAGTGTATGGAAACTTGCTCATGTCCAGCCGATACTTAAAAAAGGAGAGGCATGCGACCCCTCTAACTACAGACCAATTGCACTAACCTCGATCATATCCAAAGTTTTTGAATCACTCATCAACTCTCAGTTGTTGACATATCTAGAAAATAACCATCTTATCAACGATTGCCAGTACGGTTTCCGCGCTGGCCGCTCAACCGGAGACTTACTAACGGCTCTAACGGAGCGTTGGAATCATTGTCTCCATAATTTCGGTGAGTCCGAAATCGTCGCTCTTGATATTTCAAAGGCTTTTGATAGAGTCTGGCATGCTGCCCTTTTAGCCAAACTTCAAACATTTGGTCTGCATCCTACCCTCGTTAAATGGATAGAGAGCTTTTTGTCAGGCCGTTCAATCCGTGTAGTTATTGACGGCGTTACATCTGCATCCCACGAAATAAATGCCGGTGTACCTCAGGGTTCAGTTCTTTCACCAACTTTATTTCTTCTTTTCATCAATGATCTCTTATCCCTTACTCTCAATCCTATTCATAGTTTTGCCGACGACAGCACCCTTGATTTCGCGTACTCATTTGATTCTGTAATGAATTCACGTGGAAATGCTACAGAAGTCAATCGGGAACGTATGTTTAGATCATTAAACAACGACATTTCTAAGGTCCTCGCTTGGGGCAGAGCAAATCGTGTTACGTTTAATGCATCCAAAACTCAATGCTGTTTAATGTCCCTTAAAAAACGCCCAGTCCACCCCCAACCCATTTCAGTCGACGGAGTGAATATACCCAATTCACCCTCCCTAAAGATCTTGGGTATTGAGATATCCAGCAATCTTAGCTGGACTGATCATATATTTGCAATCGCCAAAAGTGCGATGAAATGTTTAGGTTTTCTACAGAGATGTAAGAAATATTTCACCCCACCCGACTTAGCGTTGATCTACAAGTCCCACATTAGGCCTAGACTTGAATATAATTCCCATATTTGGGCAGGGGCAGGACACACCGCATTGTCCGCGTTAGACAAAGTTCAGCGTAAGGCTGTTAAACTTATTGGCGATTCCTCAATCTCTGAGGGCCTTGACTCTCTTGAACATCGACGGAATGTCGGTTGTCTCTCACTCTTTTATCGCTATTTCCATGGCCATTGTTCTAACGAAATCGCTAGCCTGATTCCTTGTAGACTCATTACAACGCGCGATACAAGATCTACAAGTCGCTCCCACCCCTTTACTCTCCGGGTCAAATTTGGACGTACCGTCAAATTTCGGGAATCTTTTCTTAGCAGAACAACACGAATGTGGAACAGTTTACCATCTTCTGTTTTTCCCTCGTCTTATGAGCCTGAAACTTTCAAACGGGGCGTACATCGACACCTCCTTCACTCAACCTCCTAACCCATTTCCCTCATCCTTAATTCCTTTCCTGCCAAGGCTGTGCTTTAGCATCATAGGGCATCCCCTGAGCTTTGGCAACATCATATATAAAAAAAAAAAAAAAAAAAAAAATACCCCAATGGCATTTTTTAACGTAATCTATTGTCGGACGAAAACAACCATTGATGACCCCTGGTGGGATTCGAACTTGGGACCTTCGGATTGGAAGGCGAGAACGTTATGATTTACTTCACCGAGGCTAAATCTCTTCCCACTTCCACTCCACTTTCTCTTCACTTCACTTTACCTTCATTCCACTTTCGCTTCAACCCGCTCTGCCATCATGCAATAGCTTCAGATGGGTCATGTCTTTGCCTCTGAGAAAGCGGGTTGCTAATGCTGTGAATTGGTTTGAGGCGGAAGGAGTCGTATCTCTGGGCGGGGTCGGACGATAACTATGTATGTAACCATGACGGTATATTTCTAGCTTCAAAATGGCGACGCTACAGCTGCTAGAAGTTTGGCCCTCGGTTTTGCGCCGTGCAGCCTACAGGTGTCAATTTTTATTTAAAATCAAAAAACTAAATTTCTATCGTTAAAATATAAAAAAACCCACATGACGAAGAGAAAAAAAAATTTTAAAAATATTGCAAATTCAAGACCATTTTAAAATAAAAGTTCCATATTTTTTTTTATAAACAATTGGCACAAAAAACAATGGTAAATTCTTAATTTATTTTTTCAAAAAAACTAAGACGTCATGTTGTGGCCAATAAGTTTTTTTATACGATGTGGCCAAATCCTAGAGGACAACCCTTTGATGCGTTAGCATGTTTTTGGCTGGAAGGGAATTAGGGTAAGGGAAGTGAGGAAACTTGAGTCTTGTTTTTGCATTGCTGCGAGCTAGACAACAGCTCAGAGACGGATTAATTTAATTTCTTAATAAAAGCTCACGGGGTAATCTGGTCTCGAACCCGGGACCCATGGTCTTGCCGCTCAATGTATTGATCCAACTCCGTCTCCAGAATAAAGAATATTTCCTTAAAATTTCAGAAAGATCGGTTAAGAATTGGATGAGCTACGTTGCACGGCGCACGAAATTTTGCGTTTCGAGAAAAACGCATTTAAAGTTAAGCGCTCTTGCGTATGTCATTTACCTGCTTTCGCTTTACTTATATGTATTACAGAGACATCTATACTTAGAATTAGGATTTAAAAATTTAGGAGCATTTCCTTAAATTTTAGAGCAAAATATAAATAATTAAGCCGACGGTAGCAAATCTTCGGAGGCGCCTCGGAAAAAAGTTGTCCGCCGGTGAACACTATAACTCATGACTGGATCATCCGAAATTAAAAAAAATGGTATCATTAGATAATCGCTTTCCTGAGGTATTGCTGGGAGGACATTTTTCAATTTTGGTGACACTTAGAAGCGAAAACACCGATTTTCGCCCTAAAAAATGGGCCTATTTCTTATTGTAAAATTAATAATTATGAACAAAAAAAAAAGCTCCCAGCAATACCTGGTCATTTATGTAAGGAAGAAGTATAACAAATTTCAAAAGAATCGGTTGAGTAAATTTAGATTTAAACTGTTCACCGACTTCAAAAATGACAAGTGTCAGAAAATCCCTTTAAAGTTTTGTATACCAGAAAATCCAATATTAAACAACGGAGCAACGAACACTTATAGTTCTATATCTTAGTTAGGTTTTCTCCAATTTGTTAAAAATGTTGACACAACAATCTTAAGATGTTGTACTATCATATGAAACAATAAAAAAAAATGGAAAACAATATTTAAATACCTTAAACGAGTACCTGTTTTTCTTTCGGGCTTTCGCAGCCCCTAATAGCAGTTGGCGAATAAAATCCGTTAAGAAATAACTCTATATGTTTTTTATAAACAAAAATATTTAACACTAAATGTACACAAAAATGGCTATATTGGCCATTAGGTTTCATTTTTAGGTACTTCACCTGCAACAAGGATAAAAAAACTGTATACTAAAAATTTTAATTTAAAATTTTCATTTTGGCAGGAGAAGGGTTAATTTTTGGCAAATATTAAATATTTTTTCCTTGTAAATGGTAAATACAATATAATACCTATTAATTAAATAGTTAGTATAATAAATAGATTACATAATACTTTAAATATGGTAGTTTTTATTTTATTGGTGCCTAAAATCTCAAAAATTAAGTTACGGGAAAATTGATTTAAAGTTAAAGAAAGGATATTTACCACTTTAAAATTGACCATAAGATGCATCTAAATCTCCTTCTTCCTCCTCCCTTTGCCTTTTCGCATTTCAACAGCTGTTCTACTATTGCTAAACTATTCTAAATACAGCTCCTCAAAATTTGCGTAAAACATTTCAAACTTCAAAAAAAAAAGCGATACCGGCTTTGCATATTGTTGTCCAAGTAGACGATGCGCCGCCATATTTAAAAGGCCGCATTCGAGCATTTATCACATATAACATATGTTATATATTCGGAACCGGAAAAGCGCGGGGATTCAAATCAGCTTATTACTAAAAATTCGATTTTTTTGACCCAATTCGTGTAGATATTACTTTAAGATAATAACACCAATACTCAGGGGAATATACATTGCATCCCCGTTTCGTCGAGAAAGACTAAGATATTTTTTTTTACCAAAATCTCGAAGAAAAGACTGTGCGGACCCGAAGTTTCTAAGACTTGTCGCCTGACTTCTCTTCTGTTGAAAACAATCACAATTTTTCTTTATATTTCTGCACTTTATCCTTCCACAAATCTCCGTTGATAAAGTTGCATATATTTTCTGTTTATTTTCCTCATTACATTTCCATTTCATCCTTCACTTCACTTCACTCCACTTTCCCTTTACTCCAGTTTCCCTTCTCCCCATTCCCATGATTTGTCTCTTAGTAAAACTCACGCTATTTAAAATTATGAAAATTTCTAAAGTAGTGATCATCGGAGCAGAATTGCCTTTTTTGCGTAGGAGGGTTTTAGTTTTGTGAACTTATTGCTTGTTCAATTTAATAGACATTTTGACTCAAGTGCTAGACATTAAGTTTTCGACCTTTAGTATGATTAAACTTAAAAATTAAATAGACATTATTAAAAAATATTACTCCTTACTCAGAAATAGAATCAAAACTCAACAAACACTTACGCACGATAGACTAAACGAAATGCACGCGTAAAAAGAAAATACATACGTATGTTATATATTTAAAATTCATGGACTAGTAGAAACTATTCAATTTGCAGAGTGTACAAACGTTTAAGTTATAGAATAAGCAACGTGAATTTGAAGACAAAATTGAAGAACAGACAGAGTGCAGCCTTACACTTTTCAATTATAACTCAAACAAACTCAAGTAGAAGCATACTACTTTGTAATTGTTAAACTATAGTCCAAATTGTTGCATGCAGATGAGGTTTGATCAAAAAATACATGGATTTTATTTTATTTCGCCAGTTGTAGAAGTCCAATTGTAAAAATTTGTTGTTGTTGTGTTAGTATATTTGTCCCTGACCTTGACATTGTTACTCATATTGGATGCTACTTCATTCGTGTCTGCCGAAAATTCGATTTGTTTACTTGTGTAGAAATGTGACAAATAGGTTGCATTAAATTTTGCTTTAAGAATGGAAATGTTTAATATTGCTTTTTATGAGCCTTTTATAAATAAAACAAGCGTTATAGTGGCACAAACATTTCCAAGATGGTCGTGAAGACGTTGAAGATGTAGAGCGCTCTGGAGGCACCAGAACATTAACAATCGATAACAACGTGTAGTGAAAAAATGCTTATGTCTCCGAATTACTGTTTTGATGTTGGTATCAATTGGCTGGTATCAAGCAGTTTTTCGGATATTTTAGGCATGAGAATTTTGGAAGCAAAATTTGTTCCAAGAATGTTGAATTTTGACAAAAAGCAGTACAGAATGGAGTTGCTGAATGAAGCCAGTCAATTGTTTAAACGGGTTATAACTGGTGACGACACATCGGTGTACGATTATGCACATTATTCTTAAAGCAAGATTTAATATAAATATCTCAACTTTTGAAATGTTTCCGTTAGTGAGTTTTTCTTGAAATGAAAATAAATTTATTCCTTTCGCATAGTTTACTCCATATCATTTAGTGCTAAATTTTATACTTACAATCTTTGAAGAAGTAAAAGGTTACGATCAATATTTTCATGTTAAATTCATTTATCCCCTTGACTATATCTACATATAGCCACATTAGGTAAAGGTCACACGAGTTTTCTATTTTTTATAATGGAATACGTAATCGATTTTATACAACACTCGGTTTAGTTACGCAACACCTCCGTAGCTTCAACTTAATTCAACAATTACTTGTTTTCCATCTTGTCAGTTTTCTACCACTAGCTTTTAAGATTTATATACACACATTTTTTAATACATTTGTCCATAACAAAGTTTTTTTTGCTTTAATTTTCTCTTTCTTTTTCTCACGTCTGAAAGTAAGCATTATCAAAGAAATAAATGATATACGTATTATGTTAAATGACGCAGAAAATGTTCAAGCCCAGTATTACAATCTATTCACTTTTTTAGAGGTATAATTTCTATTTTGTTTAAAAGATGTAAACAAAATACTTAACTAAATGTAAATGCTCACTCTTGCCTTTAATCTTTTAATTATTGTAAAAGTAATTTTTGTACAGAAATAAAATGGAAATAAATATTCTACAACTAAGACATGTTTAGTGACGTACCGGACAGTACCTTTGTAGTGTACACAAGAAGTAGATCAAGTTATCCGCGTGCATGCAATTCACGTGTCGCACAATCTGCTATTTTGATTTACAGCGAAAAGCTGTCCATTTATTTCGAAGGAAGGAAAGGAAATTCTCAGCGCGCTCTTATTGATAGGTTGTTAAAATTATGCAATATTTAATGTAATTCCAAGGAATTATCAGGAATTACTATCGAATAGATAATTTACTTCAAGCCAGTGGTTTTCTGATCTCCTCTATCAATTATAGCTAGTATCATATAGGTATAGGTAATATCAAGTAAGGAAGCTTTAAAAATCGCGTGCTTCTCCTCTGCATGACGAAGCTGTGCTCCCCACTGCGCATGCTAATTTAGTAAGCTCTTACCACGAGGACATCGTTTACTTGTTGCCTGCTTTACTTGAGCGACCAGGAGTTTGTTCGTTGCACTGCGCATTACACATTTCATACACGTTTGACCTTTTGTTGTTATATAAAGTTCAACTCCTACATAGACGGCACAACTTGAAAGTTCTCTTATAGATACAAAGTTTTCAGTTTGAAGCTTCCGTTGGTAGGATGCGTTAAACGCGACCGTAAGGAAACATGTTTCTGAAAAAACTCACGCAACGGAGTCTGCATTTACGTCAGTAAGTACGACTCATCGCTGTAAGCTTTTATGAATTACTTTTTCAGATAATTAGATGTCTTTCGATTGCCATGAGATCAATTCGCTTAGGTATAATATTCAAAGCAATAAAATTATATAATGTCTGGTGTGTAATTAATAATTTACCGTTGTTTTGAACAAAAATTCCTGTAGAGAATAATCTTGTGTCTAATTTTTATGTAATAAGATTGCAACAGACTTAATGAGAAAGAGAGGGAGCAATAAATAATAAAACGACATTGCTTTATTATCCATTATTAACCGTTACCGTACAATTATGTAAATTAATCGCACATTCGTTTATATTTTACCAATTATAAAAAAAACAGAATTGATTTGGATTTTTTATGGTATTGATTAAATTTTTAGGTACATAAGTACTAAATTTCGTGCCAGAAACTGTCAGGAAAAAAGACCAGCAAATAGATTGGTTTTTATCCTGTACTGTCTTTTCATACCACTTATGTTGGTTAGGTTTTTGGATTGATAAAATAATATTAAACTGAAACTGTTTTCCACTGCGCCCTTGTAATCAATGAACATTTTTATGCCACAGATAAATCTATATAACTAACTCTGTTCTGTTAGATTTTAACACCCATGTCCAAGAAGTGCTTATGGGAAACAAAGTTGGGATAGGGTGGGCGATAAAACCTATAGGGGTATTCCGGATACAAACTAACCATGCCGTGTTAAGTGAAGGAGGTGACGATGTTTGAAAGTTGGGCCAGCAATTTTGACCTTATTATTTCTCCTAAAGGGTGAGGACCAAAATGTCAATTTTTTAATTCTCAATTAAAAAATTGGTTTTTTGATAACGGATATTGGTTTCTCCAAATATTGAAAAGAAAATGAACTAATTTAGGTGGTCGACTACGAGACCAAATTTGAGCAATAACCTTAGGCTTGTATTATACGAAGCAGTACAGTTATAGTATAAAAGTATGCATGTGCAGTGAAATCTGCCTATAGCGGAGCGGACACTGTTCATTCCTACAAAAATTTCAAAAAATGTAATGATTAATACTTTAAAAGTTGAACTGATTCACTTGTGGTGTTTCTAATGAAAAGGAGGCTACTACCTCTATCATCCGATTATAATTTCAAAAGCTGTGGCCGGATAATGGTCTGTTTGAAATAGATCTATGACAGAACAGGATATCATAGAAGACGTAAAGTCGGTTAAAGTATTTATAAGTGTAGTGTTGTTAGCTGTGGAAGACGCGTAGCAAAGACCGCTTCAAACAATTTACAGTTACTTTCACAACAACTTCTTATATAATACTAGAATGATGCAATACAGAAAATTAACTTTAAGACTACAAACCACTACAACTCAATATAAGAGCAATAAATTGTATTTCCGTTGCAATTATTGGTTACATAATCATAGTAATATTTTCCCCTAACGCTCTACAAGTGTCACGCGTACTAGCGAAAAAGGTAGTTTGCATTGTACAATGGCAAAACACGATGTCCATCGATTAAATCCTGCTCTATTCCTCATCCTCTCACTTGACTTACCACAATTTTTAGGCTGTTTTTACCGTACAATTATGTTAATTTTATATTGGCGGTTCTATATTTCTTTCTCTTGAGTTTTCTTTTATCATTTAAAATCAGGAGAAATCAATATTAAAAAGAGTTTCTGACTACTTTGAAAACCAGCATAGAGTTGCTTATTATGATATCCTTATTGGTCACATTTTTCCTATGTTGCTTTATTTGTCGTCTTTCATATCTTTGTATATTTAGTTGAAATTTTCATTTTTTGTTTTGCGAATGTCGTTTTTATTTATTTGCAGAGGAGCCATATATAAATGGCCACTCAATAGCACCTTCCTATCTAGTGATTTCAACATCATCAAAACTGCAAAATGAAACGCCCTGTAATAGTGATATTTCTTTGGTAAAGAGTGTCATAGCCACAGAACACATGATTGACTACACGAAGAACAAATCAACCTACCGTTTGCCCTCACCAAATTACAACTCTCAAACCTCAACTAAAACACCATATAAATTTATCCCGTTAACACCTCCTCCTATATCTAGTAGAAAAATAGAACCAACGAGAGTTCGAAGTTTATCACTTTCCTCAAACAAAATTACAGCAAACGGTAATGGAGCGATCGTACACAATGGGAATGTTCACAATGTGATAGCAGCTACAGCTGAAGATTCATCCCAGTCAAGTTTAAATTTGTCTTCAAGTAGCTACATGAGTGGAAGCAGTGCCAACTCCAGTGTCGGAGGATGCGGGTCCAATTTAAATCTAAGTAGTTCAACCTCAACGTCTAATTTAATGCCTAATGGTGATCATCAGTTGCCTGTTCAAACACAAACTTCAGGAAGGAGGCGGACAACTAGTACCAACAGTAATGGGTAAGTTTTTTTTTTAATTTTACTTCTATATTGTTTTTATTTTTGTCAGGCTATATAAAAATAAAATATAAACTTTAGTAAGAAATATTTTATTTATTTAAATTATATTGATTTGTTCGAAGGCTAATATTAATAATTATCTCAACCTTTTTTATTATTCACTCCATTAAAGCTTGTCAATATAATTCAAGTTCAAAATTTGTAAACAATTACACTTATTTACTTATTTTTTAAAAATTTTCACTTGATTTATTTTTTGAAAAAATTACATTTATAAAGAAAAGTTGCGCAATTTAAATAGAGCTTTTCGACCAACTTTTGTCTTATGAAACTCCCTAACATTTCTATCACTGCACTACAGTTAAATAGTTATATTATAATTGCTCAGAAATTTATTTGTTCTTTAAGTGCAAAAACATAAGTAATAAGATAAAAGAATTGCCGTCGTAACCGCTCAAGTTTAAACCATATATAGTACTTTGCCTCATTTTTCTTATTTGTTGTGTTTGTTTATGTATTCATTTAATTTTTCTACAAAATTACGAATAAAAAGCATCTCATGTTTTGACGACGAATTACCTATTACTCTGTTTGCACCGCAAAAAAGCTAGGACATGGGACTTTTACGCAGCGAAATTTTCATTAAAACAAAACTTTTAGACTACAAAGAAAGTTTAAAGTGGAAAGCTAAGGTTAGATTTGTTGCGTCCAATGTATATATAGATAAAATTTACCACCTGTAAATTAGCGCAAAATGCCAAAATTTCCTGAATTACGTCTTTAATTGCTTCCAGAAAATAACGATGTAACTTCAAACATTCCAAAATGAAAAACATAGGCAGTGACGTATTTTCATTTTCTCTCGATGGTCATTTGAGTGATTAAGAAGCCAACGTGATTAAGTCCACTTTTAAATTTCTCAGTTTTTTATACAGTTTTCTCTAAAGGGCTCACTATTTCGTTTTTAGAAAAGACTTGACAATATAAGTGTTTTTATTCTGAAATTATAAGAAAATACAAGAGTGGCTTCTGAAGGGTTCATTTTTGTAGGTAATGATAAAGATAAAAGAGTTTTCAACCTTATTATAAAGACGATGTCAATTATAATTTAAAATCCTTTTATTGAAATAACGTAATTGCGAAGCACAAACCAACCTACTCAGGGTATTTTAAAATGTTTTATTTTAAAAAAGTATTTAAAAATATAGTATACCACTAAAACTCCTGAAGTATACCACTAAAACTCCTCCTCCTCTCTCATAAACTTTTAACAGCAAAATATAAAAATTATGCTTGTGAAGTGATACAAGTTCGCCACATTACATAGAGGGGTTTAGTGGCATAAAAAAATTTAAGTAAAAATGCAGATAGTACATATTATATATTTTTTACTACCGACCTAATGGTGTTTTTTACTCTCGACGTGATTTGAAATATGCGCCAGACTCAAAATATACCTGTTTGGTATGGATTAAACGGAATTAAGCAAGACATATTTCTTTCTACAGATCCTGCCAGTTTAGTTTTATTCCTAATAGTACTTTCAATATCCTAATAGTACTTTCAATATCCACTGTTTGCTCATTGTTAGAAACACTTTGTGAGATTTGTGATTTACATGCACAAAATATTTTGCCAAACATATTCCTCGAAATAAGCCGTTTTAAACGGGGCGTGTATCATTAACGGGCAAGTTTCCAGTAATATTAAGAAACGATTTCATAGAAAATTAAAAAAATTCTAAAAATGGAAATAAGGCCTTTTAATAAGACTGACACAATTGTTTTTTCTGTAATTTTTATTTTATTCGCTAGCTTATGCACATTCATTTATAGTAATTTTCATAAAAATTTTAATTTTGTAAGTCTTAAATAATACTCTTTTTTTATAAAGATAAAATATTACCGGCCAAGTGCAAGTTGCGCTTGCGCAATTAGTGTTCCGTACCGTGATTGATTGTCTCCTCCACCCTCCTTCACTTCGCGGGAAATAGCTCGAATAAGTTTTTCGCTGCTTTTTTCGGATTTCTTTTCGCGGGGAATTTCTTTCGCGCCTAATTTTTTCTCTCTCAACTGTTTTTAAAATAGTTTCATTTTTGGCAATATTTTCGGAATCAATTTTTTCGCAAAGCATTATTTCCGCCGCAAATAATATTTGGTTTTAAATAAATCGCTCGCGCGAAATATTATTTGGGGCGGAAATATTGGGCATCTAAATTAATGATAAAATTGTATAGTTAGAACATAGATACATTAAGAATAACTTTTTTAGTATTTAAATTTAGTTGCTATACCTTTCAAGTAATCAATTATGTTGCCGTTTTCAAATGTATTTACAATTCTTTTAATTTTAACATCAATATCTTTATACTTTTTCTTTTTCTTTGGAGGTTTTATTCCTGAGTTTACTTGGTCAAGTATTAATTCTGTTTTAGATTATTCTGTCTTAATGCAGTCTATAAATTTCCAAAATGATTGATGGCTTCCGCACTGCACTTTTAAACGTCTATGCCATTCTTCTACGCTGTTATTAGTACGCGGTAGGTTCATATTCACAGATTCGTAGAAACTAACCGTCCTATCCAACTATCTTCGAAATAGTCAACTAGTAGAATTTCCAAGGGAAATTCTTCAGAAATAACAAGTTCTTCGAAACAATCAACTACTTTATTAACGGATACATAAGCTAATGCTGGAAGCATTTTCAAAAGCAACGCAATATTGTCATCTTTGCCGTATAGGCCAGCTAAGCCAATGTTGAAAATGTTGAATCTTTCTCCATATACATTGACTAAAATCGAAAATACAACTACGACTTTTAGTATGCGCAAATAAAAATTTAGCAGCATTTAAGATTGCTTCTTCGAAGTCAGTCATTCTCGAAACCGGGTTAAGATCTTTGTTAATTTTTTAAGCGTCCGAAAGTAAATCTTATAATCTCCTCCGTTTGGTTTGGAAATAAAGCAATAATGTTACCATTAACACATAGCCTGCGATAATTCTATGATCGGTAAAAATTTGAGCGAACAAAGGCGGACAGCAATCAAAAGTACCATTACAATACCAATGTTGTGTTCGTGTTAATACTTCTATATTTCTTTTGGTTGCAAAAATTAAATGTCGCTCTTCTCTTTGACCATTATCAGATATCAAAAATTGCTCATTTCTGTTGGACAACTTATCTGATTCATATATTTTTAAAGCAGCCCTAGAAGTTACAGACTGAGGAACATCTGCTAACTTTCTTTTCCTTGTACTTGTCTTTTTTAATAAATCTAGCTGAGATAACTTTTATGTTGTTTCGTAATTTAATCCTTTGGAAAGTATTGAGTTGGACCTTCCATTTTTGTCTCAGCTTTTCTTTTTAAATCATTAATAACTTTTCAGTCAACATTTTTGCTTAATCCGGAGAGTGATTATGTACTCGCGCACGGCACGTATATTTTTCATCTATTACGCTATCTTTGACATAAAGAAAATTATTATAAATCAATTTATGTCCTCCTCGATTACCTTTTATTAACTCCATTTTGCACAATCTAGCGATCGTGTTTAGCAAATTGCAACCAAAGAGATAACGTCAAACTGATAACAATATTTTGTAAATATTATGATAATTTATCAGATCGTTCGGGATTTATAAATTGTGTATGTAAAGACAATGTGAGTAAATCAATCAACGCTAGAAAATATGGTATGTACCAATAACAATATAATATATAGAAGTGCAGTTTTACTGAAAACTTTTGGTCTACTTTAGATTGTATTGCATTGAATTATAATTATTCATTGTTAAATTTTGTTTACTAGGTGGAATATTTAATATTTATTTTTCTATATTTCTATTGATTATAATTTTATTGTGATGATTTTTGTTACATTTGCGAATTAATACTTTGGCGAAAATATTGCCACGAACAAACTAATTTTATAGCAAATATTTGCATGCAATGTAATGCTCTACGAAAAATGTACGCTAATAAAAAACTGGTTCGAACTACTTGTATCGAATTAAAGAGGGGATACCATTGATTTTAATTAAGCGAGACAGCGGGGAGGCGAGTTTCTATTTTTAAGATAGGGTGGGGTACAGCGATTTTTAATAATTTTTTTAAATTAATATGACGAAAAATGTAGCAAGATTAAGTTATACATATTAATTTTTGACACCCCACTCGAAAAAATTTTTTTACTTAGTGTTTGATCTATCAAGTAAATCTTGTCCATCGTAACTCCGAGAAAGCAAGTTTTCCGGGATATGCAACCTTGAATCGGACAAAACCTGTAGACCATCAAACAACCTTGAACTCAGGGTAGCTTTGTTACCTGTCCCATTTTCCCTAATTTTTCCTTAAGGTCATTTAAAGTGGCCATGTCTGTAAAATTTTCTGAATGTATAGTCATGTGGTTCTTGAGAAAATATCAAAAATATTTTAAAATATACAATTTCCTTAACAATGCAGCCACAACTAACGTAATGCAATCGTGATAATTTTCATTCAATCTACATCTTATTCTCAATAGCTGCGTACCATTAGGCCATGTACTTCTCCAATGGAATGGTTTTGCTTTACCTGAGTAGTTCGAGCCGCTGTAAAATTTGGCGAGTTTACCAGAATTCGAATTTGGCATTTATAGGTAATACAATTCTGAGCGTAGTTTGGCGTAATGTTTATGATTTTTTCAGATATTTCTGAATGATTATGGTGATAAGAGTGGGAGACAGCAATTTTTTCCACGAAAAATGTATAATATGTATGTCGAATTCGTGCTTTAATAAGCTTTCATTTGACATCCTACACGAGCTCCAATTTAAACATTTGCATTGCTAAAAAATTTACAAAGTGACAACTTAAAAAGGTTGAACTTTTCTTTGAGACAAGTTCAAAATGTAGATTATCTATTCTGTTGTTTCTCAATTAATATCGAAATAAACTCTAAAGTTTTTAACTAACTTATAATTTATGATAGTTCAGTACAAATTTAGTCTTCTAGACTTATTTATTGATATAAATAAGGTAAAAAAACGACACGCTATGTCGCAAATTTTATGCTAAATAAAATTTTTAGTCAGGTATGGGCATATTCAATAGCAAAAGAGCACAGGTTAAGTGCTTTCGTAAAAAAGTGTGGAAATGTCATAAATCAGGTTTCTCTACGAAATATAGGATCTTTTCGTCAGTTCAACAGTTTAAAACATTGTTTATCATGTTTGTGATGTCATCCACTCCCGTTGTATCGTCCTTTACTAGTCTTTGCTGATTATAAGATAAAACAGTCAAAATATTTCCTTGTTAATGAAAATGTTGTTTTTTGTGTTCATAGTCACTAGAAAGGAAGAGCCTGAATACAAAGTTTGCTTTGCGTTTTTTAATTTAAATACAAAAATATTTAGGAGGTACTTTTTGAGAGATGCACGTATAAAGTTTAATCCAAAAATATATTAAATCGGTATTATACATTTTTTAAGGAATTTAAATGTTATTAATTTATTTGATATTTCTCCACAAATACCTTATTTTATATAGAGAAAACTTGAATAAAAATATTTTTTTTATATTATCCCTTGAATACATAAATCTGCTTTAGATTTAGATATAGTAATTTTACAAAAATTTCGTGTATATATAATTTGTAATAGTGGTACACAACGTAGCCCATGCATTCTTAGAGCAGGAACACGAGAAGTCCACAACAAGCTAGAGAAACATCGGAGAGCCCATCTTAAAGAATGTTTTGAACAACTTAAGCTACAACTGCAGTTAAAAGATGAGGAAAAAAAGAAGACATCGAATTTAGCAATACTTGGTGCAGCGTACAGGCATGTAATGGTAAGTAAGACATTTTTATAATACTATCGACAATAAATATTTCCTCTGCTTGTAGTCATTAAGGAGAAAAGAACGAGAATTAGAGCAACAAGTGGAACAATTAGCTAAAGATAAAATTAATGCACAGAAGAAAATTTTAAATTTGAAAAGGGAACTGTCAGCCAAGTTCGATAACATAGACTTCTCAAATATTATATCCGAAGTAGATATTGCAAACATTCCTGGAGAAAGAGGTATGTTACTTTTAACACTTTTAATAAAATTAGAATTTAATACTTCCGGTTCTAATCGGTTTTCGGAACACTGGTAATTAGTTTTATTAGGAATTTGTTTTAAAGGAATACTCATAACGATATTGTAATAATGTATTGAAATTAGTTGCGTGTGTCGTAATATTAATCTTGGGATAAATACTGCCTTTCATATCTTCTGTTTGAGATGCTTCTCCTATTAGTAACATTGTACAGGAAGCCAACCAGATGAATAATATATATTGATAAAAAACTAGTTAAAAACCCAATGTTAACGCAACAGTATAAGAATGCATGAATGCAGTATTAAAAAAAATGAACTAGACGCATGAATGACGATCAGTAATTTTGCCGACTAACAAAATCTTCAACTTGGACGGACCAGACAGGCTTTGTTGGTACTATGGTACTAATGTGATTACCTTGGCGGTATTTCCTTGTTAAGGAATAGCCAAATTGTGTTTCATTCTTGGGAACGTAGATGCTCAGATGTACACAGGAAAGTTGGAATACTCGTATGGTGTTTAAAAATCTAATATTTCAGCAAACAATAGATTCCCTCATAAAAACAGCTTTGTTGTCATGGACTGCGCGAAGTTCATAAACAAACTTTGTTGTGTGCTTGGGAGGATGTTCGGCATTTACTCCGTAGCGCGTGGACCGACGAATGTGTGGCTGAATGTGAATGATTCTGTTTTCTTTGTATAGAGTACTCTACCTCTGGAATTGTTGCAATCGCTTCATTCACACGAGCAGCATTATTCGAGTAGCATATTTAAAGACCATAAAAAAAAGTTTAACCAACTTCACAAAAAGCTATAACCAGCATAAAATAATATTTAATTTTTTCTGCTATGGCATTAAGAAGTCGGTGCAAATTAAACAAACAAAACAACTACCTATTCACAACTAACCATAACGAAGGCCTGCGAGGTTGCCCTCCTGGACAATGAATAGTTGTTTCCGAAGTAATTTCTCCCGCTGAAACCGAAGCCGAGTTCAGAATTGCTCTGTCACGTCAGGTTTTTGGTAACTTGAATAAGGTGACCATAAAATTTTCATATACCGAGAAATTCATGAACATGAAAATTTCAAAATTCGGTATCTCGGCGAAAAAAATGAATGATAATTGAGCAAATTCAACGGCATTCGAAAGAGGAAGACTTGCACTATAAGATCCTACATAGTTTTGTGAAAAAAAAAAACATCGCGGTGCTACATAACCTCAAATATGACAAAAACAGTGTTTTTGCACTCTCAGGTTAGAATGTCTTAAAAACCTGACGTGACAGAGCAATTCTGAGCCCGGATTCGGTTTCAGCGGGAGAAATTACTTCGGAAACAACTATTCATTGTCCACGGGGAAAAATTTTCAAAATTTCGCAGGCCTTTGTGTGTAATCAAAGATACCATATAAAATTGCCTAAACATTTTAGCATGCGAGTCCATAAGGAAAAAGGATTAAATTTTGCTCTGCTCTTTCACCCGCATCCACCTAGTTTTTCTCACAAATGACAGAGCTTCGTAAAAATTGTTTCCTTTTTTGACGAAGCAGTAGTGACTTTGCAACCCCTAAATAAAGAAATTTTTTTGGTAATAAAAAGCAGGTTGCATTAATTAGGGCAACAATATTTGATATTTTAACAAGTCCCGAAAGTATGAGAGAAAAATATATTTACAAAAATTCATATGAATGATTTTCAGAAACAAAAACAAGCTCTCCGATATAAATTCTTCCACAATTTTACATTAATAACGCAGTTATTACGAGTTGTATTTCATGTCTGTATCAAAAGTAATATTTCTTTGGATTAAATCCACCTAATTTCCTTCTCACATAATTCTAAGTAGCATACAGTTAGCGATTACCTATATTTAGGAAAAGAGATACTCAAGGGAGTAATTTCTCTTTTTATTCGATGAGAAATCCCACGTTATTTATTAGTGGATTATTATTTATAAAAACGCTTTTACGAATTTAAACTATAGCAAAATAACTGTAGATCACTGCAAATCTTCAATAGCGATCAGATAAACTGGCAAATGCTTTTGTAACGTGTATCAGTAACTATAATCGAAGAAAGTTAAGAATCTGAAAATAAAATAAAATTGAAGAAATTTGCGTAAATATTTCACAAATATTGCTAGAAAGAGACAAATTGCTCTTATTATCATATTCGTAAGGTAATTGCAAAAGGCAGGCCAGCGGATGTATACAATTTTAATCTCATAGTATTTGAAATCATGGTCAAACTTAATTTTCATGCAAAACTATGTAATGAATTCAGTAACAGGGAACATGCTCAAAACCATTTCTTAACTTTAAATAAATTGCGTTTCAAGAATCCTGGATCATCGACGCATTTGTTTTGCATGATATTGAAAATCAAAATAATTTAATATTGAAGATTGGAATTGGTACCATGATATTGCGATAACAACTAAATAATAATTAATTGAATTAATTCAAATGTGAAAGTGGCAGTACGAAAAAGTTTTTAAATTTAAATAAATTGTTTCCCAAATAAAGAAAGATAAAGTACAATATGCCTATTAAAAAGGAATTGAGCTCAAAGTTTTGCTTACATAGAAGACAAATTGAAATTGTTTTTAAAAAATATTTTGAACCATTCTATTAGAAACTATTATATTAATAATTATTTTTATTTCTTTTTGTTACTTAATTTGTATAGCAAGAAATCATGTATTGTAAAGAAGAAAATAATAGAAAAACATGAGAAGGTTTGTTTGATGAAAGTCCAGGACTTCAAATTTTGGGCCTGTAGCAGTGCATAGTAAAAGACTGCTTACTTATGCTGGTCTTGAATTTACGGAAGAGATTAGAGTTATGGTCTGTTATTTACGACAATTCATTAGTTGTTTGTTGCGTTGTTTGTTGTCTGGTCAGTTTCTGTATTATATAAATTGTGTGGTCCATTTTCACAATTGTTAAGTATTTTAAATGATGTTTTTATGCACTAACAAATTCATTCACTTAATTTATTAAAAACTTGTCAAAATGTCAGACAATTATCAAAACGTTAATCTTACAAAATGTTGGATTAAGTCCGGGATCAAAATGTCCGTACTGTGGTCTTTGAACGGTACCTTACCCCAGACTAGTTAAGGTTTTTCATCAAACACCATTTTTAAGTCCTTGACTAGACCAGGACTTTCATCAAACAAATCTAAAATATACAAGCTTTTTGTTTGTCAGACATTTAGTTTTAATAAGTTATATAAGTTATTCCGAAATTTATAAATTTTTTCACAGTTTCAGATCTCCTGAGCGATTCACTGTCACTCTCATCATCCGGTAGAGGCAGCGTGAGATATAGCTCATCAAGTTCACTGTCTAGTGCAACTACGGTTTCCTCCCCTTTAGGATCTGGGGTATATTAAAAATGATATTGAAAAAATTGGATAGATTATAATAATTTATCATTACAGATGCAAACTACAATACCCACTGCGATATCTCCTGTGATATCAATGCCGTCACATACATCACCTGGTTCGCCACATTTGAAATCAATAAGTCCTATAACAAATTCAATGCCCTTATCGTTAACAACCAAGAACCTGACGGCACCACCAATCACGCGAAGTTCACCAACTCCATCAACGCCATCACCGTCATCCAGTGGCGTGTCGTCATGTTCACCATTAACTTCGTCATCTCCACCGATTGTGAATACATCAGTCGCTTTAAAAATTCCAAATGTTCCGAATGGAATAAAACTAAGTCCAACTTCTTCGCCACCGAATATTGCTCTGGTCTCCACAGCTGCATGCAGTTTGCCTTCAACAATTGTCAATATAACGTCTAGTGATAGCAGTTGTTTATTGAACGCTTCTTCAATTACAGCTAATTCTGGGATGCCAATGCACCTAAACTCCTCACACAATGTACAAATTTCAAGCACACAAAAAGATTTAACTGGAAAGAATGGCGTGTGTCGGAAAGCAGCGGAACGAAGGGAATCATCACCACCGGGAGTAATTTTAACAAATAACACAACCCTTAGCTGTGCAAAAGAAATTAAAATGGATAAAGTTTTTGATGAAAGTGAACAACCGACTAAAGTTATTAAGTTGTTTAATGGTATTGCTCTCGCACCTGTAGATAAGGACAACAAACTTCTTTCTTCTACACCATTGGCTCTTTCTCAAGTAGTTGGTGGTGGTGGATTAGTTGTAAGTCCTTTTCCAATGTTAACGTCCACTCCAGGATTACGAGTAATCGGTACCAATGGTCTAGCAACTATTGAACTTAGTACACCAACAGGTAAAGTTAGAGTATAAGATTAATTTTAAAACATACATATACATTTTTATTTATTTTTTTTTAGTACAACAATCGCAGAACCGAAATCTGCAACAAAGTCAATCTCCTACCACTACAGCAGTTACCTCGACTTCCGGTGCTCAACTACACAAACTATTAGTCAGCGGAACAACAGCAACGTCTGTAAATAATTCACTAGGAAATAACTCGGCATTACACCACACAGCAAATGTCGCATCAGAATTGGCAAGATTACCAGGTGGTGCTGAGCTCAATATTCTACCAACAGGAGCGAATGGTACAACAACATTATACAGGGGGAATGGAAAATTAGCAATTGTAAATAATAGTATTACATTGAAAGGTAATATTGTAGTTACTTATTGTATATTTTGTTAAATATTGTATTTTTAGGAGCAGATGCTGGGGCAGCATCGGGAAGAGCAGTTCATGTAGTTACACCTATACAGTCAGGAGGAGCACCTATTTCAGGTCTCACTCCAATTGTGGTATCTCAAGGCCAACCTGGTAGTAATTTGGCCCATATAATAGCATCATCACCTCAATTAGCTGGAAAAGTGAGTAATAAGAATGTATATCTGCAGTATATAAATATGTCATATTCCTGAAGAGAAAGACACAAACCTCTAGATCCCGAAAAACATAAACGTAAGATATAATAAGAAATATTATCATTATGTAGTTAACTTATATTTCGATATCAACAAATTTATCACGTCTTCAGTATTTTGTGCAGTTGATGGGGTTATATTTTTTATGTCAAAGAAATATTACATATACAATTTCCTTCATAATATGTCAAGTGTTAGGGGTATAATGTTAATAGGTTTGCCATTAGTTTATATATATGTATGTACATATATATATACATATATATATAATTGAATGAAAATGATATAATTTAGTTGAGAAACTCGATAATAAGCAACTAGAGAACTAATAATGTAATCAAAATTGTGTAAACCGTTAACATGGTGCACGATTTGAAGTTTAGTTACAGTGTCTGATAAAAAAGTTGCGCACTCAACTCCAATTGACTATCATGACCATTATGTAAAAGAATTGAAAATTTTCAAATTAAATTAAAATACTTTCATTGATTTACAACAATTTAGTTGAAAGGAAAAGTTAAATAATTACAAAAGTCAATTTAATATACTACTTTTCTTATTTGGGCAAAAGAAATGCTCCTGAGTCATCCTTAAAAAAGCAGTATTCCATTAGTTTTCCATTAACGTCCCTTGCGTCCTACAAATAAGTTTTAAGCACTAATTAGTAGCGATAAAGTAAACGTGTCTGTTGAACGATTCTCTTCCAAGAAAGCTAATTTTTCTGTATCACACTCTTTATCTTTTCGTTGTAGCAATATTAAAATATGTCTAGCAAAACAAGTACTATGCTTACGTACGTTTCTCAGCTGGGAAATTGCGAAACACATCTGGTTTGCAAGCCTGCGCAACCAACAGATTAGTGGACAATTAACTCTGTAAGTTTCTTGCAGTTTCCTAGCTAATACAGTTTCCATGTGACAGCTAATATTGAATGTGGTCCTGTTTGCAATGACGTTCATGTATTTTCGTATATTCATGGTTTTGTGTGTAATGTGTGCGCGATGTATGGAACGTGAAGTTGCTGCGGGATGTTCAAGTGGCACGCCTAGTTGGCAGCACATGCGTAGCTCGTCGGTTTGGGGTGAGGGTCCTTGAACATCCGATTCACACACCATAAAAGTATTCGCGTGCCTGTGGCGAAAGAAGGTTGTGGGATCCTTCTTTCAGGTCTGCCACGAATTAAGGAAAACCCGGGAAACAGATAAAAGGAAAAGCAACAGGCCTGGTGTTACCTCTTACTCTTAGCCCCACTGAACCATCTTGAAAAAAACTCAAAAGAAAATTTACTCCCATTATCGATAGTTCAGTTCACTAACCCACCCCATTCCTGTACCGGGCTAAGGTGCAGGCAAAACCTGTAAGAAATCCTGAAACAAAATAAAATTAATTTAAATAAACATAAAAAAAACATGAGGAAGGAGAAAAGGGATGGGGGAGACAAGGAGGACGAGAAGCTTCATGTAGATCGCTGAAAGAAACTAAAATTTAGCTCATATAAACATTTTTAAATATATATTAATAAATGAAGAAACATGAAATCGAAAGGCTTAACTACTTATCTGCTAGTCTCATAGATCTGACAATTTGTTCATTTCATTACTTTAATTGTGGCATACAAGCAACTAAAAAAAAACACAAGAAGCTGTATTCCTCCAATGACAATGAGTGGCATACAAGCAACTTAAAAAAACACAAGAAACTGTATTCCTCCAATGACAATTACTACTTATATATAAATATTATTCAAATCCCAATTTATTTTTTTATAAAAAGGTCAAATAGAAATTCATGGTTAAAGGTTATCATCTAGGTTAAGATTTATCTAATTAAGTACGAGCAACATCTCTACACGAAATACAAGCTAACATAACGTCTGCTAGGGATCTGCTCAGCATTTATCATTTAAAATTACAAGTTTCAATTGATCTGGCTATACTTGTAAAATAGCCGTTTTCTTCACGAAAATTAAAGCAAATGCTTGATGGGAATTCTTCTTTATAGAATTACGTGTTCGCAATACTTGTTTAAAATTTAACTCAAAAATTCACAAAGAAAGGATATCACTAGTGCTGAAGGAACTCGAACATAAAATAAACCATATGCCGGTATCTAGCCAGATATCGTTGTAGTGGGTTACTGCCGTACAAAAGTTGAAAGTATCAATTTAGGCAATGAGACTTTAATTCTTGCAAAGAAAGAAGGAATCTGACTTCTTCAACTATTCGCAATATTTCATTAATAATGTAACAGTCGACAACAAGGTATCGCGGTATTGTTCACTAGTAGTAGTTGAAATTAATCTTATAATACAACTATTCGAAATTTAATGCAAAATTTTCTGATAATAATTGAAAAGCAGCACTTGTGAATCAACGCACTGTTACTTCGTAATTTTATAAAGAGCCGAATGTTTTGTTCTTTGTGTGTAGTTTTGTTTTTTTTTCTTTAAAGCTAAAACAGCCAAAGTAATAAAGCTAGGTTGCTGCTGGCTTTACTGTTGAATTAGATCTCTAGACAGCTATTTCCAGTATCAATTCGGAGGAACTCCTAAGAAAAATTTTAAATACGCGACCACTAAGCACTTGTATTCACAATTTGCTTTTGTAATATGTAACCACTATCATCTTTGTTTTTAAAAATTTACGCAATATATATTTAAACGTTGAAAATGAAAAATCAAGCTCGTGTCAAGAATTACATTAAAAATTCAAATTTATAGCTGCTTTAAGGTTTGCTTTAGAACTAAAGCTTCGGTTAATATTGCTTTAAAGTTCCCTAAATTCGATATATAATTTTATATTTATGTTTGTAAATAGTTCTGAGGTTTTAAGAAGTCTAAATTAGAATATTATTTTTGAACGGTCTTCTAAGGTCATAAAAAGCACAATTAAATCGCTTGTCTCATAATTTACGAATATGACTTGCAATGTTATCCATATTATAATATAAAAAAAATGAAACCTTATACTCAAGAGATGAGCATAATAATGCCTGTGATGCTGGTAGAGATAAGCTGATGGGTGTTAAAATATCCAGTTAATTTAGGCAGGAATACCTGTTCGGTCTGTAATATTTAGTAAAGCACTAACGTGCCCCATGCTTTGACCGGATTTCTTGTTTGGGGACCCGTTGTGCGAGTTTCAATTTCCTTAGTCGGCTCCTCTGTAGTAGAATGGGGTTCCTGATTATTAAGGAAGTCAACTGGAAAGTAAACCTGGGTTGTTTTTATTTCTTTTAGGTTAGGACTGCACTAACATACCTTATGAAAGGCTTGCTGGTGGTGAGATATTCGGCGGAATGAGACGACGTGTAATTAACTTCACTTTTAATTTGTAACGAATAGATACATTTATATTCATATTTTAATTGGCAGTTCTTGATTCTGTTTCCTTATCAACCGTTCAGCAGCCAGTTTCTGTAATTGACGTCAGTATTTTCTCATTCGCAGTAAGGTAAAACTCAATGAAGTTGATGTTGTGGGCAACAACAATTTCATATAATTTTACGTCATTGCGGGTGAGAAAGTCCTCATGTGAGTTACAGAACCTAACTGCTGATGTGAAATTAAGCTGAGAACCAAAGTCCTAAGTGCATTTCAAAAATAAATGTAGCTTGATGGTTGTCCATTAGAAGGCTATGTGAACTGTCAAAATAAAAATAAAAATAAACTGTTTCTAAACTCGAGCAACGTAAGAAATATACAAATTTCTTAACACGATCGGCGTTTCTAATAAAGAAAAGTTAAGCTCCTTTGGCTCGTTATCAACATGAGCACCAAAGGGCTAACTTTCCTTCAGCTGCTGGACGCCTTCGCGAACTGTGCTATGCTCATCTAGGTGTTTAATCTGTTGGAATTTTCCAAGTGGAGAAGATTATTATGTAGTTTTTATATTTTGGAGCATTGCAGTCGTTTTGGAGTTTTAGAAATATCGTGCAATTTCTGAGGCCGCATTTAGGTTTTTTGCACAAAAGTACAAGACGTTGAGTTTCTTTTCGTGAAAAAAGTTGCCAATATTCTCGCTTTCTGTTTTTGTTGTTTCTCCTTTCTCTCTGCTTAAGTTTCCAATAGTTAACATCTTGAATAATTGTAAAAACGAATTTAAATAATTTTGTGAGGAGTGAAAAATATTCTACTAATCGTGACCTTGTGAATTTGTTTTTTTTTAATTACATTATTGTGATGAATGCAATGTTAAAGCTAAATGTTGTGTTAAACTCTTTATTTCGATAAAATTTAAAAAAAATTATACAGGAGTGTGGCGTAACTGATGTCTCTGTAGCTACTATAATGTGTAGACTCCTACTTGTATTTGAGATATTGTTTAGCAAGAACTTTCACTAATCATTAGAGATACTTCTTGA
Source organism: Leptarthrus brevirostris (assembly GCA_964036015.1). Lineage (NCBI taxonomy): Eukaryota > Metazoa > Arthropoda > Insecta > Diptera > Asilidae > Leptarthrus > Leptarthrus brevirostris. The sequence continues at coordinate 32,010,332 of OZ038374.1, read as the reverse complement.
ATTTATTACTGGAGGGAAAACACAGGAACCAACAAAACATGTAAGGAAAACTTAGGGGTCCCCGATTCTAGTAGTTTTCAAAATAGCATTATAAAACTTCTAATTCCAATAAAATAATGTTCAAATATAACTTCTAGAATATTTTTGTGCACAACATTTTTTGTGTTCACAGTTTTTAAAAAATATACTCCATAAAACTGCCGTTCTATTCAAAACACTGACGTGAAGCTTCATGAAGTTCTATTGTCTTTTTTTATTAAGAGTGGATTTTCTTATATATTTTTCCAATTACATGAAAACCATATTTCTTTAAACTTAATTCTGTAATAAGCCTCTGTACAGGGAATGAGAAATAATTAGTGCATTTTGAATTTGAGAAGATCAGAATTAAACGATATAACGATATTTTAAACCGATTCGTTTTAGAAATGCCTTACTGTAAAAATTTTAAATGTTAGGTCAGTGAAGAATTTTTGTTATAAAACAAAGTTTTCTTCTGAAGGGTAAAATCCATATTTACCTGAAATAGGTGTACTTAGTTAGGGCGAAAGTTAAATCTATTTTATTAATTCTTTTTCTGTGTTATTACAATCCTTTACCTTTAATGTTGTTTGCATAAATAAGTATAACACGAAAAAAATCTTATTTTAAAGGTTAACTTATCAGTTGGAGGTCAGGCGTTACCTTTAATCAGCACTCAGTACCTGAGCTCAATGAAACCGATGGTTGTTGCCGTTGCAAGTAATACAACTCCCACCTTATCATCTGTTCCGCCCACTCCGACATCAGCCACTGTTGCGACAGGAACTGCTAATGGAAATAGCTCGTAAGAGAGAAACAAAAAAATCATAAGTAATCTGCACACTGTTTTCGGCCCAGTGCTGAGATTTCTGTTCGGTATATATGGATAGTAAAACAATAAATCAAGTAGAGTTTAAGTGTCCTATCTCATAACCTTAATACTAACAGTAGGCGTCATTCAGGCAACTCATGGAAACACATCAAATGTATTTTTTCAATTAAAGGATATACACCTCTAAAACGCATAAGAGAAGTCATCTAAGTATTTTTCTCATGAAAGGAAGAAAAAAAAAACACTTAAAATTAAGCGGTAAACCTAAGAACATAAAAAGGAATCTTTAACTATAAGATCCCATCAATATTATTCAAATTTGAATAACTAAACTGAGCATAATTTTTAAATGTAAATATAGGGAGAAGTACATACATTGTTTATATTTTGTTTATTTTTTGTAACCTGCTTTTATTTGCTTATATTTATGTACATACTACAAATACAAAAGTAAGGAACCTAAAAAATATACAGATTTTGTATGAATGCACTAAGTATGTGAACATGAACAGCGTCAAAACTAATATTTATCTTTTGAATAAATATTTTTAATATAACATCATATATAAGCCGTAATTCCATTCAGGAAGTAAATTGTTTGATTATGTGCTAAAATAATTAAATTATATCACGAATACCCTGAAAAAATTGGCACTATTGTCAAGGTAAAAATTATTTAAAGAAATTTCTCTGAATTGTACATGATAAAATCCTAATTTATTTTTTGTTTTAATAGTAATTATTATTTAATCGGATGTCGTTAAGGAATCAATTCAAATAGCATAAGAATTCTTAATGTTATATTGGGTACACCTGTAAAACCACCTAGTGAGTATGTATATGCATTTTTTTAATGTTCTAGTCGTAGTCATAATTTCAATATTGATCAAACTTGTGTGTGAATGCTTACCATTAATCAATATCCATCAATAGAAGGCATTAGCTTAATTGTTTAAAAAAAGCACTCAAGCGCCGTGAAGGCACAACCTAAAACGTGATAGAAATACTTTTCCGTTTTGAAAACATATCTATAATTTATTTTTACTTTCATTTTAAGAACATCTGTAATATTTATTTGCTAAGTCACAGTGAAATCTTACAATATTCTTAACATTTTTTGTTATGAATTAAATTTTTAAATTATTAGCTGGTAAGAGTTTTTGCATAATAATTAATATTTAAAAATATTTTTATATTGGATTTGTGGTTGATTACATTGAAATTGTTTCCTGACAGCACAAGTGGCTTCATAATTTGTAATTTATTTTGTTTTTTTATTTATATAAAAAATCAGAATGTTTTTATATTTGCATATGAAGATAATTAGCCAAAAATCTTTAAATTGTTTTCCAACACATACAAAGTTTTAAATTGTCATATACGTAAGTAAACATGCACAAAGTATGTTAACCTTAATTTTGTATAGTTTATTCATAGTTAAAAACTATATATGAGTTGACCAAATGATCACAACTGTAACGATGCTATTCATTATTATATGTGCTCTTGAAATGTGGCATATAAATATCTGGAACTAACCTTAAACACGGAGTAGTGTCCAAGTGATTGAAACTTGTGTGTGACATTTTGACAGAGAAAATATTAACCTGGAGGCGCTCAGTGTGACGTTCTGCAGTGTTTTGTTGCTGCTAGAGCTCTTGGCTTGCATTGTTAAAGCTTCACAGTAAATGAGTTTTTCGTAGATAAAATTTAATTACATATATTCTGGACTCTCTTGAGTTTTACACTTTGATTGAAATTTAAAAAACAAAGGGTTAAGATCATGTTTGATTGCTCTATCATAAAAACTGTATTAAATACAAATTGTCTCGGAGGGAAAATGTTACCACTCATTTCACCGCTTGACATAAACTCTTTAACTCTGTTTATAGTTCCGGTGCGGGGATAACTTCACCCTTAGAATAAAGAACTAGAGGAAGAGCTGAAACTCGATTTTATTGAAGCAAATTTCTTTTGTAGTAGAATTTCGGGATGTGTACTGGTAGCAACAATACAGGCGTAAACTAAGTCAGATTTGAAGTGGGGCCGAAAGTTAATTTAAAAATAAGAATAATTTGATTTTAACTGCCCCCTAAAAATTTTTTTAGCGCCACCACTAGAACGAACACCCAAGGAACAACCACGGAACATTAAATCAGTTTTCATGTGAGGAGTGATTTTTCAAAGGGGCTTATTTCCATGTTAAAGAAAATTTCAATAATGAGAAAAAACTTTAAGAGCTGTTTACAATAACTTTTTTTTTAATGTCTAGTGTTATAGTGTGTTGATTTAATATTCTAATCCGCTTAAAGCTTTTATTCTAACATATTTGTATTTATTGGAAAAAATAAAAAACATTTAGAAATGTGCCCTTTTGGTGTAAAGTACAGGAAAATAGTATATTATGTGTGTGGACACTTAAGTGAGCGGGCAGATAAGGTTAGCCGAGGCGTACTACGCATGCGCCCGAGCCGAATGCCTGTGGCATATAAACAATAATAAAGGTTTCTTCAGCGACTATAGGAAATACGTCTTTTTGTATCAAACTCTAAAAATGTCTAACCATGACACAAACATTAAATGGAAAGGTCTCGTTTTGTATGAAATTGCGATTCTTAATTACGAGTTTCCCTTGGAAATATGTCTTCTTTGTAATAGATTTTCAACTAGAGGATACATTTTAGCATGATAACGGCGATAGCATTCCTAGGTTTGTTTAAGGACATAAGTGGAAAAAAGCCCTTTTGAAAAATCACTCTTCATGTTAACCTCACAAACATTCATACGAAACTTTCACTTTTTTCCATAAATTAAGGTTTTAATGTAACATGACATGTTTATAGAATGAATTTAGAAGTAATTTATATAATGTATTTACCGGAAAAGCGATTTCCCGTCATGCTATTTCTGATTATTTGGGCACCAAAAAATCTAACACTTCGTGCTCCTTTATTTAAACAAATTCTGTTCTTTTAAGCAAACTTAACTTAACTTAATTCACTTGAGGAAAAATTTTCACGCACAAAAGTAAACAACCTTTGACAGTACGAAATATATTTGTCTCTGTTATGTAGTATGCTTTTGTCTCTTTAATTGAACAACCACAGCTGATTTTGAATTCCTCGAGAAGCTTCACTCACAGATAGGAATTTTATACGGTACAGCGCTTCCTTTAGTTCTTTATTCTAAGACTTCACCTGATTTGGTTCTGAATATTTTTTTCTGAAAGCGGCCAAACCGAGAGTAGTAGAAATTTGTTGTTTAGTGCGAATATTACACCTATTTCCACTTGAAATAACGAAATTGATCCATTCTTGTCTTTATACTGAACTGAAGTACGGGAACTAGAGAGAGATATGCATGCTCCTTTCGGTTCACAAGTGCCGATTCTATAACGATTCAAATTTTGTCATTTATGGTCTGACTTTAATCAAATTCGCTATCTGGGTGTTTTCGGGGTCGCGGATTACGGTTTTTTGATCCACATTTAGGAATTTACAATTGCGGCGCTAATATAACGAATAAATTTTGTTATCGATTCAAAATCGATACCTGGAGGTCATGGAATAAAAAGGTCGAGGTCGCAGTTACGAGTTTTTGGTCAAAATTTAGAAATTAATGCAGCTTATATGTATCAAAAAGAATAATTAACCTCTTAAAACTGTTGTATGAAATTTTGCTAACAATTTTAATTTTTTTAAGGCAAACACGAATTTCGCTTTGGTTTAGTTACATAAAAAGATCCAAAATAAATTAAATTTTTTTAACTCCTCTTATTCACATGATTGATAGACGACAAATCTTTTACGTGTTAGTGATAAATTGGAAATATTTGATGAGAAGCGAGCCAGAAAAGCTTTCACCACCCGGAAAATTATGTAAAATTTTGGAGCCAATTTAGTTTTAAAACACACGATGCTCCATTGTATTTTGCATTCAAATATTAGTCTGCCGATGTGGGCATTAATGACAATTTTAAGGGGTTATGCCACTCTAGAATTTTCGAAAAATCGATTTTTTTAAATTAAAATGATGTCCCAGAAGATTATGGGCGGGAAAAATCTCTAAGTACTCGATTTTCGATTTTTTTACAAGGCCAACTGGTTATTTATTCATGATTTTCTACTATTCAAAACTTCTAACGCGTTTATCTCAAAGCTGTATTTTTCAAGTTGGAAAGTTGGTCAGGCAATTTTCAACCGATTTACTTGAAATTTCGAATAAATCTTTAAAAATACATTGTCTATGGAAGTACGTAGGATTTTTTTTATATTGTATAGTTCATTTGTTATTAACAATTTCCTGACGATTTTTTTGGCAAATTTTCCACTTTTCACTTTAGAAGTGCAGCATTTGGCCAAAAATTAATATACCGAAAAAATCCTACGTACTTCTACAGCTGTTGTTATATAAGTATAATCAGAACAAATTCATTGGCTCATCATGATTCAAAAATTACGGGAGCAGTTTGTCCGGCCATGGGCCCTGGAAAAAAGGAGACGTCATCTCAAAAACGATGCACAGTCCCCATTTAGAAATTAATCGCTTCAAATGAATAATTGTGTACAGTTGATATGTATGTATGATAAACATTTTGCGCCTGTATGCATGCATGCATGCATTAGTGAACTTCTTTGGCCATAATTACAAATGGTATTAATTTTTTCTACAATTAGTTAAATTACATTACCCATTTTAATTTGAACTAAATACTAGTAATCAAAAACAGAACCGGCATTAGCTTTCCTAACATTTCATTATTCTTTTCGAACATACGTGCCGCCACAGGCAGTTAAAAACATATGCAAAATTTGCGCTCATTTGCTTCGCACGTTTGTATTTATGAACCTTGTGCAATCGCATGTTTTGATTTCTTGCTTTAATGAACTTTATGCAAAAGCAAATATGCGCAAACATGCATTAAGGGGGGAAATCACAGTAGCACACAAAAAAAATAGGCATATTTTCGGGAATTAATTTTGACTGAATAAAAGTATCAATCGAAAATCTGTAAAGTAGGTTTTATAGCAATACTAAAAAAGTACAAAATGTAATTTTTTCAATAAAAAATATTTAAAAATGGCGGCTGCGCAGCATATGCCCCATGGCGCCTATTTTTGAAAGCGTGTCGATGGCCGAAGACGCAGACTCCTTAATTTTTGACCTGGAAGAAAAAACCAAAATTTTTTAGTTTTCATATAACAACAGCTAGCGAGCTACGTAGGATTTTTTCGGTATATTAATTTTTCACAAAATGGTGCATGTTTGAAAATAAAGTTAAATTTTTTACAAAAAAAAAAAACGCAATCAAATCTTCGATAAAAAAAACTAAGCCATATAAAATAAAAAATCCTACGTAGCTCCGTGGAGAAAGATATTTCGAAGCTACTGTCAAAATTTCAAGTCGATCGGTAAAGATTTGCTCGAGTTAAGTCTTCGGCTAGCTCAAAAAAAGTGGTTTCGAGAAAAACGCGTTTAAAGTTTTAAGTACTGAGAAACCATATGAAAATTTCATATACCTCTAATCTGCAATGCCTGCACCGTACAGTTGACCTTCTAAATCTACCTCCAACTCTTGGTATATTATTTTTAAGACCCTAAAGCACCTTTTAGGCGAAAAATTTTTTTTTCGAAAAATTGAAAATTTTACTGTGATTTCCCCCCCCCCCTTAATGAAAGTACTCAATTTTTGTCTTTGGGCCAAGGATTCACATATTAATTCTATATATGTATCTCAATTCATTAAGAAGTCTCTAACAGACGGTCGGACACACAGCGTAGGTACAAGCCCTAAAAAAACAAAAATATACAATTTTTAAAGGAGAAGGAAAAGATATCCCTTTGACCGCCCCCCTCCTGCCTGCAATGACAGAAAAATACCAGCCCCTCAATATGAGGGCCCTGCCTATCGATAAAAGTTATCACATCATCTAGTATCGATATCACAAATTTTGAGCTTAGGGTTGGCTTTTTAATTAAATGCTTTTTTTTTACATCGATTCCCACTGAATTCACTTGAAACAAATTTTTCTTTGTTTTTTTGTTACAATGGAACGAACTCACCCGTGACAGCACTCCAGTGACATAAATCTGCGTAAATGACAGGCCGGCATAACTTTATGGGTTCCTATGCAGGTCTAAGGAAATGATAACTTTTAGTCTTGGTTATCGTTCACCGGTGAACTTTTTCCAACATTACGTATCTAGGCACTCCTTTAATTTAAATTTAATAAAGGTATAAAACTCAAAGAATTCACGCACATAAATCTCCAACCGTTGTTTTTTAACTAAATGTTTGTGCTTTTCCGAAATGATTTCAAATTATTTTAACATTCAATATAAAAATAGTTTACAAGTTCTAATCAAAATTTTTTTCTTTATTAAAGAATAACCATTGTGCTACTCTACTACACAATGGTACACATAAACTGAAGTGCACCTCAAGTTTTAGAAATACAGTATAAAACAATTAATGTTAGCCTATAATGACTATGGTAAAAAAATTAAATTTATTTTAAGTTAAACAATCACAGTTCATTTATTATTTGAGAATTTATATCATTCCATATACTGAACTCAGTGAATGCTATCAATGTTGGCATTATGACTTTCTAGAATCATATAAAGCGTGCAATGTATTTACTTCTAATATCTCAAGTTAATAATCTTTCATCCATCATGGGACGAATGCAAATTAACAGAGAAATTAAATTTAATAATTAAGTTAAAAACATTTTTGTTAATTGTAATTATTTTATTTATTTTGTAGGGACAAAGATTGTTTATATATACATATGAATATAAATAGTTACAGATAAACATATATACTTTTATTTTTAAAAATATAAAATATTTATTTACGAATTTCTTGGCGTTTTAATTTTTAAGTGAAAAATTTTGTTCCTCGAAAATTGTGCGCATACTAAATTATTCTTCAGAAGTGAACTACATTTTTCCAGTTCTCGTAATAGTCCCGGAGCTACCGGAACAAGGACTTGATTATTACATAGTGCTCGAAATTTACTGTTTTGAAATGTACTCCTGAATACTTAATGGATCTTGCGCTCAATCGGAGGGGGGGGGGGGGGGAGGGGGCAGATGGGGAATTTACAAAGATCCAAAAAATGTGATAAATAAAATAATTTATGGTGGCTGCAAAAATTTTTGTGTAATTTTTCTATCACATACATATGTTGATAAAAAGTTAAATTCCGCTGTTGAGTCTTGGGGGAATCGACTTCAGCTGATTACTTTATTGTGATTAAAATTTATATATGCGGCAGCGGGCTTAGTACTGAATGCGATTCCATTGCAATCGATCGTAACTATAGGAAATTTAGAATTGAATGGACCTAAAGCTAACAACTCAAGCAAGTAAGTATGGGTAAATTCTAAAAGTAATCACTGCCGCATCGATCTAATCGTAAATTCGGATATGCAACACATGTGCATCATTCACAAACGCAGGTTCGCGCATCATGTACACAATTCAGCTGAACAGAGTGAATTGCTATGAATAGGCCCATTCGGAAACGCATTGTAATCGTACCTAATGCGCAAAATGGGCAACCCGCACATAACTAGAATCGCTGATGCAATTGTGCATGACAGATGACCACTGGAGTGAAAATGGCAGAAAAGTAAGTTTTTTAAAAGTTATATAATATTAAAAATAAATAAATAAATGTATTTAGGGAACAAAAATCTTGGGTGGAAAGCGAGGTAAAAGTATACAGAATTACTAGAAATGTAGATTTTTTCATGTCGAAATGGCTTTTAAAGATGTCATCTGGGTAGTTCTTTATGATTATAAAATATCCTGTGCATTGGATTATATAATTCAGCATTATTTTCCTTCGCTTCGTTTAGTTTCACTAGTTTTATTTTATAATTTCAATATCTAATGAGCGCCCAAGTCATACGAATACAGAAATTCCGTGAAGAAATACGTTAAAGGTATATTATGGTTGAAATATACTTTTGGCCCAAAATTTATGTGCTTATATCCTTTGTAAACCCAAAATTATCAAAGCTAAGTCAATATTTCAAACAAAATATTAATGTAAGTTAAAAATGAGCTACTATTTTTTTAATTATTTTATGAAAATATTATTTTCAGCCTAAATTATAGCAAAAACTTCCTTTTTAGTACATTTTTATATTTTATTGTTAAATAAAAGCTTTTTTTAAAAATATTTTTTTATTGTGTAATTTTATTTTTTTACTTTGTAGTCTTTTGAAATCTTGCAATCAATATTAGATCTATTATTTGTCAACATTTTTAAGTTGTTTTAAATTTGTTACGTGCATTTTCACAGAAATTTTACTATTTATTACAAATTGCATCCATAAATCGGGTATTGTTTATTAGGCAGTGTCTTATACTTTCTTGAGACTTTTGCAACCTTATCTGATTCTTATCAATTTCATGACATCTGTTAGGTTTACTATCCATCTGCGTTGATCTCCTTGCCAATGAATGTTTCGGATTAATAGGGTCCACCACGTGAAGGTGAAGATTTGGTCCATGTCATAAAAATATTGCATTGTCATATTAGACGTCTGCCGCATTGGATTTAGAATGACGTCACTTTACTTATTGTGTTTCGCTCATCAAGCCCTTTCATTGGATACCCATATCATAGGGGTTGCTGTGGAAATTATAAATCGTCATTTTGTAACGTCCGCCATATTGGATTAAAAATGGCGGCATTTAAGTAATCGTACATTGTCACGAGAACCAAACGTGTGTGCCAAATTTCAGCCCGGTAGCTTCAGTGAAAGTGGGTGAAATATTGATTACAGGACATACATACAAGTGGAGTTAAATAAAAGCTTTTAATTTAATTAAAAGCGTAATCATTGCATCATCTATGATAATGGCATAGCTGTAGTGTTACCGCATCACTGCAGAGAAATTTGACGTTTTAGAATTTACCTCATATCTTTTTATTATTATTTAATGCTAAATATGGGCCTATTCATAAACGCAGATTTGCGCAGCAAATGCACAATTCGGCTAAACAAATTATTAACAATCGTATTCAGTAATAAGGCCCCAGGTTTTTGCTCATATTGCGCTGCTTATTCGTTAGGAAAAAATCGTCCGCGGACGTTGTTTAAGTTAAAATTTTCCCGGCTCAGGCGCAACCACGCCGTGGCTTCAACATTAGCTAAAGAATTGGCCCCCACCTTGAAGGAAGTGGGGTATATGTACTGTAATCAATAACAATTTTACAGCATAATTTATTTTAAACCGAGATATATCCGATAAATATTATTACAGATGCGTCGAGCCTTGGAAACACTAAAAATGAATGGTTTGCTTAAGAGCATGGGCCCGTTCATAAAAGCAGGTTTGCGCATCATGTACACAATTCAGCTGAACAGAGTGTATTGCTGAATTATGTAGCTGCAGTGCAAACCTGCGTTAATGAATAGACCCTATATTTTTCATATGATATTCAAGAAAATTTAAAACTAGACTCATTCCCTTCAATAAATGTTTTTTAATTTAAACAAATTGATTTACAAGAAACATTAATGTGTTATAGTGCGGCCTATTCTGTTTTTCTTAACCACTGGCTATGCAGTGGCTATTTTCGCTAAGCCACTAGCTATGCAGTGGCTATTTTCGCAAAGGCACTACGATTGTCATTTTTACTCGATTGCGTAGCCACTGCTAAAATGCTGTGATATATATATATATATATATATATATATATATATATAGATGAAGTGTTAGTTAAGTAATAACTGTATTTTCGGTCGCTTAAACATGTAATACTCTTTTAGAAGAAACATGCGAAGAGAAAGGTGGGATTTACGTGATACTAGTCATCCATTTGAACTGCCCGAATATGCTTTTTAGCAAATGTTCCCCTTTCCACGACTAGCTGCGGAAGAAATTTATAATTACATTAGATAACATTTTACCTCGCCAAGGAGATCAGATGGTATTTAATTTCTTCTCAGCTTAAAAATATGGAGCTTTAATTAAATAAATTATAGCAATTCTTTTCGTTGCTCTTCGGATGTTCATGGCTATTACCAAGAGAAGGAATGGATATTTAATTTTTAAATAAAAGCCCAAGGGCAGACCGATCCTCGAACCCTGGAACCATTGCGTGATTGGTGATTAACCAATTGATCCAACTCCATCTCAAATATCCAAATTGTGCGTATTGTGAAACATTTCTTGTTAAATATCTCACCCTGACCATAAAACCACCACCTTTGTAGACTCAGTCTTCTTTAAGAGAATTGTAAAAATACAAAAATACAAAAGACTTAAAAAGTCCGCCATTATTCTATATTGATTTAGCGTGGTTTTTTTAGCCTTTTATTTCTATCCATTCTAGGTAGGTAGGTTTTGGTGGCCGTGCAGCAAAGGACACTGTAATGTGTGCCCGTGTGAGCAACGTGAAGTTGACGCGAGATGTTCAAGTGGCACGCCTAGCTGGCAGCACGTGCGTAGCTCGTCGGTTTGGAATGAGGGTTCTTGAACATCCGAATCACACACCATATCAGTATATCGCGTGCCTGTGGCGAAAGAAGGTTGTAAATTTCTTTTTTCAGGTCTGCCACTAAAGATAAAAACAAAACTAGAAACAGACATTAAAGAAAGAACAACAGGTCTGGTGTCACCTGTTGTTCTTATCCGCACTAAACTGTCATGAAAAATTCAAACAGAAAATGTACCCCCTTGTTTGACAGTTTAGGCTATAACCCACTCCATCCCTGTATCGGGTTAAGGTACAGGTCCAACCTGTAATAGGATGCTGAAAACAAAATTAAATCAAATTAAAACATAATGATAGAGGGAGAGGGGGAAGAGGAGGGAAGAGAAACTCCATGGGGTATACTGAAATTAAAAGATTAAGATATTCGCTTCATTTCATTACCTCTATTATATTATAATGCAAAATAAAAGGAATGAGTTTAATACACTGCTTAAATCGATATGCAAATTTAAAATGCTTAGTTAATGAATTTCATACAAGTCCGTTCTAACATGGCTATAACTAATTCAGCTAATAGTTTGACATGAATACTCAAAAAGAAACTGAATGCATTATCCTAAGGGTAATTCAAGCATAATGTAACGTTAATGGGGCTCTTCGGGCTCGACGGATTAATTAAGAAAATTTTTAATCACAAATGTTCACAAGTTTATTCAATTCAATTTAATTAGTTCGTTTAACAATTTCCTTCACAATATTACGTTTCACTTTACTTATTTACACTTCTCATTTCACTGGTTAAAATTCAACTGACTATTCGCATTATCACATGTAAATCACGACTAGACTACCTGAGCTACTGCTCAGCGCTATTTATACTACTTAGATTAATTCTAGAAAGTTCAGTCACTTAGTTCTAGATATTTCCGTTACACATTTTCACCTCACATATTCACCATGGGTTCGAGTCGTTCTTGACTTTTCCCGTTTGACATTTCCTTTTCTTGATTTCTGGCTACCTGGGACATGCGCATTACACGGTTGACTGTTTCCCTTTTCGTAGCCTACCTCGTGCACGTTACAATAACTTCTTATTGCCTTTTTGCTATTATTTAGATAAATTAACTCAATCGTAAATGCGACTTTAAAATTTAATTGAATAATCTACTTATGTCTTTTATGGGAAATAAATTTATAAATATTAAATAAAATACAATGGAAGGAGTAGCCTACCTATGTCGACCTTTGCTGGGAGGTTTGGAACCAATTCGTTCTTTCATGTAGCGAAAAAAAATAGACAAAAAACTCTAATCAAAGTATTAGTGTGAATTGTATTAGTATTGAAGTTACCAGTAAATTCATCGATTTTGGGGTGGATACTTTGTGCATTTATATAACACAACCTTAAGCCCTCAGCCTGTTTACACATAATTTCCAATAAGATTCTAAAATTGTTTAATCCACCAGACTCCGGAATATATTATCATTCATCTAAGAAACCAAAATAAAGTGATGTAGAAAAACGGCAGCAATTACAATCACAATAGAAGAGATTAGTAATATTTACAAAATTAGTTATTGAATAGAAAGTTTGATGTAGAGTAAATAGTAGTTTCCTACGTTAAAAATTTCTTATATTTTTAAAAGTCACTAAAATGCTAATTGAGCAAAATATTCTATACGAGAATAAACGAATCGTCCAAACCGGTACGCGTCTCCCACCCCTACCTTAGGTGCAAAGGTTTTTTTATAGTAACAATGAGCTGCTGGAGGGTAGATGGAAGAGTTAAAAGCCTTCTAGGATATGAAGATTCCCATCTGGTCACTCGAAAGTGTTAGTCTTACCTCCAGTTGGTAAGAAACCGGGCAAGGCACCTTGGAACGTAACTAATGAGTGAGAAGGCAACCTCTTAAAAAATCCCCTTAAAAGAGTTGTAGTAGGTAATGAAAGGTGAAATAACCTCACCCAAATCGTGGGAACACATGTGAATAAGACTGACAAAATAAAAAAAAATCTAGGTCCTTTTGTAGGAGTGAAGGTGGAGGGGATGATAGACACTAACAGGCTAGATCTCCACGGTACCCTCTATGGAAGTAGCTTTGGTAAAATTACTGTCTGAAGGTTCTGCGGTGACTATGGCTAAAAGTGCTGTAGAAGTCCTAGAAAAGGTTCCCTTGGCAAAACTGAAGCTAGCACTTCCTTAGGTGCGGTGATGGCTATCTCTGCGGTGTAGGTATCAGGATAAGTTGCAGTCTTGCCCTCAGAAAGATCAACTATGGTTAATCCGGAAGAAGGTACTTGTTCTGGCTCTGAGCTTGAGACTAAAGCACTCAAGCGTAAGAGAATAGAGATCAGAAAAAAGCCAGAAAGATCCGCTAAGATGGATGCGAGAAATCCGGAGGTCGATCAAATGGCCGAGAGATTTAACAAATCTCTTCAACTGATGCGTCACCTGAAGACTCAGGAACTGTATAATCGGGAACCTTGACAGAAGGTGTTGGGCTGAATGTGGATCAAACTGTCAAGACGATTAAGATGAAAGCTTCATCGCACGGTGTGAGGAAGCGGAAGCTGAACCAAGTACGGACGGTAGAGCGGTCATCGAAAAACCTAACTCCAGTCCATGAAAATATGTCTATTGTAAACCTAACCGGAAAGTGACCAAGCCAGTCTAGGCAAAAAGCAAGACGTTTGCGGGACCACAGAAGGTTAAAGTTCATCAGCACGGCACGCCGGCCGGTACCAGCAATAGGCCGAACTTGCCCCTTGTGACGGCAAATGACCTGCATCTCCGAGTCATGGATACGTGTAGGGAAGGCGGATAGAGCCGATGCAACTAGGGGTTTCTAAGAAATCCCTATTAAGGTCTCACTGTCTCTGAACATCTAATGTCCGGAGGTTCAACCTACTCAAACACCAAGGCAGGGTCCAAAAGATACAAGGAAGCGAAAGAGACGAAAGAAGAAAAATCGAGGATTTTTTCGAATTATCAATGTTAAAATTTTCCAGCTCCTATTAGCAGTAACGTACTATTGAATTTGTGAGATTATTAAGGATAGAGATAAACTTATAATTTTAGTAGGAGATTAGCTAATAGCTACTATTGTGAATTCTAAATATAAATTTACTTAATGACAGTTTTTCGTTCCACGCGACTCTTTAATTACGGCCTCTAGAAAATAGAATACTAATAGAAAGCACAAAAACTAAAGTGCTTTTGTCGGAGACCAATCATCGTTAAAGTACTCAATTAAAAAGCAATTGACTTGATTGAAACTCACCAAATAAAATGACGAGACGAGGTTCCTTTTTGGTTTAGAAATTTCACAGGTCCAATAAATCAGTACGATGGATGACAATCCTAATAAAGGTGCATTTGTTTAAGTTCTTAGTTTAATAATATTGTGAATAACGTTTTAGGGAGAGATTTGTACTCAAATCACCGTAAGTCGACTAACTGTGGTAAATGTGTTGTAGAGAAAACCAAAAATTACTGCAGGAACACAACTCTTCATGGACTCAAATACGCGGAAAATGAAAGGTTGTCAACTTTTGAGAGGTAATTCAGCAATTTGATGAGCAATATTTTTATAAATTTTATGCTCATTTATTATGTTTTCTATTTTTCGCAGATTATTCTTTTTGATAGCATTCATAGTTGCGTTTTTACTGCTGTTAAATTTTATCTCAAATGTCTACTTAAAGTGGTCTAAAAATCCAGTTATTATCGGCATAGGTTCTGTTCCAATAAATATTAAGAGATTACCTTTTCCTGCGGTGACAATTTGCAATATGAATCAGGCTCGCACTAGTAAGGTTGCGAATATCACAAGGTTGTAAGAAACTTGTTCAAAAATGAATTTTTGTAATTTTGAATTTGTAATTTAGCAATAGTACTGAATTTGCAGTTTTGCAGGCACTTTGTTCAGTCAATGATACAGAATACATTGGAACTTGGGGAGACTTCGAAAATTTTGTTCTAAATGTAAATCGAAAGTAAACTAAATACAGATTAATAGAGAAAATATACTCCTATATTTAAGGTATCACAACCCTGCAGCCAGCTAATAGTTTCTTGTAAATTTGGTATAAACCAACAAAATTGCAGTGAAATGTTTAAACCAATACTTTCTGGTGAAGGTCTTTGTTGCTCTTTTAATTCTGCTCATGAAACAATTATGTACAAAAATACAAGGTAAGCTAATAATATTCTTTAGTTAATTTCAGATTTATTTATTTATTTGTCTATAATTTAAAGGTAAAGGGTAAAATAAGTCATAATAGGTAGTAAAATTCAGACAGTAACACTTCAAAGTTATAGCCAAAATTTAGCATAGTTAATAATGTTTATTGAACATATATAGTTAGTAACATAATTCATATTTTCTTATTCCATTTAATTCATATAATTCTAACTTAATTTATAAACTCCACATTACTTGTTCATCTATAAACTACGACTATGGTATGACTACCGTCTGTCGGGTTTGGCAACATTAATAAAGAAGTTACAAATTATACACATATATATATTACATAAACGTATTACTAAGAAGAAAAAAAAATAAAAAATTTATTTTCATAGAAAGAGAAAAAAACACATGGCAATCATAATATATGATAAATTAGGGCCCATATCGGTGTATTTTAGATCGAGAAAGAGAAAACTTAATTCAGTTATTATATTCATTGATTAGAAAAGACCTATATTTCCAAGCCTTCGTCACAAAAGTGTAGAGATCTTTGTAATCATTTCTGCCATTGAGAATTTCCATAACTTCATCTTCAGAGAGAACCTTTTTCCCACACATGTCAATGCGAAATTCAGCTAATATTGGGCATACGCCCAGAAAATGATAAAGACTTTCATCCTCGTTCATATTGCATAAGGAGCACAGGCTACTTCCCTCCCTTCTCCATGGGCTAGCATTAAGAGTGACCACGCCGCATCTATATTTCATTATGATACTTATTTTTTTTAACGGATACTCATTCCTAAAATAATTTTCTTCAGAGGAAAAATTTAATCTATTATACAATCCATGTCTAATAGTGCTTCTTGCCATCTCTAAATATTTATTTTTTAACTAATTGTCCTCTGCCACTATAATTTTGTTAAGCCATTCAACTATTACGTTTTTATCATCTTGCAAAAGGTTAAAGGAAAGATTATGCTTTTCAGCGAGATCACCCCAAACTTCACACCAAAAAATATTTTTTTCGATAATGATGCGCGTTAATTTATGTGGGAGTCTTTCAGAGTCGTAAAGAAATAACGTCCGCCAGATAAACCTAAAATGACAGTGTATAAATGTAAAGATCCTGTAAACCTGTTTCCACAGTAAGAGCATAGTTAGGAGTGAACTGCGGTAAATATAATAACTTTTTCAAAAAAAAAGCGTTGTAGTTTTTCGACCTCTTCATATTGCAGATACCCCCAGACTTGTGAAGCATAGCACAAAATTGAGCTACTGAGCGTTAAATAGTTTAACTTTTTCAGAATGTTTTATCATCCTCTTTCGAAGAAAGGTCTCCCAAGTGCAATTAAGGCTGCCTTTAGCAGAGGTCAAACGAAGCTTCAAATGTTCGTTAAAGGATAACTTCGGAGTCAACAGTACGCCAAGATAAACGTATTTTTTTACCACCTCAATAGCTTCACTTCGAAATGACCATTTCTCAATTTAGCATAGACGGAATTCTGAAAAGTTCAAAGCTTAACTGAAAGTAAAAAACTAATATAACTTGAGACTGAATTATATTTGAGTTCACAAACTCTGCTGAATTACTTTGCGAACTTACTGAAGCCAAGCGAAACTGCAACGAATTATTTCATCTGGCCATTCTGCTCCTCGTCCAACTCAGAGGATTAATTCCCGTCATTATTTTCCATTCACCTATTTATATTGTCAGCCGATGATGACGGAATGTTTCGACCTTCTTAAAATATCAAAGAACCCTTCCGATAAGGCATCTAAGACTTCGGTGCTTGTCTGTCTGTCTCTAATTCAATTACTTACTATTGCTATCAACTTGAAATTTGGCGCAGTTATAGAAGTCAGCCCGGGGATAGATGACCTCGATGAATGATTTTCGGATTTTTTCTAAAGTACATGGTCACCCAATTTAACTTAGAGGGTAAAACTAATTTTTTTTGTTTCTATAGGTGTTGGGTAACATTTGTGAGGTCTTGTTTCAAGGATTCATAAAATATATTTTTTTAATTTTAACCCGCATTAGTTTTTGACTTATGTCTCAAAAAATGTGAAGAAATACATATATATGGACATCTAAATACCTATGACGTTTAGAGAGCTCGAATTGGGTGTATTTACTTCGTCGAAAGAAATGGGTTGAGGGTATTTTGAGTATGTTTTAAGGGTGATTAAACAGCATTGAGGTTTAGATGTGTTAAACAAACTAGGTCTCCAGACTGATTGTGTCTATACCGACTTCAGCAAGGCATTTGATAAGCTCCCTCACTCCGTGATTATGCTTAAGCTTGAAAGGTTGGGTTTTCCGCCTTTATTGCTTGGCTGGATCTGCTCTTACTTAAAAAATAGGACTTACCGTGTCTCTTTCCGTAATACTTTATCCAGAGTCGTTAGGGCTTCATCTGGTGTGCCGCAAGGTAGGCATCTGGGGCCGTTGTTGTTTATTCTTGCCATTGACGACATCGTCACTCTGATTAAGCACTCCAAAGTTTTAATCTACGCAGTTATGATTCTTCCTGCATTCAGGATGATTTGAATACCTTCAGGGGTTGGTGTGCCTCAAATGGACTGCAACTTAACCTGGATAAATGTGAAGTTATGTCATTTTCTAGGAGCATCAATCAGCTCGTTTTTAATTATACCTTTGCGGAAACTACTATCCGTCGTGTAGAATCCGTTACTGACCTTGGGGTAAAGCTAGACAAAAAACTCGATTTCACTCTTCACATAAATCACATCGTGTCTCGGAGTATTTCAGTCCTTGGTTTTGTTAAGCGGTGGTCAAGGTAGTTTTCTGATCGACAGACCCTAATCCATTTATTTTGTTCTTTAGTTAGACCAATTCTCGAGTATGCATCTCAGGTTTGGTCTCCCTGCTATGCTGTTCATTCTAAACGCATTGAGTCGGTGCAGCGGAACTTTGTTAGGTTCGCACTATGGGACCTCCCGTGGAATGATCCATTAAGGCTTCCTCCTTATGAGGATCGCCTCCGACTGCTTAACATGCACTCGCTGGAGGAACGACGTAGAATTGCTGACCTAGTATTTATTCACCAGCTTTTGAACTCGAATATAGATTTTGGCACTCTCGCAAGTTTGGTTACTTATAGGCATACCCCGTATAGCTTAAGGAGATTGCCTTTACTACATGTTATCCACTCTCGATCTAACTATGGTATGCATGAGCCTATTAATCGCATGTGTAGGGCCGTGAATATGTGTCCTATTTTTGACCTGGCTCTTACTAAGGATGTGCTTAAACGTTCTCTGTTATCTCTGCACCCCTGATTGTAGTGTTTGTTAGTGTTTTGGATTTTTACTAATATTTTATTGCATGGGTTATGGGAGCCTCATTCGCCTCAATATATTAGCTTTACCCCAAGCAAGGATCGGAGAAATGTCGTTGTTTAATTATCCACACATGCGGTTTTGGTTGATTTCCGTAGAGTTCCCAAGAGAATTCATTACAGGATCAAAAGAGTATGCGAAATCAAGTGTGCTTTCTTCGGCAAACTATAAATAGAATTGAAAGTGAAATATAAGCATGCCAGACTCTATCAAAAGCCTTTAATTTCAGATTCTTCAACTTCTTTCAACGTTCCGTCAGAACCGTAATTAAGTCTCCGACCGTTGATAAGATGGTTACTTTTTAGATATTTCATCAACTGAGAGTTGATGAGTGATTCTAAGAAGATAAAACCGAAGTAAGTGCAATTGGTTTATAGTTGCGACTCCTTTTTCAGGTATCGGCTGAATATGAATATGAATATGTGGCATCAAGTACGGAAAATCCATAACGAAGCATTTAATATATGTGAAATGTTTCTTGAAAATGAAATTCTGAAGAAACAAAAGGTATATCTTTTTTCTGATATTTACATACGCTACAAACTTTGTATCAACCTTCATTTATTATACGATCAGCTTAAATTAAAATTCTGCATTTTTCCTTTTTCCCATATGAATTTATATTCCCAATGAAGAAACTAGAGGTAGAAGAAAGCCATAACTCCGAAAGAAATGTCTTGAACGGAGTAGAATCTATGACAGTATAATCTCTGACCACATAATAAAATCTGGTATGCGTGATACTTCCGGCAGTTTGTAAGCACGCATACCAAGATATTTATAAATCTAACATCAAAACGCGTAAAATGAAAAAAAAAAGGTTTCCGTGATAATGGATAAATTTTACCCCCTATCACACCATTTAAATAAGTATGCGCGACCTTTCCGGCTAAAAATCATTGGTCGGCCGGATTTTTTCTTGAAGAGTACTATATTTCCCACAAAATTGTCTATGAGATTGATCAAAATCCGTGATGACGGAAAAAAACTACGAAAATTTAAAAATATATAATTTATTTATAATGTTTTCGGCTAATTAAATCCACGCCGACCAAGCAAATCTTATTCGTCTAAGTGTTAACTTTTATTTTCTATTTAAAATTTTAGAAAGCGTATCACGGAGCTTTCAGGATTGGTGGCTCCTGGACTATAATGTAGTCAGTTGAGGCATTGGCCATCGGATGTTGCAGTGGCCATATAGCTTAGCAACCAAGCACGCAGATTCTTTGAGTCTAGCTGCACTGCTTGACGCCTGATCTAGTGATCAAGGCGAAGTACATGCAGAAGCTCATTAAGAGGTTCCATTAGGGTGGACCGCAGGGAACCGGTAGTGCTGATGTAAGCGGTTCTTTGCACTCTAGTTAGCTTGGTTTGGGATCCAGGATTAAACCCAAATACCTGGCAGTGAAGGATAGTGAGAGTTCTTGGCCGTTTAATTTAGGCAAAGCAAAGTATGGTACCTTGGTTTTTGTGGTGAAGAGCATAAGCTCAGTTTTCCTTGGATTCACAGCCAGTCCACAGTTCCCAGACGAACTGCTCATCTTCTTCAGGGAACCCTCCATAATTTCGGTCATAACAGAGGGAAACAATCCTGATATCCAAATCGTCCGCGTAAGCGACGGCCTTAACACCCACTTGCTCAAGTCTCAGCAGGGCCCCGTTCATTACCATTATCCATAGCAGGGGAGAGAGAACCCCACCTTGGGGGGTATCGAGGAGAGATTCTTGGATAGCTTCAATGCGTACATTATTAAAGGACCCGCACCTTGTACATCCAGGAATGCAGCCAAGATATCTTGTTTATATTTGGGGATTTGACATCGTTGCATCACAAAGAGTTTGCCTCAGATGTATATCAAGAACCCGCTCTAGTATTTCTAATGCAAAGGGCGACTAATCGGCCTAAAGTCCTTTGCTAGTTCGTGGCCTCGCCTTCCAGCCTTTGGGATGAAAAGCACCAGACTTCGTCTCCATGTTAGGGGAACGTGATTATGTATGATACAGGCTCTGAATAACGCTACCAGCTATAGCACCACACTGTCTGACGCCTCCTATAGCATTATCGGGTAGATGAAGTCCAGACCTGGTGACTTGTAGGGAGCAAAACTATTTATCGCCCAACCGATTTCTTCCGCAGAGGAAATAGGTTCGACCTCACTCCACGATGTAGTGAGAATTGTTGCGTTACACAGCGGCAACTGATGACCTTTATCATTGTAGTTGGGGAAATGAGTATTCGTTAGCAGCGCGAAGTTTTCAGCGGAAGAATGCGTCCAAGAGCCGCCTATTCTTTTTAGAAAATACTCTTTACTTTGCTCTTTGGATAGTATTCTCCCGAGTCTGGCTGATTCCCTGGTACTTTCCATCGAGTGAGAATACTCCATCCAAGCCTTAGCTTCTTTGATGAAGTTTTAATAAGGCTGCCAATATTTATGTTTATAGCAGATGTTGAAGATGTCTCTAGTGATCTTTCTCAGATTAAA
This sequence comes from Leptarthrus brevirostris, assembly GCA_964036015.1. Lineage (NCBI taxonomy): Eukaryota > Metazoa > Arthropoda > Insecta > Diptera > Asilidae > Leptarthrus > Leptarthrus brevirostris. The sequence continues at coordinate 31,988,973 of OZ038374.1, read as the reverse complement.
TAGATCTTCGTTCCACCATGGAGGAAGGGTTTGTTTGCTAAATTTGATTGGACATGTAGGTACGCCTTTCTCAAAAGTAGATACTTTTGTTTCCAAATCTTGAATAGTCCCAAATTTAGATTAAGTATGGCTGCTAGTTTAGATTTGATTAAATTACTGAACTTCTTCCAGTCGGTCATTTAAGGGTTCCTGAAGGGCCTAGGAGACTTAATTTCCAGGTTTAAATTGAAAAGAATCCAATTACGATCACAAAAGGATCTTAACTCAGACACTTTTTAATTCTCTCTCTATTGAGCTAAAAAGAGTTCAGAAAAGCGTTTTTATACTCTTTTTTAGCGAGAATTCAACCTCTAGGCTTATCGCTCAGATCCCCAAAATCCTTAGAGAACCGGTCTTCGCATTTGATAAAACGTTTTTATGGGGGTGATATGGCGCAACTTTTGAAATTCTGGAGAAATATGTTTAAAAATGCAATTTAAAAGCAACAATATTCATTTAAATTTGTAATTTTTATTAGGAATTTTCTCCACATTAATATATTGTTAAAACAAGAAATTTAACGAATTAATTTGCAAATCAGTAAACACTTCAATAACAAAGTTGTCGCCTTTAGCGATGAGCTGAGACGAAAATATATCCGAGTCAAAGTAAATAAAGTCTACATTAACGCGAATAGCGGGTATTTCGCTAATAGTTCGTTTAACAACGACTCAAATCGCCTTATCACAAAAGAAAGTTTTTTCTCTACGTTACCTGTGAAATGAAATGCCTTGAATTTTTGCAATATTGCACTACACCCTTGAATGTCATTGATTGTTTAAAATTTTTACTTTTCTCAAATATTTTTGACACATCACGTAAAAGTTTTATATTTTTGATCTTCACAATAAATTTTCATCTTTATTTTCAAAAGTTATAAACTCAGCCCTTTTTCACCTACAACACTCGGTTAAGGAAAAACGTCAAACGAAGTGACAGCAGAGCCTAATCTAGATACAAGCCGGGAAGCTGACAGTAACTGCTGAGCATTGGTGGTGTAAACAAACAAAAACTTGCAACAGTAGACGTAAGGAAAAGTTTGGGGAATTGTACTTTCTCATAGTATTTCTCGCAATATATTTAAAGTCTTAAATTGGATTTTACTTGAGGTTAACCTTCAAATGTTCTGAACATATGAACACGATAAAAAGTGTCTCTCTAATACAATTTTCATGTGTTTTAAAGGGAAAACTTTGTTCTGCTCGTTTTGTTGAAGTATTGAGCTTAAAATGCTTCAATGGAAATTGGAATTACTATTGTACTCAAAACCATTCCATCACTATACACTGCCACCCTGCTTTTTTGGTCACGATGTGTGGTCACAGTAATCTGTGGGAGTCGTTCACCACTGTCACAGACCATATACTATACGATGCCGCTAGTGACGGATCTAGGTTTTGGATTTTGACAGGAAAACTTATTATTAAGGTATTGTGTGTTTCAGGCGCGCATCTGATTTTTTGTTGAGCTGGGGGGGAGCGTAGGACTTTTTGAACTTTCAGGTGAAGTTGCGGTTTTCGGAATTTATGGCAACTACCAACCATTCGTCTGTCAGCCTGACCTCATTTACAAAACTATTAAGATGACATTTGTTATATGGACGTTCCCAAAAATAGATTTGGTAAGATTTTTGTAAAAATAAGACTGAACTAGTCTGAACAGGGTGAACCTGTTGCCCCCCCCCCCCCCCCCCCCCCCTGCACCGAGTGAATTTCCTGTCTCCAGTGGAACCAGTTCACGGGGAGCCAAAATAAATTTGGCTGGAATGGGAAGAGTGTTCAGCCTTAACCTGTCGTTGGGAACCATTTGAAAGTCCTGATAAATCGAGCTAGGTCTCCGACGTGAGTGGAGCTTAATCCGGTTAGCTCTTCAAAGGGAGCGCCCGAAAAACCGGTTCCTACGGTTGGCTAGGGCCGGGCAGTTGCCGAGGAGGTGGAGTATGCTTTCCACTTCGTCATGGCAACTCCTACAGAAGTCGTTTGAAGGTGCGCCCAATCTATCGGCGTGTCTACCTATGAGGCAGTGGCCCGTAATAACGGCTACGGAACTACTAATTGCTTTGCGTCCGAGTAGGATGAGCTCTCTTGTATTGTGTGTGGTGTGTTCTACCTGCCAATTAATATTTGCAATCCTGAAAGATTCCTGTAAAAGTTCCAGTTTGCAAGAGGCCAACTGGTGGTTAATGTCTGAACCAGGACGAGTGGTGCCGATTCTCGCTAGTTCGTCGGCTTTACAGTTACCCGGAATATTACTATGTCCTGGCACCCAGATGAGCCGCACTTTCAGGTGCGCAGCTATGTCATTTAGTGTTGAGCGACGTGTTATAACTGAGGTGGTGTATTCTCCCGTGAGGGATTTAATAGCGGCCTGACTATCTGTGAAAACACAATTGTTGTCTCTAGGTAGCGTTAAATGACTCCGCGGTACCTTTATAGCCATGATTTTCGCCTGAAATACGCTGCAGTAGTCAGGTGAGCGGAATGAGATATCGAGGTCCAAATGTTCCGAGAAGATACCTCCACCTACTTTGCCTTCTAATTTGGAGCCGTCAGTGTATAGATGCACTGACTCTCCCCTTTGGGGAGGACCTTCTTCCCATTCCGATCTGGTGGGAAAGAAGGAGTCGAATTTAGTTCCAAAGAAAAGCTTGGGCAAGGTATAGTCGATATTGCTGGCAGATCTTCTGTCCAGGATTTTGGAGTGACCGAAGTCGGTTCTTTTCCAGGTCTGGATTGAGTTAAGCCTAATGGCGGCTGAGGATGCGGTTTGCTTACCAAAGAGATTTAACGGTAGAAGGTGGATAAGTGTGATCAGGGCTTTGGAAGGTGTGGTTCCAAGGGAACCTGTAATCAGCAGTGTTGCCATCCTCTGAACTTTATCTATTGTTTTGAAATGGTTTGATATATTTAGTGCCGGCCACCAGACAATCACCCCATACGTAAGTATAGGTCGTATGACACTTGTGTAGAGCCAATGCACAATGCGTGGCTCCGTACCCCATCTTTTCCCTATTGCCTACTTACACGGGTACAGCGCTACAGTAGCCTTCCGTACTCTTTCTTGGATGTTTGGCTTCCAGGTAAGTTTTCTATCTAGGACTAGACCTAGATATTTAACCTGATTACACAGTTTCAGCCTAACCCCGTCTAGTATGAGGCAATTCATAGGAGGTGTTTTATGTCTCCGAGAAAAGAGTTTTAACACTGATAATATCACTCCATGATAATATCTTGGAGATGGTGTGCTGTAACACTTAAGCCAGTGTGTTTGGGTGCTTTACTGAACATATCAGGGCAATATCCTCGGCGTAGGCGATAAGTTTGTGACCAGACAGCTCCAGGTCTATTAGAAACTCATTCAGAGTTATGTTCCATAAGAGTGGCGAAAGGATTCCTCCCTGAGGGGTACCTCTAGTGACCATTCTTTGGATATTAGATCCTCCCAAACTTGAGACGATGACCCTGCTTTTTAGCAGGAGGTCAATAATTTTGATGAGAGGATCGTCGAGTTCAAGTCTCCTCAAGGATGCCATTATCACCTATGACCTGTTATTGTTAAAAGCACCCTCAATATCGAGGAAGGCTGCAAGTGAGTATTCTTTCTGCAGTAGCGAATGCTCTATAATTGTGGTAAGTTTATGCAGGGCTCTCTCTACTGACTTACCTTTAGTGTAAGCGGATTGTCCCTTTAATATAGATATCTAAGAGTCTCTCCAGTGTTTTGAGTAGGAAGGAGGAGAGGCTAATGGGCCTAAAATCGTTTGGCTTATAGTGTGAGGTTCTTCCTCCTTTAGGAATAAAGACTACCTTCACGTTCGTCCATGAGGATGGAATATAGGTGAGATTAAGGCAGGAAGCTAATTGTAGTTCAGCTGGGATGATGCCATTTAATCCCGGTGATTTATAGGGCTTGAAACTTCGTATCGCCCATTTCAGTTTTCTCTTGTCAAGATACATGGCCGCTCGGAGTAACCGGCAACTCAGCAACACTGGTTGCAGAGCACCCCGGAAAGTGCGTGTTAACTAGTAATTCCAGCGACTCAAGACTGAATGAAGTCCAACTATCATCACTTTTAGTCAAGAGGCTTGGTGATGGGCGTTGTTGAGAGGGTTTTGCTTTCCTGATCAGTTTCTTAAATTTTTTGAGCCATTCTTTATAAGAAGTCCAGATATTAGTTATTTTCACTTGGTTAAAAGCTTACGAGACTCCTTGCTTAGGGTCATGATTTCACTCGACCACCACGGAGGTCGAGGTTTGCGTCGCCGTATTACACGCAAGAACCATCCTGTAGAGGTCTAAGTTTGTTATGAACCTGTTTTTATAAGGAGAGCATATCTGATTGTACAGTGCTACACAAACTCGACGTAGGCGTGGTCGAAAAAGGAGGGTTCCTTGGATACCTTCCACTCTGTTATAAAGTGGGCGGATTGTTGCGTAACTAACGTACTGTCCATAACTTCCCGCCTAATTGAGTTGGTAAAGGTGGGTTTTGCACCCACGTTACAAAACTGGAGGTTACTTCCAAGAATGTGTGTGCGTTGGCGTCTGCTCCGATCACCAACTTTCTTTTGTATAGTGGCTTCATTGACCACATTCCTGAGTGTTAAACCAGGGATGTCCGCCACATCGTGCGCCATATAACTGGAGGTTATCCAAATATTGTGGGCTTTTAGCTCCAGTGTGGCTGTTATGTTGTCCTTATCACTGAACTGAGAGAGGATAAGGGCATTAATATCTCTGACAACCCAAGGTTCTTGGACAAGGATGGGCTCTTCTCCTCTCTGTGCTAGACGAAGGAGAAGAGCTGCGGACACTGCCGCTCAGTGCTGTAGGTTAACTTGGACTACTCTTAGCATTACTGTGTTTTGTTGAGGATACCTCTATCGCAGTGATGTCAGCAGTCTTTCCTTCGTTGCTGGTATCTTCATCGGTCGTAGAACCCAGAAATAGGTCCTCCAACTCTGGTCCGGCATCCGGAAGAGTGTCAACTTCCATGATGGAGTTGAGTTCCGCATCACCATCTTCTGGTGAGGGAGAGACAACGGCAGAAACTGTAGTTTTTTTTGTTTATACGATGTGGCCAAATCCTAGGGGACAACCCTTTGATGCGCTAGCATGGTTTTGGCCGAAAGGGAATTAGAGTAAGGGGAGTGAGGAAACTTGAAAGTCTTGTTTTTGCATTGCTGCGAGCTAGACAACAGCCCAGAGACGGAGTGGATTATTTTACTTTCTTAATAAAAGCTCACGGGGAGATCTATAATCGCCCTTAATAAGCCATCTTTCGCTATCTCGCTGAAGAATTTAGCGGTAGAAGAAAGGGGGCCAGCCTCCTTAAATCTTTTGGAGGATGGCTGCGGCTTGTTAGGTGAGCGCAACCTCTTCGGGGTAGCTTGCAGAGGGCCTTTAGAGGCCGAAGCCTTATTTTGGGCAATGATCTTATGATCTAATGATCTTCTCCTGAGAGACGGAGCTCAGTCTGCGGAGAATTCTGAGCGCAGCTCGTCTCTCTTTGTAGGCCACCGTTAAGGCGTTTCCCTTCTGCTTGGTGGTAGCTGAGTTGGACTGAGATGTCCTGAGTGGCGCGCTGGTGGATGAATGTCCGGGTGTGTTAGCCTTGGACAGGGACGTACTATAACGCACAGGTTTCGCAGAGGGAGGAGGAACTGAACTGCTACTACCGGGTTTGGGAGCTTTGGCAGCAGCGTGTTCTTTCCTCGAGGAGGGGGTTCACAGGACTCCTTAGGGGGAGCCACCGTGTTGGCCTCCGTTATGTTGGAGGAGGAGCGAGCCACGCTCGCAGCAGATTGCCCACTTAACCCGTGGGCTGGGTCTGCCTTGACGGCGGATTGTCTCCCTTTTCGGGCGGACAAAGTAGTAAGTAGGGGGGAGGGGGCCACCCAAGGTAGAGCCCCATACCATGGAAAGTCCTTCTTTTTCCTTGAGGCGGACAGGTATCAAGGAAGCTCCGTTAGAATACAGCTTGTTACCCCCAGCTGCAAACTGTCCAATCGGCACGGTGCTCGCTTAATACCCTGGATTGGGGGAGTTTGATCAAGAGAGTGACTGTCTCTCCGTCCGTCATCATTAGTCATTCTAGAGTAAAAACTACATGACTGTAACTAGCCGCCCCACGGAGAGGGTGATGCGGACTTCCTACAGTGTCCACAGTTACGGCACGCCAACAAATTAAAAAATCACGGTCTTTATGACGATTGAACGTCACCCCCCTTCTCACGTAGATGCGCCCCTTGATACCATCGAATTTACGATTATTGAGTTCAGAAGACCACGGTAGGGTCTTTACGTAAACGTCCTTGCAACTAAGCAACTGTGCAACAATGCATATGCACCAAAGCAACATGTAAACTTTACTGCGCATACATACGCATAGCAGTTAAAATCGTTCTTAAAGACAAACCTTTAAATTGGTATCATTTCCAAAATGAGTAAGGTTTTTGATTTTAATTTAATATTAAGGATCTGCCTAGAAGAAAATCGCAGTAGAGTTTAACGATCCAGAAGTAAAATAAATCGAGAAGTATTACGTTATTTAAAAGGAAATCGGAAGAATTTAAGATTTTTTGGTTCGAGATGCAGATTCTCTGATATGATTGATTACAACGTTATCACCTACCTGATAAATAATTTTATTAACCTCGTAGAATTATTATTATTGACACCAGTCATGTTTATGTCGTATATCGGCTTTCCATCCCGGAGGCTCCAGGATCGCATTTTACAAGCGCACAGAGGCTGAAATTTAAAGAGAACCCTGACCAGAACCCCCCAAAAAAGTATCATTAACCATTATAATTATCCATTTATTTTCTGTGGAAGGTAAGTCAAAAATGCACAAAATGTGCAGGAAATATTCACATGACCCGAGTGAATTTTTAAACTAAAAATCAAAACAACACTTGTTTATCTCGAGCAACGTAAGAAATAAAAGAATTTCTTAACACGATCGGCGTTTTGGATTTTCTTCTACTTTTCGTTTTGTCGCGAAGACGTCCAGCAGCTGATGGAAAGTCAACCCTTTGGTGCTGCTGTTGATAACGAGCCAAGGGAGCTTAACTTTTCTTTATTAGAAACGCCGATCGTGTTAAGAAATTCTTTTATTTCTTACGTTGCTCGAGTTAAACAAGTGTTGTTTTGATTTTTAGTTATTGGAAGGTAAGTGTCCAGTTCATACAAAACCAGGGTTACATTGTTCAGCGAATAACTCACTATAACAATACCTGTTAAGTTAAGCAAACTCCTATTATACAGTAACAGCCAAATTGTTATAACATAAAATATATATAAAGCTGCTGCGGTCACTGTTGTTCCTTTTTAATAAGTTTCTGATCATTTTCCAAAGTAACTAAAATCAAATTGGGATTATAACTTCAAGAAACGAAAATTACATACATATTTACTAACCCTTACAACCTTGCTCTTCCGGTGCATGAGTTGTATTTAAATTCAAAGATGGTACCTTTAGGGAGGCTTACAAAGCTCCTCGCGATTCCACGTCTTTCATGGGGCAAAAATGTTAAACTAAGACCTTGCACTTTGAAATTTTGTAAGGATCGTCTAACTTGAGATTTCTACTGTTATTGGTTATATTATTTAATCATAGGCAACTTACAGCGGCTGCTATTCTGATGGGCTCCCAAACCAGGCTCAGGGGCAGAAATAGTAACCTTGAGTGTTTTTCACACAATCCGATTCATATAATACACATAAACCTGCAAATATAGCCAGAATAACTTTTGCAGCGTCTTAAAGGCGTTTCGGCCATTGAGATATTGGATCCGCCGTCTTGAATTTTTAAAATCCGATGAAGCATTTGGAATCAGCACCCTCGAAAACCCCCCCAGTATGACTTTTTCTCCACTTATCTCAATATTTGACATGACATGAAGAATTTTGTCCAATTTTGTGCGGCGGCGACCCATTATTATCTGCTACAACAGATTACGAAGAAAACATTTGGGGATTGCAGAAGTGATGTCGGTGGTCCGTAATCCACCTTAAATTGTTGGTCCACTTGCAATCATTGTCTAGAATCGGTTGATATTTTTGATTGGGTAGTATATTAAATAGAATCGAATTTTGCGATTTTTCTTTGGGTTGAAAGACTTCAGAATGTTTTGCCACAAGTAATCATTCAGCAGTTTTTGGAGTATTCTTTTACGAGTTCGTGTTTGTTCGGCAAATTCATGATTTCCTATAGTATCTTCTTTGAATAAATAGGTGCTACTCTGCCGAGTATTCGGCCATAAAAGTCAGCAGACAGCAGACGTCCTCGCTAAAACCAGAGCGGAAAGGGCCACTCAAATTTCTGTGCAAATTTGCCCTCATTTTTCTGTTCAGCTATCAATTCTTTCAATGACAGCTTGTCAGATCTTGTGAATAGAAGGTGGAGAGATACTATATTGAGTAGAATTGCGAAACTTATGTGGAAAACCAATGATCGGAAAAGATGAACAGCTTACTTAGCTTGAACTCTTATATATAATAGTGGTACGAGTCTACACGGACCACAATCTCATGAGAATGTACGCAACCTGGGGGACGATCTATGTAGCGACTGCCAGGAGCCCGATTCAAAAGAGATTGCAGAGCATATTCTGCATCAACGTCCTGTGCTGGAAAGGACTATGTTTCTGGGTAATTGCTATACATTCAAATTTAATTTAAACAATGTTGCTCTCCGACGATTGGCGCACGAGACCACTTGGACGTAGGACTTCCCATTGTGGTAACGCTATGTACGTAGAGTGGTGTATGGGGGGCCTCTAAACCGCCACCATAACCAAACATTTTATTTGCTTAATAGTATGTAACTGTGTATAGCAATTCGTATTGAATACGTATAGTTGAGAAGTATTCCGCTCATTTGTTCTTGATTTTGCACATTTTTCACCCACTGCAGTGGAAACTTTTCAGAGAAGAACACTTGTCTTGATAAATTTAAAATTTTATTAATGGTGATGTAAAAATCTACTATTATAGCAAAATTCCACTAAATTCACGATCGGTAATAGGAAATTTAACGTTAGTAAGTTGGACTTTGCAAAAAGGTTATCCAAAAGGCCACTATAGTACATTTTACCCACAACCAGCAGCAGGTTCGAATTTGCAGTTATAAAAATAAATTACGTTTGCTTATGTGACATTATTACAGGTGTAGGAAGAAATCTGGGTTTAAATATTATCTTGGATATAGAAATGAATGATTATTACTGTTCATCTTCAAATGGACCGGGATTTAAGGTTAAAACTAATATGTAGAACAAATTCAGGCTCTGTAACAGATTACATTCGTATACTTCCAGATCTTGCTTCATAATCCCAATGAAGCTCCAAATATGGATAGCTATGGTGTTCCGGTTCAAGCAGGCGAAGAAGCTCAATTTGTAATAGAGCCCGACATAGCAGATGCCTCTCCAGTTCTAAGGGATTTTACTAAAGCACAAAGGCAGTGTGTCTTTAATCATGAAAACCCATTAGTTTACTATGGGAAATATCTTACAAGAAATTGCGAATCAGAATTCGATGCTGTACGAGTTGCAAATAAATGCAAATGCCTTCTTTATTATATGCCTAGAGTAGATCCAGATATTAGAATTTGTGGAGGTCAAGATATGGCATGTTACAAAGATGTCCTTTTGTGTAGAAATGGTGAAAACTGTACCAGTAATTGCTTGCCTGGATGCTTTGAATTGAAATTTTTGAGTAGCAAAACAGCATCAGCCCTCAGACGAAAAAAGTTCGCTATTCGAAACAAAATGCTTCAAAGCATTCCAATAGAATATGCCAGCGATAATATGGCAGTACTTCATTTTTACTACATAGAAAATGCCTTTCGGGGTAAAACTAAAGAGCAATATGTGGGGATTACGGATTTTGTAGGTAAAAGAATTTCATTTTGAATTTTATTTTGGATTTTTTTACTGCCTTTGTTGTTTAGCAAATGCTGGTGGATTATTGGGTCTATTTTTGGGATTTAGTGCCATATCAATAGTGGAAATATTTTATTATATAATTTTTAAACCTTTCATAGATAACAGAAGAGTAAATCAGCGCGCTTTTGGGCATTTCAAAGTAAGTATTTAAAATAATTGTACATAAAGCTTTAGGTGCATTCAGAGACGTAAGATGCTATTTAACAGTCTCCAATGACCTTTTAGTGTTATCTAATAGAAAACTAATAGATAAAGGCCGAAGTGCGAGCCTTGATGCCAAAACGGCCAACTTCCCAGTATAATGAATGATAATTTATTTTGGTTATAAAAAAACGTGGGTGGGTTAGGAGAAAATTCGATTAAAAGATTTGATTGTTAGGTAATTAGGCAGCTGTGAAACTATTTATAATTTTTTAATCAAAAAGAAACACGCAAATCGGTTCGCGCGTTACAAAGTTAGGCTCCACACTTAGCACCTTATCCGTTTCGCGTTAGGTCACCCCACCTAAGTTCAACATTTATTTATTTATTAACAACAGGTTCGACAAAGCTGGTTACTAAAAAAATTACAAATCATTAAAACTAGGTACTATAACTAACTTATTCAATGATTAGCCTCAGATGCACTTCAGTTGCCGCCCAGAACAACCCAGCTCGATGTAGGTAGCGTAGTCATTATAAAGGCGAGACATAAAAGCGATAGACTCGTTCGTGCATACCGTAAAGCGTACGATGAAAGGGAACATAGAAAAAGTTGAAGTTCCTCAGGGACCGGGCGGGAATGGAAATGCCTGTATTATTCAGCAATTCGGAGGAGTTGATTATCCCCTGCAATTAATCATACAAAAAAGTAATCTTATAAATTATACGTCTCTTTACAAGGGAGTCGAGAGAAATCATACCGAGCCTAGCATGATAGAATGGAAGGAATAGAGGACCGTGCCAGGGAAGGCCGCGGAGAGCAAACCTTTCTGCGCTGAACAGCCTGGATCCGGTTGATGTGTAAAGCGAAGTAGGGATCCCAAACTGGGCAAGCGTATTTCAGAATGGGTCGAACGAATGTGCAATAGAGGGGCCTAGTTAGATAGGGATTGTCAAGTTCCCTGGACCACCTTTTCAAAAAACCCAGCGTGGAATTAGCCCTACTCACCACGAAGTCAATGTGGTCCTCAAACGTTAGGCGGGAATTAAGAACCACCCCTAAGTTCTTGACCCTTTGAAGCCTATTCAAGACCTTGCCATCTAAAGAGTAGTCGAATCGAACGGGATATTTCTGCGGGTAAAAGTCATTACGGTGCATTTGTTAATATTAAGAAGAAGACGGTTACTGGAGCACCAGTCATGAAAAACGTGAATGTTGGAGCTCAACAGAGCACAGTCATGACGTCAAGAGGCGACACGAAATATTTTGGTGTCATCTGCATAACACAGAATCTTGGAGCTAGAAAGGAGCAACGAGACGTCATTAATAAAAATGAAGAACGGAGTATTCGTTATATAGGGCACCACCAAACAAGACACGCTGGGTGCTCCCGAAGAGGTAAGTGAACAGCTAGTCAACAAAAAGCGGTGAGAACCCGATGAAATTTATGAATAAGAATCCCGTGGTCAATTCTGTCGAAGGCCTTACTAAAATTTGTGAAAATGCAATCAACCTGCAAGCCATACTCAGTCAGAGGCCGGCAGTGATGCACGAATTCGAGGAAGTTTTTGGTGGTAGATTTACCCTTAATGAAGCCATGCTGAAAAGAACCAATAAAGGTTTAGGAGAGACAGATGAACAGCAAAGGAAAGGCGAAGGGGCACCATCTGGACCACACGAAAATCAGTTGGACAAATTCGACAAATATTCGGTGACGGTACCGTCGTCAAAAACTAGGTCATTAAGGGAAGTATTGGGAAGCCTAGTCAAGTGGGTAAAATCGGGGGAAACAGTATCACAGTCAGAATCACAGAACAAGGTAATGAAGAAGTCGGCGAAAAAATTGGCCACAACGACGGGGTCGTTGTTCTCGCGATCACCAAGCCTAAGAGAGGAAGGGTAGCCATCACTATGTCTCTTAGAGTTAATAAACCTCCAAAACTGTCTAGGGTTGGAATGCAGTATATGTCTCGTATCGGATAAAAATCTGTTGTAGGACATCTGAAGATCGAGAGAGAAACGAAGGTAGAGGTCCCAGTAGGCCTGGAAGCCTTCGTAAAACCTAGAGGAGCAGAACCTTTACCATGCCTTATTCTTTTGGTTTTTCTGGTGTCTCAAGAAACTATTCATCCATGACTAAGATGAATGAGGGGAGCCCGAAAAGGAATCCGGCACACACTGAGTAAAACAGGTATAAAGCACGTCATAGAAGGTGCAAACGGCCCGGTAAATATCCTGGAGCCAATCGTTGAGCGGCTTTGAAGTTGAATGACCATCCAGCAAAGGATTAAAACAATATCGGAAACCTCTTCAGAATATTGTACATTTATTCATTTATACATTTTAAATTTCGTCAATGACTGACTACTATAAAATTATTTTAACATCGTCAAAAGCATTAAGCACACATTCAAGTAAGACAAAGTAAAAATGCAATAGTAGGAAAAAGTTAGAAACAATTGATATTGAGCAGTTTACAAACGTGTATAAGATAATTAATTCAATATTCATCACTAACTAATTACTACAAACAAAAGATTGTTAAGTTTACATCCGGTTACAGCGTAATTAATTCAGAAATATTTAAATAATTAAAAGTAACACATCAAATACCAATTCAAGAGAAAGTAACTCTAACCAAGCTAAGCCCTTAATTGGTTTTTAGATAAGTGAAAGTCAATAAAGTCGAAATAGTTATTAAACCGACGAGAACATGAGGCTCATGCAGACCTTAGTTTGTGTGGTTGTTATGTTTAGTTGAGGATTATGGAGAAAGCTCTAATTCCTCAAGGACCGAGACGGTACAGACATACTCAAAATACCCAACAATTCAAGGGAATTAATCACACCTCGAAGGCAGTCAAGCGCAAAAATGATTCGAGACCTGTTACGCATGATCTCAAAAGACTTCAAAGAAAGAAGAATAAGTCGATCAAAATATGGTAACAGACGGAGAGGTTCAGTCCAGGGAGGACCACGAAGAGCGAAAGTAACAAATCTGCGCCTCTATGCGATCAAAGTGAACCGTATATAAGAGAGACTAAACTGGACTAGTATACTCTAAGATTGGTCTGACGAAATTTTAATAGAGGAGCTTCGTAATACACGGGTAATCAAACTCTTTTGATCCTCTTTTAACGAAGCCCAGCGTCACATTGGCCTTACTTATTATTATTATTATTAAGGATTGGATCAAGGACTTTCCGCATCCTTAAGTCACTGCGACCAATTTGATCTTTTGTGACCTAAATTGGCCTTACTTATAATAACATCAAAATGATCTTCAAATGAAAATTTGATGTTTAGCATCAACCCAGGTCTAGGTCAAGTCTACTATAAAAGAAAAGAGGGTTCCTTTTACGAGAGTATGGCATAACAGTGTACTTGCTAATATTCTGAGGAAGAAAATTAATAGAGCACCAGCTACTGAAGGCGTTAAAATTTAGAAGGGCACAAAATATTGGCACGGAAAATATTGGCATCATCTTCTCGAGTCAGTAAAAATCATAGAAATCTCATCTTTATGATAAAAACAACGGTCCAAAGTGGCTACCCTGAGGTACACCCGAGCAATTGTTAATTTCGTCGGAGAGCACACCACAAAATAAAACACCTTGCGTAGGACTACACGAATAAGTGCACAACCCCTGAACGAAGACTGAGGGAAACCACAGAACTGATAGCTTATGAATGAAAGTTTTTTGATTAATTCTATCAAAGGTTTTACTTTAGTCCGACAAAATGTTATCAACCTGCTTGCTGGCTTCAATGGCAGATACACGAAAGTTAAAGAACTCTAACAAGTTGATTGTAGTAGATTTACCCTCAATAAACTTTAAATTTGCATGAGGCGATACTTAGACATCACCATAACATAACTTCGCGAAGTTTTAAATCAATACGACAATTATTAGAAATGGTTGAAAAATTCACTGCAAGATTGATTGTTAAGTGGACATCTGTAAAATTAAATAAAATCATTTAAGAAAAATATGATTGGACCGAATTTGATAAAATTCCTTTCGGATTATGCTGATGGTAACCCTAACGAAGTTGAAATCTTGTTTTGTTGGCGTGCTAGCAAGAAATGATCCCGTACGTAGGTATACATACACATACTTCGTTTTAAAAATAGCGTAAAAATACTTGAAAACATAAAAATATGTAGAAAATTTTGATTTCGATTGTTGGACTGGTGCCCCAATCCCTTATTCTTTCCATGGAAACAACACTTGTGTGGACAGGTGCATTGTCCTAATAGAAAATAACTGTTTTCTTCGCCAATCCTAGTTATTTGTTTTCAATACTTTTATCCAGTTTATCCAATAGGGTTGCATAGTATTCTCCTGTTACTGTTTTACGTTTTGGAATTTAACCTATTAATAAAATTCTGATAAATTGATGCCATGACTTTTACTGCAGATAGAACCGCTCTTGCCTTCTGTGATGTTGAACATCCAGGCTCTGTTCACTGTTTTTATTATTGTTTTGTTTCTGGAGTGTAGTGGTTGCTCCAAGTCTGTTCTGTAGCAACAAGCCTTTGTACAAAATCTGTTCTATTTTTCTTAAATCGATCAAAAAAAATCATATTTTTGATCTTTTTCTAACATAGCACCCAGACAAATACTCGGTTTCGGTTACTGCTCGCTTGGGTAATTTGGACCAATTTCTTAGCTCCGCCCAATTCTGAACCTCCTTTCTGACAACCAATAATCTAAATTTCACCATAAGATTAGTGTGGTATTATAAAAATGCTGATTGGGTGCTCAGGGAGCTGGACTGGTTTGATTGCTTCTCTTTAAGAGACGTTATCAAAAGCACCGATTATATCTTGAACATCCTATGGTTTGGGATGCATCGCTTTATTCCTCATAGCTTCAAAAACTTCAAACCAATAACACCAATTGGTTCAATAATGACTGTTCCATTGCCATTAAAAACAAAGAAGGCATATAAATTGTCCCCTTCAGAGGAGTTGACTATATAGAGATTCGCGAAATATTTGAATTTAGTCGGGCATAGTTCAATTTCGACCAGAGCGTTAGATGGAAAGTATTTTCTACTCAAAAGGGACTCTAGTAAAAACCGTAAAAAACAATTTCACCTGTTCATCGACACCACCACTTAGTTAAAATGGGAATGTTTTTACTGGCTAATTGAACAAGGCCAACCTGCTTGCTGCAAATTTTATTGCTTATTCCTACTTGCCACCTTTATCGTAGCCATTTCCACCTCCATCACATTCTACTACTAGGCAGAAGCCGCTACGCTTTTGTAATCGGGAAGTTTTTAGGGTATTGTCGAAACTCGACGTGTCTATAGCCGATACCTAAAAAGGAGAGACATGCGACCCCTCTAACTATAGATCAATTGCATTAACTTTGGTCTTATCTAAAGATTTTGAATCACTCATCAACTCTCAGTTGATAAAACATCTAGAAAATTACCATCTTACCAACTTACTCCGCTCAGCCGGAGACTAACTTACGGCTTTAACGGAATGCTGGAATCATTGATTTCATAATTCTGGTGAGTCCAAAATCGTCGCTCTTGATATTTCAAAAGCCATACTATATGGCATGCTGCCCTTCTAGCCAAACTTCAACCATTTGCACTCTCGCACCTCGTTAAATGGATAGAGAGTTGACGGAGTTACATCTGATTCCTACGAAAAAAATGCCAGTGTACCTCAGGGTTCAGTTCTTTCACCAACCTTATTTTTTCTTTTTATTAATAACCTTTCATCTCTTACTCATAATCCCATTCAGCACCCTTGATTTCGTGGCCTTTTTTGATTCTCTAATGAATTCTCGTGGGAACGCTACAGAAATCAACAGAGAATGCTTGTTTGGATCATTAAAGGACATTTATATGAACCTCGCTTGGGGCAGAGCAGTGATGTTTAATGCTGTTTAATGAACTTTAAAAAAGCACCCAAACCGCATTAATCTATTTCAGTCGACGGAGCGAATCTATCCCATTCGCCCTCCCTAAACATCTTAGGTATTGAGATATGCAGCAATCTTAGCTGGACTGATCATATATTTGCAATCGCTAAATATGCGATGAAATTCATAGGTTTTCTGCAGAGACGTAAGAACTATTTCACCCCGTCTGACCTAGCGCTGATCTAAAAGTCATCATGTTTTCTCCAAAAATGACTTGAATATAGTTTCCATATTTCGGCAGGGGCCGGACACATTGGATTGTCCGCGTTAGTCAAAGTCCAGCATAAGGCTATTAAATTTATTGGCGATTCCTCAATCTTTGAGAGCATTGACGGAATGTTGGCTCTCTTCCATTGCCATTTCCACGGCCATTGTTCTAACGAAATTATTCGTCTGATCTCTTGTAGACACATGATACCACGCGGTACAAGAGCTTCAAGTCGCTCCCACCTCTGTACTCTCCAAGTCAAATTTGAATGTACCCTCAAATTTTGGGAATATTTTCTAAGCAGAACAACACGAATGTGGAACAGTTTACCATCTTCTGTTTTTTCCTCATCTTATGAGACCGAAACTTTCAAACGAGGCGTACATCGACACCTCCTTCACTCAACCTCTTAACCCATTTCACTCACCCTTAATTCCTTTCAACGGCTCATAAAATACATATTTATATCTATCCTTATAGTTTAGTTATACTTAAGGGGGCACTCTACTGTTAAAAAAAAATTTTATTTTACATATTTCAATAGATATCTGTCTCAAAAATTACCTTCTAAAATATTGAATCGATATCTCCTTTCGTTTTTATCCTATACACATTTCCAGCTCACGCCTTCCACCTATGTTTCTTCAGTATAGTGGTTGTCATGCTTTTTCAATAAAAAAAAGGTATACGAAGTGATTGCAAATTGAAAAGCCCAAGACTACAGTTATTTCTTCAATATACAGTTAGATTTGTGACTGTGAACATCACAGGAAATATCGCAGAAAAATCTGTTTTGCAAACTTTAAAGGTGTTTTTCCCAAAACATGTGTTTTTGGTTTTCCCCCGATCGTCTTCAAATTTTACACAGATATTGAGCAACCATTTTGCCATGGAAATAGCCTAAATTCAAACATTAATACATATTGTTACGTAAATGGGGCTCTTTGGGATCAACGGATTAATTAAGACACTTATTTTCAATCAAAAACGTTCATATTTGTAACACTTTATAAATTTCATTAAAATTTAAACACTAAATCTCAAGACTATTTAAAATCACATCAACTCTCTAACCATTCCATCACTACCACTTAACAGAGAAGGGATGATACTCACACAAGATTCCTCAATATATTTCAGGTTTTAGTCCACTCACTCACTGAAACACCTACATCATTAATACCTTGCAAAAGGGAGTAAACAGCGGCGATATTACCCATGCTAGAGAGGAGATCATCGTCCGATCTCGATAGCCTGTTGAGTCAAGGGATTTCAACTCGTTCGTTACACAGTTTTATTCACTTCACATAAATAGTTTACAATTTCCTTTAAACGTTTTCTTCACAATATAACGTTTCACTTTTCTAATTAATACTTATCAATTCACGGGTTAAAATACAACTGACTATTCGCATATTCACTATAGCTTCGAGTCGTCCTTGACTTTCCACTTTCCTGGGGCATGCGCTTTATACGGTTCACTATTTCCCTTTTCGTGGCCTACCTTGTGGACGTTACACTGCCCCTCTTAGAACTGTTCCTCCCGAACAGCTTTTATCCACAATAACCTTTCCGCAGTTCTTCTGTGTTCGACGGGTGGTTTCCATACCGCAATTCTAAGGCATGTATTAGAGATGAATAATTGTACCATTGTTTTGCCGGTATAGCCTGTAATAATTCTGCTGCTGCGTCTCTACCAGGTGTGTAAGTATGAAACCGGAATTTGCCTATAGGTGGCGCTAGATGTCGATGCAGTTACCGACACATCACGTCAGCTGTGTCTTGTTATTGTTTTGATATCCGACAAAGATTTCCAACTCACAATAACACGAGTTTCATTCAGTAGCATTAGTTTATTAGAGATAAACATGTCGAGTTTTGTGCCAACAAATTACGATTTGCCGACAGCACTACTTTTCTGTTTTCATCTCAAGAAAACCGCAGCCAAACCGCAGCCGAATCGCATCGAATGCTTGTGGAGGCGTTCGGTGAGCATGCTCTCGGTAAAACACAGTGTTTCGATTGGTTCAAACGGTTCAAAAGTGGCGATTTTGACGTGAGAAACGAAGAACGTGGAAGACCACCGAAAAAGTTTGAAGACGCTGACCTGCAAGCCTTGTTGGACGAAGACGACGCTAAAACACAACAACAACTGGCGGATCAGTTAAAGGTGACCCGAGAAGCCATCTCCCTTCGAATAAGTTACTTTGTATCATATCATTACAATAAACGTGTATTTTCTGTACAAAAATTCCGGTTTCATACTTACACACCTGGTAAGTGCCATGATTAAAGCTGTAGCTTTTTCCTCGTCAGTCCAGAAATTTACTGCCGCTGCTGTCTCGAACTGTAATCTGTATGTCTGCCAGGGAGTCTGAACATCAAAAGTTGGAGGATGAAATTTTTTGTTTACAGACAAATCCGTAGATAAACTCGTGGTTTGCCACTTCTTGACATCCTCTAGTTTATTTCTAATTTCATCCACATAATCTTTAACTTGTTGTTTCAGTTTCTTCTCTATATCTGATTTAAGTTCTCCGATTTTCTTTTCCATATGGGACTCGAGATTTACCTTCATAGAGCTTTATATGTCCTCCAGTTTCTTCTCTACGGTGGACTCCAGACATTCAAACTGTTTTTGCAGAGAAGTGTCTATTTCAGCTTTCACTTCTTCAACAGAGATCTTAAGTTCCGCTACTATTGATTATTTCAACTCGGCCTTCGAAAATTTCTGTTCTTCAATGGATGCCCTTATCTGAGCTGTCGACGATTTCTGTTCTTCCATTGCCGCTTTAAATTCGCTTACGGACCCTTCTATCGATGATTTCAACTCTGCTGTTGATGACTTCATCTCACACATCCTAGCATTGAGAAGATCTGTCATGCTTGAAGTATTTACTTCTTCTTCATTTATCTCGTCTTCAAAAACAAAAGACTCTGGATCCTCCCCTTCCTTTTCCATAGCTTCTTGTAGTAACGCTACCAGGGCACATTTATTTCTAATTGTAGGTAGGGAACTCTTTCTTAACTCCTCCTTCAAGTGTTGAAGACGTAAATCCTTCAGTTTGCGCCCCATATTCAGACTGACTGCATAATTTCACTTCAATTTCACAATCACACCTTTTCTTTTTCTTAGTTCACTTCTTAATCTTAATTAACCTTCTTACTACTTATGAAACCAATTGTAACGTAAATGGGGCTTAATTAAGACACTTATTTTCAATCACAAACGGATCGCATGTAAACATTTCGCAGTTTAAATCAAGACTAAACTAACCAGGCTGCTACTCAGCCCTATTTATACTACTTAGCTTAATTCTAGAAAGTTCAGTCACTTAGCTCTAGACGTTTCCATTACACATTTTCACCTCACATATTCACCGTAGCTTAAAGTCGTCCTTGAATTTTCACGTTTAACATTTCCTTGGGGACCTGGAAATGTCAAACGTGGACATTTGCCCACCTGGGGCATGCGCATTACACGGTTTACTATTTCCGAGTAATATAATAATAATAGTCCACTCAATTTGTTATTTTACCTGGAAGTAAATTCGGGAAGATTTGTTTTACTAATATATTGAGGAAAGGTTTGTCATAATCAACGTAGTTGGTTTTCTTCAACAATGTCGATGCAGCTTCCTGGCGGAAAAATAATAAACCTTTTTCGCAGTTTTATAATAAAGTAAAAAGCTAAAACTTTTGTAAAAGACCACTTATGTCCAACCTAAATTGCTTTTTGGTCCGAGAAGTAAGTAATAGCGCTATTGAGAGTCGTACATATATATTGTATAAATAAAATAACGTAAAACCAAGTTTTTTAGGAAACAAGCTTTTATTTATCGTCAGTTTAAAAAACTAAAAAGTTAAAAATAAATGTTGCGCTCTTTCTCTCAATTTGTATGCGTATGCGCAACACGCTTTTAATAAATTTAACTCAGCTGTAAGTAAAGCTAAGAGAATAGTTTATTATTGTGAGGTATATTTAGCTAAATAGTACTTGTAAATCAAGAAATTTATTTTTAACTTTTCAGTTTTTCAAAGTAACAACAAATAAAAGCTTGTTTTTTAAAAAACTTTTATACTCATACATGAGGGGGGTTAAAATTCAAAAATTAAATTAAATTGACTCAAACACATGTAACTAACTGCAATAATATGTAAATAAAAGGTTGTAAATATAAAATTATTAACAATCGAGAAATATTGCTTTAATGAAAGTAATAACTTTTATTTATTTCCTACCAAATCGATAAAAACTAATTTTATGGTAAAACTTAAAGGCCGTACCGGCATCGACATTTCTGGGGAAAATGTGAACTAATGATAATTGGAAGGTATAATAGCATAACTCCTACTATATATTCATTTTTCCTTTCATTACAGGAAAATACTCAACAAAGAAGATTTAAAAACAAAATTTTGGATTACGAGGATAACATATTTCAAAACACTGAGCAGCAATTTAGACAAAGGCTTGGATTTTCTATTGCTCAGCGAAACCTGAAATCTCAAAGATTTCCTTATTATGATTAGAATTTGCAGTTACAATATTAGAAGTATTTTTGGAAGCACAATTTTATGATACAAAATAAAAAAATCACAATTCTAATGCTTAAAAAATATATTTACAAGTTAAAAATTTATGTACGATATGCAATGTACTATTATTAAGCCTGATTCACTAATAAAGAGTATAAAAAATAAACTGAATAGTTAATTTAGATATTACATTAGCAGTTACTGTCTATTAAAATAAAGTTTTTGCTTTTCGCTGCAGTCTTCATTTTACACTAATGTACAGTATGCCGTTTTGCCAAAAAAATTTATGGAAAGAAAAGGTTTTAAAAAAGTTTATAAAAACAAATTACAATTATGTCGCACAATTTAAACTGACTGAAGTAAAATCATTTATAAAAAATATTAAAATTTTTAATTTTTACTGCGCGAAAAAATTTTAATTCGGCGAATTATTACTATCTCTCTCTGTAGTTCCCGTAACCCCTTGTGGGGCATGGGGCGGGAGAACAACTTGACCTACAATTTAAAGTGGATTCCGAACCATTGACATTTTCTCTGCAACCTCCATGGCATTTTTATCGTAACCTGTTGTCAGCAGAAAACAACCATGGGTCGCCGCCGGTGAGATTCGATCCTGGGACCTCCGGGACATGCTATCACTTACTCCACCAACGACTTCATTATTATACCTTAATATAATATAAAATTTATTTCCAAATACAATTACAGTTCGTGGTATTATTATTATGCCACTGTATAAAAGGAAAACGGAATTAAAATTGTGTACATATGTAGAAGAAGAACTAAAATTTAGGAATCTCCTTCTTATGCAACTTGACAAATGTCGACTAAAACATTCCAAGGGAAATAAATCTACAGGAATAATTTACAAAATGTAAACGGCAATAGATAAATACAGAATTAACCTTAATCGTAAATCAGCCAGATTTTTGGATAAGGACTCCAAAATCCTTTTTATGTCCTGTTTGAAATTCTTTTTTAAATTTTCCAAAAGATATTAATATTATTGATTGAATAATGGTACATTTTTGCCATCGGAGCCTAAGTTTTTTGTGGGCGGGGCGTCAAAGTTGAAACTTTCTCGGACTCTAGCGGGTGAACGGAGGATCACGTAAATAGTTTGAGGATGTGACGGCTATGCGACGAATGTAAAATAAAGATTTTTGTTGAATAAGGAGAGGAGCGGTTAAGACGCAAAGTGAAGTTGTCGTTTGTTAAAACGGCCAAAAGGAATACGTTTATTTTCTATGATGGTCTAGACTTATGGGTTTATGTGCATTAGGCTATTTTTTGGCTTTTTTCGAAAAAGGGGCGTGGAAATCTTTGATAGCAAATTTTTTAAATAGCTTAATAAAAAAAAGTGTTTACCTTCGTACCAGCTTTTTTCATCTATTACATTTTCATTTTTAAAAAATTAATAAGTTACGGTGGGGATGTTGGATTGAAATGCAGTAAAATTTGTAACGTATTTTCCGGTAGTGGGGAGGGTCGCTGGCTCTTTCCAAGGGATAAGCTCGCCGGATCCAGGGTCAAGGGCTTCTGGAAAGAAACTCACCAATTCCTCACTACAAAATGTCAGTTTATTCACAACTTAAATCCCTATAAATGTATGTCGTTAACTTATCTCTACAATTCACTGTATGTCCTATTCTCTAGAGTGTCTATATTTCACTACATTCACAGTATGTCCTATTCTCTAAAATGTCTATGTTTCACTATAATTCGCAGTGTGTCCTATTTTCACTCGTTCGTCCTCACGGGGTATACGGCGGTCGTGCTACTCCTTCTGTCTCCCTTGGTATATCGGGTCTTTTTCGGCTGGTTGACGGATGGATTGTCTTCCTCCTGCGAGCGTAGTATGACTGACGGACGGTTGTCTTGTTTCCGGGCGAAATCTTCTTGCGGCGGTGACGGTTATTATTCCTACTGGGAAAGAAACGGAGACAGAATGATTTCGTACTAAATACAGGCCTAACAATCTATGCTCTGAGGGACAATCACTTACATACACGGGCCAGGAAACACGCTGGCGATGAATGTGTCAGTACTACAGTGATAACCGGGGCTTGTTTCTCCTCCGGTGCTGTTGACAGGTTTTGGTAACTTCGTTACAAATTTTTTTGTTTTGTGCTCGAATGAATAAAAAAAAATAAGAAAAACATCTTGGGTGAGTTTTTCAATTCTATTTTTATTCTTTGCTCTTTACTTTTGCTGGTATTAAACTGATAAACACGGATTTCAATTCAAATCACGAGAGATGGTGTGTTGCATAATTGTATTCACTTTCCTCTTTTTTCCTGTTCCTGTTCCTGTTCTTGCGGTCAGTTGAAAAACAGTGCAAATAAACAGTTTATGATCGTTCTTGTGTTGTTTTCTGCTTTTTGCAATCACCAATGTTGTACCATTACTATTTCGCAATATTTACGCACATTTTCTTTTTTCACTTCATTTAAACTAAATGCACTGGCGTAATATTTTATCCGCAATACTGACAGATAACTATAATATTATTTTATTACAATGAAATATTTTTTAACGATAAACAAAGGCGCAGTTAATATTTAAACTGGAGAAAATTTTAAGTGGAAAACGTCTTAGTTTTACTCATAGCATTCAGATATTTGACCACTTCTACTAAGTTTTTTTTCTAAACTCAACCATGTACCTACAATATTATCATTTTTAATGTTCTGTACTGTAATTGAAAAGAAGGAAAACTGATTGAATCACCTCGGTGTCTGTCCATCTGTCTGTTATAACCACTTTTTTTACACACACATTTAACATAGAAAATTGAAGCTTGACACAACCGCTTGCTGCAATGGGGATTTTGTCGACGATTTACGGCCATCTGACGAACTTTTGGTTTTTAGCGGCTTCAGTGCGATCGTCCTTCGTTGACAGTATCATGTCCTCTGGTTTGTGACAGACCTGTGGAGTTGCTAACGACCACGGCAGATTCTTCCACCTTGTATTTTCTACGTGCTGTTGTGATTAGGCGTCGCTCGGCGCTTCTGGTTCCCCAGTTTGGTCATCATCCTGCCTTTCACGTTGCGCTATTTTTTGATCCTTTTGTTTTACCGATTTCCTCTTATAATATCTTTGTTATAACTTTAAAAAAGCCGACCTCTCTATACTCAACGATTGGCACTCCACTTGTGGCTGAAGTGGTGTTCTTAGAAAGACGTTGTAAATGCTACTTAATTATTGAATGATATCATGACTATTTGCTTTGCTCACAGTGTTCCGGTTTTTAAGTCTTACAACTCGCGGTCCTACTAACCTTGGTTTGATGCCTTCACAAAACATTTGAAGAATTTCCTCAATTTGTTTTGGCTTTCGCGTCCTGGTAGAATGCGTATATTGTTCGCTTAAACTTAACTTTGCGAAACAACCCTAGGCCGTCCTGGCAATTTGTAAACTGCAAACGCAAAAGCCTTGGTGATAGGTGTAGCAGCGATTTTCTTACGACTGTCAACCTCTTTGGCTGCTTCTTTAAAACCACTTTCTTGGAAGGCAATTGTGATATCAGTTTTAAGAATTTTTCTGACTTGACAAGGTTCCTACAGACAACTCTACAGCCCAAGGACTTGATTACGAGGGTATGATGTTGGAGAAGATCTTCCACCTGGTTCTCGGCTGCATTACAGCTCGTCTCTTGTCAATATTCTCATTTATTTAATTTTTCCATCGGTCGTGGCCTTTTTTCTAAACCCTGGAAGATCTGTATAATGACTTCACTGCATGAAAAGAGTAACAAGTGTCAACAGCCATTATAGGCCTACTGCCAATCTCTGCTGCATTTCTAAGTTATTTAAATCCTTAATTGTTGATGTCTTTTATATTCATTGAAAATTGTTTTTGGGCTCTTTTCAACACGGTTTTATTAAAAGCAAATTAACTACAACAAATTTACTTGAGTTCTCGAACTGATGTCTCTCCGTCATCGAGTCTGGTAACAGGTGAACTGCATTTTTACTGATTTAAGTAAGGCATTTGACAGAATTAATCACGAGATTCTTACACACAAGCTTCATCTCCTTGGGTTTCACTCTCTTTCTGTTGACTTTTGTGCACTCATCGTACTCAGCTCGTTTTATTTTGAAGTGGTCTCTCCAACATTATCTACAATACTTAAGGTTTTTCATAGGGCAGCCATTTGGGACCTCTACTCATCATTATTTATATTAATGACACATCGACTAGATTGGATGGTTCCAGGATTTTTATGTTATGTTGACGACCCTTTCGCATTGTTTTTGACGTAGCCGTTAGCTACGTCTGTCTAAAGAATTCGACAGTCCGTATAACAAAAGGCTACTTTATTGCACTTTTGTCAGGCCAATTTTGGAGTACGCTTACATTGTTTGGTCTCCCTTTTGTACGTCATATATTAACCGCATTAAGGCTGTTCAGCGAAGATTTGTCAGATTCGCTCTTCGCGGTCTTACATGGACGTTCACCTATATGAACCTTCTTTTCTTTCATTTCTTGAACCTTACTCTTGTACTATTTGTGTATTGCTAGTTGTTTTTGACTTATTTGTAGTATAAGTACTTTGTTAAATTTACATGGTCAGTTGTGTTTTTGATAACTCAGGGCGATAAATGAATATGTATTAAACATTGTACTTAAACAGTAAAATGTTTTCTCTTTAAAGTGTTTTTCTTGCTAATACCAGCTAATCATGGTTTTCGAGACCTTCCCCCTCGGGGCGATTTTTGGGAGTTTATGAGGGCTACTGCTGTTAGAATACGTGTGTGCCATCAAAAAGAATACATATTTAGTGCAATATCCATCATATTTTATTTGCACTTGAATAACGCTCCGTCAAGACAAAAGCAAACACATGGTGACAAGAGGCGGTGCTGAACGACCAAATTATACAGGGTGTTTCAGATGTGATGTGCCAACATGAGTTAGGTGATAGATCTCACCTAGCCAAACAAAAAATTTTATGGCAGGGGGGGGGGGGGGGGGTAATCTCAACCATTTGGAGGTTACCGGGTTAATCATAACATTTAACTTTTTCATGGTATGTACAGTACTCTTTTATTTTTATCTTTTGATTTACCCAACATACCGACTTCAAATAAACGCTAAAAAACTATTATCCCAATGACCTTTCCAAAATTGTCAACAATGTTGATCTAACTCCTACCATTGCAGGTACAGTCACTTTCAAAATTTCCCAAATTTACTCCGAAATTCATGTAATTAGTACACCTCATTTTTATTGGATTACCCATCTTATTACCTTTCCAAAAAGGTGCTAAGATGGGTACTACTGCCGACGTCAAGAAGCAAATAATCACGACTATGAGGCAAGACCCTGAGAGGAGCACGAAACGAGTCGCAAGACGATTAGGAGTGTCTTCATCTAAGGTTTGGAGGTTTATTTATCTAGAGGGATTACGTCCATATCACCATAACCCAGTCCAAGGACTACTGGAAGGAGATTCCGAGAGAAGGCTGGAATTTCGCACTTGGCTTCTAGAACGCGACATTGACAAGAGGGCGTTTCACCAGGTTTGGTATCATGAACTTCCTTAACCTCCATACTTGGTCGGAAATTAACCCACACAGGAAAAAGGTGACCTCATTCCAGCAGAGATTCAGTGTCAATGTTTGGGCCGGTATTATCGGCAACCATTTGGTAGGGCGTGCTGAATAGTGAAATTTATACGCAAGTGCTGAATAGTGAAATTTATGCGTACCTTTTGGACAATACACTGCCAGATCTAATAGAGGAAATCTTTGTGCATAATATAACGGACATGTTTTGCCAACACGATGGAGCACCAGCGGATAATGCTGACATTGTGAAGGCAATACTAAGTGAAAAATTTCCTAACCACTGGATTGGACAAGGTGCACCAATTCCTTGGCCTGTTATATCTCCAGACTTTACCCCCGTTGGACTTTTTCTTATAGGAAACAATGAAAGATGAAGTTTTTTCATGCCCTGTTAACATTAGTTAGCAGAATTGGGAATGCAGTGACGAAAATACGGGAGAGGCTAACTGCAATACGCCTTAAAGAGGGAGTTAAAAGGAGATTGTTGGCATGCATTCAAAGTGGCGGTGGGCCTTTTGAACAGCTTGTGTAATTTACTAAGATTAATTGTAACACCTTTTGTATTCAATAAAAAGGATTTTAGAATTAATTTGAGTTTAATTTCTTTAAATTGTTGATTTTTATAATATTCTCCGATAGGATCTCTGCGTATACATTTCTACGTGGACATGTTGCACCTTTTTGGAAAGGTAGTAAGATGGGCAATCTAATAAAAATAAAAAAGGGGTGTACTAATTTTTTTTTTATATATGATGTTGCCAAAGCTCAGGAGATGCCCTATGATGCTAAAGCACAGCCTTGGCAGGAAAGGAATTAAGGTTGAGGGAAATGTGTTAGGAGGTTGAGTGAAGGAGGTGTCGATGTACGCCCCGTTTGAAAGTTTCAGGCTCATAAGACGAGGGAAAAACAGAAGATGGTAAACTGTTCCACATTCGTGTTGTTCTGCTAACAAAAGATTCCCGAAATTTGACGGTACGTCCAAATTTGACCCGGAGAGTATAGGGGTGGGAGCGACTTGTATATCTTGTATCGCGAGTTGTAATGAG
Organism: Leptarthrus brevirostris; assembly: GCA_964036015.1. Taxonomy (NCBI): domain Eukaryota; kingdom Metazoa; phylum Arthropoda; class Insecta; order Diptera; family Asilidae; genus Leptarthrus; species Leptarthrus brevirostris. The sequence goes on along the minus strand of OZ038374.1, from coordinate 31,961,521 downwards.
TCTACAAGGAATCAGGCTAGCAATTTCGACATTCCGTCGATGCTCCAGAGAGTCAAGGCCCTCAGAGATCGAGGAATCGCCAATAAGTGTAACAGCCTTACGCTGAACTTTGTCTAACGCGGAAAATGCGGTGTGTCCTGCCCCTGCCCAAATATGGGAATTATATTCAAGTCTAGGCCTAATGTGGGACTTGTAGATCAACGCTAAGTCGGGTGGGGCGAAATATTTTTTACATCTCTGTAGAAAACCCAAACATTTCATCGCACTTTTAGCGATTGCAAATATATGATCAGTCCAGCTAAGATTGCTGGATATCTCAATACCCAAGATCTTTAGGGAGGGTGAATTGGGTATATTCACTCCGTCGACTGAAATGGGTTGGGGGCGAACTGGTAGTTTTTTAAGGGACATTAAACAGCATTGAGTTTTGGATGCATTAAACGTAACACGATTTGCTCTGCCCCAAGCGAGGACCATTGAAATGTCGTTGTTTAATGATCTAAACATGCGTTCCCGATTGACTTCTGTAGCATTTCCACGTGAATTCATTACAGAATCAAATGAGTACGCGAAATCAAGGGTGCTGTCGTCGGCAAAACTATGAATAGGATTGAGAGTAAGGGTTAAGAGATCATTAATAAAAAGAAGAAATAAAGTTGGTGAAAGAACTGAACCCTGAGGTACACCGGCATTTATTTCGTAGGAATCAGATGTAACTCCGTCAATTACTACACGGATTCAACGGCCTGATAGGGTGCAGACCAAATGTTTGAAGTTTGGCTAAAAGGGCAGCATGCCAGACTCTATCAAAAGCCTTTCAAATATCAAGAGCGACGATTTCGGACTCACCGAAATTATGGAGACAATGATTCCAACGCTCCGTTAGAGCCGTTAGTAAGTCTCCGGTTGAGCGGCCAGCGCGGAAACCGTACTGGCAATCGTTGATAAGATGGTTATTTTCTAGATATTTCAACAACTGAGAGTTGATGAGTGATTCAAAAACTTTGGATATGATTGAGATTAGTGCAATTGGTCTGTAGTTAGAGGGGTCGCATGCCTCTCCTTTTTTAAGTATCGGCTGGACATGAGCAAGTTTCCATACACTTGGAAATATTCCTGTTGAATATGACAGGTGAAAAAGTTTGCGCAGAGGTTTAGCCAAAGCAGAGGCGCAGCATTTTAAAACAAGGGGCGAGAAACCATCAGGCCCAGTAGCTTTGGACACGTCGAGTTTCGAAAGTACTCTAAACACTTCCCGAGTGCGAAAGTGTAGCGGCTGTTGCCTACTAATGCACTGTGATGGAGATGGAAGTGGCTGCGATGATGGTGGCAAGTTACGAGTTGAAGGATCAGAACACAATAAACATAGTGTGTAGAAATTCCGTCTTTCAAAAAACATTAAAAGGATCTGGCATAATTACGCTTCAAAGTGGATGCACAATAAAAGATGAACAAACCTTCATTCAGGCTCATAACCTATAACCCAGCTCACTAAGAACATCTTTCACACCAACAACGAATTTGATTGATCTTTTGGACCCACTCGAAATATCAGAACTTCTTCATCAGCCGGTTTCAACCCACAACATTTCCAACGACATTTTACACCTAAAGGAAGAAATAAAACAACTAAAGAAAGAAGAAGACGCCCCACTACACCTTTCACATAAGGATGTTCATCACTTCAGTATTGGTTACACCAGCTTGTTCATCGCAATATGCATTCTGGGCTATTTATTTTGGAAATTCATCATAAATCAGAAGACGACATTTCGCCTCAGCGCCGAAGCAGAAGAAATTATTGAACTAGGCGTTCAACGCGGGGGAGGATGTTTAAATTCCACGTAGAATAGAATATATTTTCAGTGCTTTGATGTTTAAATTCCACGTAGATTAGATTTCAAATATATTTTCAGTGCTTTATGCAATGTTAAACTACACCTAAGATAAACGCGAAACATTTTTGCTGATTAACTAAAAGGTGCATGAGAAAATTGCTCTAATTATGTTGTGCTCGTTCATGTAATTAGAAACCCATAGATAAGCACAGCATAATTCTAGACAGAAGGCAAAAATGTTTCGTGGGAAAGAATGTAGATTGGTAAAAATGTTTACATAAGCAAATTTATGTTATAAATGTTTTGTTTTGAATGATAATAAAGTCAGTTACAGATATTCAGTGAAGCAAGCCTTTTATTTTCTCTTGGTGAGGCTGCCAAGAGCATTGTATATTGTAATTAGTGCACAGGTTTTGTACTTGCGCACAATTCAACATTGCATAGGTTTGTACCTAGGCAACAAATAGATAAAGCCGTTGTACAGGTTTTGTACCTGGGCAACAATTAAACAGGCGGTGAATAAAACAATTCATCGCAATACAAAAACAATAAGAGCGATTACCAAGCTAATCTGTACATAAATAATCAAATAATATATTTATGAAGTCACGCGCACTGCTGCTCCTTCTAATTTCCAACGGAAGAGTATTCCAGAGCCTTACGGACTGAACCAATAATTGCCTCTCAATAACACGAAAACGAAATTTTGGAACAGAAAACGAGTAACTACGAGTAAATTGTGAGGGATTTAATTTTACAAAGGGATAATTGGGCTGTTTAGTCAAGATAATTTTGTGAAGAAACGATACAGTTCGAAAACTGAGGTAATTAGAAAGATTGCATCCCAGGATTGAGTTAGAATATGGTGAGACATGATCAAATCGTTTAAGTCCATGTGCATAGCTGAATTAAAGGCGACGTTGAGTCTGCGAGCGGATGGTGAGTCTAACTTACAGAAAATCTCACAAAAATCTTTCGGATTCTTACCACCGATGAGATCCCTATTTACACAAAATCTTACAGATACCCTTACGTGCACAAGAAGAAGTAAAAAAACAAATTAGCGATATGCTGGAACAAAACATAATTAGACATAGCTATTCACCGTGGAGCTCTCCTGTCTCGATAGTTCCGAAAAAGCGAGATGCTAGCGGTAAAGTTAAGTGGAGATTAGTCATAGACTATCGCAAATTAAACGAGAAAACAATCAGCGACCGTTATCCGCTTCCAAATATTAATGAAATACTTGATAAACTTGGGAAGTGCATGTGTTTCTCCACTCTCGATCTAGCTAGTGGATTCCATCAGATAGAGATGGATCCAAGGGATATACAAAAAACAGCTTTCACTGTTGAAGGAGGTCACTACGAATACCTTATAATGCCTTTCGGGTTGAAAAATGCCCTATAGACCGCGTAATGGACAATGTCCTAAATGATCTCCAAGGAAAAATTTATATTATAATACTCTCCACATCCCTCCAAGAACATTTGGAAAGTCTTAAAAAAATATTCGATAAGCTAAGAGAAGCCAATTTAAAGGTACAATTAGACAAATCGGAGTTCTTAAAAAGGAAATAAACTTCCTAGGACACAGTCACCGTAAAAGGGGTTAAATCAAACCCTGATAAAATTTCCGCTATTCAAAATTTGCTTATACCTCGAAACCCAAAAGACATTAAATCATTTCTCGGTCTAGTTGGGTACTACAGGAAATTTATAAAAGATTTCGCAAAAATGACGAAACCACTAACAGCTTGTTTAAAAAAGGGAAGTAAAATTGACTTCAATGACAATTACGTTAAAGCATTCCAAACCTGTAAGGACATTTTAACAAATGATGCAACACTAGGTTATCATGATTTTTCTAAGCCCTTTGTATTAACCACTGATGTGAGCAATTATGCAATCGGGGCTATCCTATCACAATTACCTGTTGGTAGCGATCGACCTATCTGCTACGCCAGCAGAACTCTAACGACAACAGAGACTAAATACTCTACAATAGAAAAAGAGTTATTGGCAATTGTCTGGGCGACAAGATATTTTCGTCCATATTTATTTGGCAATAAATTCAAAATTGTCACTGATCACAAGCCTCTCCTCTGGCTTACGAATTTAAAAGACCCCAACTCTAAATTGATTCGTTGGAGCTTAAAACTCGAAGAGTTTGACTACGAGATAGTTTATAAAAAGGAAGTCCAAAATTCAAAAGCCGATGCCTTAAGCCGCATTAAACCAGAAAACTCTGGAAATATATAGAACTTAATGCTAATGAAAATGAAAACTTTTCAGTACAAGGCACTTCTGGTTCTACAGTACACTCAGCAGAGGAAAATCTTGACGACGGAATCCCAATATCTGAGCGTCCGCTAATTGAATTCAACCTTCAAATAATCTTAGAGAAATCCAACAAACGACCCCCAATTTCATTAAAGGTCCCATTCAAAAATCAACTTCGTCGAACTTTTCGATTAGCCGAATTTACAAAAGAGAATATAACTAGTCTCTTTAAACGTCTATTCGAAATACTTTTGGCAGTCCAAAATCTTCAAAGTTATCCGCTGTACCGATATTTTAAAAGACATAGTAAATAGTGATGAACAAGATCAAATAATCAATGACTATCAACGAAAAGCAACCATCGCGGAATTAGCGAAACAATTAACCATTTAAAGCGTGAATATTACTTAACATTTATAAAAATAAACCCCACAAGTCATTAATAATTGCGAACTATGTCAAACACTTAAATATGATAAAAACCCGAAGAAATTACAATTTCAAGTCCCAGAAACCCCAAAAACAAACCTCTGGATATCCTATACACGGTTATATACAGCATAAACAACAAACAGATTTTAACGATAATCGACAAATTTTCCAAATTTGCCCCAGCATATACACTTGGTACTAGAAACAGTTTAACAATTATAAAATCATTAAAACATTTTATGAGCCTTCACGGCATCCCTAAAATGATAGTTTCAGACCAAGGAGCGGAATTCACCGCGACAATTTTTGAGGATTTCTGTAGACAATACAATATAATCCACCACATAACTTCCTTTCAGCAAACTACTAGTAATTCCCCGGTAGAAAGAATACACTCCACGCTAACAGAAATATACAGAATTATCCACAACCAACATAAACAAAAGTATCATGATGAAATCCTGAATGAGACATTATCACCTAAAATAATGCCATCAACTCCAGTACTAACTCCAGTACTGAATTATTTTATGGTAGAACGTATAAATTCGAGAACAATTTACAAGATAATAACGTACATGAATACTTAGAAAAATTGAACAAATTTCAACCAGAGCTTTATCCATCAATTAAAAATAGAGTGCAAGAGATAGTAAATAAATGAAAATTAAATAAATTAAACGAAAAAAGAGTTGCTCCAAAGAAATTAAGAGCAGGTCTCTTAGTTTATAGGAAAGAGAATAGAAGGAATAAGCTTACGCCTAGGTTTACTAAAACTAGAATTAAGCGAGATAAGCTAGTTAAAATTATAAACGGTAAAAATCAAAAAATTCACAAATCAAAAATCAAGATAAAAAATTAAAATTTCAGGTTAATATTGACAGGATTGATTAAAGGACAACGACTAGAATTACGAGGCCTTAAGAACGTGCAAGGACTACTACCTATAAGACTTGGACAAGCAAGAACTATTAAAAGTTATAACAACCTTCATATAGTTAATTTAATTTATGTTTCAAACAGGTGATCATTTTCCCTATACTCAAAAAGGGAGACCCGGAAGACCCAGAAAACTATCGGGGAATATCCTTTATGAATACTATAGCCAAATTATTTGTAGGCGTAATAATGAAAAGATTGGAGGAATTTGTAAGGGATCGTGATCTCTTAAGTGAAGAACAAGCAGGATTTCGGCAAGGGTATTCTACGGTTGATCATCTCTTCACGCTAAAAAATACGTTCGATATTGCAGTTAAAAGTGGAAGAAAGCTCTATGCGGTTTTCATAGATTTAAAAGCGGCCTTTGACAAAGTGGACAGAAGGGCTTTAATCTACAAACTTAGGCTCATAAATTTTTCAAGCAAATTAATAAATATAATACAGGATTTATACACAGGGACATCGTCAGCAGTCTGGAATGGCCGAAGCTTATCAAATTGGTTTGAGACATCAACTGGTGTATCAAGGGTTGTATGCTTAGTCCATTACTTTTCGCTCTGTTTATAAACGACCTGGTAGGATGTTTGCCTGGAGGTTTCGACATAGGCAGCTTTAAGCTCAAGATTCTACTTTATGCAGACGATATAGTGTTCTTCGCCGAGACTCCAGATATGCTACAGATTATGCTAAATCGCACAAGTGAATATTGTAAAACCTGGGGGCTGGAAGTAAACTCACGGAAGTCTAAAGTACTCATTTTTAATAAAAAAGGAAGGAAGTCTAAAAATGAAAAATGGTATTTAGACAATGAAGTAATGGAGGTTGTCAAAGAGTATAAGTACCTAGGAGTTACTCTTACGTCAAACTGGAATATGTCCAGGCATCTTAACGAAAAACTGAGGAGATCGATTAACGCGATGAATGCAACATGGGGCAGACTTTTTAAGTTAAAAGAGGTTACACATAGCGTCAAATATAAGGTCTTCATCGCAGCTGTTCGGTCGGTCATGTTCTATGCGGCAGAGGTATGGGGGAATGATGAGCATGAGGAAGTCGAAAAGCTGTTGAGATATTTTGTTAAAAGATACTTTTTTCTCCCGACGAATACACCGACTTATATGATAATCCTGGAAACAGGTCTATCGCCTTTCATCGTGGATACACTACGAATTCATCTCATTTATCTACTTAAGGTGTTGAACTTCCCGGAACACATGCTCCCGTACAAGACTCTAAGAGCTGTAATTGGAAAAAATACAGGATGCTATAGGAGATTACAAGATTTAGCCTCGTTTCACGGTGTGTCAGTAGACATACTCGGAGATCGAAGAAAACTCAAAGAAGATTTTACCACACTGCTACAAAAAACTGAGTTGTGGAAAAGGGAAGACTTCATGGAGCAGGCGCGCCTCTCCCAGACAAGATTCGTTTATTCTGCACTTTGGCCAAATCTGGAAGAGAAGAGCTATTTCAGGGATGATTTCACAAAGTATCAAATCTCAGTGATCTTCAGAGCAAGAGGTGAATTGCTACAACTCAACTTCCAGCCGTACAGGTCACAGGAGCGTTTGGAATGCAGCTTATGCAACACGAATTCAAGAGAAGATATCGTGCATTTTGTGGGGAAGTGCCCTTTACTGAAGGAAATAAGAAGATTGGTTTTGAGGAAGGATTTCCTCACACTTAGGGAAATCATTGAATTGCTAAATGGTAAAAACTGGACGGAGCTTGTAGAATACTGCACGCTGGCATTAAATTATAGGATGGATTATTTAAATTAGGCATCTATAGGAAATTCCTAAGGAAGAAATTACAAACACTCAGCTGACGGTTTGATGTTTAAACCAAGCTTATATATATTCATTGAATAATTTTATTTTTATTGTTAATATCTTTCTGTTTCTCTTTTATTTTTCTTTATTTGCTACTAGTAAAAGCTCACTTTTTCTCTGAAACATATGAAATAATTTGTCACTGTATGAAGATGTAATTGAAGAAAAAAATAAATGAATTATTATTATTATTATATTATTATTATTAGTTAATTTAAGCCATTATGAACAGAATATAGAAAAGATATCAAAATCGTTAGAAACTTTCGAAAATATCAAAGAATTACAAGATACTTTTAAAATTACACAAATCAAACTTAACGAACTAAAACAGAAATTAACAACACTTACATATGCGTAGAATTAGAAATAGAAGAGGATTAATCCATGGGTTAGGTACGGAATTTTTTTTTATACGAGGTGCCAAATCCTAATGGGCAACCCTTTAATGCGTTAGCATGGTTTTGGCCGGAATAGAATTAGGGTATACAATTTGTAACGGGTAATATGGATGCAGAGGATACTCGCCGCTTTAACGAAGAAATAAATAATTTAATAGCTAATCAATCCGATTAAATCCGATTAAACTAGACAAACGAGTATAAATAACGCAATGATAAAACGATTTGAAAACATAACTGAACACATCAATAACCAACAAATAATTATTGAAGAATATTTGAGCCACTACCATGAGCAAACCAAAAATACAATCAGAGCCGAAGAAGATTCCTTAAAACATATGCAATACCTAAATGTAATAAATTATAATATTGACCTACTAAATTCTCACTTAACTGGTCTAGCAGAAACATTTGTCCTTGCCCGCCTAAACATTACACCCAAACAAATCCTAAATCCAGATGAAATATAACAAATCTTTCAAATTTTTGAAAAACAATCAATTAAATAAACTCAGACCAACATATATATGAGCTATTAAGTCAACAAGCATACTACAATAACACTAACATTATTTTCAACATCTGCATCCCAATACTTTCCGAAGAAAACTATTCCCTGTTACACATAATCCCATTACCAATCAACAACACAAAGAAAATATCCACGAAACCCTATATTATCCATAACCTTCAAAATATTCAATATTTCGATGAAAGGTGCCCGGAGATGGAAGGAACATACCTATGCCAGGAATCAACCCAACAAGAAAAAACCAACGATTCAGAATGCATCGGAAGACTTAACGAGCCAGCAAAGTGTAACCTCATCGATACTACAATTACAACAGAAATTCTAGAACCAGAACCCAACTTTATCCAGACACTCCATAGACGGAAATAAATTCATCTTGCGACTTCAATCACCAAGGACTAAAAGGAACCGTTTTGATACACTTCAACAATTGCGACGTAAAAATCAATGGCATCACATATTCAGCAAAGACCAGCATACATTGGGGTGAGATTCACATTCTCAGCGCAATCTTCAGTAATATTACCACTTCATCCGTAACTGAACGTCTAAGCCTACAGAAATTAAAGTCTTACCACATCGAGAATAAGGAAGCCATCGATCTCTTAGTAACAAAATCTGGAAAATTGGAATACCTTAATTTGAGTACGTCTACGATTATCTTCGGGATCCTCGCAGCAACCATAGTATATTTAATTAAAGAGAACTACAAACGTCAAACCATCCAACAAGTTGGAATCAACGCAGCATCCACGGACCTTCCAGATATCCCTACAGAAGGAACCCATTGGGCCATTTTCCTCTGGCCATCGCTACACCAAGGGGGGAGGAGTTACGTCACACCGAACAACACCTTCACATCAACATGTAATATCAGTCACGTGGCATAGCCTCACCTCAAGCTTAATTAGAGCTTCAGGTTATCCACCTGTAAAATAACTATTTGGCATTTTCACATAAATTTCTAGACAATAGCGTCAGCAAAAAGATGCCACAGTAGATCTTCTTTTGTAAACTTAATTAAGTTAGCAAGCACAGCTAATTGGCAACCTCTCTTAAGTTCGGTTAATAAAGTCATAGCAATTTAATAATTCTTTTATTTAAAGTTCAATTTATTATTTTTAACCAACTTCCCAAAAACAAAGAGGTTCTAAGTTCGACGCGTATTTTTTTAATTTTTTTTTATGTCTGACCGGGCATAACTTCGTAACGCGTCAACCGATTTTGATGATTCTTGTTTTGTTGGATAGAGTATGTTCACCGATTGGTACCATGTCAAAAAAATTTTTGGTAGGGTGGAGGTGGGGGGTGGGGGTGAAACCTAACTTTGTAACGCGTGGTCCGATTTGGATGGTTCTTTTTTGTTGTAGAGAGTATGAACCCCCATTACTAATAGGAGAAAAAAATTTGGCCTATGGTGTAAGGAGGGGGGGGGGGGGGAGGGGTAGTCTAACTTTGTAACGCGTGAACCGATTTGGATAATTCTATTTCTGTTGGGTAGAGTATGTTCCGTGGTTGATACCTGGTAAAAAAAATTTTGGGGGGAAGGGGGTGGGGGTGGGGGTGAAACCTAACTTTGTAACGTGTGGTCCGATTTCGATGGTTCTTTTTCTGTTGTATAGAGTATGATCCCCCATTCCTAATAGGAGAATAATTTGGTGCTATGGTGAAAGGTGTGGGTGGGGGGAGGGGTAGTCTAACTTCGTAACGCGTGGACCGATTTGGATAATTCTTCTATTCTTCTATTGGATAGAATATGATCCTTGGTTGATACTACGAGAAAACAAATGTTGCTGTGGTGGAGGTGGGAGAAGGGGGGTGGAACCTAAGTTTGTAACGCGTGGATTGATTTGTACGGTTCTTTTGCTGTTGTTTAGAGTGTGATCCCCCATTGCTAATAGGAGAATAATTTGGTCCTATGGTGGAGGTGGGGGAGGGGGAGGGGTAGTAACTTCGTAACGCGTGGACCGATTTCGATGATTCCTTTTATGTTCGGTAGAGTATGTTCCTTGATTGATACCATGAGAAAAAAAGTTTAGTGGAATGGCGGTGAGGTAGGGGGTTAAAACTAACTTTTAACGCGTGGACCGATTTGGATGGTTCTTTCTTCGTTGTATAGAGAAGAAGACACTAAAAAGTGAAAAATAAAATAGTTTTTAAAAAAAAAGTTGAACCGACTTCACAAAAAGCGCTAAAAAGCATAAAATAATTTTTAATTTTATATCTATTACGACATTTTGAAGTCGGTGCAAATTAAACAAATAAAACAACTACAGTACCCCAATTGAAAATAATACCTAATACTACCTGAACGTTTCAGTTTACGGGGGATCATTTTAAATGACGATTAAATACCTTTGTTGTAGTTGTTTGCTTTGTTTGATTTGCACCGCCTTCAAAATGTCGTAATAGATATAAAATTAAAAATTATTTTATGCTTTTTAGCGCTTTTTGTGAAGTCGGTTCAACTTTTGTTTTAAAAACTATCTTTTTTTATCCAACTACTTGACAAATATCGTATTTCGCGTGCATCTACATTTGGCCCGAACGTAGGTATGATTTTCGGCCGGTACGCGTTCGCACTAAATCGGCTGTGACTTTTACATTTTTCCGAACTTCTTCAAATCGTTTTAAAAACTTATTCTAGACACTAGAAGAGTTTAAAATTTGCAAACAAAAAAAATTATTTGTTGAAATTGTTCGACTAGAACCTACCCTTAAGGGGAGGTTACCGTTCATGACGTTCAAAAAAAATCGAGCAACGTGAGAAATATAAAATTATTTCTCAACACGATCAGCGTTTCTGACAAAGAAAAACTAAACTCCTTTGGCACTTCCTCAACATCAGCACCAAAGGGCTAGCTTTTCTGTAGCTGCTGAACGCTTTCGCACGAAACCGAAAACTAGAAGTTAATCCAGAAATTTTATCACCGATCTAGACAGCTGTATCACATTTTAATCACATACACTGTCACACCAATTTTGTCAAAAACGCTGATCGTGTTGAGAAATTATTTTATATTTCTCACGTTGCTCGAGTTTTAAAAAGTTTATTTTGAATTTTGTTTGGGGATTTTAATATTGACCTTATGAAAAGAACTACTTCCTCAACCTATTTCAGAGATATGTTGCTAGGATTCGATCTATCTGTTGTAAATAATCACCAACACATGTTACCTCGACAACTTCTACCCTGTTGGACTTAATTATCGTTGGGAATATCGAGTTGGTTCCGTTTTTTAATCAGATTTCACTACCTGCCTTCTCCAAGCGCGATTTAATTTTATGCACGCTTAATGGGAGGTAACCGTTCATAGGCATGCAAAATGCGTCAACTTTGAAATTTTTTTCGGGTATATCATGAATATTTATTGAAACTGCAGTTAATATAATTTATTTCTCCATAAATAAAGAATACTTTCAAAATTTTTCATTAAAAAAAAATTCAAAATGGCGGCTGTAGGTCGTATAAACTGAAGCCATGCACCGCGTGCATTGGCCTGCGCGGGGCGTTCCACCCCCTTTGCGCATTCAGGTGACAAATCGTCAAGCCATTCCTCTGTTCGCACAAAATGTTCAGTGGAATCCTAGAATTCAGCACATCAGACCCCGGAGAACCCGTATTTAAAGACATTTACACCAAAACTAACAAATTTAAAGGAGCAGCAGCAGCGTTTTTCACAATTTCTGTTAAACAAATTGAAGAAATTAAGAAAATTAAAATTAATAAAGCTGAAAAAATAAAAAAAAATAAACATTACGAAGTAATCTAACAATATGTACATTAAGTTTTACCATTAAAGATACTATTATTTCGCGTACAAAACTTATTGATACAAAGCAGCAAAAGCAAATCAGAAATGAAATACACGAAGTAGAAATACAAAAAATCCATATAGAGCAAATGATAACAACAGTACCTAATAACAGACCGAACTTAATAACATCGTATAAACAGATTCTTAGCCAGATGATTTTTACATAATTCAAAAAAAATTTCATACTAAGTAAAAGTAAAATACCTATTGAACTAGATTAACCTGAACCTGGTAAATAAGTCTCTACAAATTTCTAAATCAGTCATTAGTCACTATAAATTTCAGAAAAATCAATGTTAGAAAATGAAATTCAGTGTTAAAGCAAATGAAATAATACTATATATACTATATTACAAGGGAAGAAGCAAAACCACAACAGCAACTAAACCATTAAAGTAAATTTCGCTAGCCACAAAAAGACCCATCCAGCTGAGTAATATCAGATATTAGGACGGGGTTATCCTCACGATTTTTCCGGGCATATACACGACCGCCAACCGTATAAGCACTATATATGTAGTTGTTTCAACCGTTTAAAACGTACATACAGAAGCAGAAACAATTATCTTGAGCAGAAAAAAATGCAAACCAGAGGAAATTTAGATCTCATTGAAATTTAATTAGTTAGATCAGAAAAGCTAAAAAATTCAGGTATTACGTTCAAGAGGAATTACGTGGAAGATCCCATGCAGAGGCAGTAAATGGGTTATCTAAAGCACTTGCTCTTGCTGCATGAAAAAGAGGTACGCCAATGCCAGAAACCACAAAAATAATAAAACCGGTAATTTCGGGGTTTACTGATTGGATAGGACTGTAAAAACAACACTTTTACGACCAATACAAGTAAAGATTAACAAAATAGCACGAACGACAACAGGACTTGGACGAACTATACCAATAAAAGCTTCAGAAATCGGATTGGATGCAAGAATTACAAAAAAGCAAAGTCATTTTATTCCGGAACAATATTCAGGCCCTGAAGAATCCAAGCAAGGCCAAAAGAGCTGAAGAAATGGCAAACGTTGGTAAAGCGTGGAAGACAACAAAAAACTTAGGTATACCAATTTTAGAAACACCAAACACTCCACATCTTAGCCACTGCAGACGGCTCCTTGATGCAACATATATCATTACGAACATACATGGACACAAACTGCTCAACCAAACCTAGGGCGTAAAAAATACATCAAAGCAACCGAAATTAATACGAAAATTACCCTCATTACTATACAGATGGCTCAAAACTATGTAACCAAACTACGGCAAGTGGTATAAAATATAAACAAATTCAGGAACCAGATCTGGAAGCATATAAGATAGTATTACACCACCATTCTTCAGAAGCAGAATAAACAGCGATAGTTCAGATAGCAGAAATAAATACTGAAAAGGCAATCATATTCAGTGATTTTAGAAGCAGTTTAGAAGCCATTAAATATAACAGAAAACAAAAATCTATAATAGCCTGGGCTAGAAACTAAAGAAGGAACAAGGAAGGATTAAATTAATATGAATACCTAGCCATATTTGTATGACTTGGAATGAAATGGCAGACCTAGTAAAAAATCATCATTGATTTAGAAGAAATCCACGTTCTCCAAACCAAATCACTAATCAATAGAATCGCTAAAGACGAATGGTGCCAAATTGAGGAATTGAAATGGGCAAAAAACTCAATCTTTCAATCTTTCCCATTAGAAAACTACAAACGCTCCAAATTTACAAGTACTTTAAATCGATTTGAACAAACAAAACTAATGAAATTGAGAACATGCCATGCAGGAATTGCTCAAGGGATGGATTTTCGATTCGATCTCGACAGATCGATCTTATGCGGGACCGATTCTGCTTGAATCGATTTATTTATTTCCGATTTCGATCCATTTACGACGCGCTAAAACTGAACAAATTCATTCCAGATTTTTTTTTTGCATTTTATCTTTAATATGTGTAATATAATTGTAGGAGGATCAACGCAGCAGTAAACTATTCAATGGGCACGGAAAACCTTAACACCCTGGATTTGGCGAGTTTGATCAAGAGAGTGACTGTCTCTACGACCGTCATCATTAGCTAGTCTAGAGTAAATACTACATGACTGTTACCGGCTGCCCCACTTGTACACTGAGAAAAATCTTTAAAAATTTCATTGAAAAACGTAATTAAATCATCTAAATTTTTCATTGATTTTTAGCCATCTAACTGCGTTAGGTGAAGCATCTAAATTAGTTTAGATAAATCGAACCTAAACTGCTTTGTATGTTTCACTGAAATATTTAGGTGAAATGTTATTTCGACGGTGACAAAATGTCTAATTAAAATATTTGATTTATATAACTTAATTCATTGCTTTTTTGACTATATGTATGTGTTTCAGGACATCTTTTAAATAATCTACTTAATGTTTTTTAATTGTTTCAACGGTCTGTCTACATGAATCACACAACATTTTTATACGTTTCAGGAGATATTCTAAACAAATCACACACCTTTTTATTCATTTCAACTAATATTTTAAGCAAATAATATAAATATTTTCGATATTTCATATAACGTTTAAGCTTGTTTCATTAAACCTTTATATTCTTGAGTCACCCCTGGATCTGGAAAATAATTACAGTCCAAAGTGTTAATAATTTATAAACTCAGAATCGGTGAAACGTATATCACTCTCATAACTCTTATTGAATAAAAAAAGAAAAAGGTAATCTTTATAACATTTTATTTTCATTTTCCAATGTTAAATAACCTTTTACATAATTTTTTCTTAAAAAAAGAGTTCTTCATAAAAAAAATACATATTCTATGCGTATTGCCATTATAAATGTAAAAGTATTATTTAAATGCTGATTTAATTCTAATAACTTTAGTGTAATCATCTAAATACATTACTGTTATTGGTGGGTATATTATCTTATTTACATGTATTAATTCAAGCGCATTTAATTTTTGTTCCTTTTCTATAAAAAAGCAGTCAAAGTGTGGATCATATTTTTCAATTTCAATATGTTTTGCTTGTACGAACATATTTTTATTATCGTCACACAAAAAACTAATTACTTGTAAAAAATTAAACATACCGTAGTTTTCAGTTGTAAGTATGTCGCCGGTTTTATATAGAGTATTGAAAACATACATGGTTTTTGTAGAAAAGATATGACTTAAAGAGTCTAAATTAATATTGTCCATTTTACTGATACTTTGAGTTGAGAGGTCAATAAATTCACCTGGACCTGGCTGAAAATGGTTACATGTCATTGTTTTATTTTTATATAAACAAGATGCAAAATAAAATTGCATTTTTGTAGCTAAGCTTAACAAAACATTTTTACGTGACGTTATAATGTGTGCATAACTTTTTAACTGTTTGTGCTTAGCCTCAAATCGCATTGTCCATAATTTTCGAAGAGGCCCTAATTTTCTAATAACAGTGGGATAATGAAGGACAAAATGTTGCTTAGGAGTTAAAGGTTTATCAAAAATTTTTTAATACATTTGGTGATGTTTTTCTATTAAAATTTCGAATGCTTGAAGATCTTGTTCATCCAATGAAGGCTTCATTACAAAATCAACTAATTTCAAAAGTACAAGTAAAAATTTCCAAACAGTGTCATTTCTTGGAACAAATTGGCCTATCAAAATGGGAATCACATAAACAAAACATTGCATCTCGCTAGCATTCATTTTAAAACACTTGCTTTTTAGATTTTCCATAGTTATATCCTGACATAAATTTCTCTTGTCATTTTCACTGTATTTGCAGTTATTTTTTCTGTGGTTTAAAGTCGTAAGTGAAAATAATTGTTTTTCTACGATAAAATTATCTAAAATTTTTGATAACTCAAGGTGACACAGCCCTTCAAAAATGTCATGCATGACATCTACTGAAATGTTATCACAAATTTCAAAGCTCGGTATATTATTAAAAATGCAGACTTCTTTAATACCTGTCTCTGTAACATTATGAATTTTTAAATCCTTGAAATAATTCTCTTCATTTCTTAATAAAATTTTATTTTCAATGACTTGAAATTTCATTTCATCTTTGTGAGCCCTACAAATCCTGCAAAAGTGATTGGCTTGAAAACATTTTGTAAATCCTAAAATTCCATTTAAACCTAAATTATCACCTGCAATGCCAGCTAAAACCAAATGTATATGTTTAATTTTCCCGTCAATATTTATTTTGAAACCATTTACTTCTAATTTTATTAATTCGCTTACAAGAGTATTCAAATTTGACGTCAATCCGTGTTGCATATCATTACTTTTAGTTAGGTAGCAAAGAAATATATTTTCTAATTTCGAAAAGTAATCATTATCTAACAAAGGAAAACTTGCATAAAAGGCAGACATTTTATCAACACCCCTTTTTGATCCCAAGGGGTTGTTAACTTCAAAGTCATCTTGAAAAAGTATATAAGGAATTACTATTTTTCCTTTAAGATTTTCCGTTTTTTTTTTCCAAGTTGAACCTTGTACTATATTGGACAATTTATTGGAATTTTTAAGATTGTCATAATTTTTAAACATTGAAGAGAACACACCTGGAAGCTCTAAAAACTTAGTAAAATTATGTTCTAACGGTATCAATATACCCTTCCTAGTGCAATTTTCAATATGTTGAATGGAACGCGAATCATTAACAACAAATTCTTCTGGTTCACGAAATAAACCGAGTTCTTTAAGGTGTTTTTTAAATTTATATTCTGAATTAAGCAAAGAAAATGAACTTTTCAATTCTTTACAAGTGGATTGAAATGTTATATTAAAGTTGTCTGACATACTCAAGCTGTTTAAATGATTTAAAATAGGTTCAAAAATAAAAATTATTATTAATAATCGAAAAATCGTTTTCATTTTCGGGAGAAATACTTTGGTTCAAATGTTTATCAATTATTTCATCTCCCCTATTCGTTAAAATTTCAGTATTTTCTTCAATGTTTTTTGCGTTTCTATTTGACGAATCGTCTTCTTGACTCAAGGAAAAGTTGAATAAATGCTTTCGTTTTAGATGTCTTTTGAAGGAATATATGGATTGAAATATTTGAGGACAATGAGAACATTTAAATGTGCTTGAACTATCTAGCTTGTGTTTGAGTTTCAAATGAGTGATATAAAAGTTAATAGTTTCGAATTTACTTTTACAAAAAAAGCAAGACAACATTATGTATCGTTATGTTTACTTGAGATTAATCATTAAATAAGACACACAAAGGTTGACAGTTATTAAGATTGATTTTTATGAATTCACGTAATTTAAAAAAACGGTAACAATTTGAAAAATTTAGTTTACTCAACGTAGATCATTAAGTAACGTAGTAAGAGCGTTAGTCTTATCGGATACAGGGAATTCATAAAAAAATGTTTCAATAAAATGCCATACCTGAACGGATTCCTTTGCGTATTCTAAATTTAAAACTTGATGAATTTGAAAACTTAGAGACAATGCTTTTAAAAAGTTTTCCGTATCATACAATATGTCATTTAAATACAAATGAGTTGACTGAATATCGTCGATGCTGTCACCTACTACCGCAATAACAGGTTGAAGTGTCAATCCCCTTTTTAAATGTTTTTCCTTCCTTTTTTCAATAAAAGATGGAATGCATTTAATATCCTGAAAATCAGTTATATTTATGTAGTTCTTCCTAAACAATTCATGTAGAGTACTTACAGGAACAAGGAACGCTAAAGAATTCTGTGAGTCTGCGATAGATGGCTTCCACAATTTTTTTTCACATGGTTTTCCCTCTTTTATTAGCTGCGGGACCAGCACAGCATGTAACAAAGTTATCAAAATAAATTCTCGACTATCTGCGATGGATTCAAAATATTAATATGTACTTAATATGTCATCATTTTAAATTTAAAAATTTTAAATGTAAAATAAATATACCTTCAGAAAGCTGGTCATCTAACTTTTTTACCAATAATTTGTTTTTTGCATCTTTAATTTCCCTTTTGTAGATTTCAACAATCTTTTCATCAAATAATTTCCACTTGCTGAAAAGCAAGACGTTTTTCCCTGGATAAGACCGCTCGAAGTCAAGTTCAATCTAGTAAAAAATGAACGTAATAATAATTTTTCTTTGATTTCTTTTATAAAAGTTACTAATGAAGATCCAATACGTTGCTTTAAAATTGGCCAGGCTGAGAAAACGTCAATGTTAGACTTTATATGTTTCCTCCGCAAGTTATATGTAAATTTCCATTTTTCTATGACAAGTATTTCAGGACTTTTATTATTTTTTAGCCACAGGAAGTGTTCATTTCTGTCATTCTGTTCTTCTGCATAAAACATGCCTCCACATTTTTGCTACATCCTGCTTTTGTCTTTAAAACATTTGATGACTTTGAATACTTTTTACTCAGTGTGTAAAATCTAGATAATAATTTTCCTCGAGTTTTTTTATTTCCAACATAGGTTTCCTTTAAATTGACAAAGTAGTGCTAAGTATGTCTTGTTATGTGATTTCTAGCAATGAAAATCTGTACCTTACACTCTCTCGGAAATAGTTGTACAATTTGATCTGCTACCTCTGTATAAATACTCCAGTTCGGCTTAATTTCATGGTTCAAAAAATCGTCACATATTAAGTTAACGATAGTTTTCCTTTGGCAGTTGGTTAAGTAATTCTTTTCACCGTACAGTTTGAAAATCTTTCTTCCAGCAACGCAGGACTTTAATATACTTGAAACGTTCTAAAAATAAATACTCCTTCAGAACAATGAGAAAAGGAATTTTGTTATAAATTTCATGACCGCTTTTCGTTTATATAACTTTTAATTGATAAAATATTATTTGGGAAAAAGATGCAGTAAGATCGAATAATTTAATCATCGTTATTGTTTCCTATGCAATTACTACTACTTTTAAAGAAATAAAGAACTATATGTCAATAAGATTTAAATAGTTACAAGTAACTAAATTTAGCCAAACGAAAGGTTTGTAAATTTTTTTAAAATGTATTGCCACAAGTATCATTTAACTCGAAATTAGTTTTTTGAAAAAAAGAAAAACCAGAAATATTTTACCAAGTAGTCATAATTATTCGCGAAATAATAATCAATCATACTCATATGTATTTTATGTGAAATATTATTTTAGTAAATATAAGCACTAAGCAAAAGACTAATGTACTTTCAAAAATTCATACAGTACTAAAATTATGTTAGTCTTACAATATTATGTGCCTGTACACCAATACCATCTGCAATAGAAGTATTGCATGCACTCGTCTGTGACTGATTTGATAATATCCAATTTTGAACTGAGCTCATAGCAGATAAAGTGTCTGCCAAAGGGGAAGCGTATCCCTAAATGTAAAAGAAAAAAAATTGTCTTTTATTAAAGCATTTCACTTAATTAAAAAACTCACATTTTCCTGACGCCACTGAAATAATTGTTGTCTAAATTTGATCCTTAGCCCAAATCTTTCGTTTTCAGGAATCAATTTTTCAATGTCTCGGACAGTTAAGCACTTGAAAACCTCTAAATCTATACCTTTTCCTATGAAATATAAACACTGCATTTAAAATCGATTTTGCAATAAATTTTACTTGAGAATTCTTCCACTAATTCACTGAATCCCCAAGCGACAAGTAATTGCGCACTGCACATGTCATTGCAATTTAAGACCATTAAGTTCTCACTATTTTTTTCCATTATAAGTTTTGTTCGTCTTATTAAATAATTAAATTATTTTCTTAAATTAGGTCTGCCCCACGTGTAGGGTGATGCGGAGTTACTGCAGTACCCACACTTACGGCACGTTAACAAAATAATAAATTGCAGTAACTCCGCATCACCCTACACGTGGGGCAGCCGGTAACAGTCATGTAGTATTTACTCTAGACTAGCTAATGATGACGGTCGTAGAGACAGTGACTTTCTTGATCAAACTCGCCCAATCCAGGGTGTTAAGGTTTTCCGTGCCCATTGAATAGTTTACTGCTGGGGGTAACTAGCTGTATTCTAATCGAGGCTCCTTGATACCTGTCCCCCTCAGAGAATACTACCTGTACGTGGTAGTGCGTCCGTCCCAGGTTACTACACCCGAACATACATACGCCAGCGCGCCACTCAGGACATCTCAGTCCAATTAGGTGGGAAGTTCTGGACGTTACACTAGTCTCGGAACAATCCGAATCTCGGAACAAGCGAAAAGAACCAATGTGTGGACTTCTTATAAGGAATGCCTCAGAAAATTTAAAAAAATTAATTAGTTAAGCAAAACGATCCTATGATAAAATTGAAAGCACCTATGAAGCGAGTCGCTTGCAGAAAATCCTCTCAACAACGCCCGTCACCCCAAACCTTTTAGCCAAAAGTGATGGCAGATAGACTTCATCCAGTCTTGAGCCGCTGGGGTTACTACGAACTTTCCGGGTTGCTCAGCAAGTGGTGTTGCTGAGTTGCCGGATACTCCGAGAGGCCATGGACTGGTCCACAAGATCCTCGATAAGAGGAAACTGAAATGGGCGATACAAAGTTTCAAGCCGTACAAATCACCGGGATTAGATGACATCATCCCAGCTGAACTTCAATTAGCATCTGAGATACATACTTATTCCGTGGCTAATGGCCTGCCTTAACCTCACCTATGTTCCGTCCTCAAAACCCCGGAGAGACTCTTAGATATCTATATTAAAGATAGATTCAATCCATCCAAGCTGTATCTTTCGCAACATGCTTACAATAATGGTAAGTCCGAAGTGCACGAACTTATGACAATCATAGATCATTCGCTACTGCAGAAAGAATACTGCAGCCTTCCTCGATATAGAGGGTGCTTTCAATAACATCAGGTCAGAGGCGATAATGGTATCTTTGAGTAGCCTAGAACTTGACTATCCTCTCATCAAACTTCTTGACCTCATGCTAAAAAGCAAGGTCATCGTCTCTAGTTTGGGAGGATCTAGTATTCAAATAGTAGTCACTAGAGAGATATCCTTTCACCACTGTTGTGGAACCTAACCCTGGATGAGTTATTCATAGACCTGGAGTACTCTGGTCACTAGGCTTTCGCCTACGCCGAGGATATTACCCTGATTAGTTCAGGAATACACCCAAACAGCACGTGTGTTACAGCACGCTCTCTTCAGGATATTATCATGGAGTGACAGGGTGGTCTGGGCATAAACCCGGACAAGACAGAGTTAATAATCTTCTCTCGGAGACAATACTCTACTATGAATTGCCCTATACTAAACGGGGTTAGGCTAAAACTGTATAATCAGGTTAAATATCTAGGTCTGGTCCTAGATAGAAAACTTACCTGGAAACCAAACATCCAGGAAGGAGTACAGAAGGCTACCGTAGTGCTATATTCGTGTAAAAGGGCAATAGGGAAATGATGGGGTATGGAATGGTATTGTATATTTGCTCCACATAAGTGTCATACGACCTATAATTACTTATGGGGTGATCGTCTGGTGGCTGGCATTGGATATGTCAACCCACCACAAAGCACTGGATAAAGTTCAGAGGGTGCCAACACTGCTGATAACAGGTGCCCGTAGAACTACACCTTCTAAAGCCCTGAACACTAACTATATTAACTCAATTCAGACGGAAACGAACTGACTTCGGTCACTTCAAAATTCTGGTCGGTAGAACTGCCAGCTACATCGACAATTCCACGCTCTCCACCACCTCCTTTACCATCAGATCAGAGTGGGAGGAAGGTCCACCTCAATGGGGGGAGTCATTACATCTCTACACCGACGGCTCCAAACTGGAAGGCAGATAGGTGGAGGTATCTTCTTGGAACATTTGGGCCTCGATATCTCACTTCGCTTACCTGACTATTTCAGCGTGTTTCATGCGGAAATCATGGCTTTAAGGCTAGCAGCGGACCGTCTGAAACATTTAACACTGCCTACATCTGGGTGCCTGGACATAGTGATATTGCGGGTAACTGTAGAGCCGACGAACTAGCGAGTATCGGTACCACTCGTCCTGATTCGGACATTAACCACCAGCTGGTAAAGCCGCTGGCCACTTGCAAACTTTGGATTTCACAGACATTGTTACAACCTGAAATATAGGGAATGTGGTGACCTGAAAACAAAGGGACAATTTTGATCAGAGTTTATTCTTGTAATTAATACAATTACCGGGTATATCGTCCTTTTCTGTGTTCTTCATATACTTGCCCTTGTAGTGGTAGGGGTTATGATGCGGATGCTAAAGCTAGTGGCGAAAACAGCTTTGGGAGCAAGAATCCCGTGAATTATCCTACTCCGTCGTATCTTGGGGAATCCTAAAATAGAAGAAATTAAGCAAGAAGAAGTCAAGATAATTGAAGGACATTCTTCACGATACATTTAGCTCTAATATGGAATTTACCTTCTCCAGCACATAGTTACTTGGACAATGTATGAAGAATTTACTTATCTTGATGAATGCTGTGCAAAACATATTCGGTACAATCTTTTTTAAATTTAATTATCGTGGGATTCAACGAGCTAAAAGTAGGATTAAGTTAGATTAGTATTAAGATCATTAATTGCTTTATATTTAGAGTAAATTTTATTTAAATTAGCTTAAAATTACCTTGCAGAAATAATGTAAGTCAAACAGGGTAACGCGCAAAGTTTGGTCCTCATATCCTTAGAAATACAAAAGATCTTTTATCCAAAACTTAAACATCAAAATAACTAATTAAATACTTACGCTATCCATTCTCCTTCGACCTAACAAGGTATTAAACGAAACACGACATAACCTTTACACCGACATCGAATACAACAAATATTGGAATGAACTTCAATTACCCGAGAAAAAGATTAGCGGCTTAGAGTTGTTAAACGTAACTCAAAGCTTAAAGTAAAAATAAATACGAACGTAAAATTTATTGGGAAATAAAAATAATCAGCACACTGAATAAGCACACAAAATAAGAAAGGATACTTTTTCCGACAACACCAATATATGTATGTACTCTACAAAAGGCGGAAAACATTTTACAAAAATAAAATTATTATTAATATTTTTGTAAACCAAACCGATTTGACCAGCAAGTAAAAAGACGTGAGAGTACAAAGGAAGAAAACTGAAAACATCAAAGAAGAAAAGTAGAAACAAAACAAAGACATATAAAGTTGAAAATTAAGTACGAAGATTGACAGAACCGAAAACGGACGGAAGATAGGTGACAAGGAAACAAAGTTAAGAAAGAAAAGATAAGTACTGCAATTTAGTGGTTATACATATATCGTGGTTTTAAAACAAATTTCAAAATTCCTTTATTTCTTGTGCGCTACCTTATTTGCCATTTTGTTTTGGTTTTCATTTTTGATTTTTGATTCTTATTTTATTTACAAGAAATAAACGAGCATTAATTTAATGAAAAATGTTTCAGTATATGTCAATTAAATGATAAAAGGAATTAAAATGTAAATAGTGCGTTCCCACTTGTTTAAGAGAGTTCGTGAACTCTTAAACCACGTGGCGCCCAACAGGTCCAGCGTTAACCCATCCTTTCTTCAAAGTTTGCCGGTGGTGCAATTTATGCAATCGAATAATTGCATAACAACATCTCTCAGGAATGCAAATGTTAGTTGGCATAAGGAACACATCTGCCTGATCACCCGACAGATATGGCTAAAGCTTGACCCTAAACCGTCAAGAGAGCTCATTTTACTTGGACGTAAATTAATTAGCATTACCGTGACCGTTATTACGCGACATTGTCTCATAGATAGACACGCCGATAGATCGGCGCACCTTCAAACGACTTCTGTAGGAATTGCCATGACGAAGAGGAAGAGGAACCCATACTCTACTTCCTCTGCAACTGCCCGAGCCTAGCCAACCGTAGAAACCGGTTTTTGGGCTCCCACTTTTTTTAAGAGCTAATCGAATTAGTCTTCACTGACGTCAGGGACCTAGATCGATTTATAAGTAGCTCCAAATGGTTCCCGGTAACGTGTTAAGGTTAAAGCCTTTCCGTCCCAGCCAATATTTATATCGACTCCTCGAGAACTAGTTTCCACTGGAGACAGGGAACTGGCTTGATGCACAGAGAGTAATAGGTTTACCCTCTTCTTCTCTACGGATTTTTCTGGGGTCTTATTGCAGCCTCAATTGTGGCATCACGTGAAGCCTCATTGGCCTAAGTGTGCCTTTTTAGGCAGCCACTCGAACCTAACCTTACCTTGTTTAATTTGCACCGACTTAAAAATGTCATAATAGACATAAAATTAAAAATTATTTTATGCTTTTTAGCGCTTTTTGTGAAGTCGGTTCAACTGTTTTTTTAAAAACTATTTTATTTGTCACTTTTTAGTGTCTTTGTGTATACTACTAGAAAAGTGCAAACCAATTTCAGCAGCAGCAGAGGTAATGCACTTTTTTATAGAAAGAAAATCCGGCATCTGAAATCAAAATCCGGCAACATATTACGAAATCAGTCACGGTAACTCTTTCATACCCTTTCTTTAAATACAAAATGTTTAACATCACGCTAGTGCCGCACCGTACTCTATAGAGAATCATCATTTATTTATTTATTTTCTACAGATACATCCAAAAGATTACTACAGCATACAATGAAGACTTACAAACTAAACTACGAACTAAAAGCCAAGAATAAATCGGCAGGAACGATCCAAGGAAATCAAAATTGGCGAAGTGTTGGTTGAAGAGGCGAGACTTTGACGTGATGGGCTCGTGCATCCCATACAGAGTTCGATGACTAGAGACGTGCAGGAAGTTGCGATTTCTCAAAGTGCGTTGCGGGATAGAGATGTTCACGGCAGCCAGTAAACTGGATGAATTTATTGTTCCCTGCAATAAATAGAACAAAAATAGTAGCTTGGTGATGTTACCCCTCTTTTCAAGGGCGTCAAGAAAAAATCAGCCCCAAACGATCAGTATAAGAAGGAAGTAACCAGGGATCAATCCAGGGAAATCCACGGAGAGCGAACTTAAGGAATCTGCGCTGCACTGCCTCGACGCGGTTGACGTGAACGGCGAAATAGGGAGCCCACAGAGGGCTGGCATATTCCAAAAGTGGTCTGACGAAGGTGCAGTAAAGAAGCTTAGTGAGGTAGGGATCATCGAGTTCCCTAGACCATCTTTTAACGAAACCTAGCATGGAGTTAGCCCTACCAACGATCGAATCCACATGGTCCTCGAATGAAAGGCGAGAATTGAAGACCACGCCCAGGACCTTCATCTTATCGACCCTGCCCAAGGTAACGCCATCAACGGTGTAGTCAAAGAGGAAAGGACGTATTTAACGGGAGAAGGTCATAACGGTGCACTTCCCGGCATTTAAAGGAAGGTGATTGCACACACACCAATCGCAGGACAAAGCCAGGTCAGAGTGCAAAGTACTGCCGTCTGCTTCGTGGGCAACAATGCGAAAAATCTTAGCATCTTCCGTATAACATAGAACTTTACTGTGTGTAAGGAGAAGCGAAACATCATTAATATATAGGATGAAGAGCAGTGGGCCGAGGATACTGCCATGTGGCACCCCCGAGGTGACAAGGATTCCGCCAGAAAAAGCACCCCGAAACAGGACGCGCTGGATACGATTGGATAAGAGGATAACCAGTTGACAAAGCAGGAATGGAACCCAAGAAGAGTCAATTTATAGACCATGATAGCATATCTATCAAAAGCCTTACTGAAGTCTTTGAATACACAATCCACCTGTTTGCCCGCTTCAACGGCTGGTAAAGAATAGTTAATGAACTCAAGGAGGTTGGTGGTCGTAGACTTACCCCATAGTCAGAGAATCATCGAAGGCACTCTAGATACAAAATTGTTATCATTTATCTATCAGGAAACGCATTCTGTACGCCTTACGAAGCTAGGCACCGCACCTCCTTCAAGCTACACCATAAGCCACATATTTTGTCATGACACAAATAGATACTTCAGGCATTTAGAATCATCTAAATCAGTCCACGCGTTACAAAGTTAGACTACCCCCACCACAACCCTTGTTCAATATTTTTCCTTGTAGTAGCAATGTATACAACAAAAGAGAATCATCCAATTATATCTATGCGTTAAGATGTTGGGTAACGACCCCTTCAAACCCCACCCCATACATTTGTGTCGTGGCACAAATCGGGCAACATATTCTACACTTCAAAAGAAGAATCATCCAAATCGGTCTACGCCTTAAGAAGTTTACATCCACCTCCTCCCCTACCACAATCCCACCGTTTAAAATTTTGTCGCGGTACCAATGGGGTATCATAATCTATACATCTGAAAAAAAAGCAATCAAATCGGTCCACGCGTTATGAAACAGGACTACCATCTCCCTCCACAAAAGATTTTTTTCTATTATTACCAATAGGCGATCATATTCTATACAACAAAAAAAGAAGCATTAAGAGGTTAGACCTCTTTTGCCGGTTTTTAAGAATTCGGGTCTGGTATAAAGTTTTGAAACGAAGTGTACATTTAATATAGTATATATTTAAAGAAGATGAATATGAATGGTCCTAATTTATACCAAAATACCAAAGTCCATGATAGAAAAACGTAAATTAATTCAGCTTTACTGGCTAAATGTTAGGAAAAACAAAAAATGTTAGTCGAATCTTTGAGTTTTTAACTATAGATATATCATCATATACGAAAATAACTAACCCAAAATCAATATGAAAGAAACGGAATATAACTGTTGAAAAGTAACAAATTTGGTGATAATCTCCCACAAAAAAGTTCTTGATGAAGTCACGCATTCCATTTAATTACACTACAGAAACATTCAATTACATCGAGAAAGTGGATTACTCTAGTAGATGACCTGGTAAGATTACGAATGTTTTATTAATTGAAAGTGATTTATTTTTAATAGGGTCTGCAGTATAGTGTAGCCCATCGAAAATGTTAGACGGTGCAAGGAAAAATTCAAATAATCGACGAAGATATAAGAAATGTATTTCTCTTTGTGTTTTTAAATTTCAAAGTATTCTTAGTGAAACATTTTATTTTTAGCAAGACCTTCACTTTCTGCTATTAATAAATTCAGTAAGTATTCAGGCAAACCAGATTTAAGCATTGGCCAATATGCCCGAGATTTTTGCAGCAATACTTCTCTACATGGGCTGAAGTTTGTTGGAGACCGAGATCTTACTCTGTTTGAAAGGTAGTAAAACGACCTAATTTATATATTTGTAAGTTTTAAATATTTAAACTCGCTGCCGTGAAAAGGAAAGAATCAGTAATTTTGGTATTACCATTAAGTACTACGATTATTAGAATAAGCTTATTAAGATGTGCAATTGGGAGTAAGTCCATCCATAACGATAAAAAGGCCATGTCGGTTGCAGAGAAAATGACAGTGGTCCGGAATCCACTTTAAATTGCAGGTCCACTTGCAACCGTCTTCTCGAATCGGGTGGTTCTTCTTCCGCCTCCTGTCTCACAAGGGCTTACGGGAACTAGAGAGAGAGAGAGAAATTGATTTACATTTTAAACATGCCGTTTGACCTACATGCATAAGGAAGGTTTACTATGGGCTTTTTAACCGACTTTACACTTTCCTTGTTTTCTTATATAATAATTTCATAAGCGTTTTTGAAATTAAACCACACCTGTTAATCGACTTCCCAAAAACAATGACGTTCTAAGTGCGACGCGTATTTTTTTTATGACTGACGGGACATAATTTTGTAACGCGTGGACCGATTTTGATGATTCTTTTTTTGTTGGGTAGAGTATCTTCCCCGATTGGTACCATTTCAAAGAAATTTTAAGTGGGGTGGGGGTAGTGGGTGTCGGTGAATCCTAATTTCGTAACGCGCGGTCCGATTTGGATGATTCTGTTTCTATTTTATAGAGCATGATACCGCATGGCTAACAATGAAAAACAAATTGTTGCTAGGGTGGGGTGGGGAGAGGAAGGGGTAGTCTAACTTACCCAATTCCTTAATTCACACACTTATTTGGAAGATTAGTTTTTGTTGTGTACAGTATGATCCCCCATTGCTACTCTATAGAGAAATGTTGACCTAGGGTTGGGTTTGGTGGTGGGGTAACCTAACTTTGTAATGCGTGGACTGATTTAAATGATTCTGAATGCATAGAGTATCTAATTATATTCAGACAAAAATTGTGGCTTGTGGTGAGAGTGACTACGATGATTCTCTGACTACGATAATTCTCTCTTGCTTTATAGAGTACGGTGGCGCACTAGGGCCATGTTATAATAAGAAGTTTCCAAGGTGAGGGTATGAAAGGGTGACGGTGACTAATTTCGTAATATGGTGCGGGATTTGCATAATTCTGTTTCCATTCTTTAGAGTGCACTACCCCTGCAAATTTTTAATTTTTTAACTATTACGACATTTTGAAATCGGTGCAAATTAAAGAAACCAAACAACTGCAATAATAGAATTTAATCGTCTTTCCTTATGATTCCTTATATTATCTTCAATTGTGGTTGGGTAGTTGTGTTATTTATTTAATTTGCACCGACTTCAAAATGTCGTAAAAGATATAAAATTAAAAATTATTTTATGCTTTTTAGCGCTTTTTGTTAAGTCGGTTCAAATTTTTTGTTGACACTATTTTATTTTATATTCTACAAATAAATTTATATTTTTAATACGAGCTTCGACATATGTTTCGCTCTTCTAGGGCATTATCAAACAACTAAAACATCTAACTTCTGATCTGCAAAGCTGCACCCAGATTTTATGTTTAGGCACTTTTACTTTACAGTTTAATTTTTAACAGTGGACGATTTGAATGGATTTGATCATTTAGCAAAAGTGAACCTTTATTTTTTTCCTTTAAAATTTTATAAATTTCGTATCGATCTAATCTATTTTTCTTTTTTATATTATGGATAAATTTTAATTTATCAACTGACGTCGTGTGACGTGTATCTAACAGGTGCTTGCTTAATCCTGAGGTACGTTTATTAAATTTTGCTGCTGCCACACGCTCTTTAAAACTAGTTTTCAACAACCTTGTTATTTTCCCAATCTAAGATGCCCCGCAATCTGCGCAATTTATACTGTACACACCTCACCTGACTTCTCACTCACTGGTATTGTCGGTTTTATTTTATTGTTCATTAATAATCGGCCTATTGTTTTAGTTGCAAAAAATGCCGCCAGTCGCCGTACCGACCAACGGTTTTTCCGCCTGACCCCTGTTGGCCGACTGAAACTTGACGAAAGCCGACTCTAGTCCACAGTTGAGTTTCCCTCCGCTTTCCTTATCAGCCGGACACCATACCGTCATGGCGGTTCCGTCTTTGGCCTCGTCGCGATACCTCTCTACTCGAGACATTTTCCACTTAGGTATCTCCGATTCAGAACTTCTGGCTCCACAGCCTTTTTAAGATGATATCCTTGCTTTCAAGTTGCCTGGCACAAGATCATCACCCTCCTGATGTTCTTTATAACATCCACGCGTTCCACCTTCTGGAGTAGGTTTTTCCTGGTGAATTCTTTTCCTCTTGCCTTAAAGCCAGACTCTACCCTTTGCTAGGGTCGGCTTGTGCCTTCCCTTACCGGGATTCAAACTCGTATCTATGGTTTTGAGGATAGTAGTCGTTGCCGAATGCTCAATCACCTTTGTTCCAGAGGCCTGGACTTCACCTCGGATTCGTTGAGCCATCTGGTATAGAATCTGCTGACATGACCTCTTGGTCCTCACCTGCCTTCTTAGCAGCCAATTTGGAACCGTTTCCTCCAATCCTTTGGAAATATTCATCTCTTCAGATTGCTCCAGACTAGGAACGCTGGCTTTATCTGACCTCTAAAGGTCTGCCTCCACCTGCGCCACATTACTTTCGCAACCTAATACTTCTACATCTCCAACATTTTTGACTAATTTTCTATCCATTTTTGGACCCACGAGTTTCGGGAGAAAATAAAGGGACCGGGAAGGCAGAGATCCACTAATACCAACCCTACTCAACTAAATTTCAATAAGAGATTGAGCTGCACCTGCGGAGATACCTGTGAGACGCACCAAACCGATTTGGGAAGTCCCATCCTCTCTCAGACTCCCTCAGCGTGGCTCCACAACCTTGGAGTTAGTGGGTTTATTCAAGAGGTTTACTCCTCCTGTGTTAGCTTACGTTGGTATAATCCTGCAATTACGAGTGGTGCCGCTTGGAGACCACAGATACATTTTCATTCATTACACCAGAATGGCTTACCACCACTCCTTCCTTATAATCTCGTGATCTGAAATATTTAGGTAATTTTATATAGTATTTTCGATTGTGGTTAGGTATATTTATGCTTTTTAGCGCTTTTTGTGAAGTCAGTTCAAATATTTTTCAGTTCTTATCTTAGAGATAGGCTACTCGAAAAATGCAGTTGCAGAGGTATTATCGGTTCACAAACTAAGAAAAAAAAACTAACTAACAAAAAAACATCCAAAATGGTCTACGCGTTACGAAGTTGATTACGTCCCCCTTTCCACTCCATCCCTCCGAAAAATCTCTAATATGACGCAAAGAGGGAACATATTCTGTACATTAAAAATAGAATCATTTAAATCGGTTCACGCGATACAAAGTTAGACTACTAGAATCCTCCACCCAAGTGCCAAATTGTTTTTCCTAGTCGCAATTGAGGATCATTCTCTCCGCTCCTCCCCTACCTGATTCCCACCCTATAAATTTTTCTTATGGTACCAATGGGAAACATACTGTATACATCAGAAAGAGAATCATCGAAATCGGTTCACTCGTTACAAAGCTTGTCTACCCCCAGGTCAAAACTTTTGCTCGTAGCAACAATGGGGACAAAAAAAGTCAATCATTCAAATCGGTCTCCGCAACAAGGAGTTCAATGTCAATCTCGTCCTTCCTTCAACCACCACCCCGCCTTAGAAATTTTTGTCGTTTTACTAATGGAGGGATCATACCCTAAGTATACGATAAAAAAGGACCATCTAAATCGGTACGAAATTAGGCTTAACCCCTGTCCCGCAATCTCACCCCACTAAAAAAATTGTTGCCATAGCACCAATCGGAGGTCCACGCATTACGAAATTATTCCCGGTCAAACATAAAAAAATAAGTGAACGCATCGTTTTTTGAAAATCGGTTAAAAATATTATATTTAGTACCAAATCAAACCAAACTCAACAGACCGTAACAAATCAAATAGTCATTTAAATTTCCATTTCAATTCATACTTATAATTATAGAAGTTTATTAATAAAGCTATAAAGATACTGTCAAAATTCTCTAAGTCGAACTTCCTTTTACTCGAATTTTTCTTTAAGTCGAAATTTCTGTACTTCATTTAGCACTTCTCTTAATCCTTTATCTTGAAAACCTTCCAAACTAAAACAATTTTCAGACGTTATTTTTAATTGGTTTCTACTCGTTTTATGCATTTATAATCGACATAGAAACATATATAATATATTTCTGAATCTCTATTCCGGAATTCAAATTTTTGTTGTTCAGCGTACGTGCGCTGTGAAGTGTTTTTGACTTCTGTACACATTTTGCTGTTGACTTCATTAAAAGTGAATTGTTTTTCGACTGAACTAGTAAAAGATAAAAAGATTTCAGAATTTCTGTTTCATAAGTAAATTTTTTTTTTATATACTACGTTTATAAAACGGACTTAAAAGTATAAAATAATTTCTCCTAACCACATATTTATTACGGCGCACGCCATTTAGCTATTTAATAACTTGCATTTCATTTTTTTAATTTTAATTCTTCTTCTTGTTACATAATTTTAATTGAATCCAATGAAAATGATGTCCAAATGTGAATTGGCTCGAATTAACATTATGTACATAACTTTAATTAAAGTTATGAAATAACGTGTATAATGTTAATTACAGAATTAAAATTTAAGGATTATAATAATGTACATAATATTAATTGGGAACTTTAAATCATGCACATAATTTTAAATGGGAATATTCTTTAAACATGGTCATAATTAGGTTAGGTTAGGTTAAAGTGGCTGCCTAAGAAGGCACACTTAGGCCTAAGAGGCCCTTTGTGCTACCACGTTGAGGCTTGAAAATTTTACAACCCCATAGAATTACCTAAGGAATATGAGGGTTCTGTCCCCTTGTACACCGAATCAGTTCCTGTATCTAGTGGAACTAGTTCACGGGAAGTCAAAAATTATTTTGACTGGATTGTGAAGGATGTTCATCCTTAGTTCGTCGTCGGGAACCATTTTGAACTCCCGATAAATCGAGTCAGGTTTTTGACATCTATGGAGCCTAGCTCAGTTAGCTCTTTGAAGTAGGGGGAGCCCAAAAGCCGCTTCCTAATGTTGGCTAGGGCCGGGCAGCTACCGAGGAGGTGAAGTATGGTTTCCTCTTCCTCCTCGTCGTGGCAACTCCTACAGAAGTCGTTTGAGGGCACGCCCAGTCTATCGGCGTGTCTACCTATGAGGCAGTGACCCGTGATTACGGCTACTGTGGTGCTAATTTGTTTGCGTCCGAGTAGGATAAGCCCTCTTGACCGCTTAAGGTCGAGCTTTGGCCATAACTGTCGGGTAATCAGGCAGGTGTGTTCTTCTTGCCAGTTATTATTAGCAATCTTGAGAGCCTCCTGTGAGAGCTCCATTTTGCATGTAGCTAGCGGTTTACCCGGCTGGTGGTTTATGTCCGAATCAGGGCGTGTGGTGCCGATTCTTGCTAATTCGTCGGCTCTGCAATTGCCCGGAATATCACTATGTCCAGGCACCCAGATGAGCCGTACGTTCAGGTGCTCAGCTATGTCATTTAGTGTTGAGCGACATATTGTGACCGTTTTAGAGGTTGTGTATACTCCCGAAAGGGATTTAATAGCTGCCTGACTATCTGTGAAAATACATACATTTCCTGTAGGTAGCGCTAGTTGATTCAGGCGGTCCACAGCTACTTTTATAGCCATGATTTCTGCTTGAAACACGCTGCAGTAGTCAGGTAAGCGAAATGAGACATCGAGGTCTAAGTGTTCCGAGAATATTCCACCACCCACTTTGCCATCCAATTTGGAGCCGTCAGTGTAGAGATGCACTGAGTTCTCCCATTGGGGAGGACCTTTCTCCCACTCCGATCTGGTGGGAAAGAAGGAATCAAATTTTGCTCCAAAGAAAGGCTTGGGCGAGGTGTAGTCGATATTGCTGGCAGTTCTATTGTGCAATATTTTGGAGTGACCGAAATCAGTTCGCTTCCAGGTCTGGATTGAGTTAAGCCTAATGGCGGCTGACGATGCGGTTTGCTTACCTAAGAGATCCAACGGTAGAAGGTGGAGAATAGTGTTCAGCGCTTTGGAAGGTGTGGTTCTCAGGGCACCTGTTATTAGCAGTGCTGCCATCCTCTGAACTTTGTCCATTGCTTTGAGATGGGTTGCTATATTTAGTGCCGGCCACCAGACAATCACCCCATACATGAGTATAGGCCGTATGACACTTGCATAGAGCCAATTCACAATGCGTGGTTCCATACCCCATCTTTTCCCTATAGCCTTCTTACACGAGTACAGCGCTACTGTGGCTTTCCGTACTCTTTCTTGGATGTTAGGCTTCCAGGTAAGTTTTCTATCTAGGACTAAACCTAGATACTTAACCTGGTTACACAGTTCCAGCCTAACCCCGTTCAGTGTAGGGCAATTAATAGGAGGTGTTTTATGCCTCCGAGAGAAGAGTATTAACTCTGTTTTGTTAGGGTTTATACCTAGACCACACCTATCACTCCATGATGAAGTCTTGGAGAGGGCGTGTTGTAAAACCTCAGCCAGTGTATTGGGGTGCTTTCCTGAACATACCATCGGCGTAGGCAATAACCTTGTGACCGGATAACTCCAGGTCTATGAGCAACTCATTTAGAGTTAAGTTCCATAAGAGTGGTGAAAGGATTCCTCCCTGAGGGGTGCCTCTAGTCACCACTCTTTGGATATTGGATCCTCCTAAGCTGGAGATAATGACCCTGCTTTTTAGCATGAGGTCAATAAATTTGATGAGAGGGTCATCGATTTCAAGCCTTCTCAGGGATGCCGTTATCGCCTCTGATCTTATATTGTTAAAAGCACCCTCAATATCAAGGAAGGCTACAAGTGAATATTCCTTCTGTAGTAGCGAATGCTCTATGATTGTGGTAAGTTCGTGTAGGGCTGTCTCTACGGACTTACCTTTAGTATAAGCATGTTGCGAGATAGACAACCTGGAATGATTGATTGTCTCTTTAATGTAGATATCTAGGAGTCTTTCCAAGGTTTTGAGCAGAAAGGAGGAGAGACTAATGGGCCTAAAATCATTTGGGCTTCGTATCGCCCATTTCAATTTTCTTGTATCAAGTATCTTGTGGACCAGTTCATGGTCGCTTGGAGTATCCGGTAGTTCTACTCTTCTGTTAGTAGAGCAACCCGGAAAGTGAGTGTTTACAAGTAGCTCCAGCGACTCAAGACTGGATGAAGTCCAACTACCATCACTCCTGGTCAGGAGGCCAGGGGTGATGGGCGTTGTTGAGAGGATTTTCCGCAAACGACTCGCTTCAGAGGAGCTTTCAATTTTATTACAGAATCCCTCCCATGAGGATCGTTTTGCTTTCCTAATCAGTTTCTTAAATTGTTTGAGGCATTCTTTATAAGAAGTCCAGACATTTGTTTTTTTTCGCTTGGTTAAAAAGTTTGCGACACTTCTTTCTTAGGGTCATGATCTCACTGGACGACCACCACGGAGGTTTGGGCTTGCCTCTAGGGACCCTGTCGGGGCAGGAAATTTGTGTCGCCTCATTACACGCAAGCGTCAAAGTGTCCACCACCTTGTCTAGGGTTTGTATACTGTCAATTACGGGTGGACCTGTAGTAGGCAGGCTATTACTGAGGACCATCCTGTAGAGGTCCCAGTTTGTCCTTAGCCACATTACAAAGCTGGAGGTTAGTTCCGAGAATAAAATCAAAAAGTAACTCACCCCTTTCGTTGACGTCCGAGCTGCCCCAGACTATATGATGAGCGTTGGCGTCTGCTCCGATCACCAGCGTCTTCCTTTGTTTAGTGGCTTCCTTAATCGCATTCCTGAGTGGTGTATTAGGAATGTCCGCCACATCGTGCGCCATGTAGCTGGAGGTTACCCAGATATTGTTGTTTTGTAACTCCAGTATGGCTGTAGTTGTGTCATTATCACTGAACTGTGTGAGAATAAATGCGTTAATATTATTCTTAATGAGGATACATGACCTTGGTTTACCTGTACCTTGCAAATAGAGGAGCTTATAACCCTTCATGTTGAGTCCGCAAACCTTGTCTCTGATGATCCAAGGTTCTTGGACAAGGATGAGCTCTTCTCCTTTTTGCGCAAGACGAAGGAGAAGGGCTGCGGACGCTGCTTTTGAGTGATGGAGATTAATTTGAACCACTCTTAACATCACTGTGTCCAGGTGAGGATACCTCTATCACAGTGATGTCAGCAGTCTCCCCATCATTACTGGCATCTTCGTCAGTGGAGGAACCTAGAAATTGGTCCTCCAGTTCTGGTCCAGGATCCGGGAGGGTGTCGAATTCCATAGCGTCGACCGTCGCCTCACCATCTTCTGGTGAGGGAGTGACAACGGCAGAAACTGTCGTTTCACTCCGTTCTCCTTCCTTTTCCTCGGTGTTGCTTGAGGAGGCTGCTGAATTCTCCTCTAATTTACTAGCATTAAGCGCCTTTAGGTCCTTTTCATAAACCTTCAGGCTGATGTAGCTGCATTCAGCAAGTGGGGCAAGGGACTGCTCGTTTAGGATCATAATGACCTGTCTTGAGCTCCCCTTGACCTCGCCCACCTGGGCCACCTTCCAATCATGGGTAGGCAGTTCAGGGTTGGACATTTGGAAGAACTTAAGGATCTCTGCAGGATCCGAAGGTTCAGCTGGTACCCAAGCCCGTGACCTAGGTCTACAGGGGATTTTATCCCTGGGAACGGCTTCAATTCTTGCGCCAGTCCAGATTTCGCCAAGACGGGAAACTGCCTGGTCAAGAAGCTCCGCCGACCTCTGGTTCGAGCAGGCAAGTAGCTTAACGTGGCCTTGATGCCAACCAGCATCAAGATAACGTGAAAGAGGGCCAGGGTTCAACGAGAGTTCTCTAGAAGATGTACTTACAAGTATTGGTCATCATTACTCACACATAATTATATCCGGTGATTTTAATGCGGACTGGCTTGGACGCTGCTCCTCTGCCAATACACTGACTAATCTTATTCAAGGGTTTGGTTTAGATTTTGTAAATACAACTGTCCCTACTCATTTTACAGCTACTTCTTCTTCTCTGCTTGATCTATTCATTGTTGAAAACAAGGACCTCGTCACGTTCTTCAATCAAATTTCTATTCCTAGTTTTTCTAGACATGATTTGATTTTTCTTACTTATGACTTAGTGTCTGTGAACGAGAGAAACCATTTCTTTTCATATCGTGATTTTAAATGCGTTGATCTTGATGGTCTTTTAAATGAATGTTACGACCTTGAATGGGATACTATTTACTCATTTACATCGGTTGATGATCAAGTCAGCTATATTGAAAATTGCATTGGATATCTTTTTGACAAATATGTACCAACGAAGACTCGGAGAGTAATTAATCCATGCTGTCCCTGGTTTACTGGGCAAATTAAACATCTTATCATTCAGCGCAACTTGGCATACCGCAGATGGAAACGCTTTCGCACAAGCGATTGTTGGAGTACTTATCGAACCTTGCGCAATACAGTGAACAAGGAAATTTTACATTCCAAGATCTCCTACTATAGATCTAAGTTCGATGTTAGAAATCCTACTAAAAAACTTTGGATGAATCTTAAAGATATTGGTGTGGGTAAATCTAAGCCTCTTGAAGTAAACGCTGACCTCGATGAATTGAATCGTAGTTTTGTTTATTCGCCTATTAGTGTGGTTAATGATCATACTATTGGCGGTTCTGGTGAGTTCATCGCTAGTGATCCTTCTGCGGGATTTTCTTTTGTGCAGGTGACGAGTCTAGAGGTGCTTGCAGCAGTAGCTGGTGTTAAATCTAATGCAGTTGGTATGGACAGAATACATCCTAGATTTGTTAAGATGATTTTGCCAGTTTTGCTTCCGTATCTTACGTTTATATTTAATACTATTATAACTAAGTCATGTTTCCCCACTAAATGGAAATCTGCCAAGATTATACCTATACCGAAGAATTCAGCACCCGACTCGTTGGCATATCGGCCTATTTCTATCCTCCCATTCTTTTCTAAGGTTTTTGAAAAAATCTTACATAGGCAAATAACACATTCCATGGAAAATAATAACTTCTTATCGGAACTACAATCAGGTTTTAGAGCTAAGCATAGCTGTACTACTGCTCTTATTAAAATATGTGATGACGTTCATGTTTCAATGGATTCGAATATGCTGACAATACTTATTCTACTCGACTTTTCCAAGGCATTTGACAGAGTTGACCACAGAATTTTGATTAATAAGCTTGGAGCTTACTTTAACTTTTCTTCTCCCGCCTGTAAGCTTATAAGGTCATACCTTACAGACAGATTTCAACAAATTGTTATTGGTAGTAGAGTCTCTAGTGTTCTCTATGTCCTTTCTGGAGTTCCTCAAGGATCAATCCTGGGACCATTGCTTTTTTCAATGTTCATTAACGACTTAATTTGTGTGGTCGAGCATTGTAAATATCATATGTATGCTGATGACTTTCAGCTCTATATTTCCAAACCACTTGGATTGATTGAGGATGCGGTTTGTCGCGCTAATGAGGATCTGATGCATATACAATCGTGGGCATTGCTTAACAAGTTGGCACTTAATGCTTCGAAGTCTACCTCTTTAGTGATCTTTAAAGATGATGTGTCCCACTTTCCCGTCTTAATGTTAAATGATGAGATTATTCCGTACAATAAATCAATTAATAATCTGGGAATCATTTTTAATCAAACCCTGAGCTGGAATCATCATATTAATCGTGTTATCTCAAGGGTATTTTATACTCTCCGTACACTCTCAGCATCAGCAGCATATACTCCCCAAAGGACCCGAATGTTCTTGGTCAAATCACTTTTGGTTCCTCTTATTACTTACGGATGTGAGATCTTTTATGCACTTGACTCTTTATCTTGGAGAAAACTCAATGTGGCTTTTAATGTTGCTATTCGTTATATTTATAGTTTAAGACGCTTTGACCATGTCTCAGAATTCTCCAAATCTGTGCTTGGTTGTACTCTTAAATCATATCTCGCAATTAGAGTAATTTTGTTTATGCGAAATATTATTGTGAACCATAAACCTACTTACTTATTTAATAAATTGAATTTTGCACAATCTGTAAGAACATTTAACTTAATTCAGCCACGTTTTGGTTGTCGTGTTTCTGAACGTCAATTTTTTGTCCAATCGGCGAGACTGTGGAACGCCCTCCCTCGTGTTACAAAGTGCTGCAGCAACGGCCGTAATTTTAGATTACTTCTATATGATAAATTTAAATAGCATTATACATATATCAGTATTTTTCAGATGAGTTGATATAGATATATAATATTAAGTATTTCTTATACTTAGTAATTATTTGTTCAGTTTTTACTTTTTTTCTTTTTATTTATATTTTGCATTTCTTCTAGCATTCTTGATGATTATTTTTTAGTTTGTTAGTTTATTTAACTATGTATTAATTAATTAGCATGTATTTATTGATTTTTTTTATGTTATTTTGCATATATTTCTGAAGTATTAATTCTTTTCTTATATCATTCCTACACAAATGTATAAATTGAATAATTTAATTGTGTAGTTGTTCCGGTAATAAATGAATATGAATATGAATATATATGAACCTCCATATACACCTTCAGCAACGCCATCTCCACCATCTTCCATTTATCAGGCGTGATGGAGCCGTCCGCGTTGCTGCGGTCTATAATTGCCCTTACTAAGCTGTCCTTCAATATCTCGCTGAAGGACTTGGCAGTGGAGGAAAGGGGGCCTATCGCCTTAATCCTTTTGGAAGATGGCTGCTGCTCGTTAGGCGAGCGCAATTAGAATGCCATGAATTTTAATTGTACTTTGAAATAAATTTAATATAAAATTGTTATTATGTTCAAGTAAAATAATATTTCGCCGAATTAAGATTTAATCTTATCACAATAAAAAGTGAACATTTGAATTTTTTCTATTTATAATTTTAATTCATTGAGTTAACAGTGTGACATTTAAATGTCCTGTAAACAATTATTTTAATAAATAGCAAAACGGCGTGCCATAATACACAGTCCTGAAAATTTGTGCTTGTGAATTTGTAATAGATATGAAAATACTTGTAAGATTTAAAATTAAAAAGGTTGAGCGCTTGCAATAAACAATTGATGCATTAATAGTTCACTTAAGACACTAACATCTGTATTGCACTGCAAATGATACTTTTTAGTCCGTTTTAAAAACGTGGTATATAAAATAAAATTTTTTATTTAATTAACACAGGCCTATAAGGTTTTTCCTTTTTTAGAATTGCTAGTGCATTATTATGTTATTTTTATCGTAATCAGGTCGTAAAAGTTGCCTAGCACGTCAGGATTTTCAGATATCCTAACCTCAAAGTGCGAAAATGGTTACTTTTAGTCATTTTTGTATTAAAATAACTTTAAAATCTAATAATATTTAACAATTTCGCCAAAGAATTCGAATTCTACATGAAATAACATATGAAAGTGCCTATAGATGTTAGCTGGAATATTCAAATTTTAGGAAATTTTATTCGATCCAAATATCATCTCTTAAATTGGCGTGTCTCTGTGTTAACTGATCCTCTGTTTTTTGCGCAAAATCCTGATGTGATTGAAAAAAAATTCAGGTTCGTAAGTAGGAAGTTCCAAAACCCCATAATCGGTTATACAAACCGAGAAACGAAAAAAAATTTTATTTGTTGTTGTTAATTTTCTACATTTTAGTCTTGTATGAGTAATTTTTTAATCGATTTTAATCATTTTGATGAGATTAGCGATAGTAATATTATTCTGTATGGACCTCTAACGAACAGACAGACAAGAAAGTGAATTAATATTGGTTTGTCATCCAGTTCTAAGCTATGTTTAAAGTTTCAAGTCTCACCGGGAAATTAATTTAAAAGCAATTGCAAAATTTGTACAGAACAGACAGACAGACAAGAAAGCGAGTTTATAAAACGTAAGATCTTGAAAGATCTTGAATGCAATATCAATAATATTTATTAACTTCTCACATATAGGGAAGTTATTGTAATGGGCCCGATTTTCAAAATTGTCAGTTTTACAATTTTTTTAGATTTCAAAGTCACCAAAGTGTTTTACGCATGTTTCTGAACACATGTATGTGTGCGCGCGCGCGCGTGTGTGTGTGTGTGTGTGTACGTACGTACGTTCGGACCCACTTTTTTCGACAACGAAATCTCGCGAACAAAAAAAGATAACGACTTCGCTATGGTGCCATTCGAAGCGTATTATTGTCAATGACAGCTGAAAGAAATTTAATCAATTTCGGTTCAGCCGTTTTTAGTTTAAACAAAAAAACTGAAAAAGAAGTTGATTTTAGACTTTCTTGAAAAGGATTTCTTCGATATAATTTGTTTTGATGACGATCGGGACATCAAAAAGTCGAATAATAACAATTTATTATGAACATAAAATGTTTATAATGATGAAAAATTGTTCATAACAATAATAAATTTATAATCATAAAAAATGGTTTAAACTACATAGTTGAAAATTGATTATGAAAATTGGAAATTGCATACAAAATTGAATTAAATTGTTTATATCAATTATTAATTGTTTATAACCATTCCAAATTATTAATAACCAATGAATTCCAAACAGAGTGCATTTATTTGGTTTTCATTAAAAAATAGTGCTATAACGGAATAATTTTTGAAAAATTTTTTTTGCCTCTAATTACAACGAAATTATCATGATAAATTAAATTTATTAATTAATTTATTATGAATTTAAAATATCAATTTTTTAAGTATTTTTAAAGGACATAAAAGTGGGCGAAGGTTTTTTTTATCCAGAACTATTCGATAAATCGAATATTATGAATTTTATTGATTTTTCACTTACTCCTTTGTACTTACTTTGATCGTGAAATTTATCGCTATTAAAAATTAAATATTGTTACTAATAATTGAATATTGTTAATAGCAATTGAAAATTGTTAGTAGCTGGGAAGTTGATCGTGTGGACCTCAAGGGTCGCACCAATGATGCGACACACAGAATCTGGACCCACCCCACTAGTTTTATATTTAAGTTGGTGCTTCAATATCTAAAGTAGATACGATGGAATCTGTCGATATGAAATTTAAATACGTTAAAATCATCACCAAGAATAAGGTGTATTTTGTATATTAGCACTTTTTATAAAGTATGTGAATAAAGGCGCATACTACGACAAGACTTCTATTGTTACTATTAGTATACCTGCCATCTAATAGATGCATAAGTGTTAAGAGAAGTATAGTTATCCCTCATTCTCACTCAACTAATGTCTTTTATTTCTTTTCCATCACTATGTTAAGCGTGACCTGACTTTGAAATGTCGCTCTCCTCAACGTGGCTTAAAAGGTTTCCATGCCACTACCTCCACTACCTTCGAATGTGCTCATCTTTATTGAAAGTTTTATGAATTGTTAATAGTATTATTATATGATATTTGGATTCGTAGCCAAAATTTCCTAAATTAGGGTTTTCTTGCTGCATTCAAAGTCCTCTCGTATATAATCGCCGGAGATCTCAAACAGTAAACGTTAAATATATGTTGCATTCGCAGAAATTTAGAGCCAGCATTTCTCGACACTAATGTATAGCACCTAGTACACTGGTTTTGGTTTCAACTTATAGATCTCGATTTGTTTTAGAAGGTACCACTGTAGATAGATACATTTAATAAGTTTTAGTGAGTGAAAAACTTTGAATTATATTTAAAAAAGTTAACAATCTCGATTGAAATTCGTGCAAAAGCCAGCCAAATACATATACAGGGTGTTTCAGATCTGATGTGCCAAAATGAGTAGGGTGATAGATCTCAACTATACAAGCAAAAAATTTTATGGCAGAGGGGGGGGGGGGCAATCTCAACCGTTTGGGAGTTACAGGGTGATTCATAAATTTCAGTTCTTCATGATATGCACATTACTACTTTATTTTTATCTTTTGATCTACCTAATGTAGCGACATCAAACAAACGTAAAAAACAACTATCCCAATGACCTTTCCAAAATTTTCAACAATGTTGAACTAACTGCTACCGTTACAGGTACAGTTACTTCCAAAAGTGAATAAAATTGTTTGCGATTACCTAAAGATCAGCATTTTCCGAATTTCCTCCGAAATTCATGTAATTAGTACACCAGTTTTTTATATATTTTTTTGGATTGCCCATCTTCTTATCTTTATAAAAAGGTACAACATGTCCCTGTAGAGAAAATATCTAGAAATTTATACGTAGAAATCCTATCGGAGAATATTATAAAAACCAACAAATTAAAAAAATTAAGCTCAAATTAATTCTAAAATTAAAAATAATTACAATTAATCTTGATAAGTAACAAGAGCCGTTAAAAATTTCCACCGCCACTTTCGATGCATTTCAACAATCTCCTTCTAAGTCCCTGTTTAAGGCATATTGCAGCCAGCCTCTTCCGTATTTTCGTCGCTGCATTCCCAATTCGGCTAACTAAATCCTCCCTAGTGTTAACAGGGCTTGAACAAACTTCACCCTTAATTGTTGAAAAAGTCCAATGGGGTAGGTCTAGAGATCGAGCAGGCCAAGGAATCGGTGCACCTCGTCCAATCCAGCGGTTAGGAAATTTTTCACTTAGTATACCTTCACAATGTTAGCCGTATGCGCCGGTATTTCATCGTGTCGCTGGAACATTCCCCTAAGATTATCCATAGGGTTCTCCTCTATTAGATCTGACAGTGTATTGTCCAAAAAGTTCGCATAAATTTCACTAGTAACCACTTGCGGCAAAATGAATGGTCCTATCAAATGGTTGCCGATGATACCAGCCCAAACATTGACACTGAATCTCTGCTTGCTGGAATGAGGTCATCTTTGCCCTGTGTGGGTTAGTGTTCGACGAGGAATGGAGGTTATGGAAGTTCGTGATAATATTCCTGGTGAATTGACATTCATCTGTCCACAGAATTCGGTCCGGTCAATGTCGCGTTCCAGAAGCCAAGTGCGCAATTTCAGTCTTCTCTCGGAATGTCCTTCCAGTAGTCCTTGAGCTGGGTGATGGTGATATGAACGTAAACTCCTTCGATGAATAACCTTCCAAACCTTAGATGACGATACTGCTAATCGCCTTGCGACTCGTTTCGTGCTCGTCTCAGGGTCCTGTCTAACGATGGTGATTATTTGCTGCTCGACGTCGGCAGAAGTTCCCGATGTTTCGGGTCGTGTTTCCATGTCGTGTGAAGTTAAATTTCCTGTTTCTTTTACCCTTTGGAAAGTCCGTGTAAGTACCCCTCTTTGGGGTGCTTGCCGGTTGGGGAATCTTGATATTCCGCGTATGCCTCAAATATAAATTTTACAATTTTTAAATAATTTTTGCTTAAAAATACCCGTACTTATTGATTTGGTTTTCAGCTATGATAGGTATTCTTGTTGACTGACCCTTTTTTATAGTAAAATTTTCATCAGGTACTAGTTACAGAACGCCAGCATACAAGGGCGTGAATTCTGGCTACCACAAGCTAATATCGGCAATAAAACAAAAGTACACTAACATTTTTATAACCTTTTTACTTGTTAACCAAAAACAAACATTTTCGACCCTTTATCTTAAAAATTTTGTTTATTTAAAGAATTTCCTACCTAAAGTGCAATAAAATAATTAGGTAGTCAGGGATTTCTAAGGATGCGGTTTTTCTAATCCTTTGTCAACTTTGCCATGTTGCACCTTTTTGGAAAGGTAATAAGATGGGAAATCTAACAACAATAAAAACGGGGTGTGTACCAATTACAGGAATTTCCGAGAAAATTTGGGAAAATGTTGAAATTTAGGTAATCGCAACTGAAATTTATGAATCACCCTGTAACTCAGGGGTGGCCAACCCAAATAAACTTGCGGGCCACTTTGGAAATGCATCATAACTCCGCGGGCCGCATATAAAATTATATATCCCCATATTAGATTTTGACCCACCATAGACATTTTTTGGGGTGAAAAATTTAAACATAATGAGTTATTATTATTGTGTTTACTATCATTCTTACATGTAATCATAGTTAATATAATATAATTATACTAAATGCACATTGTAAAGAAATAGATAACACTAAAAATGAAATTATTAAAAAATATTTGTTTTACTAGTGCGATATTTGTTTCTGCACTCTTTCACTTAGCTTTTGCAAATCGATCTCAATTTGGGTATTTGCACATCGTAATTGGTGTTGTAGATTAGCGTCCGTTATGTTTGAGCGTGTTTTGTTTTTGGTCAATTTCATTTTCGAAAAAAATGACTCGCAGGTGTAAGTTGAACCAAAAGCGCTAACAACTTTTTGCACCAGATTTCTCAAATTGTAAAATTTCTCTTTTGTGACGTAAGTGTTATAAA
The DNA here is from genome assembly GCA_964036015.1 of Leptarthrus brevirostris. NCBI lineage: Eukaryota > Metazoa > Arthropoda > Insecta > Diptera > Asilidae > Leptarthrus > Leptarthrus brevirostris. Next base: position 31,916,922 of record OZ038374.1, on the reverse strand, counting down.
AATCTATTTTTGATTCTGATGTCTCAAAAATGTGTTTTAATTCAATATTGCACTGTAAATCAAGCAGTTCCATTTGGAGATATTCTGGGGCCGACTCGATTTCAACGTGAAAGGGAGATGAATATATTTCAAAAATTTTGTTGTATTTGTCTAACTCTAAATTACTGAATCGGCTTTCAAAAGCAGCTGTAATACATGGATGCACAAATAATGTATTTATTTAATACATTGGTTTTCACTTTGGCCATTATAAAATAAATATATTTTGTAAAAGTGTGATAAATCTCGCGGGCCGGAAAAATGGTCAAGGCGGGCCGCGTGTTGGCCACCCCTGCTGTAACTCCTAAACGGTTCAGATTCCCCCCCCCCCCCCTGTTTGTCTAGTTGCGATCTATCACACCACTTATTTTGGCACGTCAGATCTGAAACACTCTGTATGGAAGACGCATTGCATTGGAAAGAGTTGGGAGGTAGTTGTGTTCCACCCGTTGCGAGTGTTCCATCCGTAGCGGAGCCTACGGACACAATCACACAACTAACTGTTCTACTCCTGGTTTTGCCAAGTGAAAATACAAAAATATTATAGAAGTATTCAGGTTATCTGTCCACACCCGAAGAAACAGCCAAACCTTATTTTTCCTTTGAAGCATGCTATTTCTCACATCATATTAAATCTTGCCCTAAACTAACCATTAAATCGTCTTATTTATGTATTTATTTAAGCTTAATACAAGCTATTATATTATAATACATACTACAATTACAAGCTACAACACACTACCAACACCACAAGCTATAATAAATTATGACATAATAAATAAATAGTAAAAGCTACAATATGAGCTCTAATTAAAGTAGATACGGGCTGGAAGGAAGAAGAATTAAGAAAGGCGATCAAGATGGGCGGGATCAAGATATAAGGCTTTGTGAAGGAATGATTTACTCAGATGGAAGTCAAAGGAGAAAAGGTCGTTGACTTTTCGTAGCATCCTGGTAATTGGCTCACTTTGACCGTAGTTTGTGCGATGGCGGTCGAGTCGGAAAAGGGGAGTGGACCTAAGGTTGCGGGGATTGGTATAGATGGGTAAAGATTGCAGGATTGAAGGGCAGTCTATGGCGCCACTTAATAGCTGATGAATGAAGAGAATGTCGGAAACATCACGACGTTTACTTAAAGGTTGTAAGTCGATCAGTTTCAGACGGTTTTCATAAGGTGGAAGGTTGAATCTGTCTACCCACGGAAGATCACGTAGAGCAAAGCGAATGAACCTACGCTGGACAGATTCAATCCTATTAATGTGAGTTGTTTGTGTAGGTGACCACACCTGGCTGGCATATTCAAGGAGAGGTCTAACGAAGGAAATATAGAGAGATTTGGAAACATAAGGATTGGAGAACTCTCTGGACCAGCGCTTCACAAACACTAGCGCGGAGTTAGCTCTGTTAATTATGCTGTCAATGTGGGAACGGAAATTGAGTTCACTATCACAGATTATTCCGAGATCACACAAAGAGGTACCGATAGGGACTGGTACGTCGGTTAGCATGTAGACTCTCGGGGTGGGTGTAAGACGCTTGCGGGAATAAGAGATGGACTGGCATTTGGAGACATTGAGTTCAAGTTTTTCATGCACCATGTGGTGAAGGAATCGAGATCTTTTTGCAAGAGAAGAGAGTCGGTTGTGGAAGAGATATGTTTAATTATTTTTATGTCATCAGCATAAATGGACAGATTTGAGTGATTGATGACACATTCAACATCATTTATTGTAAGGATGAAAATTAATGGACCGAGGTGGCTGCCCTGGGGGATGCCGGAACGAGCGACAATAGGGTTAGAAATGGATGAACTGAAAAGAACATTGTACCGACGGTTGCTGAGGTATAATTGAATCCAGGAGATGAATCGGGAGGGGAAGCCTAGGCGATCAAGTTTGAACAAGATAACATTATGGGAGATCTTGTCTTCTCAGATGCCACGGCTTGTCCGAATTTTCAGCTTCCCGGAAAGTAAAAACAGGAGTGAGGAAGGAGGGTGCGAATGCCATGGATCGCTCTGAGGCGGAAATCATTGTGTCGCTTGAGGGGATAACACGATCTATTAGATCGTTTGAACTGTTCAAGGCAGTGAGATTAGATGGTCCGAAGACCTTTAGACCCGTGAGCCTGACGTCTTTTCTGTTGAAAGCAATGGAGAGGATTGTGACTTAACATATCGAAGGGACTGTAATCGTTAGATATCCACTAAGAAGTAAACAGCACGCTTATTGTCCAAGAATATCTACCGAAACGGCACCCCATCAGGTGGTGCGAGTGGCAGGAGAAGAGCTTAGCGATGGCCGCATTAATGGACATTGAAGGAGCCTTTGACAATATAGACTTCGGAAGGCTGAAGGATGCTCTGATCGAATGTGGGACTAATCCTACCGTTAGGAGATGGATTGGTTATATGTTAAAGACAAGAGCAGTAAATATGCAGAGAGGTGAAACGAGATTGCGCCGGAGGGTAAGCAGAGGATGATCACAGGGAGGAGTGTTATCCTCCATTCTGTGGAACATTACTGTTGACTCATTACTACGTACATTCGAGGAAGAAGGCATACACAACGTGGGGTATGCCGACGACATCGCAATTATGGCAATGGGCAAGTTCATACGCGCCATAGCGGACATCATATGTAAAGGTCTGGAGGTGGCAGAGCAATGGTGTGTGGAACAGGGGCTCTTCAACAATGCAAGGAAGTCTGATCTAATCGTTTTCACTAACCGAACCACCCCGTCATTGGCAGGTTCAGAAGGTACTGGGTTTGCTTGGTTTATATATATATATATAAACTACGACGAGGTCATTAAATTAATTAAATAAGGGAATCGGCGATGAATCCGGAAGAAACTGCAATAATCTTGAAATATTCTATTAGGATTGTTTGCAATATGAAAATTTCGTGAAAATGCTTATTGGGTTCCTGCTTATAAATGTAGTATGTATTGCAATTAAACAATAAGAAAAACTAAACAATTCATCTAAGCTTTGAAATTTGTAATTATAAATTATTATATATTATTATTAAAATAATGTATAATAATAAATCTACATATTTAAACTTTTCAGGTCATTTTTTGGGATAGCATTTATAATAGCGTTCGTTGTGGCCGCACAATTCATCCATAATGTTTACAATAAATGGTCGTCTACTCCAGTAATCATCGGTCTAAGTGCAGTGCCATTTTACATAAATAATATTCCATTCCCTGCAATAACAATTTGCAATATGAATCAAGCTCTTGCGAGTAAAGTAAACAATATAAATAAGTAAGACAATTTGTAAAATACAGGCTGAAGCATACTGAGGTACTTAAACTTTACAGAAGTAGCGTTGAATATCCTATCCTTCAAACTCTGTGTTCCAGAGAGCCCGATCTCGAGTCAGAAGCAGTAAATTCTACATCAGATTGGACCGTGTTTGAAAAATTTTTATTTGAGGTTCAATTTAACCTCAATAAAAATAATTTGGTTTTTTTTATATATTGTTTCATTATATTTAGAACGCTCAGTCATGCGAAAATATGCTTCTGGTATGCAAATTTGGATCAGTAAAAATGAAGTGCAGCGATATATTTGAAGCCGTTTTAACAGATGAAGGCTTGTGCTGCGCTTTCAATATCGTTGACTCAGCTTTTATGTATGCAGATGGAAAGTAATATTAAATTTTATGAACCTCTATAGAATATCCTTAGTAATATAAAACTCCTTTAGTAAAAGTAATGAAGATACAATATTAACGGCGAAGGGATTGGCTGTTAATTGGACTCCAGAAAGGGGCTATCCAAAAAATTTAAAAGGAAATTTTTATCCCAGAACGGGAGCAGGTAATTGTAGTTTTCAGGTAGTAACTATTATGTTCAATACACTATTTATATCTTTTAAAGGTACGGGAAGTTCTATGGGTTTAACAATAATAATGGACGCTCAAGTGCCGGAGTATTATTGCTCCTCTGCCAATGGAGCAGGTTTTAAGGTTAGTTATTCCAATAAAAACGCATTTTCTTAATTTTATGTAAAATAATAATTGGAGAAAGTAAAGTTTAGTTCACCAGGTCCGCTGAGCTACCTCACTTATACGTCCTTGCTCACTTTTGAGCTAGCTCATTTATCAATTGTGCCAGCTAATTCTACAGCTAAGTTCACTCAATATATTTACTTTAAACATTACAAGGAATAAGCTAAAGGGCTAAGAATTGAGAAGAAAATTTAATTTGCACTAATTTTAATATATCAGAATTACCTTAGTAGTAAGTTTATTTATTTATTCATTTAAGATTAAAACAAGCTATAAAATAATAATACAATAATATACAAGCTATAATATAATATAATACTAATACTACAAGCTATAATAAATGATAAGTCAAAATAAAAAGTATAAGCTACAATATGAGCTATAATTATAATATAATAAATGTAAACTGGAAAGAGGAAGAATTAAGAAAGGCGATCTGGATGGGCGGGATCAAGATATAAGGCTTTGTGAAGTGATGATTTACTCAGATGGAAGTCAAAGGAGGAAAAGTCGTTAACTTTTCGTAGCATCCTGGTAATTGGATCGCGTTGACCGTAGTTCGTGCGATGGCGGCCGAGTAGGAAAAGGGGAGTGGACATAAGGTTGCGAGGATTGGTATAGATGGATAAAGATTGTAGGATTGTAGGGAAGTCTATGACACCAGCTAATAGCTGATGAATGAAGAGAATGTCGGAAACATTACGACGTTTACTGAGGGGTTGTAAGTCGATCAGTTTCAGACGGTTTTCATAAGGCGGAAGGTTGAATCTGTCTATCCACGGAAGATCCCGTAAAGCAAAGCGAATGAACCTACGCTGGACAGATTCGATCCTGTTAATGTGGGTTGTTTGTGTAGGTGACCATACCTGGCTGGCATACTCAAGGAGAGGTCTAACGAAGGAGATATAGAGAGATTTGGAAACATATGGATTGGAGAACTCTTCAGGCCAGCGCTTCACAAACCCTAGTGCGGAGTTCGCTCTGCTAATTATACTGTCAATATGGGAACGGAAATTGAGTTCACTATCATAGATTATTCCTAGGTTACACAAAGAGGTAACGATAGGGACTGGTACGTCGGTTATCATGTAGACTCTCGGGATGATGGTAAAACGCTTGCGGCAATAAGAGATGGATTGGCATTTGGGGAGATTGAGTTCAAAAAAGTTTTTCATGCACCATGTGGTGAAGGAATCGAGATCTTTTTGCATTAGAAGAGAGTCGGTTGTGGAAGAGATATGTTTAATTATTTTTATGTCATCAGCATAAATGGACAGATCTGAGTGATTAATGACACATTCAACATCATTTATTGAAAGGATGAAAATTAATGGACCGAGGTGGCTACCCTGGGGGACGCCGGAACGAGCGACAATAAGATTAGAAATGTATGAGCTTAGAAGAACATTGTACTGACGGTTGTTGAGGTAGAATTGAATCCAGGAAATTAATGGGGGGGGGGGGGAGCCTAGCGGTCAAGTTTGAACAAGATAACGTTTTGGGAGATCTTGTCAAAGGCTTTACTAAAATCGGTGGCGATAACATCAACATCTTAACCGTTTTTCAGGGCACATATTGTTTTGGAGACAAAGTCGGTAAGGTTGGTGGTTGTAGATCTTCCTTTGAGGAAGCCATGTTGGGAGATGGAGAAGATAGATTTTTTTTTACGATGTGCCCAAATCCTAGGGGACAACCCTAGTCGCCTTTACGAAAATTGAAGGCAAGAGAAGACTCGAGCTTGAAAGGGCGTGATTGTGTTCGTACCAGGAACAGGGGAGGATGGTGACGATCGAGAGAGGAGAGGAGATGGTTGCTTTCCGCGACAGTCGAGTTAACTTTGTCTGAGGAAAAGATTAAATCTAATTGTCTGTCCAGAAAGTTCCTGACTCCACTAACTTGAAAGAGACCAGAAACAGAGAGCTGATCGGTAAAAAAGGCTTCTTTGGTAGAAGAGGCGTTCAGTGGGACAAAGTGAGAAAAGTCCTCAGGGTCCTACAGGGTGGCATCAGCTATGAGGTTGTGAGCAGCTATGAGAACCCCGCGACCTGGTGGATCATTGGCGCCTACATAACCGTCAACACACGGAAAATGGTATAGTTTGGAGGGAATAGTTCGTTGTCGAGAATTCCTGCTGTTACATTGGTTTCAGTTAAGGGTAGGTTTTAGTCGAGTAATTTCAAAAAATAATTTTTTTTGCATACTTTAAATCCATATAATGTCTAGCATAAACCTATAAAACGATTTGAGGGAGTTCGGAAAAATGTAAAAGTTACAGCCAATTTAGTGCGAACGCGTACCGGCCGAAAATCATGCCTACGTTCGGACCAAATGCAGATGCACGCTCGCCGTCTTGTTTGCTCAGCAGGTATAGAAATTCCTTTATATGTTCTGTTTGCACAAAATAATGTTCCTTGAATATAATAGTAAAAATCAGTTTCATAAGGTAGAAGAAGGATTGCTATATGGTCCAGGAACAGTTGACTAGCTGTAAGAAATAAAAATTAAATTTCTTCCCACGTTTTTTCTTTGTCAAACCTTAAACGCGTTTTTCTCAAAACCATGTTTTTAGACACGCCGTGCAGAGTTGCAGTGGAACCGTTCAACCGATTGATTTATTTTTTCTACTAAATAAATATAATTGAATTAGGGGGCCATGGACCATTTTCAATAAAAAGTATTAATATTTACAATTTTTTAACCACTAGGAACAACAAAAAAAGGGCAAAAAGATCGGCTTTTTTAAGAAATCACAAAATTTTTCTAAAAATGGTCCATGACCCCGCAAGTTTATTCTACTTTGCAAATAACTTTGATTTTTGTGCGTGGATATCTCGCAAATATTACAATTTAAAGAATTAAAAAACATTTTTGTGTGAACTTAAGTAAATGTACTAATAGCTGAAAAAGTCGAATTATACATTATTTATATTCTTCTATAAGAAAAAAATTCATAAACTTCAGTCATTTTTAAGGCCGCTCGACTAGAAGCTACCCTTAAGGCAAAGATACCGTGCGGGAATTTGTTGGAGTTAAGGAAAATATTGAATGTTTTTGTGAGAAGTCCTCTTACGTTCTGGTAATAGACTGACAAGCTGCTGGGGAGAGGTACTTGCAGGGCCGCCGACAGGGGGGCGAAGGGGGGAACCCCCCGGGCCCGGGCTTTGAAAGGGGCCCCTTCATCTAAGTCATCAACAGAACATTTTTTCCATTTTAATTATTTATATAAAAAAAATGCTTCACGATCGAAAATGTGTACTATACTAGACAGATTTTAAACTGAAAGTCAATCATTCGATTGTATATGGGCCCGTAAACGCTAAGTGCCGGGCCAGAAATTCGTTTCGCGGGGGGCCCGTATGTGGTACCCCCCGGGCCCGAATTTTGTCTCTACGGGCCTGGGTACTTGATCGGCGACCGCAGAGGCATTAGGGGGAAGTCAGAAATAGAGAAAGCGGGGGGGGGGGGGGGCTTTTAGGAGCGAAAATAGTTTAAGGAGTCGTTGCGACTTTTTTGGAGATGAGAAATGCGGCAAGAACTGCCGTACGCAGCATAGGTGGATAGATCTTCTGAAACCTTATGGGAAGGGATATTGAATGATTCATTGTACGTACTGAAAAGTTGGTGTAAGACGGTTGGGTCTGTAGGCAGACCTTCTTGATGTATAGCTAACATGACGTTGGTGCTGGTTTTACCGTCAATACAGACGGAATTCGGTTTGTCGTGCAGATAGGCTAGTAATAGACGTACGCTTTCATAAATGCGGCGGTCCCGTAAACGGGACAAGAGGTATCATCCATCGTTGGAATCTGCAGAGCGCAAAGTCAATTTAACTGTAGGTGGAATTAGGGGATCGATATATGAGTTATGTTCTGATGAAGGAGTTTTGGTTAGCGGAAGGGGTGGATTAGCGGAGGTAGAAGTAGTTTGAGATGGGGCTATAGTGAAGGAAGATGATGGCTTGCAATTACGTGGGCATGCGGAGAAAGTAGCGGGTGCAAGGTTTGGTGTATACAGAGGAGGGGTGGGCCCAGAGCCGCCGAGAGGGGAAGGGCGAAGGGGTAAACCCCCCGGGCCCGGGCTTTCGAAAGGGTCCCGTCATCTAAGTCATCAAGAGAAAATTTTTCCATTTTAATTATATATAAAAAAAAAGTTTCACGATCGAATATACTAGACAGATCTTAAATTGAAAGTCACTCATTCCATTGAATATGTGCCCGTAAACGCTTAGTCCCTGGCCCGAAATTCCTTTAGCGGGGGCCCGTATGTGGTACCCCCCGGGCCCGAATTTTGTCTCTACGGGCTTGGGTGGGACAGACGGAAATCGAAGCAGAGGTGGTTGGGTGGTTGGAAGATAATGGCTTGTGGTTAGGTGGGCACTCGGAAGAAGTTGGGAGTGCGTGGTTAGGTGGATGTGCTCGATATACTTAAAACAGTGGTGGTAGGGTTGTCGGCTGGAATGGATGTGTTCGAGGGCTTCGGTGTAAGTGCAACAATTAAGGGTTGAGGATGTGAGAATAAATAAAGTTAGGATACTTGACTGGGGTACTTAGTTTAAAGTTTGGAAATACTCGCATTTTGAGCTGCCAATTGGAGTTTGGATCACTAGGTTTAGGGCTAAAGGTGAGAGGCGCGGAAGAGTGATGAGAGAATATGTTATTACTAGTGCTAAGGTTCTTACGATTAGGCTGAATACTAAATTTAGGTAAAGGAGAAGGTCGTTCGTTGTATGAATATTGAGAACAATACTACCCTAGCGAACAGTGATGTGAAGCTTGTTAACAATCGACATCATCATCTATTCATTGTTATGGTCATCAAATTCGGAGTCATCGTTTTGTTTTGCATAATGGCAGCGTCATCACAAAGAATTCATTATCTGCAGCTGAGTTTTTGTTATCAGCAGTTATTAATTTGTTTTTGCTTTACGTATGTACAGTTTGTCGACCCATTTGTACATTAGCTTGTGTTAACATGGCATTTTTCTCATTTATGAAATTGTAAATACATTGAATCACCTCCGTAACTTTAAACATGTATTTGTACAGACTAGCTGGAATTATAATTGTCGAGAAATTTTTGTCTTACTTCTCTTGTGAACTCTCAGATGGAACGCATCAAATAAACATTATTTTTTGGGAGTCAAGCAAAACATATTTAATTTAGAGAAGTGAAGTCGTAAGGGTAAAATTGTTCAAAAAATTTACGCAAAATTTAAGAGTAACGTGCTGCTCAACAAATTCAACAATCGTAAGCCAAATTTCAAGGTGCGGAAATTAAGGTGAGATCGAGAATTGGAGAAGTTAATCAAGGTCATCGTGCGGACTTAATCCTTCTTACCAACAAAGCTATTACCAAAACTAGAATGAAAAATAGAAGAAGACTAGTTCAAAATTGAATTAGAGCTCTCTGCAATTAGCAATGATTCTACATCCTAAACTCCTGTCCTGAGCGATACAGTGTTTAAAAGCGAATCGTTCGATAGGGCATGTTTCAAGTCACGAAAAAGGGCGTTTAAATGGCTAAACCTGTACAGAAGGCGTAACACAGATGTTAAAAAGCGAATGTTCATATTATAGAAGAATTTTAAAAATCTGTGCAAAACAAAAAACAAGAAGATATTACTATGATGAAGACGCTTATAAATTAAGCAAATCACGAGACAGCAAAAAATCCTCGTCATTGATAAGAAAGCTGCGCGGTACTAAGTTCACCAAAGGGAGTGAATATGACTATTGAGAATTGTACGAACTACTTTTGAGAATCTTTTAAATACTCCCATGTCTGCAATTACGATTTATATACAGCCCCTCACATCGGAGACATAAAACTCGATCTCGATATAACTTTTAAATGAACTTGTCACTGTACTAAAAAAGGCGAAAGATAATAAAGCATCCGGACCTGATAGAACTCCTTACGCATTCTTTAAATATGATCCTTTAGCGTTCGTGTATCTTTTTAACGATATATACCGAAACGACAACTATAAATAAAATAGTTTACAAAAAAATAAAAAATTAACAAAAACCGCTAAAAAGCATAAAATAATTTTTGATTTTATATTTATTAAGACATTTTGAAGTCGGTGCAAATCAAACAAACCAAACAACTACAACAAAAGTATTTAATCGTCCTTTTTTATGATCCCGTGAGCTGAAACGCTCAGGTAGTATTATGTATTATTTCCAATTGTGGTTTTGTATTTGTTTTGTTTAATTTGCACCGACTTCAAAATGTCGTAAAAGATATAAAATTAAAAATTATTTTATGCTTTTCAGCGGTTTTTGTGAAATCGTATGTAATGAATTACGAAATAAACTTTGTTATTATTATTACTAATAGGTCGAACTGAAAGCGATTATGAGGGTTAACTTACATTCATAGGAGGATATGGTTCTTCTGCTAATGACATAGTTTGTAGTTTATGATGCCAAACCATCTTGAGGTTCTGTATAGAAAAGCAGCAGTTCTCTGAACATCTTCCCATATTCTTTGTTGCGCCTTTATGCCACTAAACCATTAAACTTGTTGCTTAAGCAAAATGGTAAAATACTGTACTTTACTGGGTTTTAAGAAGTTGTGCCCTATGTGAAAATCTTGTTCTACAAATACTGCGTTACATTATCCGTATTCTCTTTTTTTCAGGAGTGATCTTTGTTTTTTTCTTTTTTATTTATATTTTGTTTCCATTTGTGAACCACCTTAATTTTGAAATGAAGTGCTAGTAAACATTATTATTATTGTCCAAAGTCCATAAGCAGCATTCAAAATTATTAATTAAGTAGGTGAATTTACTAACCCAGCGCAACGAAAGTTTATTTACTTAAATTAGCAAGCCACGCTACTTGTCTAGCATGTGTCGGAAGAAAACAATTAATGGGTAAAGTGAATAAACTCACGGTATGCTGTGTCATTATTAAAAAGTAGGTAAACAATTCAGTAATTTGACGAATTTATTATTAAGCAATTATTTATACAATTAGTTATAATTATATTTAAATTCTATCTTTATATCTATCCGAATAAATATATACATATACAATACAAAAACAAAATATTTAGTTTTGTTACTAAAAAAAAGGTATCAACTGCGTCCAGGTGTTGAGCACAAGATTCTATATATGTGAAAGCGCCGTTTTATTTCAATTGCCTCAGAGACAATTGCAGATTTTTCAAAATGAATCCAATAATGTTCCTTTAGATGGTCCAATATGTGCTCACTAATTACTGATATTTTTCGCTGATTTTCGCTAACCGCATTTATATGTTCGTTCAGATAGGTTGCAATATATTTCAATATGGAGTGTAAACCAATCATTACGTTACTTTCATCTTTTGGGTGGTAGATAGATCGCTTTAACACCATATAGTTTAAAATGTTTCTCACTCTGTTAGTAACGCCTCTCACGTAGGACAGGAAAGCTTTTATATTTAATTGCTCCTCGTTATTGTCCCTAAGCGGTATGTGGATCCAAAAACGTTGTTAAATATAGAGCTACCTCTTTTTAGGTATGAAAACTTTTCTTAGTGCATCAGTTTCCAAAAATCTGTAAGTTCGATGCTTTCAAATATATGTCGCATATAAGCTTAATAATTTCATCCTCGACCACAACAAATTCAGCATCAATTAGCCGATTTTAATAGATACGCTATCCATGTTAATGCCTTCGTTAAATGAAAACACCATGATACTGATGACTTGCTCCACAGTTTCGAAATCCACAAACCTTCTCTCAAACTGCTTTTGTAATATTTCAATTCGCCTCTTCTTAGTTGGGATGCATCCCTCTGAATCATCATTTCTTCGAATGTTTTAATTAAACTTATCAGGTTTATTAACAGCTGCGGCTGATTTTAGATAAACCCGGCAATCAGGTACGGTTCCACGGATGTGGTAACACAGCGAACAATTTATAGGTCTATGTGAGGCTGATCGGCTGTAGGGCTGATAGCCACCACCCTAACCTAACCTAACCTAAACTTATCATATCAATCAAAGTTTTGTCTTTCCCTTACGGTTCAGCTCAGTTATGTTGTAGAGAAGCTAACTGAATGAGACATTTTTCGACTTCTCACATAGCTACATTTTTTCCCATCGATTGCAAGAAATCTTTTATTTCCGAAAGTAATTGACTAAATCTTTTCAAAAAGACGCCACGGTTTAGCCACCTTACATCTACAGGGTATTTCGAATAAGGTATGCTAAAATAAGTGGGGTGATAGATCTCACCTAGACAACAAAAAATTTATTGGAGGGGGAGGGGGAACCTCAACCGTTTGGGAGTTACAGTTTGAATCATGAATTCAAAATTTTCATGGAATGCACATCACTCTTTTATCTTTATCTTTTGATCTACTAAACTACTATTCCAATTACCTTTCCGAAATCGTCCACAATGTTGATCTAGCTCCTACCATTGGAGGTACAGTCATTTACAAAAGTGATAGAAATGTTTTGAAATTACCAAAACTGCAGCATTTTCCCAATTTTTTTCCGAAATTCGTGTAATTAATACACTTCTATTTTATTTTTATTAGATTGCCCATCTTATTACCTTTTCAAAATGGTGCAACATGTCCACGTAGAGAAGGGATGTATAAATTTATACGTAGAAAACCTATCGGGGAATGTTATAAAAATCTGCAATTTAAAGAAACTGAACTCATAGTAACCCTAAAATCCTTTTTACTGATTTCAAAACGACTTCAATTATACAGGTCTACAAATACCAAGTCAGTTGTTGGAAAGCTGAGAGTCATTTCCGAAGTAATTTGCTGCGTAAAATCCGAATCCGGAGTCAGAATTGGCCCATCACGTCAGGATTTTGAGATATTTGAGGTTATGTACCCGAAAACGGCGTTTTTTCCTACTTTTGAGGTTATGTACAGGGTGCAAAAAATTGTTGTGGTCTGTCTCTCCAGTTACATCATTTAGTACCACTATTTCCCTCTAATTTAAGACTTCAAGAGATCAAATACGATATTTTACGCAAAGTTATGGCTATTCGAAGTTACGAAATATATCCCTTCGACGTCATTAGCATTTGCATTAAGCCTTTGAGACAATAATTAGGAATCTGCCATCAACATTTCTGAATTCAAGATGTCAGATTGAGTATAATTGTCCAAAATTAGAAAAATTGTCAGAAAATGTTCGAATTCTATAAAATTTTCTGTATAGAATATTTTTGGGTCGCTGGTTACGAATCTGCAATCAGAATTGATTTGACATTCAGATTAAAAACATTTTGATGGCAATTTTTGTAATCGGCGACTGAAAAACTATCCTACATATGTTTAGCTTCACCCAGGGACAACGGCGTGGACGTAATAGGATTATGTCCCCTCTGTGGTGCTTGAATAACGTGAGTCCCGTTGCCTCTCACGATTCGGAGTGCTTGATTAACGTGAGTCACCTCGCCTCTCACGATTCAGGCTGCTTGAATAAGTGTTAATGACGTCGAAGGGATATATTTCATAATTTCGAATAGCCATAACCCTGCACCTTATACATAACCTCAAAAGTAGGAAAAAAACGCCGTTTTTCGGGTACATAACCTCAAATATCTCAAAATCCTGACGTGATGGGCCAATTCTGACCCCGGATTCGGATTCTACGCAGCAAATTACTTCGGAAATGACCCTTAGCTTTCTTACAACTAAACCATGTTGACCTGTGTTATTGTTATTATTTTATAAAAGCTGTTCGAAATGTCCTCCGTCCCTTTCGATGTATGCCAATAACCTGCTTATGATTCCCTGTTTTGTTTGTCAATACTATTTTGAGTTACCTTTTATTTTTAGGTTTTGTTACATAATCCAAACGAAATTCCGAATATAGGAGATACAGGGATACTTTTGAGAGCAGGATATGAAACCCGTGTTGTAATAACTCCTCACAGATTAGATACTTCAGAAGCCTTAAAAAGTGTTAAAAAGGAAAATCGTCAATGCCTTTTCGACAACGAGGAAAACCTTTCATTTTATTCAACTTACTCCAGAAAAAATTGCGAACGAGAATGTGAAGCGAAACTTCTTGCCGCGGAATGTAATTGCATTAACTATTATATGTCACGGATTATTCCGAACGCTTCCATTTGTGGTCTTAAAGATCTTAAATGCTTTGAAAATATAAGCAGGAAAGTACAACAATCAAACCAAGCAGAAACTGATTGCAGCGAAACATGTATTTCATCTTGCTTTGAATTGGCGTTCACTCCCGAGTCATTTTCAGCGCCTCTAAACCACAGCAGATTTAAAATCAAGGATCAGTTTATTCAAAAGATTTCAAACGAATATACTGAAGAAAATATAGCTGCTGTTCATTTCTATTATATGGATAAGGCATTTCGCAGCTATACCAAGGAGCAATTTATCGGATTTACAGAATTTTTATGTAAGACAACATAGGTGAAACTGCAAGGTTATTTTTAATACGTTTGATTTTAGCTAACACTGGCGGATTAATGGGCTTGTTTTTGGGATTCAGTTTTTTATCTTTGGTGGAAATAGCGTATTATGGCACCTTTCGATCATACTGCGAAAGAAGACGAAGCAAGGTGCAGGAACTCAATATGGATTATGGACAAGTAAGTAAATATCATTAAACTTAAATGGCTTTGAAATATACTATCATTTAGCATAATAGAACCATACAATATTTACAAATATTCAATATTTTTCGTTTCTAGGGATCCGTAAAGCTGCCATATCGGAAAAATCGCCTCGTGTTCAAAGACGGCTCTAATATTCCTCGAATGAAATTTTAAGAATACTTACATAAGATTTTATTATTCATTATTTAGTAGCGCCCTTAAATTAAATTAAAAGTATTACGCTAAATATGTATACTTTTAAATCTAAGATATACTTAAATTATTGCGTGTAGTCTGCATAGTAAGCAGATTATTCTTTTGAAATTATTGTTATTAAATCAATTAAAATAATGTCCGAGAAATAAAGGAAAAAAAGTTAAGATTTTTTTAAAATAAATAACCGAAGCAATTAAAGTTCAAGAAAAATATTTATAAAATAATTGTATTCAATAAATATAGCACATATTTAATTCAAATTTTGACGGCTTCTTAAGTAAGCGTTTTTTTAACATTTTCAATGCTTTTTGTAGCTTTTCCACTCTCTTGGTTGTGGCTTAGATTCCTGGAAAATGTTCCTCCAGTCCGCCTCTGCAAGCTTGGTTTTTATGTAGTCTACTGATTTCTGGCATGGGTTTCTTCCACGAGCCCATTTTACGTCGGCGAAAGGCCTTTTGCAGATTTTTGTTATTGCCCTTGTATGTTCGTAGTTGGAAACACTTCTCATCACTTTCCTCAGGTGATTTAGACCCCCGCTGTACTCAGGGAGTAGGACCCTGTCCGTCTTTAAAGAAGCGAACCGGAGGGTTTATGAACGTAGAGATAAGTTTGTCAGCGAGGGCGATTCTGTGCGAACTTGCCGATCTTGTCCAGTTTCGTGTTGTACAGTAACCTAAGGAATAGAGTTAACTCCCTAATCTTTACTACTGGGATGTCTCTCAGTGTTCCAATTCTGGCACATACCAGTGCTGGGCAATTACAAAGAAGGTGAAGCATGGTATCTTCTTTTTTAACCGACTTCCCAAAAACAAAGACGTTCTAAGTTCGACGCGTATTTTTTTTTTTTATGTCTGACCGGGCATAACTTCGTAACGCGTCGACCGATTTTGATGATTCTTTTTTTGTTGGGTAGAGTATATTCACCGATTGGTACCATATCAAAAAAAATTTTGTTGGGGGGTGGGGGTGAAACCTGAGTTTGTAACGCGTGGACCGATTTGGATGGTTCTTTTTTTCTTGTACAGAGTATGATCCCCCATTGCTACTAGGAGAAAAAAAATTGGCCTAGGGTGGGTCTTGCTGTTGTATAGAGTCCTATGGTGGGGGTGAGGGGGAGGAGAAGGTGTAGTCTAATTTCGAAACGCGTAGACCAATTTGGATAATTCTTTTCCCAATTGCTAATAGGAGAATAATTTGGACCTAAGCTGGGTGGTGGGGGAAGGGTAGTCTAACGTCGTAACGCGTGAACCTATTTCTATGGTTCTTCTTTTGATGTGTAGAATATATCGCCTCACTGATGCGTTGACAAAAATTTATAAGTTGAGTGGTGTGCGGAGCGGGCGTTATACAATTTCTCAATTCACACACCTATTTGGAAGATTTCATTTTGTTGTGTATTATATGGGGTTGGGGTGGAGGAGTGGCTATTTGTATTGTGACAAAAATTGTTGCTTATGGTGAGAGTTGAAGGATAGGCGGCGCCTGGCTTCATAAGGCATAGACCGATTTTGATTCGGTTATGCAGAGTAATTTCCTTATTATTAAATGATAACAATTTTGTTCCTACCTCTCTTGCTGCATACAGTACGGTGACTCACTAGGGTCATGTTAAGAATTTTCTAAGGTGAGGGTAATAAAGGGTGACGGTGGCTAACTTCGTAATATGTTGCCAGATTTGGATAATGTTGTTATTTGGATAATGTTGAATCTTTTGAAATTGCTTTGTTCATACGAGCAGCATTCTTCGAGTCGTATATATGAAGACACTAAAAAGTAAAATATAAAATTGTTTAAAAAAAAAATTTGAACTGTCTTCACAAAAAGCGCTAAAAAGCATAAAATAATTTTTCATTTTATATCTATTACGACATTTTGAAGTCGGTGCAAATTAAACATACAAAAAAACTGCCCAACCATTGAAGATAATATATAAAACTACCTGAACGTGTCAGCTCACGGAATCATAAGGAATAAATACTTTTGCAGTTGTTTGTTTACTTTGCACCGACTTCAAAATGTCGTAATAGATATAAAATGAAAAATTATTTTATGCTTTTTAGCGCTTTTTGTGAAGACAGTTCAAATTTTTTTAAAAAACTATTTTATTAAAGGAGCACCAAGCCTGGCCACAATGTCGCGACGACAACACGAGCCTTGTTAAGCAGCTCCAAAGTTCTAAAGCTTGGCCAGGTTGGAAAAGCACTCCATCTGAGGTTAACTTTAACTAAGAAGTGCTGAAATAGTTCCCTCTTAACGTAATTAAGCGGTATGTGAACGTACTCTGCTCTGGATGGGTAAAGTGCATAGTCATTCTTCGCCAGTTCTCTGCCTTCACGTCCCCTGGAATGCTTCTATAATCCGAAACTCAAAGATTGGTGATGTTGAGTCTACCTCTTAGATAGGCAAGTTTCTCTTTACTGTCTCTGACTAATTGTAAGGAGGTGATTGCTGACTCACCTTTATGTGCGTACCACTAGGTGTACTGGAACCTTGACATTCGGTTTTCATCTAGAGTCTGCCTAAGATGAATGCCAAGCACGCGCTGCAGGGTCTTTGACAGAAAGGATATCATACTAATTTGTCTGAAGTCATTAGCGAGTTCGTGACTGAGGTAAGTCAGGATGTCTGGAATTATAAGTTGACGTGGGGGCGTAGTCCCTTTATTTTGAGCCTCCAAAATCCTAAGTCCTCTTTGTATCTAATGGGTAAGATGCATTTTACTTTATAATAAAAAAAAAATTTAAATATTTTAGTTTTAATTTTTTATTTAATTTCAATACTACCAGTCCGGTTGTTCTGGCTAGACTAAAAATTATTTACAATATTTTTGTATCCTACTTTAAGTTATATACATAGATAGTTTGTTAAAATTTTCTTTGTATTGAGTACAGTATTTTATTGTCAATGAATAAATGATTACGATAATTTTTAAAGTGTTTGTGTTTCACACTATTCAAATTTTATCGAAGTGTACAGGTTGATTAAAATATTTTTGACAGTACAGTCTAATTGGATATTATTGAAGTAGATTTTTAATACTAATATTTTATTAATAATATAATCAAAATAATAAACTTTTACTTAAAATATAATATATTAAATTTGTAGCTACTGCTACAGTGACCCCATTTACTGCTCTTAGGGATAACCACTAAAGCTGAAGCAAACCGTATGTATTCGGTACTGAGTAACGGGTGCGCCATCTAGTACCGAGTTACGAAACGTTACACACGAATGCATTTCGTTACTCGCATTTTTCATAGTATGGACACCTACACTGTTTCAGTATATTGAAACATTCGCTGATCGTATGTTTTACGCATGCGTGCGCTTATTCGGTGAATTTAAAAACGTACGTTTCGTTTTATGTTTAATTTCATTCTAAGAAAAACTATTTTTATGTTGATTTATCGTTAGAATGTTATTTAAATATTGTTGTCAATAAATAATTTTCGACACCTATTTGTTGCTTTTTCATTATAATCGATGCATAATGGATTGCAATGTTATTGTGATATAACATAGGCTCACGGTTAAAATTTTCAAGATAGTCAATCTATTGCAATTTAGTAGATTCCATCAACAGTTTACTTGTAGTTCTGCATAAACTTTACCTATTGAATCGGCCAACCTGCGGAATCTATCATGCCAATCTTAGACGACATTCGGCGCGGTGTCCGGCACGTCAAGCGGGATCTGGATTCGTGCTCAACAGCCATTGTGAAGAACTTGGAATTAATTGGCTCAGTCGGCTCTGATATTAAGAGTTTAACCACTAGAAGCTATCTCGGCCCCTCTTTTCCTCAGTCTGACACCTCAGATGGTTCTGGTGTGAATTCTTCTTCTTCTGGACCTGCATCTTCTGAAGGGGACTGCTCCACTCTCCGGGATGCAATTTCCGCAGTTCCGCCTCAATCTACCGTGAAAGTGATTCCTCCGCATTCCTCCTTGTTGCAGCCTGCTTCTGATGGTGATGCTCCTGTTGGTTTGCTCAAGCCCGTTATAGAGAATTCTTCTTCTTCTGGATCTACATCTTCTGATGGGGACTGCTCCACTCTCCGTGATGCAACCTCCGCAGTTCCGCCTCAATCCACCGTGAATGTGATTCCTCCGCATTCCTCCTCGGCGCTGCCTGCCTCAGATGGTGATGCTCCTGTTGGTTCGGTCAAGCCCGTTATAGAGAATTCTTCTTCTTCTGGACCTACATCTCCTGATGGGGACTGCTCCACTCTCCGGGATGCAACCTCCGCAGTTCCGCCTCAATCCACCGTGTATGTGCTTCCTCCGCATTCCTCCTTGGTACAGCCTGCCTCAGATGTTGATGCTATTGCTGGTTTGGTCAAGCCCGTTATAGAGAAGGTTGCTGATGTTGCCATCAATGTCTCTCCGCGAGTGTCATCCCAACCCACTTCCACCACATTTACGATCAACAAACTTGGCACCACCTGGACAGTATCGGAATGGGAGCAGAGACTAAAAAGGCTAGGTAGTAAACATTTATCTTTATCAAGCACAACTCCATTCCTTCTAAAGGGTGCACCTCATAACGCCAACGATTCCTGGGCCCACAGTTTTTTTTCCCGCAATTTTGGATTCACCCCCGTTAGCTGCCTGAAGTTACTCTCGTCAGACGAAGGGAAATCCAGCAACTTCAAGATCTTCATCCCAAACAAATATGTCTGGCTCATCAGTAACCCCTCCAGCAAATTCTTCACTATCGGGAACATCACAATTTCTAAGTGGACTACGAAGTACGTTAAGTTTAACCCTAAGCCCCCTGCACCTAACCCTAAATTAAATACTAAAAAACCTAACCTTACTAACTACCCCAAACGACCTTCTCCCATACCTAAATTTAGTATTCACCCTAACCATAAGAATCTTAGAACTAGTAGCAACATAAGTACTCCTCACTCTTCCGCACATCTCACCATTAATCCTAAATCTAGTAATCCTAACTCCAATTGGCAGTTCAAAATGGGACTATTTCCAAATTTTAATCTAAGTACTCCAGTCAAGTATCCCAACTTTATATATTCTCACACCCTTAACCCCCCTGTTCCAGTTACACCGAATCCCTCGAACACGTCCATTCCAACCGTCAACCCAACCAATACTGTTTTGAGTTCCGTATGTCCAGCGCACCCACCTAACCATGCACTCCCAACTTCTTCCGCTTGCCCTTCTAACCTCAAGCCAACTTCTTCCGACCACTCCACCACCTCTGCTCCGATTTCCGTCTGTCCCACCTCTCCTCTATATACGCAAAACGTTGCACCCGCTACTTCCTCCGCATGCCCACCTAATTCCACGCCGTCATCCTCCTACACTGTCGCCCCGTCTCAAACAAATTCTACCTCCGTTAACCCGCCCATTCCGCTAGCCAAAACTCCTATATCCGAACATCATTCATTTATCGATCCCCTTCTCCCACCTACAGTTAAATTGACTTTGCGCTCTGCTGATTCTGGCGATGGACGATACCTCTTGTCCCGTTTACGGGACCGTCGCATTTATGACAACGTACGTCTATTTCTAGCCTATCTCCACGACAAACCGAACTCCGTCTGTGTTGAAGGTAAAACCAGCACCAACGTCATGTTAAGTATACAACAAGAAGGCCTGCCCACAGACCCATCAGTCTTACTCCAACTTTTCACAAAATACCATGAATCATTCAATATACCTTCCCATAAAGTTTCAGAAGATCTATCCACCTATGCTGCGTACGTCAGTTCTCGCCGTATTTCCCATCTTCAAAAAAGTCGTAACGACTCCTTAAACTACTTTCGTTCCTAACCCCCTTGATTTCCCTATTTCTGACTTCCCCTCTATTTCACCCGCGGTTTCCGATCAAGATCCTCTCCCCAACAGCTTGTCGGTCTATTACCAGAACGTAAGAGGACTTCGTACAAAAACATCCAATATTTTTCTTAACTCCCACAAATTCCCGCACGATATCTTTGCCTTAACTGAAACCAATCTAACACCAGGAATTCTCGACAACGAACTATTCCCTCCAAACTATACCATTTTCCGTGTCGACGGTTGTATAGGCACCAATGATCCACCAGGTCGCGGGGTTCTCATAGCTGCTCACAACCGTTATGACGCCACCCTGCTAAAGACCTCCGACTCTACAATATCAGAATTTGTGTGTATAAAAATAGCACTAAATAAGTGTCTTCTGTACATCCTCTGTTGTTACATTCGCCCCTCTCAACCTTTAGACGCCTACGAGCCTATAATTGAAGCGATCGATACCCTGCTTGAGAACGCTAACGCGTCCGATGAATTTATTTTATTGGGTGACTTTAACCTCCCCCGTATCCAATGGTCATTGTCCGAGGACTGTTCTCACTTTGTCCCCCTTAACGCATCTTCGGCCAAAGAAGCCTTCTTTACCGATCAGCTCTCCGTTTCAGGTCTCTTTCAAGTAAGCGGAGTCAGGAACTTCCTGGACAGACAATTAGACTTAATCTTTTCTTCAGACCCAGTTAACTCGGCTGTCGCAGAAAGCAACCATCTTCTCTCCTCCCTCGACCGTCACCATCCTCCTTTGCTCCTCGTTTTCTCCTACGAACACCTTCATGCCGTTTCAGGCTCCGAGTCTTCTTTATCCTTCAATTTTCGTAAAGGTGACTTTGACAAATTAAATCACTTGCTCCTCAACTCTAATATTGGGGATATCCCTCAACATCTCCCAGTTGACGTCGCTTTAGAGGCGTTCTATTCGGAAATACACGCTTGTCTTACACAATCTATCCCTCTTCTTCCTCGTAAAAACTACTCCTCATCCCCCGTATGGTACGACAAAGAATTACGCTCTCTTCGTAACAGGAGAAACAAACGTTGGCAAACTTTTCTTCTAACCCAGACCGAGTCTGACTATTCTTCCTATCTATCTGCTCATACCTCTTTTTCTGAACGTTGTGATACCCTCTACCATGAGTACCTCCAACGGATGGAAACTAGCCTCATATCCGACCCCAAGCGTTTTTATAGCTTTATTAATTCTAAGAAGAAATCCAATGGTTACCCTTCCACCCTAAAGCTCGAGAGTACCTCTTCATCTGATCCTAAGGCTATCGCTAACCTCTTTGCACACTTCTTCAGTAAATCTTTCAGCGACAATTCTCTACAACCCGACCTTAACTATTTTGCATTCATGGACAAATGCACTCAAACGTCGTTTTCATCTTTTGACCCTGATCCTGAACTAGTCGCCGCCAGTATTAATAGGCTTGAGGACGACTTTCACCCAGGTCCTGATGGCATTCCGGCCATTGTTCTGAAAAAGTGTGCCATACATCTAGTCCAACCCCTTACTTTGCTTTTTCGTCTCTCGGTCACTCAAGGGGTTTTCCCTCAATTATGGAAAAATTCGTATATTATTCCCATCTTCAAGAAAGGTTGCAAGAACGATGTGTCCAACTACAGACCCATTGCTAAATTATCATCCATACCTAAACTATTCGAAAAATTGGTCTATGATTCCATGTTCTTCCACTGTAAGTCTATCTTCTCACTCTCACAGCATGGCTTCCTCAAAGGTAGATCTACAACCACCAACCTTACTGACTTCGTCTCTAAAACCCTATGTGCCCTGGAAAACGGTAAAGATGTTGATGTTATCGCCACCGATTTTAGTACAGCCTTCGACAAGATCTCCCATAACGTTATCTTGTTCAAACTTGATCGCCTAGGCTTCCCCCCCAGATTCATCTCCTGGATCCGATCCTACCTCAACAACCGTCAGTACAATATTCTTTTCAGTTCATCCATTTCTAACCCTATTGTCGCTCGTTCCGGCGTCCCTCAGGGCAGCCACCTAGGTCCATTGCTTTTTATCCTCACAATAAATGATGTTGAATGTGTCATCAAACTCTCAGAGTTGTCCATTTATGCCGATGACATGAAAATAATCAAACATATCTCCTCCACTACCGACTCTCTTCTCCTGCAAGAAGACCTCGATTCATTCATCACATGGTGCATGAAAAACTTTCTTGAGCTCAATGTCTCCAAATGCCAGTCCATCTCTTATTCCCGCAAGCGTCTTACCGCCACCCCGAGAGTCTATATGTTAACCGACGTACCAGTCCCTATCGTTACCTCTTTGTGTGACTTAGGAATAATCTGTGATAGTGAACTCAATTTCCGTTCCCACATTGACAGCATAATTAACAGAGCTAACTCCGCGCTAGGGTTTGTGAAGCGCTGGTCTAGAGAGTTCTCCAATCCTTATGTTTCCAAATCTCTCTACGTCTCCTTCGTTAGACCTCTCCTTGAATATGCCAGCCAGGTATGGTCCCCTACACAAACTACTCACATTAATAGGATTGAATCTGTCCAGCGTAGGTTTATTCGCTTTGCTCTACGTGATCTTCCGTGGGTTGACAGATTCAACCTTCCTCCCTATGAAAACCGTCTGAAACTGATCGACTTACAACCTCTAAGCAAACGTCGTGATGTTTCCGACATTCTCTTCATTTATCAATTATTAACTGGTGCCATAGACTGCCCCTCAATCCTGCAATCTTTACCCATCTATACCAATCCCCGTAACCTTAGGTCCACTCCCCTTTTCCGACTCGATCGCCATCGCACAAACTACGGTCAAAGCGAGCCAATTACCAGGATGTTACGAAAAGTCAACGACCTTTCCTCTTTTGACTTCCATCTGAGTAAATCATCACTCCACAAAGCCTTATATCTTGACCCCGCCCATCTTGATCCTGATCGCCTACTTTAATTCTTCTTCCTTTCGCCTTCTGCCAGTTACCAATATATATAGCTCATATTGTAGCTTATACTTTTTATTTATTTATTCCTAATTATTCATTTATTATATTCTGTAGAATTAGTATTAAGTTATAGTTTGTATTTAATTTTTTATTTTTGTATTTTTTTATGCAATAGCTTGTATTAAGCTTAAATAAATAAACTAAATTTAGAATAACTTAAAGCCAAGTCTGGTATAGCATGTTATGAGGTATCAGAAGTAACGAATAACGTAACGATACGATAGTAACGAGTACTAATTGTTATAGTAACGAATACATACGGGTACGCTTTTTTTTCGTTACTTTTACACCTCTAATAACCACTACTTGACTTCCCTCCAGGTCTGAGAAACGTAATTGAAAGTAATACAGCCCCTAAAAATACCCAACAGCCACTTCGCGACCGATTTTGATAGTGTCTGTAACATAATTTGGATATTTACATCCGGTCCAGGGGATTTTTAGGGAGCGAAGCTGATTATAGCCAAGAATAATCTCTTCTTCTAGTAACGATAGCTTTAACTTAGCTTTCCGGAGTGTGCCTTACTACCGGGTTGCAGTTAGCCAATGCTTCTTCCACTGCAACCTGGAAAATGTGCATCAGAAGCTTTAGGGTTTCAGCCGAAGGTTGCGCCCAGGCCCCATCTGATCGTTTCAGAAAAGAGGGGTTGGTGTTTCCTTTGGACAGTATTACCTAGGGCTCTCAATGGAATGGCAGTATCTCATCCAAGCCTGTTTCTTTGCTTCTCAGATGGCTTTTTTTATAGACCTTAAGACTATCCTTATGACGTCGGTTGAGTAAGTGATAAAGTGGCCTACTAATCTAGATGTCCCACGTTCGGATTGCAACAGAATTCGTTACAAAAGGCCATGGGGGTTGCAGTGAAAAATGTCGTGGTCGGAATCTACTTTAAATTGTATGTCCACTCGCAATCGTTGCCTCGAATCTGGTGAGTTCTTCTCCCGCCCCATGCCCCACAAGGCATGAAGAAAACAATTGATTTTTTCGATTCATTTTGAAAAGATAAAAGAAAAACAAAACAAACGCCATTGTATGGGTGCATTCAGTAATTTCAATGTGTGAACGTGAACGACGAACAATATGGTTCTCGATAATTAAACCCAGACTATCGATAGTGCAAAGACTATTTATTTTTTGATAGTATATCAATGTTTAAAGAACACTACGATTTCCCGAACCTAAGAGAAAGGATATGCTCGCCAAATTATCCTCATATTGCAATCTATGGTAAGGAGCATGATTACTACAACACAAACTCCCATGAATATGTCTTGATTCACGGAGATGGACAGCCTTTCTTCTACGATAATCTTGTCCAGTTACCAATGGTGCAACCAGAGAAACTAACTTGTTGAACTGATGAGGAGTTATTCGTAGCAATTTGTTAAAGTTACACAACGGTTTAAGATAAAACTCAGGAATCAATTATCTAAGTTTTCATTTTAAGCGATTTAAACAATGAGACATTTAATTAACTTTCATTATGATATAACTTTAAGCAATTTTGGCAAATAGATAATTTTAAGACGCCGCCGGACCGACCGAGAGGTTCAGATGTTAAGTATTTAATCGTCCTTTCTTATGATCCCGTGAGTTGAAACGTTCAGGTAGTATTATGTATTATTTTTAATTAAGAGTTTTTTCTGGTATGTAGTATCAATCAGGGAGCATACTCTACCGAACAGAAAAAGAATCATCAAAATCGGTCGACGTGTTACGAAGTTATGCCCGGTCAGATATAAAAAAAAACAAACAAAAAACAAAACAAAAAATCACACGTCGAACTAAGAACCTCTTTGTTTTTGGGAAGTAGATCTAGAACCCGACGGACGATGAAGTGTCTTTATCATCATGTTTGGACTTTTAGGGTGCTGTTCGATATAGGGAAAATTGTTGACTTGGAAATAAAATGTAGATGTAAGCAAGACTCTTTACTTGGTAATGTCGAAAATAGAAAAAATGGAGATTTATCACATGCAATTGGCACGTGTGAAAAATATGCTTTGAAAAGTGTAACGCACGTGCCATGTGGGAATATGCTTCACTACATCATCCGCAATGATCATCTCTCTTACCGTCTATATTCTTCCTTATTTTTAAAACGATCTTATACAAAGATAAAACAGAGTTTTGGGCAGATTACAGCCAAGTCTACAAATTACAAAAAAGTTTTACCGTAGAAGAATGCAAAAAAAATACGACCGCTATCAAATCATGATGCTTCAAGTGGTCTAAATCGGAGACATAGGTTTGTAGATTTTGACACTAGTTAAATTGTGTAAACTTAAAATCAGCAAATGAAAACATTTATTAAAAATAGTTCCTAAAAGATTTTTTATTAACTTCGTCTATCATCTCTAACAAATGTTTCAAAGTTATAAAAGTTGCGCCAAGCATACACTGTGAGAACGTTAACTACCTTAACTGCATCAGCATTTACAATTAAGAATATAGAACTATAGTAGATATGAGTGTTTAGCATAAATTTAGTTTTGACTACTTTCGTCCAGATTTGATATTTCTTAATATTGTTTGTTTATGGTTCTCTCATTTCATTGAAGATCAGATGTTAATTTCAAATGCAGATTAGACTAACATAAAATAATATGTAAAAGCTCTAGTCGAATAATTTTCTGTAAGTGTTATCCATGAACCAGTCCATGAAATTATCAACAGGCTTCACCATGAGAGGGCAAATCAAAATCCCCACTGCAGTGGGTACAAAAGTATGATAGGGCATAAAACGTCCAGCAAGCATAGTAACTCTGGAAAATATTAAAATTTACACAAATATCTAAACCCAGGTTAAAATATACCTTGATGTTGCAAAGGTAGGTATGATAATGGAGGCAAACAAGTTCCATATCAATGAATCTCCTCCGGCTATAAGACCTTGTGTAAGTTTATCAGTTTTCTGAAACAGTAAAAATTTAGAAATAAGTTAGGTATGTCTTCTTTGTTTTATTTCTCACTTCATATTTGGTTGCTCCCCAATAAATCGTATCACCAAAAACGTACACAGTAGAGATTGAATGCGCTGCATTTGCAAATCTTCCTGGCACTACAGGTCTGACGGCCTCTCCGATAGCACCCGCATAACCTTAAATAAGAGTTTAGAAAAAAACTTTAATAAGAACTAAATTTGAGGAGTATTCGAATAAACCCAATGAATCCCGAAAAACTAAAATTATTACTTTCGTTAGAATAACAGAAAAGCCTTAAAAGCGGAGTCAATTTCGCAGCAGATTCTGAAAAGAATCAGTGAAAATATTTTCAATAACTTTTTTTCAAGAATCATCCATCCGACTATTTTGCCAATTTCTATGATAAATCTTCACAAAAAACAACTACTGTGAGCAAAACTATCTCGTTCTTGCACTAAATCTTTCCCATATTTCGATAATTTGTCTGAATGTTCATAAGAATAAGTTACCTAGTTTATTGGAATAGCTATTTACAATAGCTGTGTTCCTTAACATTAACTACAGTGCTGTGAAAAACTTTAGGTTAGGTGTTTCCTGGAAGGAACAAATTAAACAAGGTCATCTTTTCACAATAAAATACTAGTCCTTTGTGCTTAGAAACAGCGTTGTCAGTGAATGGGGATGGACATTATAATAGGAATAGGAATTCAAATAATTTTAATTTTGTATTTAATAGGATGTACATTTTCCACGATTTTATATAATAAGCCTGTTAGGTATACTGACTATTAAATTACTCAAAATATCTACAGAAATATTTTCCCTCTCTATTCTCCACCTGCCTGTCGCATATCTTCCTCGGAGGTTCTCAGAGAGGTTCAAGTCAGGACTAAGTGCCGGCTACTGCAAAAGCTCCACCCGATGATCCTGCAGAAAGGACAACCAACGCCTTTCATTTTGGTGAATGGGAACAGATATTTTTCCAAGACTTCTTGATACTTCTTCGCGTTTACTTTACCAGTGACGAAGGCAATATAAGACAGCATACATGTAGGAAAAGATATAAATCCGGCGCAAGAATTCAAAAAGTCAACAAACCAACAAAATAGCTCACCGCTATTTTTTGCCCAAGGCATTGTTTTACCCTGAGAAGTCAGTCAGTAATGGTCGTCGGTAAAGAACAGTCGTAAAGTATGTTAAGTAAAGTTATCAAGTATAGGAGAAAAGTCCAGTAAAGTAATTTTCAGTAAAGTGCCAATTTTCAGTTTTGTTCAATTTATAATTCGCTTACAATTAATTTCTATTAGACGCTTTTTATTTATATTCGATGAATTTTGACTTATGCTTTCCTTTTGAAATTTTAAACTCAATATAAGAAGTGAACTAAATAGTGAGTCTATAATTTAATTCACTAACAATTTAAGAAATTTTATCTAAACAAAAGAAGTGAAAAATTTACATTATATTTAATTTAAGTGCGCGCTTTTCACACTTTTTGAAATATGGTGTGTATCAAATCCCAAGAAAATAATAACGTGTTTTTAGTATGATAAACAACTAACAGTTTCTTTGTGATCACGTTATAAGCATTAACCGATAAGTTATCGTTGTGTGATTACTTTACAGTTTCCGATACAGTGCATAGTGAGTAGTTCGATCAGTTAACCAGCGTTATCGAGAAAAACAAAAATTTTCGAGAAAGACAATATGTGCGCGGTATCATTTCGAAAAGAGTTGTTTTCGCAAATAATTAAAGCCATCTTAATTAGTAAATATGAATTTTTGTTAGTGGCACCTGTAGAGTGAAAAATTTTAAAACGTTTTGCCTTTTACATTTTTGAGAGTTTTATTAGTTTGCAATTTGCTTTCTAGTTGTGATTATACGCGATGGAATCTTACGTATGGATAAACTAAGATCTTTAAGTACCGGCGAACTTAAGAAATTGTTAAGAGAACGCGGTTTATCCCAAGGGTGTAA
The DNA here is from genome assembly GCA_964036015.1 of Leptarthrus brevirostris. Lineage (NCBI taxonomy): Eukaryota > Metazoa > Arthropoda > Insecta > Diptera > Asilidae > Leptarthrus > Leptarthrus brevirostris. The sequence goes on along the minus strand of OZ038374.1, from coordinate 31,888,340 downwards.
AGTGAAAGAGGATCTAGTGCAAAGACTATACCAGTCAACTCCATCTTTGTGCCAAGAAGTCCGTAACGACAATGAAAAGGGTTTTGTGTGCACTTTAATTGGAAGTGAAGAAAACAAGCTTGCTAGTTCCCCCAGTCGTTCAATAGAAGAAGCAGGAGAAAGAGTTGAAAGTGTTATTGAGGAAATAGACAGAGACGCAGCGGCAATCCTAGGTTTATCAGGAGAACAAGAAAGACGCCAAAAACAGGTACAAAATTTTAATAATACTTTAGTTGAGTCTATTATACAAGTGGATAGATATATGAGTAAGGAAGTTTTGAAATTCGAGTCAAGAACAACTCCAAAACAAACAGTCATGGCGGAAAATAATAACTTTGTGTTTAAGGATGTTGAAGAGTCGCTGGAAACCTTCAGTGGAGAAACGGGAAAAGATGTTACTTCCTGGATTAAGGAATTTGAAGACATATCCACTGTATGTTCGTGGAATGATATACAAAAGTATCTCTATGCGAGATGTTTATTCAGAGGTGCTGCCAAACTCGCTGTTGAAGCCTCTTCTGATCTCCATAGTTGGAAAGCTCTCAAAGACTATTTGATCAAGGAATTTGATGGTAGTTTTACGTCGATAAGCATCCATAGAACTTTAGAAAATCGTAAGAAAACCCCTAATGAAACCTATCTCGAATATTTGTATTCGATGAAACGAATTGCAAACCGGGGAAAGATTGATGAGAAGTCAATGATTGTTTATATTGTGGAAGGTATCCAGGATGAAGTATCTAATAAGATGGTTCTATATGAGGCCGTAAGTTTTGATGACCTTAAGGAAAAGCTTAAAGTTTATGAGGCGATGAAAAGTCAGAAAAGAAAAGTGAATCAAAATACATTACCCAGAAAAGAAAAAGGTAACATCGGTACAGGTAGATGTAGTAATTGTGGAGCAACCTCTCACCCAGCTTGGAAGTGTCCCCACAAGGCAAAAGGATCTAGGTGTTTTAGTTGCAATGAGTTTGGGCACATTGCACCTAACTGCCCTCGTAAAGGTGCCACAGGTACGCAGAGCACACAGCAAAGCCAGACTCGCATCAATTTTATTGCTGTACCAGATCTGCATGTTCCAGTCTGCATTGGAGGCCAAGAGCTTATCGGCTTAATAGACACCGTAAGCGACGTTACACTAATTAGACAATCGGCGACGAAATTTATTGATATGCCTGAAGATATTTTAGGTCCCAGCATTTGTTTAACTGGATTTGGACGAAACCTGAAAAGAACAAATGGTTCAGTTCTTTGCGATATTCAGATCGGCGAAGAATACTATCGTATGAAGTGTCATCTCGTACCAGATTCATGGATTTCTCAACATATATTAATCGGTAAAGATCTTCTGAAAGACGCTAGGGTAATTTTCGAGGGAGAAACAGTTACGGTTAAACGATTGTGTAATTATGTTGGAGAGGCTCATGAATGTTTTTTGGACAGCATCAACGTTGTGCAACTGATCTAAAGTCAGACGCTACATGCCATAGAAGATATTATCGACCGAAATTTTCGCGAAGAGCTTAGGGAACTGGTCATGAACTATACTCCGCAACGACCAAGCAAATCTTGCATTCAAATGAAAATCTGTTTAAAGGACGACGTCCCTGTGTACCAGAAAGCTCGTCGTTTGGCTCCTAAGGAAAGGGAGGTGGTAACCAAGCAAATACAGGAATGGCTGAAAGATGGCATTGTAACTCACAGCACTTCAGACTTTGCGAGTCCGATCGTTTTAGTCAAGAAAAAAGACGACTCATATAGACTATGTGTTGATTACCGACGGTTAAATGAGAAGATAATAAAAGATAGATATCCTTTGCCCATCATGGATGAAGTGTTAGAAAGTTTACACAAAGCGCGTGTGTTTACCACCTTGGATCTCCGCAATGGCTTTTTGCATGTTGACATCGACGAGGAAAGCAGAAAATACACGTCATTTGTTACGCCGAATGGTCAATTCGAGTTTCTGAAAGCTCCCTTCGGGTTGTGCAATTCCCCCGCTGTATTCCAGAGATTTATTAATAGCGTATTTCAACCACTCATTCTGAAAAGTGTACTGTTAGTGTATCTAGACGATATAATCATCCCCTCAGAAACTGAAGAAGAAAATATTGAGAAGTTACGATTAGTTTTAAATATTGCTGAACAACAAGGTCTAGTCATCAAATGGAAGAAGTGTCAGTTTTTGAAAAGAAGCATTGAATTCTTAGGTCATTTTGTGGAGAACGGGAATGTGAAGCCCTCAAGAGAAAAGATCCACTCTGTCAGAAATTTTCCTACGCCACAAAACGTGAAGCAAGTTCAAAGTTTTCTGGGATTAACTGGCTTTTTTAGGGAATTCATCCCTAAATATTCACTAATTGCCAAGCCCCTTTCGGATTTACTTAGAGGAGATTCCAAATTTTTGTTTGGTTCCCAGCAACAAGATGCTCTCAATCAACTAAAGGATTCTCTATGTTCGGATCCTGTTTTAAAGCTATTTAGTCCAACAGCAGACACAGAGCTCCATACCGACGCAAGTCAAGCTGGCTACGGAGCAGTATTGCTGCAAAGACACCCGGATGATAATAAATTTCATCCTGTTTTCTATCTCAGCTACAAAACTAGTAGAACGGAACAGAATTACTCCAGCTACGAACTAGAAGTTCTAGCTATTATTAAGTCATTAAAGAAGTTACGTACTTATCTTCTGGGCCTTAAGTTCAAGATTTTTACTGACTGTAAGGAGTACGATTGTGATGTTGTTCACAAATCTGGATCAGTGATGCGTCATGTAGATGCATTAAGTCGTTATCCATCTGTTTACGCAGTGGAGTGTGAAGTTTTGCAGCAGATCCAACAAGCTCAAACAAAAGACGAAACTTGCAAGTTAATTAAAAATCTCCTACAAATGGGTACGTATGAAGATTACTTGTTAAGAAGTGAGGTTTTGTATAAAATGGTGGATGGAAATTACTTAATCGTTGTCCCTAAAGATATGCATAGTCAAATTATACGAAATATTCACGAACAGGGCCATCTTAATGCCCAAAGAGTTGAAGCATTGGCACGTCAGGATTATTTTGTACCAAACATTAGGAAAAAGATTGAGACAGTTCTATCCAGTTGCGTGTCCTGCATATTAGCATCCAGAAAATGCGGAAAGCAGAAGGGCTTTTATAATCCAATTGAGAAGGTGGACATACCTCTTCATACTTATCACATGGATCACTTGGGACCTCTAGCATCGACAGCGAAAAGCTACAAGCACCTTTTTGTTATAATAGATGCGTTTACCAAGTTCTGTTGGATTTATCCAGTAAAAGACACGACCGCTGAGGAAACCATCAAGAAACTAGAAATTCAGAGTGAAGTATTTGGTCATCCTTATAGAGTTATTACTGACCGTGGGGCTGCGTATATTTCTAACTTGTTTCGAACTTATTGTGAAGAAAGAAGAATTCATGAAGTTTTGGTGACTACAGGTATACCAAGAGGAAACGGGCAAGTGAAAAGTTTAAACCGGACGATCATATCAGTTTTATCTAAATTATCAGTCAATGATCCCCAAAAGTGGTACAAGTATGTGCCGCGCTTACAGACGCTGCTAAATTCGACGACAACACGATCTACCGGACGTACTCCTTTTGAACTAATGATTGGTGTCAAGATGCGAAGGCAGGAAGACTTTAACCTACGAGAAGTTTTGGAAAAGGAAATTCTGGTAGAATTCGAGGATAGTAGGAACGAACTACGACAAGAAGCTAAGAAGCAGATCGAGAAGATACAGAAAGAAAATAGAACATACTCTCTAAGGAAACGAAAGTGTGCGAGAAGATATCAAGTCCACGACCTTGTAGCCATTAAAAGAACACAGTTCATGCCTGCGTCAAAACTCTACCCGAAGTTCCTAGGTCCCTATGAAGTTATAAAAGTGAAAGGAAGAGACAGATACGACGTCCAGAAGATTGGTCAACACGAGGGTCCAAATATTACCAGCTCAGCTGCTGATCACATGAAGCTGTGGTCCATGATGGAGGAAGACAATTCATCTGAGTCAGATGATATTCAGGATGGCCGATTGTAGGAAAAGATATAAATCCGGCGCAAGAATTCAAAAAGTCAACAAACCAACAAAATAGCTCACCGCTATTTTTTGCCCAAGGCATTGTTTTACCCTGAGAAGTCAGTCAGTAATGGTCGTCGGTAAAGAACAGTCGTAAAGTATGTTAAGTAAAGTTATCAAGTATAGGAGAAAAGTCCAGTAAAGTAATTTTCAGTAAAGTGCCAATTTTCAGTTTTGTTCAATTTATAATTCGCTTACAATTAATTTCTATTAGACGCTTTTTATTTATATTCGATGAATTTTGACTTATGCTTTCCTTTTGAAATTTTAAACTCAATATAAGAAGTGAACTAAATAGTGAGTCTATAATTCTTAAATTCCTTGATATTCATCCCAATAATTCCTACATACATTTTCACGGCAGCCCATACCATTACTCCACTTCCTCCATGCGATCGACGGGAAATCACTTTCCTTTCTTCTCGCAGATCATGCCAATAATAAGGCTGGAACAGAATTTGGAAATGGCGCTTGGTGCTGGCGCGTAGTGTGCAACCTGTCAAAAGTTAAAAACGTAGGCATTCGATACCGCCGACAGAATTTGTAGCTGGTACTGGCGCGTGGTGTTGTCGCTGGTGCACACTTTTGATTACTTTCAACAAGATCTTACTTTTTTATATCACTCGAAAAACAAATAAATAATGTTGATCAATATTGTGTTTCACTCATGATAACAATTTTTATTTTGTCATAAGTGATAAAAAATAAAAATCATGTTAACAAAAATTATTAAATATATTAAAAAAAATTGATCTCAATTGGCAGTTCAATTCATTAGATCATTAGATTCATCTTTCGAAAAATTAAAGTAAAACTCATCAATGATAAATATACCAATAATTTCTGAAAATAAAAATCAATGAGTGATACTTTACCATCCCTGCTGCTGATAGTTACTTTTAATTGGATTGGCTCAATTTTTTTATGTGTGTGTGTAGCAAATAAATGTTTTCATACTATTTTTGACAATGAAAACGTAATAATTACACCAGTCGCAAAAAAAACGATATATTTTTATTTTTTATTTTAATATCTTTAGTCTTATATGAGATAAGAGTCTGGATTTAATTTATATCAAAAAACGTAACAAGCACTATAAAGCAATATGAAAAACAACTAGAAAAGTTAAGTGTGATGCCAGGTTTACACGAGTGAGATATTTTTCATTATTTATATCATTAATTGTCATTACACTGAAAACGGTTTCCATTAAATATTGTCATAATGATAGTGGGAATGATACATTATGACTGAATAATGACAAGCCGCGAAAAAAATTAATTCTATCATTCTTTTATGACAAATTGTCTTTGTGGTTAACTTTAACAAGAATAGTAAAATAAAGTGTTATCGTAACCAAAATTGCACACCACTGACCAGTAATAAAAAATATATTTTTATTTATTTTTTTTTAGTTCTTAAAATCATTTCAGAAAATTAAAAACTGAAAAGAAAAATTATTGCAACTACAAAATCAACGATTTTGCTAATGGAGCACGTTTACGCGGTTATTCTGTAAACTTTTTTCAATATGTGATACTATGCACAACATACATATGTATATTTTATAAATCGAATGTACAGCACACATCAGCACGGAAAAAGGGAGATTTTGTAGAAAATCGATAACGAAAATTAATAAGATTCTCATACATATGTACATACGTACGTGAATGAAGATGCATGTCATTTTTTAAAGGCAATTTTAGATCATAATAAATATTTCAAAAAAATTAAAAATAATATCTTTTAGACAAATGCTATATTTTTAGTAATAGAAACTTTGATAAATAGTTATAATCATTGTTTTTCCAATATGTTGTTAAAGGGAGGCTATAGAAGTTAATTCGAAAATCGAAGTCGAAATTTCCGACATATTTTTATGTTTCACCACAGTATTTTTACACTGTTTTTAGAAAGAAGTCTGTGTATGTGTGAGTGTATGTACGCACATACGTGGTCATTTCTTTCTCGCATGAAATATCGCGAATAAAAAATGATATCGACTTCATTATAGTGCATCGATTTGGATGGGTATATTTACTGTAAAAAAAGTTTTTTCACCAAGGTTGGGGTGGGTGGTGCAGGGAGCATAGACTTTATATCAAATTATATCTCATTCTTTTTTATATTAGTACAAAAATTTAAGCAAAACGATAAATAATTAACATTAATAATGAATAAGAGGATTAATATAATAATATTGATTTGTTATTACATGTATTGATAAAGACGAAATAATATTTTTAGCGAATAAAATGTTTACTTTCTTGTTAGTAGTATTATTAATATTCATTCTTAATACTCAATATTCGTCATACGATTCTCAAAAGCAGCACAAAATTCCTCTTATAGTTTATATTATTATTGATATTAATATTTAATTATATTATTGTCTTTCCGATATCTTTGTCTATATGTTAAGAAACAAAACATCCTTAATAATAATATTTTGTCACAATCCGACTAGTCATTATTTGTCATTCATGTAGGAACCAGAAAAAATAGCAACTGTCACAGTCACGTCTTGGACCGAGGACCATGTGCATGATACTCTTCAGCCTAATCACTGGGCTTGCTGATTCACCGTTTCAAAGTTTTCTTCATGGGAGAGTCTCGATCCCCTATTTCTGTAAATTGTCATGTTACCCATTGTTATTTATAATTTATATCAATGATGTATCTGCGATACTGTCTAACTCAAATATTCTTTGTTATGCCGACGACGCTTAGATATTTCGCACTGTGTCTGACAATGTCAATTGCCTATTCTTAAATTCTGACTTGGACGCCTTTCAGAATTGGTGTTCCTTTAACGACCTTCCCCTAAATATTAGCAAGTGTACATCTATGTCTTTCTCACGAAAAAGGTCTTCATTTCAATATAACTTTACCATAGAGGGTTGTCCTTTAACAAGAGTTACTAAGACTAAGGACCTGGGTGTTTGGCTCAATTCTCAATTGTCTTTCCAGGATCATGTTGATGCCATAGCCAACAAGGCTAATATGACTCTTGGTTTCGTGAAGAGGTGGTCAAAGGAATTTGATGACCCTTCATTACAAAGCTCTTATATTGCACTTTTGTTCGGCCTATTCTGGAATATGCCTCTCCACTCTGGTCACCGCTCTATGTGTCACATATCAATCGCATGTTCTGTTCAACGGAGGTTCGTTAGGTTTGCCCTTGGAGGCCTTCCTTGGAATAACTCCCTTATATTACCTCCTTATGCTGATAGACTTAAACTCCTGCACTTGGACACACTTGAAAAGAGACGCCTTAACGCCGGGATCCCTTTTGCTTTCGACTGCATTCGTGGGTCCATTGATTCTTCTGTTCTCTTGGGTCGTTTTGGCATATCGGTTCCAGCTCGCTCCCTGAGGAATCACGACTCTCTTCGGTTACCTTTTCATCGTATTAATTATGAACCTATAACGTCGATGTCGCGATTTTTTAATTCCGCTTTTGATCGCATTGATTTTCATCTATCGCGAAATCATGTGAGGAGTCAGCTTTGTTGAGGTTACTTTTTGGTTTTTGTTGTGCTTTTTACTTTTTATTTGCTTTTTATTCACTTTAGCACTTTTGTTTTCTGAATTTTTATTTTGCGAATTCTCTTCTTGTTCTTTGTTTTTATATGATTTGTTATAGTGTTTTTATTTAGTTTTTGTTTAGTTTTTTTTATTTAGTTTATTGTTTAGTTCTTTTTTGCAGTAATCAGCACATTGATGAAATATTGTAAATAAATGAATGCTACTCTTTTCTTTGTAAAATATAAAATCGTCATAAAATAATGAAACGTAGTGACAAAGCTCTCAGCAAGTTATTATTAGTCATCAGTTTATATCGTTCAAATGGTAAGTCATCAAATGACCTGAAGTCATTATTATTCATTTTGTTCCATTCGTGTAAATTCGACATAAGTACACATTATTAAGTTTTCTGTTCCTCCTGTCAAATTTATTTCTGTGTAATCAGACCATTTTAATCGCCGGCTCCTCATATATGAACTCAACAGTTTAAAAAATTATAACCGATAAGAGAATTACAAAAAATTTATATATATATTTTCAAAAATAGAAAAAATCTTTGTTCAACTTTTCGATGCCAACTTATTTTATTCGCTTAAAAAACATTTCCAAGCAAATCAAAATTTTGCCTAATAAATAAGTTTAAATAGACCCACAAAATTACAAATTATTACTTAACACATTTAGCATTTTAGTCTAGTAACTGACGATAGGTTTCGTCCATGAAAAAATCCATAAAGTCATCTAAAGGCTCAACAATCATTGCTAAAGAACAAAGTCCGATGATACTGGGAGATACTGTCAAAAGAGGTTTTCGAACACCTAGTTCAAATAAAAGACGTCGGCTCAAACTAGTGACCCTACGAGAAAAATATATCTTTTATGTGAAAAAAGTTTGCTAAACAAATTTACCTGCTCCCTACAAAACCAGGAATTATAAGTGATGCAAACAGTTGCCATATGAATGTATCGCCGGCTGTTATAATTGATCTAATGGCATTTTCTCTCTAAACCAAGGGCTTTTAGTGAGTTTAAATAACGTCGATGTAATTTACCTTATATGATTTCGTTGACGTGTAGATAACATCTGCAGCAACATATAATCTCGCAATGCTATAACCGTCCCATATTACTCTAGAATATGCTAAAGGCTGCACGACTTCTGCAATAGCTCCAGCATATCCTTTTTAAATACCGTACAACAAAATTAAAAGAAAAAAACATTAAATTGGATCTAATTGATTGAAGTGTAATGTAGCCGTGGATGGATTAATTTTTTAGTCGACTTTTGACATGAAAAGTGTATAGGTTGAGGTTGTACCGTAGATTAATCAACTTAAAACGTGTCAGATAAAGTAATGGTAGATGTTTAGTTTATAGCCATTTTTCAATTTTTAGTGGACAGGAAATTGAGAATAGAATACGCATAGAAAATTGAAAATAAAATCGAAAGTTGTATTAAAATGTAATATAATAATTAAAAACAATGTGCAAGGAATCTGGGTATAATTGTTTATTTTTAACTTTAGAGATTGAAGCGTCCAAAATTTTTGTTGTTAGGGCTTCTAGCTGCCAGGGAAATGATTATTTAACCAGGGAAGTGAACTGTAAATTATAAATATAAATCAAAATTATATGTATAAAGTGGGTATCAGTGAGCAGTAGCTTGATCGGAACATTAGAACATAACACTATACAGAGACATACACGTGATGTAGGTGTGATCATCCACTGAACCTATAGGATACGTTATGTACAACCGATTGAAAACCACCCAAATCGGTCTACTCCTTAGGAAGCTGGGTGACTCCCCAGCTCCCACTCTCCCCCTAAGCCACAATTTCTATCATTGTACAAATGGAGCAAGATAGTTTATTCAGCAATAAACGAATCATCCAAATAGGTCCACGCGATACGATTTTAGGCTCCACTGCACCACTACCCCCACCACCCGACTCCATACGGTCCACGGTTTCATGGTAGCAATGGAGGATCATACTCTATACAACAAAAAAGGAATCATCAAAGTCGGTCTACGCTTTATGAAATTGAGTTCCGCCCTTTCTCTCACCCCATAAGTTTTTGTCGATGCTAGTAGCGGAACATACTCCAAACATTACAAAAGGAATCATACAAATCGTTCCACTCGGTATAAAGTTAAAGTTATTAAAAAATAATACCCGTCGAATTTAGTAACTTTTTGGGAAGTTGGTTAAAAAGTATAAATAAATTAGCCGCGCAACATATAGGTTACCCAATTCCTTAGCTCATCTTTTAAGGAAACCATAGATCGAATTCGCGTTATGTACAATCGCATCAACATCTCATTAAAGGTAAATCGAACCGGACTTCAAAATCCTTGTTAGTTAAACCTTTCGGTTTGGTTAAACTAAAGTCGTGCTGTTGATGGAGAGCCAAAGAAACGTTGCTTCTCTTTACTAGAAACGCCGAAAATGTTAAAGAATTTTTAATAGCTGTGTTCTATTGGGCTATGCCAAGTACGCCCTTATCAGGTGCGACATTTCAAGCATTGTAATTGGGGTGTTTTGATATGCTGTGAAAAATATGGTGTGTGATACGATAATTATAGTAATTTTGGATAAAGTTTATTGTTTATTTTGAATTCTTTCATAAATTTTCCGTTGTGTATTTTCTAACATATTTTGTACAATCAGAAAAACATGTGAAATATAGACGACTCTTTTTAAACATGTACCAATTTCGGTTTTTAATAAAAATTACTTCAAAAACCAATACCTATTCTACGAATTTCCACCAAATTTTAAATCGGATTCTTTCTGTCTTTTCACGACTACTTAGACTACATTCTATTTTTTTACCGAAACTGTTCAAATATCGTAAAAAATCATGAAAAAATATAAGTATAGGTTTTTGTAGAAATTTTTATAAAAAAATCGAAAGGCACAAACTTGTTTAAATTGTTTTTACATTATAAAAAAGATGTCATGCTTTGTTAAATGTGTTTTTGCTAAGGAAAAGTACGTTTCCAAAATGTGCTCTATTTTTCTACTTCTTTTTTAGTCAGTTAAAAATATTTTAAACAAAAGCACCGTTGATTTTTCAGAAATTCATATCTCAAAAAGTGATTGAGAAATAAATTTGAAGAAAAAAAACCGATGCACTCGTAAATAGGCCTTCTTGTTCGCACGTATTATTGTTATTCGATTTATATACATCTCCGTTCTTTGTCAAAGACCGTTTTGTTTATGTTGTTTTTTAATTTGTCAAAAGACTGTCAGGGCTATTCCAAGATCCGTCGTAGTATTCCTACGAAAAGAAAGTTACGTTACGAATACGAATAAAATGGTATTCTACAATCCGAACGGATCCGGAATTAGTGATGCCATATTGTAACGCAAATTCGTAATTTCGAAATCAACTGTTTAACTGTTGAGTTTGAGCTGAACTACTGGCGGGGACAAACGTGCCGCCGTGTCTTGCTCCCCAAAAATTTTTTAAAGCGGTTGCGAAAGCGAATCAAATTAAAAAATTTCACAGTTCTAGTGTCATCTTGCCGAAGGGAAGGGCTTTTATGCTCTATTTTAAAGCACAGTCTGGTGAGCCCGTTCCTATTTATTTCTATTTTCTTCCATCCAACATTCAATGTAGTACAATCGTGCTTCATTGAATGCGTTTAACGGGTCTCCACTGCTGAGCATTTGGCTGCCTTCATTGAGATCAAAGTTCAGCACAGCAGGTCAGCAGGCATAACTCTGCTGCTGGCTTTGTTTTCACAGAGGCGGCTTTGCTTTGCATCTGTGGATCCCGTTCGTCAGTCCTTGTGTTTGTGTACGTTTTCGTTTTGTATTGTTTTGGGCAAATTAAGACCGGGACTATGCAAAAATTTTTATTTAATTTTTGCAACATTCGTGGCTTGAAAAGTAACCATTTTTCGGTTTACTGCCACTTGATCGCGGAAAATCCGGCAGTTTTTGCACTAAGCGAAACCAAGGTTGTTTCCGATTCTGATATTAATCAGTATCACATTCCTGGTTATCACTTAGTGCCGCTCTTCTTTCCTCAGAGGGGAGTCGCGGTTTATATTAGAAATTATGTGCCATTCTCCCATTTCCCTCAATTCTCTTCTACTATGTCTGGATTAGATTTAAACTCTATCGGCACATTATTCACTTCTGCTTTTTATAACGCAGCCCGAATATGTCTGACACTGACACTGTGTGCTCCTTCGATAAACTGCCTTCCGATATCGATAAGATTTTGGAATTATCCCCCTCTTCTGAAATCGTTCTTGCTGGAGATTTCAACGTCCACAACACACAGTGGCTCAGGCATTCTTCTACCACAAGCCCGTCTGGAAGACACGTCGAGTTATTTAGTGAGTCTTTTAATTTACAGCAACTGGTTGAGTGTCCGACTCGTGTTCCTGATACTTTGGGACACAACGCGCATCTTTTAGATCTATTTCTAACATCGCATCCAGAAAAATACTCGGTTTCGGTGACGTCTCCCTTGGGTAATTCGGACCATTGTCTAATCTCCGCCCAATTCTCCATCTCCTTTCTGACAACCACTAACCTAAACTCCACCAAAAGATTAGTGTGGCATTATAAAAATGCTGATTGGGCGGGACTTAATAAATATCTCAGAGAGCTGGATTGGTCTGATTGCTTTTCTATGAAGGACGTTAACAGAAGCTCCGATTATATCTTGAACATCCTACGGTTTGGAATGCATCGCTTTATTCCTCATAGCTTCAAGAACATCAAACAAACTAACACCAATTGGTTCAATAATGACTGTTTCGCAGCCATTAAAAAGAAGGAAGCAGCCTTCCAGGCATATAAATTGTGCCCTTCAGAGGAATTGAGACGTATCTATGCGCGGAATATTTGCAATTCAGCAATTAGCCGGTCTAAGTTCAATTTCGACCAGAGCATCAGACGGAAAGTATTTTCTACTCAAAAGGGTAGTAAGGGCTTCTGGTCTCTAGTAAAAACCGTAAAGAACAATTTCACCTGTTCGTCAACTAGTAGGCAAAAGCCGCTACACTTTCGCACTCGGGAAGTTTTTAGAGTACTTTCGAAACTCGACGTGTCCAACGCTACTGGGGCTGATGGTTTCTCGCCCCTTGTTTTAAAATGCTGCGCCTCTGCTTTGGCTAAACCTCTGCGCAAACTTTTTCACCTGTCATATTCAACAGGAATATTTCCAAGTGTATGGAAACTTGCTCATGTCCAGCCGATACTTAAAAAAGGAGAGGCATGCGACCCCTCTAACTACAGACCAATTGCACTAATCTCGATCATATCCAAAGTTTTTGAATCACTCATCAACTCTCAGTTGTTGAAATATCTAGAAAATAACCATCTTATCAACGATTGCCAGTACGGTTTCCGCGCTGGCCGCTCAACCGGAGACCAGGCCCGTAGAGACGAAATTCGGGCCTGGGGGGTACTACATACGGGCCCCCGCGAAAGGAATTTCGGGCTCGGGACTAAGCGTTTACGAATGAGTGACTTTCAATTTAAAATCTGTCTAGCATATTACACTTTTTCGATCGTGAAACATTTTTTTATACATATAATTAAAATGGAAAAAATTTTCTGTGGATGACTTAGATGACCGGGCCCCTTTTGAAACCCCAGGCCCGGGGGGTTTACCCCCTTTGCCACCCCCCCTCTCGGCGGCCCTGCCGGAGACTTACTAACTGCTCTAACGGAGCGTTGGAATCATTGTCTCCATAATTTCGGTGAGTCCGAAATCGTCGCTCTTGATATTTCAAAGGCTCTTGATAGAGTCTGGCATGCTGCCCTTTTAGCCAAACTTCAAACATTTGGTCTGCACCCTACCCTCGTTAAATGGTTAGAGAGCTTTTTGTCAGGCCGTTCAATCCGTGTAGTAATTGACGGCGTTACATCTCCATCCTACAAAATAAATGCCGGTGTACCTCAGGGTTCAGTTCTTTCACCAACCTTATTTCTTCTTTTTATTAATGATCTCTTATCCCTTACTCTCAATCCTGTTCATAGTTTTGCCGACGACAGCACCCTTGATTTCGCGTACTCATTTGATTCTGTAATTCACGTGGAAATGCTACAGAAGTCAATCGGGAACGCATGTTTAGATCATTAAACAACGACATTTCTATGGTCCTCGCTTGGGGCAGAGCAAATCGTGTTACGTTTAATGCATCCAATACTCAATGCTGTTTAATGTCCCTTAAAAAACGCCCAGTTCACCCCCAACCTAAAGATCTTGGGTATTGAGATATCCAGCAATCTTAGCTGGACTGATCATATATTTGCAATCGCTAAAAGTGCGATGAAATGTTTGGGTTTTCTACAGAGATGTAAGAAATATTTCACCCCACCCGACTTAGCGTTGATCTACAAGTCCCACATTAGGCCTAGACTTGAATATAATTCCCATATTTGGGCAGGGCCAGGATACACCGCATTGTCCGCGTTAGAGAAAGTTCAGCGTATGGCTGTTAAACTTATTGGCGATTCCTCAATCTCTGAGGGCCTTGACTCTCTGGAGCATCGACGGAATGTCGGTTGTCTCTCACTTTTTATCGCTATTTCCATGGCCATTGTCTAACGAAATTGCTAGTCTGATTCCTTGTAGACTCATTACAACGCGCGATACAAGATCTACAAGTCGCTCCCAACCCTATACTCTCCGGGTCAAATTTGGACGCACCGTCAAATTTCGGGAATCTTTTCTTAGCAGAACAACACAAATGTGGAACAGTTTACCATCTTCTGTTTTTCCCTCGTCTTATGAGCCTGAAACTTTCAAACGGGGCGTACATCGACACCTCCTTCACTCAACCTCCTAACCCATTTCCCTCAACCTTAATTCCTTTCCTGCCAAGGCTGTGCTTTAGCATCATAGGGCATCCCCTGAGCTTTGGTAACATCATATATAAAAAAAAAATAATAGTTTGAGTTTTGATTGATTTAGTTGATTTTGAACACTCAACATTGTAGAAAGGACCATTGGTATCTATGTGTCGTGCGCGTTGCACAATATTTGCGTATACTTTCGTGTGAATGACAATAATACATTTTAGTTCTTTGTTTATTACTTCACTAATAAATAGTTCATATTTACGGCCTCATGCCTTCAGAATGAAATAAAAAAAAATTATATACATATGTACTTATTACTACTCATACTTTGACTGCTCAAGTTGTAGTATTTGAAGTTTTAATCCAATTTTTTTCTGCATAAGCTCTTCAGACGCTTTATTGTGACGGCGAGTTTCCTCATTTTTTAAATTTTTCACATCGTAAAGCTTATCCAGTCCTCTATAAATTCTTTTTAAGCTCGTACTCATACTGCTTCTTGTTTGTAGTTATCTTTGACCTTTCATAAATAATTCATATATAAATAGTTCTATTAAGGCAAAATGAGTACTTACATTTTCAGTTTTTGTACTACTTTCAAGCTTTTTTAAAATCTCAGAAATTTCTTTCAATTCATACAAATAACTGTCAAACTTTCGATTCGTTCGGATACTGTAATACCATTTTCGGAATTCGTAGATAATTTTGAATTACGATGAATGCATTCGGATCGTGGAATTTCAATTTCGGGATTCGTAAAGAAATCGAAATTACGACGGATCTTGGAATAGGCCTCTTTATCTGCCATTTTAAAAAATTTGTTAAGTCAGGAAGGACTCATCCTAGTATTTGTTCGTTTGACATACTTTTTGGCCCTCAAAAGGCAAAACTAATGTGAAATTGAACGTAGCCAATCTAGGTGCTTGCACTTTGTTTAGTAATAACAAAAGGTATATGTACGCAAAATTTTTAGGAATTTCAAATCAACAAATCACGTTAATTTCAGTACGGCGCCCGCAACTACAGTTCGTCCGGCTCCTGAATGCGTAGACAGAGTTTGATGATTCCTTTGTTGCATAGAGTGTGATACCCTACTGATATCATTTGAAAAATAGGGTAAGGGGAAGGAAAGGAGAATGGGAGGGGATGAGTGGAGACGGTATTGAAGGCTAACTTCGTAACGGCTAACCGATTTGAAAAATTATGTTTTTGTTGTATACCAATGCAAAAGTTTTGTAAATGGGGTGAGTGGATTCTTGTAACGCACGGACTTGGACGATTCTTTTATTGTATACATATATAGGTACCATGCTAAACAAAATTTGTGAGGTGGGCGTGAGTGAAGTGAGGGGGATTGACGTAGCCTAACTTTGACCGATCTGGAAGAATTATAATTTTTTGTATACAGTATATTCCCCGATTAATATCAAGATAAAAATGTTACACCTAAGGTGGGGGGGGGGGGGGGGGGTGGCGAGAAGTTAAGCCTAATTTCGTAAGGCGTGGACTAATATGACATGTATCGAATATGTGCCCCCATTATTAGTATCAGAAAATGTTAGACCTAAGTTGGGATGGGGAGAGAGAGAGAGAGAGCCTGAATCGTTTTTTGTTGTATAGAGTATCTGGTTCCATTTGAATAATTACAAAAATTTTGCTTAGGGCTGGGGAGGGTACAATTACATTTGGATAAATCTGTTTTGCTCTACGAGTGCCATGATAAAAACTTTGTATCTAGAGTAAGCACACACATTCATGTTATGATATATTATTGGACTGACTTAATACATATGTACACAATTATTTATGTAAACCCAAGTCGAAGTTTTCGGTATCTCCTAGTCTTCCGTGTACCACGCGTCATGAGATACCTTGAAGCGTACTTACTTGGGGAACACTAGGAATACACACATTTGGTTCATTCACATTTGGCACATTTGGTTCATTCTGCAGTTTTAGATACCTAAAAAATATTTAGGGGATAACTGCGGCGATTTTTAGAAATTATTTGAGTAATCCCTGAGAAATCTTAAAATGTTTTTCCAATACGCTCCTGCTCATATTCTGTTAGAACTCTTTTAGTATTCCTTTGGTACGCTCACCGTGTTCTTTAACTACTCTTTAAGTGTTCTTTTAGTTTTCTTTTTGTGCTCTTTCAGTATTCTCCGTGTGTTCTTCTTGTACTCTTCTCGTGCTCTTCCACTACTCTTCTGGATTTTCTTTAGTACGCGCAAGCTCGTTGACGTAGACTAGCTCCTCGCCGGAATGACGATTCTTTCGCCACTTTTCCGGCACCATATCAACGCCCACAGTTTTCGCCTGTCTAGTTGCGCACTGTCCGACATGACATATCGGAAAACTTGATAAACACTTCGGAAGTTCGAACAAGACTGAAAATTTTTCAACATAGAACAGCATAGAACACGTGTTTAGCCACTTTTTTTTAAATATTTTTATTTCCATAGAACATCTAAAGTACACTGAAGTATAAATAAACTAGGTATCGCTTCATACTCGTTAAGGTACCTACGCGGCAGAGCATCCTTTTTGGTGTAAACTTACGATGTGTAACATGAAAAGAACACTTGGAGATAACTAACTTAGTTATCTGTTAGGTATTGTGCAGTAGCCTTTAAGGTAATGTACGCGCCTGGGTATGGAAAATTGTCGTTACCCAGAAGAGAATCAAAAAGTGAACCTATTTTTTTCAAAATTTTCAATGGATCAAGCATCCCATTTAATCGTCGGTGGAGTAAGTGATAACGTGTTGGCCTTCTAAACAGGAGGTCCCAAGTTCGAATTCCACCGGCGTTGATCCATGGTGGTTACGATAAAAGCGCCATTGGGGATTGCAGAGAAATTTCGGTCGTTCAAAATCCACCTTAATGTCGATGCAGTCTTACTGAAAAGGTCCTGCCAATGGTGCAGGTGGCAGTGTAAAATCATTAGCTCGACCTTGAGTATGAGTAACTCTTCATCGCCTCCAGTTGTCAAACGTACAAAAGATCTTTTAAATTATGCAGCAAATAATGCCGAAACTCGAAATTATTCTTGCAAGGAAGCAAACTTGATTTGACTTACCGGCAATAAGAACCATAAATTTTGTATTCGCAGAACCAGGAAAGGGTGTTAGATTTTTCCAGAATACAGAAGATAAAAAAGAAGCACGAAACCATTGTTTAAGAAAATATCTTTTGGATATTTAATTCTTTAAACTGGAATAAATGTGTTTTTAAAATGAAAATAACACTTTGTTTTTCATCAGTGACGCACGGGACAACAATTTTATATTCCCTAACTATTGCTTGATTGCCAAACAAGGGACCTTTGGTATATATTTTTTTCACATTTAGCTAGTCTCAACCCTGCTGGAGCAATGAACAAAGGCTAAGGTTCCCTCTATCTTTGATTGCACTCTTTTTGTAATTATTGTGATTTAGGTTGTGCTTCATGCACAAGGTCAAAATTAGCAAAAGGAATAAGAATAGGACCAATTTTGTAGACAAATACAACTTTGGATCCTTTGTATTTAGTATTAAGTTAACCAGTCAGCTGTATTTGATGACTATATCCGTCGTCACTTGATTCTCGCGACACACATATGTAGGTGTGCGCTCTGAAAAGTGGTCGCGACAGCTGACTGGTTAAGAAGTAATAGTAAAACACTTTTATTAGTAAATAATAAAGATTGATCTGAATCTGACTATTACTCTCTAGTTGCCGTAATCCCCATAAGGGCGGGAGAAGAACTTCACCCCATGCGAGGCGATGATTGCAAGTGGATCTACAATTTAAGGTATATTCCGAACGACCGAGATTACTCCACAAAACGCAATGGTCTTTTTATCGTTATATGTTGTCAAAAGAAAACAATAATGGATCGCATTCGGTGCGGTTCGAATGTTGGACCGCCTTGATGGACTGGTTGACTTCACAATTGTTAGAAATAATACTGTGGCTCCTTTAAATTATAAATTGATAGGTAGTTTAATGTTATTTTGTTTGACTGATATAATTATTATAATAATTATTTTGGGTAGAAGAAACAGTTTGTCCTATTCTCTCTAGAAGATAATATTTGAGGTTTCGAGAACGCAATGTAAAATTAAATTAATTTCCAACGAAGTCACATAAGGCTCACTTAAAAATTCAGAACTTCCAAACAAAAAGTTTGATGTTTTTTCAAAATTTTACATAATTATCATCCTATTTTTAAATGTAGACAATCCTATTTTACTCAACTGTTCAAAACAGTATATAAACTATAATTCTGGAAGTTATTGGACCAAAACTGTTTATCTTGTTTCAGTGTAGTCATTTAAATTCCATGTGCCTTTAATACCAATTTTACGACACTAATTTAAAAGAAAATAATTAAAAGGTAAATTTTGCTTTTATTGCAAATCATTGGTGATAAATTGAGTTTCCAATTGATTCCTTATGCATAGTTCTGCAACTCTTATTTAATACAAAAAAATGTAAAAAAATTTCTAAGAAACGAAAGGACTAAATCTGTCGCCAACTTATTCTGATGCCATTTAACTCTGGTTAAGTCTTGTCCTAAGCGTAGGTATAACATAACAACAGCAAATAAAAAAGATATATGAAAATTAAAAATAACTAAAAATTTGTTAGTTTGGACTAACTTTTAAAAGCGTTAAATTACAATCACACTGAGGTAACATTGCATATACATATAAATTGACAAGTTGTGCTCAAGATTGGGCAATCAAATTTCGACTTTTCGGCCCTACCTTAAGTCTGCTTTACCCTACTCTGTCACGCATGGAATACTCAGAGTTGTTTTTTTAACATCAACCCAAGGTTCAATCTTTAAATTTTGATGGTAGGTTTAGTGCTGAACTACCCGTTTGCCAATCTGTAATACTAAAAAAGTGCTTCGAATTTGCTTACCATATGATTCGTACATGTTGTCACTAAAGGTGCTGCATTTTGTCGAATTATAAGGCGAATTGGCTCAGGCCATTGCTCAATAAACTACCCAGGCTTTGCGTGATATATTCAGAGCGAGTCAATTACCGACCAGGTTTGGGTCACTTTTGGTATTGAAACTCAGGCCAAAATGGATAAACGTTGCAGTCACTTTGGACCTGTCGTAATTTAAGAATGCATCCATACACCATTCAGAGAAGTAAACTGTGAAGCTAAATGGCACAATCGATTTTGATGAATAATTTAACTTACCAACTCTTTTGACCAAAGTCATTACTGCATGATATAGACTTAATACTACGAATGGGTAAACTGTCTGCACTATTCAACGAACCGAACGAAGTAGTCCGGTATGCCACAGTATCGGATTGGTGCAGCTTGTATCTTGCAACGAAATATAAAAAACAGATGCCTATATTGCAAAGAAATTAGTTTTGCCTCATGCCACATGTTGCCTCAGTGGAATTGCGACGTTAGGGTCATAAAAACAATAAATACTCGAAAAAATGGGAAGTTACGCGGAGTCAAAAAGACTCCTTTTTGAGATTCCTTTAGCACATTCTAAGTGTAGCGAATAAAGAGTGCATACACAAAATAATTTCATTTCGAGTTCAACATAATTTATAAAAAACACTAAAAGTTAATTAAAAATATTGTTTTTGCTTTTATATATGTTTTACTATACGATTTTACTAATGCACCTTTATAGACTTATTTCCTAACGCTTACTTTAAGAATCCGACGATATCGTACAGACTCTCGTAAAAAGGAAAGCGCTTGCCAGTACTTTGTTCCAAATAAATTTTTTACTAGTTATGGAAATTTATCGCTTCTATCATTTTATTGCGGCTACATAAAATGTACCACTGATTGGTTCTTTTAAATATTGATAACCACTTGAATTCTCACACTCCAATCAAAAGCAACTCTTTTTTCCAAGTATAAATCAATGTAAGAGACCGAAAAGTACTTTAAATTGAATGACTCTTTCTACGAACATCGTGTATAAAGTTGCAATATTAATAAGTAATACATATTATAATTCAATTTAAATACTCTTTACAGATTATGGTCAAGTTTGAACGACATCATGGGCTCGAAAGCTTTCACTTACCAAAAACACGACAAAATCCTTCACGTAACTTATCTTGCTTCATGTTTAACTATCAGAATTTTGTATCAAAAATTTCACAACAAAACTTTTAAAAGAAGATTATAAAAAATATGTTTGATATTTTTGTTAATTTTTAAAAATCAAAAGGAAGTAAACTTCAAAGCCAACTTTTGTTATTTACTAAGTTAGTAAATTCGCCAGGTGGACAAGTTGGTCGACATTAAAAAAATAAGTTAACACCTGCGCCTACTATGGTGACCGTCAACCTAGTCCTGCTGTGGGCCAACTTTTTCGAAAATTTTTGATTATTTAGTGCCTCCCTTCTCCAAGGATCTTTCCCACGTCTTGTGTAGAATGTTTAATCTGGCGCCTACCTTTTGTGCTGATTTCAATCCACAGCCTTTTAAGCGATGTGTGTGGCCTATCCAATACCACTTTCGTCTTCCAATTTCAATGTCGATCGCCTTGACCAAAACCACCGTAAACTACAAGCCATGAACTGGATTTTTGTATGTGGTCGTAAATGGTCTTACAAAATGGTCCTATTTACATTGTTTCTTATGGTAGCCAGGGGGTGAATTTTCCTTAAACTCACCCTAGCGCCAAAACTATTAGTTATGTATATGAAAAAATTATCATCTTCAGACCGACTGCCTACAGGAGTAAGGTGAAACCGCGGTAACCTAGTAAGGTAAATTAGTGGAATAAACAATTTAAAATTTTCGGTTTTGTGGTAACATTTTACGCGAAATTATCGATTATATGAAATATAAATTACTTATGTTTAGCTTTAGAACACAAAACCGCAATATACTATAAACGTTATTAGGTTGCTGGAGAATGGACGGACGAGTTGATGCCTTCTAGGATACGGTGATCCTCATCTTGATATTCTCAAGTGTTAGTTACACCTCCAAGTGGTAGCAACCGGGCAATGCATCCTAGAATGTAGCCAAGTAACTAATGCGGGAGGAGATAACCTCTTGAAAAATTCCCCTAACTCCAAGGGAGTCTGCAGTCTCGTCGTCCCCTCTGCAGGACCCAGGGGTAATTGGGTCGCGAATGGCGTTTTCCTCGGGCGCTTCTGTGGTAGTGGAGGTGGATTGTATGGCAGACCCCAACAGGTTGGCTATACCCACGGTACCCACAACACAACATTAGCAGCTTTGGGAGAATTACGTTTCGAAGGAACTATGGCGGCTATGGAGGCTGGCTCGCTTCCACCGGCTGAAACTGCTGTAGCAGTCCTGGAAGAGGGTGCCATTGGCATAATAATAACCAGCACTTCCTCAGGTGCGGCGGTGCAGAGATGGGAGACTCTAACGAGTAGGCTATCTCCGCGATACGCACACCAGTAGAAGATGCAGATCTGCCTTCCAAAGGGTTAGCTGCGGTTAATCCGGAGGGGGTTTCTTGTTCTGGCTCAGGACTAAAGCGTTACGGTCTGGAACCCTTCACTGCCGTAGGCAGAGAAGGGATGAAGGTTGTAATTAACGCATGGACCAAGAAGGAACACTGGAAATGGTGGGAAAACATGGATTTATGCAGATCTGCCTTTCGTAGGGTTAGCTGCGATTAATCCGGAGGGGGTTCTTTGTCCTGGCTCAGGACTAAAGCGTTACGGCCTGGAACCCTTCAATGTCGTAGACAGTGGAGGGGTGAATGATGTAACTAACGCATGGACCAAGAAGGAACACTGGAGACGGTAGGAAATCATGGATTTATGCAGATAGGCTAGGATTCTAGCAGTGACCCAGGAAACCGAGGTTAGTGGCGACAGTGGGATAACTGGATACTCAGTTGCCCCCACTAAGGGAGACTGGGAGGGGACGAAAAGGTACCCGGTTATTTGGTCTGTTTCGGCTAATCCCCAGAGAGGTGTTTTTAGTGAGTAAGAATCTCACACTACCGGAGGGCACGGGCTGTCTGGTGTCTTTTGGAAGATTTTCACCTCTCCCGCAAAAAAAAATAAATAAATAAATAAACGTTATTATCGGCGAATTTTACGTAGAACTCTTAAAAACTAAAATTTTTTTTATACATTGGTCCGATAAAAGAGTAAATAAGCAAGTACCACTGGGAACCCTGAACCTATCTTACAAAGACGACGTCCAACGCTGAGAACTTCAACTTGCAGCAGCAGCAACCCACAGGGGCATCTGTCCGTTCCACCTAGAAATAGAAAAACGACATTAAACAAACAAGAAGGAAGAGACTACATAGGACGACACGTAACTCCAAAATACCAAACACCGATTTTACACATAACAGCACCTATAAATTAACTTAACAATTTTCATTAGAATATATAAACTTAGAATATCAGTAATAAAACTTTTACAGCAGCTGTCATTGTTAAATATATTACAAAAACAAAGATTGTACAAAACCGAACGACATATTTTTTTGATGAAGTGTCACTTCCTGCTGTTCTAAGAAAGCGAGAAATTGTAGGGCGAATAAAGCAGATGTTAGAGCGGCTTTTTTCAAGTTTTTCTTTCTAAACCCGAACAATTTGTGAATTCCTTAGACGCGGAACAAGACCATATAGTTTGACAGAGAAAAAACATTAAGAGGTACATCGGCACAAAAAGATCTCTGACAGCACCAGAACTTAGAACCAACTAACCAGTATTTCATAGAAGTACGACTCAGGCAGTTTTCCCCAAATAAATTCGATAACCTCGCAACATTTTAAAGCAAAAAACACTTCTTCTGTGCGTGCAATCACTAAGAGGAAAAAAGTAACAAAATAGATAATAGTTTTTCCTTTTTATAAAAATATGATAGCAATACCTAAGTAAAAATGAGACATGAATTACCTGAGCTGAATTTAGATACATTTATTTCACTCAGCCCTGGTAGCGCGAGGGTAGAAAATATTAATCTTCTAGATAAAGCAAACGCATGTTTCTCTGGCCAACAGAACGAAACGTAAACTATTTCTTCCATTCCGACTGGCAAGAAGAGGAAATGTTTTTATTCTATTTTGGACACGTTATGATGCCGAGGCATGTTGGAGCAAAATTTTTGTTCATCGGTAATTTTACTTTACTATTATTTACATTTATCATATTTTCCTATATTGAATTTTTAATTGCGGAAAATAAGCTTTAATCAACCAGGCCAGCTTGATTAGAGTAGAGATACTTTGGGCATACAAAACTTATTACAGCTGACTGAATGGCGGGTACATTTTACTTAGAGTGACCACATTTTGTAGTCTTAAGTGTATGAAGTATGTTCAAGAAATATTTTGTTATTTTTAATTCATCTTTTGCTAAAAAGAACAATATTTTTATAAGAGCTATTGCCATCAACAATTCCATATGATCACCAACACCAAAGCAGTACGCCGCGGCAACTTATGCCAATGTAAATTTGTTTGCTGCTCTTTATACGGATTATAAAGAACTAACACATTTGCATCAAGCCGCGGAACTACACGTGCTTGCTAATTAAGCATGCCAAACATTTCCCCTTTTCGATAAAAGTGTATATACCTCTCTCTCTCTCTTACGTATGTTTCCATATAAGATATATTTTTCCTTTATGTTTCATTTGTTTGCTTTTTTTGTTTAATTTTATCTATATAGTGTACTCATTTCGTAGTGGTAATCCTTTTCTAATTAGGAATTTGACTTAGTCTTGCTTCTATATAATTCTTGTTCGTTGCTTAGAACATCAGACTACACCACGTTGTCACGGATCTTCTAATAGTTGGTCAACATGTTTCACACAGCACAAATACACTCCTTAACAAAACAACAAGGCAAACAGTAGGTACACTTTACATTTTTGTCTTTCGCAAGCACACCTAACACAAGGCGGGACTCCGTGCCCCGTACGGCACCCAATATAACCTTCCCAACACATCATACACAGGTAACAACTCAAACAATTCATAACTAACAATTGACATTAACCCTAAAATCAACAAGGTAAAAAATCTGGTGCATCAGAGATTATTTAAACATTATTCAGCAAACAGAATATAAAAGACAGGTACACAAGGGAATACACAAATTTCACATTTATAAGCCGAACGAAGCTAGGGTTTTTTTTCAAAAATTCACTGCTGCTTTGTTTATAGCAATTAAGGAACGAAATTAGAGCCATTTCAAAGGTAAAAAGTTCAAGTTATTGCAACTTCAAATCGATGGAGTATGCTTTATCTCTGGTTCTTTTTGATGGATTTTGATATTTTTTGTAGCTTCGTTCAGGAAGCACCTAAGATGTTTTTTTTATAATATGTGAAAAAATGTCAGCTTTTTAAAAATCAAAACGAAATATATAAAAAGAAGCCCAAGCAACGGAGTTATTCCATTTGCTTACAAGGTAAAAATAATAACACTTTTGTAACGTCAATTTGCAGTAGTCAAAATGTTTTTTTTAATATTCTAATTAATTGTATTCGTAGAGCAACATCTCCCCTTCAGTTTGAGATGCGCAAAATTATTTTCTGTTCCAAATTGTGCATACTACTTTATTGCAAAATTAGCTTCTCTGGGATAAACAAATTGAATTATGCAAAAACTGTTCAACGAATCGATGTGTAATTGTTGCCACTTATTGAGCACTATTAAACCTACCTTTCTACAAAATATGAAGTTTATTCTTTGAATTTTATATTAGTTATTGTTAATTGAAATTTTCTAATATTTTGATGGATTTTTGCGATTTTCTAAGCAACAAATTAACACAGACTCTTTTATATTCTGCTAAAAATCATTATTGCATGAAACGAAAATAAAAGAAATAATCTTTTGCGCCGGCAACAAACGTATTAATCACATTTTCTTGAGAATTCCGTTTGCGAGTTGCCAATTCGGGCCATTTCTCGCCGATTGGGCTACTTGAGCCAAAGAATAACTAAGGCAAAGTAGACGCACCTTATTGAGAAGAAAAATGGGAAAGAGAGGCAAATACTTGAAAGCTCCGAAAAGTAGTGTTGGTAGAGCTTCAAAGTTTTCAAAGCTTCCTGTGGCCATTAGTATCGTAAGAGTAAAAGAAAAAGAAAAATTTAAGGCCATTTCTACATTCGTGTGAAGAGTACGACTGCATTCAAAAAATTTGACGTTAGATTAATTGCACTCACACAAAAATGATGCGCAATACTAACCCATTGGCCAGGCATTTTCCAGTTTATTTTACTACACCATACTCAGTGGCCAGACATTTTGTGTAAAATAACCGAAGAGCTTTCAACCCATTCATAAAATCAGCCGGTCAGGCGTAAAACTATACTCCAACACATTTCCATTGTCCAGGCATTTTATGTAGGGACAATGAAATTGTTTTAATACATATGACTTGGCTGACTTAAAAAGGTAAATAAACATTAGTCTGTCAGAAATTTGTTGGGGATGGCGAAATTTTGTAAAGAAGTTTTAAAATCTAAGTAATAAGTGGTTTATTGATGTCTCACAATACACTTTTATTACAGAGTTTCTTTCTTATTAAACAAAGATATGACTATCTTCTATAGTTCACAAAAAATGGTATTATTGTTACTTTAACAATATTTCCATACTAGCTAGCTGGAGATGTTTGACATTTCTTTGGCAAAAACGTGAGAATTGTCAAAGTGGCGTTTATGATGAAATAACGCACATCTATTAATAATGTGCTATCACCTTTTAGCACACGCTATCAAGTAAGCGAGCTTTGGCAAATAATATGTTTCTCTCCTTTGCACAGTGTTTTTTGCACGCAACTTGTTTTATACCGTCGGTGAATAAAATTGAAACTAACACTAATACATTTTTTCCTTTCACAAAAATTTTTGCTCACGGAGGTGCGTCTACTTCTTCTTATATATACTTTGACTTGAGCCATCAGTTGGGCGACAAAATTTTGCTCTCTGCGACTGGGCACATTTTGGGCGATTTTTTAATTCTTGCTGGGCGCTTTTGGGCGATTTTTCAATTCTTTCGCAATGGCATTTTTTCGCTCAAACTCGAAGTATGCTCAATGCCGTCGTGTTTATATCTGAAATATGGTCATTTTTAATCCGACCAATTGCACAAAGATAGTTCTTTGTTATGTTTTGAAAAGGGGCATGTACGATTCAATAAATAATAATTTTCGTTTTCCTTTATATAAATAATAATTCGTGAATTATTTAAGACTGTGACTATTTGTAATTACATATATTTACGTGTACTTACGTGCATTAGCGGCAACATTTTATTAGATTTTCTGGGAGGAAGAGGTGTGACTTTTAGTTAGTTCATTAACTGTCCTCCCGCCAGAGAATATATTTGTATTTGTTGACGCCACTCCGAGTCAAAAAGAGTCATTTAGAGCGATTTTGTACTCTACCTGTGTTATTTGAGAAAAGAGTAGCAATCTTCTTGCACTTTTTGTGTTCTTTGAGAACACAATCTAGATTACTTTAGAGCGAATCTAGATTACTTTAGAGCGAATCTAGATTACTTTAGAGCGAACTTTTCTGCTCCTGCTTTAAATAAGATGCATCCAATCTGGTTTTGCTGGTTTTGAATCCGAGTAGAGTCGAGCCGAGATCTGCGCCACTCGGAGTGGCCTCCGCGAACAGACCTTATAGTAGTACATAAAAGCGGAACTTTCCCGAATACAAAAGTACACGTAAGTGCACTTCCATTACTAAATAATTAAGAATATTTTTTGTTTTTCACGACGCCTATTAATATTACATTAAAGTTGTAAAAACAACAATTTTAATGAATATAAAATCAAAAGGCGATTTTTGGGCGATTTCAAATATTTTCGCGGCGACTTTCGGCGAGTACGTATTCATTTCTTCAATAAAGTTTTTTAATATTTTCCATAAGCATGTTTTTATTTCATGAATTATTGTAATATTTAAAGAACCTAAAATATTATTTAAATTCGTTTAACTTCAAAAATATTATTAAAAAATTTTAGTTTTAATTCACACGTATTACTTTTACTTTAGCTTTAATTCACACGATTTACTTTTACTGGAACTGTGTCACAAAAAACTTTTTAAAACAATTTCCAATCATTTACCATTAATAAGAATTTTTTGAAATTACGGCCATAAGATTTTAGAAAACACAACAATTTTTTTAGTTCATTTTTCTCATTTCTATTTACAATAAAGCTCTTTGAATACTTTTATAAAAGAAACTATAATTTGAAATGATTTTTGATATGAACGTTTTTTTTCCTAAGGGGAGGGCAATGTTTTTAAGTACCTATTTAATCATGTATTTAATTGGAAAAAATGTTTCAGAAACGAAAAATTGAGGATGAAACGGACAATTGCGTGAATTAGCAAAAGGCATTTTATTCGTTTAATGAGGGAAGAAATTATTACGGCAGAAAAAAGTAAAAATAAAACACCCTCTGAACAAGAAGAAAGTTCAAAACAAGATAATGTTGCAATCTACAGAGAAGTTCAAAATTTACAACCTATAGAAGGTGTCAGCTTCAACAAGCTTTGAAACTGAAGGTTCAAAAAGCACTGAACTTTTCGCTACAACCAACTTACAGCTTTCTTATTCAGAAATTCATAAATCAGACAATTATAATTCCTGGCAAGTACTTTAAAGCAATGGTGCGTTAGCCATAAAATTCGAAGAGCTGCAAGTGATGAACTTTTAAAAATTTTGGATAAAGCAGGTATGACTGCGCTACTGTCTAAAACTCTATTGGAAACGCAAAATAATCAAGTTGATATCTTTTTGATTAACCCAGGACATAATTTTCATTTTGGGATAGAAAAGGCACTTGAAATGGTTAATATTGAATTATTAGAAACAACAAAATTGATCATTATAGATATAGGAATAGACGGTGTTCCGTTATTCAAAAGTTCGGGGATGTCACTGTGGCCAATACTTCGTGCTCTTTCGAATTGTTTAAATTCAAAACCCTTTTTAATTGGGTGTTATGCAGGCTGTAAAAAACCAGATAACAAATAAACGTTATGACTTCAAAATAAGAGCTTTTTAGTGCGATGCTCCAGCTAGAGCATTTACGGCAGGTACGGTTGGACATACTTCTAGCAATGGATGCTCCAAGTGTACCCAAAGGGCATTCAAGAAAAATAGGAGGTTGACTTACAGCACATCAGGTTCATCTCTACGGACTGATACAGGTTTTAGAGACCGCACAGATGCCTTACATCACATAAGCATTTTTCAAAGTAGTTAAAATATTCGTGAAGAAATAGGTATTGGAATGGTAACCCAATTTCCATTAGACGTAATGCATCTCATGGATTTAGGTGTTGGTAAGAAAAATTTTTTTTTTCATAGAATTAATCCTTCTAACTCAGAAGGCGTACTTCATAGGCAGAAGCCTAGAATCAATTGACCTATTCACCAGAATATAACGTATATTGAGATGAATGAGGCTCCCACAACCCATGCAATAAAATATTAGTAAACAGCAAACAAAAAAGAAAAAATCCAAAACACGCCCACACAAACAATCAGGGGTGCACAGACAACAGAGATCGTTTCAGCAAATCCTTAGTAAGAGTCAGGTCAAAAACAGGACATATAGTCACGGCTCTACACATGCGATTTACAGGCTCATGCATACCATAGTTAGACCGAGAGTGAGCAACATGCAGTAAAGGCAGTCTTCTTAAGCTATACGGGGTATACCTATAAGAAATCATACCTGCGAGACTGCAAGAGTCTATGTTCGAGTTCAAAAGTTGGTGAATAAAGACTAGGTCAGCAACTCTACGTCGTTCTTTCAACGAGTGCATATTCAGCAGTCGGAGGCGATCCGCATAAGGAGGAAGCCTAAGTGGATCATTCCATGGAAGGTCTCTTAGTGCGAACCTAACAAAGTTCCGTTGCACCGACTCAATGCGTCTGGAATGAACAGCATAGCAGGGAGACCAAACCTGAGATGCATACTCGAGAATTGGCCTGACCAAAGAAAAGAATAAGTGAATTAAGGTCTTCCGATCAGAAAACTCCCTTGACCACCGCTTTACATAGCCAAGAACTAAATTACTGCTAGAAACAATGTAGTTAATGTGAAGAGTGAAATCGAGTTTACGGTCAAGCTTCACTCCAAGGTCAGTGACGGACTGCACACGACAGATATTAGTTTCATCAAAGGTATAATCAAAGACGAGCTGATTTTGGTTCCTAGAGAATGACATAACTTCACATTAATCCAAGTTAAGCTGCAGACCATTAGATCCACACCAGTTCTTGAAGGTATTTAAATCATACTGAATGCAGGAAGAATCATAACTGTTTCTAACGCATGAGAAAATCTTCATATCGTCTGTATAGATTAAGACTTTAGAGTGCTTAATCAGATGAACAATGTCGTCAATGGCAAGAATAAACAACAACGGCCCAAGATGGCTACCCTGCGGTACGCCAGATGTAGCCCTAATGACCCTGGATAAAGTATTACGGAAAGATACTCGATATATCCTGTCTTTTAAGTAAGAGAAGATCCAATCGAGCAATAAAGGAGGAAATCCCAACTTTTCAAGCTTAAGCATAATCACAGAGTGAGGAAGTTTATCAAATGCCTTCCTAAAGTCGGTGTAGACGCAGTCAGTCTGGAGACCTTGCTGAAAGGCAGAGATTATGTGGTATGTAAATTCAAGCAAGTTAGTTGTCGTCGATCTACCGGGCAGAAAGCGATGTTGATTAGATGAGATTAACCCCTTACACTGCCCTACAAGCTGTGAGTATATAACAGATTCGAACAACTTGGGTATGCAGGAAAGCTTTGCGATTGGCCTATAATTTGTTATTATGTTTTAATGCCCCTTTTTATAAACAGGAATTATAAAGGAGCTCTTCCATAACGTAGGAAATCTACCGGCCTGAAGAGATTTGTTGAAGATGAGTTCCAGTGGAGTGAGTAAGGCGTCGGAACAGCATCTCACGAATGCCGGTGGAACACCATCGGGACGAAAAGAAAAGTCCATTCCAAGCTTCTTGATATGATCTATAATAATATCACGAGATATAATGGGCAAAGCAGTGGAGGCAGCGGGACGCTCGTGGATATGATCAAACTCCTCCGGGGAAGGCACAAAATTGCCAGATGAAAAGGCACCCTCGAAAAACAATGCAAAGTTGTCGGCTATTTCGGGCGCGCTGCAACTAGAGGATCCATTGTAGCACATTGTAGATGGATAATTATCAGTTTTCTTCTTCATATTAACAAACTTAAAAAAGGTACGAGGATCAATATGCAAGTTATCGCGAACATTATCGAGGTATTCCCTGTACAAGGATGATGATAACGCTAAAAAGCTGTCATGACAATAAACGAAATCACAATAAGTTGATGTGTTTCTACAGCGTAAGTAAGTCTTCCATAGTCTATTTGTCTTATTTTTAAGTCTACGTAGAACTCTAGTATACCACTAGGGGGGGGGGGGGACGGGGGGACTGACAGGATGATTTTGACCGTTTGAGTGGAACACACAAATTAAACAGATCATAAATCCTATCATAAAACACGGAAACGCACTCGTCGATATCGCTATCATCAAAAACAGATGCGAAATCGATCGAAAGGATCCTGTTTGAAAGATCAGAGAAGTCCGCCCTTTGAAAATCAAGAACGTATTGATCTACGTTAGGGTCGGCAGTATTAGAACCATCGTAGCAAAAAGAGATGAAAATGGGCGGATGCAAACTGTCAATAGCGGATAAGTTCCGAGACGTCGGCTCGACTATAGTGTTACACGAATCAGAAGAAAAGATAAGATCTAACTGTCTTCCCATAGAGTTCTTTACATCACTCATTTGGTGTAAACCAGAGGAGGAGATGGCGTCAAGAAAGTGGGAGTCTTTAGCAGTAAGACAATTAAAGGGAAGGTAGTCATCGTCATCAGCGTTAAGTACCCATTGAACGCTGGGTAAGTTAAAATCACCAAGAAGGATGATTTCATCCTCTGGATTTGTCATATTACTAATAAATTCTTGGTTAAGAATTAAAATATCGTAAAGACTTCTACCATCCACTTCAACATGGTTTGTCAAGTTTGGAGGGATATTTATTTATTTATTTAAGCTTAATACAAGCTATTGCATAAAAGATACAAAAATAAAAAATTAAATACAAACTATAACTTAATACTAATTCTACAGAATATAATAACTGAATAATTAGGAATAAATAAATAAAAAGTATAAGCTACAATATGAGCTATATATATTGGTAACTGGCAGAAGGCGAAAGGAAGAAGAATTAAAGTAGGCGATCAGGATCAAGATGGGCGGGGTCAAGATATAAGGCTTTGTGGAGTGATGATTTACTCAGATGGAAGTCAAAAGAGGAAAGGTCGTTGACTTTTCGTAACATCCTGGTAATTGGCTCGCTTTGACCGTAGTTTGTGCGATGGCGATCGAGTCGGAAAATGGGAGTGGACCTAAGGTTACGGGGATTGGTATAGATGGGTAAAGATTGCAGGATTGAGGGGCAGTCTATGGCACCAGTTAATAATTGATAAATGAAGAGAATGTCGGAAACATCACGACGTTTGCTTAGAGGTTGTAAGTCGATCAGTTTCAGACGGTTTTCATAGGGAGGAAGGTTGAATCTGTCAACCCACGGAAGATCACGTAGAGCAAAGCGAATAAACCTACGCTGGACAGATTCAATCCTATTAATGTGAGTTGTTTGTGTAGGGGACCATACCTGGCTGGCATATTCAAGGAGAGGTCTAACGAAGGAGACGTAGAGAGATTTGGAAACATAAGGATTGGAGAACTCTCTAGACCAGCGCTTCACAAACCCTAGCGCGGAGTTAGCTCTGTTAATTATGCTGTCAATGTGGGAACGGAAATTGAGTTCACTATCACAGATTATTCCTAAGTCACACAAAGAGGTAACGATAGGGACTGGTACGTCGGTTAACATATAGACTCTCGGGGTGGCGGTAAGACGCTTGCGGGAATAAGAGATGGACTGGCATTTGGAGACATTGAGCTCTAGAAAGTTTTTCATGCACCATGTGATGAATGAATCGAGGTCTCCTTGCAGGAGAAGAGAGTCGGTATTGGAGGAGATATGTTTGATTATTTTCATGTCATCGGCATAAATGGACAACTCTGAGTGTTTGATGACACATTCAACATCATTTATTGTGAGGATAAAAAGCAATGGACCTAGGTGGCTGCCCTGAGGGACGCCGGAACGAGCGACAATAGGGTTAGAAATGGATGAACTGAAAAGAATATTGTACTGACGGTTGTTGAGGTAGGATCGGATCCAGGAGATGAATCTGGGGGGGAAGCCTAGGCGATCAAGTTTGAACAAGATAACGTTATGGGAGATCTTGTCGAAGGCTTTACTAAAATCGGTGGCGATAACATCAACATCTTTACCGTTTTCCAGGGCACATAGGGTTTTAGAGACGAAGTCAGTAAGGTTTGTGGTTGTAGATCTACCTTTGAGGAAGCCATGCTGGGAGAGTGAGAAGATAGACTTACAGTGGAAGAACATGGAATCATAGACCAATTTTTCGAATAGTTTAGGTATGGATGATAATTTAGCAATGGGTCTGTAGTTGGACACATCGTTCTTGCAACCTTTCTTGAAGATGGGAATAATATACGAATTTTTCCATAATTGAGGGAAAACCCCTTGAGTGACCGAGAGACGAAAAAGCAAAGTAAGGGGTTGGACTAGATGTATGGCACACTTTTTCAGAACAATGGCCGGAATGCCATCAGGACCTGGGTGAAAGTCGTCCTCAAGCCTATTAATACTGGCGGCGACTAGTTCAGGATCAGGGTCAAAAGATGAAAACGACGTTTGAGTGCATTTGTCCATGAATGCAAAATAGTTAAGGTCGGGTTGTAGAGAATTGTCGCTGAAAGATTTACTGAAGAAGTATGCAAAGAGGTTAGCGATAACCTTAGGATCAGATGAAGAGGTACTCTCGAGCTTTAGGGTGGAAGGGTAACCACTGGATTTCTTCTTAGAATTAATAAAGCTATAAAAACGCTTGGGGTCGGATATGAGGCTAGTTTCCATCCGTTGGAGGTACTCATGGTAGAGGGTATCACAACGTTCAGAAAAAGAGGTATAAGCAGATAGATAGGAAGAATAGTCAGACTCGGTCTGGGTTAGAAGAAAAGTTTGCCAACGTTTGTTTCTCCTGTTGCGAAGAGAGCGTAATTCTTTGTCGTACCATACGGGGGATGAGGAGTAGTTTTTACGAGGAAGAAGAGGGATAGATTGTGTAAGACAAGCGTGTATTTCCGAATAGAACGCCTCTAAAGCGACGTCAACTGGGAGATGTTGAGGGATATCCCCAATATTAGAGTTGAGGAGCAAGTGATTTAATTTGTCAAAGTCACCTTTACGAAAATTGAAGGATAAAGAAGACTCGGAGCCTGAAACGGCATGAAGGTGTTCGTAGGAGAAAACGAGGAACAAAGGAGGATGGTGACGGTCGAGGGAGGAGAGAAGATGGTTGCTTTCTGCGACAGCCGAGTTAACTGGGTCTGAAGAAAAGATTGAGTCTAATTGTCTGTCCAGAAGTTCCTGACTCCGCTTACTTGAAAGAGACCTGAAACGGAGAGCTGATCGGTAAAGAAGGCTTCTTTGGCCGAAGATGCGTTAAGGGGGACAAAGTGAGAACAGTCCTCGGACAATGACCATTGGATACGGGGGAGGTTAAAGTCACCCAATAAAATAAATTCATCGGACGCGTTAGCGTTCTCAAGCAGGGTATCGATCGCTTCAATTATAGGCTCGTAGGCGTCTAAAGGTTGAGAGGGGCGAATGTAACAACAGAGGATGTACAGAAGACACTTATTTAGTGCTATTTTTATACACACAAATTCTGATATTGTAGAGTCGGAGGTCTTTAGCAGGGTGGCGTCATAACGGTTGTGAGCAGCTATGAGAACCCCGCGACCTGGTGGATCATTGGTGCCTATACAACCGTCGACACGGAAAATGGTATAATTTGGAGGGAATAGTTCGTTGTCGAGAATTCCTGGTGTAAGATTGGTTTCAGTTAAGGCAAAGATATCGTGCGGGAATTTGTGGGAGTTAAGAAAAATATTGGATGTTTTTGTACGAAGACCTCTTACGTTCCGGTAATAGACCGACAAGCTGTTGGGGAGAGGATCTTGATCGGAAACCGCGGGTGAAATAGAGGGGAAGTCAGAAATAGGGAAATCAAGGGGGTTAGGAACGAAAGTAGTTTAAGGAGTCGTTACGACTTTTTTGAAGATGGGAAATACGGCGAGAACTGACGTACGCAGCATAGGTGGATAGATCTTCTGAAACTTTATGGGAAGGTATATTGAATGATTCATGGTATTTTGTGAAAAGTTGGAGTAAGACTGATGGGTCTGTGGGCAGGCCTTCTTGTTGTATACTTAACATGACGTTGGAGCTGGTTTTACCTTCAACACAGACGGAGTTCGGTTTGTCGTGGAGATAGGCTAGAAATAGACGTACGTTGTCATAAATGCGACGGTCCCGTAAACGGGACAAGAGGTATCGTCCATCGCTAGAAACAGCAGAGCGCAAAGTCAATTTAACTGTAGGTGGGAGAAGGGGATCGATAAATGAATGATGTTCGGATAAAGGAGTTTTGGCTAGCGGAATGGGCGGGTTAACGGAGGTAGAATTTGTTTGAGACGGGGCGACAGTGTAGGAGGATGAGGATGAAGTAGCGGGTGCAACCTTTTGCGTATATAGAGGAGAGGTGGGACAGACGGAAATCGGAGCAGAGGTGGTGGAGTGGTCGGAAGAAGTTGGCTGGAGGTTAGAAGGGCAAGCGGAAGAAGTTGGGAGTGCATGGTTAGGTGGGTGCGCTGGACATACGGAACTCAAAACAGTATTGGTTGGGTTGACGGTTGGAATGGACGTGTTCGAGGGATTCGGTGTAACTGGAACAGGGGGGTTAAGGGTGTGAGAATATATAAAGTTGGGATACTTGACTGGAGTACTTAGATTAAAATTTGGAAATAGTCCCATTTTGAACTGCCAATTGGAGTTAGGATTACTAGATTTAGGATTAATGGTGAGATGTGCGGAAGAGTGAGGAGTACTTATGTTGTTACTAGTTCTAAGATTCTTATGGTTAGGGTGAATACTAAATTTAGGTATGGGAGAAGGTCGTTTGGGGTAGTTAGTAAGGTTAGGTTTTTTAGTATTTAATTTAGGGTTAGGTGCAGAGGGCTTAGGGTTAAACTTAACGTACTTCCTAGTCCACTTAGAAATTGTGATGTTCCCGAGAGTGAAGAATTTGCTGGAGGGGTTACTGATGAGCCAGACATATTTGTTTGGGATGAAGATCTTGAAGTTGCTGGATTTCCCTTCGTCTGACGAGAGTAAGTTCAGGCAGCTAACGGGGGTGAATTCAAAATTGCGGGAAAAAAAACTGTGGGTCCAGGAATCGTTGGCGTTATGAGGTGCACCCTTTAGAAGGAATGGAGTTGTGCTTGATAAAGATAAATGTTTACTGCCTAGCCTTTTTAGTCTCTGCTCCCATTCCGATACTGTCCAGGTGGTGCCAAGTTTGTTGATCAACAACAAAGCAGGAAAATGTGCATCTTCATCAGTGATATCCTAAGAGCTAAGAGCTCAATTGTGAGCGTGTCGGAAAAGGCAGGTATATCAACCAACCTGCAATCCAAATGCGATTTACATGCAACCAGCACGCCGCCCCCACGAGCCGTTGAGTCAGAATATCTATCCTTACGAAAAATCTGATAGGACTCGTCAAGAATTTCAGCATCATTAAAACCGCTATGAAGCCAGGTTTCGGTCAGAGCGATGACGTCGTAACAACAGGCAAGAGAAGCCTGAAATAACTGGCTTGTTTTTGTTCTTAATCCCCTTACATTTTGGTAGTAAAGGGATAGCGTACTTAGTTTTTTTGGTTGCTAACAGATGTTCTAGTCTGAGTGCTTCCCGCGACCCTACGACGGGGCACAAACTCGTGAGCTATGATATTCGGGTCAGAAATCGGGGGCAGACATTATTTCAAAAAGATCCGGGGACGATGTTAACTTAAAAGACGACATGAGTCTTTGAGAATGACGAGATCCTAGAAGTTGACAACGGAGGAGTGCAGAATCTCCAACGCCACTCCTCTCCCTCACGTAGCCAATAACGTCGTCAACAGAAGTCGATGGATCAAGTCGGGAGACGAAAAAGGACCTCGGTGGTTGCGCAATTCTCAGATTGAAACTCTATTTCGAGACACATTAATAGATCGCAACGGTAAAGTCTCTTGCGATGAGTGGTGATTATACTGGGAGACACTGGGAGATATGTTCACTGCTGAAGCAACATTCGTTAAGGCAGGGTGATTATAAAACATATTTGGACTGGTAACCATAAAAAATCGAAATTGACCAAGGAACAGAAAGAGGAACTTAATATTAAATTTATTTCTATAAGAGCATTCATTCCAAAAGAATTTAACCGTACGTACATTTTTTATTACTGCATTCTGAATACAGATTACTATCATGTCCAAAAATTGTCAGTCAAATTTGGACTGTGCTCAAGATAAAATAGTTATAATGTGCATAACCTGCTGCATTTAACAGAATGTGTAAAATTGTATGGAAGCTTAATTTTGAGAAGTAGAGTTTTGAAAAATGACTGCCGTAAAGGAACTCAAATATTACAACAAATAAGTAATTAGACAATGGAAAGGTTATTAATGAATCCAAATTGTAATAAAAAATCTGCATTGGAAAAACAATCTAATAGGACATTGGAGAAGATTACCGCACCTTTGTACAGGAATTAATACTTTGATATGTTTCATCTAACTTCAACCGCGCCTAATAACTTTTGTTATGTAAATACACTAATTCCAATGAAAGTCAAATTCTTTTATAAAAACGCTACCGGTGAAGAATTTCTAATAGCTTTAAGATTTCTTCAGGTTGAAAGTTAATTCAACCGTATAAGTCAGGATTCGTTACAATTCCAATGCTACATCATTGTACATCATAAAGTTAATATTTAGGTTATTTATTCACTGTTATATTTTAATTTAAAAATGTTTCAGAAAATGTATACCATGAAGAAAACGTTTGGTCGAGAAGACGTCGAAAACATAGGTAAAACTGAAATAAAAGAGGAAATATGTGAACTTTTTATCTAAAATTTTAGAAACTTTCTAAAAAATAACATTTCTATTCAATAAAAATTTCAGAACCTTCTTTCTTTATAAACAAATTAACATAAGAAAACAAGAGTCTTCAAGAGAGATGCGCACAACTTAGTAACAGTAAATCCATAATTATATAATTCTTTGCTTCAGTGAATTGTTTGTAGAAGAAGAAAATCTAAAATTAAAAGAGCAATTGCAAAAAGCTTCAAAAATAGAAATAGTAAAAACAGGTCTAGAGGATCAACACGTAACAATTGCAAAACAGGCAATTGTTATGAATAAAATTGCGGAAAAATTATTTCCACTAAGAAATAAACTTAAAATTTTCCCTATAAAAACAACACATGATTTGGAAAATATTGATAGTATATATAAAGATACCAAAGAGGAAGAATTGGCAATATTTGCTGAAAGTTATTTTAAATATATGTATATTTTTCTTATACACAGATCGCATACATTAAGGGATTAATTGGAAGTGCACAATCAAAAAAGTGTATAAAACTTTTAATTAGCGATGAAGTCCTATTTAAAGTAAATTAGGATGAAAAGCAAAGGAAAATTCCACTGAATAAAATGAAAATTTTTAATACGTATTCATATGGTTTGTACAATAAATATTATTAATCCATTATGAAATTTAAATATGTTATTTCTGTTTTGCAGAAGCAACAAAAAAAGAAAATTTTGGCTATATTGATTTCGAAAATGAAATGAAAAAAGGAATTCGAATGGCAAAAAATAAGTTTTATGGGGATACGCATAGGTTCAAACAGTCCTAAAAACTTTGTACCTTCATAAAAATTAAAAAATAAATATGTTCTTGAATTAATAGTAATTTAATTTATCGAAAATGGTGAATATAAAAATATAATTTCTTAAATTTTCCCAATACATTGTATCTTCAAATAAAATCTAGTTCCTGTTTAAAATAGAAAAATAAAATAAAGCTGTAGGCATTTCATTTAATTAGTATTGCTCAAATACATTCCTCGCCATATTGGAAATAAATTTAAAAAAAAAAGAAGAGATTTCAACACGATAAATATTTTTGCAAGTATGAAACGCTGTACTCAAGTAATGAAAAAGCGCTTTTTGAAAGCAATACACACAGGCTTTTCTAAAGTAATGAAGGAGTGCTCTTTCTAAGTAGTATACAAGCGCTTATCTTAGCGGACATGCCTATGCTAAAATAAGCAGAAATAAAGCTGAAAACAAGTTGCTTTACGCTTTCACAGGAGCGCTTATAAATTAATTTTTAAGTGCTTTTTTTCCTAACTTTTTCTTAACACTTTACATTTTTGTCTTTCGCAAGCACACCTACACAAAGCGAGACTCCGTGCCCCGCATGGCACCCCATATCAGCTTCTCAGCACATCACACACAGCACATCACATCAAACAATTCATAACTAACAATTGACATTAACCCTAAAATCAACGCGACAGGACGGACGCGACAGGAACAATTTACTTTACACGAAATCGCGTCTACAGAATTACAACTGGAAACCTGACTTTGTAACGCATGGATGGACTGATTTCGATGGTTCTTTTTTTTGTTGTACAGAGTATGATCCCTCATTGCTAACAGAGGGAAAAAAATTTGTGGTAGGGTGGGAGGAGGGGGCAGGCGTGGACCGATTTGGATAATTCTTTTTCTTTTAGGTATGTTACCTGGTTGATACCACGAGAACAAAATGTTGGGAAGGAGGGGGTGGGGGATGGTTCTTTTGCTGTTGTATGGAGTGTGATCCCCCATTGCTAATAGGGGAATATTTGTGTCCTAGGGTGTGGGTGGGGAGGGGGAGGGGTAGTCTAACTTCGTAACACGTGGATGAGAAAAAACATTTTAGTGGGATGGAGGTGGGGTAGGGGGTTGAAACTAACTTTTTAATGCGTGGACCGATTTGGATGGTTCATTTTTCGTTGTATAGAGTAGAAGACACTTAAAAGTGAAAATTTTAAAGTCGGTCCAAATTAAACAAATAAAAGAACTACAGAACCACAATTGAAGGTAATACATAATACTTTTTTTTTATATACGATGTGGCCAAATCTTTGATGCGTTAGCATGGTTTTGGCCGGAAGGGAATTAGGGTAATTGAGGTGAAGAAACTTGAGTCTTGTTTTTGCATTGCTGCGAGCTAGACAACAGCCCAGAGAAGGAGTGGATTATATTATAATTTCTTAATAAAAGCTCACGGGGTCATCTCGTCTCGAACCCGGGGCCCATGGCATGGTGGTCGTGCGGCTCAACGCATTGATCCAACTCCGTCTCCAAATACCTGAATACCTGACCGATTCAGCGGACGGGATCATAAGAAAGGACGATTAAATACTTTTTTTGTATTTGTTTGGTTTATTTGATTTGCACCGATTTCAAAATGTCGTAATAGATATAAAATTAAAAATTATTTTATGCTTTTTACCACTTTTTGTGAAGTCGGTTCAACTTTGTTGTTTAAAAACTATTTTATTTTGTTTACAACAGAAGATCTGATCTATTGTTCTATTGTCGTCGCACGTGAACTTTAAATTCTGAAAACTGCTCGGCCAGAATCAAAATAAACAATTCTTTCGTACTACTGCGGATTCTAATCACCAAAGCAAGGAAAAATTGTTACAATATGTATGTACAATGTATATATACATATATATATATATATATATATATATATATATATATATATATATACATTGTACATACATATATATATATACATAAATATATTGTTCTTTCTCCACTAATACGAAACTGGCGGTCCCAAGCGTATTTTGCGCACTTAACATTATATTGATATGTTATAACTACATATTTAAAATTATAATAAATTTATTTCTGATTATAAATTACTATTGAAGGACAGCATTATAAATTGAAATATTATCGGGTAAAGGCAGGGATATTTGCTATTGAAAAGTTGTTTTTTGTACACCCTCACACGCCCCCCCCCCCCCCCCCCCCACGAGAAGTTGGGCTGTATACGGCCCTGTGTACTAGTTCCGGCTCGCTCCCCGAGGAATCACGGTTTCTATCAGGTACCTTTTCATCGCAATTATGCGGTTAACACATAACACGATGTTGCGACTTTATAATCCCTCTTTTGATCGCATTGATTTTCATCTATTGCGAAATCATGTAAGCAATCAACTTTGTTGAAATTACTTTAATTTTATAATTTTTCAGTTCTTTCCTTGTTTTTTGATTTTATAATTTTGTTTTTTACCATTTCTCATACATACTGTAGTAGTCAGTGCCTTGATGAGATTTTTGTTAAATAAAGAAAAGGTACTCAGCCAAATAACTTATTTTCGTCGATGGTGTCAGTATTACTAATTCGCCCTCTCTAACCATCTTTATATATTTATTAAGTTATCCAGTAATCCTAGCGGGACCGAACATATATTTGCAGTTGTTAAAATTGCGATTAAATGATGGGGGTTTTCTACAGAAATGTAAGAAATACATACATATATCATACATCTGAATTGGCGCTGATCTATAAGTCCGATAAAAGGCCTAGACTCCAATATAATACCCATGGCAGCAGTAGGACGTACTTTACTCTCTGCGAGTTTAAAGGAAACATATTAAGCTTTTGAGGAATGTCGGCTATGCCTCACTCTCTTATCGATATTTCTACTACCACTGTTCTAACAGAATTGCTAGTCTGATTCGTTGTTACACGGTACCATGCTGAATACGACGCTCGACCTCAAATTTGGAACCTTTCTTAAGCAGAACAATTTGAATGTGGAACAGTTTTCCATGATCTGTTTTTTCTTCGTCGTAAGAGCCCAAAAAGTTCAAGCAAAGTGTTCGTCGGTACTTCTTTACTCAATCTGTTAACACATTTCCTTACTCCCCAAAGGTGTGTCACCACAGCATCACTATCATCATCGGGATTCAATATAAGAGTTATGAAAGGTAATATTAGTCGGTCGTTAACTTTCTTCGCGTTCCAAGTTGAAGGCAGTATTTTAACTAAGCTTTTTTAGCATGTAACCCATTAGCAGCAAAAATTTCATTTTACTAAATATTGCAAATATAACTCACTCAAGGCTATAAATATTGTTGGCAAACCATGAATAAAATATTCTGGCAAGCATTACATTGCAGCTATTAAGGTTTTTCATATAAAAATTTATCAGAAGGAGGGCAGTAAAGCTTGAATTATGTTTACACACCGCCTTTTTACGTGTCAGTTTGCAATTTATGGAACTCATCAGATTAAAAATTATCAAGATTTTAAATGTTCTGGTTAAATGGGGTCGGAAGGAGTTAAGTAATTTCCGTTTTAAATCACTGCGTTTATTAAGTGCAAAATGTTGAACCAAAACAGAGATTTGAGTTACTTAGGATTTTACTCCTCTCGTAAGCCAGATGAAATTCATTTTGGCAAAGGTTAGTGCTTGTGAATTTAGAAAATAAATAAATTGCTACAACATATTTAAGTTGTTGAAAATTCATGCTTTATTCATTCTAAACATTTAGCTTTGATGTGTAAAGGGGACAAGAAAAGCAGAAGTATCAAAGCAACCTTTGGTCAAAATATTAAGGAATTTTTAACTAATTCCTCTCTTCACGGTTTAAAATACACTGCAGATAGCAATATTACGATTTTCGAAAGGTAAGTGTTACAAAAGTATTCTTGATAATTCATTTCGGACTACTGTATATACCAAGGTAAGTTTTAAAAAAGAAGCTGTTGTTTGTGATCAAATTGGATTAGCGAGAAAGTAAATATTTATAAGCAATCACTTAGTTTATACTAAATAACATGGGCTGGTTCCGAAAATGGGAAACCTCTGATTGGCTTCACATTTTTACCAAACACTCCACTATACACTAGTTAGATATTGTCAACTATTTTTGGCGACTAGAAAGCGAAGGGGGTGCAAAAAAGTTTGTTTATGTAAATTTTGTTGATAATTATATTGATATTAACATAAGTATGTATACGGCACGATTTTAGTTTCCGTGGCACACCGATTTGACGATGAATTCCGATAAAACACCACAAAATAAAACGAAAATAATAATAAAAAATTTTTGATATCTGGCTTAGATTTCGAGATATTCGATCTTGAAATTTTAGTAACAAATCACTTCACGACTTGTCATAATAGCCGAACTTAAAGATAGCGCGAACTTCTTTATTGAACTTTTTGGGAGGAAGAGGTATATTAATTAGGCTTTTAGTTCTTTTATTAACTTGCGGGGGGAGGGGCGGATAATATATTTCAATAGTTAGTTAATAAAACAACTAAAATTATTGATATTGAAATTTTATTAACAAATCAGTTCAACAAAATCACCCCCTTCCCTTTCGAGTCGCCAAAAATCCTTTTAGGTACTTTCATCTAGTGCCGTAGTAGTGTCTGGTAAAAATTTCAAGTGATTCTAAGAGTACCCATTTTCGGAACTCCAGCCATAATATGTCAAGGAAAACGCAGTCAAATGTTATTCTCAAAGGACTTCCCAACAACGAAAAGGTTCTAAGTTTGATGCGTATTTTTGTATGTATGATCGGACATCACTTCGTAACGCGTGGACCGATTTGTAGAGTACGGTTAAAAGTTCTGGTGTCGTTGATGGAACAGATGATAACCTTCCAACCCGGAGGTCCCAAGTTCAAACTCCGCCGGGTAAAGTTCTTCCCTCGCTCCATGGGATCCTCGATTGGTACCAAATCGAAAAAATTTATGGATTGTGTATGGGTATGGAGAGGGGACTGAATCTAACTTCGTAAAGCGTAGGCCGATTTGGGTGATTCTGTGTTTGTTGAATAGAGTATATTCCCCATTCGACTACCAGATACCGCGCAATAATTAATTCGATCTTTACAAGACATATTGAAAAAATAGACTGTAAATCCTTACTTATTGATTTCATTTATCAATAATGGCCGATTTCAGTTATCACTAATTGTTTCAA
The DNA here is from genome assembly GCA_964036015.1 of Leptarthrus brevirostris. Classification (NCBI taxonomy): domain Eukaryota; kingdom Metazoa; phylum Arthropoda; class Insecta; order Diptera; family Asilidae; genus Leptarthrus; species Leptarthrus brevirostris. The sequence goes on along the minus strand of OZ038374.1, from coordinate 31,844,721 downwards.
ACGGTATAGGAAGGACTGTTTTAACGAAAATGTGACATCAATAATAGCTTTATTTATCCAACTTAACTTTAATGCATTTAGTAAAAGAACTAGAAGTGCAACATTTGCAAGGTTTAGGCAATTAGCTATTTATCAGTATGTTTAATAAGTCGTCGATGGAGTAAGGGATAACGTGTCGGTCTTCCACTCCGATGGTCCCAGGTTCGAGCCCCACTAGAGACGACCTATGGTAGTTTCTGATTACGACAAAAATTCCTTTGGGGGTTGCAGAGAAAATGTGGGTGGTTGGGAATCCACGTTAAATTGTAGGTCCACTTGCAATCGTTGTCTCGAATCGGGTGAAGTTCTTCTTTAGCCCCATACTCCACAAGGGGTTACGGGAACTAGAGTGAGAGAGAGTATGTCTAATAAATCGTAATGTTATTAATATTATTATTTTTTGATTAGTAGCTATTTAATTGTAACCAATTTTATCCTTACCTGCGTAACATTTATTTTCTTTCTCAAACACCAATAACCCGAAATCATTACTCTGTTGATTGAATCGTTTGTGCATAACAACGTCCAAGTTAATGATTTAAATGCTTACAACTCAAAGTGAAGACGAAATTAATAATGACATTGAACGACGTAACTACCCTATATTATAAATAATAATGTCTTATTTTTCAAAATGTACAAATAATGTACAGAAATTCGCTGGACTCGAGTGAATTTTACGAAAAAAATCAAAAAGAAACGGTTTAAAACTCGAGCAGAGCAGGACATTTAAAAAAAACGGTTTGTTTGGATTTTTTTAAATAATATTTTATGTATTTTGTGTGTGTGTTTTGTGACTATTAAAGTTAAAAATTTAAAAACAAACAGTTTTACCTGCATTCCTTCTTTACGAATATTAATATATAGAATTAACCCTTCTAACTCAGAAGGCGCACTTCACAGGCAGAAGCCTGGAATCAATTGACCTATTTAAAAGAATATATCATATATTGAGGTGAATGAGGCTCCCACACCAACATGCAAAAAAAATATTAGTAAACAAAAAACCAAAACACGCCCAAAGTCTGGGGTGCACATTCAACATACATCGTTTAAGCAAATCCTTAGTAAGAGCAAGGTCAAAAATAGGACACATATTCACGGCTCCACACATGCGATTAATACATAGGCTCATGCATACCATAGTTATACCGATAATGGACAACATGTACTAAAGGAAAATTTCTTAAGCTATACGGGGTATGCCTATAAGTAACTAGTAGCTGGTGAATAAATACTAGGTCAGCAATTCTACGTCGTTCCTCCAACGAGTGCATATTAAGCAATCGAAGGCGATCCTCATAAGGAGGAAGCCTTAATGAATCATTCCACGGGAGGTCCCTTAGTACGAAACTAACAAAGTTCCGCTGCAGCGACTCGATGCGTCTAGAATGAACAGCATAGCACGGTGACTAAACCTGAGATTCGTACTCGAGAGTTGGTGTAACCAAAGAAAAAAATAAGTGAATAAGGGCCTGTCGATCAGAAAAATCCCTTGACCACCGTTTAACAAAACCCAGAACTGAATTACTCCGAGACACGATATAGTTTATGTGCAGAGTGAAATCGAGTTTTTTGTCTAGCTTTACACCAAAGTCAGTAACGGACTCCACACGACGGATAGTAGTTTCCGCAAAGCTATAATCAAAGACGAGCTGATTGAGGTTCCTACAGAATGACATAACTTTACATTTATCCAGGTTAAGTTGCAGACCATTTGAGGCACACCAAACCTTGAAGGTATTCAAATCATCCTGAACGCAGTAAGAATCATAACTGTTTCTAACACATGAGAACATCTTCATATCGTCTGCGTAGTTAAAGACTTTGGAGTGCCTAATCAGGGGGACAATGTTTTAAATGGCAAGAATGAACAGCAGCGGCCCCAGATGGCTACCCTGCGGTACACCAGATGAAGCCCTTATAACTCTAGATAAAGTGTTATGGAAAGATACACGGTATGACCTATCTTTTAAATAAAAGCGGATCCATTCTAGCAATAGAGGCGGAAACCCAGCTTTTCCAGTTTTAGCATAATCATAGAGGGAGGGAGTTTATCAAATGCCTTGCTAAAGTCGGTGTAGATGCAGTCGGTCTGAAGACCTCGCTGGAAGGCAGAGATTATGTGAGATGTGAATTCAAGCAGGTTAGTTGTCGTCGATCTACCAGGCAGAAAGCCATGCTGATTAGCTGAGAGTAACCCCTAACATTGCCCAAGAAGCTGCTGGTTGCGAAATAACTTATATACAACCATAAAGCTAGCAGTTGTATGTCGGTATTAACATATAATAGTTATAATTACCAATTACTGACTGATAAACAACTGCGCTTGCTTGCTTTAAATATGATATTCCCTAAATGGAGGAACTTATTGCGAACAAAATAAAATTAAAATATTTCAAATGCTATAACTTTATTGACATTTCTTGCATAATTACAAAATATTTTTTAATACTTAATAGTAGAAAGTTTTAAAAAATTATTTATTTGTACAAAAGTTTAATATATGAATTAATTTAAAGGCGGGTGAGTCTTACGGGGCTGCGATAGTAATTATTACATAAAATTTTACAGGACATGTAAACTTAGAGCTTCGTTTGACAGTGTATTATACGCAGTGTTAGAGTAGCTGTAGTAGTAGTTTTAAGATTTTTATTTAATTCATGGTCCTTATGTGGTTGACTCAACTACACGTAACCACAATCCTAGTTCTTCTTGAAAGTGAATGTAGATATAATAAGATATGACCTTGAATGACGTCAAGGCGATGTCATATATATTTACCACTTAGTCAGATATGGATTGCCACGCAAAAAGTAATTATGGACCCCACAGGTTACCTTAAGTATCTTATACCCTTATAAGACATGGTTGGGTGGTTTTCCCATACCCATAAGAAATCTTATAATGGATTTGTATCCTGTCCCATTAACTTCTGTTAGATCTTTTCAGAAGTCTGTTCCCATGGCTTTATATCCTCTTTGCGTTAAGGCCGGGTATTGTTCTAGAACGTGTAAAACGGGGTCATCTTCTTCTCTGTAATCTCCGCATAGATTGGAATCCCCTACTCCAATTCTACTGGCATGAGCCATTAATAGTGCATACCCTGTCACTAGCCCTACATAAGTTTTCAGTTGCATTGAGATTTCCCAAGAACGCTTTAGTATGTTTAACTGTTTCGGATCCTTCCCAGCTCTCTTTAAGCTTCTTCGTAACCCACTACCGGATTTTTTTTTATTTCCTATTTCCTGGTGGGGGATACATAAGTTGATCATTGTTAAAGTTTCTTCGTTTGCGACACTGTGCGCCAGATCATTTACTTTTTCATTACCCGGCATTCCACAGTGCCCTGGCACGTAAACTAAGGTGAAACCTCCCAATATCTCTGGGTTTAGTTCCTCGCATGACACTCCAAAGCCATAGTCTCGCTCATTTTACGAGGAATCTCTGTAAATTGCTATGGTGTTATCTTAGATCGCACTATTATTGATCCATTCTCATTTTGTCGGGAAGTAAGCTTCGAGGTTAATCTCCATATTGGGGTTACCAGTCTGGAAATCCCAGCAGTTTTCTTCCCCGAATATTCTTTTAATCGTCCCTGCACTACGGATTTGAGCAATCTTCTCATGTTGGGTGAATTATCACCTAACCTTCCTCACGTTATTCATGCTTAAACTTGCAGCCGAGTTTAATGCCACACATTTAACATGAAATTTCAGTGGAGAGATGTTTAATATGACCTCGAGACCCCTCGGTGTTGACCTAGCGGCAAGTTCCTGAAATAAATCCTCCAGAACCAGTATTCTGAAAGAAGCAGTAAAAGAACAGCCAGACTAATTGCGGGAGGAGCTAATCTTGTTATATGCAGCAGTGTACGGTACAACGCCAACACGAGGAAGAAGATAAGCGATGACCTCGTCCTCAGTAGTCTCGGGATGGATTCTGGTTACAAAAATACACTTAGAGATCTTAGCTGGTCGTAAAGTACTGGTTTTGTTGCTCGTATTTACATCGGGACCATCCGGATTTGAAACAGAAGCCGACGGTAAACTATTGATTACGTGGCAAGACATAGGCGATGGAGAAGCTCACGAAACAACCCCATTAGTATGCCGCACACATCATCAGATGAAACACATCCAACGTAGACGGAGTTGGATCAATTGGTTGGGCGGCACGACCCCCAAGCCATGGTTCTCGGGTTCGAGACTTTGTCTTCCCGTAGGTTTTCAAAAATAGAATCAAAAAAATCCACTCCGTCTTTAGGCTGCCGTCTAGCAGGCAGCGAGTTTCCTCACTCCCCCTGCTAACTCTAGGCTTTGGCCAGATCGTAAAAAAACTGCTTGATAAGTCACAGAAATCCAGGTCTCGTCGACCCAGCAGACATACCAAATTTAGCCAGAAGAGCCTTCACATTCACAGTATCCGGGAGTGATCCAGAAAGAACTTTTTCTCTGATCCTCTCCAGTCCTATACCTATAGATCTCTTGACTCCTTTACAAGTGTTATATGTAATACCACCATCCTATTTTTAGTAGCCTCTATTACAAATATTAAGACTAGTGTTGAGTTTAAAATTAAAAAGAAACTCACACCATACATCTTATCAGCAGTCCCTATCTCGTCGCTCACTAGTGTGTGGACCTCAGTAGGTGGAGGCACGATGTAGTGGTCTCGCGCCATGTATGCCGAAGCTAGCCATATGTTGGCGCCATGTTGCTGCTTTCGCATTAGACGGCAATTAAGTTGTAGGTACAATGGGACAATGAAAAGAAGTTAATGTATTTCTTTGCTAGGATGCAAGTCCTCTACTTACCTGCATCCTTTCTGTAAAAGAGAGTGTAAGATTTGTGCTTTAGGCCCGCTATTTTTTACCCAACTTTCTTGGACTAAAGCAATGTCTATGTTATCCTCCTTTAGAAAGATAAGTAAACTCTTTATATTATTTCTATTATCTTAAGCTTGGTCGAGGCTCAGGTGAAGGGGCTATACTTTCATTATTTGTCTACACTCTATCAATTTGCAAACTATTTTGTCTTCGACAATGAAAGTTTTAAATTTGTACGCTATTGTGAGGCTTGTGATGCCTCACAATACAACTGTATACAACTGAGGCAAGTTTTTAAAACGTTTTTATTAACTCGCTTTCTTGTCTGTCTGTTTGTCTGTCCGGTACAAATTGTGCAATCGATTTTAAACTATCTTCCCGCTGAATTAGAGATTTGAAACTTTTAACATAACTCAAAACTGGCTAACAATGCAATATTAATTCGCTTTCTTGTCTGTTTGTTGGTTAGAGGTCCATACTAAATCCTATTTTGTCTCGTGCTATCTGTCATACCGACTGTCTTTCTACCCCTAAAAGGCTGTATCTCTTGAACGGTAGAGTTCACTCCGGATTAGGAATCTGGGCCACAAACCTGAATTACCAGGAATCCGAATAAGTAACCCAGGTTAGCAAACTGGATTAGTAATTTGGATTAGTAATTTGGATTAGTAATTTGGATTAGTAAAGAGTAAAACAACCTTCTAAAATTTATTTTAATTGCGTCGTTATTTAATTTTTCAGAAAACTAAAAATTAAACAGATTGATATATTATTGGTAAGTAGGTATAACAATTTTCTATTTCAGCTGAAGAGAAATTGGAATAAACCTGAAACTTACCACATGTCTCTGCTATAATCTCATGAAAATGTTTAAAATCGATTGAAAAATGACTAAAAAGTAGAAAATAATGATTTGATTTGGAGTTTAAGTTGAACTACTGACGGGGACGTACGTGCCGCCGTGTTTTGCTCCCCAAAATTTTTTTAAAGCGGTTGCGAAAGCGAACTAAATTAAAAAATGTCAAAGTGCTAGTGCCATCTTGCCGAAGGGAAGGGCTTTTATGCTCTATTTGAAAGCACAGTCTGGTTAGTCCGTTCCTATTTATTTATATTTAATTACATCCAACATTCAATGTAGTACAATCGTGCTTCATTGAATGCGTGTAACGGGTCTCCACTGCTGAGCATTTGGCTGCCTTCATTGAGATCAAAGTTCAGCACAGCAGGCATAACACTGCTGCTGGCTTTGTTTTCACAGAGGCGGCTTTGCTTTGCTTTACATCTGTTCGTCAGTACTTGTGTTTGTGTACGTTTTCGTTTTGTTTTGTTTTGTACAAATTAAGACCGGAACTATGCACAAATTTTTATTTAATTTTTGCAACATTCGTGGCTTGAAAAGTAACCATTTTTCGGTTTACTGCCACTTGATCGCGGAAAATCCGGCAGTTTTTGCACTAAGCAAAACCAAGGTTGTTTCCGATTCTGATATTAATCAGTATCACATTCCTGGTTATCACTTAGTGCCGCTCTTCTCTCCTCAGAGGGGAATCGCGATTTATATTAGAAATGATGTGCCATTCTCCAATCTCCCCCAATTCTCTTCCACTAATCCAGAATTTAATTATGTCTGGATTAGATTTAAACTCTATCGGCACATTATGCACTTCTGCTTTTTATACCGCAGCCCGAATATGTCTGACACTGGCACTGTGTGCTCCTTCGATAAAGTGTCTTCCGATATCGATAAGATTTTGGAATTATCCCCCTCTTCTGAAATCGTTATTGCTGGAGATTTCAACGTCCACAACACACAGTGGCTCAGGCATTCTTCTACCACAAGCCCGTCTGGAAGACACGTCGAGTTATTTAGTGAGTCTTTTAATTTACAGCAACTGGTTGAGTGTCCGACTCGTGTTCCTGATACTTTGGGGCACAACGCGATTAGATTAGTGTGGCATTATAAAAATGCTGATTGGGCGGGACGTAATAAATATCTCAGAGAGCTGGATTGGTCTGATTGCTTTTCTATGAAGGACGTTAACAGAAGCACCGATTATATCGTGAACATCCTAGGGTTTGGAATGCATCGCTTTATTCCTCATAGCTTCAAGAACATCAAACCAACTAACACCAATTGGTTCAATAATGATTGTTTCACAGCCATTAAAAAGAAGGAAGCAGCCTTCCAGTCATATAAATTGTGCCCTTCAGAGGAATTGAGACGTATCTATAGAGATGCGCGGAATTTTTGCAATTCAGCAATTAGCCGGGCTAAGTTTTATTTCGACCAGAGCATCAGACGGAAGGTATTTTCTACTCAAAAGGGTAGTAAGGGCTTCTGGTCTCTAGTAAAAACCGTAAAGAACAATTTCACCTGTTCGTCAGCACCACCACTCATTTATAATGGGAATGTTTTTATTGACTCATTGGACAAGGCCAACCTGTTTGCTGCTAATTTTGCTACTAACTCGTACTTGCCACCTTCATCGCAGCCACTTCCATCTCCATCACAGTGCACTAGTAGGCAAAAGCCGCTACACTTTCGCACTCGGGAAGTTTTTAGAGTACTTTCGAAACTCGACGTGTGCAAATGCTGCGCCTCTGCTTTGGCTAAACCTCTGCGCAAACTTTTTCACCTGTCATATTCAACAGGAATATTTCCAAGTGTATGGAAACTTGCTCATGTCCAGCCGATACTTAAAAAAGGAGAGGCGTGCGACCCCTCTAACTACAGGCCAATTGCACTAACCTCGATCATATCCAAAGTTTTTGAATCACTCATCAACTCTCAGTTGTTGAAATATCTAGAAAATAACCATCTTATCAACGATTGCCAGTACGGTTTCCGCGCTGGCCGCTCAACCGGAGACTTACTAACGAATCTAACGGAACGTTGGGATCATTGTCTCCATAATTTTGGTGAGTCCGAAATTGTCGCTCTTGATATTTCAAAGGCTTTTGATAGAGTCTGGCATGCTGCCCTTTTAGCCAAACTTCAAACATTTGGTCTGCACCCTACCCTCGTTAAATGGATAGAGAGCTTTTTGTCAGGTCGTTCAATCCGTGTAGTAATTGACGGCGTTACATCTGCATCCTACGAAATAAATGCCGGTGTACCTCAGGGTTCAGTTCTTTCACCAACCTTATTTCTCCTTTTTATTAATGATCTCTTATCCCTTACTCTCAATCCTATTCATAGCTTTGCCGACGACAGCACCCTTGATTTCGCGTACTCATTTGATTCTGTAATGAATTCAAGTGGAAATGCTACAGAAGTCAATCGGGAACGCATGTTTAGATCATTAAACAACGATATTTCTATGGTCCTCGATTGGGGCAGAGCAAATCGTGTTACGTTTAATGCATCCAAAACTCAATGCTGTTTAATGTCCCTTAAAAAACGCCCAGTTCACCCCCAACCCATTTCATTCGACGGAGTGAATATACCCAATTCACCCTCCCTAAAGATCTTGGGTATTGAGATAACCTGCAATCTTAGCTGGACTGATCATATATTTGCAATCGCTAAAAGTGCGATGAAATGTTTGGGTTTTCTACAGAGATGTAAGAAATATTTCACCCCACCCGACTTAGCGTTGATCTACAAGTCCCACATTAGGCCTAGACTTGAATATAATTTCCATATTTGGGCAGGGGCAGGACACACCGCATTTTCCGCGTTAGACAAAGTTCAGCGTAAGGCTGTTAAACTTATTGGCGATTCCTCAATCTCTGAGGGCCTTGACTCTCTGGAGCATCGACGGAATGTCGGTTGTCTCTCACTTTTTTATCGCTATTTCCATGTTTATTTTTCTAACGAAATTGCTAGCCTGATTCCTTGTAGACTCATTACAACGCGCGATACAAGATCAGGTCGCTCCCACCCCCATACTCTCCGGGTCAAATTTAGACGTACCGTCAAATTTTGGGAATCTTTTCTTAGCAGAACAACACGAATGTGGAACAGTTTACCATCTTCTGTTTTTCCCTCGTCTTATGAGCCTGAAACTGAGCTTTGGCAACATCATATATAAAAAAAAATGAAAATTTTTAATATACCACGTTTTTACAACGAACTAAAAAATATTAAATTATTTTTCCTAATCCCATACAGATTGCTTGGTTGGTTTTCGAATTTCGTAGCAACTAGTTCCTGTAGTATTTATAAATTTCGGTCTGTCAGTCCGTCAGTCGGACTTAATATAACAGCCCACCCATCCTCTCATTTATAAGCCTATAAACTTAATTTTTTAATTTGGTTTACGGATGTTACCAAAATGAGATTTGGTGAAATTTTTGGAAAAATAAGACTGAACTGGCGAGTAGTTCAAATGTTGGTGAAAAATTCATACATGCAATTTTGTAAATAATATAATAAATTATTTTCCACTAGTATTAACTAAAAACTAATATTACTTTTAAAGGTTTTAATCAAAAATCGCTGATGTCTGATATATTCCCTATTTCCAGAATATTCTTCGTAGTTTCTTTCTTTATACTTCTATTCTTGTCGGGATATTTCATATCAAAGGTTTATGATAAGTGGTCATCTACGCCGGTTATTATCAGCATGAGCTCTCATCCTACTTACATATCCACTATACCTTTCCCAGCGATTACAATATGCAGTATAAATCAAGCAAAAAGAAGTATTGTAAAAGACATCAAAAAGTAAGAAATTATCTTTACAATGGATATTTTTAAATTCTAAGGTTTATATTTGTAATAGAGGCACACCAAAGTATTCAATGCTCAGGAGCTTATGTGATAATAATGAAGGAAAACAGGAAAAAGGCTCCAGATTTTTGTGGAACGCATTTCGAAATTTTATTTCTAATGTAAGTTTCATTAAAAAAAAAATAGTAAAATGAAATTAAATAGATATTTCTCACCACAAAGGTATCTCAATCTTGCGAAGAAATGTTATTATTTTGCCGATTTGGAAATAATGATGAAATATGTAATGAAATATTTAACCCAGTTCTTACAGACGATGGGCTGTGTTGCACATTTAACGCTGTTAATCCTTTATACATGTATGCTGATAACAGAAGGTAATAGAAGTATACGCTGAAATATAAAATAAAAAGTAATTTTACAAATTATTATTAGTGATGAAAATAACTTTAATATAAACAATTTTAATGATGACTCAAAACCAATTGATTGGACTCCAGAAAAGAAATATCCAAAGAAATTGCCAAAAAAGTTTCATCCCAGAATAGCTCCAGGTACAGGAAGTCATTTAGGATTGACTGTTGTATTGAATACATCTTTGAATGAGTATTATTGTACCACAACTAACACTGTTGGATTTAAGGTATATGCACCGCGTATAATAACGAAATAATGTTTAAAAGAGCTCAATGTTACTGGAGCTGGAAAATCGGTAGCATAATCAATAACAAACTTTATTTGCAGGTTTTGGTGCACAATCCAACGGAGCAACCAAAAATAGCAAATTATGGTTTTCTGATCAGCTCGCGCAGGGAGACACGTGTTACTATAATACCAAGTATACAAGAAGCGTCCCCTACATTGAAAGAAGTAAGAAAAAATATCCGTCATTGCTTGTTTGCAAGCGAAGGAAACCTAAAGTTTTATCGCACCTATTCGAGAAAAAATTGCGAATTAGAATGTGAATCTCGTCTTTTGGAAAGCGAATGTGAATGTGTGCTCTATTTCATGCCACGGCTATCAATAAATTCTACGATTTGCGGACAGACGGACTATAATTGTGCTAACGGTGTTCTCCGGCAAATCGAATCAACAAGTAATCGCAATTTAAGTTGCGAAAAATGTTACCCTGCCTGCTTTGAACTCAGTTACTCACAGGTTATCTCAACAAGTGAAATTGCCGAAATAAATATTTCAAACAAAAATTACTACCCTGAGGAACTGTTTTCAACGAAATCAAAAGATCTAGCGATTGTTCATTTCTTTTTTGCGACGAACTTCTTTAGGGGAAACAAAATGGAAGAACTATTTGGATTTGCTGATTTTTTATGTAAATATGTATTTCTAATCGCTTAAGCAAAAACTATTACTTATTCCATTTTTCATTCATATTTTTGTGGTATTACTCCAAAATTCGTTCACGTTCAAAAATTGTGACGACCCTCAGACATGGTTCAGATGACTTTACTGGAAAGATTTATTTATTTTTAGGTTTATTCCTCCTAGCATTGGTATTTTCATCTTCCTGCTGAAGAGTACCAGCTTTGTTTTTGCAGGATTTACAAGCTTAAAAAGCACATAACTTATTGCGGACAGAAACCTGCCTGCTGATAGAATTACTAGATGCGTATAGGCAACTGTTGTGAAACCCTCCTTCTCTAAACTGCCCAGGATTTTGTCCATCATTCCTATCCACAGGATTGGTTATAGAACCCTTCCCTGCGGTGTGCCTATACAGACGGTCCTTTTCCTTACTAGGTCACCAATGCTGGAGCTGACCGTCCTGTTGCGAAGCACATAGACGCTTTTAAATTCCTAGCTTCCTCAGTCAGTCAGGTTATATATTACTTCCGCTTTCACAGGCACAGGCTCCCTCAATCTCCAGGACAACACCCAAGGTGTACTCCTTATACTCCAGAGACCTCTCTACGATTAACACTATTGCATGCAGTGCTGTCTGAACGCATTTGCCTCTGGTGTAGCCATGCTGACTACTTAAAGTACAGTGGCACTGCCTGACCTTCTCTTATGTAAATATCCAACAGTCTCTCCAGCATCTTTAGCATAAAAGATGAGAGACTGATTGGTCTGTAGTCCTTTTGTTGTTACATGACTTGTTTTCCCAGCCTTCGGGATAAAGATCACTGTTACTTCCCTCCTAGCTTTAGGAATATAACCAAGCCAGCGACTGCTTCTATATATGGGCACTAACCCTTTTATAATGTTATTTAGTGCCTTTTGGAGCATAATATGCCATATTCCATCCACATGCGGGGATTTCAGAGGGTCAAAGGATGTGACCACCTATGTAGTTTTTTTTGTAGGCGTCTATATACTTAATAAGGTCCCAATCTTCATCAACTGCAGAACGTTCTACGGGACTCGTGATATCCGGAACCACGTTCGTGCTCCCCTGAAAATGAGTATAGAGGAGTACTTCCAAGAGTTCTTCATTTGTAATTGTCCATTCTCCATTCTTCCCTCTAACAGATGAGGAAGTATTTGTATCTTTTAACAGGACCCTTCGGAATCTTGACGCTTCTGATCTAGACTAGCAAAACATCCTCCAAGAGGCTCCCTTTGCGATTTCATTGCCTTCTTAAAAGATCTGAGACTATCTTTATAGTTGGACCAATCTGTTTGATCTCTACTTCGTTCGGCCGCTTTGAACAGGCTACGTGAGTTCTTCTTAAACTTCTCCGGTTCTGTACATCACTATGGTGGCTTTGACTTACTATGGGCTCTGCTAATGGGACATGATTCCCGAAATGCTTCCCTTAGCACATTGGTAACAGTATCGATCGTATTGTCCACTGCTGACTCCGCTTGCAGTATGTCCGATGGAAATTTGTCTATCCTGTCGCAAACAACCTGACGGAACCTTTCCCAATCTGTTTACCGAATATTTCTGAAGATTTTGGGGGGTTCGCTATTGAAGTTAACCTCGAAGAGCAGCCAGGCGTGGTCTCATAGAGACGCTTTCTCAGGTACTCTAAAGTTATTCACCTCAGATCTAGCATAGCTTGTGATTACAATTATGTCCAGGACTTCCCTCCCTCCTGCTCACGGTAATGAATGTAGGCTCATCGCCTCTATTGCAAGTAATCAGCTAAAATAAAGTTAAAAAGTAACTTACCTCTCCGAGCTACCCCATATAGTATGGTGGGGGTTGGCATCGCATCCTAGGAGAAGGTTAATGCTTTCCTTCTCTGCCTCTACCACTACCGTCTTTATATCTATCGAAGCGTGCGTTGACTCCCCGTACTGGGTGTATGCTGAAGCCATCCAGCCTCTGTTTGACCTTCCTTCTACTGCTACGACCACAAGATCCTCAGAGCTGTCATTTGAAAGTAGTAGTGTATGCACACTTATTAACTAATATACAATATTTTACCTTGCCCTTTAATTCGCTTTGAAAGACCCTATAGTCTCTTGACGTTAATCCTTGAACCTTGTTTCCACAAACCCATGGTTCTTGAATCAGGGCCACATCTACAGGTATGCTCTCCTGTTATAGGAGCAACATTAAGTTTGCCGTGGTGACTTTAATCTGGAGGTTCATTTGTACCGCCTTCAGCATCAGTATAGCTCTCCATCATAACCTCTATATCCTGCCCTTTGTTTCTCTTAAACACAGCCTGAGAAATACTTTCCCGACTGCGAAATGGAGCCTTCCCAGTCTATTTCTTATAATGGGGACAGGGATTCATCCCCAAGGATCTTTTGGCTCTTCTGCTGCTGCTACTTCCCAAACCCCCACCGGGATCTCCGGGTTTTATGCTTGAAGCACACTTAGCAGACTGTCTTCTCAATTTCTACGTCCGGTATGACTACGCGACCCTTTGGTCTCCCTGGAAGTTTCTGCATAGGGACGCGCGCTAATTTTGCTTCTTCCCGTGTTGTATTCATCTCAGAGATTACTGTGATGACGAAGTCATACGTCGCTGGGTCCTTACATTCCAGAATTCTGACGCCATCCTTCCATCTGGACCTGTTAAAAACCGGCACGCTCGCTGAGGGATTCTTTTCTTTCTTCACCGTTTTCTATCGTGCCTTCGAATAGCGCGCGTACCGATTACCCTTGTCAATCGGCAAGCTTTAGGCTATCCGTCACCATCTCACTGACCGGACTCTTTGTTGTCGCAGTCTGAACTTTGCTTGTTCTCGGCTTTGGCACCTTTCTCCTTTGGGATGACCTTACGGCAGCCGGGCTTAACCCATTTGGGTTCGTTGCCCTCCTTTTCTATCGACTTCTGCTTTCCCTCTGCACTTTCCGGTACCATTGGAGCCTTTCGCAGTTTGGAAGACGTCTCGAGGTAGCAACCTGGCCTTCTTTCCCTGTCAACATTTTTCCATGACAGCCTCTTCAGCGGAAGCGCTACCTTGTATTGGCGCCTGCTGCCTAAGTTGAACTCTGGTGTCATTGGCAATGACCTCCTTTGCCCACCCTAGGCTGTTCCTCTCCTTCTCCGTCAGGCTATCAGAATTTCTGGTAGTCTAACTTTATATCGCGTGGACCGATTTGGATAATTCTTTTTCTATTGGGTAGATAATGATCCTTGGTTGATACTACGAGAAAACAAATGTTGGTGGGGTGGGGGGTGGGAGAGGGTGGAACCAATTTTTGTAACACGTGGACCGATTTGGATGGTTCTTTTACTGTTGTATAGAGTGTGATCACCCATTGCCAATAGAAGAATAATTTGGCCCTTGGTGGGGGAATGGGTGGGGGGAGGAGTAGTCTAACTTCGTAACGCAAGGACCGATTTGAATAATTCTTTTTCTTTTGGGTAGAGTATGCTCCCTGGTTGATACCACGAAAAAAAAAATTTTTGGTGTGGTTGGAATGGGAGAAGGGGGTGTAACCTAACTTTTTAACGCGTGGACCGATTTTGATGGATGGTTCTTTTGCTGTTGTATAGAGTTTGATCTCCCACTGCTAATAGGAGAATAATTTGGTCCTATGGTGAAGTGGGTGGGGGAGGGGGAGGGGTAGTCACTTTGTAAAGCGTGGACCGATTTCGATGATTCCTTTTCTGTTCGATAGAGTATGTTCCTTGATTGATACCATGATAAAAAAAGGTTAGTGGAATGGGGGTGGGGTACGGGGTTAAAACTAACTTTTAACGCGTGGACCGATTTGGGTGGTTCTTTCTTCGTTGTGTAGAGTAGAAGACACTAAAGAGTGAAAAATAAAATAGTTTTTAAAAAAAAAAGTTGAACCGACTTCACAAAAAGCGCTACAAAGCATAAAATAATTTTTAATTTTATCTATTACGACATTTTGAAGTCGGTGCAAATTAAAATTTTGAAGTCGCGCAATTATTTTACTTTAGTTCTAATTCCATGTAAAGCTTGGTATCACTTTTTTTGATCACAGTTTCCAGGTTTATAATGTAATAAGGTAATGTATATTAAGTAAAATGTCCTGTAATTCGTCTTACAGATTGGGTTTGACGATTTGAGGTCAATGTGTCATTCTTACTGGCAGTAAGCCGTTCAAAAGCCTCCACCACCAGAAGATCAGCAACTGAACCATCGATTCATCATTTGAAGACGTGCCAAGTCTGTCGATGTGTCTATCTATGAGGCAATTTCCCGAAATGAGGGCCAGAACAACGCTTATAATATTTCGTCCGAGCAAGATGAGCTCACTTGTCCGCTTTAAGTCAAAAATCGGCCAGATTTGGCGGGTGATAAGACAGGTGTGTTCCCCTTGCCATCTTCCATTTGCAAACCTGAGGGATGATTGTGTAATTACCGGCTTACATATGCTAGTGGCTTATCAAGCTGGTGATTTATGCCCGTGTCGAGAAGAGTATTACCGACTATCGCTAGCTCGTCAGCTCTGCAGTTACCCGGAATGTCGCTATGGCTCGGTTTACATCTGAGGCGTACGTCCAGACACTCAGCCATGTCGCTCAGGGTTCAGCGGCATGCTTTGACTGTTTTAAAGGTCGTTACACTCACGTTAGAGATTTAATAGCAGCGTGACTATCTGAGAAGATACAAATATAATCCGTAGGCAGCGTTAAGTTCTTCAGATAGTCTACGGCTACCCTTATATCCATGATTTCAAACTGAAAAACTCTGCAGTAGTCAGCTAAGCGAAAAGAAATGCCTAGGTTCATGTGTTACGAAAAGATACCTCCACCCACTCTGCCTTCCAGCTTGGAACAGTCAGTGCATAGATGCACTGACTCTCCCTATTGAGGGGGATCTTCCCATTTCGACCTGGCGGGGATATACAAATTTAACTCCTAATTTAGCATTAAAGAAAGTCTTGGGTGGGTCAATTTTCCATTGCTGGCCACCATACGACCAGCCCATACATAAGTGTATAATACTAGTATAGAGCCAGTATACAATGCGTAGCTTCGTACCCCAACTTTTACCTATTGCCTTTTTGTAGGAGTACAGCGCTATTCTCGCTTTACAAACTCTTTCTTGGATGTTAGGTTCCCAGTTGAGTTTCCTATCCAGGAATTTAATTTGGCCACCTAGTTTCAGCCTAACCCCAATAAGTATAGGGCAGTAGATAGGAGGGCCTCTATGTTTCCGAAAGAAGAGTATCAACTCTGTCTTTTTCGCGTTTATGCCCAGACCATTCCCTTTACTCCATAAAGATACCTTAGAGAGGGCATGTTGCTACACCTCAGTCAAAGTGTTCGCCCGCTGCTGCAGATCGAGGAGTAGCTCATCAAGGGTCAGATTACATAAGAGCGATGAGAGAATACCTCCTTGGGATGTGCCTCTAGTAGGGACTCTTTGTATATTGGATCCTCCTAAACTGGAGTTAACGATCCTGCATTTTTTTTTTTTTTTTTTTTATATATGATGTTGCCAAAGCTCAGGGGATGCCCTATGATGCTAAAGCACAGCCTTGGCAGGAAAGGAATTAAGGTTGGGGAAAATGAGTTAGGAGGTTGAGTGAAGGAGGTGTCGATGTACGCCCCGTTTGAAAGTTTCAGGCTCATAAGACGAGGGAAAAGCAGAAGATGGTAAACTGTTCCACATTCATGTTGTTCTGCTAAGAAAAGATTCCCGAAATTTGACGGTACGTCCAAATTTGACCCGGAGAGTATAGGGGTGGGAGCGACTTGTAGATCTTGTATCACGCGTTGTAATGAGTCTAGAAGGAATCAGGCTAGCAATTTCGTTAGAACAATGGCCATGGAAATAGCGATAAAAAAGTGAGAGACAACCGACATTCCGTCGATGCTCCAGAGAGTCAAGGCCCTCAGAGATTGAGGAATCGCCAATAAGTTTAACAGCCTTACGCTGAACTGTGTCTAACGCGGACAATGCGGTGTGTCCTGCCCCTGCCCAAATATGGGAATTATATTCAAGTCTAGGCCTAATGTGGGACTTGTAGATCAACGCTAAGTCGGGTGGGGTGAAATATTTCTTACATCTCTGTAGAAAAACCCAAACATTTCATCGCACTTTTAGCGATTGCAAATATATGATCCGTCCAGCTAAGATTGCTGGATATCTCAATACCCAAGATCCTTAGGGAGGGTGAATTGGGTAGATTCACTCCGTCGACTGAAATGGGTTGGGGGTGAACTGGGCGTTTTTTAAGGGACATTAAACAGCATTGAGTTTTGGATGCATTAAACGTAACACGATTTGCTCTGCCCCAAGCGAGGACCATAGAAATGTCTTTGTTTAATGATCTAATCATGCGTTCCCGATTGACTTCTGTAGCATTTCCACTTGAATTCATTACAGAATAAAATGAGTACGCGAAATCAAGGGTGCTGTCGTCGGCAAAACTATGAATAGGATTGAGAGTAAGGGATAAGAGATCATTAATAAAAAGAAGAAATAAGGTTGGTGAAAGAACTGAACCCTGAGGTACACCGGCATTTATTTCGTAGGAATCAGATGTAACTCCGTCAATTACTACACGGATTGAACGGCCTGACAAAAAGCTCTCTATCCATTTAACGAGGGTTGGGTGCAGACCAAATGTTTGAAGTTTGGCTAACAGGGCAGCATGCCAGACTCTATCAATAGCCTTTGAAATATCAAGAGCGACGATTTCGGAATCACCAAAATTATGGAGACAATGATTCCAACGCTCCGTTAGAGCCGTTAGTAAGTCTCCGGTTGAGCGGCCAGCGCGGAAACCGTACTGGCAATCGTTGATAAGATGGTTATTTTCTAGATATTTCAACAACTGAGAGTTGATGAGTGATTCAAAAACTTTGGATATGATCGAGGTTAGTGCAATTGGTCTGTAGTTAGAGGGGTCGCATGCCTCTCCTTTTTTAAGTATCGGCTGGACATGAGCAAGTTTCCATACACTTGGAAATATTCCTGTTGAATATGACAGGTGAAAAAGTTTGCGCAGAGGTTTAGCCAAAGCAGAGGCGCAGCATTTTAAAACAAGGGGCGAGAAACCATCAGGCCCAGTAGCTTTGGACACGTCGAGTTTCGAAAGTACTCTAAAAACATCCCGAGTGCGAAAGTGTAGCGGCTTTTGCCTACTAGTGCACTGTGATGGGGATGGAAGTGGCTGCGATGAAGGTGGCAAGTACGAGTTAGCAGCAAAATTAGCAGCAAACAGGTTAGCCTTGTCCAATGAGTCAGTAAAAACATTCCCATTATAAATGCACCACGCACTTGACGAACAGGTGAAATTATTTTTTACGGTTTTTACTAGAGACCAGAAGCCCTTACTACCCTTTTGAGTAGAAAATACCTTCCGTCTGATGCTCTGGTCGAAATTGAACTTAGCCCGGCTAATTGCTGAATTGCAAATATTCCGCGCATCTCTATAGATACGTCTCAATTCCTCTGAAGGGCACAATTTATATGCCTGGAAGGCTGCTTCCTTCTTTTTAATGGCTGTGAAACAATCATTATTGAACCAATTGGTGTTAGTTGGTTTGATGTTCTTGAAGCTATGAGGAATAAAGCGATGCATTCCAAACCATAGGATGTTCAAGATATAATCGGTGCTTCTGTTAACGTCCTTCATAGAAAAGCAATCAGACCAATCCAGCTCTCTGAGATATTTATTAAGTCCCGCCCAATCAGCATTTTTATAATGCCACACTAATCTTTGGTGGAGTTTAGGTTAGTTATTGTCAGAGAGGAGATGGAGAATTGGGCGGAGATTAAACAATGGTCCGAATTACCCAAGGGAGACGTCACCGAAACCGAGTATTTTTCTGGATGCGATGTTGGAAATAGATCTAAAAGATGCGCGTTGTGCCCCAAAGTATCAGGAACACGAGTCGGACACTCAACCAGTTGCTGTAAATTAAAAGACTCACTAAATAACTCGACGTGTCTTCCAGACGGGCTTGTGGTGGAAGAATGCCTGAGCCACTGTGTGTTGTGGACGTTGAAATCTCCAGCAAGAACGATTTCAGAAGAGGGGGATAATTCCAAAATCTTATCGATATCGGAAGACAGTTTATCGAAGGAGCACACAGTGTCAGTGTCAGACATATTCGGGCTGCGGTATAAAAAACAAAAATGAATGATGTGCCGATAGAGTTTAAATCTAATCCAGACATAATTAAATTCTGGATTAGTAGAAGAAAATTGAGGGAGAAGGGAGAATTTTCTAACATAAACCGCGATTCCCCTCTGAGGAGAAAAGAGTGGCACTAAGTGATAACCAGGGATGTGATACTGATTAAGCATGAGATCAATAAGCTCGATGAGAGGACTGTCTAGAACGAGCCCTTAAAAGGATGCCGTTATAACATATGGCTGGATGTTTTCAAAAGCACCCTCAATATCAAGGAAGACTCCATGTGTATATTCTTTATGCATTAACGATTGTTCTATACTTGTGATTAGTTCATGCAAGGCAGTCTCGACGGACCAACTTTTAACATATGTAAAAGAGACAGCTTAGATGACTCGACTGTCTCCTTAATGTACTCATCTATAAGTCTTTCGAGGCTTTTAAAAAGGAAGAAAGATAGGCCTAAACTCATTGGGTTTGCAGTTTTAAACCCTTCCACATGTAGGAGTGAAGAGTACCCGTACTTTCATCCACGAGAAAAGAATGTAGATGAGGTAAAGGCAAACCTCTTAAATGAACTCCAGTCATGGAATAAGGATCTCGAAAGCTGATTAAAGTTCCTTTGGGATGATACAATCTAAGCCCGAGTATCGCCCACTTTAGCGTCCTCCTACTGAGAATCTTGTGGACCACATAACCACTCGGAGTCTTTGTATTGGTCTGAGGAGTATTTGAGCGAGCAGAGTCCGCAAAAGGTTTCCCACTTAACCCGTCTGCTGGGTGTACCTTGACAGCAGGTAACCTCCCATTCCGGGTAGGCGAGGTAATGACCTCGGTTTAATCAGAGGCGAAGTTTTTATTTGTGTTGATATTTCATACTCGATACTATAGATAAAAAGGAGTGGGGCTGGGCGCCCATGGTAGAGCCCCATGCCACGGAAGGTCCAAGAATACTTCTTAAGATGGACAGAAATCAAGTTAGAATAGAGCCAGTTACCCATGACTGTAAACTATCTAATGAGCGCGGAAACGCCTAACAACCTGATTAAGAGAAGAACTGTCTTTCCCCCCAAAAACAATTAGCCAGTCCTCTAAAGAAACTTCAGAAGCTTCACGTGGAGGGTGATTTCAGACTTCCTCAGTATTCACAGTTACGGAAAACACACTGGGGTGTAGACGTGTTAGTCTCCCAGCGAGTCTGAAGGCACACAGCATGCATAAGTTTAGGAATCTAACGAAACCGTTTATGATAGGCTGCGCAGACGGTTCTTTCGTAGATTTACTACTCCATACCCTACTACCAGTTCTGATGCCACCATTATGCAGCAAATATCAAACAATCACGACGGTCGCTTAGAAGAGGCATCTATCCGCTGGTGTTAGAAGAAGGCGACGCGTTTGTTCTTGATGGCGAGTTTAGAGATGATTTGCCAGTTGTTGAACATATTCTACCATTTTAAATAAAAAAGTCAGCCAAACACTAAGAATGCCAGGAAATCGAGGTTTACAATCACGGTTCGATGGATGATATCGAGACAATAAATGGTCGCCTGAAGTTAAATTTTAAGATATGTAGGAACATTTATAGTATGCACATATGAGAGGGAATGGAGTTTATGATATAGAGGTATACGGATATTCCAAGCACATTGTTATTGATGGTTCTTCCAAACCAAAAAACAAGTAATACTGAGGAATCGCATAAGCTCATGTTCTATGTTATGTTTTGTATACTCCAAGCAATAATAACAGGAATTCAGTTGTAGAGCACTACTAACTCTACTAACTCTCTTATTCATGGTCGCCGCACATTAGGCAGTTGCGCGCATGTAATTAGTATGGGTTACTACCTTGCCTTTGCAGGGCATGAAGGTATTATGAACCAGCCACCTGAATATCAGGACAGTATTTTAATTGACGTATTTTTTATCTAAAAATAGATCAAAACATTTCTAATAAAGAAAGTTAGTGTGACAGTGTAAGTGATCATAATTTGATACAGCTGTCTAGATCGGTATTTAATTTTGTTGAAGTAACATCCAGTTTTCATTTTCTCGCGAAGGCGTCCAGCAGGTGAAGAAAAGTTAACCCTTTGGTGCTGCTGTTGAGGACGAGCCAAAGGAGCTTAACTTTTCTTTATCAGAAAAGCCGATCGTGTTACGAAATTTTCATGTTTCTTACGTTGCTCGAGTTCGGAAACAGTTTGTTTTGAATTTTGTTTTGAAAATTCACTTGGGTCATGTGAATATTTCCGGAATATTTTGTGCATTTGTAAAAATAAATGTTTTTATGTTATACCATGTGATTTATTTTACTCAGTTGATATATGGGTCATTCTTTTACAAACCGAACAGATTTTGAGAAAAAATCATTGGCGTCTCTTCGATTTGGCTGAAACTTTTTATACGGATTCTATATCGAAAAATAAAAGATACGTGTCCGAGGATTTTTGTTTTTTCCTCATTGTTTCGATAATACAAGTGATCGAAAATTTGAGAATGGCGAGTTTTTTGGCTTGGAGACTGATTTTCAAAAATTCATAGTTCCGAATCTATAAGATCTACAAAATTTTCACCAATTACACTTTTGTAGCTAAAGGACTGAACTTTAAGAAAAAAAGCAAGGTTTTGATATTTCCATCGAATTCCCCGATAAATTTTACGTCAAAAACATGTTTTCAAAATATGGTACCCTTTCGATTATTATTGTTAAAATAATAAGTTATGTAGCGCGTGGCGGCCAAAAAAACGGTTTTCTGCTGATAAACGAAATCTGTGACCCGTATCAAAAAAAGTTAAATGTAAAAGTTGTAGATAATTGAAAGATCTACAACTTTTGTTCAAACTATTTTTTGACATAACCTCAATTATTTGAATTAAAATGCAAAAAACGTTGAAAATCATCTTTTTAACTTTTTTTTTATTGCAAATGTGCATAAATAAAAAAATTATGGGTAGTTTGTTCACAAACCGAATCTGCTACGTCTTTTTTTTCTTAAAGTTCAGTCCTTTAGCTACAAAAGTGTAATTGGTGAAAATTTTGTAGATCTTATAGATTCGGAACTATGAATTTTTGAAAATCAGTCTCCAAGCCAAAAAACTCGCCATTCTCAAATTTTCGATCACTTGTATTATCGAAACAATGAGGAAAAAAAACATCCTCGGACACGTATCTTTTATTTTTCGATATAGAATCCGTATAAAAAGTTTCAGCCAAATCGAAGAGGTGTCGATCAGAAAGGTGTTCGGTTTGTAAAAGAATGACCCATATATGCCCACTGTTGGGGAAGAGGTCTCCTACTTCTTCGCAAACAAGTATTTGGCATACTTCTCCACGGAGGCCGATTGGTTGAAGGGAGTTTGTAAGCTAGTAGCAACGACAATTCAATTCACTTATAAGTTGGTTCTGAAAAGTTGTTTCATTCGCTCAATATAAAAGGATTTCTTGATTTTAATAAGGATACTTTTTTCAGCAAATATAGGTGGACTGCTCGGCCTTTTCTTGGGATTTAGCGTATTCTCACTTATAGAAATCTTTTACTTTATGAGTTTTCGACCGTATTGTGCTTATAAGACTAAAAGAAAAGCATATAAAAATCAAATCAAAAAAGACAAAGTAAGGCTTGAAGTAAAATAATTGCTTATTCATTTATTGTGCATAAATTTCAGGTGATGAAATCGGAAAAGAATATTTGGCCAATAATCAACAATAGTAACCGGAGTGATAATCAAATATCGGGAATACTTAAAAATTCAAGGAACATTTCGCAAAGTGGTATTCTTTTTAACAGAAGCAATTCAAAATTTAATACAGTCAAACCACAGTTTTTATATTACGATTAGTTTTTTGATAGTTTTTATGCATACCTACGTCGTTCACTCTAAATGTAGATTCACCCAAATAAAACAACCAAATAAAACACGAAATTCGCGAATTTTATAAATCTGTACACTTTTGGTATATCCAAGTTTATATTTAGTATCTCTAGAAGTTAATAATATAGAAATAAAAGGAGGTCACGTATAATAATCATTACAGCTTGAAAAACTGAAAAGAAAAAATCTGGGGCAATCCTAGGATTCCCAATTTAGAAAAAGAAGAAACAAAAAAAGTAAGATTTAAACTTATTTGGTTAAAGAAAAAAACTAAATTATATATATATGTATGTGTATATTAAAATATGTTATTTATGAAAAGTCATCAAATAACTGATAACATCGAGATCTTACAAATTAAAACCTAGTCTTGTCTACTATACTCAAAGAGCGACCATTAGCGGTGGAAATAAAAGACATCTTTACGTTAAAGAGACGTGCACTAGTTGATCTTCAAAGGTAGGTGATTAATGGTGCACCAACGGTAAAGGGCGTTAATATCGGCATTTAAAAGTAAACTATCGAGCTTAGTTAAAATTCTGCGAAAAATCAGAGTCATCAGAATAACAGAGTATTTGTAAGTGCCGTGAGCTTAAATTAACGTCGTCCGGTCCGAGATGTCTGCTGTTCCACACGAGAAGTTATCGGCCAGGTCAGATATTAGCCCAAGAATCATGGAGTCGTCAAGAATAAGGTCCTTACTAGTAAGACTAGTAGGCAAAAGCCACGTCAAGTGAGTAAAATCGTTAATACTAATATGACAGGTACCTATTATTAAGGAACGCAGTTTTAAAAAAATGATTGGCGATAATAAGAGGATTATTACTTTCTCTATTCTCGAAACGCATAATCGAAAGGTACCCATCGGAGTTACTCTTCGAATTGATAAAATTCCAAAACCGCTTGGGCTACTGTTAAAAGACTCCAGGGATGAAACGAGCAGATCACGTAAGTTAGAGTAAGGTTGGTAGTCGGCATCGCTTTCAGAGCAAAATCTTCTTCAGGATGTGTATCTGAAATATTTGAGAAGCTTCAACGAGCTATAAAGCCAGCATTCCCATTATATCCATACGCGACAGGATGTCGTAAAAAGACTGAACAACGGCGTCGAGGTCGCGCGAGCCAAATACTACACTCCAGTCGCAGTCGAAGGGCCATTCAGTGAGGACACCTAGAACACTCAGCCTCTTTAAAATCATAATAATAATTATCATACACAGAAGAAACTTTTGTCACTGGATTAAAAGATAAGATGATGTCGAGAGAACCGAGGATCGCTTAACTAAGGTTCCAGAGGGGTCAAAAAAGAACGCTAACTGCGCCAAACCAGAGAATATACATAATGCTGTCAATGATATAAGAAAAATGCTGGGATGCACCAATGGGACAATGCAGAAAGCTGTCGTCCTCTCGAGACTACTCCCAGCAAATATTAGGCGTATTAAAATCACCTTGTGTTTGGAGTGAGCAATACCATTCAGATAGGTAATGCATGCCACGATTTGCTCTGGTGTTGGAATCTAACAACAACACAAACTAGTGGGGTAGGTCCAGATTCTGGGTGTCGCATCATTGGTGCGACCCTTGAGGTCCACACGAACAACTTCCCAGTTAATAACAATTTTCAATTAATATTAACAATATTCAATTATTATTAACAATATTTAATTGTTAATAGAGATAAATTTCATGATCATAGTACAAACGAGTAAGTGAAAACTCAATAAAATTCATACTATTCGATTTATCGTTTTATTTATAATTATTATCAACTATTTATGATTTTTTTAAACATTTTTTTAATGTTACAAAAAACTATAAAAGTTCTGGATTTTTTTTTTAAGTATCGAGTTGTATCAGAACCAATTAGATCAGATGAATCTTTTCAAAAAAAAACTTTCGCCCACTTGTACCTCATTTAAAAATACTTAAAAAATTGATATTTTAAATTTATAAATAAATAAATTAATGAATTTAATTTATCATGATAATTTCGTTGTAATTAGATGCAAAAATTTTTTTAAAAAATTATTCCGTTATAGCACTATTTTTTAATGAAAACCAAATAAATGCACTCTGTTTGGAATTCATTTGTTATTAATAATTTTGAATGGTTATAAACAATTTATAATTGATATGAACAATTCTTAATTGTTATAGACCATTTTTAATTGATATAAACAAAGTTTATTCATAAAAGAAATTTTTTGTGGTAACAAAAATTTCAATTGTTTATAAGAATTTTCAATTGCTATGACCAATCTGCAATTTTGTATTCAATTTCCAATTTTCATAATCAATTTTCAACCAGGTAAAACCATTTTTTATAATTATAAATTTATTATTGTTATAAACAATCATTTATTGTTATAAACAATTTTTCATCATTATAAACAATTTCTGTTCATAATAAATTGTTATTATCCGACTTTTTGATGTCCCGATCGTCATCAGAACAAATTACATCGAAGAAATCCTTTTCAAGAAAGTCTGAAATCAACTTTTTTTTCAGTTTTTTTGTTAAAACAAAAAAACGGCTAAACCGAAATTGATTAAATTTCTTTCAGCTCTTATTGACAATAATACGCTTCGAATGGCACCATAGCGAAGTCGTTATCATTTTTTGTTCGCGAGATTTCGTTGTCGAAAAAAGTGGGTCCGAACGTACGTACGTACGTACGTACGTACACACACACACACACACACACACATACATGTGTTCAAAAACATGCGTAAAACACTATGGTGACTTTGAAATGTAAAAAAAAATTAAAACTAAAAATTTTGAAAATCGGGCCCATTACAATAACTTCCTATATGTGGGAAGTTAATAAACTCCAAGTCTCCAGAGACTGCAACGTCCACCAAAGTCATTCAGAGCGATCCTGTCAAGGAACAGCGAGAACAGGCAAAGCGGAGATACCAAAAACGACAGTGGTGTGAGACTCGCCAACACCACGCATCAACAGACTTTCGACATCTGAGGAAGATGGCATTAAGCGGCTCGGAGTTCTTGACGACACTAGTTGCCCAGGAACAAATTTCCATTCTAACATGCCTAATGCTACGTCGGAGATTGTCAATGATTGGCATCATTGGCAAATGATAGCTCTCACCGAGCCAAACAAAAAATTTTATGGCAGGGGGGAGGCAATCTAAACCATTTTGGAGTTACAGGATGATTCATAAATTTCAGTTTTTCATGGTATGCACATAACTCTTTTATTTTTATCTTTTGATCTACCCAACACAGTGACATCAAACAAACGCTAAAAAATTACTATCCCAATGACCTTCCCAAAATTGTCAATAATGTCGATCACCTTCGTACCACTACAGGTACAGTCACTTCCAAAAGCGAAAAAAATGGTTTCCAATTACCTAAAATTCCGAATTTTCCCAAAATTTCCCCGAAATTCATGTAATTAGTATACACCTTTTTTATTTTTATTGGATTGCCAATCTTATTACCTTTCAAAAACGTGCAACATGGTAAGATAGACAAAGGATTAGAAAAACCGCATCCTTAGAAATCCCTGACTACCTAATTATTTTGCATTTTAAGTAGGAAATTCTTTAAATAAACAAAATTTTTAAGATAAAAGGTCGAACATGTTTGTTTTGGGTTAACAGGTAATTAATTTTTATTCTTCCTACAAAAAAATTATAAAAATGTTAGTGTAATTTTGTTTTATTGCCGATATTAGCTAGTGTAAGCCAGAATTCACACCCTTGTATCCTGGCGTCACAGTTACTCGAACCTGATGGAAATTTTGCTATAATAAAATAGTTTTTAAAAAAAAGTTGAACCGACTTCACAAAAAGCGCTAAAAAGCATAAAATAATTTATAATTTTATATCTATTACGACATTTTGAAGTCGGTGCAAATCAAACAAACCAAACAACTACAACAAAAATATTTAATCGTCATTTCTTATGATCCCGTAAGCTGAACCGTTCAGGTAGTATTATGTATTATTTTCAATCGTGGTTATGTAGTTGTTTTATTTGTTTAATTTGCACCGACTTCAAAATGTCGTAATAGATATAAAATTAAAAATTATTTTATGTTTTTAGCGCTTTTTGTGAAGTCGGTTCAACTTTTTTTTTAAAAACTATTTTATTTTTCACTTTTTAGTGTCTTTACTCTACGCAACGAAGAAAGCACCATCCAAATCGGTCCAAGCGTTAAAAGTTAGTTTTAACCCCTACCTCACCCCCATTCCACTAAACTTTTTTTCTCATGGTATCAATCAAGGAACATACTCTACCGAACAGAAAAGGAATCATCGAAATCGGTCCACGCTTTACAAAGTGACTACCCCTCCCCCTCCCCCACCACGACCATAGGACCAAATTATTCTCTATAAGCAATGGGGGTCACACTCTATACAACAGCCAAAGAACCATCCAAATCGATCCACCCCAGCAACATTTGTTTTCTCGTAGTATCAACCAAGGATCATATTCTACCCAATAGAAAAAGAATTATCCAAATCGGTCCACGCGTTACGAAGCTAGACTACCCCTCCCCCCCACACCTTTAACATAGGACCAAATTATTCTCCTATTAGCAATGGGGGATCATACTCTATACAACAGAAAAAGAACCATCGAAATCGGACCACGCGTTACAAAGTTAGGTTCCACCCCCGCCCCCCACCCCAATCCCTCCAAAGTTTTTTTCTCCTGGTATCAACCACGGAACATACTCTACCCAACAGAAAAAGAATTATCCAAATCGGTCCACGTGTTAAAAAGTTAGCCTACTCCTCCCCCCTCCCCCCACCCTCGGCCAAGTTTTTTTCTCCTATTAGCAATGGGGGATTATACTCTGTACAACAAAAAAAGAACCATCCAAATCGGACCACGCGTTACAAAGTAAGGTTTCACCCCCACCCCCCACCCCCACCCTACTAAAAATTTTTTTGACATGGTACCAATCGGTGAACATACTCTACCCAACAAAAAAAGAATCATCAAAATCGGTCGACGCGTTACGAAGTTATGCCGGGTCAGACATAAAAAAAAAAAATTTTAAAAAAAATACGCGTCGAACTTAGAACTTTGTTTTTGGGAAGTCGGTTAAAAAAGGGTCAGTCAGCAAGAATACCTATCATCGTTAAGGGATCGTCTCAGTGTGACCCTCCGAAAAATCACTGATTTTCGCGATTATTTTTTTAATGTTGAAATAAACTAATCGGTCCGGTTTTTTTTTATAAATAAATACATTCATGACGAATACAAAATGATTTTTTTTATGTTTATTTATTGGGTGTATAATAGTTAAATAAATTGTTGAAATGACACGTAAAAAAAGGTCCTGTACGATGTCCACGATTGCGGCGGCAATTTTGATCTGAAACGAAAATTTCAAAAAGATTATTAATCTGTAGGGAAGTCGCTATCGCGTTATGGAGGGGTTTTTTTTTTAATTTGACAAAATGGCGGCGGTTTGAACAAAAAGTATCGAATTTGGCCCTTTTTTTCGACAGTTTTTCGTAAAAAAAATAGGAAGATTTAAAAAAAAAAAGAAGCTGCCATAGCGCGATAAAGAATGACGTTAAAAATGTTCTCTCCAAATTGGAACTAGATATCTTCAAAACTCTTCCTTTGAAAGTGGAAACCGTTTTGAAAAACACCATTCTGAGAAAAACGCGTTTAAAGATGCACGGAGCGGCAGAAAAACTTCACCTGATTCGAAATGGGTCGCCGCTCGTTGGATTCGAACTTGGGACTTCCGGATTGGTAGGCCAACACGTCATCACTTTCTCCACCGACAACGTTGACATAACGTTTAGCGTGATAAAAGAAAATGGTATAACGTTTGGCGTAATAAGAGACTGGAACTGAATTTTGTAGAAGCACTGAAGAAGTCTGAGACATTCTTTCCGGCTACAATATTATATATTCCTATATCTCTGGCCCAGCCATGTAACACAAGCACCATCGAAAGATCTTTCTCTACGATGAGGCGCGTCAAAACGTGGTGAGATCTACAATGACTTAAGGGTCTCTGTATGCTCAGCGTACATAAAAAATGAGTCCTCTAAAACAAACACAAATTCAAGAAGACCGCTGGCTTGGACGAGGTGCATCAATTCCTTTGCCTGTTAGATCTTCACATGGGCAACAATGAAGAATGAGATTTACTCAAGACCAAATAATATAGAGGATTTAATTAGAATAATTGGGAATGCAGCGACGAAAATACGATATAGACTGGCTACAATATGCCTTAAACAGGGAATTGGAGGTTATTGGCATGCATCGAAAGTAGCGGAAGACATTTCTAGTAGCTTTAATTGTAATAAGTTCCGAATTCAATAAAAAGCATTTTAGGATTAATTTGAGTTTTTTATAATATTTCTTAAAAGGTTTTCTATGTACAAAGTTCAACTACCTTAATCTACCCGGACATGTTGCCTTTGTGGAAGCTAACAAGATGGGCAATTTAATAAAAATAAAATACAGTTGTATTAGGGGCATTTCACGCGAAGCGGACAACCAACCAAGGTATTTAATCATATTAAGAAACTTATGTAAAAATAAGTTAAATAGTGATTCTTATAGGAAATTACATGGTCGTGGTATCTGGATCTGGATCTTTTTTTCATGTAAAAAAATCAAAATTAATATTTAAAATTAAATTTTGACAAACTTCGACCTTTTTAATTTTTTTTAAAATAGCTCAAAAACTAACTTAAAATGTATAGTAAATGCCTGTTCAGTTTCATAATGGGATCTGCATTCGAACACTGTGCAGCGCGTAGTCGGCGTTTGGCCAGTGCAATTGTTTTGTATGGAAACATGAAAAAATTTTAGTTTAAATTCTCTATCTCCGAAACGAATGCAAATCTCATTTTGAAATTTTACACATATTATTTATGGACTACAAGCTACATTTTGAGTTAAAAACAAAACAAAAATTTAAAAAAATACCGAATTTAGTAAAATCCGATTTGAAATGTTTACTTCCGCTTTTATATACAAAAAAAAATTTCAACTCTCTAATAACAGAAAAGAAAAACATTTATTTGTTTTTAAAATAACACTATTTACTTTTTTTCTATCACTATAAATAATAGGAAATTTAAAAGGGCAAGGCACCCGCTCCTCAAATTTTGTCAATTCTTTAAAGGCTTATAAAAGGGCAACTAGACTTCATAGAAAAAAAATAAAAATGTACATTCATTCGGGACATATAGAAGTACAATTAAACCAAATATGAACAAAATCCGGAACCTGACATTTGTTCGCTGTCCGCTTCGCATGAAATGCCCCTTAATTAAGTTAATGTTGGAAAGATTATTGGGGTAGTAGTTTTTGGCGTTTGATGTCGCTGCGTTGAGTAGGTCAAAAGTTAAGAATTAAATAATGATATGATACCGTGAAAATTACAAATTTATGAATAACCGCGTAACTCCCAAACAGTTGAGATTGCCCTCCCCCTCCCCGTTCAAGTTTTTGCTTGCCTAGGTGAGATCTGTCACCCCACCTATTTTGGGACACCAGGGTAGGAATTCTCACGAAGTTTGTTGTTTCAGACAACCTGGCTGCCTTGTAAGTACGCAAAATTGTAAAAATGTGTAGAGCTTGAATTTAACAAGTGTGTGATCAATCGGTTGAAGGGGAATGCCAACCGTTTTACAAAATTTTTACTCATGGCAGTCCAAGCGCTATGAAGTGTCAAAATCACACGCCAGTTCCCAGCCAGGCGACTGAGTATTTCGATGCAAGTTCCGGGGAACGACATGGGAGAATTACAGATCATGCGCACAAACTTGACATATTTATTCGCTGCTATGAAATATTTTTCTGTTGCCACAACATTTTTTGGGCAAGTGCTTAATTTATTGAAACGGTTAGGCAACCAAATTGTGTGAGAATCGCTACCCAGGGTAGCGTACGTTTTTGTAAAACGGTTGGCATTTCCTTCAACCGATTGAACACACACTTGTTAACTTCAAGCTCTACACATTTTCACAATTTTGCGTACTTACAAGGCAACCAGGTTGTCTGAAACAACAAATTTCGTGAGAATTCCTACCCAGATCTGAAACATCCTGTAAAAAAGTGATTGTGCTTTCTTATTCTATTTATTTTTAATCAAAAAATAATATATAATATCAAACAAATATCTAAAAATGGCTTTGAATTCTAAATAGGGAAAATAATAAAACGAGCTTAATTTATTGTTTTATTTCAAATTTTTTAAGTGTACAACAAAATTTTTCCAAAAGCAAAAAATTCATAACAAGATTATATTTACATTATAAAATTCACAGCCAATAATTGGCTTTTATTGCTGAAGAATATTGAGTATATTTATTAGGGAACTCTCGTTAAATATTTCTTACTTAACGAAAATAGCGTACTAAAAGTTCAATAATACGATAAGCATTCTATGCCTCAGGGTAACCAGCAGTGCAATGAAAAAAGGTCAGTGGAAATAATGTCAGGTTATTAAGATTTGTTCGCGTCACTAAAAAACATTATCTAACACACGATCGATAAACTTTTATTAAATGATTATTAAAAGTCCATCGTTTCGTGCGTTAATCCTGTTCTCTAGATGCTTCATACGTGAATCAGGCACTTTTTAAACTTATTTTAGCACATTACTCAAAAACAGTCTTCGGAAATTACTTCCCACATGCACTTTGTTATCCATGGAAGTGGAAAATACTGTTTATTGCCATAATTTTTTTTACATGATTTTACTGCACCGTAACCACTGTTACACAGAAGTTGCCAACTACAACTAAATTCTCCATTTTTTCCAAGTTATCTTTTTTTATGTAACTTTCTACGCCGATGAATTTAAAACAAATATAATTTTGAACTAAAATTATACTACAAAACGCCTAAGAGAATTATTCTTCTACAAATCGTCGGTATGTTTTGTCCATGAGGTAGTCAACCAGCGAGTCGATAGGTCTTATTATAATGGGAATCGAAGATAATCCAATTGAAGTAGGAATAAATTTCTTAAAGGTGCCTTTTATTTTGGCTTGTCTCACCATACGCCCCGCAGCCCATGTAATCCTGAGAAAAAAAATTAAACATTTAATAATTTTTATTATTTTATATTTTTTTAGAACCTATTAATCGTGAATCCTGGAATTATAACTGACGCAAATATTTGCCAGAGGAATACGTCCCCCGCCGTGATACATGATCTTTTAACACTTTCTGTGTGCTGTCATAAAATTCAAATATTAATATTTAATTACTTTGTAGATATTACAATTGAATTCCCTAGGATAAAAACAACGTAAATCCAATTTACAATTCCCTTTAGTTCATTTGCCTTTAGAAATTAGTCAAACAATTTTCCTGTTTCGGACAATTTTACTTAACCGAACTCGAAGATGTTTTTGATCCCACAAGATTCAATTTATTGCAATTTTAACTAACCTGAAAAGTTTTTCTGGATTTATGAAACACATCTCCTAGGACATAAGTTACAGAAACTCCATACGATAAATTGACCAAATTTCTATGAATCAGCGGCCGAAAAGATTCACCCACCTCATTAGCATATCCTGGAAATAAGTATATTTTAAAATGTAAACAACATAATTAAATTACACTGAAGGAATAGCAACAATTCATAAAAATATGTAATGGTTTTTCATAGCTCATTTCCATAGGCATCTGTCGATAAATATATTTTTTATATATTGTAACAATACTCTTGACTTTAGTTATTATGCTTACAACTTTGATTTAAAATAAACCTGCTAAACGTTATCTCTAGAATAGAACAGAAGTCTACATTGTATAGACCTCAATTATTCTTGGTTAGGTTAGATTAGGATGGCACCTATCGGAAAGCTGATAAGCCACACATAAAACTAAGATAGGTCGGTTGTATTACCACATCCGTGGGACCGCACCTGAATGTCAGTATATGGTTTATTCAACTGTTAATAAACCGGAGAAGCTGCTTCAGCCCTATGTTAGCAACAATTTTCTTCATCTATCTTTAGCAAGCTGAATAGCCTTAAGGTTAACTTCTCTTTTTGCTGACTCTAGAGGCCGACCGATGGACATGTCCATACAGGCAGCGTTCCGTTGAGAACCTTCCTTTGCAAGCGTGTCAGCCGTCAATCATTCTAACACAAATATATTTTCTGAGATGTCCACATTTGATTAGAAATCGAAGTAAGTTTCAACAAGAAATTAGAAGTATATGTATGCTTCTTCTGATTCGTATTAATTCTTCGCTCTTTCTCTTTGACTGTTTTTTAATTCATGATTTATTTAATGGTAAAAGTACACAAGATTTACAACCATTTTGTTGAACAAGACAGAGTACCAGTACTATATGAGTGAGTTTTTGACATTAAATGCATTAAAAGGCAAATACAAATTAGGTGAATATAAATTAAATTATATTGGCTAGAGAATAGCATTGAATGAACTCTGCTGTGATGTTAAACAGAAAATACGCATTTAATTGAATAAATAGTAACATGTTTTACACTGTGTGATCCTTAATCATGCGCGCATTCTGGATACTTAAAGGAAAGCTATTCCAAGGAAGAGCGACTTCGCCAGGATAAGAAACCTCTACAACTGATATTTGAAAGCAAGCAATAACTACATTCTTATTTCGTTGTGACGTTGTATGCTGAAAAACTTCTCTAAGATAATATGGTTTAGTTGTATTTATTAAGATATATAAATATATCAGTCCTCGCTGCTTGAGGTAGGTCATACGAAGCAACCCAGCAATTTTGTACAATAAGGGGAAACATGGTTAAAACCGAATATGAAGCGAATAGTCATTAAAAGCCACTTTTATCTTCTGACAGCACGTGCTATCTAGTCTGTGATATTTCATTGTAAAATAAAGCAGAATCGGTGTCTTTACTAATTTTAAACGCATTTGCGGAGAAAGAATGCTAGCCAAAGAACCAAAGAATACGAAGCCCGGAATAAATCTTACTAATCATCAACTTTACATTATCATAATATCAATATTATAACCAGATTATTAACTTTCTTTCCAGGGCTAGAGTAACCCTACCTAGAACAATAGGGGGAATATCATTTGGAAATTTGGATCAAGTGTGCCGTTACAAAATAAAATGCATTCAGACTTACCAGGGTTTAGCATCAAGCCATTCACCTTGGACCATATATTTGTTGTCCAAATCGTCGTAAATATACACATTGCAGTCTTCGAGCAAGCCAATGGGTCTACTTAGGAACAACTGAACATCGTCCGCATACAAGTGAGCGTTAAGATGATGAGTGGTTTTAGGGAGATCGCTAAGAAACATACTAAATAATCAAATAGTTTTTACAAAAAAAGTTGAACCGACTTCACAAAAGGCGCTAAAAAGCATAAAATAATTTTTTATTTTATATCTATTACGACATTTTGAAGTCGGTGCAAATCAAACAAACCAAACAACTACAACAAAAATATTTAACCATCATTTCTTATGATCCCGTAAGCTGAAACGTTCAAGTAGTATTATGTATTATTTTCAGTTGCGGTTCTGTAGTTGTTTTATTTGTTTAATTTGCATCGACTTCAAAATGTCGTGATAGATATAAAATTAAAAATTATTTTTTAGCGCCTTTTGTGAAGTCGGTTCAACTTTTTTTTGAAAAACTATTTTATTTTTCACTTTTTAGTGTCTCCGACTCTATACAATGAAGAAAGAACCATCCAAATCGGTCCACGCGTTAAAAGTTAGTTTTAACCCCCTACCCCACCCCCATTCCACTAAACTTTTTTTCTCATGGTATCAATCAAGGAACAGAACCGAACCGAACAGAAAAGGAATCATCGAAATCGGTTCACGCGTTACGAAGTTACTACCCCTCCCCCTCCCCCACCACCCCCATAGAACCAAATTATTCTCCTATTAGCAATGAGGGATCACACTCTATACAACAGCAAAAGAACCATAGTAATCGGTCCACGCGTTACAAAGTTAGGTTCCACCCCCCTTCTCCCACCCCAACCACACCAAAAATTTTTTTTCTCGTGGTATCAACCAGGGAGCATACTCTACCCAAAAGAAAAAGAAATATTCAAATCGGTCCACGCGTTAAGAAGTTAAACTACCCCTCCCCCCACCCACACCTTTCACCATAGGACCAAATTATTCTCTTATTAGCAATGGGGGATCATACTCTATACAACAGAAAAAGAACCATCGAAATCGGACCACGCATTAAAAAGTTAGGTTCCAAACCCACACCTTTCACCATAGGACCAAATTATTCTCTTATTAGCAATGGGGGATCATACTCTATACAACAGAAAAAGAACCATCGAAATCGGACCACACGTTACAAAGTTAGGTTCCACACCCACCAACCCCCCAAAATTTTTTTCTTCTGGTATCAACCACGGAACATACTCTACCCAACAGAAAAAGAATTATCCAAATCGGTCCACGCGTTACAACTTTAAACTACCCCTCCCCCCACCCTATGCCAAAGTCAGTCATCGAAATCGGTCCACGCGTTACGAAGTTAGACTACCCCTCCTCCTCCCCCACCAAAATTTACCTATTAGCAATGGGGGATCATACTCTGTACAACAAAAACAGAATCATCAAAATCGGTCGACGCGTTACGAAGTTATGCCCAGTCAGACATATAAAAAAAACATACGCGTCGAACTTAGAACAGAACCTCTTTGTTTTTGGGAAGTCGGTTAAAATTGAGCCCAATAACGATCCCTTGGGCACGGCGAATAGAAGTGGTAGGAAAGAGGAAGTTGCCTGCTGGTGGAATACTGCCTTTGCTTGAGCAGCTATGACAGTGCTACTGTGTTACTGAACGACGCACGTGTTTGAAGTTTCATAAAAACTTGTTACCGAAGAGAATATTAATCGGATAAAATGGAATCAACTTCTGAAGGTATGTAGAATATAAAAAAAATTTTGACAATGGTGGTTTCATAAGTATAGTAATGTTTTAAGACAATAATTGTTCCTAATTTTTTTCTTTTGAAATCCTAAAAATACTACAATTTATCATGAAAAAGTTGTGTTGTCCCGCCTGTCCCGCCATTTAAGTTGTTCTAAGTTGTAGTTTAACGCTGTATCTTTGATTTAAAAAAAATTTGCTGCTCATATTTGCTCCTTTTTTTTCTGAGTTGCTTTTTTTCGCCTGAGGCGTCGATAATGTCAGAAATTATGTGATCAAAAGTAGTTAAACGGACAGGGTAAGTTGAGGCGGTAAATTGCGCGCGAAGGGCAAAACAGATGCTGCAAAAGTAACATCTGATTCTTAGTTGTCGACAATTACCTGCTAAACCAATGAAATCGTTATCATATGAAGTTATTAGTCTGTTACTACCTCCAACTTATCCAGTAAGTGAAGAAGATTTCGAGAAAGATATTTTCAGTTCAGAATGTTCGCCAGCGGACACCTCCGATATTTTTTTTTTACATTTTGTTTATTTGAACGTGTATAAGTTGTTTAAAAAACGCGCCAAGAACCCTCAAGCAAAATAATTTTGCGCCGCCTGCAATGCCGTTTTACTTAGTGTGGGAAAGCTTATCGCACACTATTAAACTTGCCACGATTTTTCGAGTTTAGGGCTACTCCATTAGTTTCTTCCTCGTAGCGTTTTTCTGACTTACTGCCATTCCTGTTTAGCTTTATATGTTCTAAGGGCCAAAACCATGCTAACGCATCAAAGGTTTGTCCCCTAGGCTTCGGCCACGTCGTAAAAAAAGGCTGAATTGCTACAATTCCTCCTTTATTTATCGCCGTAATTTTCAATTTTATTTTTACAGCGGGTGACACTAATAAACTCGAACACATGGTTTAGCACTTGGAAGCAGACGACACTTCGGTGCAGGGTTACAGTAACTTCAGTTGTCCCCGGTGTTATGTCTCGGAGGCAAAATCGAAAACACTCGTCATAAACTAAAAAACAGCTAAAAGTTACCTATTGAAAGCGCACAATAACCCTAGCGGAAAAACTCGGCGTAAGACTCTATTCTGTGTACCGTGCTCGTAGATTTTCTAAGTTCACAACCCTAGCTTATGTAAATTGTAAAAAAGGAAGCAAAGCAGACTTTTGTATAAGACTGTACTTGCTTATGGATAGAAATCTATTACAAAACTTTCTCAGTCAGCTGATTTGTATTGATAATGTTCCCGCTCATGAAACAGATTTGACCTTTGTCGCACGAGCTTAACTTTTCTGTTATGTGACAACAACTTACCAAGGTAGCGAATAAGGCCGTCTCGAAATACATCATATTCCTTGTCTTCGTTCATTTTCTCAAAAGCACCTCACAACTTATTATTATTATATTTTTACCAGAGTAAACCACTCGGGATACACACTTCCACCCCACTTTTCTAAAAGTTATTCGCTTACGATAAAGGGCGCTACCGCTAAAGAAATTTTAAAATACTTCAAAAACAGTTATTCGGATTGTTATATATTTTTTTCATTCCAAGGTCGAACCCCGAAGATTGTAATTTGGCTTATCGTGCAGCTTGACAGTTGACACAACACCGGAAAACTTCGAATAAAATTTTTCCAATAATCTGTCATGCCAGATAGAGCGACTCTAAATTGTATTATAAAAACAAAACCTAGCAGTTATTGATAGCTAGATCTAAATGATTTTAAAAGTAAATCGTGCTTATATAAAAATAAAGGTTTCTTTCTTTCAAATAGATTGAAAAACAGTAAGCAATTACTGCTATTTTAAACAAAGCGCTTCAGTTAATAGATGGCGATTCAATCGTAAAAGCTTATTTCGAACTTCGAATTCCCATCTTCCAATTGGAATTGTAGTATTCCAATTTGTCAAGTTGTCGCCTCGACGAAGCAGAGCGATTTTCTGTGAGTTCTTCATCGTTTAGTGACGCGAATTTTACAAATTGTAAATTCTTAGCAATTTGAAGTGTTGAATATCCTTTAAAAGATTGTTAAATGATTAACAAGTTAATTTAGTGCTCATTGGTAGAATTTTTTGTGATTGTAAAGCTGGCGAAAGTAGAGAAAAAGTGTACAGTGATTTCTGCAAAACAAAAACAATTGAGGGGTGAGTGAGTGCCTGTGCTCTTGCTTTCATGTCGGTTTCCAATTGATGCAGCTGATTATGAAAATCAAAGTTCCTTTTAAACAACATATCGTTTGCAAAAATTTTATTTATTAACAAAAAAGAGTTGAAAAGATCCGAAAATTTTAGAAAACGCAGTGTCATTAGGTTTTATGAGTTTGCTTTGTTATGTGTACTGCAGCTGTGTGAGTTCGTCTCGCCTGGCCATTGAATTGGCTGTCATACGGCGCAACCTTGGAGGAATTTTATTCCTCTAGATTTTCAGTGCAAAATCCGTTTGCAGAAATAGAGAAGATATCACCTTTAATTCGCTCTTGTAAGTACCTGAAAACTATCAACAACTTGGCATTCGCAGTAGTTACGTGAATGCCAAAGTGTCACCGATCTTCGCATTTCCAAAATGGAATCCAGGTCAACCAGACGAAGCATTTCTCTGTCTGACTGCAGAATTATGTGACTTTGATCTTGCCTGAAATTTATGCATGTACAGGTGGCTATGTAATTTGTTAAATTATGTGTACTTCTTCAATTGAAAATACATTAACCGGCAGGCGCCGTATTTGTTTACACGACAAATTAAGATCGACTTATCAATTTTAGAAATAACATTTATAAGCTCGATCTTATCATAAAGAAACTTTCTTTTTTACATTAACTTTGATGCGATAAGGTAAATATTGGACTGTAGGGGGTCACATGGTATTATTCCGGCGGCTGTGGCATTCGTTATTCACCAGTTAATGGAGTTCTCTTAAAACGCACTTATATGTATATTTTTTGTAAATCGATTAATTCCAAGCTAAAAAATTGTTCTAAGTCAGTGGAGCAAGGATTGTGCAATAATTAATGCAGAATTGTTAAAAAGACGGTTGAGATACGGAAGCAAAAGAAGTGGCACTAAAGAACAGCTTTAACCAACGAATCGATTTATTTTTCAATAGGCATTCGATAAAACATTGATTGCTTATTTAGAATACATCAACACTTCCATCTTAATTATGACTATACTACTTATAGTATATTTAACTAAAACCTAGCAGATTCACAGGAGTGAGCACGTGGCGCCACAAACTGATAAACTTTTTTGGTAAAACACCTTGAAATAAGCAAAAAAAAAAAAAAAAATTCGATATCTCGCTTAATTTCCGAGATATCGTAAGTTAAAATTTTAAAAATTCGATTAAATTTTGATGATTTTTTTTTATAAAACTCCTTAAAATTTATGAACTTACATATTACTATTGAAATATTTTCTCCTGCAGAGAGGGGGAGGGCGCGGCGGCCTCTTCCGCAAGTTAATAAAAGAACTAAAATAAAATGTTGCAAACTTTCAATTATTCGAAGCGCAAAAAATATGTGCAAAAAATGTAGCCAATTTTAAGGAGTTTTTAAAAAAAAAATTCATCAAAATTTTAACTTTCGATATCTCGAAAACTAAGCGAGATATCGAATTTTTTTATTCCTTCTTTTGCTTATTTTAAGGTGTTTTATCAAAAAAGTTTATCCGATTATGGTGCCACGAAAATCGTACTCTTGCCGATTCACACTACGGATAGGCTAGCAATTACTGATATTACTCAGGTTGTCAAGGCTCTTGTGTTAAAACCTTTTTAAAACCAGCAACCGCAGCCTAACAGAAACAAATTCATAAAACTTAGCAATTTTTACTCTATAAAGTCGCGTCCACATTATTCGCTCGTGCTTGTGCTCCGGCTGCTTGCAACAGTCATGATGTTTGGTCATGTTCGAGGTGTTCACTCTTGCATGTTCGAGACACGTCCACATTGCTTGTTCAATTTAGCTTTTATGTTCGGTTCATGAGGTTTAATGATGCTCCGACACAAATTCCCTGTTGTTTTCGCTTCTGCATAGAACACGACGATCATTTGCTCCGTTCGGTCGTGCTTGTGAGGTGATTCGCGTCACGTTCACATTATGCTTTTGAGGTTTATTATCTTGTGCTTGTAATGTTCGTTCGGTCATGTTCGTTATAATGTGGACGCGGCTTAAGGATGGCTTCTTCTATTGAACAATCCGAAGATCAATTAATTTCCACAGTTAAATAAACCAAAATCGAAATGCTGGTAACACAAACTCTCCCTGTTCCACTTAACCATTTGTGGACGTCCAAGGTAGCGGGTGCCAAGCCTGATTGAGAATGGGAGTGTCTATTTACCACTCTAAAATTGCCGTATAATTTCCGTGTCCATGGAAATACACGTAAGTACACAATAAGTGCAAATAGTCACTTCCACAGTAACAGTTTATCATAACCTGTTCTAGATACAAATGCTCTCACGATCAGTCCCGGGAACCCTTGAGGAGCAGTCTTGTCCTTGGGATAGTTAGGTTTGTAATCCGCTTATAAGAAAAACCAAAGTGAGTGGATCGAGTCGTACTCAATATAACATTAACTACTTAACGTCAGATAAATTTGAAAAATTGTTAATTTTATTGAAACAAAATATATTGTTAATTTTGAATAACTTAAAATGTATTTCATTCAACGAAAATAATTTAATTTATATATAGAAGAGTTTTTTAATTCATGCCATAAAAAGTAAAAGAAAATATCTCAATTTAAATTCAGGCCACAGACTCAGTGCGTCACAATACTTCGGCCGCACAAATCTGCCATTGTGCAACATCCCCGTTTTTCTTTATAACTGCCTCACATCTCCTAAACATGGTATTCGCAAGTGTTGCTCGTTCATTTAGCCTAATTGCATTCCAAACTCTTAGCAATCTTTCCCTGAATTAACGAACAGTTCTGTGTTTGTGCGTATTTTCAAAGGTAAGTTTTACTCGGTTTCTAATTTATTGCAAATTTTACTTTTGGAAAAAGAAGCCTTGTGGTAGAGTATTTTTTAATGGAAGCCGGAAAATGCATTTACGCACCGCACCTGGGTGACCAAAGCCACCCGTGTGGCGGAATCACCTAGCCAATGACCAGTCCGGCTAAAACCCCCTCCAGGATGACCACCACGAAACGGCTTAGTGCGAATTTTACTTTTGCAAATGTATGCCTCGTGGTAGAGCATTAAATTGTGATATAAGGCAATCAATAATTGATTGATACAAAATTGGAAAGTCCTGCCGTAAAATTGCAACGATTTTAATATTCCACGATCTACAATTCAGGATATTTTAAATCTGTTTTAAAGAACTGGTAAGAGCGTGTCAGGCCTCAAGTATATAGTGTAGAGATGGGCAAAATAAGTTAGAGCATTCGTCCCGAAAGATTCGTTCACTCGGACTCGTCCTTTCTGGCAACAGGTGTGATAACGAAATTCAACATAACATTCCACTTTTCACTAGAAAGCTCATCCAAGCAGCAGCCACAATTTCTCCCACCCCATATAGAAATTATAATAAAAAATCACAGACTATATTGTGCGTATGCTAACTAATTAACTAGGATCGATCTAGCGAAGTGAATGAGTGGATCGAGTCGTACTTAATACCCAGTGGACAGAAATGATTCCGAACTCGGAGTCGGATTTTTAAAATACCATAGTACTCTGACTAATGTGATCGTTTCACAAGACACCCTCCACCCTATAACGCACCGTAACGTTTCACAAAACACCCTTCTTCCCCCCCCCCCACCCACCCCACCCCCACACCCCCCCCCCCCCCCCCCCCGCTATTCCCTTTAAGGTAGACATTAGGTGCCGTTCAAGTATTACGTAACGCAATTTTTGAATATTTCTGACCCTATTGAAGGGCCAAGCGGCAACATCACCGCGGCGTGCGCTCGGTTCAAAAATTTTATCGTACCTAAGCATACACGCATACCGTGTCGGAAGAACGCCTCGTCTTTTGATGCAATCCACGAATCGATCCATTTTTGACACTCTTCGTAAGAAGTGAACTTCTGCTCAGACAGACTATGAGCCATCGAACGAAACAAATGGCAATCTAATGGAGCGGTATCTGGAGAATACGGCGGGTGGGGTAGGACTTCCCATTTAAGTGTTTTTAGGTACGTTTGTATCGGTTTTGCGACGTGCGGACGAGCATTGTCGTGCAGCAAAATGACTTTGTCGTGTCTTTCGGAGTATTCCGAAAGTTTTTCTTTCATCGCACGACTCAATCGCATCAATTACAGTCGGTAGCGATCCCCAGTTATTGTTTCCTTCTGTTTCAGCAGTTCATAACAAATCACACCCCTCTGATCCCACCAAATACACAGCTTCGGCTGGCCAGGTCGCTCCTTGTCTTCCAACTCGAAATCACCAGCTTTGAAACGTGCAAACCACTTTCGACATGTTTGCTCAGCTAGAGCATGTTCACTATACACTTCCACTAAAATACGATGAGCTTCAGCAGCACTTTTTTTAACCGACTTCCCAAAAACAAAGAGGTTCTAAGTTCGACGGTTTTTTTTAAATTTTTTTTTTATGTCTGACCGGGCATAACTTCGTAACGCGTCGACCGATTTTGTAGATTCTTTTTTTGTTGGGTAGAGTATGTTCACCGATTGGTACCATGTCAAAAAAATGTTTGGTAGGGTGGGGGTGGGGGTGAAACCTAACTTTGTAACTCGTGGTCCGATTTGGATGGTTCTTTCTTTGTTGTACAGAGTATGATCCCCCATTGCTAATAGGAGAAAAAAAATTTGGTCTAGGGTGGGGGGGAGGGGTAGCCTAACTTTGTAACGCGTGGACCTATTTGGATAATTCTTTTTCTGTTGGGTAGATGGTTGATACCAGGTGAAAAATTTTGGGAGGATGGGGGTGAAACCTAACTTTGTAACTCGTGGTCCGATTTCGATGGTTCTTTTTCTGTTGTATAGAGTATGATCCCCCATTGCTAATAGGAGAATAATTTTTTCCTATGGTGAAAGGTGCGGGAGGGGGAGAGGTAGTCTAACTTTGTAACGCGTGGACCGATTTGGATAATTCTTTTTCTATCGGGTAGAATATGATCCTTGGTTGATACTACGAGAAAACAAATGTTGCTGGGGTGGGGGTGGGAGAAGGGGGTGGAACCTAGCTTTGTAACGCGTGGATCAATTTGGATGGTTTTTTTTGCATATACTGTGATCCCCCATTGCTAATAGGAGAATAACTTGGTCCTATGGTGGTGGTGGGGGAGGGGAGGGGTAGTAACTTCGTAACGCGTGGACCGATTTCGATGATTCCGTTTCTGTTCGGTAGAGTATGTTCCTTGATTGATACCATGAAAAAAAAATTTTTGTGGAATGGAGGTGGGGTAAGTGGTTAAACCTAATTTTTAAGGCGTGGACCGATTTGCATAATTGTTTCTTCGTTGTATAGAGTAGAAGACACTAAAAAGAGAAAAATAAAATAGTTTTTAAAAAAAAAGTTGAACCGACTTCACAAAAAGCGCTAAAAGCATAAAATAATTTTTATTTTATATCTATTACGACATTTTGAAGTCGGTGCAAATCAAACAAACCAAACAACTATAACAAAAATATTTAATCGTCATTTCTTATGATCCCGTAAGCCGAAACATTCTGGTAGTATAATGTATTATTTTCAGTTGTGGTACTGTAGTTGTTTTACAACGAAGAAAGAACCATCAAAATCGGTCCACGCGTTAAAAAGTTTGGTTTAACCCCCTACCTCACCTCCATTCCACAAAAATTTTTCTCATGGTATCAATAAATCATACTCTACCGAACAGAAAAGGAATCATCCAAATCGGTCCACGCGTTACGAAGTTACTACCCCTCCCCCACCACCATTATAGGACCAAATTATTCTTCTATTAGCAATGGGAAAGCATATTCTATACAACAGCAAAAGAACCATCCAAATCGGTCCACGGTATCAATCAGGGAGTATACTCTACCCAAAAGAAAAAGAATTATCCAAATCGGTCCACGCGTTAAGAAGTTAGACTACTTCTCCCCCCACCTTGAACCAAATTATTCTTCTATGAGCAATGGGGATCACTCTGTACAACAAAAAAAGAACCATCCAAATCGGCCCACGCGTTAAAAAGTTAGGTTCCACACCCACCCCCACCCTACCAAATAATTTTTTTGACATCGTGCCAATCGGTGAACATACTCTACGCAACAAAAAAAGAATCATCAAAATCGGTCGACGCGTTACGAAGTTATGTCCAGTCAGACATAAAAAAAAATAAAATAAAAAATACACGTCGAACTTAGAACCTCTTTGTTTTTGGGAAGTCGGTTGAAAAATAGCGCCATCGTGCTCCCTGGCACTTTCAGACGTGGAAATTGAGAAGCGCCACCTCGCTCCCTGGCACTTTCAGTCGTGACAGTTTTGGATCGGTTTTCTGTGGCACTCAAGCGGTTAATAAAAATCAAAATTGGAATAATCATATTAATTATTTTGCGTCTAAGAATTGTGGTGGGCTTCGCTCATTATGGTCTTTCACACCTCAACCAACTAGGCTTAACTTTCTCCAGGCTCTTCTTGTTCCCGCCGTGACTTATGGATGTTAGATCTATGGTAATTTGGACAGCGCATCGGAAAGAATTTAATTCTACCGTTAGATGTGTTTTTAATCTTCGACGATATATTTATGCTTCACCGTTCATCCGTTCTAGATGCCATCTCTGGGTATATCTTAAATTTCGTTGTGTCGCATTTCTTTCTAAAATGTCAATCCCTCAGGTATGTTTTGACAGATTAGTATGTCGGAGGTCTACTTGATTGCTTTCAATGGCACCCTTCAGATCTAGGTATCTGGTTTGTATGTCTTCCGGATTTGGAACGCCCTGTCATTAGGTCTGAGAAACTTCCTTGGATCGAGGACGCTAAAGGGTTGAAGGGTTTTAAGCGCAAACGTTTTGACCATCTGAAACATCCACTAAATGTACATCATGCTACTCTGAACCTATCACATATATGTAGATTTATTGGTATTTCCATGTGTTTCTGACCGAATTTTTAGTTTTTACTAAATTTCTTAATGGATCTACTTAATTATTTCATTAGGATTTTTTTATCAAACTTTCATTTAAAACGACTCATATATGTGTAATAAGCTTCAGGCGATCTGCCAAA
The DNA here is from genome assembly GCA_964036015.1 of Leptarthrus brevirostris. Taxonomy (NCBI): domain Eukaryota; kingdom Metazoa; phylum Arthropoda; class Insecta; order Diptera; family Asilidae; genus Leptarthrus; species Leptarthrus brevirostris. The sequence continues at coordinate 31,799,733 of OZ038374.1, read as the reverse complement.
ACGGGTTAGAGGATTGCACGCACTTCTTAAAATACATAAGTAAAATTTACATGCTTTTCGCGGTTAGTGCCGGAAAGAATTTTTTCATATCTACATAACCAACAACACATCGTATTGTAAAAATTATCGGATCCAGAATATGTTTACGTTCTGTTTATTGAAAACTTTTAATATTATTTTTGTGGATAACGGCACTTGCACTTTCGAATTGATAAGACAAACTAATTTTGTTCTTAGTAAATTTTCAAGTACACTACGTTACCAAGTTTTTCTACGTATGTGTTATTTGAAATACTATTTGAAAGCATTGATAAATAAATGTTAATATGGTACGTTATCATCATGTTATTTCTTTAAGATGACCCTTCAGACAAGTGCACATAACAAGTCAATAACCATCTCTCTGTTACGTCAGAAGTTTTATAGTGGAATTTTTCTTTACTGAGGTTGCAGTGAGCGGTCAAGTGCAGAACTTTAGCTATAAATTGTGCAGTAAATGGTCATAAAGCTGATTTATAGGATACAGACGACGCGACGTACGCCGGATAAACATCGTGCCAAAATTTAAAAGAGCATCTTGTAAATTACGACTTATATGATTACTCCAGCGGAAATCACAAAAAGAGCTTCGCACTGAATTTCTGCTACCTTAAAGTAAATAACAAAACTGGAGGGTTGCAGAGATGGCACTACTAAAGTTTTATACGCCTCCAGCCAGCTACGGAAAATTATTATTGGATAATATGGACTTTAGCAACTATAGAAGTTTTTAATTATGCTTTCTGATATTGTGTAGAAGTCGTTTGAAATTAAATTCGTCTTTCCTAAAAAGTGTAATATTTGGTCACGAAAGAAATATATTTCATTGATTTATGTTGAATTCTTTTCAAAAGTGTAAAGTCAAACAAATTTATAGAAAGCTTGCAGTTTGAATGTCCTTCAGAAAGGGATTCTCGAAGATGTGTGGCTTCATGTTCTTTTAAAGATTTTTCTAATTAGAGAGAATACTTGTAAGGTTGGCTTGTAGCTATAAAATAAAACAGTAATTATTGGGTAATTATTTAGGAATAAAATAAAAACGCAAACTTAAAGTTTAATTAAATTTAATGGGCGCTTGCTTACATCTAGTGTTTTGAAAAAATTTAGTTTTATTAAATTTTAATATTTATTTTATTAGCAGGACTCCCCCCCCCCCCCCCCCCACCTACGAGACCCAAAGTAAATAAAAAAGATGTTTTTAAAAGCAACAGAAAATAAAATATAATAATATATATCATTAATAACAAAATAACAGCAAATTGTAAGCCTTTTCGAGTTCCGATCCGCCAAAGTTGTTCCGCTAACTTTATGTGCGTGCTTAAGGACGCTAACCTTCTGGGCAGACGTCCAGCTAAGACATCGTTGATCAATAATGCGAACAGACAGAAGTGTTTACTTTCCAAAACGTCACTTATGTTGGACAAGTGAAGACTGGTCGAGAACTTCATGAAGCGATGAGATTAAGTTTAATCGTTTTTCGTCGGTCGCCAAGAAAACGATTTGATCCACGTTATTAAAAATTCATAAAATGTTTCGATTGTTCTAAAAACGTATGCCATTTCAGGATCATTAAGTCGTGATGGAATAGTTCTGCTTGTAAGGATCGATTGTTCTGAAATATGGATGGAATACTTCTGCTTGTAAGAATCGATTGCTCTGACACATCGAAATATTTTAAATACCTCTATGCTGCCCCAAAGATGCCATCAGGCTAGCTGTTTCATCTTGCTGACTCTAAGCATACTAGTAGGGTCGTTGACAATTTCTTTGCCGACAATTTTTTTAAAGTTTTGGTCTGGTCATCTCAATTGCCAGACCTAAACCCAAATGAAACTCTTTGGAAATTACTTAACCTTATTTAATAGTACAGAGATCAATTCATAAGTAATGACAATTTTATCTACAGAATGGGAAAGAATTCCTCTTGAGACCATCGTAAACTTAGGGGATTCCATGCTGGCTCATTGCAGAGCTGTAATAAATCACTGCGAGATTACAACTAATCATTGATTAAATAATATGATTACATCTATTAAATTACATAAATAACACTAATATTTATGTAATTTAATCAATGTAGTCATATTATTAAGGGGTTAGGACTATTCAGGATTTTCAAAAAAATCGATTTTTTATTTTGCATTTTCTTGAAGTATGATGTCTTGAAAGTATTCAAGTCAATCTGACAAATAGTTTTCGAGATAACCCACATTCACATTCTCTGCAACGCGCTTATGAGAACTTGAAACTTTAAACGCGTTTTTCTCGAAACTATATTTCAAAAGTCGGTGACCACTATAATTCAAAAACTATTGGACGAATTTGGACGACATTTATACAGCTTATTGTAAGCATAAAAGACTTGTCCTTTTCAATATTTTAAACAAATTTTTAATAAACAAAAAAAAAAATATAGTAAATATATGAATTTATTTGTAAGTTAAGAACACAATAGTACAACATTTCAAGAGTCTTTTGTTAAATTTTTGGGTAAAAATATTGACTGACAGCAAATCGTATACACAAAAAAAATGTTGCTTTGCGGTGATCATCATAACTCATTACTGCGACAAAAAACCAAAAAGATTTCGTTAGTTTTTGAGTTTCTCGAGGTAACAACGTCGAGATTTTGTTTATTTTATTGATTTTTCAATTTTTAGAAGTAAAAAAAGACGAACTTTCTGAATTTATGAAAATTTATTGATAAAAATCGGCGAATTTGTTGTTGTAAAATTAATTATAATAATAAAAAATACAAAATCTCGACGTTGTTACCTCGTAAGAAATGTGCAAAATTTGAGAAGGATCGGATCAGTAGTTTTTGAGTTGCAGTGATCACTGACTTTGAAAATGCTATATTCGAGAAAAACGCGTTTTAACACTGTTTTTTTTGTATATACTCACACAGAATCATCGATTCCCGAGGCACTGTATCTCCGGCAGTTTTGCTCCAATCGACCTCAAATTTGAACTGGATACTCTTGATGAGATCCACTAAAAACTAAAAAAATGCAAAAACAAGATTTTAATACCCCTTAATGTTCGAGAACAATCGAAGCACTGAAGAACGAAACATAATTGTCATGGAGTACTCTTTCAAATAAAAAAAATATTTTGGGCTAAACTAGAGGTTGGGTTAGCATAATGGGCTGATTGGGAGTGCTCTGCTTTGTTTTGCCTATATAAATCCCGGGACAATTTTCACATTTTATTTTATATACTTCGCGTTTTAAAATTGTATTAGTTGCTATCTTAATTTTATTATTGACCAGAAAATTCTTTAATGTGTTGTTATTAAAGAAAGCTGGTTGAAATTGTTATTTCTTAAAGTTTCAATCATTATTGATATATGGAATTTTCGTCCATATCTTCTTATTTTTATCCGTTTTCTGCTCTGGAAATATTGATCTCAAAGTTTTCTTTTTAATTTTCTTTCTAAGTAATTTATAAATAGTGCCTTTCTCATAACGATTCCTTACCGCTATCCGTTCAATAACCTCTAGTTTAGCCAAGCATTTAAAGGACACTGGACATAAAATTAATGAAAAGTAAGAAATCAAAAAATTCTAGACGTTTATGAAATATACGAAATAAAAAAACTAAGCAGTGTAGTTGTTCTTTATTAAACAGTCAAATAGATTTCAAAAATAAAAGTCCGTTACTTTGTCCAGCTCTGTTTGAAGCTTAGTTAATTTTTTTTAAATTTGGTCTTTTAATCGCTGCCCTGTCTTAATAAGACGAAACGCGTCGGCTCTCGATTTGTTTTTGAAAGAGATCGCTTAATAAAGATAAAATTTGTGAAACTTAAACAAGTGTTTTTAATTTTGCTCTGAAAATGAATATTATTTTTATAAACAGATGCTTTTTTATAAAACAAAAAAAGCCCGACCCTCACCAATTCCAGTCATTTTTCTTGAAAGAACATCAAATTTTGATTGTTGGATCCAACAGATTTTCATTTTAGACGACTTTTTTTGTCCCAAATAGATTGTGTTGGAAGCATTGTATTTAACCGTATAGCAATGTCATGTATAGTATTTGAAAATATTTTGTTAGACAACTTTGTTGTGTTGGATGCATTGTATTTAGACCTTTATGCCTCTTACACATTTGGCTCATTAATTTCTTTACATAGCTCTACTGCTGTTTTCATCTTGTTGGGTAAACTTCTCCCAAGAGCCTATCAGCTTGTGAAGTTGCAATGTGAAATCGTCGTCCTGATCACTGAGATAAATACAATGGAGATAGGATCGATTGAAAAATATACGTGAGAACAGCCATAATGCAAGGTCAAATTGTTACGCTCTGTCTCTTTTCGTTAACCCAAGTTTTGAAATTTAAGAAACGTGAAATCACGTAAAATTACCAAATTATCCTTTGGTGGTTTATTTGATTACATGTTTTAAAATTAATTTTTAGTGGTTTTTAATTTATTAAGATGAACTTAATCATATTATTAAGTATCGAAAATAGTAAGTTTTTACATTGAATTTATTATGGGATATTTGGAAATGTAAATTTAATTAACTGAATTGAATTTGAGAAAGTGACTCTTCGTCACACAATAACGATATCAACTGCATTAAGGTAACCAGGTCGCGAATGGGGTAAAAAAAATCGATTTTTTAAAAACAGTTCTATTTGAAAGCCCGCGCTTTCACCTTTCAGAAAATGTATGACATGTTATACCAACGCGACTATTCGCGACTATTTTTGATATTTTAAAAGATGGTGACGCGTCGTCTACACAGTTGTCACGAGAGATTTTCGTCTCAACCCGTAAGTTCCTTTTTTGACCTTTAGGTACCATTTGCAAAAAAACTATTCAACCTATTTTGATGAAATTTTGCACAGTGCTTATCCTTTATGTCCTTCATCTTTTATACCTAAATTCATCTTTGTATTCCATTTTTAACTTTATTTTAAATCCAAATGCATTTTTTTAAAAGAGTGATTTTTGACCTTTTTTCAAAAAAAAATGGTACAAAAATTACAATTTAGGCAAAAGGTTGAAAATTTTAGGTATACAATGTTGCCTTACTCTTGTTTCAGGTTCACCATCAATTTAGAGCAGATAACACCAGTGGTTAAGGAGTAAAGTGTACCTAAATAAGTTAATTTTATCATTTTTTATTTTTTTCTTATCATTTTGTAATTTTAATAACTTTCACACTAATAAAGTCACAGGGTTTGTTTAGCACTCAATTTAATCCGTAATTCGTCGTCTAAAGCATGTTCAAAACCACGAGTTTATATCTTAAATAACAACTGAACAGGAGCAAAATATCTAAACGCGTGAAAAAGCCCATTTTAACCATCATTCGTGACCTGGTTACCTTAAGAAGTTTGAACTTTTTTATATAAAAATTATGATTTCTAAAAATTATAAATCTTGAAAGTCTTTGTCTAATTAACCCCATATTATTTAAATTGTGCTTTTTTATAATGTGACATAATTTAATTTGAGAAAAGAGAAATTAAAGGTTAGGTTATAGTTGCGGCTAGAAAAGCCCCGCATAGATCACACCGGGTCCATAGCAATACCACATACAGATGCCCTACGTCTTATACATGTCAAAGATACCCGTCTCCGTTGCGAACTTCAGAATACTACGCATGCCAATGCTTGAAGCTTCTTTTAAACCTTCGATGAAAAACTTGCCTAGTAAGTCTTAGTAGACATAAGAGGAATTATATAGTCTCTTTTATGTTGGATTCGCTACAATGTCTACACAGATCAGTGTCCGAAACACCAATTCTGTGAGCATGTGCTTCCTTTATACGCTGGCCAGTGTAGATTTTCCCGACCATAGTTCTACGTAGGTTGAGTAGCCAGTTAGTCTTCTTCCTATCATAGGATTTTCACATGAATTTCGCAATACGACACGTCGTGGTCTTTTCCCATTTTCTCTTCGAAAGATCTATTAGCCCATCGTTAAGAGATTTGATAACACTGCATGTTCCGCTTCCTGAGCTTACATTTCAGCTCCTCTCTTAGCTAGAACATCTACCGCTTCGTTTCCGAGAATATCTCTGTGTCCCGTTACCCAGCAGAGTTGAACTCTCCTGTTCTCCTGTTTACTGTCTAAAATGATCCCCAGATATTTAGCCTGTGGTTTTAGTTCCAGTCGCATACCGTCTATACATGGTATCTTGTACCTGGTTTTCGGCCAGGTACTTAGCTTCTTTAGAGCTCCGTCCGTGATTTCGCTAATCGTACTGAAACTTAGTTACCAGATACTAATACAGCCAGCTACATAATCGGCTTAAGCCACAACTTTAACTCCCCCCCCCGTTGCCCATAACGCTGTTCACAACAGACCTAATTCTTAGGGTACCTCAAAACGAAAAAAGGAACCCTACTTTCGGAAGTTCATCTTTCACAGTTTACTTATCCCGATTTTGCTCGATGACAACGTGCAGAGTCAGTTATCTTGGAAAATTACCTACTGAATACGACAAGTGCTCCTCAATGGCTGGTACCAAAATATTGCTTAATGACTTGCTCGCCTGTGTGGAGCGATTTTCATGAGAGTGTATACCATGACATTAAAAGTTGTTCATCGTTATAATTCCGAAAGCATGATAGGGAGATATACGTTTTTAGGCTTCCGTACCTCAAAACGGAAAGAGGAACACATAGGATCATTTCGTTGTCCGTCTGCCTCTCTATCAAGACAGACACTCGCAAATAAATCAAAACCTATAGGGTATTTCCCGTTGACCTAGAATCATCAAATTTCGCAAGAAGCAAGGTCTCACAGCTCAAATAAAGGAAAAAATCCGAAAATCGTTAATTTGTATTTATATCACATGAAAAAATATTACGGAACCCTCGTTGCGCGAATTAAACTCGCACTTGTCCGGTTTTTTTACATGATTATACAAAAGCTCACGGGATACCAGGGAGTCGAAATGGGACCGCAACCGAAATTATAATTCGGTTACGGTCAACCGAAATCAAATTGGGTTTTTTAAACCGCAATTGCAACAACCTTAACCGTAATTAATTTTCTTCAAATCGGTTTCGGTTGGAACCGAAATGTAAAATTTCATTTTCGGTTTCGGTTAAAACCGAAATGTGAAATATAATTTCGGTTTCGGTTTCGGTTAAAACCGAAATGTGAAATATAGTTTTCGGTTGCGGTTAAAAACCACGTAGATAAAATTTTTGGATTCGGTTACAACTGAAACGTTAGGGTTAGAGTTAAATTGCTGTTGTTGGGATTTTTATATAATATAATGAAGTCATCCGACTCCCCTCTACTCCCTACCACCCTCCCTTCATATAGATATTTACTCCCCTTCCCCCACCACTCCCCTTCCCCACCCCTACCCTCCCTACCCCTCACCCCTTCCCCTCCCTTTCCCCTCCCCTTCCGCTCCCCTCCCCCCTTCCACCCCTTCCACACCCCTCTTCTTCAGTCACTATCCACCCTCTTCCAGCAGACGGTCCCTTCATCAAGACATTTACCGAATATGCTAGGTAATGAAGGTAGTGAAAAATCGCAAGACCGGACATATAACTTCTTCCGCGGTCGGTACCAATTTAAATCGGTCTTTGAATTTCGGTCTGGTGGTTACGGTCACATATTTTTAAGGTCTTTTTATTTCGGGACCTTTTAATTTCGGTCGCTCTATTTCGGTACACTTTAAATTTCGGTTTTAATTTCGGTACCGAAATCAAGACCGGTTAAAACAACCGAAATATGACAGGTTTCGGTCCCATTTCGAAGGAGGAGCCGATGTACGCCTCACTTTCGAGGAGATGTAGGAAAAACAGAAGATGATAAACTGTTCCACTTTCGAGTTGTTTTGCTTAGAAAAGATTTCCGAAATTTAGCTGTACATGCATTTATGGCCACGAGGGTACAGGGGTAAGAGCTCTTCACTTAACTATAACATATGCTGTTATAGTTTTGCTCCTCACTGTAGCTTGGACAGAAAAAAGTCATGAGAAAGCGCTTCTTTTTAACCGACTTCCCAAAACAAAGAGGTGCTAAGTTCGACGCGTATTTTTATTTTTTTATTTTTTTTTATGTCTAACCGGGCATAACTTCGTAACGCGTCGAGTAGTCTTACTTCATAACGCGTGGACCGATTTCGATGGTTCCGTTTCTGTTCGGTAGAGTATGTTCCTTGATTGATACCATGAAAAAAAATTTTAAGTGGAATGGAGGAAATTTTAGTGGAATGGAGGTGGGGTAGGTGGTTAAACCTAACTTTTTAAGGCGTTTACCGATTTGCATGGTTGTTTCTTCGTTGTATAGAGTAGAAGACACTAAAAAGTGAAAAATAAAATAGTTTTTTAAAAAAAAGTTGAACGGACTTCACAAAAGCGCTAAAAAGCATAAAATAATTTTTAATTTTATATCTTTAGGACATTTTGAAGTCGGTGCAAATTAAACAAATAAAACAACTACAGAACCGCAATTGAAGGTAATAATACTACCTGAACGTTTCAGGTCACGGGATTATAAGAAAGGACGATTGAGTACACTTGTGCACTTTTAGGGTAGGATTTTTTTTTAAAAATACTTCCCTAATCAATAAATATAAAAAAGAATTTTTCAATATTTTAATGTAGAAAACAATTAATTAACGTTAGTCAAGGGGTGGTTCTGGTGCACTGGCATTCAAATTACCACCAATTTTATTGGAGAACCTATTAGTTCATACTGTAAGGATTATTTTAATAACAATTTTTTTGGTAACTGCTGTAGTGCCTTTTAGTTTAAATATCATTTTAAAATTTTAGGTTTTTTCTTCAATATATTTATAAAGATAGGTTTGAGCTAATAACGACTGCACCATTTAATAGATATACATTTTGCATTTTTTCTCTTATCCTACAGGTTTTTCTGAAGATTTTCGTCAAAAAGATCATTGTGATATGATGCAAATTATCAAAGTTATGAAAGATTAACTTAAACTGTGTCACTACCGTTACAGTTCTCGGTAATGCAAAAATGTGATTTTTCGTAAATTCTTGGAAATTAATATCTCAAAAAGTATTCAAGATATCACAATAAAATGTTATATGGTTAATAAGGATGGCAAATGGAACAAATAATAAAAGCCATATAAATCTGAGATGGTGGGTTTCATGATCTGGATGATTTGATATTGATTGACTTGACTGTATTAGGAAAAGTAGAATTTTTACTCAGGCTTGCCGTGCCTCACTTGAGTGTCATACAGGCGTTTTGACGCTGTGCGTGCCTGTTTCAGGCTAAGAAGGGGCGGGTATTATTTTTAATCGGGTATATTTTAGAATGCTCAAAAATCACCGAAAAATGTCACATTTTAGAATTTTATCTTGTAATTTTGTGAATCGAATATAAATATAGGATAGCTTATTTTGAAACATAAAATCTAATTTTTTGTATTACCAGAAAAGAACAGAGTCGTTAAAATTGCAATTGTTAGTTCTAATCACTAAGCAAAAACAGATATACACAAGCGTTACCTAAGAAAATTTAAAAGTTACAAGTATAACCTTAATTATGTATTATTTTTTTTGATATTTTATTGATAGTTCATGTCTTCATGTGTTCAAATCTGATTCTAATGCCTGACATCCAAGAAAAGATTTCGAGACTTTTAGACAAATATAATAAGCTTTAATATAAAATCTTGTCATTTAGACTTTGAGTTAATATTAATATCAGATGCACAAATCTAAAAAAAATCTGTAATTCTATTTTTGATTTGTGAAAGTATGCCATCAGCTGAAATTTATCGCAAAATGCGTGCAAAATATGGTGATAACTGTCTGACCCGCCATAAAATATAAGTGGGTAAATTTACTCTAAAGTAATCGAATAAAATTTCCTCGATTTTTATAAACTGATGAAGGTGTGTATCAATGTCAATTTATTTTAATTTAAAAAAAAACGTATATTGGCAGCTATCAGAGTCGTTAAATGAACTGACATTATTATATAGTAGCATAAAGTCAGAGTTTTAACTTTAACGGAAACTGATAATGTTATTCATTAAAAGAAAAATACATATAACATCTGTTGACACGTGCTAAGATTAAGTACCTTCACTTTAATATAATTTTAAATAATCATTATTGATTTGGGATAAAATGCTCTAAAAGATTTATTTTTCCATTTAAAGAGTTTACGAAATTACCTTTATTTAGTTGTCTTAGGATCTGTTCAAAAGACAGAGTTTTGATTTATAATAAAAAACAAATTGAATTAAATATATTATACCTAATAAAAGTTCTACATATTACCGTATAGAAGTAGAAAATAAATAAAGGGAATAAAATAATTTTACATTTTATTCACATTGGTGTCAATAGTCAAAGTTTTGGATACTTCAACTAAATGCATGCTTAAAAGTAACCCCTTGTGAGGTGGGAGAACAGCTTCATCCGATTCGAGACAACGATTGTAAGTGGGCCTACAATTTAAAGTAGATTCCCAACCACTGACATTTTATCTGCAACAACCATGGGTCGCCGACGGTGGGATTCCAACCTGGGTTCTTCGGATTGGTTAGCCGACATGTTATCACTCACTCCACCGACGACTTAAATCTCTCTTTGCGTTGGTGATATTTTGCACAATTTGGCATTACAAGGAATACAATTGTGCACTGAATAAAATTTTTTTTCGGATAAAACTGATATAGTGATAGCTTCTAAGAAAATGAAGTGGTTTTATTTAAAGAAAAGTTTTTTTTTATGAAGATGCTCATGTTACGGACGTCTCATTGGTAGTAAAGACTATATTTCCAAATGACCATTTACTACCATTGTCAGAGTAAAACGATATCTAAATACGGAGATTTTTTAAATGCACAGGATCGGAAATAATCAGATATCCCTTTAATAAAGGAATGGCATGTTCGCGGTTTTCGGATACAGCGCATAATATTTTGTATTTGTAATTTATTTATTTATTTAAGCTTAATACAAGCTATTGCATAAAAAATACAAAAATAAAAAATAAAATACAAACTATAACTTAATACTAATTCTACAGAATATAATAAATGGATAATTAAGAATAAATAAATAAAAAGTATAAGCTACAATATGAGCTATATATGGCAGAAGGCGAAAGGAAGAAGAATTAAAGTAGGCGATCAGGATCAAGATGGGCGGGGTCAAGATATAAGGCTTTGTGGAGTGATGATTTACTCAGATGGAAGTCAAAAGAGAAAAGGTCGTTGACTTTTCGTAACATCCTGGTAATTGGCTCGCTTTGACCGTAGTTTGTGCGATGGCGGTCGAGTCGGAAAAGGGGAGTGAACCTAAGGTTACAGGGATTGGTATAGATGGGTAAAGATTGCAGGATTGAGGGGCAGTCTATGGCACCAGTTAATAATTGATAAATGAAGAGAATGTCGGAAATGCGTCTGATAGTAATTTAAATAATTTTCGGAATAAATATATTTTCGTGTTAATTTTTGTTTCTTATTATCGTATCTTATTATAACTACGTCAATTTTAATAATTTTACTATACAATTTTCCGAAAATATCAATCAAAATATTCATTATAAAAGATCATTGAATTTTGTCCTCTAGTGTTCTATTCTAATCTCTAGCATTCTCTCTATGGCATACAATTTTCATTCGCTTTTCTTTCCATCAATTTTATTGGCCTATTTTTTGCTTATTTATTTATTTATTAACGCTTAGAGTAAACAATAAATTCTTAGCTCAGGCCTAAGCGGACTCGGGCTTTCCCTCATATGGCGCACTAATTTAAACTATTTTATTAACAGGTCTATGCCTTACCAACGTACTTAATTTGTATCTACATATATCTCTCTATATATATATATTTTTTTATTGTTTTGGTATTTTATATTTTTGTTGTTTTTTAATTTTCACTTTTTATTACAATTAAGATTATAGACTACTTGTTTACCATTCAGACCAATCCCTGGCTATTCTATTTATTTTAACTAAATATATTTATTTTAAAGCTAATTTGAGTACCTACCTAAGATATTCCAATAACTAATTCTTCAAACCATTCTCGCTCTTTATATTCTTTATATTATTTCTAGGATCTCTGCAAGGCCTAGTAGTGTCTGTGGCATTTGTGGATTTAACAGATCTGCTAGTTCGGGAGGTATTCGCCCGTATTTTTGTCGTGTCACTTCACAGTTAACAGCTCCACTGTCAACGTTTGTTGACAATGTGTGCATCCCGGTCTCGGTGTTTTTGTAATTAAGTATTCGTGCGTTAGACGAGTGTGCCTTAGTCTTAGTATTGCTTGTCCTTTTTCTCGCCCGAGGTTTCGGTCATATATTGGTGCCTCTTTAATTCTCCAATGTCGCGCAAGAAAGGTTGTCTGGCCTTCCAACTTCTTTTTCTGGCGCGAATCGCCTCGGTAACACTTGTTCTTCTAATGAAGGACACGGATGGCGTGGTTATTTCGTTCTCTTGGGAATTGGTAATCCGGATGAGGCTATCTGCTGCCTCATTTCCGGGAATCCCAGCGTGGCCTGGGACCCACGACAACCGGATCTTTTCATGGTTGTTAATTATTACTTCTCTGGTGGTGGGTCAAGTGCTCTTCGGTAATCAGAAAAAATTACTGTTTCACCCTGTTGACTTCTAGCGGCAAGGACTGCTTTATAAATGGCATAGAGCTCCGCCTTGTATGCGTTCGAATCGGGGTGGAGCCTCCACACTGTTTTTTTTTAATGTTCTTAGGTTCGACGTTTGTATAGTTACCACCGCACTGTTAACCTGACGGTCTGATTTAGACCCATCAGTGTAAATCACAAATTTGGCTCTAATTTTATTCTTGATGGTGTTGGTGAGCTTTTCTGTACACTAGTGTGGTGAGGCATCTTCGGATTGTATATGTTTTTAACCACGAGTTTAGCCTAGGCTATTATTATTCTGTCCTCAATGTGTTTCTGTCCCGTTTCAATGAGTAAGGCATCTACGGGCGTTTTCCTATAGGCTCCTGCCGCTTTCCTCAGTATAGTGTTAATTGATATTTGAATTATATTACGTTGCGTATCAGGGGCTGTCCGGTATATTGTAAGCACGTAGTTTGTAATACCGTTTTATGTCTTAGCTACATGAAGCGTGGTCGGTATCGATGCTCCCCTTTTGTAGCCGACATTGCCTTCACCAGGTTGTGTACTCTTTCAAGTTTATGTTTCAACTTATGGAAGTTCCATTTTAAGTTCGAAATAAAGTTCATTCCTAGCAATTGTAATTTAAGCTTTGGCGTAAAGCTTATACCCTGCTGCTCTATCTGTATTGGCCTCTGTCTCCTGTGTGACGGAACAGAGAATAGTTCCGTCCTGCTCACCGGGATGTGAACACCAACTTTGGCAGCCCAGCTTTCTGTTTCATATATTGCTCTACTCAGGGACCCCGCCGAATCTGTGCTGCTTGTGGCTATTATGACATTGTCTGCATGCATGTAATATTCCTTCCAGTTCTGTAAGAATTAGTGATAATTTGTGAATATAGGTGTTGAAAAGTATTGTCGATATCAGTGATCCTTGTAGAATACTGTTATTAATGATCGTTTGTCCGCATAGAAATAATTAACTCTGACTCTGTAAGATCTTTGGGATAGGAAGGATTATATAACCTGAACAAATTTGAGATCAATTCCCCAAATAAGTAATTGTGTCAATAGTACGTGACTGGCTCACTCTGTCGAAGGACTTCTCAATGTCCATGGACCAGACATATGCGTCTTTTCGGGCCTTACGAGCCAGCTTTAGCTGGTTTTCCAGTTGCAGTAGTAGTGAAGTAGTCCTTCACCCTGGTCTGTTGTTGGCTGGTCAGCAGCGGCTCGATGGTATAACCCAGTCTTTTCCCAATTATCTTTTCGAAGTTTTGGATAGTGCAGGCAGGAGTGAAATGGGTCGGTAGTCCCTGAGCGTATTGCTCGAATTTGTTCTCTTGTGGATGGGGATCATAACTGAATTTTTCCACATGTGTGGAAATATGCCTTGATCAAGTATATCGTTATACAGATTTATTAATCGTATATAAGAGTGGCAGGGGTATTTTTATCATACCATAAGAAATTTTATCTATACCGTGAACCCTCAAAAGAGCTAAGCGTAACGTTAAACTCTTTAAGAGTTATGGCGTAGGATATGTTTTTGGTGGGGTCAGTGTGTATGGATAGTTGTTGACTGAGAAACTAAGTTTCCTTTGAAGTATTTCTTGGACGACATTTTTGTTTGACGCGTAGTCAGACCATGCTCCGGCAAACTTGCGAGCAATATCCCAGGAGTTTGTAAAATACCTGTTTTCAGTCGTCAAATTAGCGATAAGACCTGTTGGTCTGTTGCCAGCAATGGATTTGATTTTTCTCCATGGGTCAGCGAGGTTAGATCTTGTGTCTATTGACAGTGCAAAGGACTCCCAAGTATGTATCTTTGCTTCCTTAATACGCCTCTTAGCGGTTGTCGACTCCTTTCGATAGATACGCAGGTTCTCTACCGTGGGATGCCTTTGGAACGTTTTCCATTTTGTGTTCGGATTTTCACGACGATCTCGTAATTCATCCAGGTGGGTTGGGTTAGGGAGTAGGGTTTTGTGTGGCATGCTGGCGTTGGCAGCGCTTCTTATAATTTTGGTGATCTGTGCTGTACTACTGACGAACAGCTTTTTCATAAATACGGGAGCCCAAAATTGTGTACGTAGGCAAGGAGATTTTACTTAGTGATAAGCTATATGAGCTCAAATCCTGTATGGCGGTACACCAAAGGGGCTCGATTGAAAATGAGAAAATAATCAAATAAACATTACCATTGAAGTATACAGTATTTGAAAAAACTAAAGCAACTCAACACAAGAAAAAGGTTTTTATGTAAAATAAATTTAATTGATGCTTCTTTTGGACTAACATTTATTTAAATTAATCTAATTACATGGTGACACAACAAAAGTCCGGTCACCAAAATTTGTCTTCTCCTGTGACGAATGTTTGAAATTTTTAGCGTCTCTTTTTGGGGTTATGTGATTCTTCATCTTTTTTAGTACATATTTCTTTGTTATTGTTTTTCTTTCTAAACTTGTTCATCTTTTTCAATTATGTCAACAAATAATTCCTTCGACATTATTGCGTTCCACCAACGAAAACAAAATTATGCGATTGCTCGTACACTTAGTGTCGCTCCAAAAACCGTCCAGCCATTAAGCGGTGCAAGAAGCTTGGCCAAGATGGTAACCGTCCTAGGAGTGGAAGAAGACGTACCGGTAACAATCCGAGGGCCTCGATGAAGAAAATCGCCCGTGAGACCGGCATCAACCGCGAAGGAGTTTGTCGAATTGCAAAAACGAAGCTCAACCTCACGCCCTACAAGCTCCATAAATGCAAGCTCCTCACGGATGAACACAAGTGAGTACAGCTTCAACGATGTCGTCAACTTCTGCAGCGCCACGCAACTTAAAATTGGGAAAAAATCGGCTTCACGGATAGGAAGATTTTCACTCTGGTATTTGCGCCAGCGGCAAGACATACCGAATCAAAACCTCATGAATTACAGTTGGGGTTGGTGTAGCCCATTTTTGAGGTCTGGACCTGTGTTAAGCTCTACAAAAGTTTGTGGTCGCTAAAGCAATCGATGCACCAGGAGTGGGACCGAATGTCGCTGGAGGAGTTGCGTGCCATCGCCGAAAACTTTAAGTTGCGTTTAAGGCTCTGTATCCGCGCAAAGAATCCCCACTTCTAAATCTGCTGAATATGTTATTTCGTTTAAGTAATCGTAGTTTTCAATTATTTATTCGTAAGTATCTATCGGCAACATAATATATATAATCCTTAAATAATCCAATTCAAATACAGTATTTGTCTGGCTTCAATTCTGAAACCAAAGAACATATCCAATTTGATAAGAACCCATGCTTTCCTATCTTAATCAGACTCATTCATTAGTTGAAGCATTTTTTCACGTCAATTTGTGAGGCAGTTTTCCATAATGTGGGCTAAAATTTGTAGACAGACATATGTTCGCACAGGCTTTTTTGTAAAATTATTTAGGAGGATCAATATTTGTCATACATCGTTTTCACATATCACCAACATTTTAGGCAGCGCACACGAAGATTACATCATCGGCGATTGGTTTTTTCGACTGCACTGATATACATCGTCACAGATCAGTTAATTTACACGAAACATTCATCAATTAAACATCTAAAACTTCCTAGTGAGTAATTATCTTATAGTGAAAAACGGAATGAAATCCCTTCATAA
Source organism: Leptarthrus brevirostris (assembly GCA_964036015.1). Lineage (NCBI taxonomy): Eukaryota > Metazoa > Arthropoda > Insecta > Diptera > Asilidae > Leptarthrus > Leptarthrus brevirostris. The sequence goes on along the minus strand of OZ038374.1, from coordinate 31,783,478 downwards.
GTTGCGCAGAAAATCGTGCACAGACAGGCAGATGCGACGGGTGACTTTGTCTTATAAATTGTGGTGATATGTAAAAAAAAGAGATAAAAATGATTACTGTGGGGTATCGTTAGGAGATAGAAATATACCATCGCGGACTTTTCTGTAGGACTTTTTAAGATATAGAATTCCGTAGTACATTATTTTGAAGGTTTAGCCTGCATTAGCAATGTAAGCGCCCGAAAATATTTTTTACAACTTGATTACAAAATATCGACTTTTCTATAAATATAATATGCAAGTGTTATACATATAAACCTTCCGGTGTTTTATACTATTTGGAGATATTTGCAATTTAAAGAAATTAAAATCAAATTAACTCAAAAATGATTTTATTAAATTAGAAACTTATTACAATTAATGTTAATATGTTACAATTTCCTGTTTAAGGTGTACTGTAGCGGCCTATCCCGTATTTTGATCGATGCAGTCTCAATATTGCTAACTAATTCCTATCTAGTGTTAACAGGCCTTCAATAAACTTCATCCGTAATTTTCCCCGTAAGAAAAACCCAAATGAAGGGAGGTCTGGAGATCCGGCAGGTCAAGGAAACAGGAACCCTAGTCCAATCCAACGGTCAGGACATTTTTCATTTAATATTGGATTCACAAGAAAGCGAAAAGGAAACTTGATAAAAAAACAAAGTCAGTAATTGAATCACTTCACAATATCCGGGATGGTAGTCGATTACAATTAGGTATCAAATATTCCATCGCCTACTCTTGATATAAACCTAGAAAATAAGCAATAATTAGAATATTGCTTACATTTCTTCAGATTTCTTTCATTTTATTCTTCGGAACGGGATAGATCTTGCAGTTCCATAAGGTTTCTACGAGGGTTGCTACTTAAGTTTTGAGATAGACAAGTAAAAATAAATATTTGTAATCGAAAATGGCTTTATATTTTTTCAAAATATTCTTCAATCCACTTTTGCATGCGTTTGAACAAATTTTCGAAGCACTTTTCCACTCCGATTGAGGTACCCCCAAAACATGTGATTTGATCGCATCAACAGCTTCTTCAGGCGTCGAAAAATGTTGACCTCGCATTTTATTTTTGATCTGCGGGAATAAGAAGAAATCATTGGGTGCCAAATCAGGACTGTAAGGCGGATACCCATCAATTCGATGTTTTGAATGCTCAAAAATTCACTTGTTTGAGCCAATGTGAGAAAGCTTTCATGGCGTGGTGGAGAATGATTCATCTTCTTTTTTTTATGGCAAACAAATGGTGGTGTACCATTCAGAATTGACCGTTCTACGTTGCTGAAATGTCACGGTGGCGACATGTCCAATTATTCCGAAAGACAAACGACCATTTGCTTCGAAGGGTTCGTGCGCAAAAAACTTTTGTTGGATTTGGCTCGTCTTGAAAGACCCATACAGTCCATTGTTACTTAGTTTCGGGTTCAAATGCATAGATCCATGATTCGTCGCCTGTCACGATCTTATAGACGTCTTTTGAAGCACCGCGATTGAATCTATTCAACATTTTTTTGCACTAATCGGCATTTTTTGAGCGATTGTAAAATTATGCAGTATCCAACGCGAGGAAATCCTTTTGACGGCCAAATGTTCATGTAATATTAGGTCTGTTCCACCGATTTTCGTGCACAAACTTTCCGTGTAAATACTTACTTATATGGTGGGAGAAAAAGTGTCACAGACCAAAAAATCGAGGGAACATGTTGAATGCAAACTCGTAAAAATCAAGAAAAAGAAAATTCACGTAACACACGGAATCTATTTAAACTGCACTTCTAATTATAAATTGTTAGTCTAATCAATTTAAATCATCAAATAATCCTTTAATAATTACTTTATTCAACCAATTCACTATGAAACAGTCACTCAACCTAACCTCACATTCTAAACAAAAACACCGAACAGCTGTTTGTACTGTGTGCTGTTTGTAAAGATGCCCGATCATGCACCAGCTAAAAAGTTTTGGGTAAGTTCGTGCAGCAGGGGAACATGTGCTGTCAATTTTTTCCCCGCCATTTTGCCTGGCACGAAACGTGATGGAACGCAAAAATTGAATGTATGTGAGTGGAACTAATACCCAAGCATCCCTCAATCCCACGGTTTGTCACATGACGATCTTGCAATATCAGTTCACGCACGGCATCGATTTTTTCTGGCACAACAACCGACTTGGGACAACCTTCACAAAATTATTCCTGTAGCGAAATGCGACCACGATTGAATTCGGCAAACCAGCGAAACACGGTGGCTCCAGATGGTGCTTCATTACCAAAAGTCGAAGCGAGTTGATCGGCACACTGGTGTTGGTTTAATCCACGTCGAAAGTCATAGAAAATCATCGAACGATTTAATTTATTCCTTTGACCAAGATGAATAATTCGAGTACCTGTAAACAACTGATGACAAAACGTTCTGAGTACGATTACCATTAAAAATTGCAATCTTTACGATGACAATGTCAGGTTTGACATATTCACACAAACTTAAGTAGCAACCTACGTATGAATATTATTGCCTACAAAATCAAGAAAGTTGCATTAGAAATATTCGTACCGCCGTTCGATTACGTTGGCAGTTGCTTTAGGAAAGTGAAAGAACTGAGTGTAAAATAAACTAAATTCAACCCTGCAAACTCTCCTCGCAAGAACCGCATTAATGTCTTCAATTTATGATATATTCAGATTTTCTACTTCACCAGGACGGGGAATCTGGAATAGAATGCAAAATTAGGCAGTATCCGGGATATCGGTATATGTAAAGCTTTAAACTACAGAATTCTTAGTTTGATTGATTCCGTTCAATCAATTCAAAAACCAGGTGGATTTTGCCTGAAGTTAATAAATAAATATTTTTTATGGTGCATTAATTATTTAAATAAAAATATGTTAAATTTTTAAGTCGAATCTTTTACTCGCTCTTTTAAGCTATGATTAAAACATGGTTTTTACCAGCTCAACTCTTCCGTTTTATTTTTAAATTTTTCATATTTATTCTAATTATCCGTTGTTACCTACAAAACAGGTTGTTTGGACTGAGATCAATCCATTCGCATTAGTGATGTAACTGGTGACCGGTTTTTCATTCTTACTTTGAATACAATGTTAGGTCTTTGAACTCTCTTATTTATATAGAGCGATTTTTGTTATACAAATATGTATCTTTTAATAGAATTTTTGGATTAATCATAGTTAAGCTGTACACTCAAATATTCATATTATATATTTATATTTTTTTTTAGCTCATGGAGGGATCTGATGGGTCACCTCCTTCATCGCTTTGGATGATTCGAGCAGCTGAATTATTTCCGAAACCTCCAATGGAAAAGGAGGACGACCAACTTACAGTACCTTTTCAAGAATGTAAGTAAACTAGAATTATTTAAAACTGTTTTATCATGTTAAAGGTAATTTTTATTTTTCCAGTGGCGGGAGAATCTGTTAAATATTTAGGGCGTACGGATGATGGAGTCCTTGCACTTTCAAATTATCGTTTGTTCTTACTGAAAAGTTCTACAAGTTCAGAAACATCTGTTCCCCTTGGCTTAATAGAATCAGCACAAAGCAGAGATCTATTTCATTTAATGATATTTTGCAAAGATGCGAGCACCGTAAAATGTTCCTTTGAATCAGCCGAACAATGCACAGAATGGCAACGCCGCATAATGCTTTCAGTAGGAGTACCTGAAACATTGGAGTCATTGTTTGCCTTTCCCTTCTATTCTTGGACCTCTGATTCATCAGTTGGAGAAAGTGGAGAATGGTCGGGAAGATTGCAAAGATCTACACGTTATGAAGATGACTTTAGGAAAGAAGTTGAAAGACTGCAATTCGATTTAAGTGGAACTTGGCGTATAAGCAATGCGAACACCGATTTTAAACTCTGTCCGTCATATCCACAATTGATACTAGTTCCTTGTTGTATTTCGGACGAAACACTGCAAAATGTTGCAAACTTTAGAAGTTCACGACGATTACCAGCGGTTGTTTGGCGGCATAAACAATCGGGTGCAGTTATTGCTAGATCAAGCCAACCAGAAGTAGGCTGGTTGGGATGGCGGAATTCGAAAGATGAACAACTTTTGAAGGCATTAGCTGACGCATGTGCATTTGATCGCGGTGAACAAAATAGGAAACAAAATTTGTCAACTTCTGGAGATAGTACACCATCCAGCGGAGAAGGAAGTCATGAGGAGGTTAATTTAGATGAAGTTAGGGTATGATTGTTAAATTTATCTTAAAAACATATCGAAATAAATATTTGCTTTTAGAAAATTTTGATCGTTGATGCCCGGTCCTATACATCAGCAGTAACAAATCGAGCACGGGGTGGTGGATGCGAGTGCATTGAATACTATCCCTGTGCAGAAATAGAATTTATGAATTTAGGAAATATTCATGTAGTAAGAAAAAGTTTTCATGCTTTACGACAACTGTGCGCATCTCCCCCTGACGTACCCAAGTATTTTAAAACAAATTAATTTTTTACAATTTACATTTACTTTGAATTTTTTGCAGTTGGTTAGGACTTTTGGAACGAACAATGTGGTTGCAACATTTATCAGGACTATTAGCAGCGTCAATGACAGTATGTCATGCTATAGAAAAAAAAGGACGTCCAGTTCTTGTCCACTGCTCAGACGGATGGGATCGTACACCTCAAATTGTTGCTACAGCAGAACTATGTCTTGACCCATATTATAGGACTGTAGAGGTGTGCATGATGAAAGAAATCGTTAATGATTTCTCCACAAATTCGTTTTTAGGGCTTTCGCATATTAGTGGAGCGGGAGTGGTTGAACTTTGGACATAAATTCGCTGATAGATGTGGCCATGGACCAGGATCTGATGATGTAAACGAAAGATGCCCAGTGTTCTTACAATGGCTTGATCTTGTTCATCAAATTCATCGCCAATTCCCATGCAGTTTTGAGTTTAGTATGGCATATTTAGTAAGCCGGTAGTTTTTATAAGAAAGTGACATACTTATATTTTACAATGTTTAGATAAAATTGGCGCAACACTCACATTCGTGTCTTTTTGGTACATTTTTATGTAATACGTCAAAAGAACGGATTGAAAACACAGTGTTGGAGAGGACATTCTCAGTTTGGCCTTTCTTATCTGGGCCCATGTATAGAAACCCACTGTATGTTCCAAACAAAGAAAAGGTGTTGTGGCCTGCACACAATGTCAGAGATTTAGCTTTATGGAGTGAAGTTTATTTAGGAAGCTTAGGTAATCAGAATCCTGCGGATTTTCCACATATGACTGATGTTAATCCGGAATCCACAAGTCCAATGATAAAAACCAGATCTTATGGGGATTTGATAACAGCAGGTGGTATGTCAAAGGGATTAACGCGTAGATCAAGTGACCCTAATATGGCAATTGTGGAAACTCAGTAAGATATAAAATAAACAATTTTTTAGCATTAATTTTATTACAAATTACAGTATGATGATGCCTATACAACACTCGGAAAACAACTCTGTTATAGACTTATCTTCAGATAGAGAAACTTCTCCAGACATTATTGCTAATATAATTCATGACACAACCGAAAAACTTCAAATTCTAACAAATGAACTGAATCAGTCGGATGAAGAGATTTGTAAAATAAATAATGTGGAAAATCAGATAACTAATGGAGAGTCTACAGGATTATCCGATTCAAAAAATGACTTTGATTTTAGCGCAAAAAATGTAAATGGTGCAAACCTAATTGACACAAATTCTAGTCTTGCTGAAGATGATACAAATAGTTTAAATAAAATTCATATACAAAATGGTGACGCTAATAACCATGACGACGGAACTTGTTATGATGATGTTGTTGATGGTAGTGATATTAAAAATACATTTAGTGTTGATATTATGGAGAGCATTGTACTGAAAGGTAAGATTTTATGCAATTCATTATTGTTGTTGTCCGTATGCATTGCTCTCTCTTGCTAATATGTTATATGGTTTCGGGACAATATTTTCTAAACAAATGTTTTGAAAAAATATTCCAGGAACAATTTATTTAAAGGTATCGCTGATTTCGAATTTGCAGGTTTAAGATTATAAATAATTTGCATCGCGACATAACCCCGAAAAAAATCAGGAAAATCAAGATCTCCAAATTTCAAAATATAGAAAGTGAATAAAAAAAGTTCTAAGCTGACGCTATGTAACAAAACATTGTTATAAACACATTTATTTTAAATTTTGTTCTACAATTTGCTATATAACATCCTTTATTTGTTGCTACAAGAATACATTCCAGTCAAAATAAAACTGCATCTTTGAGCCGGGAATACGAAAATGCTTCACATATCTAAAACTAAAACTTGTAAATGTTATCGATGTTCTGTTGGTAGGGATGAAAACCCGAATATTAACAAGCAGTTTTTGGATAATCGGCTGTTAGTTGTCAACCAGTTGTGTATCCAACTTTTTCCACACTCTTCACCAAGTATAAAATTTGAAGAACAGAAGAAATTAGTCGTGTTTAAAGCTTCTCCAATTCCAAAAGTAAATAGATGCAATAGGTCTGTAAGAAGTCGGAAATTTATGAAACATTTAAATTTGCCTAAAAATTACGCAGTACCCACCCAATTTCTACAGAAACAGCTGGAATGGAAGAAGTTCCGTGTATGACAAGCTTTGTCAAATTTTTACTGCAAAACCAGACAGAGGTTTGCTGCTTAAATAGCGAGGATGAGATGGAAATAACTTCGAGATTAATTTTAATAAGGCTATAAAAATAAATTGTAAAACTGTAAATGAAATTATGAATCTCTCTCTAGTTCCCGTAAGCCCTTGTGAGGCATGGAGCGGGAAAACAATTTTACCCGATTTGAGACAACGATTGAATGTGAACCTACAATTTAAAGTAGATTCGGAATCACTGATATTTTCTCTGATCCGCCATTTCCTTTTTATCGTAATCTGCTGTCAGCAGAAAAAAGTCGGTAGGATTCTAACCTGGGACCTCCGGATTGGTAGGCCGAAACGTTATCACTTTAACAAAACGCATTCCCGGCTGCACGTGCTGTGCGTTTTTTTATATATATGATGTTGCCAAAGCTCAGGGGATGCCCTATGATGCTAAAGCACAGCCTTGGCAGGAAGGAATTAAGGATGAGGGAAATGGGTTAGGCGGTTGAGTGAAGGAGGTGTCGATGTACGCCCCGTTTGAAAGTTTCAGACTCATAAGACGAGGGAAAAACAGCAGATGGTAAACTCTTCCACATTCGTGTTGTTCTACTTAGAAAAGATTCCAGAAATTTGACGGTACGTCCAAATTTGACTTGGAGAGTATATGGGTGGGAGCGACTAGTAGATCTTGTATCGCGCGTTGTCATGTGTCTTCAAGGAATCGGGCTAGCAATTTCGTTAGAACAATGGCGATGGAAATAGCGATAGAAGAGTGAGAGACAACCGACATTCCGTCGATGCTCCAGAGAGTCAAGGCCCTCAGAAATTGAGGAATCGCCAATAAGTTTAATAGCCTTACGCTGGACTTTGTCTAACGCGGACAATGCGGTGTGTCCTGCCCCTGCCCAAATATGGGAATTATATTCAAGTTTAGGCCTAATGTGGGACTTGTAGATCAGCGCTAAGTCAGGTGGGGTGAAATATTTCTTACATCTCTGTAGAAAACCCAAACATTTCATCGCACTCTTAGCGATTGCAAATATATGATCAGTCCAGCTAAGATTGCTGGATATCTCAATACCCAAGATGTTTAGGGAGGGGAAATTGGGTATATTCACTCCGTCGACTGAAATGGGTTGGGGGTGAACTGGGCGTTTTTTAAGGGACATTAAACAGCATTGAATTTTGGATGCATTAAACCTAACACGATTTGCTCTGCCCCAAGCGAGGACCATAGAAATGTCGTCGTTTAATGATCTAAACATGCGTTCCCGATTGGCTTTTGTAGCATTTCCACACGAATTCATTACAGAATCAAATGAGTACGCGAAATCAAGGGTGCTGTCGTCGGCGAAACTATGAATAGGATTGAGAGTAAGGGATAAGAAATCATAAATAAAAAGAAGAAATAAGCTTGGTGAAAGAACTGAACCCTGAGGTACACCGCCATTTATTTCGTAGGAATCAGATGTAACTCCGTCATTTATTACACGGATTGAACGGCCTGACAAAAAACTCTATCCATTTAACGAGGGTATTGTGCAGACCAAATGTTTGAAGTTTGGCTAAACGATTTCGGACTGACCAAAATTATGGAGACAATGATTCCAACGCTCCGTTAGAGCCGTTAGTAAGTCTCCGGTTCAGCGGCCAGCGCGGAAACCGTACACAGGCAATCGTTGATAAGATGGTTATTTTCTAGATATTTCAACAACAGTTGATGAGTGATTCAAAAACTTTAGATATGATCGAGGTTAGTGCAATTGGTCTGTAGTTAGGGGGGGTCGCATGCCTCTCCTTTTTTAAGTATCGGCTGGACATGAGCAAGTTTCCATACACTTGGAAACATTCCTGTTGAATATTTCAGGTGAAAAAGTTTGCGCAGAGGTTTAGCCAAAGCAGAGGCGCAGCATTTTAAAACAAGGGGCGAGAAACCATCAGGCCCAGTAGCTTTGGACACGTCGAGTTTCGAAAGTACTCTAAAAACTTCCCGAGTGCGAAAGTGTAGCGGATTTTGCCTACTAGTGCACTGTGATGGAGATGGAAGTGGCTGCGATAAAGGTGGCAAGTACGAATTAGCAGCAAACATATTGGCCTTGTCCAATGAGTCAGTAAAAACATTCCCATTATAAATGAGTGGTGGTGTTGACGATAAGGTGAAATTGTTCTTTACGGTTTTTACTAGAGGCCAGAAGCCCTTAAACAAACGTTCTCACTTGTTAGTCGAGGGTCTTTGCCAGTAAAATACGTTCCCTGCTGAGTTCCACCGAAGACTTACTTTTAAAGCACACGCCCTCATAAGCGAACCTATAAAGATAGATACCCACTTGCAAGGGCACACCATGATTATTTATTTTTATTATAATATGTGTATCTCTATATGGGAAGAAAATAAATATTTCATTGGCAAGTTGGTAGCTTTGATCTATAGTTTGCCTGTTTTTATGAGTGAAAGAGTAGTATTGACAAAATAATACCTTTTCTATTGAAGTTAAAAGGGGAATGGGATGGGATTAGAAGGGAGACTCGGTTGCCGGTGGTAGTATCAACACTGCAACCACGAGACATATTTTAGCTCATACAAAACATCATTTTGTTATTAACACCTTCTTTACCTGTTCGCAGCACACCCAGCCATTAACTTACAACTTTACCTTCTTCTAAGACAAAACAGGTCACGTTTTCATTACACCTTTTATCCTCTTTACTTCTTCCACCGGACTCGCTCCAAAGAATTTCATATTACATCACGTTACAAAACAAATTATTTTGTCATTTCCACCCTTTTAAAGTTTTTGAAATGAATGAAATATTTGAAATCAAATCTAATAACAACAGAAACTTCAATCGCTTTTACAATTAACTTTGAAGGATCAGAACTTTTTAATCTTTAATCAAGACATAATTCCTTTTTCTAATCGTATTCGTTAGCTGTATATCCCATTGATATTGACAATTATCACTTACCCCCTGTCACTCTGATACAAAACGAATCATTTTGTAATATTGTGATTATTCGGCCTCTTATCTTTATGATTTGAGTGGATCAATTCTAGAGTGATTTTTTGTCGAAAATCTATTATTTCACCAAACTAGCTGTTTTCTTGGGATTGCTATTATGCATCAGATGCCATGTAATGGCCAACAATTATCAGCTTAGAGTTTCATTGATTTTAAAAATCCAAATGAAACGATTTTTCGAATATTCTAGTAATGGGACCAACTCCATGCCAAGAAATTGGCCCTCAAACCGTTACCGATCCACCACCATACTTCAAAGTTTTAATGTCATATAACAGGTTGTTTGTTTGGCTTGATGCTCTTCGGACATACATTTTTCCGACAGAGCTCTCTCGCCCTCTCTATGAAAGACTTACTTCCATTCATCCAGAGAATCTTTTTCAAAAAAGACAACCGTTTTTTAAGGTTTGGGTATGGAATCCCGGAATACAAAATTTCAGAAAATAAAATTCCGGAATTATAATTTTGGTGTACAAATATTTCCTTTCACAAAAAGTCTTCTTCAATAATGATACATGCGGCGTAAACAAACATTTACCGAGCCATTTATGAGTGGCTCCTAATAACTTCCAAAATGAGTTATGTTTTCATAAACTTCACTTCGAATATCTCGCAAAGCGTTACATTGAGATCGCCGCAAATTCCTTTCAGATTCATAATCAGCGCACCATTGTAAATAAAACAATCTTCTTTAAAAATTGATTAGGGCGAAGCCCTGGGGATGTTGTTGAATTATTTCACCTCTTGGCTACGAAACCTAGCAAATTTATACCATACAAATGACGAACGCTATAAGAAAAAAGTATCAATGAAAGCCGAATATTATATTCATCTCTTATTGGCCGTTTCGTTTGACCCGTGATGAGAAATAAATAATCTTTGTATAATTCTTCTTATTCGTTGCGTGGTTTTTAATATCTTTGAACATCTTATTGTGAGAATTGTCGTAATGCTTAGTAGCATTAAAAGTCACTATGTACTATGTATGTACTAAATGTGAAAGTCGCTAGTTGTGTTTTCAATAGTCCTTCTAGAAATTATATTTTGATGTTTAGATCAAGATGTTTCTGTTGTAGATCCCTTATTTGCTCACTTTCATAAAGGCTGGGAATACGTTTTCGCAATTCAGTTATATGATAAATCCGGTATGAGCCCAACGTAAATTTATACCTAGTACTACTCAACAACAACCTATTGAAATTTTTTCTTGCAGACATAACAAATTGCTCTACAAATTGTCTTTAGCATTTATGTAAATATGCCTGTGTCGTAAAATAAGATCTCTTAATGAAACGTTTTGTTAAACTTTCAGACGAAAGGAGCGTTTCTCCTGTTACGCCATCGGAAACACAAAATCTTTGGCATGGGTCTGTTAACACAAGTACTGATACATTAGTTCCCGTTGAATCACAAAATTCAAAAGTATGTGGGGATCAAGAGGTGCCTACTGCAATTATTAATCACAATGTTATTGTCAACGGTCATAGTAGTAAAATTAAAGAGGTACCATGGTATAAAATATAGTCTTTTTTTCTAAATATTTTTTCCCTAGAAAACGGAAGAAGATATAGATATACAAAAAAAGACAAGCAATATATTACCAGAAGTGCATTGTAAGCCAAGTTCTGTAAATAGTAATGGTTCATCTAGCATGGATGAAAGTATTTTGATTCTGCCAGAGCATCAAAAATTAGAAATATCAAGTAGTGGCAAATATGATGCTGTGGTTAGTAATAATATTAGTACAACAACGTTTCATAAACGAAGGAGAACATCATCATCAAATTCGAAAACCGAAATTAGTCCTAGGAATATAAGCGGAAGGTAACTTTGCTCTTCAAATTTATTAAGGATTATCATTTAATAGGTTTCTTTTTAACTAGTTCAAGGTTTTCGACTCCAGGAATTAGGTCACTTCCTTTGACACCTCCCGGTGTTCCAGATCGACCGCCAGTTGCTATTTCATGTCCTGATGGACTAGCCCACGCTCTTAGTGAACAAAATATAAGACTTCAACAAATTGTATATGAGCATAAGGTAAAAATACTGTAATAAATGCAAATTATTTTCTAATTTAACAGTAATTTTTTTATATGGTTGGTTTTCAGAAAACTGTCATTTGAATAAATTAAAAAAAAAGATTGTTTTACGACATTTTTGCTTGTAAGAAATGTTCTAAAATTTTCTTTACTTAATCTACAAATTTTAAATAATTATTCGAATGCGGTATAAACTGATCAAAGGTTCAATTGCTAAAAACAGACGATTGCTTTATTTACTCAAAAAGTTTATTAAAAAAGTTTGTGTTTTTACCATCTCGATAAAGACCTTTTATGCTCTATTGCATAAATAACACAGTCACGTAGTCAATTCTTTTTATTTGCCGTCCCCGCATTTTGCGGCTTTTTTCCACTACCAAAAATTAAACTGCTTTCATTGCGACCAAAGTTTAGCGCAACAGGCAACGGCTTTGCTTTTGCATTTGTGAACACCGTTCATCGGTCCTGTTTCTGATAATAATTAATATTGAATTTACGTTTAACATTTACAGCTATTCTTCTCTCCACGGATGCAAATCGCAGTTAAGTAATATTAACTTTGTGCTCTTTTCCTCCTTAATTCAACTTAAGTATCCAGAATGTTATGTCTGGATTAAACTCGTTCAACACAACATTGACTTCTGCTTTTTATATTGTTATATGTCACAACACACATTAGCTTAGGCATTCTTCTACCAAAAGCGAGCATGGAAGGCACACTTATTTATTTACGAGTTTGAGATTTGAACTAAAGCGCGCATCATTTAAATATGACAGTTTCCTAAAAATCTGATATATATATATATATATATATATATATATATATATATATATATATATATATATATATATATATATATATATATATATATATATATATATATATATATATATATATATATATATATATATATATATATATATATTATATTAATATTTTTCATAATTTTTAGCTCCGAGAAGATGCCTTACTACGTGAATTACAAGGAATGCGAATGGCGTTGTTAAAGAAAACTTGTCCACATTGTAACAACCAACCATTTTCAAATGAAGAGCAGGTGAGTCTTAAAATAAAGCTCACAGCACCTTTGCAACACTAAATTTAACAAAATACAGCACTTTATGTTACACGTATCATACATTTGTTTTATTTACTTTATTTCAACCTTTTCAATAACACACTTCATTCCTTTATTTAATTTTATTAAAAAAGGCAGATGTCAAGATAAATGAAGCGAATAAATTATTTGAGCTTTGCGACTGTTGTTCGGCTAGTAATCTGAGGAGATTTGATGACGATCCTATTTATTTTGGGACTAGTCCTGAATCGGCGGTTAGTTGTTTCAGCCTTTTATACATTTTCATTTTTTTTTTCCACATATCTCAAATTGAATATATTTCTTTCGTGAGACGGTACATATCATCGCGTTATATTATTTACAACGGTTCTTGTAGATAATTTAACCCTTTTGTTGCATGCCGCTAATTTTCATATTTGCGAGAATTTAATTCGAAACACGAAATAAAACATTTTAGTTTAAGTTCAATTTTTGTTTTATGCAGTCGGTTTTCTTGATGATAATGGTTATTTTTATTTATATTTTAATTAATAAGCTAAAAATATAAGAAAAAATTTAATTTATAAACTGTTTTGGAAGGACTAACCCTTTTTTTAATTTACTTAAAATTCATTAATTAACGGAAAGGATAGATTTCGAAGAGTTTATACAGTAGAAGCTCGTTTATCGGGAAAGCTCGGGGATAGTGATAATTAATTAATATTTTTAGCTTATATAAGAAAAGCTTGATTCACTTTGTAAAATATTTTGGGAGGACTAACCACCTATTTTTAATTTACTTAACATTCATTAATTAACTGAAAAAAATTATAAAATTTCAACCAGTAGACCTTGTGATTTTGTAGGCATTACATTTCATAAGTTAAATCAGTAAATATATATTTCGAGAAGACTGAAGAACTGGTTAAAAAGCTAAGCAAAGCTTCACAATGGTTGTATTAAATGTATTTGGATACTAAATGGACGGTGAAGGTTCGTAGAAGCTAAATGTTCAATAGAAATTCATAGTAATAGTGGTTTTCGACAAGAAATTCTTTATTGCGAAATATTTCACATTTTTTACCCTAAAAACCTTGAAAAGAAAGGGTAGGTAATGAACCCATTTCGTATCACGTGTAGGATTATATACTATAAGAAATCTAAATCGGGTTCGAATCGTGTATATAATAAAATGTAAGAGAACCTCTAATAAAGATAATAAACTGAATTCCATTGCGAACTTTACTTCCTTGGAGAGGAACCATACAATTTTGTTTCGTGACTATTAATGAATCTGCGTACATCAGCTTGAAATGTAAAATAAAACACGCCAAGGAGACTAAATTACCCTCTTCAGGACTTGGGAAACATTTAAAAGAACCAGGGCTAACTAGAGTTTCAACGTATTTTTTCAGCTAACGAGAATAACTTTCTGTTGGTCCTGTTTAGTTGAGAATATTTTGGGTGGGTTCTAAGGCTTTCCAGTTTTTATTTGGTATTTATAGTAAAATTTAAGGAATTGTCTATTTACCACTCTCAAATTGCCGTGTAATTTCCGTGTACACGGAACTACATGTAAGTACACGATAAGTGCAAATAGTCACTTCCATAGTAATAGTTAGTAGTCAAACATAAAAAGGATTTTCTTTTGGAATTATAAAGGCCGTATCAGATGGCACGGCAATCGACAGCGGTATCAAGGTGTTCTTATTAGCTAATGCGAAACACGACCCGACGCGACAGCGGAACAATTTTTGCTTCCCAATGTCATTTTTTCCGCTCAAAGTATGCTGTCATGTATGTGCAATCTTACCACCTTCATCGCAGCCACTTCCATCTCCATCACAATGTACTAGTAGGCAAAAGACGCTACACTTTCGCACTCGCGAAGTTTTAAGAGTACTTTCAAAACTCGACGTGTCCAAAGCTACTGGCCCTGATGGTTTCTCGCCCCTTGTTTTAAAATGCTGCGCCTCTGCTTTGGCTAAACCTCTGCCAAAAACTTTTTCACCTGTCATATTCAACAGGAATGTTTCCAAGTGTATGGAAACTTGCTCCTGTCCAGCCGATACTTAAAAAAGGAGAGGCATGCGACCCCTCTAACTACAGACCAATTCCACTAACCTCGATCATATCTAAAGTTTTTGAATCACTCATCAACTCTCAGTTGTTGAAATATCTAGAAAACAACCATCTTATCAACGATTGCCAGTACGGTTTCCGCACTGGCCGCTCAACCGGAGACTTACTAACGGCTCTAACGGAACGTTGGAATCATTGTCTTCATAATTTTGGTGAGTCTGAAATCGTCGCTCTTGATATTTCAAAGGCTTTTGATAGAGTCTGGCATGCTGCCCTTTTAGCCAAACTTCAAACATTTGGTCTGCACCCTACCCTCGTTAAATGGATAGAGAGTTTTTTGTCAGGCCGTTCAATTCGTGTAGTAATTGACGGAGTTACATCTGATTCCTACGAAATAAATGCCGGTGTACCTCAGGGTTCAGTTCTTTCACCAACCTTATTTCTTCTTTTTATTAATGATCTCTTATCCCTTACTCTCAATCCTATTCATAGTTTCGCCGACGACAGCACCCTTGATTTCGCGTACTCATTTGATTCTGTTATGAACTCACGTGGAAATGCTACAGAAGCCAATCGGGAACGCATGTTTAGATCATTAAACAACGACATTTCCAAGCTCCTTGTTTGGGGCAGAGCAAATCGTGTTACGTTTAATGCATCCAAAACCCAATGCTGTTTAATGCCCCTTAAAAAACGCCTAGTTCACCCCCAACCCATTTCAGTCGACGGAGTGAATATACCCAATTCACCCTCCCTTAACATCTTGGGTATCGAGATATCCAGCAATCTTAGCTGGACTGATCATATATTTGCAATCGCTAAAAATGCGATGAAATGTTTGGGTTTTCTACAGAGATGTAAGAAATATTTCACCCCACCTGACTTAGCGCTGATCTACAAGTCCCACATTAGGCCTAGACTTGAATATAATTCCCATATTTGGGCAGGGGCCGGACACACCGCACTGTCCGCGTTAGACAAAGTTCAGCGTAAAGCTGTTAAGCTTATTGACGATCCCTCAATCTCTGAGGGTCTTGGCTCTCTGGAGCATCGACGGAATGTCGGTTGTCTCTCACTCTTCTATCGTTATTTCCATGGCCGTTGTTCTAACGAAATTGCTAGCCTGATTCCTTGTAGACTCATGACAACGCGCGATACAAGATCAACAAGTCGCTCCCATCCCTATACTCTCCAGGTCAAATTTGGACGTACCGTAAAATTTCGGGAATCTTTTCTAAGCAGAACAACACGAATGTGGAACAGTTTACCATCTTCTGTTTTTCCCTCGTCTTATCAGCCTGAAACTTTCAAACGGGGCGTGCATCGACACCTCCTTCACCCAAACTCCTAACCCATTTCCCTCATCCTTAATTCCTTTCCTGCCAAGGCTGTGCTTAAGCATCATAGGGCATCCCCTGAGCTTTGGCATCATCATATATAAAAAAAAAATCTGATACAGGCGACAGCAAAAAATTTTTTTGTCGTCTCTGCGGTTGCTGTTGCTATCGGCTGTCGTGCAATTTTATATGGCCATAAGACGAAATTATTAAATGATTCTTACTGTGTGTCATGAGGATGTTTGAACTGCTTACCGAAGAGTGGAAATGTAGACAGCATAATTTGTTTAAACTGATCAGTCTTTTTCATAGAAATAACGAACCAATACAACTTCATCATGAGGCTTAGAAACTATTATTAGTTTTAGAAACTAACAAATATATCAGTCCTTGTGGTATGTATACGAATATTTTTCTACAAAACTGTCCTCATTTGTATGGGGTTTTCACAATCTTGTAAGGCGAAGGTTTTAGTGTATAAAATATAGGCTAGAACGATAGATTACTAAGCAGTAAATCAAATTGTGGGTCAAGTTTTTATGTAGTTTTCTTGCTAGCGGGACGCTTTAATTTCGTAATTGATTTATTTACGTTTTCAATGGTTCATATTTGTAAGATTTACTGCAAATCTTTTTTTTAAATAGCGTTTCATGCTAGGAACAGCTTCCATATTAGCATCGAACAATAATATATATAAAGGTTATGAAAGTTTTTTAGTGATATTATCGAAATTATTCAATTTGGGATGCAACATGTATGCTTATAACTTTAATTGGCTAATTTATTGCATGTCATAACTTCTTGAAACATATAACAATACAGATTTTAAATTTAAATCGATTAATTGACTAAAAAGTGTGCAATAAAGCACTCTAGGGGTTTCTTCAATAAAACTGATTTATTTGATTAATTTATAATTTACTCAAAAGTTCACAAGAAATTGAGTTATACATTTTTGAGGATATATAGAAGGGATTAAATTAAAAAAAATGGAAATTTTGAAACCGCTCGAGGAGAAATCCCCTTTAAGGTAGCATCTGCATGAAAGAGTCTTGGGTACGCTTAAATGAGTACCTGTTTTTCGTGCGGCCCTTTCCCAGCCCCTAATAGCAGTAGAAATTCGGAATGTATAATAACAAAATTTCCTAAGAACAAACTCTAAATGTGTATTATAAACCAAAAATATTTAACACTAAATGTATACAAAAAATGGGTAAAATTGCCGTTAGGTGTTATTTTTATGTACTTTTATCTCCGTTTCTAATCAACACATATGCTCCAATTTTTTACTCCACTTGCAACAGGCATAAAAAAATACTGCATGCTAAGAATTTTGTACTAAAAGTAGTTGTATGGCAGAGGGGGGAGGGGGGGCAATATACAAAAAATGGGTAAAATTGCCGTTAGGTGTTATTTTTATGTACTTTTATCTCCGTTTCTAATCAACACATATGCTCCAATTTTTTACTCCACTTGCAACAGGCATAAAAAAATACTGCATGCTAAGAATTTTGTACTAAAAGTAGTTGTATGGCAGAGGGGGGAGGGGGGGCAATCTCAACTGTTTGGGAGTTACAAAGTGATTCATAAATTCGCAATTTTCATGGTATGCGCAGCACTCTTTTATTTTTATCTCTTGTTCAACTATCCCAATGAACCTTTCTAAATTGTCAACAATGCTGATCTAACTCAAACCATTGCAGGTACAATCACTTCCAAATGTAAATTTTTTTGAAATTACCAAAAATTTAGCATTTTCACAAATTTTCTCAGGAATTCATGTAATTAGTATACTTCTTTTTTATATTTTTAGTAGATTGTCTATCTTATTACCTTTCCAAAAAGGTACATGGCTAGGTAGAGAAAGGATTAGAAAAACCGCATCCTTAGAAATCCCTCACTCCTTAATTAATTTATTGCACTTAATGCAGACAATACTTTAAATAAACAATATGGTAATTAATTTTAATTGTTGCTTGAAAAAAGTTATAAAAATGTTAGTGTAATTTTGTTTTGTTGCCGATTTTAGCTTGTGGTAGTGAGAGTTCACACTCAGAGTTAACTCAACTCAGTAAGAATGTCGATCATAGTTGAAAAACAAATCGATAACTACTGGTGTTCTTAATCTAAAATTATTAAAAATTGGCAGAACTTACTTTTAAGGAATACGCGGATATAAATTATACTTATTGTGAAGTAGACTGAAACGGAAAAGCGGCTATACTGGACAAGGAAACGGGATTCCTTAATAGACGTGAACCCCAAATATCAGTATTTCGTGGACTTTCCGAAGGTTAAGAGAAACCGGAAGTGTAACTTCAAACAGCACGAAATTACTATCTGAAACATCGGAAGATTTTGCGGACATCGAGCAGTAAATAATCACTCTCGTCAGGCAAAACCCTGAAACAAGCCCGAGACGACTCGCAAAGTTTGGAGGGTTACTCATTCAGCAGGGTGATGTTCATATCATCATGTCCCAGCCCAAGGGCTACTAGAAGGAGATTCCGAGAGAAGATTAACATTTTGCATTTAGCTTCTGGAATACGACATGAAGAACAGGGCGTTTCTGGGCGAATTTTGTGGACGGATGAATTGCAGTCGGGGATGGCCAAGCCAATATTTCGGCTGGTATTATCGGCACCCATTTAATAGCACCATTCATTTTGCCGCAAGTGCTTAATAGCCAAATTAATGCAGACTTTTTGGGAAATACACTACTACATATATTAGAGGACATCCATCTAGATAATCTATCTATCTATGTATTACCAACACGATTGAGCCCCAGGGCATACTGCCAACATTGTGAGGCAATGTTAAATGAAAAATTTCCTCACCGCTGGATTGGACGAGGCACACTGATTTCTTGGTCTGCTAGAGCTCCAGATCTTACTCCATTGAACTGTTTTTATGGAAAACAATGATGGAGAAGTTTATTCAATGTCTGTTAACAATAGAGACGAATTAGTTAACAGAATTGGGACTACAGCGACGAAAATACGGGAGAGGTTGGCTACAATACACCTTAAACAGGGAATTAGAAGCAGGTTATTGGCATACATCGAAAGTGACGAAGGACATTTCGAACAGCTTTTGTAACAATAACATTAATTGTAAAACGTTTTGAAATCAATAAATTGGATCTTAGGGTTAGTATGAGTTTAGTTTCTTTAAATTGCAGATATTTATAATATTCCCCGATAGGTTTTCTACACATAACCTACGACCTTTCACTACGTGGACATATAGCAACTTTTTGAAAAACTAATGAGATGCGCAATTTTATTAAAATAAAAAACTGATGAATACATGAGTTTCTGAGAAAATTTAGAAAAATCCTGAATTTTTGGTAATTTTAAAACATTTTGATCACGTTTGGAAGTGACTGTACCTGCAATGGTCCCCCACCCAGGGAAGGCATCCTCGTTATTAAAATGTTGATGTTGTTGATTGTTGCTTTTTATTTTAAAACCAGAGAATACCTTACCTTGGGTACGATATATCTCTGTTTTAAAATTGATTGTTAATTGTTGCTTTTGTTTTAATAAAATAGTTTAAAAAAAAAGTTGAACCGACTTCATAAAAAGCGCTAAAAAGCATACAATAATTTTTAATTTTATATCTATTACGACATTTTGAAGTCGGCGCAAATCAAACAAACCAAACAACTACAATAAAAATATTTAATCGTCATTTCTTATGATCCCGTAAGCTGAAACGTTCAGGTAGTATTATGTATTATTTTCAATTGTGGTTCTGTAGTTTTTTTTATTTGTTTAATTTGCACCGACTTCAAGTTCGAGTTTGAGCTGAACTACTGACGGGGACGGACGTGCCGCCGTGTCTTGCTCCCCAATAAATTTTTAAAGCGGTTGCGAAAGCGAATCGAATTTTAAAAAATCAAAGTGCTAGTGCCATCTTGCCGGAGTGAAGGGCTTTTATGCTCTATTTGAAAGCACAGTCTGGTGAGTCCGTTCCTATCTATTTTTTATTTTCTTCCATCCAGCATTCAATGTAGTACAATCGTGCTGCATTGAATGCGTTTAACGGGTCTCCACTGCTGAGCATTTAGCTGCCTTCGTCGAGATCAAAGTTCAGCACAGCAGGCATAACACTGCTGCTGGCTTTGTTTTCACAGAGGCGGCTTTGCTTTGCATCTGTGGATCCCGTTCGTCAGTCCTTGTGTTTGTGTACGTTTTCGTTTGTTTTGTTTTGGGCAAATTAAGACCGGGACTATGCAAAAATTTTTATTTAATTTTTGCAACATTCGTGGCTTAAAAAGTAACCATTTTTCGGTTTACTGCCACTTGATCGCGGAAAATCCGGCAGTTTTTGCACTAAGCGAAACCAAGGTTGTTTCCGATTCTGATATTAATCAGTATCACATCCCTGGTTATCACTTAGTGCCGCTCTTCTCTCCTCAGAGGGGAATCGCGGTTTATATTAGAAATGATGTGCCATTCTCCTATCTCCCTCAATTCTCTTCTACTAATCCAGAATTTAATTATGTCTGGATTAGATTTAAACTCTATCGGCACATTATTCACTTCTGCTTTTTATACCGCAGCCCGAATATGTCTGACACTGACACTGTGTGCTCCTTCGATAAACTGTCTTCCGATATCGATAAGATTTTGGAATTATCCCCCTCTTCTGAAATCGTTCTTGCTGGAGATTTCAACGTCCACAACACACAGTGGCTCAGGCATTCTTCTACCACAAGCCCGTCTGGAAGACACGTCGAGTTATTTAGTGAGTCTTTTAATTTACAGCAACTGGTTGAGTGTCCGACTCGTGTTCCTGATACTTCGGGGCACAACGCGCACCTTTTAGATCTATTTCTAACATCGCATCCAGAAAAATACTCGGTTTCGGTGACGTCTCCCTTGGGTAATTCGGACCATTGTCTAATCTCCGCCCAATTCTCCATCTCCTCTCTGACAACTACTAATCTAAACTCCACCAAAAGATTAGTGTGGCATTATAAAAATGCTGATTGGGCGGGACTTAATAAATATCTCAGAGAGCTGGACTGGTCTGATTGCTTTTCTATGAAGGACGTTAACAGAAGCACCGATTATATCTTGAACATCCTATGGTTTGGAATGCATCGCTTTATTCCTCATAGCTTCAAGAACATCAAACCAACTAACACCAATTGGTTCAATAATGACTGTTTCGCAGCCATTAAAAAGAAGGAAGCAGCCTTCCAGGCATATAAATTGTGCCCTTCAGAGGAATCGAGACGTATCTATAGAGATGCGCGGAATATTTGCAATTCAGCAATTAGCCGGGCTAAGTTCAATTTCGACCAGAGCATCAGACGGAAGGTATTTTCTACTCAAAAGGGTAGTAAGGGCTTCTGGTCTCTAGTAAAAACCGTAAAGAACAATTTCACCTGTTCGTCAACACCACCACTCATTTATAATGGGAATGTTTTTACTGACTCATTGGACAAGGCCAACCTGTTTGCTGCTAATTTTGCTGCTAACTCGTACTTGCCACCATCATCTCAGCCACTTCCATCTCTATCACAGTGCATTAGTAGGCAAAAGCCGCTACACTTTCGCACTCGGGAAGTTTTTAGAGTACTTTCGAAACTCGACGTGTCCAAAGCTACTGGGCCTGATGGTTTCTCGCCCCTTGTTTTAAAATGCTGCGCCTCTGCTTTGGCTAAACCTCTGCGCAAACTTTTTCACCTGTCATATTCAACAGGAATATTTCCAAGTGTATGGAAACTTGCTCATGTCCAGCCGATACTTAAAAAAGGAGAGGCATGCGACCCCTCTAACTACAGACCAATTGCACTAACCTCGATCATATCCAAAGTTTTTGAATCACTCATCAACTCTCAGTTGTTGACATATCTAGAAAATAACCATCTTATCAACGATTGCCAGTACGGTTTCCGCGCTGGCCGCTCAACCGGAGACTTACTAACGGCTCTAACGGAGCGTTGGAATCATTGTCTCCATAATTTCGGTGAGTCCGAAATCGTCGCTCTTGATATTTCAAAGGCTTTTGATAGAGTCTGGCATGCTGCCCTTTTAGCCAAACTTCAAACATTTGGTCTGCATCCTACCCTCGTTAAATGGATAGAGAGCTTTTTGTCAGGCCGTTCAATCCGTGTAGTTATTGACGGCGTTACATCTGCATCCCACGAAATAAATGCCGGTGTACCTCAGGGTTCAGTTCTTTCACCAACTTTATTTCTTCTTTTCATCAATGATCTCTTATCCCTTACTCTCAATCCTATTCATAGTTTTGCCGACGACAGCACCCTTGATTTCGCGTACTCATTTGATTCTGTAATGAATTCACGTGGAAATGCTACAGAAGTCCATCGGGAACGCATGTTTAGATCATTAAACAACGACATTTCTAAGGTCCTCGCTTGGGGCAGAGCAAATCGTGTTACGTTTAATGCATCCAAAACTCAATGCTGTTTAATGTCCCTTAAAAAACGCCCAGTCCACCCCCAACCCATTTCAGTCGACGGAGTGAATATACCCAATTCACCCTCCCTAAAGATCTTGGGTATTGAGATATCCAGCAATCTTAGCTGGACTGATCATATATTTGCAATCGCCAAAAGTGCGATGAAATGTTTAGGTTTTCTACAGAGATGTAAGAAATATTTCACCCAACCCGACTTAGCGTTGATCTACAAGTCCCACATTAGGCCTAGACTTGAATATAATTCCCATATTTGGGCAGGGGCAGGACACACCGCATTGTCCGCGTTAGACAAAGTTCAGCGTAAGGCTGTTAAACTTATTGGCGATTCCTCAATCTCTGAGGGCCTTGACTCTCTTGAGCATCGACGGAATGTCGGTTGTCTCTCACTCTTTTATCGCTATTTCCATGGCCATTGTTCTAACGAAATCGCTAGCCTGATTCCTTGTAGAGTCATTACAACGCGGGAATCTTTTCTTAGCAGAACAACACGAATGTGGAACAGTTTACCATCTTCTGTTTTTACCTCGTCTTATGAGCCTGAAACTTTCAAACGGGGCGTACATCGACACCTCCTTCACTCAACCTCCTAACCCATTTCCCTCATCCTTAATTCCTGAGCTTTGGCAACATCATATATAAAAAAAAAAAAAAAAAAAAAAATTGTAATAGATATAAAATTAAAAATTATTTTATGCTTTTTAGCGCTTTTTGTGAAGTCGGTTCAACTATTTTTTTTTAAACTATTTTATTTTTCACTTTTTAGTGTCTTCTACTCTATACAACGAAGAAAGAACCATCCAAATCGGTCCACGCGTTAAAAAGTTAGGTTTAACCCCCTACTCCACCTCCATTCCACTAAAAATTTTTTCTCATGGTATCAATCAAGGAACATACTCTACCGAACAGAAAAGGAATCATCGAAATCGGTCCACGCGTTACGAAGTTACTACCCCTCCCCCACCACCACAATAGGACCAAATTATTCTGCTATTAGCAATGGGGGATCATACTCTGTACAACGAAAAAAGAACCAACCAAATCGGTCCACGCGTTACAAAGTTAGGTTTCACCCAGACCCTACCAAAATTTTTTTTGACATGGTACCAATCGGTGAACATACTCTACCCAACGAAAAAAGAATCATCAAAATCGGTCGACGCGTTACCAAGTTATGCCCGGTCAGGCATAAAAAAAAATAAAAAAATAAATAAAAAATACACGTCGAACTTAGAACCTCTTTGTTTTTGGGTAGGGGGTATCTGTTTTAAAATTGGTGTTGGATTTACCGGTGTTATTGATGGCTTCTGTTTCTTATTTTAGAAACCAGAAAGTACCTTACCTTGGGTATAGGGTACTTCTGTTTTTAAAATTTATGATGCGACCGGAGCGTCGGGGTCACAAATGAAGGTGTTGTAAAGGATGGTGCCAAAGTGATTCGGGCTTAGTCCCTTTAGTTGTGGAGCCTCCAATCCTAGAACTTCTTTATATCTAGAAATATGTCTAGATACATTTTATACAATTTGATTGAGAAGCCCAATTTAAAATATTTATTTTTTATTAAATTTTAATGTTTCCAGTTCGATTAATCTAGAGACTGAATATTTTAATACATTTGTTGTAACTTACTTTACAATTAATACATTGATATATTGTTTTTAAATTTATTTGTATAGAATACAGTATTTACTTGTCAAATGATGAAAAAAATTTCAAAGTGTTTGTGTATCATACTATGAAAATATTATCGAAGTGTACAGGTTGAACATGTTTGACATTTATTTTATTCGTACAGTTTTGAAAATACGCAAAGTGGATTTGAAATATTTTTTATCAGAAGAGTATAAGCAAAATGAAGATAAATAAAATACTTGTAGCTAACGCTACAATCAACATTGTTGAAAATTTTTAAAAGATCATTGGGTTAGTAATTTTAGCGTTTCTTTGATGTCGCTGCGTTGAGTAGATGAAAAGATAAAAATAAAAAAGTGATGTGCATACCATAAAAATTGCAAATTTATGAATCGCCCTATAACTCCCAAACGATTGAGATTGAAACTTTATTGTCGATAAGTCCACCGTTATCGAGATATTCGCGAAAACAGTATTCCGCGGCCTTTCGCGTGTAATTAAATTAATTGCGCGGCAATCGGATCGATGGGGACCTTTCACGCAACATTTAAAACGCTAAAAAAAAGCTGTCTCGAAATTGTCAGCCTGCAGTTAATTTTTTCCATGCTGAAAGTCGAATTTTCCTGGATTAATATCTCGATAAGAAAAGCTGATTGAACAAAACAATTTTCTGTAAGCCTTTGTAATGCTCAGCAGCGGAAACATCACAGCTATATGGAAACCGTTTACACACCTGGCGACAGAACCCGTCGTCATTGGCAGTAGCCGCGCTATCAACTTAATGTAATGAATGAAAAGCAATAGGTCTGTTCACGTACTTTTTGATCAGAAATATTCTGAGTAAAAATTTTAAATAGGAGAAGTTACCAAATACCAATATTACGTGAACGAGTTTGAGTAGTCTTGTACAAAAACTAAAGCAATAACTGTCAAACTGACAATTTGTGGCTTTATAACAAAACTTAACAAAATTACTCAACTTATTTCTTCGGGTAAATTTGGACTAACATTTTTAAGTAGGGGAAATGTTACGTCAGCAAATTTTACCACATTTCATGAGTACGTGAACGCGTTTGAGTAAAAATATCATAATGCATTTATCCAAAACTAAGTACGTGAACAGACCTAATTAAAAGTTTTCACGTTTGAAGGCAAAGGCAACAATATGCTTTTCTGTTGCTTTCCACTGATTTAAGATGACGATACGGTAGCAACCAATGGCGATGGCGCTGTCGTCAAATATGCTAATGTCCGAAGGGAATATCGTCCTTGTGCAGCGGTTATTGGTTAGTTAAATTATAATATGCAGCAAAACTATGCATACTACTGTTATGGTCAAACACGACAGTAATATCGAGAAAACTGATAAATTCCCTTAATGCAGTTCAAAACGTTTGTAAGTAAACCAACCCTGACAAGACAGGAAGGAAGAAACTAAAACAAAGAACTTCTACACTTGCAAGAACACTAATAAGATTATCAGGTGATTTAAAATATATAGATAAATCAAAGACTTATTTGAAATCCCCAAACGAATAAAGCCACTGTTAAGGGAGGGACACCACTGTGAGAGGTTCTTTTTCTTAAATTTTTTCATTAACTATTTATTTAGGATTTAGAAAAAAGATACATGAATTTTAATTAAAAAAAGCATTCACAAACTAAAATTAAACGCCTGCAGGAAAATAGTGATCCAACAGAGGAATCGCTAGTTCGAGAAAGTTTGGTTTGAAAAAAAACCAAAACTTTCAGAAATACTGTGAAATTGGATTCGATTGAATTCAATATTTACAACTTTCACATTTTTACACTGAACGTGATCCAATGGAAGAAATTTAAATTGCAAAAGGAACTAATACTATACAATTTTCGATTATGCACGAATTGAGTCGAAAAACCGAATTTTCAGTAATGAGCTTATTTGAATCCTTGTACTTTCCCGATTCCGAATATCACATGTTATCTGTAAGAGGGTATATAAATACCCGAATTCAGCCCTTTAAATATAGCGGCGCATCGTCTGCTTGGTGAACAATGTGCCAAGGCCAGTACCGTTTGTTGTTTAAGGGGGCAGACCCAGTTGGGACTTCCCAAAAAAGCTCTTTTTTAGGAATTTTTTTTGCCACGCATTAAAATAATTAATAACAAATGTGATCACTGCTGCTCGTCACTGGATCATCGGAAATAAAAAAAAAAAACAAAAGGGATCATTAGTTAATGAAATATTGCTCCGGATGGACGAAGGGATTTGAAAATTTTTGAATTTTCACAAAATGGCGGATGTTGAAAGTCAAAATTTTTTAGTCGAGTAAAATTTCACTCGCATTTTCGGCTATAAAAAATCGTCCAAAAAGAAAATCATTTGTCCATCCGGAAGACAATTATGTATAGAATAAGTGAGAAAAATTTCAAACCGATCGGCAAAGCCGTTCTCAATCTACAGCGATCACCGACTTCGAAAACATGGTTTCGAGAAAAACGCGTTTAAAGTTTTGAGTACGATACATTGTATACGATATATATATCCCCATAAATATACGATATTATATATCTCCATAAATAAAGGTCCGATTTGTCTGAAATTGTCAAAGAATGCTTTTGAAATATTTTACTTTGAGAAAATGCAAAAACAATTCAAAATTCTAACTGGGTCTGCCCCCTGTACTGTAGTTTAGAATATTTTAGGAGCAGTGGAATAGCTGCTAGAAATAGAAAAAGGCAAAGAAAGGAGGAAAAAAAACATGCATCTTATGGCCCAGGTCAGTTTTAATAAAACGTTCCTAAAAATAAAAAAAAATGTTTCGAACGAAAAAGTTTCAAAAATAATAATCGTTCACAGGACATTTAAGTTTATAAAAATCATACAGCGTAATTTTGACTCAATGAATTAAAATTATAAATAGAAAAAATTTAAATGTTCAAATTTAAAAACTGTTCCCATTTATAATTATGTACATAATTTAAAGTTCCCAATTAGTATTATGTACATAATTTTAATCCTTAAATATTAATTCTTGAAATAACTTTATGCACATTATTTCATATCTTAAATTAAAATTATGTAACAAAAAGAAGAACTAAAATTCAAAAAATGAAATGCAAGTTATTAAATAGCTATGGCACGCCGTTTAGCTATTTAATAACTTGCATTTCATTTTTTGGCATGTTATAATTATAATTCGACAGGAGGTGGGCTTAGATATGGACCTACTTAGTCAGCATCTCTTCGTCTGTAATTCTGCTTTTGCGAGTTTAGTCTTTACGGCATTCACAGATCTTTTTTATTTAAAAATATCAGTATTTCCATTACCTCCAACACATGACTCAATTAACGTTTTTATGCCACATTCAACCGTCAAATGCCCCTCTAAAAGAAATAAAGAACTTTCTTTTCAATAGGATTGGATATTTAACCTAAATTATTTGGAATAATTTTCGTTGAAAATTTAGTTATCTCGTTTTTTTGTAAATGTGACTTAATTTGTTCGTCCTTTCACATGCTATTGCATTCAACACGCAAATACCTGACGCGGCTGCAGATGCGGTGGTCAGCAAAAGCTAAAACAGAGATTATCTTATGCCTCCGTTAAATGGTTAAAAACTATATTTTTTGTGACTTTTTGCAGGAGAAATAAAGCAATAGCACTATACGCAAAAAAGAATACGCAAAAAGAATACCTTTTCTTATTGACTTTTAATTTGAATGATTCGGAGGCTTTTGTTTCTGTAAAACGTTGAAAACTTCCATGTATCCTTTTAATATAATGTAAACAATTAAAGTGTTTATAATATGATCTTATCGGAGTTTCATATTTCGTATTTTTTGCTATCGTGACGTTTAGGGTTCTGGAGACTACAGTTTCAAAATTGATTACAGAACTATCTTATAATATGAGTAACGTCCATTGTTTCGTCACTGCATCAAAATTGGATTAAACAATAAATAATACAAACAAAGTTTTGTTGACATTTTATTAAAGGAAATAAATTATTTGGCATTAAGAATGTTATTAGCGGTATTATCCTGAGTTTTGGAACACCTTTGGGGACAGGTTTGAACATCTTTCATATAAAATTACAAATAAACAAAAGGAATGCATGCATATTTTGAACATAGAGAACATTCAGTAAAATTATGTTGTTTCGTTAAATATTGTTTATTGTTGTCTACCTTTCATCTAATATTTTTGTTGTTTTGCTTTAATTCTCAAGAAAGTATATGTGTATAACAGGCAGAATTATTGTTTCAAAGGTAGCACTATACATAAAGGAGGACATCGTCACTCTTTCACGTAAATGTCCACTTAATAAGATTAATTTTTAGTTTATTTTAATTTAATAGGATGTAATTCTAGGTGATTGAGGTGATTGATCAATATCATTACATTTCAGATTTCAGTTTTTTGAAAACTAAGTCGTTATAGTAATATAAAACTTATCAGGTTCACTTTAAAAGTTGTATTCAGACTAATTCAAACCTTATTTCTTTTTTAATAAATATAGAAATAAAGTCAATATTTTTGTAATACAATATTTTGGGGCAAATAATTAATAATAATTTGTCGATGAATTCTTGACAAGCAGACAAATTTAAAATTTTTTTATTACCTACATATGTTCCTTAAAATTAGAATAACAAAATATACAACTTTTAATCCTTTTTTGTGGTTACGCAAAATAGCTAACATGTGTCTATTAGCAACATTCAGGTAGTTTCTCTCATTTAACGGAACCAACAAAATTCATTTGAGAAGTGGTTGTGCAAAAGTTATTCTTGCCCTTTTAGTAAAAATTAAAATAAAAAGTAAATACTTTTATCTGAAAGTGCATTGGTATACGGATCAGTTCAGAAATAATCACAGTACGTCTCAAAAAGACAAAATTAGGTATTGAAACTTAACAGTAACACTAAGAACACAAACTATAGGTTTTTGTTAACACAATTTGGTTTTGTTTTTGTTTGTTAATTTGAGAATTGGGTGGCTAAAATAAATTAACATTTTTGTATTTGTGCACAAAGCAAAAAGCTTTATTTTCGGTGGGATATTGTTTTCTGTTTAACCAAAATCAATATTTAAGAAGACTTTGTATTAATATTTTTAAAAATATCCTGTTTTACAGAATTCTGCTCTAGACAACATTGAAAATCTTTCAATATGTTCTTGGGAAGCCGTTGAAGATCGCAGCGGTCCATCATCAGGAGCAAGTTCTACACAACCAATGGGGAGTGTTCTATGGGTTCCAGATCATGCAGTCTCTCGGTGTACTGGGTGTCAAACAGAATTCTGGCTTGGAAGAAGGAAACATCATTGCCGGTGTGAATTTAGTGTGTTATAAGTAGTTTTGGGTTTAGGTTATGCTTTGTTCAAAAATGTGGATTTGCATTTGTTGAAAAGAGTGTAAATAAATAAATAGCAATGTATATTTCTAAAGAAGTGCACATCTGCATTTTAGGACTTGCCGATATGTTTAAAAAGTTTTCGTTAACTATTTTTTACATTCATTAATTTTTTTTAGTTCCTGCGGACAAATATTCTGCGCTGACTGTTCAGAATTCTGGGCACCATTGCCTGATGAGCGACTCTACAACCCAGTAAGATTGTGTGGGCCGTGTTATCACACTGTTACCACTCGCTTTCAAGTAAGTTTAAGAATTATTAAATATTTTGAATATTGCTGAGTTATTTGAAGTGATTTTTGTGATGTAAACACGAACGTTAACGCTATATTTTAAATCGAAGACTTATTGTTAGATTAAATTAAGTCAAAAGTTAAATAATCTAATCTAGCCCACAAATTGGTTGAAAAAATCCAAAAGTGGATCATGTGTGATTCAATGTACTATGCAAGACGGATAGTGCTTACTGTTAGTAAGCACAGCAGGTAAGCACGCCCCGAGACGCGATATGGTGAGTGCTTACTGGCAGCAACCAAATTATTGTACCTTAACATGTGTAGGAATTATTGTGTGTATTAAGACTGTATGCTTCATGTAGGCACTGGCCTTACTTAGCGAACAATCAGGTTTTTTGTGTTGTAACAATTTATGTAAAAATGTAAAAGGGATGTTCTCAAATTCAAATGAGCTTCAGCCGTCAGGTACACAGGAGGAGCCCATTTTGAAGTGAATACACAATTTACATGTTACGACATTATCGTTATCATGAAAGTTCACCTTAAAATATAAACTAATTTCCTGGTTGTCAACTAACTGGCTTGACTCCGGTGATTGCATTAAAGTTGAAACTTGCCAAACTTTTGCATTGTTTGTCTGAGGTTTTCGTAGTAACTATTATATATATCGGCTTAAGATAACGAAAATGATTCAGACCTGAACTTTCTGGAATATTGACGAAAAATATAAAAGAAAGCTTATAATGCAACGTATTTATTTATTTATTTCTTATTTTAAAACTCTTGGTGAATCACGTACTTAATGACAGGAAGAATACCGAGAGAAGGCAACTTTGAATGCGGCAATAAAGTATGTTTACCAAAAAACAGGCCGCCAACCCAGTGCAACTACAAAAGTCGACGAGAAAATGAAGATTTTTCATTTACACTTTGTTTCATCCTCCTAGCCTATAGGGGAAAGGACGAAAAAAACCGTCAACCTTTCGTTTATATGCATAGCTTGCAATTAAATAATAAAAATGCGGCTAGCACATAAGCGAAAAAAGCGGTTTTGAGGCGGCCTAAAATTTCTTTTTTTAGGCCCCGCAACACTGGCCCGACAACCCATAAATTTCTGGGTTGGCCAATGACTTACTTTATCTGAGATTCAAAAAGTACGCTTCTAACAAATTCCTAAGGCTTTTGTATCACGGGCTCTTCGGCTATATATACAAAATGTTTTTTAAGCGGGATACTACTTTAAGTTGAAATAACAAGCAGTAAATATTGTTGGAATGATATTTTTTATTGTATTCGAAAAAATGAAATTCTAAATTTAGTTTTTGAAAATGATAAATGTGCTCCGCGACTAGCAGTTACTTAGCTCTTTGCTAAGAAATGCCGATTTTCGAAATGCTTCTAGAGTTGTTGGTTTGTTAGCCTAGATCATGCACTTGGGGAGCGACACCTTTAGAGGCTTCAAAAAATCTAAAAAAATAGTTTCTCTAACGTCAGGAATACATGTATGGAATATGCCTGTAAAAGATCAAATCGAGATTTAAAGTATTTTCGTCGCTACAGCTCAAAACTACTACATTCACTTTAACCAGTCAGTTGTGGGGACCTCTTTTCAGAGCGGGTACCTTGGAACAAAAAGGGGGTTTTATTTTATAAAATGAACATTTTATTACTAATATTTACTCATTAAATTATTAATTACATTGGCAATTTAAATATGAAATGTTAAGTAAATTTTACGCATATAGTCGTCATGCCACAAAATACTGCAATTTCTCCATTGCGGATATAGTCGTCAAACGTCGTTAAACGCGTTTTTCTCGCAACATTTTCCTAAGTGGCGTACAAAATAACTCGAACAACTTTGAACCTATTGAACTCAAATTTTACGTAAGTCTGTAGTATAATATTACCTTCTATATGAATCTTTTCTTAATTTTTCAATTTTCGTAGGTTCATATAGAAGCTATGACTATTTTAAATACAAAAAAAAACATGTATATTTCGGTTTCCACTCTGTGTATAACAAATTCCATTTTCCAAACACGTCGCAAGAAATGATCTGTTGTCACTAAAAAGATTGTAGTTGCAACAAATTTTAACCAATTGAAATGGTTCTGATTTTGTTGGAATTATAACCCCCTGGATCTTATAGCATTTTCCAACCGCAAATTAGACGCAGGTATAACGTCATTAAGGGGGATTTCTACTGTGATGGTCTAATTGTGATACCTAACGTCGCGATTTTGGGGAAAAGTAAGATGGGTACAATTATGAAACTTCTTGCGTCTTTTTATTAACCGACTTCCCAAAAACAAAGAGGTTTTAACTTCGACGTGTATATATATATATATATATATATATATATATATATATATATATATATATATATATATATATTTTTTTTTTTTCATTTTATATATATTACGACATTTTGAAGTCAGTGCAAATTAAACAAACAAAACAACTACCCAGCCACAGTTGAAGATAATATATAAAATTACCTAAACGTGTCAGCTCACGGAACCATAAGGAAGAACGATTAAATACTTTTGTTGTAGTTGTTTGTTTGATTTGCTCCGACTTCAAAATGTCGTAATAGATATAAAATGAAATATTATTTTATGCTTTTCAGCGTTTTTTGTGGAGTCGGTTCAAATTAATTTTTAAAACTATTTCATTTGGGACGTAAAGAATAACGAAAAAAATTTTTTTTTTGTAAAAAAAAAAAAAAACATGGGGGAGCTGCAGGGCGCTGAATTTCTCCGCTCCAAAAAAACGCGCCTCAACGGTGTGGAGAGTTTCCAGTTCCCTTTCAGTAATCTGAAGTTAAAAGATGGATTTTCAAATATTTTATGTTTTCTTCGTCTTTAAGGGGCCGGAACTTGGCCCATTTATTTATTTTTTGCGGGAGAGGTGAAAAACTTCCGAAAGACACCAGACAGCCCGTGCCCTCCGGTAGTGTGAGATTGTTACTCACTAAAAAAACCTCTCTGGGGATTAGCCGAAACAGACCACATAACCGGGTCCCTTTTCGTCCCCTCCCAGTCTCCCTTAGTGGGGGCAACTGAGTATCCAGTTATCCCACTGTTGCCACTAACCTCGGTTTCCTGGGTCACTGCTAGAATCCTAGCCTATCTGCATAAATCCGTGTTTTCCTACCGTCTCCAGCGTTCCTTCTTGGTCCATGCGTTAGTTACATCACTCACCCCTTCACTTCCAGGCCGTAACGCTTTAGTCCTGATTCAGGACAAGGAACCCCCTCCGGATTAACCGCAGCTAACCCTTTGGAAGGCAGATTTGCATCTTCTACTGGTGTGCGTATCGCGGAGATAGCCAACTCGTTAGAGTCTCCCGTCTCTGCACCGCCGTACCTGAGGAAGTGCTAGTTATTATTATGCCAATGGCACCCCCTTCCAGGACTGCTACAGCAGTTTCGCCACAGTACCTTCGAAAGGTAATTCTCCCAAAGCTGCTACTGTTGTGTTGTGGGTACCGTGGGTATAGCCAACCTGTTGGGGTCTCCCATACAATCCACTTCCACTACCACAGAAGCGCCCGAGGAAAACGCCATTCGCGACCCCTTACCCCTTACTTGGCTACATTCTAGGATGCATTGCCCGGTTGCTACCACTTGGAGGTGTAACTAATACTTGAGAATATCCAGGGTAGGAATTCTCACGAATTCAGACAACCTGGTTGCCTTGTAATTACGCAAAATTGTAAAAATGTGTAGAGCTTGAATTTAACAAGTGTGTGTTCAATCGGTTGAAGCAAATGCCAACCGTTTTAAAAAAAATTTACTCATGGCAGTCCAAGCGATATGAAGTGTCAAAATCACACGCCAGCTCACAGCCAGGCGACTGAGTATTTAGATGCAAGCTCCGGGGAACGGCATGGGAGAATTACAGATCATGCGCACAAACTTGACATATTTATTCGTTGCTATGAAATATTTTTCTGTTGCCACAACATATTTTGGGCATGCGCTTAATTTATTGAAACGGTTAGGCAACCAAATTGTGTGAGAATCGCTACCCAGATGAGGATCACCATATCCTAGAAGGCTTCAACTCGTCCGTCCATTCTCCAGCAACCGGAACTTGGCCCATAATATCAAGAAAAATCTGAATGTGGTCTGGACGAGAATCACATGTCTTCCGAACATTTTAAGCCCCATTTGCTGGAATTGAACAATTTTTAGACGCGGAAGTACTCCAAGCAGCTCGAAAAAATGGTTTCGATAAAAATGCTTTGGCGGCTGCCCGTCATTAAATTGCGTACAACTCATTTTCTAGTGCAGATATGATAAAAAGGTTTGAGGCTTGAGAATATCAAAAAATGCAAAAAAATCGATTTTTTGAAGCTAGCACAGTAAAAATTCTTAAAACGCATCCAAAAATGTATTTTTTTCTTTGACTTGTTTATTCTCGAAGAACCTATAACTGTATTATTGCTTATAACTTAAAAAGATTATGTCGTACACATATGAAATCACTATCGTTTCAAAGGCGACAATTGCAGTTAAATGGTGATATAACTCTCAATTATATACTGCACAGTTAAGGCAATAAAAACGTGACAGAACTTTGAAAAGCTGTTTTCACTTTTCACGCAAATTCATGTTTACACCAAACAAAAATTATCCTAGAAAATCTTTTGCTTCTTGAATTATTTTCCTTAAATTGTTTAAGCGTTTAGAAATTGTTTTAACAACGAAATTAAATTGTATAATTTAATCAAGAAACCAAAAATTATTTCATTTTTTTATAACGTAACTGTTATTAACGAAATTATAGTGTTTCACGTGTGCCAGAATAAAAGGGGGTAGATCCCATCTAGTAAAAAAAAATTGTCTAGCATGGGTGGGGCATCCTTAACTGTTTGGGGTTACAGGGTGATTCATAAATTTGCAATTTCCATTACTATTTCATTTTTATAAAAAAAAAACTACTAACCCAAACAACCTTTAAAAAATTGTCAACAATATTGATCTAACTTCTATCATTGCAGATACAGCCAATTCCAAAAGTGAGAAAATTGGCTTGCGATTATTTAAAACTAAGTATTTTTTCAAATATTCCCTGAAATTCATGTAATTAACACATCTGGTTTTTACTTTTATTAAATTGTCTATCTTATTACCTTTCTTCATATTAATAATTTCTTCTTCTTTTTTTTTGCTCGAGTTTTAACAAGTAAGTTTTGAATTTTTTCGTAAATTTTAACTCGAGCCAAGTCCAACTTTCATATTTTTGAAAATTTGTTTTACCGAAAAGTTGGTTTGACAGTGTTTGTAATCATAATTGATACAAATTGTTTATTTTAGTTGGATTAACATGAAATTTTCTCTTCTTCGTTTTCCGTAATAATTCACTTAATATCCAATTATCTCTTAATAGTCCTGAGTTCGTTTACAATGTTCTGTTCTTATTCAATTTTTGCTATCGGATTTTAACCAACATCCAGAGCAAAATAAGCGCTATTATTCTACATTTTTTTACTATGTACTGCCTCTAGAAAATCTATAATAGTTTTATTACTTAATGTTAGGCTATGATGAAGTGCCATTCCGTTTCGAGAATATTTAGCTTCGTTTCTCCATTACCTTATGTAATTATCTCTCTTCCGATAAGCAAAGGTGGAGTTCGAACCACTATTATTACTCTGCCAACCCCAACCTCTCAGAAATAAAAACCAGCCATAGGTCACCGCTGGCAGAATATAAACCTGTGACCTTTATGTGTAAAGCCACAGGTTATCTCTTGCCCCATCAACGACTGGTATGACTGTAGGTGACGCTTAACCCTACTAAAATTTGGAAAAAAAATTTATGTATAATCTTCACGTCTTCATAATAATCGATGATATAAGTATTTTTATACCTATCTCTATCTCTAGTTCCTGCATCCCGGCGGGAGAAGAACTTCACCCGATTCGAGACAACAATTGAAAGTGGACTTACAGTTTACAGGATTTCGAACCACCGATATTAGTCTGCAAGCCCCAATGGCCTCTTTGTCGTAATCTGATGTCAGAATAAAACAACGACGAGTCGCCGACAGTGTTGTACGAACCTGGGACCTCCGGCATGGAAGGCCTATAAGCGTAATTTTAACGATTTTTTGCGCTTACACAAGTTTTGTAGAAAGTAATTCGGTGGACTAATTTGGGCTGGGGCAAAAGACCGAATTGATTCCATTTCTGAATCATTTTGTGAACAAAATGTAGTTTATATTTCATTTTGATTCACTTTTGTCTTTTCCCAGGTTCAAGTCCGATCCACCGATCAGTATCTCTATTTATGCCTTCGAAAAATATTCTTTCCTAAATATTATTTTTTGTCGCTAACAATAGTCTGCCGTAAAAGGCGTCATATGAAGTGTAAACTGCTAATTTTGGGATATTAAATGGATAAAAAAAACCGCCAGTGGAGTAAGTGATAATGCGTTTTCGTCTCCCATCCCTTAGGTTCCAGGTTCGAGCCCCACCGGCGGTGACCCACAGTTGTTTTCTGTTGACAACAGATTACGATGAAAGGCTATTGAGAATTGCAGAGTAATGTCGGTGGTTCGGAATCGACCTTAAATTGTAGGTTATCGTTGTTGCGAATCGGGTGAAGTTCTTTTCCTGCCCCATGCACCAAAATGGGCAGTGGGAACTCAGGAGAGAGAGAAATGTATATAGTAGAAACATTAATATTTATAACGTTCAACGAATAGTAAACCTTAAATTCAACTTCTTATTCTTTTTATTTTTTTATTTATTAGATTATAATGATACTTTCTTTATATTTCAGCAACAGGCTCGAAATTCCGTCAATTCCACTAATCAATTTCAACAGTCGATAACATCATCATCAACAACAACGTCAGCTGCCAATTTGCATTCGAACAATTGTAGCGTAGTACCGCCATCAGCCTCGATTGAAGCCTGTAAGCATGCAGCAAGTCCTCCAAGAAATGATAGAGGTCCACTTAAAGCTACCGCAGCTTCTAATTGATAAATTTATACAAAAAAAGAGTCTTTTTAATGAGTTAATTGTAATTTTTCTTCTAAGTTTAATTTTACATTAAGCATTAATCTAATTTTGAGTATTTATTGTTGTTAAGTTTTAACGTGGCGCGAGAGTTTTTATTTTTTAAGAAGTGATCATTAAAATATATCTTTAGTCCCCCGAGATAATATTAAAATTAGTAAGTAATAAAGGAAGATTTATGTTTTCTTTAGAGCGAAATGTGTTTCTATTAAAGGTGAATTGGTGCTCTAA
This sequence comes from Leptarthrus brevirostris, assembly GCA_964036015.1. Taxonomy (NCBI): domain Eukaryota; kingdom Metazoa; phylum Arthropoda; class Insecta; order Diptera; family Asilidae; genus Leptarthrus; species Leptarthrus brevirostris. Next base: position 31,746,281 of record OZ038374.1, on the reverse strand, counting down.
TTTATTGTGAAAATGCCTGGAATAAAAATAGGCGAATTTAGTTGGTTTGAGCCTGGGATACATGTGCCGGCGATCTTTCTCCTTAAATTTACATCCAAACTCGGTCTGCAGAGCTTTGATATTAAATTTTGTGGTTTTTTGTTATCTCGCATTCAAGATAATACACCCGTACTGCATGTCCGGTGCTAAACAGTCAGTTGCTTTCAAAGTGCAGCCACTGTAGGCAAACTGAGGTGGTTTTTCTTTCCATTTGTGGATCCTATTCATCAGTACTGTGTGCCAGTGTGGTTTTTTTTTGCAAATTGCTTTTGTAAGAGATTTAATACCAGTAAGCATTTTTGCGTTTACTCGCACTTCATCCCGGAAGTGCCGGTTGTCTTTATTCTAAGTGAAATCCATGTAAGTATCGCTCTCCCCCTTTCTTCCCGATGCACTTCTACTAATCCAGGGGCTCTATTATGGAACTCGAATCGAATTTTCATTGTTCGGATGCGAGTATCCGGTATTACCGAATTCGATTTCAACTTATTTTCTTTTGACGAAGACGAAGAAATAATTTTAAAATATAAGTAATTTTTGGGATTTTATACTTGTGAGTCATGTTGTATACTTATATTTTAGTGCAAAACAATATTCCACAGTAGTGGAATTCCTGGAAAAAATCACTGTCGGATGAACGCTAATGGGCCACTGATCTCCTTGGCGCATTATCAGCCGATTAGAGGAATTAAGACAACGTGGATGACATTTGCCAACTGCTGAACAATATAAGCCAACTGTTCCGCAGTTTTAACAACAAAGGGCTTATTATGGAACACGAAACGAATTTCTAATCGAGACAAATTTGTACATGCACTTTCTCATTTGAAAAAATGTCCAGACGAGAAATTCGTTTCGTTTTCGTGTTCCATAATAAGCCCCCTGATCTTGATGTAATTACGAGAAATTGAGTAGAGTTTGAATTGGCTTGAATAGAGTGATGTGGGGGGGAGCAATTCTACTACTTCTGTAGAAAACTTGCAGTGATAAATAAACAGGAATGACAGTATGAGGTTCATATATGTGCTGCTGGCGTGATCAGCCGGAGAAGTGCGGAATTTGGGAAAGATTTGAAGTGTCGAAGTGGCATTGTGTTCTATTCGTGTGTAGAAGTATACAAAAAAAAAACAAACTTAGTGATGAAGTGTACTACTACAATAATAATCGCCGCAGAACGCGAAGAAAATCTTTTTTAGGGAAATATCTGCTATTATTATAATCTTTAAGATCTCTATACTTAAATTTACTAAAATTATAATTATATATATTTTTTTAATGGAAGCGGGGAAATGCATTTACGTGCCGGACTCACCTGGCCAATGGCCAGTCATACCGGGTAAAACCTCCCTCCCCCCTCCAGGAGGAGCACCACGGAACCGTCAGGAATACATTACTTCGTGGCGGAGTCCTATAAAATAGCCTCCGACATGGCACAGCAGCCAACAGGTGCTCCCCTAAGAGCCCCTGCTCCCCCCTCAACGAGTTAGCACACGCTCCCGTCTCCACCTCCATTTCAGCCCTCTCCGCCCTGCAACGGACACATTCGAAGAAGAGAGAGCCGCAGTATAGACAGCATGGGCTCGACACCTTCCCTATGCGGTGAAGGAAGGCCCGGAAATGCCCGTGCCCCGTCAGTATTTGGGTGAGGTAGTAGTCCACCTCGCCGTGCTGACGGTTCAGCTAAGTGTCCAACTGAGGAATAAACCGAGCACCGCAAGTATACGCTTGCGGTACCTTTCCCACCGCATTGCGTCGGCCCAGACTTCTGCTCCGTAAAGCATTATGGCCTCAACGGTGCGGAGCAACAGGTGCCTTTTGCAGGGTCTGGGTCCTCCAATGTTGGCCATGCCTCTGCTCAGCGCCGTCGCCTTATCAGCCCGGCCTCTGATCTCGAACCAGAAGGAGAGCCTACAATCGAGGCTAACCTCCAGGTATTTGATCGCGGGCCGCGTGTGAACCGACAGGTCCTCTACCGGCATTCCGATCAACAGCGGAATGCGCTTCTTCGTAAGAAGGACGATCCCGGTTTTGGCAAGTGCCAACTCCAGCCCGTGGTCGCGTGGCCAGGAACTTACCCGCGCATTACCTGGTTGAGACTCATCTGTGCTGCTATATAATTCCATATGTCGGGACCCAGTATGGAGCCCTGTGCCGCCCCTGCCGAAAGATCCCTCTTTTCAGGTCCATCCTCCGTCTCAAAGGTGAGGCTGCAATCTTTCAGGTAGTCCCTCATCATCCGTAGTAGATAGTGAGGGACCCTGAAGTCAGGCTCTAGCGCCTTGAGGGCGTCCCCCCACCTCACCGAGTTGAAGGCATTGCGTACGTCCAATGATATTAAGAGACAGTCGTTTATAATAATAAATATACAACATTTTGTTGCCCCTAGAGCTTGTTTACATTTTTAACCTAGGCAAGTTAATGTGTCCCCGTATTTCCAATGTTGGCCCACAAAATAATTTCGCAGAAGGGCATCATATATTTATTTTACAGTCAGGTAACTAATATATTGACTTATAATAATTCGCCAGCGTTGCCCTTTTAGGTTGGAAATGATTCCCCTAAGTGAGAGTAAGAACCAATTTTGTAACTCTCAGAAGAGAAATTTCCCTTTTCGTCGATTAATTCGTATAAGCGGACGGTTAATTAATTGACAGTTCTAAAAATGCGTTACTCTCGTGTGAAATTAGTCCTTAAATCTTTTTCAATTTTTTCATTGTTTTTTTTCGCGAGACTACGAAATCTTTATATCGAAATGGGAGACGTAAAAACCAGAAAAAGGCAAACCGTATTTTGACTTTTCCATCTCTACACAAGCTATATTCCTTTTTCGTTCTTATTAAAATTATAACAATTAATCAGTTTACCGAAATCGGTTCTATGGTTATCGAGATTTGCGGGAAACATATAAGCATCATTGGATGAATGACAACATTTCCAACACAATTATTATGCTACAGCAAACTTATTGCAAACTGGTAAATTAAAACTTTTCTGTAATATTGGAAATGGATTATTTGTATATTTTTTATTTGTTTCCACTTTTAACTTTTGGGAGCAGACACCTCCGAAAAATAGAACAATTCTGTTCTTGGCATTCTATCCTAGACTTAAACCTCAGAGTACTTTATTTACTACTACATTATACGCATTGATCTGTTCCAATTTGTAAATTTTTTTGACAGTTCAAGTTGAAAACTTTTTGTTTGGCTATCTTTGGAGCATTTTGCTACTTTTAAATTGAATTATAAGTATGTTAAACAGTTATAATGAAACAAGCATTAATTTAAAGAAATAACGTCGATTACATCACCTGCTTGGGTTTCGACTATGGACTCTTCGGGAAATACCGAGGAATGGTCAATATCATGTGTTCCTGATGGAGAGGATTTAGAACCAACTCCAGAAGAGTTAGAAAGTCTTTATTTATCAATAGATAGCGGAAGCATTCCTGAGTTGCAATGGAAGTGTCCCGGCCGAAGGGCACCTTCTCCCGCAGCGAAGGAGGAACCTAAAATTGCAGAAAATGTGGAAAAAGAGACGTAAGTCGAAGTTCTGTAATTGCTTTAATTTTTAAATAAATTTCATTAATAGTCCTACAAAAACCGACTTTGATTTTATGGATGATGTTTCCTTGCCGCAAATGAGAGTTCGTGGTCAAAACTCAGGACCAAAAGGATCAGCAAAGAAAAAGACTGCCAATTTTGCTGGCGTTATAGAGAGTTTGAAAAAGCAAATGCTTTCGAACAAAGATTGAATTTAAGGATAAAGGTGCAAAATAAATGGAACTGATTCTATCAAAAAGTCACATTTATATTTCTATGAAAATCAGTACAGTTTGTACGCAGAAAATTTTGCAATTTTTTGTATATTATTTAATATTAATACATGAATATAATAACAGATTCCTCCCAGTGTTTTTATTCTTTAACTCGGTGAACGCTTCTTTGTGATATATTTTGAAAGTTTTAAAGGCTTTTTTTTATAGGGTAAGTACAACATTAGTCGCCATCCAACTAATAAAACTTTAGGATAATGTGACCACGTGTAAATATGATCTTGAAAATTTTATAAAGGCAAACTTTTGAAAAAAACCGGTCCGCAATTGTAATATAGATGTAATAGGCTCATGCATACCATAGTTAGTGCGGTGGTGGGGAATATGGAGAAAGCTTTGGTACCTTAAGGGGCGAGTAGGAATTCTTAAATACAGAGCCCCCAGCAATTCGGGGGAATCGACCGCACCTTGCAAGCAAGCGAACGCAAAAACCATTCTGGAGTTGTCGCGTCTACTTTCAGGGGAGCCTAATGAAATAAGCTTTAATTGGTCAGCGTAGGGAGGCAGCCGAAGAGGATCGATCGAAGGAAGGCCGCGAAGGACAAATCTTACAAATATACGCTGTACAGCCTCAATGCGATTAATATGAGTCGCATAAAAAGGAGACTACACAGGACTAGCATACTCCAAAACAGGTTTTACGAACATAAAACAAAGGAGGGTCATCAAACTCCTAAGACTCTTGTTTGACAAAGCCCAGAGCAGTATTAGCTTTGTTTACAATTGCGTTGATATGGTCATCAAATGAAAGGGCTGTATTTTTCACGACCCCTAAATCTTTGGTCTTGTCAAGTCTGTTCAGAGAGCCACCGTATAAAGCGTAATTAAAGTGCACTGGCTTCCTTGATCGAGAGTACGACATGGTAGTACACTGGCTAATATTTAGAGGAAGGAAGTTTGTAGAACATCAAGTATGAAAGGAGTCTAAGTCACAGTTTAATAGCGCAGAGTCGTTCACACTTGGAATAACGTGAAAAATTTTGGCGTCAACAGCGTAACATCGAATTCTGGAATTAGGGAGAATTAAGGATACATCATTTATGTAAATGATAAAAAGTAATGGTCCTAGATGGCTGCCCTGGGGAGCACCGGAGGTGGCATAAATATCGTTAGAAAGTGTACCTCGAAAGGGAACACGTGCGGCGAGATAGATATGGAGGAATCCAATTACTGAAAGTCGATGGAAAACCTAAAAAAGATAACTTACGAACAAGAACACTGGTTAATTCTGTCAAACGCCTTGCTAAGTCCGTGAAAATGCAGTCGACCTGCTTACCAGCTTGAATGGCAGAAATACAGCAATTAGAGAATTCCAGCAAATTAGACGTATTAGATCTACCTTTCATAAAGCCATGCTGAAAGGAACCCAGAAAAGGTTTGCAGTGGAACCAGGGCTTCAACAATTTTACCAATACAACACAAATTGGCAATGGGGCGATAGTTTGATATGTCGCATTTTATTCCCTGCTTATGTAGAGGAATGATGATAGATACTTTCCAGGATTTCGGACAGACACCACAAAAAATATATAAGTTAAATAAATAATAATAAAAAGTATAGAAACTAGGGACATGCGGCAGTTTTTTACAAAGCATGCAAGTATACCATCAGGACCACACGAGAAACTATCAGCCAAGCCAGAAATAGGCTGTCTTTGGTTTCCAGGGTAGTCGGCGCAAGCCGTAGCAAGACTGCATCACAATCCGCGCCACATTTGTCTATTTGATATTGATATTTGATATTGATATTGATATCGGGCTTCAGTTTATTATTGACTAACATATTTTTTAAAGTTTTGTTATTAAAAAAAGCTGGTTTTATATTTTTTTCCTTAAATAATTTACTTAAATTTTTGGATATATCTCCAAGGTATGGGATCTTTCTCCACTTCCTTACATTGTGCTCTGCGTTGGATTTGATATCTGCTGAAGGATAAATTGTCTTGATAGTTTTTTTGTACTGTTTCTGTGACAATAATTTATAGATGGTCCTATCATTATACCCATTATTCTTGGCTATAAGTTTTATTGTTCCCAATTCCTTTTTGAAATTAGTTTGGCTTAAAGGTATCTCTAGTAGCCTATCTATCATGGAATGGAAAGAGCACATTGTAATATTCCACGGATGTAAGGATGATCTTGGGATTATTGCATCGGAATATGTATCTTTCCTGTAAATATTAAAATCAAGTTTTCCGTCTATTACAGATATCGTCAAGTCTAAAAAATTTATAGACTGGTTGCCTAATTCTATTGTAAACTGTACGTTGCTGTCAATTTTATTTAAAGTATTTTTAAGGAAGTTGTTTAGCTGCCTCTCTGTCCCAGTCCAGATGCAGAATACGTCATCGACGTACCGGACCCAAGTTAAGATATAATTAGTAAGAGAATTATTACTTTTGAAGAGGATATTCTCAATATGGTTCATAAAAAATTCTGCTAAAAATGGAGAAAGGGCAGATCCCATAGCTAGCCCATCTTTCTGTTTATAAATTTTATTGTCAAACATGAAATAGTTTTGATCTAAACGTATATTAATAAGATTTATTAACTGTGCGGATTGTGATTTGTCATTAAGTTTTGTTTTAATTGTATCGCCTAGTATATTTTTTAATTTATTAACCGGAACCGAAGGAAAAAGATTACAAACATCGAACAAATACTAGTTTCGCATTCCTTGGCAATTGGAGACCTTGCATTCTCTTGACTAGCTCTTTAGTGTTTTTAATGGAATATTTAGAGTCAAAGTTGATTAAAGCCGGCAAAAGATCATTGAGTTTTTTGCAAAGCTTTTGTGCGGGAGCGTTAAAAGATGATGATACAGGGCGAACAGGCACGGTAACTTTGTGTATCTTAGGAAGACGGATGGCCATCTTTTAGCAAAAATATTTCTTTCCTGTCTAAAATTTTGTCTGAATTGTTAATAGCTTCTTTTACTAATCTACTGAATTTGTTAGTTTGATCGAACCTAATTTCTTTTAAATTCATTAAGTTTAAACAGTCTGTCATTTTTTCAAGATATGAACTCTTTTCTAAAATTGTAATGGAATTGCCTTTGTCTGCTTTACATAAAATTAAATTATTCCTATCTAATTTTTCTATAATTTCTCTTATTAATCTATCAGATTTTTCCTATTGCTTACGTTTTTGATGCCTGACTTAATTACAGCTGAACAATTAGATTTAATTTCAAGGTCATCGTCTTCCAAGGCCAAATCAGCATGAACAGCCAGATCCAAAATTTGTGCGGGCTTCATTTTCATTGTCGGTGCAAAGTTCAATCCCCATGATGCATCAATTCTTCCTCCTCTCTAGAGAAGGCAACGGTGGAAAAGTTGACAACTCTAGCATGAAAGAGCTTCTCTGGTTCTGTTGTTGTGTTTGCAGATGAATGTGACCGAACCAACTCGGACAATTTATTCTTTTGCTTTTGGTATTGCAGATATGATAACTGTCTAGCTTTTTCGTGGCATTTTTAGTAAAATAGCTCTAATTCCAGTGGATGCAGTAACAAATTTTGAAAAAATTATACCTTGTGGAAAAAACAAGAAGTGTTTCTTTTAAAAATGTCTATGAAAAGAAATCTATTCCACCAAGTGTTGTGCAAAAAATCTATAAATTATACAGTAAGATATATCAACTGCAGAGCAAAATTGGTTGCGTAACATGGAGTAAGCGAAGTAGTCAGTATCATTCCCTGAGGAACAAAACCGCCAAGGCCAAAATGTACTGTGGATCAAGATGGAAGTAGGCAATCCTTGTCTGAAGAGCGCTCCGAACCGGCCCAAGGCATATTAAAATCTCAAAGAAGCATAAGGTCATCCGACGGTTAAGGAAACGCGGGTGCTCTGCTTTGAATGTTTGATCGGAAATAAAAGAAACTAACTCAACATACTGTGGGAGATGGTAACAACTTTTTAATTAAGGGGGTAGCCAGGTTTGAAATTTTCAAAAAATTGAACTGTTTTTTCTCAATATTTAGTCACTCTATAACCTCAGAAATAAGATAAAAACGACTTTTGATCTCATAGCGTATCAGAAGTGGCCGAAAAATGAATCACGCCGCCAAGCCTCGAGCGCTCGCATCTTACAATCGGCAGTTGCGCTCGCATCTTACAAACCGCAGTTGCGAGGCCTCAAAAGAACATCGTACACAGATGAGAGCAGATAGATCCCGCGAGAACGAGCATTTTGAGGACGAAGAAGGAATATTGTACGGAGCAGGCATTGCTGATTAAAAGTGAGATAATTTGATTCCCATATTTCGACTATGAGACGTGTTTTTCGCACTTTATCTTTTAAACGCGTTTATCCCAAAACACATTTTTTTTGGGTTGTCGCCACGATTCCAGTCGATCTACTAGGACAATTTCATTCAATTTTTTTTTTAAATATTCAGAAAAAGCTTAGCAATCGCATGAACCTCGGTCTTGATTTTCAAATAATATCTAATAATAACAATATGAAACAGTTCTTGCTTAAAAAATGTAGAAAAAAAAGAAAAAATGACAAAAACTTGCACTATTTGTTTATTTATGAATTTTTTTCCATAACTGAGGTTCAGGATATAGCTATTTATGTGCTCTTTTATAATCAATTTTTGTTTTGTGTTTTAGATAACCCAAAGTTGAGAAATCATGGCAACCGTTTCTTAACATGGCGTCATCAGATCGGCCATAAATTAACCGGATGTTAATGAAAAATGAAAATAAAATTTTTTTTGGAAGTTATTAACATGTTAGAAAACATACTTAAAATCAGTCACATCAGCAGTCACAACTTATTTTAATTAAGACCAAATAAAACGATGGCTTTAAGATTGTGGTACGTTTTGAAATTCAAAGAAGATTGGCATTTTAAAGGCCATAACATAATGTAGAATCGTATCAAATTCTGGCATGGACATTGAGTTCTAAAAGTTATTATAAAGGTGTCATCTAATACCAGCCATAACGCAATGAATTAAATGATCTATTCTTCCGTTTTTCATAAAAAGCCTTTATTGGTAAAAGCCTACTTGAGAGGAAAAATTTAATTAAAACCAAAAAAGTGGAGTAACGAGTGACGTACAAATTCATTAAAAATAATAAAAAGACGCTAGAAATTATATTTTATTAAACTTATGTGGTGTAATGTATGTGTGTGCGTGATGTGCAACGTAAAGTTGCCGCAGGATGATCAAGTGGCACGCGCAGCTGGCAGCAAATCCTAACTCGCCGGTATGGGGTTCGTCTTAATTAAACCCATGCGAGCAGAGCGAGCAGGCTTAGTATGTCGCTTCCTCGAGGAAGATGTCTTCTCTATCTTTGGGGTACCTGAAACCATCTTCTCCGACAATGGCCGGCAGTTTGTCTCTACCATCTTTCAGAAACTGCTGAGCGACTATGCCATTAAACATGTCAAGACCGCCAAGTATTCGCTGCACCCTAATGCCTCCGAGCGAGTCAACAGGTCCATTTTGTCCGCCATCTGTACATATCTGCAAGATGACCATAGTTCATGGGACTTACACCTCCCTGCCATAGGAAGCGCTCTACGCACTTCGATACATCAGTCCATTCGTACAGGCCCATACTTTCCTTGAACATCATCACACATCCACAACAGAATTCCGCGTGCCTGTGGCGAAGAAAGGTTGTGGTATCCTTTCTTCAGGTCAGCCAAAAAAGATAAAAAAAACGAGAAACAGATATAAAGGAAGAACAACAGGTCTGGTGTCACCTGCTGTTCCTAGACCCGCTGAACTGTCATGAGAAATTACACAAAAAGAAAATTTACTCCCTTTACTGACAGTCCAGGAACTAACCCACCTCTATCCTGCATCTGGCTAGGATGCAGGCCCAACCTGTAGAGGGTGCTGAAACAAAAGAATTATCAAACAAATAAAGATCAAATTAAATTTAAAAAAAAAAACATGAGGAGTGATAGGGAAGGGGGATGACGGAAACAAGAGGAAGAAGATGCTTCATAGGGTTTCCTGAAATAAAAGAACAAAATTTAACTCATATAATCCATGTTGCAGTAACCTATTGACATAATCTTAGTAATAATACGGTTCTAAGGGTTTTCTCTAACCTCATTGGCTGCAATCCTTAAGAATTCATAATTTTAAACCTATTACCTCGTACATTAATATGAGTAAAGACAAAAATTTATGTATGCTAATAAAAACAAATCCCTGTAGTTACTATATTTCTTAAAGTACTTAACTATCCTTCTGTGCTACCATCATGAAAGGCAAATATGTGGGTATAATTTTTCAGACTGGAAACTCGATCTTGCTAAGTTGGTGTGAAACACGCAATCAAATTAATTGAGATGACATAAATTCAATGCATATTCGAAATTGGTTATTAACGTTTCATATTTTTTTTTGACCAAAAATTTACCGGCGCTGGTATCTAGCTAGATATTGCGTACGGACGAGCGAAGTACAACACAATGTACAATGTCAGTTAACGACAACCTTTAATTGGTCGGAACGAATCGTGGGCATTTTCAAACAACGTCAGCTTTTAGAGGATTCATGTACTCCGAGGTGCTTGACTACACCTTCGTGCCAAAATTTTGTGCGAGGAAATAGGGGAAATAAACTTAATTTCTAACACACCTGGAGATGTTCACCTTCCCTATGTCGGTGACTTACGGTTGCGAATGATTTCGCTATATGAGCTCTTCGTTTCCTGTCTGGCTGGTTGACCTGTCTCACGCCTTGGAGGCCGGGACTTCTCTCCTTCGGGTTGCCTGCTATCCGATGAGGCACCGGAAGTTAAAGGTTTGCCGCCTAAAGAAGACCTTTGCTACTCTAAAACATAGTAGAGCACTTTATAAGTTCTCACTCTAAATATATGCTAAAAATATTAAAGTTACCCTTTTATTCCCTGTCTAGAATTGATTTACTGTGTCGGTGTTCGTTTTCTATTTTCTATTTTTCCCTTGTTCTTCGTTTTCTTAATTTTGTACTGATGAGGCAATTGAAAACCACTTTAAGTTTGCCTATTTTGCTGCTGTAGGTTAAGTCTGGGTTGGCCCCTTAAATCTTAACCTCCAGACTGCTATTATCTCATCCAACTAGTTCTGAAGTCAGATACCTTATTAGACATTTATCCAAGCCAGGATGGCTTAGATAAATTTAGAAAATTATTAGTAATTCATTTTTCCCTTACCTTATGTGCTGGTGTCACCTCTGGCAGCTGTCACGAATGTGTTCTTCATCTTCCCAAAATGATCACATCCGCGGCAGCTAACAGAAGTGCCAACCACAGAGTATAAATTGCTTGTTCATACCGACAAGCTAAAGCATGGCTCACATTACAACACAGGTCTCTCTCTCAAGGCCTGTAGCTCTAGCAATCCGATGAGAGAGGAGCTGAAGAGAGTGAGACATGATCTACTCGGACACCTCAGCAGCACAAGATCACACCAGGGTCTGGCGCTACCACGCTGCCGTGTCGGTTTCCGGTACCACTTTATTCCCTAATGAGAGGAAGAAGGATAGCCGGTCACTCCCACCTCAAACAGAGAGTTAGATCTTTCCCCTCCAAGCTCTAATGAGAAGCTGGGGAGTTCAGATCTTCCTCATTGCTTGATTAAAACAACGTGTGGCACGACTACGACCCTGAGAGTAAGTCTCATGCTCTACCGACTGAGCCGGGCATTCCTGTCTAGGACGCAGACGGATGGACTAACAAAAAAAATTGGGACGGACGGACGATTAAAATTTGGACTGTCAAAATATTGAAGACTTTTACTGCCGGATGTCTTTGGCATGGAATGTTCCCAAGGACTTGCCTTGTATATCCTCCAGCTGATATAAACTCTGTCCCACGCCCTTAACTAATCTGGCCTTGGCAAACTTATTGGTCAGCTTAGCACTAAAACCCTTCGGCATGTCGCTTTGTGAGAAGACTCTACAATACACTTCCTGACCGGGAGTGTATGTGACGTCGCGATAGCGCGTATTGTAGGCCTTTTCGTGCTTTTCATGCGCATTCTGAAGGTGGTCATAGATACGGGAGCGAATCAACTGGAGACGGTCTGCAGTGGGTAAGACTGCTACCTCGCCAGATTTCAACTGGTCAAGTCGTCGCAGAATGGAGTAGGCTGAACCATGTTGTGCCATGTGGTGTCCGAAGAGAGCATAGTATGGGCCTGTACGAATGGACTGATGTATCGAAGTGCGTAGAGCGCTTCCTATGGCAGGGAGGTGTAAGTCCCATGAACTATGGTCATCTTGCAGATATGTACAGATGGCGGACAAAATGGACCTGTTGACTCGCTCGGAGGCATTAGGGTGCAGCGAATACTTGGCGGTCTTGACATGTTTAATGGCATAGTCGCTCAGCAGTTTCTGAAAGATGGTAGAGACAAACTGCCGGCCATTGTCGGAGAAGATGGTTTCAGGTACCCCAAAGATAGAGAAGACATCTTCCTCGAGGAAGCGACATACTAAGCCTGCTCGCTGTGCTCGTATGGGTTTAATTAAGACGAACTTAGTAAAGCCATCTAGTACAACAAAAATTACCGTGTTGCCACGTTTAGTGCGAGGATATGGTCCGAGGAAGTCAATATAGAGAAATTGGAAAGGACGTTGTGCTTCCAGAGGCTTGCCCATAGGCGGTCGCAAAATGGTATTAGGTGATTTAGTTTCTTTACATACCTGACAACTTAATACATATGCGCGTACATGTGTTACCATGTAGGGCCAGTAGTACTTTTCGCGGAGTCTAGCTAAGGTTTTGTGAAAGCCTCCATGCGCTGAGGTGACTCATGAGCCTCACGGATCAAACCTTTCACCAGACCCGATGGTACCCAAAGCTTCCAGGCTAAGTCCTCTTGTATCGAGTCACCATTTCGGGGTTGGGTCCTCTTGTAAACGTACCCGTCCGAGACACAGAGATCAGGAAGTTGTGTTGGGTTAGCAAGCACAGCCGATTTCAACTGATCATACTCTTTCATGGAGAAGTATGGCGAGTTTAAGTCTACGTCGACTGCACTTCTTTCAACTCCTCTGCCGTTTCAGTGTGCGCTCGGGACAAGGTGTCAAGGACCACATTCTGCGAACCCTTGCGATGCTCGATCTGGAAGTCAAAAGCCTGCAGCTTTAAACTCCATCGAGCCAGTCGGCCAGAGAGATCCGAGTGATTCATCAGCCACTTCAGACTAGCATGATCAGTGATGATCGTAAATGGATGTCCTTCAACATAAGCTCTGAATTTTTTCACACTCAGCACCGCAGCATAGCATTCCAATTCAGTAATGCTATAGTTGCGCTGTGCTGGGTTGAGCTTTTTGGACATGTACGCAATAGGTCTTTCAGCGCCTGGCTCATCAACTTGAAAGAGTACACTGCCGACACCCGAGGTGCTAGCATCACACTCGATAGAAAATTTCTTGGAGAAGTCAGGTGTTGTCAGAATCGGTGCGCTGCACATAGCTTGTTTGAAGTCTTCAAAAGCTTGTTATGCCTCTTTAGTCCAAATAGAACTTTTGCACTTTTTTAAACAGTCCGTAATCGGAGCTGCTAGGGTTGCATAATTGGGGATGAATCTCTGATACCAACTCGTCATTCCGAGAAATCTACGGATTTGTTTAGCAGAGCGGGGTATGGGGAAATCCGCCACCGCTGCTTCCTTCTCGGGGTCAGTTTTCAGAGTTCCATCTCCAATCATGAAACCCAAGTAGCGGACTTGCTTGACGCAAAAGCGACTTTTCTCCACATTAATAGTCAGTTTCGCGCTACGCAGACAATCAGCTACTTCTTGTAAGGCTTTAAGATGGGAGTTGAAGTCAGGTGATACGACTAATAAATCATCCAAATATACAAAGACGTGTTCGAGTAAACGACGAGGAATTATCTTGTCCATAAGTCGACACATACGTTGAGGGGCATTGCACAATCCAAAAGGAATGACGGTGTATTGGTAAAGCGGCCTGCCGGGCACTGTGAACGCTGTCTTCTCCCTTGACTGCTTCTCCAAATAGATTTGTCTAAAGGCGTCCTTCAAATCGATAGACGAAATGAAGTGAGTGTCCTGTAGTCGACCAAGCAATCCGTCGATGTGGGGTAAGCGGTAGGCGTCCTTCCTTGTTACTAGGTTCACCTTGCGAGAGTCCAAACAGAGCCGGACCTTCCCAGGTTTCCGTACGAGTACAACTGGGGAATTCCAGGGACTGTTGGACTCTTCAATTACCCCTAACTCCAACATACGGTCGAGTTCTTCGTACATCAGCTTTTGGATTGCTGGAGAAATGGGATAGTGCTTCTGCTTTATTGGCAAGACATCGCCAGTATCAATACCATGCTCTTCCAGGTGGGTCTTTCCCAAACCTAGAGCGGTAAACGAAGGGAATTGAGCAATGACTGTGTCTAGTTTGGTTCTGTATGAGTTATTCAGGGAGTGAAAGTTCGTCTCAACCGAAGAAGAGGGCTGTACATCGAGAGAGGAGATGATGTTTGGCGCAAGTTGAAATGCTCGCCAGAAGTCAACGCCTAAATACAATTGTTGCCTTAAGCCAGGCACTACAAACAAGGTTTAAACTTCGGTCTGTCCGCGATAAGTTATAGCAGTTCTAACTGTGCCGGGGACGGACTGGCTAGTACCGTCGGCGGTACGAACTGAGGCTGACAATGCGGAGAGTTTCAAGCCTGAGCGCTGGACAAACTCTAGGTCTCCTTGTCCCAAGCAACTCACGCTGGAACCGCTATCGAGCAACCCTAAGATGGACTCGTTGCCTATTTGGACTTTAACGTAAGGCAGACCGTCGTCTTGGCTAGTGATAACAGTCGACCTAACGACTGTCGAGTCTTTTTCATTACGCGTTTTCTCTCTCTAAAAATCTTCCATCGTCGTCTTTTTCGGTTGAGAGGAAGCCTCACTTCCTCAGCAAAAATGCGAGCTCTTACTTGCTCGTAATTTAGTTGCCTCTCATGCAAGGACATTCCTCGCATGAGGCAAACAGGATCTGTCTGGGTACCGCATTCTCGAAGAATCTGGGGGTTGTCGAAGTCGCCTTGCTGATCATCTTCGGCGAGTGGGATCCCCTGTGTCGACCACTCGCCCTGGCGTTTCCGGATTACACTTCGAGCATTTAGGTGACACTACTCCAGGCTGTCCAAAGGTGTAGCAGAAGAGTCTCCTGGTCTCGCTGGGATAGGAATGGAAGGAGTGACCCGCTACACCACAGTTCCAACAAGTTATACGAGTTGCCGCATCTGGGGAGCGCCGCACTTCCTCCACTCCAGCCACAGGGAATTCAGAGGAATCCTCTACCTCCTGGGTTGAGTCAAAATCAAGTTCGTGGATGTCTGTTCGTGTAGATCGCCTATATAATTCGCGTCGTTGCAGCCAGCGTTCCGCTTTACGACACAGTTCTTGTAGATGATCGAAATCGGACCACGCGTTACAAAGTTAGGTTCCACCCCCCCCCCCCCCCCCCAACCTACCATAAATTTTTTCTCCTGGTATCAACCACGGAACATACTCTACCCAACAGAAAAAGAATTATCCAAATCGGTCCACGCGTTACAAAGTTAGCCTAACCCTCCCCCCACCCTAGGCAAAATTTTTTTTCTCCTATTAGCAATGGTAGATCATACTCTGTACAACAAAAAAAGAACCATCCAAATCGGACTACGCGTTACAAAGTTAGGTTTCACCCTCACCCTACCAAAAATTTTTTTTACATGGTACCAATCGGTGAACATACTCTACCCAACAAAAAAGAATCATCAAAATCGGTCGACGCGTTACCAAGTTATGCCCGGTCAGACATAAAAAAAAAAAAATACGCGTCGAACTTAAAATCTCTGTGTTTTTGGGAAGTCGGTTAATAACCCACAAAGTAAACAAAACTTTGGGTTACAATTCGAAATACTTATCTAAATGCACGGGAAGTGCATATTAATCCTCCAATCTTCTCCGATCATCACTCCAACAAAATTTATCAGCTGAAATAAACCAATAATTAATACATTAATTTTTATTTTGCAAAATAAAAACTTACCAGAATTTCTGCCACTTGATCAGCTGTCACCTTTCCACTTTTGCAAATGTCACTTGACATTTCCACTTGTGAATGACATTGGCTGTATTCAGCGGCACTCAGCCTTCCCAGCCGCTGGCAGCGGCTAAGGCCTGAGGTATTCTGAATGCATTTTCTGGCTTAGCCGCTAACTCAGCCTCTTGTCATATTTTCCAGCCCAAATATTTTCGCCTGAAGTAGGCTGAGTAAGAAGAAGACGATTTGTTTGTTCCGTCAGTTTTTGTTTAGTGATAAATTTAGTGAAAATGGAAACTAACAATTTTCAAGTATACTCTGTAACAGACAATACACAAGTTTGAAAAAAGCTGACAGCGGGTAATTTACTAAAAACAGCGGGTAATTAACTAAACTAGTAGCTAACTCAGAATTTGCATTCAGCGCAATCAAGCCGCTGTAACATAGCCTGACGACACGCACATCAGCCTACGCTGATACAGCCATTTACATTAAAAATAAAAGAAGAACAAATAGTAGTACTATTATCAGGCGAACTCATGAATGAATAAAGTTTAAATCCGCTAACCTGGAGCTATACAGGATGTGACGTTTCTAGAGGTCAATACGAATACAAATGATAGCTCTCACCTAGCCAAACAAAAAATTCTATGGCAGTGGGGGGGGGGGGGGCAATCTCAACCGTTTTGGAGTTACAGGGTGATTCATAAATTTCAGTTTTCCATGGTATGCACGTTACTCTTTTATTTTTATCTTTTGTTCTACTCAATATAGCAACATCAAACAAACGCTAGAAACTTACAACACCACTCACTACTACCACTGCAGGTACAGTCACAGAAAAAGTCTAATGGGGTAAGGTCTGGAGATCTAGCAGGCCGCGTCCAATCCAGCGGTAAGGAAATTTTTCACTTAGTATGACCTTCAAAATGTTAGCCATATGCGCTGGTACTCCATCGTGTTAGTGAAACATTCCTCTAAGATTATCCATAGGGTTTTCCTTTATTAGATGTGCCGGCAAAATGATTGGTCCTACCAAATGGTTGCCGATGATACCAGTCCAAACGTTGACACTGAATCTATGCTGGAATGAGGTCACCTTTGTCCTGCGTGAGTATTTTCCGGACATGCCATCCCGGGTGAATTAAGATTTATCTTTCCACAGAATTCGGTCCAGAAACGCTCTGTCGTCAATATCGCGTTTCAGAAGCCAAGTGCTAAATATCAGTTTTCTCTCAGAATCTCCTTCCAGTAGTGGCAGAACGAAAATTGTTTTTAGGCGGGAGCAGTCATTAAATTTGCTGTAATCAATTTAAATTTAAGATAATATCAATTCAAATGCTAAAAAGTACAAAAGTACAAGGCCTAACTTTACAACCCCTAACTCTAGAAACCCTGCATCTTGGTCAAAAGTATGGCATGGCAGTTTCGCGGCCGTCGCACAATCCTATAGAATTATGGTAAGAAATTAAGTCACTGGTCTTTAATGTTGTGTCATGTTGTGTCATTAGATCCAGATCCATAAGCTCTTTGAGCTCTCTGGTATTATCCAGACCGAAGCTATGAGGTTTTATAAATACGACGAAACGTTTCGAGAAAAGGTAGGTTGTGCCCAGTTTTGGCGGATATTGTAAAAAATATACAAAGTATTGTGTAACACTTCCAACTTATATAGCCAGAATTGGATAATGAAATGGATATGCCGAATTTTACTTTGAAGCTCCCAAAAAATATAAGTTAAGCTCTATTTCGTTAACAAATTGAAAAAAAAGAATTAATGAATTATTTTACTAATTTGAATTTCTTTATGACAACGACAAGAAGAATACGTCATGCGTGAATAAGTCACTTTCAATGTGCTGCCGGTTTTTTTTGTTTTTATAACTAGTTAGAGCGGTTTACTTCTTAAATTAATATATTTATTTGATTACTTACCGCGCCAGCTGTATCAGTTGTGACAAATTTCACCCGGGGAAGCTGTATATTTTCGGATTTACATCTTGAAAATTTTTCCTTTCACTTACGGAACAATGCCTTCACCAACACCGACATCAAGTGCTAAACACGGCCTGTCTACACGCAGCAAACACACCAAAGGAAGCTCTGCTGAAGTGTCAACCCCAAAAATTAATCCAGCCGTCAATTCAACAGATTTATTTTCATCATTATCTGCTAGAATGAATGCGATGGAAAAATTGTTCATTAGTAAGCTGGAGGAAGTCAGGGCAGATTTTCGCAATCACATCGCGGACCTGGAACACAGAATCTACAAATGCTTAGCGGACAACACCTCACTCATCGAAAAGAAATTACAGCAGACCTGTGGTACTGTGTCGAACTTGGAAAAGCAAATTGACTTCCTTGAACGTAATTTGCACTCGCAGGACATATTTTGCACGGCATACCGAAAACAGAAAATGAGGATCTATACAAAATCTACACTAATCTTTGTGATTCAGTAACAATTGATTCACATCCTCCACCTAAGCAGATTCTCCGCATGAACAGTCAAAATAACAACACTGTAAGTACTTCTGTTCTAATCAAATTTTGCAGCACACGCGATAGAAATATAATCTTGAAAGCGGTATCACACAAAAGTAAACAGTCCCAGCTAAGTTTACGTGACGTCGGTTTGCAGTCCAACGGAAAAACATTTGTTCACGAAAGCCTTACTAAAACGAATTACGCTATCTTCAGAGAAGCTAAAAGACTCAAACGTGGAAAAATATTACATACCGTCTTCACCAGAAATGGACAGGTCTTCATACGTCAAAGTAGTGATGCCCCCGCTGAGAAGGTACTTAGCCTTGATTATCTCATGAAAACCGGATGGCACAACAACCAGCAATGACATTGATATTTAAGTTTTTCTTTTCTTTTCTTTTCCTTGTTATTACAATTATCTGTTTATGTTTACTTGAATTTAATTGACCAGTTAATTTGGTACTTGTCACTGTTTACTTTTATTCAATATCTTTCCTTATTTGCTATTTACTACATTGCTTGCTTTGTTATTTCTGCCTGCTGCTGTGTCTTTTGTTTGTTATGTATTATTTTATTTAACTTGATTATGGATAATTTAGATTCTAGTGCTTCCATCTCTGGTTGTCTGAATAACACACGGATTTTATTGAGGATCTTATCTGAACAACAGACTGGATTTAAGGTCTGCCATCTCAATGCGCAGAGTCTTTATCCGAAGATTGATGAATTTCGACACACCTTTAGTGGCAATTCATTAGACATTATCTGTGTCTCTGAGTCCTGGCTTAAGCCACATATTAATGATAATCTGCTTTCACTGCCTTGCTATGAGGTTTTTCGGAATGATCGTTTGGGTAGGGCTGGTGGTGGTGTTGCCATGTTTCTGAGGAGCGGCTTACGTGGTCGTGTTGTTGCTTCATCTGGGGTAAATGCATCAATCGAATACATACTCGTTGAAATCTGCATAGGGAACACAAGGTGTCTTGTCGGATCGGTTTACAAGCCACCCAATGTCAATGATTTCCTTGATCTTGAGGAAGATCTTTCTTGCATCTGCCATCTATATGAACACATTATTATTGCAGGTGATTTTAACGCTAACATCTTAGTCAACAATACGTTGACAAATTCTCTACGTTCTATGCTTGGCACATTATCTCTAAGTGGCGTGAACTCATCACCCACTCACTTCACGGATAGTTCGGCTACACTTTTAGATCTTTTTATTGTGGCTGATTCTGACTCAGTTCTTTTCCATAACCAAATAGATCTTTCTGCTTTCTCTAGACATGATCTAATTTACATGACATATAACCTCGGTAACTATAATAACTCCCCATTTTCATTTACATACAGAGATTTTCGGGCAATTAACGTTGAGCAACTCATTTCAGATGCAGAAACGGTTGACTGAGAGCATATCTACTTAATTGGCAGTCCAGATGAACAGATTGAGTATTTTGCTAATATGGTGGAATATCTTTTTGATATACATGTTCCAGTAAGGACTAAGTCTAGCCCCGTTTCCGATGTACCCTGGCTTACTGCCGATATACTCTCTTTAATTCACCAACGCAACTAAGCATACAAATATTGGAAACGTTTTAAGATCCCTGAAATGTGGCACAGCTATCGTGTTTTGAGAAACAGAGTTACTATGAAGGTGCGGAAATCCAAGGCGTCGTATTATAAATCCAAACTTGACATCAGGCTTCCATCCAAACGGCTTTGGAAAAATTTGACGAGTATTGGAATTGGTAAACGTAACAAATCCACCATTGATGAGGATCCTGATGCACTTAATGAAACATGATGAAACATGGAATTTTAACACACCTTTTAATCACTGCGGTGATCCTTGCGAATCTATAACCGGCGGTAACTTTTCCTTTGTTAATGTTAATGAGGAACAAGTTGCCAGCGCTACTTTCTCCATCAAATCTAAAGCTGCTGGCATTGACAATATTCACCAAGATTTCATTAAAGTTATCCTGCCCATCGTTTTACGATATATTACGCATATTTTTAATACTATTATAACAACTTCCGCCTTTCCTTCTAAGTGGAAATTGGCTAAAGTTATTCCAGTTCGTAAAACCACTCGGTCTACCATACCTGAATACAGACCGATATCTCTTCTACCATTTTTGTCAAAGGCCTTTGAGCGGATACTTTCCTTACAAATCAACGAACATCTTAAGGTTCACTCAATGTTGATTGACTTTCAATCTGGTTTCCGCGCTCAGCACAGCTGTATCACGGCCTTGCTTAAAATAACCGATGACATTCGCTGTAGTATTTCCTCGGAACTTATCACTGTCCTTGCATTGCTTGATTTCTCAAAAGCATTTGATAAGGTTGACCATTATCTCTTAATGGACAAACTTTGTCGTAAGTTCGGCTTTACCAGATGCGCCAGTAGGCTTATTTGGTCCTACTTAAGGGGGAGATCTCAATGTGTTGTGTGTGGTGATTCTGTGTCCGGGCTGCTTCCTGTTTCCAGTGGCGTGCCGCAGGGGTCGATACTTGGACCATTGCTTTTTGTGTGTTTTATTAATGATCTACCTATGGTTGTTAAAGATTGTAAGTATCATATTTATGCCGATGACGTTCAAATATACCTATCACGTCCTCTAGGGCTTGTTGATGACCTAGTAGATAGATTATGTGAGGACCTTACAGCAATACTAGGTTGGACTGAGAGAAACAAACTTGTATTAAATGCGTCGAAATCTAATGCTATTGCTATTTACAAGCGGGACTTTGATAGTTTTTGCTTACCTCCCATAGTTATTGATAATATGGTAATCCCTTACATGAAAGTTGTTACAGATCTGGGAATTCTGATCAAAAGTGAGTTATCTTGAAATAATCACATTGACAGTATTGTTGCAAAAATTTATGGAACCCTACGCAAACTGTCTTTATCGGCACATTTTATACCTCGTGAAACACATCTATATCTTGTAAAGACACTTATTGCACCCATTCTTACTTATGGTAGTGAGATTTTTAGCAAGACGGATTCCGTATCCTTTAGGAAGTGACAAGTGGCTCACAATTCCTCTGTACGATATATATTTGGACTTCGGAGACATGATCACATTTCCCAACATGCCAACTCTATTTTCGGTTGCTCTCTAAAGTCTTATTTTCAATATCGCTCGATATCTTTTTTAAACAATCTTCTTATTACCCGATATCCCGGTTACCTCAGTGATTAGGTTGTTTCTCTGCGATCATCTAGAAATCTTTCAATAATGACTCCGCATTTTAATTGTATTACTACTGAGAGACAATTTTTTGTTCAGGCGATTAGAATGTGGAATGCGCTACCGCTAAATATTAAAAGGTCATACAACAGCAGCAGGTTCAAAGACATTCTGTTTTCTTATCTCTTAAATGAAGTTGAATAGATAATAAGCTCTTTTTACTTTTTATGTTTTTATTTTCATCTCACTGTATTCTACAAGTTTCTTGTTTAATTGAATTATTTTATATCTTTGTTATTTACATTCTTTCTTACTTCTTTTTTATTTTTATACTAATGTTACTCTTATTTGCCTACACTTCGAAAAGATTTGTATCTTAATTGTGTAAGGTCTGAAATATAATAAATGAAAATGAAATAAATGAAATATATTATTTTAATTTTTAGGATAACTCCAATTTAATCAGGCATGAAGGCAATACGGAAGATAGCTCTACCGCAGCAGGACCATCTGATCTACAGCATACAAATGTAAATATTAAAAAAAACTTCAATAAAATTGTTCGTATTACAGAGAAATAATATCAGGGAAAGCAATTTAATCTGTATATATTAATGGTTTTTTCTCTGGACAGTATTAGCAGAATACTCCAAATAAAAATGCAGACAAAACAGGGTTCTCACTACTGATAACAAAAGTTGTCTCAAAATGAAATAGCATACGATCGGGTCCATAGCTATATGTCAGTGCCTAAACGACAGTTTAACAAATTTTTTTTATGAGCAATACATATCGAAGGGATAAAATATATTTAGATGTCAATATAAATGCATTCCCAATATCAAAAAGTTCGAACTTGTAATTATGGCCAATTTTAATCAACATTGTTGGAACCGCAGAAGTACTTCCAACTACTACTTGGTTTGTATGAAGGACACTCTAAACCACACTCAGTAGATCAATATTTTCAATTCTTCATTACTGAATTTGAGGAAGTTGAGAAGAACGGATTCACTTTCTAATACAAAAAATATGATGTTGCAATTAGGTCCTTTATTTGGCACCAGCCAAATCGTTTCTTTTAGCCGTTCAAGGACACACTAGCTATTATTCATGTATTAAATGTACCGCAAAGGAAAATTGTTGAAGAATTGATTAATTTTCCTTCCTCAAGAATATTGTGCAAAGAGAACAAAAGAAGAAGACATGATAGCAGATTACCTCCTAATGCACTAGAAAAATTAAAGATTGACATCGTGTAACAAGGACCCTCAACAATTCATGGATTCAAGTGAAAGGCGAAAATTACTCCTCTACTAGTTGGAAGCTAAAGCAATTAAACATTAAACTTTTAAATCTTGTGGATTGCATTCCTTCGGAATTCTCCACAAATTCCAGATCAACAAAAGATGTAGACAGATGGAAAGCCACTGAATTTCGACAATTCCTCCTTTATAAGGGTCCATTCATTTTAAAGAATATATTAAGTGAAGACATATATAGTCATTTTTTCATCTATCACTGGCAATGCGAATACTAAATGATGAACGAAACTGTTTAGTGAATATTTATAGTGCTGAGGAGTACTTGCTAGGTTTTGTTCAGAAAATACCTGACTTATCGATGCTGATATGTAATTTCCATTATCTACTCCACCTCACTGATAATGTGAAATATTTGAGAAGTACTTTAAAAGCACGAGTGCGTTGCAATGTGGGAACCATTTACGGAAAATCAAAAGAATGGTTAAAACATCTAATTTCGCTGCAGTACAGGTGTACAATTGACATGTTGAAAGGAGTTTGAACTTAGCAAAAAAGATTATGTAAAAAAAGGAACTAAATAATATTGCGTGAAGAACAACGAAATAATAAAAATAAGTAAAATATTGGAAATAAGTGGCGCTATTCAATTTGAAGGCATTGTTATTGAAAATATACAACAATTCTTTAATGATCCGATTGACTGTTCCTTTTTTAACAGTTTCATTATAAGCATTGAAAACGAAGAACGCTCTATAGAATTTAAATATGACGAAATTTCGCGTAAAGTTATATGATTACAAGATGAAGAATTGAATAATTTATAATAATAATTTTCTTTTCTTCATCACAAAGAAATTTGAAGGCAATGAGTTCAGAAGCAGATATACAGCAGAGTCAACAAGAGATCGATATATTCAGTCAGCCATTCGAAAAATCACAACTTGGCAACTTAACACTTTAAAGAGAAAGTCATGTGTTAACCTACAAAGAGGTTCTGCGAATTAAGTAAGATTTGTATTAATACTCAGTTCTAAAAACAATTGTCTAACACATTTATTAATAATAAATTCTTGTAGGAAAACTACCAGTTACATCAACACATCGCTCGGAGAATTGTGAAGCTAGTGTCGACCTTAACAATGTCGTTTATTTAGTAGATCATCCTGATTATAATGAAGGTGAAGAACATCAAGAAGAACTGCTAGTACAGGAAGCTTAACAAACTCAGCCCCAATAAAAGTTCAACTCCATCTACAAACCCAACCTTAACTCCAACAACAAACTCAATGTCCTTTGTATATATAGGAATTAATGGATGAACTTCTTGTACTGGCGAAGAATTGCCGAATATACTAAATATTAAAAGGAGCAAAACCATGGTATTCTGCAGAAAGTACGAGAAGAACAAGTAAAAAATAAAGAGATGATAGCAAGGTTGATCCAAAAAGTTGTGCCACTTATAGAGGAGGTGATTGAATACAAGTTATGCACTCATTCAAAATATTTTGAGGAAGAAATAGAACAAAATGTCTTGCCGGAGCTGCCCATAAATTTGCAGTCAGTATTGCCTGCATTCGACAAAGAACTTCTGGACAATCCGGAAGAAAAAACACAGCTTGTACAGAAACGATTATTCACATGATGCGGAAGGGAAACAACAGCAGACTTTTTGCGGCATTATTTAAGAAAATTGTTGACCGGTGATTAGTTCCACTCGCATACATTCAATATTGCATAACATTTGGCCGTCAAAAAGATTTGTTCGCGTTGGATACTGCATAATATGACAATAGCTCAAAAAACAGCTCGTGTCGATTGGTGCAAAGAAATGTTGAAAAAATTCAATCACGGTGCTTCAAAAGACGTCTATAAGATCGTGACAGGCGACGAATCATGGATCTATGCATATGAAGCAGAAACTAACCACCAATCGATTGTATGGGTCTTTCAAGACAAGCCAAATCCAACAAAAGTTATTGGCTTACGAAGCACTTCAAAGCAAATGGTCGCCTGTTTTTTCGGAATAATTGGACACGTCGCCACCGTGCCATTACAGCAACGTAGAACGGTCAATTCTGAATGGTACACCGCCATTTGTTATCCAGAAGTTTTCGGAAAAATAAGGGAAACCAATCGCAGAAGACGAATCATTTTCCACCACGACAATGGAAGCTCTCACACATCGGCTCAAACAGTGAAAATTAGGGCAAGATAAGGGGACAGTACCTCAAACCTTTCCCCAATTCCACACTTCTTCATACATACGTTCAGATGCCGATCACACCTACAGCACATATACGCGATACTGCCATTCATGTTTACTTTTGGTTCTAAGAGGAGGAACGTTCAAAGAACTTTTCACAAGTTATCTAACACGATGGGCAATAAAAACTAAAATAAGAGAAGACTACAGTGACGAACGAAAGTGAAACTTTTTATTATATATTTTTTATATTCTCGGCGTCTTCCCTTTGTGCGGATCTTCGTATATGTTTTCCGCCTCTCTCACTCTTTGGTTAAGTAAATGGTAATTAGAAAAGGAAAAGGAGTTTAACAGATTTTGTTAGCTCTACGAGTTTACTCTCATGCCAAAACTCCTCTAGTGTTCACAGGTTCGAACCCACCGACGGTGATGCATGGTTGTTTTCTGCTGACAGATTACGATAAAAAATGCTACTGCAGAATAATTTCGGTAGTTCAGAATCCACCTTAAATTGTAGGTCTACTCGCAAACGGTGATGATCTTCTCTCATGTCCGCAAGGGCTAACGGGAACTAGAGAGAGAGAATAAGTATGAACGAAAAACAATTTCAAAGTGTAACAGAATTCAAATACTTAGGAATACTTTTGAACTGAAAACTTAAATAGACATCATACGTAACGGCTATGAGAAATTTTTTTTATCATACAAGCATTAAGCAAGGTTGAAAAACTGACAAATTTAACAGCAACAATAATATACAATGCACACGTTCTTGCACACAAAATATATGAGACCATATTTAAACTGCTCAATATTTAAATCAAATGCCGGGACTGATGCTTAAAGTACTAAAAGTATTATACAAACAAACTACTATAAAACAATATACATATAGTATATAGTATATATAAGACTTCCAGACATAATATATTTCTTCCAGATGTAATATATTTCGAAAAAGCGAAATTCATATACATATAAAGTTATTAATAAAGACCTAAAGAATCAGATCCACTTAAGAAGCAGACTTGAAACACATGATTAGAAACTGGAGCAAGAGAAGAGAGAAATCTGAAGAGCGAGGGCCGAAAAGAACAAACCAGGATAAATATCTAGTGCTAGCGAAGTTTATAATGGATATAAAAAAACAGAGTAGGGAGATTTACAAGTGTAATTGAAGTTTGTAAAAGATATACGAAGTAATAATAAATGTATTAGGGATTAAATGAATAAAGATATATACTAGATATTGTAACATCACCTTTTAAGTAGATTAAATTAGATTGATAATTGCAAAAATAATTAAAATCTTATACTTGCGGTATAAGCTGAATGAGTAAATGTAAAAAACCCATAAAATAAAAATTAATAGCACCATCCCTAAAAAATTTGGAGATAAAATGTTTGTGTAAAAAGAAGGTCTTCGATTTTATGCAATGCCATAAAGTTAGAAAGAGGGTTTGCCATCCAATCCACTGGACCTTACATCGCTCGAAAATTGGATGGTTCTTTTTCTGTTGTATAGAGTATGATCCCCCATTGCTAATAGGAGAATAATTTGGTCCTATGGTGAAAGGTGTGGATGGGGGGACCGTGGACCGATTTGAATAATTCTTTTTCTATTGGGTAGAATATGATGCTTGGTTGATATTACGAGAAAACAAATGTTGCTGGGGTGGGAGTTGGAGAGGGGGGGTGGAACCTAACTTTGTAACGCGTGGATCGATTTGGATGGTTCTTTTGCTGTTGTATAGAGTGTGATCCCCCATTGATAATAGGACAATAATTTGGTCCTATGGTGGTGGTGGGGAAGGGGAGGGGTAGTAACTTCGTAACGCGTGAACCGATTTCGATGATTCCTTTTCTGTTCGGTAGAGTATGTTCCTTGATTGATACCATGAGAAAAAAAGTTTAGTGGAGTGGGGCTGAAGTAGGGGGTTAAAACTAACTTTTAACGCGTGGACCGATTTGGATGGTTCTTTCTTCGTTGTATCGAGTAGAGGACACTAAAAAGTGAAAAATAAAATAGTTTTTTAAAAAAAAAGTTGAACAGACTTTACAAAAAGCGCTACAAAGCATAAAATAATTTTTAATTTTATATCTATTACGACATTTTGAAGTCGGTGCAAATTAAACAAATAAAACAACTACATAACCACAATTGAAAATAATACATAATACTACCTGAACGTTTCAGCTTACGGGATCATAAGAAATGACGATTAAATATTTTTGTTGTAGTTGTTTGGTTTGTTTGATTTGCACCGACTTCAAAATGTCGTAATAGATATAAAATTAAAAATTATTTTATGCTTTTTAGCGCTTTTTGTGAAGTCGGTTCAACTTTTTTTTTAAAAACTATTTTATCCTTATGTCATGTTTATAGTGCACAATATTTCATTACGACAGATCGCAATACATCACACGAATTAGCGCTATGGAAACATGCCGTGAACTAATTTTCAAATGATCGCACGATGGCAGTAAGTTCTACCAGGGTAGAGTGTGGACGGAGAAGTTGGGTTTACAAAGTTGCTTTCTTCTCTACTACAGATTTAATATTATTCAAAATATATATATGTGGGGCCATTCTACAATATCTAAAAAAAACGTTGCTCGTCGTCTTTTACTATATTATGCAAATGATGAAATTCTCCAAACTTGAGTCGATTTCTAAAAGTTGGACACTTTTTCGCTGTTCCAAATATTTGTATTTAACAAATATATTTTCGAGCAAAAAATGTTTTTCACTTTAGGACAGCGCCACAATTAATGTGTTTCCAGATTGGTACCATACCAAACATTTTGTTGGTGGGGTGGAGGTGAAAACTAACTTACTCTTGCGTGGGCCCATTTGGTGTATAGAGTATGATCCCTCATTGAATTGGATTAAATGGAATTGGAGGTATGAGGTCCTTAAGTGCTGCGGCAGTAGGGCCTATTGTGCTAACTCTCTCAACTGATTACAGCGACCCCGTCCCTCCGAAGAAGTTCAACAGTTCCCGCGTTTGGCAGCCCCTTGACTTACTCGGTACCAGGGCTGGTTTCCCGAATACACTAAAGCGGCGCCCCGGCACTGCAGGGCATTCACGTAATACGTGTAGTGTTGTCTCATCATTCTCCAGAAAAAGGCTGTGATTATTTTTACCAAGTGCTTCCTCAGCTGATAGTGGTCGGTAAGCAAGTCAGCCAGAGATCTGACATCCAAGGTGAAGGTAAGTGCATAAGGCTCCTTGAGTGAGCATTGAGCCTCCATGTTATTTAATGACAACTTATGGTTCTCACTTGAATGGTTTGCTATCAGTCTTTTAGCCGTGCAGAGAGAAATTCCACAGACTCGATCTGACCCTCTGAAAGGCATATTGGACCCCTGCCTGGCAAGTTCATCTTCCTTTTCGTTCCCAGTGTAGCCCTGATGTCTCGGTATCCAAAACAAGTTGATTTGATTAGTTCTACACAGTTCATCTAAGCTCCTTTGGCATTACCACACCAGCCTAGATTTGGTGGTAGATGAAGCAATTGTTTTAACCTATTTATATATTACTTAATTATTGTCTAAAAATATTATTTAGAAGTTTATTTGTTATGTCTTGGGCTTCGTCGTTATCTACCCCATGGGCAGATGGGTTAGGTTAGGTTAAAGTGGCTGCCTATGAAGGCAGACTTAGGCCAAGGGGGCCCATTGTGATACCACGTTGAGGCTAAAAAAATCTTAAAGCCCCCCTAAAAATACCTGAGAAAATGAGGGTGAACACAGGGGGTAGTGCACCGAGACAGTTCATTGTCTCCAGTGGAACCAGTTTACGGTGAGTCAAAGTAGATTTGACTGGGATGGGAAGGGTGTTCAGCTCAACTCGTCGTCGGGAACCATTTTGAACGCCAGATAAATCGAGCTAGGTCGCTGACATCAGTGGAGCCTAATTCGGTAAGCTCTTCAAAGAAGGGAGCCCAAAATCCGGTTCCTACGGCTGGCTAGGGCCGGGCAGTTACCAAAGAGGTGAAGAATAGTTTCCTCTTTCGTCATGGCAACTCCTACAGAATTCGTTTGAAGGTGCGCCCAGTCTATCGGCGTGTCTACCTATGAGGCAGTGGCCCCATGGTCCGACATATTATAACCGTTTTGGAGGTGGTGTATACTCCCGTGCGAAAATAGAAAGCAGATGGGTTAAGTTTTAAATAAATTGCATAAATATAAATACGTTGGTGTCATTAACGACGACCGGCACAAACAGGTTAATTGCGGCTTTCCTATCCGAGAAGATAAAGATGCTTTTGTTCTTATAAGCTCTTCTTAGGTTCTCGTAAGCACACGCCAGTATAGCGAAGATCTCAGCCTGGAATACTGTGGTGTAGTTTCCCAGGACCAATGATGAACTAAATCGAGGGGAGGTCTCTCGACTCTCCACTCGAATTAGGGGTGGTTGGAATGGGAAAATCTTGCCGGAATCTGATCAGCTACCATGGCCAACTCAGGTGTGGCTTCAAGAATCTCCCTTAATGTCGCGTGGCTCTTACAATTCCCCCCAAGGAGATCAGCTCCCTCTAGTTTGAAGGCCGCACATAGAACCAGGCTCTCAACTGTCGTCGAGGTACACATGGTTCCGGTAATGCATGGACAGGCCTTACGTCTGTAGTCTGCTGAGCTTAGTCTTGACTACATTAAGTTTTGCTTTGTGCCATTATATAATCGCTCCATAGGTTATCATGGGCCTTATTACCGATATGTAGATCCAGAGCATTGTCCAGGTAGTCCCGCAAGCTTTACCCAAAAGGACTTCCGAGCTTGCTTCACGGTTGTATGTAGGTGTAGCTTGGAATCCAAGATCACCATTAAGTACTTCACCTGATCTTTGAAGGACAGCGCATACCCAGGAAGGTGGTTCAGTCAAACCCGCCATGCTCCTCTTCCTGATGAAAGGAACGACGACCGTTATATCAGGGTAAAGCTTAAGGTCAACCTCAATGCATCAGGTTGCAACTACAGCTAGCACCCCCTGGAGTTGTCTTGTAATATTATCCACCAAAGAAGGATTAAATACTTTTTGTTGTTTTGTTTGTTTAATTTGCACCGAATTCAAAATGTCGTTATAGATTTAAAATCAAAAATTATTTTATACTTTTTTTGTGAAGTCTGTTCAACTTTTCTTTTAAAAAACTATTTTATTTTCTTAAGCATTGAAAATTTTACTTTATAAGAAATTTTCTGGTTCTTCGTACATATATGTATTTTATTAATAAAGTTGTTTAAATAGTGTTCAATAAAATTTGAAAAAATATAATTTCTCACGCAGTGCACTGTAGTTTTTAACACAGAGGAAAATTTGAAAATTAATCGTGTCCTACCCAAAATTACACAACCAGTTGAAAGTTCGATTAGTTGCGATACCCACGATATTTGGAAAAGAATGTCTATTAAATTTCTTCGTATACAATTAAAAAAGAAATTTCGATCGCTTACAGCAGGTGCGTCAGTTGTTTAAGAAGGCGGCACGATCGGGGAATGAATTTTCTTGCACAGTCCCAATCTAAAAGTGAAAATAAGCAGGCGTCAAATTTACACTTCATCGCACTGCTATTCCCTCGGGATAATCTCTTTCAATCTCATAAGATATTTCCGCGCCTCCGAATCTTAGATTAAAGATTGAACGTTCACTGTCTGCTGGATTTGCTTCATCGACAGCGTGTTGTTTGTTGGAAGATCCGCCCGCTGAGATTATAATTTTCTTATTTCGGTTTCCGGAAAAGCTTGCCGGTCATGTATAGTGGTTCTAAAAGTGTTTGTAAGGAAAAAGTGCTTACCAAGAACACAAATAAGTGAGGAGTTAATATCTTAAGTTTATAACGTATCGGGTGATGAAAATATTATTTTTAAAGAATGTTATTTATTATGTCGGCCGAGATAATTTTTTGACAGGCGCCGCGGATTGTTTTTTACGAATTTGTGATAGAAGATGATGGATAATTTGTTTTTCTCATTCTATGTATATACGATTAGAGTGTGTTATATCTTAAATTTATAAAATGACATCCACTAGACTGCCTTTGGACCAAGTGTTTCAGCCATCACCATATCGATGTGAAAATATACCTGTGACAATAACACCTTCTATTTATAGGGGAATACAGACTAGTAAGTAACTTAAGTCATACCAAAGCAATTATTTAAATTTCAATTGTTCTCTATATATTATTCAAATCTCCACAATTAACTTTTATGAAATGCACATATACATATATACGTGTGCAGTTTAGTCTGTAAATATTTTGCCGGAAAATATTTTGTATATTGTATCGAAATCGAAAAATAATACGATTTTTTTTTCGATTTCGATAAAAAACTAAAACTAATAGCATAGTGAATCAGTAGAGCTTCTAAATCAATTTATTTATATTTTTATTGTGTTTCTTTGTTATTTTTGTTTCTAAATATGTCATACATATATATGCATAAATTATTTTAGTTTTTTAACTATTAACTTATACCTGATTATGTTTTCGTTTTTAACCGACGCCACAAAAACAAAGAGGTTCTAAGTTCGACGCGTATTTTTTTTTTTTATTTTATTTTTATTTTTTTTATTGTGTGCTAAATTTGCGGAGGATTTCAACTGACATGATTTAGTTACTTTATCGAATTTGAGTAATGTTGTCTAGTGCTCGACTCAATTTTGGTTGCATTTTCGAATTTTGGTAGCTATTTTGTTTAATACCGAAAAAAGTTTATGTTTTGGTATGAAACCGAAAAATATTGAGAGCTATTTGTGCATGTTTGATTTATTTGTGTGAGGAGGCAAGAAAGAGAGAATGCTTTTATTTTCTCTAGAGAAGTTTTCTTTTAATCATTACGACCACAAAATCAATATGGCATGCGGCAAAAGCTCTCTAAATTACAAGCCATTAACAAATTAAATAGGCGCACACAAAGCAGTGTGTAAGTGTACTGACCACTGAATACCATGGAAAATTATAATCTCTATACAGTATACTCTCTGCTGTTGTTTAGCAGAGAGCAAAAAGAGACTACTGTGGGTATAAAATGAATCAACACAAAAAGGGTCAATATTTAAATAATTTACTCAATTTGTTAATGAATGTATTTATCAAGATGGTAACATAGATGGGGCTCTTGGTGCTCGGCGGATTAATTAAGACACTTATTTTCAATCAAAAGTCTTCACAATTTTTATTCACTTCATTTGATTAATTAATTTCACACAATTTTCTTTACACGTTTTCTTCACAATACACTGTTTCACTTTACTTTTTTGAAGTTATCGTTTCACAGGTTAAAATACAACTAACTATTCGCAGTATTATATATAAACAGTTCGCAAGTTCTAGATGTTTCCGTTATACATTTCATCATAGGTTCGAGTAATCTTTGACTTTCTACATTTGCCACTTTATTGCTTTGACTTCTGGCCACCTGGGGCATGCGTATTATACCGTTTAATATTTTTCTTTTCATGCCATAGCTCATGCACGTTACACTGCCTCCCTCTTAGAACTCTCCGTCCCGAACAATGTTCCCACCGGGATGCAAATACATCTTGTACGGTCTTGCTGCCGTTCTTCTGTTTAGGTAATCTCTCATCGGTCTTTGCAAACGATGTTCTTGATGTAAAGCCTGAAGCTTTCGCTTTCTTTGGCTTGATGTCGGCAATCTAGTCAGTCTTCGTACAGATTCAATCTTCTCGTCGTCCAAATCATTCTTGTACTTGGCATTTCCGGCACGTTCTTGGCTCCATTATATTTTGTCACATTTCTCTCTTTATTCGTTCCTCTTCATAAGTCTTCCGCCATTACCATTCTCTTAAGGTAACCAGGTCGCTAATGGGGTCAAAAAAATCGATTTTTCAAAAACAGTTCTATTTGAAAGCCCGCGCTTTCCCCTTTCAGAAAATGTATGACATGTCATACCAACGGGACTATTTCACCCCAAAAATTGATATTTTAAAAGATGGTGACGCGTCGTCTGCACAGTTGTCACGAAAGATTTTCGTCTCAACCCGTAAGTTCCTTTTTTTGACCTTTAGGTACCATTTGCAAAAAAACTATTCAACCTATTTTGATGAAATTTTGTACAGTGCTTATCCTTTATGTCCTTCATCTTTTATACCTAAATTCATCTTTGTATTCCACTTTTAAACTTTATTTTAAATCCAAATAAATTTTTTTTAAAAGAGTGATTTTTGACCTTTTTTCAAAAAAAATGGTACAAAAATTGCAATTTAGATAAAAGGTTGAAAATTTTAGGTATACAATGTTGCCTTACTCTTGTTTCAGGTTCACCATCAATTTGGAGCAGATATCACCAGTAGTTAAGGAGAAAAGTGTACCTAAATAAGTTAATTTTATCATTTTTTACTTTTTTCTTGTAATCTTGTAATTTTAATAACTTTCACACTAATAAAGTCACAGGGTTTGTTTAGCACTAACTTTAATCCGTAATTCGTCCTCTAAAGCATGTTTAAAACCGCGAGTTTATATCTTAAATACCAACTGAACAGGAGCAAAATATCTAAACGCGTGAAAAAGTCCATTTTAACCATCATTCGTGACCTGGTTACCTTAAAGCACCTCCATCGATCCGGGCACTTTCAGTTGGGCCGTACTCCTCTAACAAGTGGTCAAGTGTCTTCCTTTCGCAATCACTTTGCAGATCGACTTCCTCACCGTAAAACCAGCAATTGCTAATTCGGTTTCTTCTCTTAGACGAATGGGTCTTCTTGAGGCTTGTTTTGCTGCCTCTTAAGCTAGAGCCTAAGCCATAACTTCAGCGTTGATGTTCTTCCCAGCCAGTCGCATGCTTGCTTCAGGTCACGATCTGCGTCCAATGACCTATTCAATGTTCGCACATAACTGCTACAACGTCTCTCCAGACTTCTGTGTTCGACTTCGTAACTGAAGACGGTAGACCTTTTGCGTGTGCTGGTTCCCATACCGCCATTCTAAGGCTTGTATCAGAGAGTAATAATTGTATCTTTGTTTTGCTGGTATAGCCTCTAACAATTCTGCGGATGCGCCTCTAATTGAAAATATTAAATCTGTAGCTTTCTTTTCATCAGTTCAATAGTTCATTGCTGCTGCTTTCTCGAAGTGGAGTCTGTATATCTGCCAGGGCGTTTGCCCGTCAAATGTTATTATTATTTCCAATCACAAGTTTTCACAGTTTTTATGTACTTAACATGATTAATTCATTTCACACAATTTTCCTTACACGTTTTTTTCACAAAACACTATTTCACTTTACTTATTCGAAATTATCGCTTCACAGGTTAAAATACAACTAACTATTTGCAGTATCATATACAAACACTTCTCAATCTAAATTACGACTAAAAACTAACTAGACTGCTACTTAGCTCTATTTATACTACTTAGCTTAGTTCTAGAAACTTCACTCACTTAGTTCTAGATGTTTTCGTTGTACATTTTCACCATAAGTTGGAGTCATCCTCGACTTTCTATGATTGACTTTTCCTTGCCTTGATTTCTGGCCACCTGGGGCATGCATATTACGTGGTTTAATATTTTCCTTTAACAATGTACTAGGTTGGATCAATAGGTACCCATGTTAATCGTCCCTTAGAACTACACACCTTTTCCATCACTCCTGTTGTTTCCTTAACCCCTTCCTTTAAGCTGAATTTTTTACCCGAGAACTCTGTTCTCTTGTGGAGGAGCCGAGGAAGTCGCAGGGAGCCAAGTCGGTAGAATACGTTGGGAGCGGTAGCAGTGTGTATCGCAATCGCAATTTATGAAATTTGTTCGCGACAATTACGGTTGAATGAAGTGGTGCGCTACGAGTAAGAAACTAAATGGAGTGGTCCTAGCGTGTAAAATCCGTGTACATGAGTGTGCCGATTTCTACGATTTTTTTTGCTCTCATTTTTCTTCTTTTGTTGTCACTTGTTTGACATTTTTCTTTAACCCAGTGTTGTGGGTGATAAAGTGCTAATTTTATCGTAGTGTAATGTTGAAGTAAGAATTAAATTGATTGCGAAGGACAAAAATATAAAACTATTGCGTGTTGTGTCAAAACTATTTGAGAAAAGTTCAAGTTTTAAACGATTAGTGACAATGAAGTGTGTAGTGCAATTTTGCAAAAATTCAAGATATTTAAAACACCCCGGGACTTCATTTCACAGATAAAATAGAGAAAATAACTCTTTTGTGATAAGAATACTTCATTCGGTGTTAAACACACTATTAACTTGTAAAATACCCACTTTTTGCGTTAAGGTAGACTTTGTTTACCTTTAGCTCACCAGCCATATATTCTTGAGTTACCACTTGTAAAGGCGGTGGTGTAATTAAATTTTGCAAGGAGTTGATGAAAACTTTATTATTAAAGTGTTTACTGATTTGCAAATTAATTAGTTAAATTTGTTGTTTTAACAATATACTGATGTGATGAAAAATCATAATAAAAATGACAAATTTTAGTGAATAAGCCGCTTTTAAATTACAGTTTTAAACAGATTTCTCCAGAAGTTTAAAAATGGCACCAAGGCACCCCCATATAAAGATTTTTTCTTAAGCCTGTCCTGTGCTGTTTTTCTTTTGTGCGTGTAAACTCACACATTTTAAGCACTAGTACAGTCATTATAGCACGAAAAAATAGGGTTGCTCCGAAAAATGACCTACCGGAATTTGACTTGATAAATCGATAGGGGGGCATAAAAAAAGCTTAATGCTAGATTTCCGAATTGATCCCCCCCCCCCTGTTTTTGAGAAAATCCAAAAAAACTTTGGATGCGTTTTTCTCGGAATCTATGGGTTTTAGAGAAAAGTTTATGTAACAAAAAATGTTCAGGACATTGTTAACTACATTTTTTGTCATTGAAGCAAAGTCGTACGACTTAAATTACAAAAGGTAGGTGGCGCTAAAGTATCAAAAAAGTTGTTTTTTGGCATTTTCGTTAAGAATAAATAATTTTTTCATATTAATGTAAATGGGAAAGTTGTTCGTCACAAAAATATCTACATTTTTTATTTAAAAAATTTTTTTGTAAAACTTACCGTTCTCGAACTGTAGGCGAAAAGAGGCAGCGCAGCGTAGTTAACGGTTCTTTTTTACTTTCTATGAAATATACTTTTATGAAATACACGCATCGGCGCGGCACATAAAGTACAATTTTTCGACTTTGGCAAGCTCCAGCTCGAGAACGGTAAGTTTTACAAAAAAAATGTTTGGAGAGGATCGGTTACTCTCCAAAGGAAGAGAGTGATTGATTTTTTCCAATCGCAGAAGTTAGGCGGGAATACCATGGCACTAACCAATCAAGCCGGACGGAGTTGGATGAATTCGTTGAGGGGCCCGACTACCACGCCATGGGTTCCGGGTTCGAGACCAGATCTCCCCGTGAGCTTTTATTAATAAATTAAAATAATGCACTCCGTCTCTGGGCTGTTGTCTAGCTCGCAGCAATGCAAAAACAAGACTTTGAAGTTTCCGCACTTCCCTTACCCTAATTCCCTTCCGGCCAAAACCATGCTAACGCATCAAAGGGTTGCCCCCTAGGCTTTGGCCACATCGTATAAATAAAAGCCAGGTATATAGGTGTCATACTCGACTCCCTAAACTAGGAAGAACATTTCACTTGTGGGACCAATTCTTACTTATGGAATAGTAGTCTGGTGGACTGCTCTAGAGAAGCCTAAACAACTTTAAGAAGTTAACCAAACTTCAAAGAGCTGCCTATTTCGGCATCTGCGGAGCAATTAGCACAAGGGCAACTGCGACATTGAAGACCATATTCCACTTTCCACCACTTAACGTCCATTGTAAAAGTGAGTGAGACTAAAAGAAGAAAAATTCTGATCATGGCTCAGCGGCTGTCTGCAGGAAACACCCTACACTGAATCACTGAATTTTGGGAAAATATTCTCTTCTAAAATCTCAGGCAGAGTGGTGTAGGGGGAGGGGTGGTGGTGTCACGATGGCGCATATATAGCGGTCTTCACAGATAGATCTAGAGGAGATGCCCGGACTACTGCAGTGTTTCAAGTATAGATCTTGTCCATAGAATGATCGGCAAAACTATTACTAGTACGCCCAAATATAACTGATGTTAGAGAAATAGAGGAGACTATATGTTCCCTCATTCCCCATACCCTGATTCCATTCCGAACGAAGCCATGTTATTGCATTATAGTGTTGTCACCTCGGCTTATAAAAAAAAATTTTAGTTTATATCGACAGTCAAGCGGCAGTAAAAAGAGAAGTTGTCCTCAAGGCTATTCAGATCGATCATGTTGTACACTGCATGTGAGGAATAATTCCCATCAACGTACGACGTCGACGTTTTCAGAATCCGTAGTAGAAATGTTGTTGAACGAAAAACTTCAGAGTGACGGCTATTGAACAATTTCCAAAATATTGTGGACAATTTTTAGAGGAAAATTAGTTTGCTGTCCAGTGAAATGGTGATCTTGTAGAAGAAGTGTGAGGCGCTCTCATCTGATATTGAAAGACATCTCGCCAAGCTCAGGCAAGCGGATATCGTCATTAATTTAACTTTAATGCAGTTTGTGACAGTTTTGTCTCGGATAGCCGTGTTAATTGTTTTGAAACTTTATCTTCAAACTATAACAAAATGCGTTCTATAAGCTAGCGTAGTCAGGGAAAGTAACGTCAGTTTGCACGAGGAAAGGATCCATTTACATCATACAAAGAGCGTTCGAAACGTCGGTAAGAGTGACTGATCTGGAGTTAACGGAGCAGTAGATGCATTTGCTTTATTGATTTTGTTTTTATTCTTATAGTTTTATTTATATTAGTTGTAGGATGGCGTTAATTGTATATCTGGGAAAAGCTGCTCATTTTTCGGTGATCATCATTAAGGCATTGGTTTACATTGCTTTTTGACTTGCTTTTTCACCTGACTTGAATTATTTTACTTGTGGACAATATAAGAATGCTGCTTAAAATTTTTAGTATGAAGAAAGGTGTTTTTAATAGTTGCCATATAAATGTCAGAAGTTTAAGATCAAAATACAGTGAAGTGTGGGGAATATTTGGAGATGCAAATGTTCATTCGTTGCTTGTTTCGAAGACTTTGCTACTTAGTTCATTCAAATTGTTTAAAGCTTTCAGTGTTTAATCTATACCGTTATGAATAATGACATCCTAACCTATTACAACAGTAGTAACCCATTTCTTCTTGACTATTTCTTTACCACTGATGTTAATATAGTTCCTTTTCGCAATTAAATAATCTCTACGAGTATTTTCGACCACGATTTTACCTGATTTATAATATAAGTTTTTCATTCACTCCCCAGAAAGTTAAATTCAGGTCGTATGATAGAGTGAACTGACCTTCTTGAGGAAGCGAATCAACATGAGTGTTCAATGCATATTCCATGGATATCTTTAGAGAGAATATCTTTATTCAAGTTATAAAGCATACATGACACAGAAGCGCTTTTTGAATTATAAAAGAGTTAAAAACTTGGTGATCAAACAAAAATTCCTAAAGCTAAAAGAGAATACTTTGGTAAAGTATTGGATACATCCCTTCCGGCTGAAAGGCTGTGGTAAATTCAAACAGACTGGTATATGTGGTAAGGATCTGCCACCCTGTGGATCTGCCGCCCTGTGGCGACTGCAGTTTTGTATCAGCTTGTAGTGAGTGCTCATAAAGAGGTTGAAGAAATCATCACTATCCAATGCAACTGGTTCAGATGAGATCTCCCCTAACAATTTTCAAGATGTTACTACCATCGATGCTCGATAGTATAGTTTTTATTTTTAAGTCGTCTTACTTATTCGCAGTTTTCCAAGATGTGGAAAAATGCAATAGCTGTACCGTAATGCTCTGCACCTGTCACTCCAATTGATTCCCGGTCGATAAGCTTACTTTCTTTTCTTAGTAAACTACTCGAAGAGATAGTGTAAAAGGAAATCCTTTAATTAGTCCCTGATAACAACTTGTTGTCAAAATGGCAGTCCGGTTTTCGTAAGGGTCATAGTTGTGAAACGGTTCCGTTGCAAGTGTCTTCTGACATACGCTCCTTTTTGGATAATGATTTAATGACCGCTATGGTGCTGCTTGACTTCCTAAGGTCTCCGATTCGGTGGATCATATAATAATATTGTGGAAGTTGGGTAAAATCTATGATTTTTCTTGATCTGCTATTAAAATTATTTCAGGTTTCTTGTCTGATCACGAGCAGCAAGTTAAGTTAGCGATAATAAGGCGAATTTTGTCAAAACTGTCTGGGGGTACAAACCCTGAATTTAATGATCTTACTGATATTATCCATGAATTGAACATCAATCTATACGCAGACGATGTGCAGATTTATTTACCTAGACCTATAGGATTGATCGAAGGTTGTATTTGCCGCATTAATAATAATTTATGAAACATTTCTGCATGGGCTTCAAACAACAAGCTTCTGCTTGATCCCTTTAAGTCTTTATGCTTGTTTTCTTACAGGAGCCAACTGAGTACTGTAGACCTCCCCCAAATTTACTTGGAACAAAGTTAAAAACTTCTTCTTTATTAGTGGTCAAATTAAATGTGATCAATTAAACTATATTCTCCAAAAGGTATATAGCCTAACCCAATTGGACGAGAAAGGTAAATCTGAATATCATCAGCATACAAGTGGATATTCACGTCACGTTCAATGACATCAGGAAGATTACTGATGAATAAGACAAAAAGAAAAGGTCTAAGTATTGAACATTGTGGAACACCACATGTGATTTTAATCCACTTGTACTTTTCATCCCCAGCTTTCACAAACTGAGAGCGGTTTTAAAGGAAAGCCTTATTTATAATTTTCTTGTACCTGAAAAACCAACCTCTGATTTATATCTCTTTAATCTTTGACTGTGGTTAGGTAGTTACGTTGCTTTTATTTTGTTAATTTGCACCGACTTCAAAATGTAAAAGATATAAAATTAAATATTATTTTATGCTTTTCAAAGCTTTTTGTAAAGTCGGTGCCACATGTCTTAAAAACTATTTTATTTTTCACTTTTTAGTATCTTCAGATATGCTACTTCTATAACAAAGCAATTTCAACAGTTGCAGAGGTACTGCACTCTATAGAAAAGAAACAAAATTATCCAAATCCGGCAACACGTTACGAAACTAATCCCAGCCACCCACCTTAGATACAAAATTCTTACCATAGAGCCAGTACTCCAACGTACCCTTTACAGAAAGAGAGATCCATAAAAATCGGACACGCATTACGACATAAGGGAACTACTCCCTTCTCTTCCCGTAGTAACTCTCTGTGCAGCATTTCTCATCATTTACCAATGAGGAAACGTATTCTGTACAACAGAATCAAAATTGGTCTACGCGGTATGAAGCCGCCCTTCCTCCCACTCACATTTTATGCAACAATTTCTGCCATGATACAAATGGAGCACGATACTCTATTTAGTCTTCAATCACCCCCACTACATCCTAAAATCTTTTTTCATGGTACAAATGGGGAACATACTCTATACATCAAAAAAGAATTATCGACATCGATTAATACGTTACGAAGTTAAACTATCCTCTCTCGGCACCTACCCTAGTTAAAAATTTATCAACATAGAAGCAATAGAGGATCATACTTTGCACAATAAGAATAGAACTATCCAACCCGGTCTGCCCGTTACGACGTTACGTTAGCTTTCTCTTTCCTTGTTAGTCGTTGGTAGAGTAAGTGATAACGTGTCGGCCTACCAATATGGGGGTCCTAAGTACGAATTCCATCGGCGGCGACCCATGTTTGTGTTCTGCTGTCAACAGATCGCGATAAAAAGGTCACTGGGGTTGCAAAGAATGGCCCACAGGAAGTTAGAGAATGTTATGACGCTAGGTTTCTCTCTCTCTCTTCTTGTTCTTGGGAAGTCGGTTAAAAAGCAGTTGATCGATTAGGTTGAAATTTTAACAATATATTCAAAATTCGTTTATAGTCTGAACTAAAATGAAGACGATATGTTGTTAACTTTTTTCTTTATAAATGAAAATTCCTCCATTTTTTACATAAAATCTTGAAATACGAGTATAAATTGGAACTACCGTCATTCTCTGAAAAACAAAGTTTTTTTTATTTTACGTCGGAACCTCACTACCGAACTAAATACCCCTACAATTTTTGATTTTAGATTGGCTGGAGACAAGATATCATGTCAACCATCCATGAAGAAATTTTGTGAAATTTCTTGATTAATGGGGTTTACTGGTTATATTTCTCAGCAAATAAAATTTTGTTAGTTACAATAAAAAGTAAAGTCGTTTAGTTACAAATGAAAGTTGAATACATAGTTAATTTTTTTATAAAAGGTATCGAAAAAGGACGCTTTTTAACGAAAAAGAAGTGCTAACTCGTTTGTTTTCTTTCTTTCTTTTCATAACCGGAATTATCAATTTAATTAGTGTATGAAAACTTTCTACAGACATATTATAATATGATTGAAATAATTGCGGTTCTTTGTTAAGTTCTTTAAAAACAACATATGAACTAGGGATGGGCGAATCGATCTTTTAGCCTTCGGTCTGCCGATTTTTGAATCGATTTTTCGCGGAACCGATTCGGCTCGAATCGATTTATATACTTCCGATTCCCATCCATTTAAGACAAGCCGCGACGCGCTAATAAAACTGAGCAAGCTCACATGGAAATTTTTTCGCATCAACATTAATCTGTGTAATAATCATGTAAATTGAAAATTTCGTACCTAAAATATTGTTATTGTTAGATAAATGCGTTTCATGATTACATACACTGCCAAACAGTGTAGCTGGCAGCACTCAATTTTAGTGCATCACTGATTTAATCTAAGGCCCTTGAAAATTTCTCGGTGCTAACCTTAGAACAGAAAGCAAAAGGATGTTCACCATGCTCAAAATTTTTCCGAATTTTCCTTATGTGTTTGAAAGGTGTGAATGCGTTAGTTTTCACCATGGAAGTAGTAAATTTGTGATTCATTCGAAGTGGTCCTCGCAAACATTACTACCATGGGATGGTATATAATCAGTTCTACCGACGGATTTTAACCACTGTTCATTGAAGTTTTTATCTTTTGGAAACCTAAAATACCAAAAGGTAGAAAAATATTTTATTACTATAGTTATATTAGAGCCCCCAGGCAAAAACTTCCGTCAGCTGTCGCTGAAACCAATAAGACGAACCAAAACTCTGATGAATCTCAAATGTAAACAAACGAGCACCATCAAGAGAAATGGTTATATTTTTTGGTAATTTAGCTTTTATTTATTTTATTTAGCTTTTGTACATACAAACAGTCTTTTAAATGTTAATTGTCTTTATATGTAAAATTACACCACTTTTAATAACTTAACAGTGAAAATTATTCAATAAACAATTTCAATGCGCACTCTTCAGAAAGTCCACGTCAAATTGACATTTCGGATGGCGTATTTTTTTACCCCCTTCCCACACCTTTCCTACGAACAAAATATCGGAAAGCACGTACACGGTTTATAGACGGTATTGCACTTCCTTTCGTTTTCTGTTCTAAGCTGCTAACTAGGATAGGTTTTACGCCCGCCCACTCCGTCCTTCCGCCATATGGTATCCAGTCTGGAGCAAGGTCTTCTTCTGAACTATCATCATTCATTTGTAGTTCTATAAATTGCAAAATTAATCACTTGGTGAAGAAAATATAATTTATTTTCATGTGATTTCCACCGGATTTTGATCCTCGAAATTGAAATGTCAAAATAAATGGAATTGATCTACGAACATCGATCTTTTTAGGGCGATTAATCGATCTTCGAAATCGGAAAAAATTGCAGATCGATCCGTACTGAATCGATTTTCTCAGTTCGATCCCCCATCCCTAATATGAACTCTTTTTTTATGATGTAGGCGAAGCGCAGGAGAGAATCCTCTGATGTGATAGCATGGCCATATCCGAAAGGGAATCAGGATAAAGGGAATGAGGGAAACTCAATATCTTGATTTTACACTGCTGCGAGCTAGACAATAGCCAAGGTTAGGTTAGGTTAGGGTGGCGGCTATCAGCCCTACAGCCGATCAGCCTCACATAGACCAATAAATGGTCCGTTGTGTTAAATAGCCCAGAGATGGAGGCGATTTGTCAATTTATTGCAATTCCAAATTAAAAAAAAACTTGTTGGCAAACTAGGTCTCGAACCTGTATCAATAGCGTGGTGATCATGCCATTCATCCATCAATCCAATTCAATATAATTAAAAACTTGTTTTTCCAATATCTATGTATTTATTCTTTGCTCTTCTTCAAAAAAACCAATACAAAACAAAAACTACTGGTCCTTACTTTCAATACCAAGTGAAGAACTGATTAATTACTGGTTGTCTTGTGTTCTGTGCAGATAAAAATCACTTGGGTTCAGAAGAAGAGTCACTTCAACTTTCAGTTTTGAACTATAGTTGGCAACTAAAAGTCTTTTCTGTGTGCGGACTGCCAAAATATCAAATTTCAATTTCACGGGAACAAATTTCAACGTCCAACTTTAAAGGGACTATAAAAGTTATGTCCACCCCAATGTAAATAAACAATTTTTTTATGAGTGATGTCCTACTTTAGCTCATATCACGGCAATTAATCACAACCTCTGACTGGACCATAAAATTTTTCGAAAAGATTCCATACCACAGCAATAATGGTTTCAGTTGGCGGCATAAAAAACAAGTCTTTAAGAAACGTGAAAGTTCGCAAAGAGGTGCAGATGAGTCGTTTCATCCCATTAAAATATTTAATTTAGTTTTAACGGAAGGTTTGTTTACCTTCTACAAAATTTATATTTATAGTTCGATAACAAAAGGATTTAATCATGTCAAGATTCCACGGATTACTTGGAAAAATAATTTTCTCTTAAAGAATTCGCTGTCCACTTACCAAATCGCTGAACTTCTAGTTTTCTTGACGTTGTGCGTTTAAGAAAATGCTGCAATATTCCTCCAGGAGTTCTATTCCAATGCAGAAAATTTA
Organism: Leptarthrus brevirostris; assembly: GCA_964036015.1. Taxonomy (NCBI): domain Eukaryota; kingdom Metazoa; phylum Arthropoda; class Insecta; order Diptera; family Asilidae; genus Leptarthrus; species Leptarthrus brevirostris. The sequence continues at coordinate 31,702,277 of OZ038374.1, read as the reverse complement.
ATTTTGGAACTGCTCGGCAGACATTTGCGTAGGCACGGAGATGACATGGAGTGGGTGGGAACGATATATGGTGCTCGTTAGTCTCTTACTCTAGATAGTACCACAAATTCCTTCCAAGATATTTGAAAGACTTAATTTCTGTTAGAAGTACACAATTCATAAATTTTTAAACTGGAATTTATCTGTCGGAAAATTTATCATTGAAAGTGTCGAACGTTTTACATGAGGTTGTAAATCTTGACAGAATCTTAACGTTGTTTACAAAATTGTTCCTTTAAATATTTTGTTAAACAGTCTGTGAATCTTTGTAGATGTACAATTAAAAGTTATTACACCATAAGAACACCAATATTTGTTATCCAATAAATAAGAAGAAGGGGTTCTTCGAACTAAAAGTGCTTTCCACACAATCTTCACATGAGTTGCTTCGTTTAAATTATCAGAATTATTTAAATAAGTTTATTAATAAACATTGTAGAAGAAAATACGAAGAAATACTTTAAACTTAAATAAACTAAAACTAGTTGGCAATAAGAAGACTCAATTACAACAGAAAATCAAATGTTATTGGAAAGATAAATTAAATAGTAAGGGGAAAAAGGAGAGAAAAATCATATTGAGATAATAGTACTATGCATAAAGCAAATTACCGAGATCCAGTGAGAATGTGAGCGAAAACTGATAAAGTATTAGAGGTTCTCAATAGTAGTATGTTAAATTAGTAGAGCTTCTTGATTCCAATGGCAGTGAATTCAAAATGCGAGCGATTGAAATCGAATGACAGCACTATAGTAGATCGCTCGCACTATGGTTTCTTCAACCCCTTATGGGTATAGGGTATCTACTGCACTGACGCTCTCTCTGGTACGGTTCTGCGCTAACGTCTTCAATTGTTGATACTATTTGTTGATCTGGGTACCTATCTCCTCAACGGATCTTCTCCATGTGCTACGCGGTCGTCCAATTCGGCGTCTTGCCACTTGCGTCACTTACGTGTTCTAATCTAGAGTCTGTTGTACGGTGTTGTTTGATTCCTTGTCTCACTTCTGTCATGATATGGAAGGACCACGAAATTCCTCTTGTGTAGGACATGATATTGGGCTTCTGAGTAGGATTCCGTTATGATGGTGATATTTGTTCTGGGATGTCTATCCTTCAAAAAGTTGAATATATTAGTAATATATAGTATATATGAGACTCCCAATCAGCGCTGTGAAACGCTTGCTCGAAATCGACGAACCTTAGATGTAAAGGGGACCTCCATTCGATGGATTGCTCGATTATAATTCAGAGGGTGTTGATGCAGTCGCTGCACGATTGTATGTTTTGCAGTTAACATACAGATTCCACGCCAACTGTTACAACTCCTCAGGTCACCTTTCTGGGATTTTTCACAATTATAGATCTATAGATAGATCTCGATTTCACAACGTTCCTGGTTAACGGGAAGAATAATATCAGCCACAGCAACGGTATTCGTGTTTAGTAAGTCCCTTGGCATTCCGTCAATCCCTGAGGGATTTTCGAAGTCCGTCGACGTAATTGCGTCGGGGAAAATGGGTTAGGAGGTTGAGTGAAGGAGGTGTCGATGTACGCCCCGTTTGAAAGTTTCAGGCTCATAAGACGAGGGAAAAACAGAAGATGGTAAACTGTTCCACATTCGTGTTGTTCTGCTAAGAAAAGATTCCCGAAATTTGACGGTACGTCCAAATTTGACCCGGATAGTATAGGGGTGGGAGCGACTTGTAGATCTTGTATCGCGCGTTGTAATGAGTCTACAAGGAATCAGGCTAGCAATTTCGTTAGAACAATGGCCATGGAAATAGCGATAAAAAAGTGAGAGACAACCGACATTCCGTCGATGCTCCAGAGAGTCAAGGCCCTCAGAGATTGAGGAATCGCCAATAAGTTAAACAGCCTTACGCTGAACTTTGTCTAACGCGGACAATGCGGTGTGTCCTGCCCCTGCCCAAATATGGGAATTATATTCCAGTCTAGGCCTAATGTGGGACTTGTAGATCAACGCTAAGTCGGGTGGTGTGAAATATTTCTTACATCTCTGTAGAAAACCCAAACATTTCATCGCACTTTTAGCGATTGCAAATATATGATCCGTCCAGCTAAGATTGCTGGATATCTCAATACCCAAGATCTTTAGGGAGGGTGAATTGGGTATATTCACTCCGTCGACTGAAATGGGTTGGGGGTGAACTGGGCGTTGTTTAAGGGACATTAAACAGCATTGAGTTTTGGATGCATTAAACGTAACACGATTTGCTCTGCCCCAAGCGAGGACCATAGAAATGTCCTTGTTTAATGATCTAAACATGCGTTCCCGATTGACTTCTTTAGCATTTCCACGTGAATTCATTACAGAATCAAATGAGTAGGCGAAATCAAGGGTGCTGTCGTCGGCAAAACTATGAATAGGATTGAGAGTAAGGGATAAGAGATCATTAATAAAAAGAAGAAATAAGGTTGGTGAAAGAACTGAACCCTGAGGTACACCGGCATTTATTTCGTAGGAATCAGATGTAACTCCGTCAATTACTACACGGATTGAACGGCCTGACAAAAAGCTCTCTATCCATTTAACGAGGGTTGGGTGCAGACCAAATGTTTGAAGTTTGGCTAACAGGGCAGCATGCCAGACTCTATCAAAAGCCTTTGAAATATCAAGAGCGACGATTTCGGACTCACCGAAATTATGGAGACAATGATTCCAACGCTCCGTTAGAGCAGTTAGTAAGTCTCCGGTTGATCGGCCAGCGCGGAAACCGTACTGGCAATCGTTGATAAGATGGTTATTTTCTAGATATTTCAACAACTGAGAGTTGATGAGTGATTCAAAAACTTTAGATATGATCGAGGTTAGTGCAATTGGTCTGTAGTTAGAGGGGTCGCATGCCTCTCCTTTTTTAAGTATCGGCTGGACATGAGCAAGTTTCCATACACTTGGAAATATTCCTGTTGAATATGACAGGTGAAAAAGTTTGCGCAGAGGTTTAGCCAAAGCAGAGGCGCAGCATTTTAAAACAAGGGGCGAGAAACCATCAGGCCCAGTAGCTTTGGACACGTCGAGTTTCGAAAGTACTCTAAAAACATCCCGAGTGCGAAAGTGTAGCGGCTTTTGCCTACTAGTGCACTGTGATGGAGATGGAAGTGGCTGCGATGAAGGTGGCAAGTACGAGTTAGCAGCAAAATTAGCAGCAAACAGGTTAGCCTTGTCCAATGAGTCAGTAAAAACATTCCCATTATAAATGAGTGGTGGTGTTGACGAACAGGTGAAATTGTTCTTTACGGTTTTTACTAGAGACCAGAAGCCCTTACTACCCTTTTGAGTAGAAAATACCTTCCGTCTGATGCTCTGGTCGAAATTGAACTTAGCCCGGCTAATTGCTGAATTGCAAATATTCCGCGCATCTCTATAGATACGTCTCAATTCCTCTGAAGGGCACAGTTTATATGCCTGGAAGGCTGCTTCCTTCTTTTTAATGGCTGCGAAACAGTCATTATTGAACCAATTGGTGTTAGTTGGTTTGATGTTCTTGAAGCTATGAGGAATAAAGCGATGCATTCCAAACCATAGGATGTTCAAGATATAATCGGTGCTTCTGTTAACGTCCTTCATAGAAAGGCAATCAGACCAATCCAGCTCTCTGAGATATTTATTAAGTCCCGCCCAATCAGCATTTTTATAATGCCACACTAATCTTTTGGTGGAGTTTAGGTTAGTGGTTGTCAGAGAGGAGATGGAGAATTGGGCGGAGATTAGACAATGGTCCGAATTACCCAAGGGAGACGTCACCGAAACCGAGTATTTTTCTGGATGCGATGTTAGAAATAGATCTAAAAGATGCGCGTTGAGCCCCAAAGTATCAGGAACACGAATCGGACACTCAACCAGTTGCTGTAAATTAAAAGACTCACTAAATAACTCGACGTGTCTTCCAGACGGGCTTGTGGTGGAAGAATGCCTGAGCCACTGTGTGTTGTGGATGTTGAAATCTCCAGCAAGAACGATTTCAGAAGAGGGGGATAATTCCAAAATCTTATCGATATCGGAAGACATTTTATCGAAGAAGCACACAGTGTCAGTGTCAGATATATTTGGGCTGCGGTATAAAAAACAAAAATGAATGATGTGCCGATAGAGTTTAAATCTAATCCAGACATAATTAAATTCTGGATTAGTAGAAGAAAATTGAGGGAGAAGGGAGAATGGCACATCTTTTCTAACATAAACCGCGATTCCCCTCTGAGGAGAAAAGAGTGGCACTAAGTGATAACCAGGGATGTGATACTGATTAATATCAGAATCGGAAACAACCTTGGTTTCGCTTAGTGCAAAAACAGCCGGTTTTTCCGCGATCAAGTGGCAGTAAACCGAAAAATGGTTACTTTTCAAGCCACGAATGTTGCAAAAATTAAATAAAAATTTTTGCATACTCCCGGTCTTAATTTGCCCAAAACAAAACAAAAAAAAACGTACACAAACACAAGGACTGACGAACGGGATCCACAAATGCGAAACAAAGCCGCCTCTGTGAGAACAATGCCAGCAGCAGTGTTATGCCTGCTGTGCTGAACTTTGATCTCGACAAAGATGCAGTTTTGAGTTGTTGTTTGACTGCAACATCGGTAGCAGAATAAATGCGGTATTTAATCTATTTCCGTTCTTGTGTTTTGGTCCATGTTATGTCACTGATCCATGGTTAATCTTCCTTTCGGAACTCGTCCCTCGTGTTCTATACCCCAGCATTCCTTCGTCCTTTCCTCTTCTGGGATGATAGAGTTGTCGTTGCTATGTCGCAGTCGACGTTTTGGTGCAATGAGGTGGAATATGCGCTGCGGATGTTCGGTGTTTTAAGCCTTCACCAATTGAGCCATGGTATATTAGATGTTTCGTGTGCGTACTGCACCGAGCATAAGCTAAATTAAGCTGTATTAAGGTAGTGATCGCTGCCAATATCACCGCCGCGCTTAGACCATACATCCAGAAGATACTTTCTCCAGCTTTTCGAAACAGCAATATGGTCAATTTGATTCCCAGTCTGTAGAACTAGTGGCATTTTTTGTGTTTGTATAAGGATACACCGATTAGAAGTTGCCGCGAGTTACTCAACTCCCCATTTGCGTTCGTCCAAACTACCTCATTGCATATTCCAGGCCCTCATAATCAGTGATGCCAATTCAGTGATTTTGTCACCAAATCTGGTGTTTTCGAACACCTTCCTAGTGACAGAATTTTGTTTTCTCAGACACGTCTAAAAGTTGGTGATTTTTAACTTCCACTGCGCTGACTTCTGGTGACTTTTAATGCAGTGATGCCAAATCATGGACTTTGTCACCAAATCTGGTGTTTTCGAATACCTTTCTAATGATTGATATTTTTTTAGCGACACTGAGATTTTGAAACTCTTCTGATGACATGATGATGATTTTAACGTTTTAACGTAAATATTCGGCATTTCTCATTGTTGTTGACTATTTTTGTACATATTTGCTGGGTTACTAATTAATTCAGTTACAACCGGTATTGCACCACACATTCAAGAGGGCCCATTTAATGCTTTTGTTGTTAAGCTAAACGCATGTGTAAGACAACTCGAACAATTTCCTGTGAGACTTCATGACTTTCCACCCTGAAACTTTGAACGATACTCATTTTCTGTCGCTTACGTTAAGAGGATCGCCCACAAAATTAGAACTTTATCACAAATTAGAACTTTAGTTGTCTGTTTCTCCTCCCTTTCCTTTTACAAATTTAAAGGAAGAAATTACAGGACACTTAAGTTAATGAGCACCAATTAAAGGTAAATACGCTTGTGATTCAGGTAAATACAGTCTTTTATTGAGCAGTAGTATTTACATTTTTGTTACTTAGAAATTTCTAATATTATATTGGAAGCAATTTTGAAAAAAAAATATTATTTTGTATCTGGTGACTTTTTTAAAAAAAGCTGTCTTTTTTAGTCCCTATCTAGTGACATTCTTCATCGACGACTTGGCAACACTGCTCATAATTACTTATCAAAGATATCGCCAAGTAGCTGGGTGAAGGCCGGCTTGTTTGTAATGTATGTTTGCTCGGTCGGTGCATAGCATTGAATTATTGACATGTTTCGTGCCTTGGTCTGAAACCTGGCGATATTTGGGTTGTATATTGGTGATCAGTCCAGTAGTGATCGGCGGGTAAGCTTGGTTAACAACAAACCAGAGTGCAGCAGTCAGTTGTCGCTGGAGTAAGGGATATCGTATCCGCCTACCAATTCGGAGGTCCCAGGTTCGAATCTTACCGATGGCCGACACGTTACTACTTATTTTACAGATGACTTAATTTTTTTACAATGGGATGATGGCGTAAACTGGTCAAGGAAGAGTTTTGCCCTACCTAGGACCCCTCTAGCTATTTGCCTGATTGGTAGGTGTCTACTTTTTTTTAATTCGCAATACAACTAGTAGTTGTCGGTGAAGTAAGCAACGATGCCCAAGTTTTCCATCATAAGTGTCCTAATTTTGACTCTCACCGGCGGCGACCAATGCTTGTCTTCGGGTGACCACAGCTTACGCCAAAGGGCCATTAGGAGATGCAGAGTGATGGCTCGGAGAAAACCTTAAATTAATAGTTCACTTGCAATCGTGGGGAAAAGAAAATAACTGTAGAGTCTGTAGTAGAATTTTTCATACTAGAATCGGAAAGGAATTTTTAAGTTATTGTAAGTGAAATTTTACTATGTTAAATGATTTGTAATTTTTGTAAAAGATCGGATAACAACACTTATTTATTTTAAATTAACCTTCCCAAAAATTGTTTTACATTACTTCTTTTCAGGTTTCCGTAGAGAAAAAGGAACTCATAATATCGGTTTGTTCCGTCTATCTGTCGGTATCTGCCATCCAATTTTCTCATTTACATACCTTTTAAGATGAAATTTGGTATTTGGTTGTAGATTAGTAACCCAAAAACAAAAGCAAAGTGTACTGAAAATTTTTTTCACTTACCCAATTCAGTGGGGTATTTTTAGATAGTCCTCCTAAAATGCAAAAAAAGTGTCGTACGATTTTTTGAATTACCAGGTATTTGTCAAATCGTCCCCCTATAATTTCTAAACTTCGATCTAAAATATATATATATATAAAAAATCCCTACATGTAGTTAGTACTTTCAACAAAAACTATAGCGACCACAGCATGAAAAATAGTTTATGAAAAATTTAGAAGTAACTCTACGGAGTCCTATCATGTGTGTGCCGTGCCCAGCAAAAATATTAAAGCAAACGATTCAATCAGTTTAATAAACCACTTAAATGAAAATGTCGTCTTTTGAAAACATCATTTTCTAGTGCTATTGCAATGTATAATTTATATTTCGGTTCTGAAAATATACATCATTGGTGGGGCTTTGATGATATTTTTAAATGCAACCCGAATCATTAATTACATATTGGCGTAGGTACGTATACACAGCATGATTTCGTGCATTTCCAAAAACATAAAGCGGTAAACAAAGTACACAAACTGGCGAATCGAACCTATTTATAAAGTGAAGTTTACATTCGAAGACATAACTAAGTCTGCATGGGGTTGAGGTAAACAATTAGAAACCAAAACGTGCTAAAGCTGTTATTTTTGATCTTTGCTAAATACCCATTGAGGATTTCCAGATATCGTCGAAACAATTCTGAACTTTATGGTTTTCAGTTCGATTTTTTATTGCCATGTATCTTGTTTCAAGATTTTGTGTTTTCATCTTTTGTATTATGCTTTCGTGTTATTCGTGGCATCGTAATTATTGTGTTAGAAATTTGATAGTAAGCGTCAGAATTTAATTGCATTATGTCGACATAAAAGTAAACTCGTTCGACATTTGTGGAAAAGAGGAAAGACCAAGGTTTTATTGCCTGCTAAGAAAGCAAGAATTTAAAACATCATTTAATATTAAATGGAATTCTCTTGTTATTGATAGAAGCACGAAATTTGTCACCTATGAAAATATTATATATACATATATATGAAGGGTAGTCAGAGCGCTATATATATAAATATAAGGTATGGGGGGGGGAGGTTGATATAACTCTCTCCTCCCGCATTGTTAATAGAAAGTGTGAAGAAATCTCCGTGTACACGTGAATACGTAAACCCGAACTATGTGATATACGATAAGAACTTCCTTTCGTTATTTGGTAAAGTTTGAATTTTCAGTTGATTCTTTGTTGGATTGTAATTTGTATTGTGTTGTTGATATTTCAATAACTAAAAAACAAAGACTGAAATTAAATTTTTTCGATTTTTTCATATATCGAAAATTCAAAATTCTGAGGGAGTGAAACTTTAGGGGGCCGTGGTATATATGCATGTTTCTTTGGACATAAAATAAGAAAAGTCTACAGCGCAATTCTTAGAACTTTGTACGCTAAGCCCATAAAAATTAAATCAATTCGAATTGTGGTCAGTATTCTTCCGCATTGTTTTCATTTGTGATCATTTTATTATTTTCGGCATTTTCGGATCATTTTATTATTTTGTGTCAACATCTGTAAAGGTGATTTTGATTTTTCTGTACATTTTTAAACGAGAAATGGATAGTGATTGTTTATTGTTTGTAGGTAAGTTTACATTTTGAATAAAATAAAAAACGGTATAATTAAGAATTTGTCTTATATAGAAACAAGCAAGACAAAATAACATATATATAAAAATGAAATAAATAAGCAACCAAATGCAATGAAAGTATTAACAAAATGACTTTCCGATGGAGCACAGCAGCCTGTGCCAAAAATATTCCACTCTCTGGACCAATTTTACAGGAGAAGGCAAGGGAAATTTCTAAAACATTAAATAACGGCGATTTGAACTCTTCAAATGGTTGGCTTGAGAGCTTCCGAACTCGTCACAATAACAAATTCTCTACAATTTGTGGAGAATTTAAAGATGTTTCACAATCTTTTGAATTTTGAAACATCTTGAAAATCGTTGAAATCTTTGGATTTTGAAATAAAAGATATAACCAACTAACCGATATTCATGTAATTAATGCACCTTTTGTTATTTTTATTAAATTGATCATCTTATTACTTTTCCAAAAAAGTGCAACATGGCAAGGTAGGAAAAGGATTAGAAAAACCACATCCTTAGAAATCCCCGACTGTCTAATTCTTTAAATAAAAATTTTCTTTAAGACAATGGGTACATATATATATATTTTTTTTATAATTCCTGTTTCATTTCATATCGATGACTATGAACATATGGAAAAGAATCTGATCTCTATTCTTTTAAGCCAGGGCAGACTGGAAAAATTATTATTTGTTCTAGAGATGGGAACACATTGCAAAAAACAATTTTGAATTATATCTTTCTCTCTATTTCCCGTACCCCTTGTGTGGCATGGGGCGGAAGAGGAACTTCATCCGTTCCGAAACAACGATTGCAAGTCAACCTACAATTGATTCCGAACCACTGGTATTTTCTCTGCATATTCTGTAGGAGAAGCGACTACCGTACGGATAATCGAGGTGCGTTTTTTCGGGTGAGAGGTGTGCTCTTCGTTACTTCTACTTAGCATCCATTTAACATAGGCATAACATTGGAAAGGAGCACTCTTTTTTTACTACAAAGCGAGCAGATTTAGTTTTTTACTTTTTATCTCCGAAGCTAGTGACATTATTTTATTATTATTATTAGTTGTAAAATAAGCAAAAATAAAGCCTCTTTTACAAGCTCCGAATTAGCAGACCTATTCCAGAATCCGTCGTAGCAATCCAAACACGATTTCAGACCAATGTAACCAAGCTAAATTCGGGTTTCCCCAACAATTTTTTGTTGGACATTTTCAAGAAGATCAAAGGGATCAAAAAGCAGGCCGCGTTTTGGGGGAAGGGGGGCGTTATGAAAATATTGAACCACTCCGGAGCGAATCATTATTTCAAATTATCCCCTCCGGAGCGGTTCGATATTATTTATAATTTCAATTGATTCGAACCGCTCGTGGAGCGATATTGAATCAATTCTGATCGTTTAGAATATCGCTCCACTGAATCAAAGGAATATGTCTGGTAATTATTAAAAAGTGCTCCCCACCTGCAACTTAATTAAGAGGTGTCTTGTACTTGGAGCGCTTTCAGAGTTGGTGTAAATGGGTGCTGGATAGAGTGAGTATGTAGGATGGGTGAGGAAAGAATTCAAAGAATATAAAAATGAGAGAATAAGAGAAGAGCGAAGCTAACAACCTCTCTAGAACAACATCAGCTAAGGCCTTCGTACCCAATTCTCACCACCGCACCAAGCCAGTAGTCGTTTAGTAGGAATTTTCTTAAAACTAATTATAAGGACACTTCGTCATTTTCTGACCAACTGGAACAAGTTTCAGTAAAAGTTTCACTTGATTCGGGCAAACTCTTTTAATTTGTTGTTACATAAATCCTGATAGGTCTAATATCGTTGATAGTATATCAACTATATTCATAATATTATCTTAGTGGGGGACTGTAACTTACCCAACGTACGATGGGTAGCGAATGATAATGACGGTAGCTTTCTTCTCCATGACTTGTCTAAAGGACAGTCGTTATTCCTCGACACCTTGGCTAGCTTAGGACTTTGACCACCGAATGGGAAGACAGCTTGTTTTGCTGTTCTGTACGAACTTCACGCTAAATTTTGTTAAACCCATCCTCCTTTCCCTGACAAATCTTGACGTGTTTCATTCTGCACAGGTTTTTGCTTTTCATTGTCCTCGAAAGCCAATATCATATTAAGTTTATAACGGCCGATTATAAGGCTTTGAGTGATTATCTGGGTGAGATAGACTACCAAACTTGTTTATCCGGTGACGATATCGACAGAAACGTATCAGGTCTCTACGATGTTTTGTATGAAGATTTCGTGAGGTTTGTTCCCTGTGTCCGGGTTAGAAGTAGAGGCTCCGCTCCCATCTGGTTTGACAGAGAATAGGAAAAGTAGACTTTGGAAAAAGTATCTACGTGTTAACAGTGTTCAATTCAGACATAAATTTATTGCATGCCATGAGCATTTCATAAGCATTTCTCGTGCTCTATATGAAGAATACCTTAGGAACTTAGGTAAGCCTATTTGCCGACCCCCGTGCATTTTTCAAGTATACCAAATTGAAGAAGGTTGATAGCTATATTTTAGGGGCAAATCTTAGTCATCTGATTTTAATCCGGATAGTAGGAACTTTTCGCACATAAATAACCGAATTTCACCTATGGTACCTGTTCAATCTATCTTTCTTGTTGAAGCATATTGCTGATCTCCCAACTGACTACTTGAGTGGTTCTGACATCCTTTTTAATCCCTATTTTCAAGAGCGGCAGTAGGAGAGTGATGGCCAATTACAGCGCAATTGCTAAATTCTGTAAAGTGTGTAAAGGTCCGATCTCTACCAGGCAGCACCGGTTTTTTCTTCAAGGTAGATCCACGGTTTCTAACTTGCTTGAGTTTGTTTATTACACTGTTGGTGAATTCTTGGATGTATGTCAAACTGCATTTAGACTGATTTTAGTAAGGCCTTTGATAAGTTGTATCACTCTATCATTGTTTTCAAATTAGCTCGCCCTCGCTCATTGTATGGATTAAGTCTAATAGAACTTATAGGGTAAGTTTTCGTGGCGCACTCTCTGATGCTTTTGTGGCACCTTCTGGAGTTCCACAAGGTAGTAATCTGGGTCCACTGTTATTCATCTTATCTATAGATGATATCACTTATTTGCTTTAAAGATGTAAAATTCTAAAACATAAAATATTCTCTCAATAAAATCTAATGTTAATGTTAAAATGGTGCTGCAACAATAATTTTAAGCTGTACATCGGGAAATGTACATGGTCCAAGGAATTTCCTAGCCCTCATATGAGACTCCACCTTTATACGTACGTGGTTAGACCTCTGCTTGAATATACTATTGAGGTTTGGCCTCCGCTTTACGGATCACACATTAAACGTATCGAATCCGCCCAGCGCAGATATTGTATCCAGTCCTCCTTCCTTTGAATCCTGTGCAATGAACCTAAAAGAAAAGAAATATATTAGTAATTGAAATACTAAAACACTTTAAACAAGAAGTAAAAAGGGAAACCAATCCATGCACTACAAGGTAAACAAAATAAAAAAAATAACATGCAAATCGAAAGTGCTAAAATAGCAACACAATTAAATGCAACAAAACAATAAAAATGTACTGCCATGAAGTCAATTACAAGTTTTATTGAGATATCGAACCATCCTTTGTTAAATAGCTCGAGATATCTCAATGAAACGTTGTCTTTGACAGGCAAAAGATGAGCTTACGCGGTATAATTTTACACCGCAGATTTATCTCCTTGATGAATCCCTCGTTGGACGAACTTAATTATCTATAAAAAAACCGCGAAAACTTACAGGTGAACGGCACCTGTCAAATACTCGATTTCATTCTCGGTTTGATGTTTAATTTTGATTTCTCCCGAAATCGAACCCAATTAATTAACGAAATTTAACGTAAACACATTTATAGCGAGGAAATATTAATTAAACGAAATTTTCGCGAAATTAATAATTCTCATAAGTGCCCTAAGAGGGTAAGAGACAAGTTACTAAAAGAAAATAGATATAATCCCTCCAAATAAAGATGGTGAATTTGAATTCCACAAAATTTTAAGTGCCAGATGCACAATTAAAATGTATATTTCGGAGTTGAATATTTTGCAATAAACGGAAAATCATTCAATTTTATAATTACCAGTTCGCGTCAAATAGCCTTCCCTTGGAAATTTTGGACATGGATATTTGAAGATTGGAATTGAAAATTTAAATTATGGTTATAAGTTCCATAGACTTGCGAATTTTCTGGAATTTCTGCCATGTGGAAAATCAAGTCTCCAAAATCTATAAAAGCAGAAGGATTTTTTCACTCATTCTCATTATTGTGATAGCGAAAGTGGTGATAAAGTGGTTATTTTGGTTTGGTTTCAGCGATTGGTTTTCAAGTTTAAATTGGTTCTTGGCAACTTGGTTAAAATCGGTAATTATATCTGGTTCAAAAGGTGGTAATAGCAGTCAAAAGCACTATCAGTGGCAATTTATTTTTTTCGCAATAAATTTCCTTCTTGATCATTTAATTCCCTGTTTACTAATTGCCAAAAAATTTATTATATTGGATTTTTTTTATTTTCTTGCATTTGTTCTCACCCCGTTTAATAAAACGGCTTACATCTGTATCTCTTGTCATTTGCAAACAATTAAATTTAATTATACTGTTCTGTTTGGTACTGTGTCTGTATAGCTTGGGAGTGGTAAAGAGAAACACATCATAGTGGAATTTTGTTTATTGCTATACTCTGAAATTTGTAGTTACTTAATTGTAACATTAGAATGTGTATTAATTCCTTTATTATATCGTGCGATATTTCGCGTAATTTTCGGTTTCTAATAATTGTACTATTTGTATTGGAAACTAAGGGGAACTTTATCTGCTGTTAAGCCGTGGAATTCATAGTTTCACAGTACATTTATAAACCAGTTCAATTTGCATTTATGAAATACCTTCTATTTTTTGCTAATAATTTTATTAAATTAATTTGAATTGTTGTAATAGTTAATTGTAACATGGTGATTTGAATTAATAGAAAATTAGTCATAGAATTTAAGCGCCTAAATTATAACTTAATTTTTAAAACATTAAATAAATTGAAGTTAAAAATAATTCATCTTTTATTTTTTGACCCAGCCCTTTTTTCCTTTTTTTTATAAACAGTAGATTTGTGAGATCGCCCCTAGGTTCTTTGCCTTGGAGTGACCCTCTTATTTTGCCACCTTACAAGGAGCGCTTCGGGTTGCTGTAACTTGTTACACTCGAGAAGCGACATTGCTGATATAATTTTGCAGCAGCTTCTGCAGGGAAAGCTATACAGTGCTGACTAGCTTCCAAATTATTGTCTAGAGAACTGTCCTATACCCTACGCAATCGTCTAATTACAGCATGTTTGAGCCTATTAACCGCACGAAACATCGATGTTGAGCGAATCAACATCGATGTTGAAGTGTATAGAATATCGCACAATCGATGTTAATGACAGAACATCGGCCTTCGATGTTGGCGAAAAAGAACCGGATCCAAATTCAAAAATATTTTTTTTCTATATTGAAGACTAAGCATAATAATTATAGGAGATTAAAAAATACCTTTATACATATTTATATAGTTCGGCTGAGAAGAAAGTAACTTAGAATGTTGGTTGGTCAGATGCTCAATTCTACTAATCTCCACATAGTGAGAGAAACTGAAATTCTATTTAGAGAGCAACAGTAGAAGCAACCGGCAAAACTTTTAAATTCTGAGTTAGAATAAGGCTGGTTTCCAGCTGATTTTTTTATTTGAATCATATTCTAATTTATAGATAATAAAATAACAAAGTTAAGCAATAATGGGCTGATAGTGTTACTCAAATTTGTCACAGGGTTTTGCTTGCTTTATATACGGAGGCAGCTGAGCGTCAGTTACATTATGTTTTCCATTTAAGCCTCATAAACAGGTTTCCTCATGTTTTAGTAAATATATATATATTTTTTTCTGGTAAACTAAACACATAACATTCCAAAACATACTTATTTACTTTTTATAAATCAAATAAATACAAAAACAAATCAAATCAGAAACAAAGAGGTGACGTTAAATACGCTGACTGCTCAAATGGCATTTAATTCAGCTTTAGACATGTTCAAGTAAAGTACATCCCAATGATCATTCAAAAGACAAAGAATTAATAGGTTCATTAAAAGCGTAGTTAGGTCGACAGATGTAAAGAAAGTCATAATTCCCCAAAGGGCGACAAGGAACTACGATATTCGGACGGGGTATTAATTGTACCCTGCAAACATTCACAAACGAACATAATCCCAAAGACTCGCGTCTCTTCTGTAGAGTGCTCACAGAAAGAAGCTTTAGTATATAGGTGTAGGGAGGCAATATAACACGATTGTTCTATGGAAGGCTGCAAAGGGCAAATGTAAGAACCTACGTTATATCGCTTCGAAGAAACTAATATGAACCAAATAAAATCGTGACTAGACCGCGGAAGCGTACTCTAAAATCGGTCTAACTAAAAAGCAATAAAGAGTCTTGGTAACAAAACAATCCTCAAATTCACGAGACCATTTCTTTTCGTAGCCCAAAACCAAATATCTACGCCGATAGTTGTTCCCGATCTTGTATTCGATATTGTTCAATCATTGTTCAGTTTTAATTTTAGTTAGTTGTCTTTGACCTTCACGTTAAAATCACCGCTCAGTATAATTGGTTTTTTATCCCAACTTTTGTTCCATAAAGCTGCACTTGTTGTAGATTCTCTGTCCCACCATATTCTTCATGGAAAGGCCTCGACTCCGCATTAATAGATAGTTGTAAACCTAAGAAAAGCCATATTGGGAATGCCCATTAATTGATTAAAGTGAAAAACAGCGAATCAGAAATAAACCATTCAAGCCTCTTGTTTTCTCACGCCCTTCTACAAATTCATTGTATTTAACATCGATATTACGGAACATCGATGTTTAGAGTTCGATTATTATCGATCATCGATGTTTCGTCGTCGATGTTGACATCGATGTCAATATCGATGTTATATCAACATCGCTCATCCCTACTTCAACCTGCTGATTTTTGAATGGATTTTACGCCGGACCGATTCAGCTCGAACCGGTTTATTTATTTCCCATTTCGATTTATTTAAGACGTGCCAAATATTAAACAAGCTCACTCGTGATTTTTTTTGCATTTTATCTTTAATTTGTGTAATAATCCGACAAATGTAAAAAAAAATCCCAATTGTAAGATGAATAAGTTTGTGATCTCTATAATATTTTAGTGTTAATTGTGTAGTTTAGTGACTATTGCATGATTTTGTGGTCGGTGGATTGTTATGTTTTATTTCTGGTTTGGTGATTCCACAACGAGAAAGAAATAAGTTATCTAAAATAAGATAAAAAATATTCGAATGTGCGATTTTAAGTTTTTATACAAATTGGTTTTTGCTGCGAAGTCAATCTCTGTAAAAAAATCATTTGCTTCGAAAGTAAGTTGAATTTTGTATACCGATGTCCTAGACCTTATGTATATTAGTTTAAGGCCTTAACACAATGCAGCGCCAATTCTGATCTTGGGATCGGCATCAAGTAGTGGAAACTGTCAAAAGACTCGCATTTGGTGCCAGCCATGAAGAGTCGTTTGTAAGAAGTTCTTTCATAAAAATGTTTTTATAATTGTTATTGGCTTTTATAAATAAGCACATATAATCCTAGTAAGAAACTCATCTGGAATACACGTAGATTCGACGTAGATCTGAAGAAAAAAGCAGATATATTTTTTTGAGCTCTGCCTATTTTGACTTTATCAACGATTTCACTTATTAATAGTTTCTTAATCTAAAGTCTCAAATTTGGCAGATTTTACACTTTTAAAATAATATGGATTTAGATATTTAAGCAATGCTGAGTGGTGTCAAAAAAACCTTTCCACAATAAATTAAAATGACGAAGAACTTATTTTGCGTGCTTTATAATCTTCCATAGTCTTTTATTAAAACAGTTTTATATGAGAAGTCCTTGAGTTTTTTCAATCACAATTACAACTTGAATAGTAAACCAAACCTGCGTCTATTTTGAAATTTTCATCTGAGAGGTAGTCATGTTTCTCTCCCCCTTTATGTAATTGTCGAAAGGGGTAATAAGGGTACACTTTCCACCAACTATCGATGTTGACTGATTTTCTGCTGGGATTTGATAGAATTATAGCAACTTTTGGGAGCACCTTCCAGACTTACAAGAATCATTTTCAAAACAAAGGAGGAGGCTGTTCAAATCTCATCTTTCACAATTATTTTTTTAATACTACGCCAGTGGATTTGTGGTAGTATTTGAAACACATGTTTGAATTTAACGTTGCAACTTGCTGCGTTGGCCATTTTGTTCTTTGGCAAGGCGAAGACAGGGAGAAAGATAAAGTTGAACTGTCAACTTTTGCTGGCCGCGATTTCCGTTTAAAATGAAAGAATAAAACAATGTTTCTGGGACATGTTGTGCTATTAGCAAAAATAAATTTTGCGCTTCCAAATGCGCGATACAAAATTTGTGCTTCTCTTTTACTTTGGGGTGTAAATTTTTAGTTGTGTTCCATTTGTGAAATACCCAGTGTTGCTTAATCAAGATTTGTAACCGAAAAGGGCTGTTTTGTATTATTTAATAAATTGGTTTACTAATGACCCTATATTTTATATATAGAAATACTATTAATTATTTGTAATTTCAAAATGCTGAATTAAATTGAAATGTCAAAATAAACTCAATCGATCTGTTCGATCTATGGGTATCGATCTTTTTTAAGGCGATTAATCGATCTACGAAATCCGAAATTAATTACAGATCGTCCTACTGGTTTATTGAGCCTTATTCCTACACTACAAGCAGTGCGCTGTCTGTGTTAGAAGGGAAACTCAGTAATCAATGCGATCGATGTGAATCGCGTAGAGGTGGATCAGACTGGATAAGCATATTTAAGAATAAGCCTGAAAAAGTACAATCTCTTCTCCAAACCCAGAGTCATGTTAGCCCTGATAACTATGGCATTAAAATGATCTTCAAAAATAATATGTGAATTAAGCCAGAAGCCCAGGTCCTTAGGCTTTGTGAGTGTAGTTAAAGAATAGTCATCTATGGTGAAATTAAAATGAAAAGAAGATCTCTTTCGAAAGAAAGACATAGATATACAATATTCAGGTGAAGGTGGTTAATAAAACCACCAGTTTTAAAAGTCAGAATTCAAAAGTAGGCAATCGGCATTGTCTGACACAGTACCGAATACCTTGGTGTCGCCAGCACAACAGATAATATTTAAGTAAGTCAGAATCGTGGATACATCATTGACGTAAATTATGAATAACAATGTTCCGAGGTTGGAGGCCTGCGGTACTCAAGAAATGCCGAAAATAACATCAGACAGAGCTCCACGAAAAGAAACCCGAGGAGGTTGTTAGATAAGCACGAATGAATCACAATTATTCCTTCATTTCTATTTATTGGGTCTTGGCGTCCCAACGCTTTTGAAAACATGGTAGAAGACCTCTTTAGTTGTTGCATCCGCTTACTCGGTTGGAGTAAACATGGCAATATTTCGTTGGTAGTGATCGGCGTTCGTAAGTATCAAATCTACACCTGTTATTCCGGCTGTTAAAAATTGTCCTGGCCGCAGTGTAGCAGCACGGTGCAACTTTTTACCTCAATGATCTAAGCGTATCCATACGCGTCCCACAGAGTTCGCCAGTTCCATGGCTCCATCGAGGTCTGATGTTTATAGCCAAAGGTCGTCATTGCAGAATCGGTCTGCGGTATCCAAGGTTTTTTTTTGGTGCGACCAGGAGGTGAGGAATCTACCAAAGATACCAGTAACCCATGCTAGTGGCATGGACGATGCACCGGCGATGCAGTGCCTAATTGCTAAACCATACCCCCCCCCCCCCCATCCTCTTTAATCACTCTCCCCGCGGGACTACCGTTAGGTATTACTTCGAGGGGCTGGTTAGCCATCATGCTATCAACCTGAAGTGTTAATATGGTGTCTAAGACGTTCCAGGCTTCTCAGTTCCTTTTGGACGTTTATTATAAACTCAGTCACTTCGCTACAATTTTCGTCATTTTGGAGCTTATATTCAATTATTACCGATGGATTCAGTATATTTACACGCCATGCCTGGAAACGTGGGCAATGAAATACTACGTATTCAGCATCTTCCTCCTGATCTAAGCAGTTCGAACACATCGGTGAGCTGTCATGCCTTTTACCGTCTTCCAACATATTAACCAGTTTTTTAGTTTGTTCTCCCAGCTGACAGAAAACTGGTTAATCTCGAATCCGGGCGCCAGCTTCGTCGCTTCTTTCTTGCTGAGCATCATTGTATTGTAACGTGCACGAGGTAGGCCACTAAAAGGGAAATAGTCAACCGTGTAATGCGCATGTCCCAGGTGGCCAGAAATCAAGAAAAGGAAATGCCAAACGGGAAAAGTCAAGGACGACTTGAACCCATGGTGAATATATGAGGTGAAAATGTGTAACGGAAATATCTAGAACTAAGTGACTGAACTTTCTAGAATTAAGCTAAGTAGTATAAGTAGGGCTGAGCAGTAGCCTAGGTAGGTAGTCGTGATTTAGACTGCGAAGTGTTCAAATGTGATAATGTAGTTGTATTTTAACCAGTGAAGTGATAAGATTTAATTATTAAAGTGAAACGTAATATTGTGAAGAAATATTGTCAAGGAAATTGTTAAATGAACTAATTAATCGAAGTGAATAAACTTGTGAATATTTGTGATTAGAAATAACTGTCTTAATTAATCCGTCGAGCCCGAAGAGCCCCATTTACGTTACAGTATGTTAGAGACGGTGTGTCTCCGGGTGACCTCATAGTTTTTGAGCTTCTTTGGAAAGGGCTCACTTCAACGCTGTTGGTGTTGTTGGCTCCTTTAGAATTTGTTGTGTTTGTTGTACTCATATTTTATTGGGTCCCCACTCAAAACCGTTATCTCGGTTAGTCTTGTGTAGTCACCTATACGATCTCACGGTTATCTATGCAAGCAGCGAGGCCATGCGAGGGTTGATGCAGACCCTTATGGGGACTTACGTTCAGAGTCAGATCGGTGCTAGTCAGGAATGTTTCATCTGAGTCTAAACCACCAACTTAACGGTGACAAACCTTGAGCGTTCCTTGAGGCCTGCCTCACTCCTGCCCTCCTGGGACTGGGCGTTTGTAGCAATGGCCTGAAAGCCGTTTCTGGAAAATTTCACTTTTACATACTCGGGTAACAGAATACTGCAATCGTCAGCCCTTAGCAATCTAATCCTTAACGTTGTCCCATATACCATAATTAAGACCTTACTGGGCGCGGTCTTAATGCCTAAATACATAGGCGTCCGTTGTTTTCTCCCGGAGATATTGTCGGGTTGGGTTCGACTTTCTGCACTACCGCTTCGTTTAGTGGGGCGGCATTGGGTTGTCCTGTTCCGGTTGAGAATTAGGGTTTCTGCTGCTCTTGTGTGTCCATCTTTGTCTGGCATCTCCATAGAGACCTTTCCGGCATGGGAGACTCTGTCAGTAGTGCAGTAGTGAGACTACCGCCGGCATAGCTCTCTATGTAATTGATACACGCAAGCTCTCCCACCACGAAAAGTTCCGGGACACGTCGAGAGAGTGCGGTATCCGAGGTATATTAGACGCATTGTGTGTTGGTTTTGTGTAACTATAACTGGGTTACAAACCGTCTTACTATAGGGCTGTTCAACCGAAATCGGAACCGACTTGTTGAATTGGGTAGGTAAAAACTCGTCTCTTTTTGAGTTGTTTAGTCATGGTTTTCTATCGGGTTTAGTCTTGCTTTTTCTCATTCATAGTGGGGTTTTTTCAGCATCTGCTATTAATTCTTTGACATCTATCTGGATCTAACCTGATCAAAACAAATTCAACTATTGTTTTAACGATATCGCCATATTTGAACAAAACTCGGAAATTCCTCACATTATTCGAATAAATTCAACTTTGCTTGTTTTAAACAGGAACCTAAAATTAACGATTTCTTCAGACTGTCGGTTCCATCAAGTTTTATTGAAATGTTATTTTGATCTTCCGGGACTGTTGTTTATATACTTTACTTAGAAGAACCGCTCGCTGGTGTGAAACTAATGCAAAATAAATCTGATCAAATCAACTTGTTGCCTTTATTCTAGAGAAACAAGAACATGATTAATTAAAGTCTTTACTCTGCATTGGCTGCTGCAAACGTAAATAAAAGAACAAAATAATAGGTAAATGCTTTAAATATAAAATGGCGTGTAAACATAAATGTTTGTCTAGTTGAGCACACGCTTAACGATTTCTATCTCATCGTCTGATGGAGAACATGAGCTTAGTCGTTGCGATGTGATTAAGGAGGATACCCACTGGAAGAAATTTCTGGATTGGATTTACGGGAAGTTTGTGGAGCGCTCGTAATAATAAGCTCAAAACAATTGTAGAAATTTGTAATTGTTGTTAGCGATGATGGCTGGATGAAAAAATGGAGTTTAGTTGCCAGAGAACTGGTTCGGGCCGATTCGAGTGTATCCTTGAATTACGTAAGTTTTGAAATAACTTCAGTGCAGGCGCGTTTTAGTTTCAAGTGAAAATTGAAAAATAATTTTGTGCTATTGTCGCCTTTTCGGTGGTTTTTTGAGGGCAAATTTGTGGAGCGATGAGGTTTATTTTAACTTGTACGCATTTTATTGTGGAGAAATTTATTTTAGTACATATTTTGAGTTTTGAGCAATAAATATAAAAATTTCTTATTCTGATTTAAACTAAACCAACATTTATTAAAGGGATTTAATACAATAAAAGAAAGAAGAAAGAAATATGCTATGAGCATATTAGCTGGTGCGGTAGAAGCGGGCGATATGTGCAGAGTTTTATGTACAAATAACATACAAAAATGATACCTACTAAATTATATCTAACATAAATACTTAATTTCACAGCACTTCTATGGTTTCTGTTATTTCGACATTGCAATACTTAATACGCTAAGCAATATTAAAATGCAGCTTCTTTTAGGTGATATGTTAACTTAAATTATCAATACTTGTAACTAAAACTGCTTTGATTTAATTTCTACGTTTTTTTTAAATACATTTTTAATATTTTGTAAATTGAGGCAACGTGCTTCGCCTTGCAAGATGACTAACAATGAAAGGACAAAAACAAAACCGGTTCAAGCGTATAAGAATGCTTATAAAAAATTGAAACAACGTCACATTTTTACTAAACGAAGGTAAGTGTCCACCTATTCGAGTAAGTGTAGAACATTAAGTGCATGGCTTTGAAGTTTTTAAATTGTGTGGTCACTTATACAGTTGTGTTAGATTTTAATCAAGAAAAAGTGGAGAATAAGTAAAGGAAACGCAGTCGGTGAAGTAAGCGATTACGTGTTTGCTCCCCATAATGAGGGGTCTAGGTTCAAACCTCACCGACTGCAACCCATAGTTCTTTTCTGCTGACACCAGATTACGCTAAAAAGCCATTAGTGGTTGCAGAGTAATAGTAGAGGTTCGGTACCCATCTTAGTTGTAGGTGCCCTTGCAATCGTTGCTTTCGAATAGTTTTACTTTCGCTTTCTGTTCAACACAGGAGCGTAATTTAGAACTAGAGGGAGAAAATTAGAAAGATATAGATACTATTTCATCATATTTTCCAAAGAGTATTTAAAATATGTGGCCTCGAAGATACAAGTGTCGTCGGTGGAGTAAATCATAAGGTGTCGGCCTACCAATCCGGAGGTTCCAGGTACGAGTCCCGTTGATGGCGAACCATGGTTGTTTTCTGCTGATAACTATTTCAATAAAAAGCCTTGAGGTTGCAAAGAATATCTCAGTAGTTCGGAATCCAGTTTAAATTGTAGGTCACTTGCAATCATTGTCTCGAATTCCACCCCGCTCCCCACAAGGGGTTATGTGAACTAGATAGAGAGTACAACATATCGAGTTATGAAAAAGCAGTGATGTCTTACGAAGGCACAGGCAAATGCGAGATATAAACATAACTTAGATAAAATTGTAGCCGTTCTAATATGTTTTATCCAACTTACGGATGTCGGTGTTTCTCTGCTTATAAGCAAAATTTTTTTAATGATCTTGAAAAATCTTTAAACATAAGTCAGCATGAAAGGTATTTTAAAAGTCACAAAAGAAACGGGGAGTTTGTTTTTAACTACACGAGTTCCGTGCTTGTGGTCTGGAAAATTATGGATTCCACACTAATATCGAATGTTTTCGATTAAACTTACATGTAAATCCCTTCTCATCCCATACCCATTCATTTCCGTAATCTCAAGAACTACTGATTTGACAAAACATCTATGAATTTCCCTATACAGGGTATTTCAGATCTGGTGTAGCAAAATAAATTGTGTGATAGATCTCACCTACGCGGGAATTGTATGGCAGGGGAGGGCGCAGTCTCAATCGTTTGGGAGTTACAGGGTGATTCATAAAGTTGCAATTTTCACGGCATGCACATCAGTATTTTATTTTTAACTTTTAATCTACTCAACACAGCGAAATCAAACAAACGTCAAAAATCTGCTACCCCAATGACCTATTCTAATAAAGAAAAGATAAATTCCTTTGGCTCGTCGTCAACAACAGTACCAAAGGGTTAGCTTTCCTTTAGCTGCTGGATGGTTTCGAAACAAACCGAAAACACCGAGCTTGTTAGCAGTGTCAGTATCTTGCTTCACTCGAGATTAAAAACGTTTTTTTTTAATTTGTCGTGAATTTTGCTCGAGAAAAGTGGTTTTATGTAAATATTTTCCAAAATTATCAACAACGTTGATCTAACTCGTACCATTGCAGGTACAATAACTTCCAAAAGTGAAAAACAATTTTGCGATTACTTAAAATTCAGCATTTTCCCAAATTTTCTATTTTTAAGCTTTATTAAACTTTTCATGTTATTATCTTTCCAAACAGGTACATCATGGTAAGAAAGAGATCATAGTTGAAAAACAAATCGATAGGTACGAGTGTTCTTCAGCTAAAATGATTAAAAATGAAGAATTTTACTTAATTTTAATCATGTAGTTGAGCTTTGCTGGCAAAACTTTTTTCAACGATACAAGGCTAGGTAAAATAAAATTTTCCCCACGCGTTAGGGATTAGTACTACTATATCGCACGCCTTTCCGGTTGGTAAGTTACTTATTATCCACTGCGTGCTTTCAACGGTCAAAAAAAGCCTGTAGACAATAAAACACGGACCTTTATAACAGAACTGGTGAAACTCGGTTCAAAACACATGCCTCACTAGTGGAGAAAAATAGAATGCGCAACTCAGGAGGTGCTGGCAGCTAAACGCACTCGTTTCGCTCGTACGCCCACTACTGCCAGCCTGCTCAATCGGCTCCTTTCCGACCTTGTCGCACAATATGGTATACTATTTTTCCCCTATTTACATGTATGGCGCCTCTTAAAAATAAAGTTTTTTTTATAATTTATATACGATGTACTTCAAAATACTTCAGAGGCATTACCAAGTACTGGACTTCTAGCATTTTGAATTACATACTCTAAAATTGGAATACTGAAGTATACTGAGTAAGAGTATTGCCGTATGTACTCAAAAATTTAAAATACCATATTTAAGTATTACTTAATTTGTAGTCAAGTAATTCACGCGGGATGCAGTATTTTACGACTCTGCTACTCCGTTACCACCTCCTCGAAGCTTGTGAGGAAATGTAGAGAAAAACTTAATTGTCTGGGAGATAGGTACTACTACCCTACTTTTGGGTTCCAGGTCATAAGAACATACCAGGGAATAAGTGTGCTGATGAACTTGCCAGGAACGGCTCTGCTCTCAACTGCTTTATAGCGGAAGGCGTTCACATTCCGCTGAATTGCTTTAAAAGACAATCTTTCAGCAATTTTTAGCCAAAAATGAACTCCTTGAACTCTTTAGATGGAGTGCTTCCTGTGCCATCTCTAGAAGGACCTGGCAAAGCCTTAACAAGAATATAACACTGGAGTTGCTTCATAGGCCCCGTGCTCCTTTGCTGAGCAGTGTTGCCAAATTGGTGGTTTTCCCACTAGATCTAGTGGTTTTTATATCTTTATATTTTGTCTCTGGTGGAGAAAAAAACGTGACGGTGGGTAGCGGAAAATCTAGTGGGAAATGGCACTGTCAGTGGTTTTTAGCAGGTTTGGATAATTTTAAACAATTTTGTAATATTTAAAACAATTACTTGTTAGTAAATGTATATACTCCATATTTGAATATATTTGTCCTCCCTCGAAAAAATTAACTCCGTTCACACCCATACTTTATGATGAATTCCTAATGTTTTTATGTAAACGTATCAGATTGACTTCTGGTGACGGGTCGGATTACGTGATTCGGATTAGTCAATAAGAACAATATCTCCCAAATGATATTATTGGAAAAGTAAAATCTCATGAAAGCTATAAAAACTCGAACAGAAGTTTCAACTAAGGAAGTTGAAGAACTTGTCTTGCTTTTGAATCGCGAAGATGAATAAGAATATACGACGATCGACATTTTGTTTGTATATGTTTATTTATACATATGCATCATAATATTATAAAATATAATATAATTCAGACAGTTAGAGCTTATTCATAAGCGCGAGAGGTTTTTTCGTTCATCTCACTTTTTGAATACTATTGTTTCAGTCTGCGATTATTTTTCATCGTATGCCCGTTTACAAGGTTGACAAACGAAAATTTGTTGTTTACATTTGAATTTGCATCATTTAAATTTAAGTAATATAAATAATTCCAAATATAAATATTTTAGGGAACGCGAATTTAAGTTAATGTTGTTAATAATGTTTTTAAAGAAGAAAAGGGAATGTTTGTTTTATTGCTGTTTCCTCATTTGCTGTAAAATAATAATAAGTAATTTTTATATCTAATAACACATATTACATATATATTATATTTATTCAAGCCGGTTTTTCATTCAACAAGCACTTTTCAAAAAGGTAAACAAACCAATTATGCTTGGTTATGTTCAACAATCGCACCAAATCAAGAGCATTGCTGCGATTATTTTTACCATCGCAGCGACGTTAGACAAAGCCAGCATGTCAAGTAACAGGTATATGACTTCAACCAATCAAATTACAGTCGCATGCGACGAATCACACTCGTGATCGAGGGTATAAGAAATGCAATTTCATTTCAATTACATGGAATTCAATATATAAACAAATATGGTGGGAATTTAGTGGGTTTTAACTTTGACTTGGTGGATTCTAGTGGGTTTCTGAGTGACATCTAGTGGGAAAATCTCCAACAGACTTGGCAACAGCGGCTGAGATAGTTGCAGTCTGAACAGGCCACTGTCTAATACATAGGTGAGCATGCGGCCAGGCTTGGAGTTTCTTTCAGTAAACACTTTCGCAGCTGCGGCATTGCCAGTGAAACAAAGGAACAAATACTCCACCATTGATAATATTTATAATTTAAACTGCATTATCTACCTGCAACTTAGCCAAAAACGTCGTAAGGCTTACTGTCTGTTCGTGGATTTCAAGGCGGCCTTTGATTGCATCGACCGAAGAGCACTTTTTTACAAGCTTTTTAATACTCAACACTAGAGCTAATGTTTGGGACGGAGTTAAGATATCTGAGATGTTCTGTACAAAAATGAGAGTCAGACAAGGATGTCCTCTTAGCCCTTTACTTTTCAGCCTGTTAATTAATTAATTTATGAGGAATAATACTAAACAATGAAAGTGTTAGGATTCTCATGTACGCTGATGACGTCGTGCTTCTGGCAAATAAACCTATTGTGCTACAAAGGATGATAAATAAGCTGGAATCGTACTGTCGCAGATGGAACCTAATAATAAATCTAGAAAAGACACAAATTATGATATTCTCGAAAGGCGGTGGTCCCAGAGCTCGAGGTGAAAAGTGACACTATAGCGATAACGAGGTCGAAGTGGTGAAATCGTATAAGTATTTGGGTATAAAGGTAACTTCAAAACTATATATGAACGAACATTTGGAAGAAAGATTGCTCACTGCGAAGAGAGGCATTTGCTGTGCTTGGGAACGTATATTCGAAAGAAATGAAATACCTCTATCATCTAAGATACGAGTTTTTAATGCTGTATAAAGAGCGGTAATGTGCTTTGGGGATCAGATTTGGGATTTGGTTTTTTGTTAAAAAAACGATCGGACTACCAATGAGCACACCAAATTATATGATAAACATCGAGACGGGATTGACACCCCTTTACTTGTACACCCTGCAACAACATTTCGAATACATAATCAAAGTCATCCAACTAGAAAACCATAGACTAAACAGAAAACTTACACCCATGATCTTTGCAAAAGGAGTATATTGGGCAGAAAGTTGGGCGGTGTGGGCACATAAGTACAATGTGCACATAAGCATAGAAAATGTAGAACATCTCACGAATGATTTGAAATACATCTTCGAAAGGGAAAAGGACAATTGGTTTGATCAAACTTTGGCTATAATAAGATATTTAGAGCTAGAGGATGAATTCTGGGGCTAAATGCGGAACCTACACGAACAGGCAGTTTCCTGTACTCCCTGTGTAATATGGAGGAAAGTGAAGATATTCTGCACTTTATTGGTAGGTGTCCTATCCTGCGAGAGTACCGCATTGGATTATTTGGGAAAAGAATTTTATCTGATGAGCAAGTCGTACATTGGTTGAACGGCAGAGACTGGATACATTTACATCAGTATATCTGTGCTGCAATGGAATTTCGCCAACTATTGCTAAATGAATATGACCCATTAGACATTTGTATTATTTTGCAAAAAATTATAGGAAATTGAAGTTATTACATTTATTTTATTAATCATATGATTGAAATCGTACTGTATCAATATTGAAAACAATAAACATTATTATTACCTTCTGTGCAAGTCCTCAGGACTAGTTTGTGTTCGGATGAAGTTTCTGGGAAATTACTTCCTGGAGAACCGCCAAGAAATCTAAGGAGTAAAGATCGGGGAATTAGTTCAGTTCTTGAACTCTTCCGGTACTAACAGGTTGTGGTACCAAAACGGTGCGTTAAGCACCACTTATAGTGCTATTCACTTGCTGTCTAGGATCTTCGAGATTTACTTCAACATTAGTTTATATGGACGGCATATTAATTCCTATAGGAAATATAGAGAAATGTTTTTATGGTACTAAATGTTTTCAAGAGATTATAGAACATAAATTTGACTCTACAGTTGGAAAAGTTTTTTTTCTTCAAAAGAAAAATCGATTATCTTGGCTTGACATGGGTAATAGAAAAATTTCTGCAATTGATTTATATTCTAGACCAACTAATATACATCAAGTACGTCATATTATGGATTTGGCAAGTTATTTCCGAAATTTATTAGTAATTTCGCAACAATTGCAAAACCGATAACTAGTTTGCTTAAAAAAGGCGAAAAGTTTCGTTAGGTAGGGAAACAAGAGGATGCGTTTAATACCTTAAAAAGTAAGTTATAGGAACGTAGAATTTTAGAATGTACTTTCCAGGGCCAGTGATAAACTGAATCGAGGAAAGTTGATCCATACCCCTGCCCCAACGCCCGATTCAGTCTTGGATCCATCCGTATATCATGTTTATGTTTATTTCTACAGATTCATCCAAAAGATTACTACAGGAAATGATATAATGAATATAATGAAAACTTACAGAATAAACTACGAACTACTACTAGTTCCCCTGGACGGACAGCTAGAAACGTCCAGGTCTCACGATTCTCCACCCGAATTAGGGGTGGTCAGAATGGTGAGAATCTTGCCGGCATCTGATCAGCTAACATGGCCAACTCAGGTGTGGCTTCACGAACCTCCCTTCTTGTCGTGTGGCCCTTACCTATGTTTCCCCCAAGGAGACCGGCTCCCTCTAGTTTGTAGGCCGCACATAGAGGCAGGCTTTCAACGTCTATATGAAGAGGTTTGATATTTAGAATGTTTCGAGTGCAACCGTCGGCGAGGTGCGCATGGCTCCAGTGATGCATAGGCAGGCCATACGTTGCAGTCTGCTAAGCTTAGTCTTGATCACATTAAGTTTTGCTCAGTGCCACCATATAATCGCTCCATAGGTTATTATGGGCGTTATTACCGATGTGTAGATCTAGAACATTTTCCTGCGTTTAAGTCCCCAGGTAGTCCCGCAAGCTCTACGGCATGTTGTCTAGCTCGCAGCAATGCAAACAGGACTCAACTTTCCTCACTTCCCTTACCCTAATTCCCTTCCGGCCAAAACCATGCTTACGCATCAAAGGGTTGTCCCTTAGGATTTGGCCACATCGTATAACAAAAAAAAAATAAAAATATTCTGCACAGCACCGGCGTAAGAATATCACAGCGCTCCTATAGGAGCACCGGATACACGCCATCCGTGCCAGGGGACTTGAATGGTTCAAAGGATGAAATAGCATCCTTGATAGCTTTGCATGTAAAGACCGAACTGACAACCCTCCAGTCCGCCTTGGTCGCTCTCCTTGCTAGGTGGTCTGTTAGGCGGGGCCTGTCTGCCTCGTGCGGATCTTCCACCATCGAACCAGGGAAGTGGGACTGCAACAGAGTCTCTAGTGTTTGTTCCCTGGTTTGGGTGTATGTTCCATCCGGTTTCTAGAGTGTGCCGAGGTCACCCGACGTAGTTTTCATAAGGGCTTTATGCAGCCTCGCAGAATCGCGAGCGCCCTCCACGTTTTGACAGAACTTTTGTCAGCGGGATCTTTTACAACGGCGCAGTTTTCGGTTCTAGGCAGTTAGGGATTGTCTGTATGCTTCCCAGCACCCACCTCTTTTCGCTCTGTTGAATAGCCTCCTGGTAGTAGCCCTTAGTCTCGCAAGTTTCTTCGTCCACCAAGGAACGTTCCTGTTGTGAGACATTACGGACACCGGACAGCTTCCCCTGAAGGCCGTCTGTATGGCATCGTTTACAAGGTCGGCCGCAATTTCGTATGGGAAGTACGCAGAGCATATTAGCATTCAGTATCTGCGTCTCCCAGCACATACCTGCACTCTGACAGCTGTAAGGTCCCTTGAACAAAAGTATGTGGACGGCATACAGTTAATTTTCGTTTTGTTATATACAATACAGGTCCGCGGCCTGCTGTCCTTGGTATCATAAACGATTCCAAATCTAGCTTGTCGCAGTCCCGAAATCTGACCGAAACTTACCCAAGGTTCCTGGAAACTTACCCAAGAAGATGCTGGAATCGGCTGGTTCTACTACTCAAGCGATCCACACTACTACCCTGTACAGCTTGGGTAGGTCCTTCTCCTCAATAGCCTTGAGGCAGGCCCCTTCCCAAGGTGTAAGCTTGGGTATCAGCCGCTCCAACCAACCTCTGGTGTCCGCCGTAGCACAGGTTAGCGTCAATGAGCCCCCTGATACACGGGATCCAACGAATTGTGGGGCAGTTTCCTCGGCCGTAGTGTCGTCTATGGCCTGGTCAAGTGCGTTCCTCAGAGCCTCGATCTACTCATCGGTCAGCCTGTTTTTTCAGCAGATATCACAATCATAGGTATCCTTGCAAGCAGGTCCCTGTTGAGTGGCTGTGTCCCTGCTTTACCCATCTTCTATTTCTTGGGGGCTTGTCACCCCGGAGAGTCCCCTTCAGATCGGTTGCGCTTTGGCACCGCCGCCTCTGATGGTCCAGTCCCAGCGTTGCAGGTCCCCTGTACCTTAGCCGGAAGCCTAGAGCTCAAGCGACAGCCAGATGGTTTCGTCAGATTAGGGCGGACGCGTGCATTGCTGCCACTCCTACCATACGCTGACGTCTTCCCCGCCTGCCCGCCGGCGGATTAAGACTGCTGAGGAGGGGCAGGTGTACCGCCTACAGCCTCGGCTGCCTTCCTTTCACGCGCTAGCCTCCTGCGCATCGCACCCAAAGGTCGTACGCGTCTGACACTCAGCTTAGCAACGCCCTCCGCGACAGGCTTCACCGCTTCTTCGACGCCAGATTTGACTGGCTCTTTTGTCTGACGTGAAGCGTCAGAGTGGGTGTCACTTGCGCGTCCCCCTCCTCTGCTGCGTCCTTGGTTGTTTTGTTTTCTGTTTGTTATTGTTGTTTGTGTCCATTTGTTGGTCCCATGAGTACGGCGGGAAGGGGCAGTCCACCTCTGACAGAGCCCTCATGTCAAAGGCAAGGCTATATAAAATGGGGTGCGCCTGGTGCTCCAATGAGGTCGCTTACGACAGCGCATTTTCCTAACCGCTGCCATGCAGCCCTCGGCACGATGACATTTTCACCTTGGCTTGGTAGGTTTGAGAGGTTATCTCCCCGGATCAGGGATGGGAAGATGGGAAAACGGGAACCGGACGGCGACTGTCTGCTATACAAAGCACATTGCCCGCATGAGCCGGCATCATGCACGCTTGGAGGCCGTCGCCAATCATCATAGTTTAGTTAATCGTATATGAAGGTAGAAACGTGTGTCTCGTGGACGTGGTAAAGTGCAGAGTAGAAGTGGCCGAGCTGTGAGCGATAAACTCAAAAATCATAAGAACTGAACAAAAAGAGAAAACTCCCTTGAAAAATCTGTTGGTAATAAGTTAGTTTAATTATACAGCCCTTCCGGAGCTCGCCTGTATCCTGAACAGTTCAGCAAAAGGATCTAATATTATTGCATAACCCTTTACAGAGACGGACTTTCTTTTTGAAATGGTCGAAGAATACAAGATCAAAAGGGTTGTTACGTTTCTTATTTAAAAGAATCTTATACATTTATTAAAAAACTAAGAAGCAAAAATGTGAAGAAAAAACAAATGAAGAAAATATAAAACGGTAAATAAGTTAAGTAAATCTGCTTTGAATGAAGTAAATGCTTAAATCTGAGGGCGAATAATGGGTGCTTAAAAGATTGTACTGAACTATTTCTAATAAATTCGCTGTTATCATTTACAGCCTTATATATATACTTACTTCGTAAGTTAAATTGAAATTTTACGATTCTCTGAAAAACACTAATACAAATTTAGGGAGAATACGTAAGGTATCGATTTTTCCTTCATCCGCTGTAATTCCTTTGAGAAGGAACATATACTTTTTCCAAGCACACACTTCAAAACGGTCGCGGAAAAAGAAATAGTGTGGAATTATGAATTTCGTTTTGCCTTGCATATTCCCTGAAAGGGAGGAGGTAGATGACGGCCCTTCAAAGGAGATTTTATCAAGAGAATCTCAAGTTTCTTTGATATAAACCGAAAACCTTTGTACTTTGTTTCTTTCAGTTAATCGAGAAAATTTTTTTGTAACTAAACTACCAACTACGATTTTACTTTCAGCTGAAGATGATAACATGGGATGTATTGAAATGTTGGCAACAGTCATGTCGGTAATTATAATGGTCTTAACGTTTCCCATATCGGTTTTTATCTGCTTTAAAGTTGTCTCGGAATTCGAGAGGGCAGTAATATTTCGAATGGGTCGATTAAGGTAAAGTGAGACTTTGAACAAATAATGCCAACCATAATTGAAAATGTTTGATTGCAGGAGCGGTGGGGCACGTGGACCAGGAGTCTTTTTCGTCCTACCTTGTGTAGATGATTATTGCAAAGTGGATTTGCGAACGGTTTCGTTCGACGTTCCACCCCAGGAGGTATTATCCAAGGATTCCGTTACTGTAACCGTTGATGCTGTCGTTTATTACCGGATCAGCGATCCACTGAAGGCTGTTATTCAAGTATCAAATTATAGTCATTCAACCAGACTACTGGCTGCAACGACTTTACGGAACGTTTTGGGTACGAGGAACCTTTCGGAATTGCTTACAGAAAGGGAAACAATTTCACATACAATGCAAGTGTCCTTGGATGAGGCTACAGACCCATGGGGAGTGAAGGTGGAAAGAGTAGAAATGTAAGCATTTGATTTTCTGGAAAATTTTGTAAAGAAAATAGTTTTTTATTTTATTTTCAGAAAGGATGTTTCTTTGCCAACTGCCTTACAGCGCGCCATGGCTGCTGAAGCGGAGGCTGCACGAGAGGCAAGAGCTAAAGTAATTGCAGCTGAAGGTGAAATGAAAGCTTCACGTGCACTGAAGGAAGCCTCAGACATCATTTCAGAGAGTCCCGCTGCTCTACAGGTATGAATAGAAAACTCACAAAATTACACAAATCAACGAAATTTCTTTTAGCTTCGGTACTTGCAAACTCTTAACAGCATTTCAGCGGAAAAGAATTCAACAATCATTTTTCCTCTGCCAATGGAACTCTTATCGCCTTTTTTTACCGCTGCACATAATGCAAATATGAACAAAAAATATTGAAATATCTTAGAAACAAAATAATAATATTTGTTTGTATATTTTCACGTCGTTATTTTTCTGCTTGCACAATCGCCGCCAGTTATAAGTCATAGCTCAATAAAATGCTTTTCAGTTGGTTTTTATTTTTCGGAATATTTCCCCTTTGTTTGGCGGTTTAACAGAAAATTTTCTAAATTGATGCAGATATTAAAGAAATTATTGTTCTTTCGGAATCTTAATTTTCTGAAATAGTTAATGAGAACAA
This sequence comes from Leptarthrus brevirostris, assembly GCA_964036015.1. Lineage (NCBI taxonomy): Eukaryota > Metazoa > Arthropoda > Insecta > Diptera > Asilidae > Leptarthrus > Leptarthrus brevirostris. Next base: position 31,669,165 of record OZ038374.1, on the reverse strand, counting down.
TGTTGAGGAAACAGAAAGAGATAGATCATAATTTCAAAACTAATCAGGATCAGATTTGGAAAGGTATCAAGTTTTAAGCAAGGGGAAGGGGGAGGGGGTAGGGGGCTGGAGAATTACCCGACTGGAGACAACGATTGCAAGTGGAACTATATACAATTAAAAGTGAATTCCGAACCACTGACATTTTCTCTGCAACCTCCATGGCCTTTTTATAGTAATTTGTTGTCAGCAGAAAGTAATCCATGGTCGCCGTCGGTGGAATTCGAACCGGGGACTTCTGGCTTGGCAATCCACCGACGTTTTACTAATATTAAATTCGCTTCCTAAGAAGCATAAAACTTTTTGTGCAGAATCATGATTTTAGAGGAAAGCTTTGTTTGTGCAAAGTTTTGGTGACTCTACAATTAAAACGCACAAAAGGTAATGTCAAATGGCTTTATTAATATGAAAATATAATTATTTAAAGGCTCCTACGTTTTAGGAGCCCTTTGTTTCCCTCATTATTTTTCTTTTAGCAAAAAAAAAAACACATACTCTTACATCAAATGCTAGGTATGGTTCTGGGTAAACTGAAGTTTTGCTTCGTTTTTCGGCGTAGATCAATGTTACGAAAATCATCTTGCAAAATCGAAGACTTGTAGAAGAGAATTGCGTTACTTTTTTTTTACTTTTAACCATACATATTGTAAAGTGCCCACGGCGTCTATGACAAAAACATTGAAAGATTTGATGCTTCCCCAAAGAAAAAGATTTGGGCATGGGGCTGCGGTTGTAAGAGGCATCCGCAGGAAATATTTTACTGCTGAGGAATGCAATGGAAAGTGGAAAGGTTTAAATACTATGTACTAGGTACACAACACATATGAGAACTTAAATCAGTCGCCATAAGCCTTAAATACAAATTTTTGTGCTATAAATTTATATATGAACCGTTTATTTTGAAAGTGGCATAAGTCACTTTTGGAGGTACTTTTATTTTTATGTTTCAATTTATTTAAAAATATTAATAAGTTTAAAATATTTTTATTGTCTTAACTTTTAATCATAATAACCTTTATAAATATTCTGGGCGTCATATTCGATTCCATATTGAATTGGAGACGGATGTTACGGTTGAAATTTTGCGGATACAGCAACCTGCAATAAAAGGCGATTAGTTTCCGAAAGGAAAGGTATATGAATACTCCTTTACTTACCTGTTTGGTGTTGTCCATATTGAAGATGCTGTTGATGCTGTGTAGATTTCTTCATTGCAGATGAATTGCCATGACCAAAATCTGGAGGAGGCGAAGCACAGCTCGGATGCCGCAAGTGATCCAAAGTCTATAAGCCGTTTGCATTAGTATCAGCAGCATAATGAAAAGGATGAGGCATTAGCACGTACCGTGTATAACACTCCTTATATTTGCTTTCGACACCAATCACGAAAGAGTGGAAGTAAAGACGACCTCCTGGAAAAGACGGACTCTACACACCTGTCTTATTTATTAAATACAAATCTTGGAACCGACCTAGAAGAATTAGAACCTATATTAATCCCGAAACAAATCTGGCCGAAATGAAATTTGATTGGAGTTTACATACCTTTTATTATGAATCGAAGGATTTTCCTGTGGATGAAATTTACCTGGAATTAGAATAGATTAAATTATAAATTTTTCTGGTAGACTTAAGATTATATTATTTTAAGGATCAATTTTCTTAGAAATCTAAATTATTTTATAGAACAAAAATGGATTAAACACGTCAACATTTAAAATAATATCAACAAGAATTTGAAATAAGGTAGAAAATTCAAAATATTATAATATTCATGCTTAAATAAATAGAATCAATTAAAATTAAGCTACATTGAAATTACGTTCGTTAGGTTTAATGAAATATTTCCGAGTTAGGTTGAGATCTATTACAGAATTTAATTGAGTACAGCCAAATTTATAATCAACCAAACGTTAGTTTAAATTTCACTTAATTGATAAAACATTGCAATGATAAATGTTTACCTGCGTACGAAAATGTTGTAAGCTGAATAGGGAAGCACACAGGAAACCAAATATCTGAAATACCAAAGCACAAAAATTAGCAAGCCTAATCTTTTGGTAAAGTAATAAAAATAAAGGAAATAATTACCTGGCCCGGATTTTTTTTTGGCACTGCATCCTGGAAGGCACACAAAGTCCACTGGAGTCACCAAATAACACTTTGGAGGTTAGCACCAAACATATCCAAAATAAAAACTATTCTACATACTCCCGGAATATTAAACGAAGAAAACTCGACTACTTGCAACCCAAGGTATACGTTGTCGCGAAATTAAAGGCCCGAAAAGGAGCACCGAAAGAATTTTTAGCACGTGAACACGCCTGTCAAGATCGGAGTTTTCCTTGAAAATTGTCACTTCCCGGTCAAGAAGAATTTTTCCGGGTAACAGAAAAGAAAGAATATTTTAAAACAAAAAAACTGAATTTTAATTTTAAAAGATTTCACCAATATCCATAAAATTGGAACATTTTACATGGCCTTGCTGGAAAACTGGAAATAGGGGTCAAAAGTTAATAAAAACAACGTCTTGGTATGTGAAGCAAGCAGTCTTGTGTCGAAATTTAAGAAGTCAGTCTTGTGTTGAAATATGAGAAGTCAGTTAATGGGAATTTTAGGAAAGTCAGTTGAAAGTCAGTAGAAAGTTTTGAAAAGTCAGGTGGAAGTTATAGTCTGGAGTGAAAATTGTGGGAGTCGTGAAAAGTTAAAGAAAGGCAAGCAGCAATAAAGAAAAGGAAACCGCTGGGGAAGAATTTGGAAAAAAGGCAGTGCAGGGAGGAATCCGAGCGCAACATAAATCTCAGGAATCAATCAGGAAAAAAAAAGATAAGTGTAGGCAATTTTTTTGTTATATAACGATATTTTTATTTAGATTCTCTTCATATATTTTTAACTTCCCACATATAGGAAGTTATTGTAGATTTTCAAAATTTTTAGTTTTAATTTTTTTTACATTTCAAAGTCACCATAGTGTTTTACGCATGTTTTTGAACACATGTGTGTGTGTGTGTGTGTGTACGTACGTACGTTCGGACCTACTTTTTTCGACAACGAAATCTCGCGAACAAAAAATGATAACGACTTCGCTATGGTGCCATTCGAAGCGTATTATTGTCAATAAGAGCTGAAAGAAATTTAATCAATTTCGGTTCAGCCGTTTTTTTGTTTAAACAAAAAAACTGAAAAAAAGTTGATTTCAGACTTTCTTGAAAAGGATTTCTTTTTTCTTCTTTCTTCTTCGTAATTTGTTCTGATGACGATCGGGACATCAAAAAGTCGGATAATAATTTATTATGAACAGAAATTGTTTATAATGATGAAAAATTGTTTATAACAATAAATGATTTTTTATAACAATAATAAATTTATAATTATAAAAAATGGTTTTACCTGGTTGTAAATTGATTATGAAAATTGGAAATTGAATACAAAATTGCAGATTGCATTTATTTGGTTTCCATTAAAAAATAGTGCTATAACCAAATAATTTTTAAAAAAATTTTTGCATCTAATTACAACGAAATTATCATGATAAATTAAATTCATTAATTTATTTATTTATAAATTTAAAATATCAATTTTTTAAGTATTTTTAAATGAGATACAAGTGGGCGAAAGTTTTTTTTTGAAAAAGATTCTTCTGATCTAATTGGTTCTGACACAACTCGATACTTAAAAAAAAATCCAGAACTTTTATAGTTTTTTTGTAACATTAAAAAAATTATAAATCGTTTAAATAGTTGATATAGATAAATAAAACGATAAATCGAATAGTATGAATTTTATTGAGTTTTCACTTACTCGTTCGTACTATGATCATGAAATTTATCGCTATTAACAATTAAATATTGTTAATAATAATTGAAAATTGTTATTAACTGGGAAGTTGTTCGTGTGGACCTCAAGGGTCGCACCAATGATGCGACACCCAGAATCTGGACCTACCCCACTAGTTATAATTTTTTTTTAAATCTGAAGTCTCAAAATTTGGCAGATTTCACAAGGTGACTTATGCCACTTTCAAAATAAACGGCTCATATTATGAGAACTGATACAAGAGTTTACAGAACAGACAATTTACAGAAGGTTAAAATAAGAAAACACAAAAAATAAACAGAAATCAATGCGACATCAGCAGTCAGTTTTGCAAACCTGCTAGAAGCGGAAAATTTAATTTTCTTCCATTACATATTTTTACTCCAAGAAAACTATAATAATAATAAATAAAGTTTTAAAATACATGAATACGTACATATAATCAAATAAGTTTGAACTGAAATTCTCCTACTTAAATGTGTTTTTAAGTGTTAGTAAAAATAATCTTTGCGTTATATTCCGAGTATAAATAAATCAAATCAGTGTGGGGAATGCGGGAAAGGTTTGAATTTAGAGTTTGAATGAAAAGAGCTGTTTAAGTTAATTCATTTAAGTTCTTACTAAAATTCCAATAGAAACACTACATACAGGTAAGCACTATTCTAAAGTCTTAGTTACTAACGTTATCCAAGTTTTATAAAGATAAATCGAGAGTTTACTAAAGCTGTCCGATAACACTGATTAGCTTATTTGATTCGTAAATTTCGGTGCGGTTATTATATCACCTAAATTATTAAGTACACAAGTTATGCTGTTCTAACGAGAGAAAAGTCAGCACTTTTGAATCACAACAAGTATCCGGTTCAGCAAGAGGAGTCGTTACTGTTACTGGAGATGACTCTCTGGTTGTGTTCTGGTCCAGCTTAAAATTTCTGCATAGCAGTAATTGTCATGTCAATTTGTTTTCAATTAGTAGTTTGAACATCTATGTAGTTCTCATCGGAGTCCAGTTCCAACATACATAAGTCAATCGGTTTAAATTCTACATGGAAAAACATCAAAACCAACGAATGTATTTTAATTCTAAAGAAAAGGTAAAAGGTTTTTAAAAATAAAGTTATTAGTAAAAAGAATTTGCAAAATTCTCTTTATGACGTCTTATAGTCCGGGCGCAATGGGGGGGGGGGGTCATGTATGCAATTTGGGGTCCCCGCGGTAACTTGTCATATTTTTATGTTTTTCGGCACGGAGAATCGATTTTTCGAGGTTACCAGGCTCAAAAATTTGTCGTTTTCGAGATATGGCCCGATTTTAGTCAAAATTGGTGGTTTTTCTGAATTTTCCAAAAAAATAAAAAAATTTTAAATTATTAACCAACTTTATGTGAAAGATCTTTTGATTTTAAACAATTTATGTCTGTAGCATTTTTTTCCTAAAGTCCTTGGTTTAGCTGTAATTTGCAAAAAATGCCTCACATTTCTTATAGAGTATTTTAAATGGGATAACTTATATGGGGCAAAATTCCTCAAGTGTACCAGGTGAAGAAATTCGATGTCTCCGATTTTGTTCAAAATTCACCAAAATATTGTTACTGGTATAAGTAATTATGGTGCTAAAGGATTTAAAAAAAATTTTTGTGCAAAAGTTATAGGGTTGTAAACTTTTGCATTTTTGCACTTTTTCTCGTGATCATATCTTTTTTGAAAAAAAAAGTGATTTGTAAAGGTCGTTACATGCCGTTCCGAATAAAAATATAATTTTCCAAAAAACAAAATTTAAAAAAAAAATTTTGACTTTGAAAAATATTTTTTGGTTTTTTACACAATACTTGATCATAAATTTTTTTCATATTTTTTCAACTGAAAGTGTCACTCAGCTTTAAAATCATCCATCATTTAGAGTGGCAAAGCAATGTTAAGTGTAAATTTTTGATTTTTGAAAGCCCGCGCACGCCTTTTTTGCTTGTTTGTTGCTTAGAACAGATGAACATAACATAACATAAGAAAATGTAGATGGCGCGTTAAAGAGTATTCTCACAGTCACTATAAAGTCAGTAAGTATACAGTTAGATATCGATAGTAAATGAAAAGATATTTTATAGGTGTATTTTTTCATTTGCCCCAAAAGTCGTTAATTTCCGAGATATTCTAGCTTCCAGATTACAATATATAGATGTACTATCCGTGGAAATGACATCACCTGGCGGTGAATATCAAAGCACTGCATCTCGTCGAATTTGGAAATACAAACAAACAAATACGTATTGAATATTTTTCCTTATTCTACAATTTAAGCATTACATATCTCGTACTTTTTTAGAGAGCGGGAGTCAATTTCTCACTGTATCCCCATTATCATAAAAAATTAAGTCAAATTTACTTTCATTTTGTTTCTGCATGATCCACATACTTTTATGATGACAGGTAGGGTCAGAAACTGTTTATGAATTTGTGAAGTCACTCTTCTTATACCCTTGTTTTTCCATGTATGATTCTTCACTTTCAAAGGATTGCAACAATACTTAATATCTTTCAACTTGTCTGGCATTTTGACTATTTGTGGCGATATCTAACTGTATACTGACTGTGAGAATACTCTTTAACGCGCCATCTAACAAGCAAAAAAGGCGTGCGCGGGCTTTCAAAAATCAAAAATTTACACTTAACATTGCTTTGCCACTCTAAATGATGGATGATTTTAAAGCTGAGTGACACTTTCAGTTGAAAAAATATGAAAAAAATTTATGATCAAGTATTGTGTAAAAAACCAAAAAATATTTTTCAAAGTCAAAATTTTTTTTTTAAATTTTGTTTTTTGGAAAATTATATTTTTATTCGGAACGGCATGTAACGACCTTTACAAATCACTTTTTTTTTCAAAAAAGATATGATCACGAGAAAAAGTGCAAAAATGCAAAAGTTTACAACCCTATAACTTTTGCACAAAAATTTTTTTTAAATCCTTTAGCACCATAATTACTTATACCAGTAACAATATTTTGGTGAATTTTGAACAAAATCGGAGACATCGAATTTCTTCACCTGGTACACTTGAGGAATTTTGCCCCATATAAGTTATCCCATTTAAAATACTCTATAAGAAATGTGAGGAATTTTTTGCAAATTACAGCTAAACCAAGGACTTTAGGAAAAAAATGCTACAGACATAAATTGTTTAAAATCAAAAGATCTTTCACATAAAGTTGGTTAATAATTTAAATTTTTTTTATTTTTTTGGAAAATTCAGAAAAACCACCAATTTTGACTAAAATCGGGCCATATCTCGAAAACGACAAATTTTTGAGCCTGGTAACCTCGAAAAATCGATTCTCCGTGCCGAAAAACATAAAAATATGACAAGTTACCGCGGGGACCCCAAATTGCATACATGACCCCCCCATTGCGCCCGGACTATTACGAAAAACAAAGATTTATGGCTGATTGGATTTAGTTTTATTCACTAGTTTATCGCACTTATTGTATGAATCAACTGTTTTTCCTTAAGCTTAAGAGCTTCGTGCGTCAGGATATGTCATATGCCATATTTTAGCAAGAGAATTAAACGCAACTCAGACCTTGTTTTTGCGAGCCTGTACGTCAGCTTCAGGTCCGCCGTCTGCTGTAACTATGCTTCCGAGATAACAAAATTTATGCACTTTATCTATTTGCTGCTCTTTAAAGTAAATTTCATTTTGAATCCTATCCAGCTTATAAGTTTTAGCAGCATTGATCTTAAGCCCTGCTCTGCGACTTTCTCTACTTCAGGCTTTACATGACTCTGTGTTTGTTGGATAGAAGGCATACATCGTAGATATAGTCAGGTAGGTAGGGTGGTTAGGGGTCCATTGACTTAATGTGGCGTCACTGATCCACAGCTCATAAAATTCAACAAAAAATCCCCATCTGCGTTCCTGTTTACGACTTCAAACTTCTCTAGTACATCTTAGCCTTGGCATACTCCATGAATATTTGGATATCCCCTTTAGGAGACTTATTTACTTGTCACCTTACTACATACCTTCAGGCACCTTACTAGTTATTAAGGTACTGGGGGTGTTGTAAGCGTTGCGGGAACATCTCCCATTCACAAAACTGGCATGTGCCTCTATGAGAGAGATGATTAGTTATACAGGGTTAATGATGGAAAGCGTCCTGAGGTTAACAGAGTACATTACCCTAAAACGAATGCGGTGCCTCCTGAAATATGCCAAAAAACACATTAGCATATTCTCTGCTTTCTTAGGAAAAAGACACATTACGCAGGAAAGGACATCAAATATATTGTTACACGCTTGAATGTCAAAACTATGCATTCAATGTTTAAGGAGAAATATCCAGATTTTGATAGAAATTACAAAATGTTTAGCCGACCTCCCAAAAACAAAGAGGTTCTAATTTCGACCTGTATCTAATTTTTATTTAAATAATATGTTTCTTTTTGAATTTCTTTTTCTATGTCTGACCGGGCATAATTTTGTAACGCGTGGACCAATTTTTTGTTAAGTATATAAGTTATTGGTATCATGTCAAGAAATTTGTTGTTGGGGTGGGGTTGAGGGGTAAAACCTAACTTCGGTTTGGACCGATTTGGGTAATTCCTTTTTGGTTGTAATTGCTAATAATGAAAAAAATTGGGTCCTAAAGTGGGGTGTGGGGGCTATCTTCGTAACACGTGGACCAATTGGGATGACTCTTTCTTTGTTGGGTAGAGTATATTTCCCGATTGGTACCATATCAAGGAATTGTTTGGTAGGGTGGGGGCGAAAAATAACTTCGTAGTGCGTGGGTCGATTTAGATAATTCTTTTTTTCTTATATAGATTATGGTTCCCTATTGGGATGGGGAGGAGGAGAGAGGCAGTAGTCTAACTTCGTAACTCGTGCACCGATTTGGATGATTCTTTCTTTGTCAGATATAGTATGCTTTTGATTAGTAACATGTCCAACAGGTGTTTGGTGGGTGAGGGAAGAGGTGAAATCCTTTCGTAATGCGTGTTAGATTTGCATGATGTTTTTGTTGTTGTATAAAGAAGAATCCCTTTTACTTATAATAAAAAAATATGTTTCTAGAGTGGGGTGGGAAGAGGAAGTAACGCGTAGACAGAGTTGGATGATTCTTTTTCTGATGTATAGAGTATGTTCTCCAATTGGTACCACGGCACAATTTTAAACGGTTGGGTTGTAGTAGGAGAGAGGTTGGATATCAACTTGTAAACGCGTACATCGATTTGGATGATTCTTTTTATGTTAAATTTAAACGATTCGATGAAACGTTCAGGTAGTTTTATATGTTATCTTCAATTGTGGTTGGGTAGTCGTTCTGTTAACTTAATTAACTTATCCATTGTCGGCTTTAGTGATAATTTGATTTTCAAAGTGACCACTTCAAATTTACGAGAGTTCTCTTATCGTTGTTATAAAATGGAAGTTTCTGTGGTGAAGTCCAACAGAGGCCTGTTGTAGTGATCATATGCAATCAATGCAAATGCAATGATCACGGCACCAAGGCCACTGCTTGTAAAAATTAATGTGATACAACAAGGCCGGGGCCAATCAGAACCAAAAGAAATGATGTCACATAAAATTCCCATCAATAGCACACTTCGAATGATTGCACAGAGTACTACTCGCAGCAGGCAGTAATCCGATTACTACTTCGGTCTCGTGATTCCACCGTGCAATAATTCAGCATGTGACGCTTGCCTAGAATATTTTCTTTACTTACTTTTATGAGTCACATCTTGGGCAAGCATTGTAAATATAACTGAATGTAAACATAACTGACTGCAACCCTTTTGATGAATAGACAAAAAAAGCAATCGTTCATTGATTTATATTATTAATTGTTAAAAGAAAGAAAATGAGTCATATTTACAAGAAAGCATGTACAAAATTTAAGGATTTAAGATCGTGTAAATGAAGAGAAATATAACAGTTGATTGTAAATTCAAAACGATGTCTTTCGGCGATTAGCAATCCCTGCTCACTTAGAAAATTAGGCGTATCCCAACTTGGTGACGCCAAACTTTAGTGCGTATCTCTTAAGGTGACGCGCTGCTACAGGCTTCCTCAATCCTCACTCCATATTCAATTAATAACATTATACTGCTGCGAAAGTGAGTGCAGCTTAAGTTGTAAAGGTCATGTGAGTATCATATGTGTAAATAATAAGCACAAAATTTGTATAAAACCAACGGAGCATTCTCATGACCCGCTGTGTTACAACAAACAAGGTTTACCAAACAAATTCAATTATAAAATGACAAGCTGCAGTGACTTGTAATGCACCAAATCGAATAATTGTAAATAGCATACAGGGTGATCCAAAAGTCCGGGAACGGCAGACTATCTCGGCGAGAGAGCATTTTAGAGAAAAATGTGAAATACAAAAGTTTTAGTATTTTTCCCTGGCTATCCGATGGTGAGCTTGACATTGACCGTGATCTTGACCTTGAAGGTCATTTCAAGGTCAAATATAATTTTTCAAATGGGACCCTATACTTTTGACACTAGAAATGAAAAAAGCGGAAAATTTTACGGTCAGATATGATATTGAGTGATCCCTCCCTTTTGACCTTGGGGCCCCCACAAGGTCTTAATAATAATTATTAATTTTTTTAAATGGAACCCCATACTTTTTATCACTGAAATGAAAAGAGCATAACATTTTACGTTCAGGTCGTGACCTTGACCATGATTTTCAAGGTAATTTGGAGGTCAAATCGGTATTTTGAACGGCACTTGCACTTTTATCCCGGAGATTAACAGATAGTTAATTTCACCATAAACATGGCCTTGATTTTGACCTTTACCTTGAGAATACCTAAGGCAAGGCTGAGAATACCCGTCCAGATAAGGCAAGGTTTGACGTACCCGGCCAGCTAAGGCAAGGTTGACAGTTCCTGGAACAACCTAAGGCATGATATCTTTATTTCTCGGCTACGACTATCTCTTTAAAGCATGTGCTCAAAATTATTACCGCCAACTTCTTGGGAATATGCCATGCGATTATAAAAATTTGATACAGCCCTCTGAATTATGTCAGGATCAATGGCAGCAATTCCGTCCCGTATTCCTTGTTTAAGATCATCAATATTCAATGGCTTTGTTCGATATACTCTTTCTTTCAGATATCCCCATAGAAAGAAATCAAGTGGAGTGAGATCAGGTGATCTCGCTGGCCATTCAATTATTCCACGTCTGCCTATCCATCTCGCATTGAATACTTGATTTAAGTAATTGCGAACACTTACCGCGTAATGAGGTGCTGCCCCATCTTGCTGAAACCAAGTCTGATATTCAATTATTCGACGTCTGCCTATCCATCTCGCATTGAATACTTGATTTAAGTAATTGCGAACACTTACCGCGTAATGAGGTGCTGCCCCATCTTGCTGAAACCAAGTCTGATTAAATTCATCGCCTACAACAGCACAAATAGCAGGGATAACTTGATTCCTTAACATTTGCTCATACAGTGGACCATTAAGATTTCCCTCAATGAAGAAAGGTCCAATTATTACATTGTTTATAATACCTGCTCAAACGTTCACTTTTTGAGGGTATTGAGTGCTTCGGCTGTCCATCATCCAGTGGGGGTTAGTTTCACTCCAATAAGACATGTTATGCCTATTAATGCTACCATTTAGAAAAAATTTAGCTTCGTCCGAAAATATAATATAGTTCAAAAAGTTCACATTATCATCCATTCGGATCATCATCAATTCAGAAAACTCTAGGCGCCTATCGGGATCGTCTTTATTCAGTTCTTGTATGTTATGTTGGAGTTATGAGGATCTTCTGTAATAGATAGTGCAACATTCAATTGGTTCTCTTCCGTGGATGCTGTTACTGGACGACCCGATCTAGGAAGATCTTTTACACAGCCTGTTTCATTAAATCGTCTTATCGTTCTACTGACAGTCGATTTCGATACTGCATCTTGTCCTACTCTGAATGTTTCGTTAAATAAATTTGCAACATTCTCTAATGATCTTTCATTATCACCCCATCCTCTCATCATGAGAATAGTTATTCGCTCTCCTTCATTTAGCGGAGCCATTGTAGTTTTGTGTGATAAATACAGGTTGTAAATTTTACAAAATAACGCAACAATTAAGAAAAATCCCTAAAACAAAATAATTGAAAAGCAGTACAATACAGAATGGTCTCGCGATAAATTAAAGTGAAATAAAATAATAAAGCTAAATAAATATTTACTGAAAATTCAGAGAGCGGATTTATACACCGTGAAACCAATGTATTATTTATTTAAAAAATAATTAAATTACTGTTCACGATATTATTAAAAAGGAAACTCATTAACAATTATGACAAATTAAATACTATGTTAGAAAATGAATCAAGAAAATATAAGAGAAGCAGCCACTAAATGCACTCAACTGTAGTCAAACTAAAAATGTTGATCGAATATGTGGACGAATATTTTTGCGATTATAAAATAATTGGTATTCAAAATCAATATTTATTATTTGTCATTCGAATAAACGTTGTAGGGCCTACTACGATGGGAAAATTTTTCTTGTCTAAATGCAAGCTAGCACTTTACATTATCCTATCAAGTTTTCCAATAAACGCAGTTGCGACCTTCTCAAAGGATGGATTACAAGCAAGACCCCTGAATCTGTGGATCGTGTTTAATAAGAAAAAATTACATCTAAACTCAGGTCATGAAACGGAAGAAAAGTGTAATTGTCAAGGTCGTGGTCATGATTAGATTCGTACTTTGTACTCGAAACGAAATTGAAGGTTATAGTAATGGTGACGGTAAAGGTCAAAATCAAGGTCATGTTTATGGTGAAATTAACTATCTGTTACCCTCCGGGATAAAAGTGCAAGTGCCGTTCAAAATACCGATTTGACCTCCAAATTACCTTGAAAATCATGGTCAAGGTCACGAACTGAACGTAAAATTTTATGCTCTTTTCATTTCAGTGATAAAAAGTATGGGGTTCCATTTAAAAAAATTAATAATTATTATTTTGACCTTGTGGGGGCCCCAAGGTCAAAAGGGAGGGATCACTCAATATCATATCTGACCGTAAAATTTTCCGCTTTTTTCATTTCTGGTGTCAAAAGTATAGGGTGCCATTTGAAAAATTATATTTGATCTTGAAATGACCTTCAAGGTCAAGGTCACGGTCAATGTTAAGCTAACCATCGGATAGCCAGGGAAAAATCCTGAAACTTTTGTATTTCACATTTTTCTCTAAAATGCTCTCACCCCGAGATATTCTGCCGTTCCCGGACTTTTGGATCACCCTGTATACCCAAGTTACATGACAAACTCAGTTGCAACTGAACACACCTTTCAATTTTCGAACTGACATGTAATCAGAAACTAAGTCGAAAAGCGCACTGAAAGTAAACCTTGCTTGGTTGAGTACACTTTTGGGTTTGACTTCCATGTAACTAGCGACCAGGTAGTAAACTCGAATACCGAACTGGCATCTAAAACACCCATATGATATTTAAAGTTCATTTTTAAAGGTGTCATGTAACAAGAGACCCAAATTGCGAACTCAGTTCAAACTGAGTTCGCTTTACTTTAAGTTTGTCATGTAACTTGGGTAATAGTGAATTGACCGGAAACCTAACGTGTATATCTACCAGGAAGTTCAAATCAAAAAGATAAAATTAAAAGAGTTAGATCACTATTTACGACAGAACCAAACAGTATAAATGAAATTTGTGTACCGGTGCTGTTGCGACGAAACCTAAAAATTAAAAGAATTAAAAATGAACTAAGGCAATAGTATACTTACAAGACCATCATGCTTACAAGACCATCATGCCCGATTCCATCCTATTCCACCTCCTCACGTATCTTGCAGTGCTAGAATAAAAATTAATTAATTAAATTGAAAATAATAATAAACAAAATCCTTACGTGCTTTGTTTAGCCAAACATCAATGACAGTTCTGTCAACCAAACAGCTGATATTTGGCAAGATCATCAATTTATGTCTTTAAAATAAAAAGTTTTCCGCCAACATCATATTTAAAATTTGAATTGCTTGATTCAACATGGCGAAAAAATATCGAATGCAAATTAATATTGTGACTATCTCTCGATTTCAACCAAATTCCATATTTTTGTATGCACCGTTTGAATTCAACCTATAAAAGAGCTGCATGCACATGGGTTCTTTCTCTTTTGAAATCTAATATTCAGCGAGTTTGGTGAGTACAATTTAAAATATACATAACAAATATTCAGAACCTGGCTGTTCGAATATTTTATCTATTTATAAAAATATAAAATATTATCAGAGCCTGGCTGCTCGATTACATTTACTTTGTGTAAATTAACCTATTTGTAACAATTTATTCAGAGCCTGGCTGCTCGAATAAATTATTGTGTTGCCTATTAATATTTATTAACATATTTATTCAGGCTGCTCGAATAAATACAGAAGTTTGTTTTGTGTTCCCACTTATATTTTCCTAATACTTATTCAGAGCCTGGCTGCTCGAATAAGTATTATTCCCAATAGATTGTCAATATAATTGCAGAACCTGGCTGTTCGAATTATTTTAAGATTACTATTTAAATAGATAAGCTAATAAACATTACAAATTCTTTCAGCAATGAATTATAAGTGTAGAAATAAGTTAGTTAAGTGCTAAATTAAGAATTTGAAGTGAATTTAAAGTGAAATACAAAAGGTGCAAGTGTTAGAGACTACAATGAATAAAACTTATTTTATCAGCAATAAATCTTTCATTTTCGCTACCAACCCCTAAACAGCAATACAGACCCATACATTTAAATAGAGTGGAATTGATTTATATAATTATGCGTTTCTGCATACTTAGAATGGGAAAACATTACTGAAAAAAAATATTGTTTTCCTTATTGAGATTATCGCGACTGAGGTATAAAAATAGAAAGTTTGAAGTTATAAAAATACTTCACTATTGGTCGCTACTTACATGTACTTTAAACCAAAAAGTGTATTTAAGCAAGTAAAATTTTTTAAACCTTATTAGGTTGACTTGCTGTCGGTGCATTATTCTACTTAGTTTCTGATTACAAGTCAATACAGAACTTGAAAAGTGTGTTCAGTTGCAGCTCAGTTCGGATTTCTGAGAACTAAAACATTAATTAACCGATTGCATGCAAAATCCTTTAATTAACCCTCCAGTCACAAAAGTTGTATTCTGTACCCGAGGGAAAGAAATCATTTCGGTGGAAAAATGTGTTTGCAGTTACCGTTCCTTCCCATCTTTTACCTGAAATATTTTCATTTTAATTATCAAGTTGACTACCTGAGAACCAAAACATTAATGAACCCAGCGCATGCAGAAAAAGTTCCTGAACCGTCCAGTCACAAAATATCCACTCAATGCTTGTAGTTGTGTTTTGCACCCGAGAGATAGAAATCATTTTGGTTTAAAATTTGAGGGAACAATTCCCCTTCCCTGCGAACCTTTACCATCAAAAACCTGTTTTTGTTGACTCAAAAGAATACCGTGTACCTTGGCTGAATAATATCATTACTTTGAGTCTTGCTGCAAAAATTATTTTCCCCGAAATAAAAGGCTGCTTTTTTTATTTTGCCAATATAATTTGGAGAAGGAAACCGAAAAACTTGGATGGAAATAATAAAAATGTCAGTCTTCATATGAGAATGCTTAAATCACTGGCGGTTTTACATCCTGAAGAAATACCTAACTACTACAAAGCATTAAAACCTGAATTCGGCGATGACGCAAATCGCATTTCTCATTACCTGCCTTTGGCCCATCGTTTTGGTCAGTTGCTGAACTGATAACTTGTAATTTACTGTGAACGCAAAATTTTTTGAAGGCTTGAGCAGAAGGCTTAAAGGGTTGGTGGGAGCATCGCATAGTGGGTTATATAAATTAATAGAGAAACTAAGTAAAAAATACATTGTAGTAAAAAACAATATTTAAAGAATTAAATCTCATGTGGCCAGAAATCAAGAAAAGGAAATGTCAAACGGGGAAAGTCAAGGACGACTCGAACCCATGGTGAATATGTGAGGTGAAAATGTGTAACGGAAACATCTAGAACTAAGTGGCGGAAGTTTCTGGAATTAAGCTAAGTAGTATAAAAAGTGCTGAGCAGTAGCCTAGCTCAGGGCTGTCGAGAGGGGGGGAGGGGGAGGAAGGGAGTAAACCCCCCGGGCCCGGGCTCTCAAAAGGGGCCCCGTCATCTAAGTCATCAACAGAAAAATTTTCCATTTTAATTATATATATAAAAAAAAATGTTTCACGATCGAAAAAGTGTAATATACTAGACATATTTTAAATTAAAGTCACTCATTCGATTGTACATAGGTATATGGGCCCGTAAACGCTTAGTCCTGAGCCCGAAATTGCTTTCACGGGGGCCCGTATGTGGTATCCCCGGGCCCGAATTTTGTCTCTACGGGCCTGGCCTAGATAGTTTTAGTCGTGATTTCGACTGCGAAGTGTTTACATGTGATAATGCGAATAGTTAATTGTATTTTAACCAGTGAAGTAATAAGTGTTAATTTTTAAAGTGAAACGTAATATTTTGAAGAAATATTGTCAAGGAAATTATTAAAGGAACTAAATAAGTGAAGTGAATAAAGTTGTGAACCCCATTTACGTTACAATATTTTAAATGAAAAACAAAGCCAATCGAAATGTAATTTAGCTATTCATTTTAGATTATCTCAAATAAAATACTAGATCTACATATGTATATGAAAATCTGAATCTGTATGAATTTTTGTTAAACGGAGATTAATAATTATGTTATTATATTATATGGAAATTGTTGGGATATCTAAAATTAATAAAGCAAATTTGATTTTGATTTGACTGCTCTGTTTTTTTAAAAATCGGTGTTTTTTCATTCAGTCAATAAAGTTTTCGATATTTTCTGTATCGCTGAGTCAAAAAAATTTACATTCTTAAAATCGAATTTTTTTTCGATATTTTGCCCCTAGCCCTAAATTTACGTAATTTAAAATTCATTTCTTTAAATTTACTTTATCGTTATTTCCATGGCCGTTGTTCTAACGAAATTGCTAGCCTGATTCCTTGTAGACTCATGACAACGCGCGATACAAGATCAACAAGTTGCTCCCACCCCTATATCCTCCAGGTCAAATTTGGACGTACCGTCAAATTTCGAGAATCTTTTCTAAGCAGAACAACACGAATGTGGAACAGTTTACCATCTTCTGTTTTTCCCTCGTCTTATCAGCCTGAAACTTTCAAACGGGGGGTACATCGACACCTCCTTCACCCAACCTCCTAATCCATTTCCCTCATCCTTAATTCCTTTCCTGCCAAGGCTGTGCTTAAGCATCATAGGGCATCCCCTGAGCTTTGGCATCATCATATATAAAAAAAAAAAAGTACTTTACTCTATTCGATTGCTTTACTAAAATGTACGAAGAGAAGAGATTGTTATTAAAATATCTTCTACTACTTTATCTCTGAATTGTTATACCTATCCATTATACAATCCAAAATCTAAGCAAGAAAAAAATAATACATATATGAAATAAACTATATTAATATCGCTGCTGTTCGTTTAATTGCATTCCAGTTTTCGAATCTTGAGGTGGGTTAATTAGGGGGCTAAATACAACAAACAAACAGAATTTTCGGCGCCTAGGTAGCATACACAAAAGGTTCCTCTTTATTATTAAATTAAATTAATTTTCTTAAAGTGGTCCAGAACAAAAAAAACTTCGAAGTAAATAAATCGACATTAAAGGCCTCCCAAAGTTATCGCATGGCGTAGCAAAATAAGCGAAAGAGTATCATAAGATGCTTTGTAAAAAAAAATTCTTAGTAAGCCGCTGAAAGTAATGTAATAATCTGCAGAATCACTAGTTCTAGTACGACACACAAGTACACATAGCAAGAAGATTTACAAAATCGGCGGGAGCGTTACAAAATGTAAAAAGTGTTGCTGTATATTTGCCGAACATTCATGACATACTTTTTAATATAAATTAAAGTAAGTATTTTTCCCTCGCTGTTTTCAACATACGCGTTGGATTTCAATTTTGTACTTCTACCGGACAGAAGTTTTTAAAGAAAAATTAATTGTCTAATAATTTGGCCAGGAACTGTACTTTTTATGCTTTTCCTTTGTTTTCTTAGTTCATAAAATACAACATACATACATACTTTAAAAATCTAAAATATTCCTTTGATGTAACTAAGAATTAGAAGTTGCGTATTTTCTGGAAATTTGCAACACCAATGCCGAGTTACAAACAATATTGTGCAAAATATATCAGGGTCAGGAAAGAAACGGAACGAAATCAAATTTTTTAAAAAATTTCGTTCCGGAGAGAAACTTAAAATATCGCTCCTGTGGAACGAATTCATTTTATAAATAATAAAAAGTTCTTTTTCGAAACTTTTCCGATTAAATTTTGGAATAAAGTTCCCATGTTCTATTTAGGAAAGTGCTGCCCATATGCGACTTCAGGGTCGCCAGACGTGGCGATTTTTCGCCAAATTGGCGATTTTTCATCAACCCTGGAGACAAAAAATATGAAATTGGCGATGGCGATTTTTTTGGCGATTTTTCATCGACTTTAGGCGTATTTAATGCGATTTTTCTTGAAAGAAAAATTGACAGATTATTTACCTTTTAAAAAATAATTTCTAAAGATTTACAAATGTAATATACATCAATTTAGCAAAATTTTCTGAAAAATTTAGCTAATTTGAGTAAAAGTTGCCGCAACTGCAAGTGACAGAAATTTCTACGGCACGTCTAATGAGTTATTTGCCGGCTTTTTCGAAGTTTAATTCTGTGATTTTTAATAAATGTTAGAAATAATGGAAAACGGTTTATTAAAAGTAAGAGATCCTACAGATAATTGTCGTTAACCAGTTACACGTAATTGGACTTTTGAATATGTATAGATTCATTACGTTTTTTTACCTTTTATAGAGAATAATAATTTAAACTATTCATGCAAATATCTCTGAAAATCACAGAAGCTGAAGCTACAATTTAATTTCAAATTTGATTTTGGCATTGACTTCGATTGAAAACTCAGTTGCAGTTGATCAGTTGGAATTTTAATTCGGAATGATTTTCAAATCAAATTGCGCGCAGAGAGGCAGAAATTACTGGCGACAGCTTTGCCAATCAAATTCCTCCAAATAGCTCAGTTGCTCCTCCTTTAAAAGAATGTCATCCAGACGCGATTCAAACTTTATTAAACGCACTTGCTGACGATAGTTCCTTAACGGTTTTACAAGAAAGGTGTGAGTTACAATTAAAGGCTGAGTTAGACGATGCAGCTGATCTTCCAGCTCCTCAACCGAAAATTGTCAAACCTGATCCAGAGATCGAGTTGCAAAAGAAAATTCTAAGCATCCTGAATAAGTCATCTATAACGGAGTCAAAATCCGATCTATTGTACCCAAATGTACAATCACTGCAAAACGATTCAAACACAATTGAACTTCTAAAAGATAATAAGGTGCTACGAGCGTTGGCATCACTGATGAAAGCGTTAGTATCTACAATTGAAAACCACTTTAACTTTAGGTGATAATGAAAAACATTTTATTGGAAGTCTTTAATTGTTTGGCGTTTTTTCCGAAACTCTAGGGAGTTAATATTTGGCTCGAAGATAGGAATTGAATTTTGATGTTTGGGTCTAATTTTCATTAAGGAGAAATGGGAATCAAATGAAATTGTGCTTGTAAAAACGAGTTCAAAAATATAAATAATTAAAATAATATAAATAATTAAATAAATTACTCGTACCTTAACACAGTATATTGCATACCCAATAAAAAAACAATTTATTGTAATATTATCGCGATAAGCTAAAAGAAGTGACTAGTTGCACTTACGTGTACTTCCGTGTTAACACATTTGCCATCTTGATTTCCACTTTGACATTTTGGCTATCATGGCTACAAAAAATTTATAGATTGGCGATTTTGGCGACTTTTTAGTGTCCATCTGGCGATATTGTCTGTGGAAAGTCTGGCGACCCTGTGCGACTTTATGTCGAGGTATCTTGTACTAGAGGTGGTGCGGGCTGATGGATGGTCAGTGCGTGGGTGGATGGGTGGTGAGTGGTTGAATGAAAGGAAAGTCTGGTAATTATTAAAAAGTGCACCTCACCTCACCTGTAACTTAATTACAAGGTATCTTGTACTTGGAGTGTTTTGTGAGTTAGTGAGACGGGTTAGGAGTGAATGTTTGTGGTATGTGGGTGATGGGCTCGTAGATGGATGGGTGGGTGTTGGTCCACAATCCAACCATCGATCCACCCACTCCCAACAACCCCAACCCACCACACACCCACCCATCCATCCACCAGCCAATCACCGAAATACCACCAATATGGAATACTCACCAACAACCCACCCACCCAACACCAACAACTATAAACAACTAAAACCATAAAAAATTGAAATAAGGAACAAAATTATTTAAAGAGTGGAATTTTTCGTTTCTAGGGAGTAAAAAAGTACTTTTGAGAACGTTTAAAAGATTCTTATCGGATAAAGTTCCGAAACGGAACTTTTCGGTCGGAACAAAATAATTTCCTTCCGAAAATAACGTTACGATAGGAACTTTTTGTTTTATTTCGTTTCTTTCCGGACCCCTGAAATATATATAGTTATTATTTATTATTAAAAGAAATATATAGAGTAAGATTAATAATATATATATATATATATAAATATAATTGTAGTAACATGTAATTACGTTAGTAAGTTAGTTAAGACCTAGTTAAGTTTAAAGAAAACCATAAGGTTTTGTACGAATCTTTTTCCTTTAAAAAACAAAAGTTTTGTATCAAACAAAACTTTTTTATGTTAATTAATAATTAGCATTAGAGTGGTAAGAAAACTAGACTTTCTCATATTTCCTCACATTAGTAAATTTGTAATCTTGCAAGAACTAAAGCATGTATACGAAAGTAAGCAAATAAACTAAATTGAATTGAATTGAGTAATATCCCAGATTCGCCAGACCTACTTTATAGTATCAAAGCTGAATTTTTTTTCTATAGATGTATAAATATGTAATATATGTAGTAGGCAAAAATGTATGGCTATTAGCTAAGAACCAAGGTGGCTTTGACAGGTCTTCTACGTTAAAATATCAAAGCTGGTTATTTAATATATTTTATGAGATATTATTAAAAACCTACATTCTTTATTGACAGACGGTTTCCGCGGGTCTTAATTTCCGCCAGACGCTTTCAAGGACATGCACATTATAGTATTAATAGTACTGAATACTATATACATATATATTTCCGGCGACTGATTTATTATATTTTTAACACATTTACACATCTATACAGCGTGTTTCAGATCTGACGTGCCAAAATGAGTAGGGTGATAGATCTCAACTAGACAAACAAAAAATTGTATGGCAGGGGGGAGGGCAATTTCAAGCGTTTGGGAGTTACAGGGTGATTTATAAATTTCAGTTTTTCATAGTATTTACATTACTCTTTTATTTTTATCTTTTCATCTAACCACTAAAGCGACATCAAACAAACGCTGAAGAACTACTATCCCAATGGTCTTTCCAAAATTGTCAACAATGTTTCCGATTACCTAAAGATCATTATTTTCCCATATTTTCTCCGAAATTCATGTAATTAGTATACCACTTTTTTACTTTTATTGGATTGCCCATCTTATAACCTTTCCAAAAAGGTGCAACAAGTCTACGTAGAGAAAATATGTAGTAATTTATACGTAGAAATCCTATCGGAGAATATTATAAAAATCAACAAATTAAAGAAATTAAAATCAAATTAATTTTAAAATGCTTTTTATTGATCTTAGAAATAATTACAATTAATCTTGATAAGTAAAAAAAGCCGTTCAAAATGTTCCCGATTCGGCTAACTAAAGCCTCCCTATTGTTAACTGGGCTTGAATAAACATCAACCTTCATTGTTCCCTATAAGAAAAAGTCCAATAGGGTTAGGTCTGGATATCTAGCAGGCCAAGGAATCGGTGCACCTCGTCCAATCCAGCGGTTAGGAAATTTTTCACTTAGTATTGCCTTGACAATGTAAGCCGTATGCGCAGTGTACAGTTCAAAAAGTCCGCATAAAATTCACTATTAAGCACTTGCGACAAAAGGAATGGTCCTACCCTACCTGCGTGGGTTAGTGTTCGACCAGGTATGGAGGTTATGGAAGTTCGTGATATCATTCCTGGTGAATTGACATTCATCTGTCCACAGAATTCGGTCCAGAAACGCCCTGTGTCAAAGTAGCGTTCCAGAAGCCAAGTGCTAAATTCCAGTCATCTCTAAGAATCTCCTTCTAGTACTCCTTGGACTGGGTGATGATGATATGGACGTAATCTCCCTTGATGTATAACCCTCCAAACCTAAGATGACAACAATCCTAACCGTCCTGCCTCACGATGGTGATTATTTGCTGCTCGACGTCGGTAGAAGTTCCCGAAGTTTCGGGTCGTGTTCTCTTAACCTTTGGAAAGTCCGTGTAAATACCGCTGCTTGGGGTGCTCGCCGGTTAGGGAATCTCCTTTAATATTCCAGTACAGCCACTCTCTCTTTTCCGTCTACTACACCATAAATGTAAATAATATCCGCGTATTCCTCAAATGTAATTTCTTTGCTTAAAAACGCCTGTACTTATTGATTTGTTTTTCAACTATGATATGTATTCTTGCTGACTGACCCTTTTTTATAGCAAAAGTTTTATTAGGTACGAGTTAGAGAACGCCAGGATACAAGGGTGTTAATTCCGGCTAATACAAGCTAATATCGGCAATAAAGCAAAATTACACTAACATTTTTATAACTTGCAATAACATAATTAGGTACTCAGGGAGTTCTAAGAATGCGGTTCTTCTAATCCTGTGTCTACCTTGCCATGTTGCGCCTTTTTGGAAAGGTAATAAGATGGAAAATCCAATAAAAATAAAAGAGAGGTGTATTAATTACAATGCTGAAATTACAGGTAAAATGCTGAATTACAGGTAATCGCAAACCATTATTTTCACTTTTGGAACTGACGGTACGTGCAATGGTAGAAGGCAGATCATAAGTGATGAAATTTTTGGAAAGGTCATATGGATTGTTGTTTTTTAGAGTATGTTTGCTGTCGCTGTGTTGGGTAGATCAGGAGATAAAAATAAAAGAGTAATGTGCATACCATGAAAAACTGAAATTTATGAATCACCCTGTAACTCCAAAACGGTTAAGGTGGCCCCACCTAAAAATAACCATAAAAATAGCCAGAAAATTTTTTGTTTGTCTAGTTGAGATCTATCACCCCACTCATTTTGGCAAGTCAGATCTGAAACACCCTGTAGAAAAAATCTTAGCTTTTATGCCATAATTCAAGTTTGGCAACTTTGGGATCTTGGTCTAATATTTTGTGTTTCTCAAATATGTAATAAATTTATTTTTGAGTTTTAAAATTATTTGCTTTATTTTTCACTTCAATGATTTCTTCAAGCTCACCTATTACTAAGCTTTTTAAATCAGGTTTATCTTTAAGATCCAGAAAATTACCAGGCTTTTTCTGCAAAAATAGTGACTCGTTAAAATAGAAGGTAAGATTTGCTGAATTTTTCTCTATTCATTTTAAATATGTTACCTTTTTACTAAAATCCATGTAAAATATCAGAAATTTGCTAGGATGGCATCAGTAATTTCTACCATAAAGCGACTTTCAGCATTTGTTACAATCAGAGTCGGTATTTATTTGTTGAAAAAATGTTGACAGCCACTGATTGTTTATCGGCCCCTTAAGTCATTTAATTTCAGTTAAAGCGTTCAGTACGAGAATAATATTTTGGCGCTTACGATACTGTAAACAAAAGTCTCTCTTTAATGCTCTGCTAAAGGTGGTTACCCCAATTTGTGAACGAATACTTGAAAACGAGCTCCAAAAAGTCAGCAAATTAAAGTGTGGGTTCAATCCAAATAAGAAATTGTTGGTGCCGCGGGGACTAATGTGACGTGATTTATGTCCTACGAAAACCTAAACACCTTTAGGGACTCCTTTGCTCAGGTATATGCCACCCACATCTCAGAAGGGAATGCGCTAAAATTGAGAAATTTCGCGGGAACAGCAGGTAATTGAAATTAGGAAGACATTATTGTCCTACATTGTCTGCTTTTCATGCCTTATTCGGGTTAGACGGAATCCTTGCCGGAGGCGCCAGCATAAAACGAGGACCCGGATTCTTAACGCTATCGTTGGATGTAATTACAAATTAATTTGGTCTTCATTTAAAGTAATGTCAGTGGATAGTCTTTTAAAGGCAAAGAAGGCAATTTCAATGAACGGCAGAGTCACAGGTGCTTTTGCCGTGGTTATGAGGCTACGAAACGACAGAAGTTAGTTCTTTGTTGACTGCAATTGACGTGGTGTTTGTGATGGCAAGAGTAGTGACTGTCGTCTTTTGTTTCTTATTGTGCGCAACAATTTGCCATTTATCCGAGTTTCGATATTGCGAAAAATCGATCTGTGCCGTTATAATATCAAAGTGTCTAATAATGCAAGAATGTATTTGCCGCGCTACGGATCCCCATTGTTGCAAGACATGTGGGGAATGTCTTGAAAACTTATACGTTGATTGCTGCGGATGCCTGGATTTGTGTGCTAACGTGTGTCCAGAAAACATAGGTATTTTACCACCTGAAAGGCCGTTATCACGAGTTGCTAACTTCGATGGAATTCCTGATCTTTTCACTGTATTAACAGCAGATGCAGATGACCCCAGATGGACAAGGGTTGACTTTTCTGCTAGTGCCCCAAATCGTACTTCACTGTTTGGTGCAAAAATTAATCCCAAAAAACTTAGTTCTGGTAAACAAACTCATCTCAACTTGATTGTCAATCAGCAAAATTGCACTGTTATATTTCTAAACGGTTGCGCTACTAGACAGAAGTGCTTTGAGGTGTGCGAAAGTATGGGAGCTAATGGGGCTAGATGGTTTTACGATGGGTGTTGCCAGTGCGTTGGTTCTCAGTGCATTGACTATGGTATCAAGGAAAACCTCTGCAAGTACTGCCCTTTACACCTTGACGACGATGACGAAGAATTGGATTATGTTGATCAGGACTTATTGGAATATGGCGAAGAGGATTAAGATAATACAATTTTGAATTGTTTAGACTGCTGTAGAGCAATTATATTTTCTACGTAACTCATTGAACATAAAAGTAATGAATGTTTTTGAAAGAATTAATAAAAGTTTAAAATTCAAATGTTGTGCCTTTTCCTAGTTATCATTATGTATTTCTGAAAATTCTTTGACACTGTTACCAAAGCCGAATCGACCAAACGATATTTAAAAAAAGTAGACAAGGTAAATATGTTTTCTTTACAGAAGAAAACGATTACTTCATTTTCTCTGTATAACTTATTTTTTTTATAATAAAAAGCAAAACAATATCAATTCGGTTATTAAAATTTTTTCATAATTAGTGGAACAACAAATGAATTATTGATATAGTATATTTATTTGAAAGCATATGTGATATTGTTTGACTATATCTTGTCTCCAACTATATAAATTAAAACAACTTATTTATAGTTGTCGAATATAATAAAGTCAAAGACCAACCTGTTGTGCTGTAGCTACTACTCTGGTTTAAATAATTGATACGGATTAATAACACTGTGCGTGAATCGGAGAGTTTATTTCAACAGAAAGTGGACCTACGTGATAAACGTAATTCAGGTACGCTGAATTTAATGGTGCTAGTCATTTTTCAAAGTTAGCGCCTGTTTACGAAATATTCGCGACTTAAAGTTCTAGTCGAAAATACCCCAAAGAGACTGTGTGTTCTTTAAATGTTGACCATTTAGTGAATTTATATCGATGTAATCCGATCAAATATCCATCGTTTCGATGAAATCACATTAAACAGACACTAGTTGAAGAAAAAAAAATGGTCGATTTGGTCCAATACAACACGTTTTTTCACCCATTTTTCGTAAAAAATTACCATTTTTCTTAAGTTTTTATCCTTTATTGATTGTAAATAAATGAAAAATCTTTTTTTTAAACAAAAGTAGCAAAAAAAAATTAGTCCTGAATTCCTGAGTTTGCAAATTTTAATTCAAAATCTTTATTTTTTCAATCAGGGTCATCTATTTCTGCTTGTAAACTCCAACATATGTCTCCCAATAGAGCATCCAGTTTCTTTCCACTGTACCCACGATCGTGCCTTGCCGTCGAGGGCCGTCCAAGTATTACGTAACGTAGTTAGGGGGGAGGGGGTCTTGTGAAAACGTTACGGTGCGTTCTAGGGGGGGGGGGGGGTCAAGCAACGCGTTACGTAATATTAAGGTTTTGTTAAAATTAAAAGTCCTAACTCTTAACTCGTGATTCACGGCTCACTTTTTATGGTAGGTATATCTACATTACATAATTTTTTTACGTACGAAAAGAGTCGCGTCACTGACAGAAGTATATACATATATGGCACGAATCCGTGTCCTACGAGTCCTTAGTTTGGACTCTAAGAGTCCGATCGTTGCGGTGAAGCAAAATCACCTAAAGTACAACCCATGAACTAACCTATTTCACGCATACACATCAGGGCCAAAGTGAGTGTTACGTAACGTTTGGGGGGGGGGGGGGGTCGTTACAAGGGGGGGAGTCAGAAATCTTTAAAAACAGCGTTACGTTATACTTGAACGGTCCCTCAATTGATGGAAACGCTCGCCATGCTCATCAGTACGCTTGAAGAGAAATCATTAGAATAAAATATTTCAAATATGTATAGGAAGTAAAGAAATAGTTAACGCGAAGCGGGTTAAACCTACTAATTGTTTTAAAATATAAGAAATGGATAAACGCGCGAATTTCAATAACTTTTGTTGATTAAATTGTTCTTGGTGCTGTGGAATGAGCGCCATCTCTCATTTGTACGTATTGCCTGGGACAATTAAATCAATGGAACTGTTTGTTACTTTTGTTTAAAAAAAACACATATAACATTTATTTGCAATCAATAAAGAGGATAAAAACTTAAGAAAAATGATCACTTTTTGCGAAAAATTTATGAAAAAACGTGTTGTATTGGCCAAATCGATCATTTTTTTCTTGAAATAGTGTCTGTTTAATGTGATTTCATCGAAACAGTGGATATTTGACCGGATTCCATCGATATAAATTCCCTAAATGGTCAAAATTTAAAGAACGACCGGTCTTTTTGGGGTATTTTCGCCTAGAACTTTAAATCGCGAATATTTCGAAAACAGGCGCTAACTTTGAAAACTGACTAGCACCATTAAATTCAGCGTACCTAAATTAGGTTTACCAGGTAGGTCCACTTTTTGTTGAAATTTCCCTCTTACACAGTGTAATTAGTGATACTGGTAAAATACCTTTACCGTATCAACAGCAAATATTAGCATTACTTTACGCTACTCACAATTGCTATATATAACTAAGAATTACTACATTTTATATTGTGCAACATTAATTTGAATTTTACTGGGAACGGACATAAAATACCTTTTAAGAGTTAACCGTAATACAGGTAAACCTCCCACAACGCGGTAGATAGCAGAGTTGGGCAATTTGTAATTGATTACTAATTTCAAAATTACAAAATGTAATCGAGTGGTGATTTTATCTGAAACAATTACAATTACAGGAATTGTAATTGTAATTAGTTACAATTACAATTACTGAATTTATTTTATAACGCTTAGTGCATTAAGGCTAAAAAAATGTTTTTCCGCTTGTTATACTCGATGTTGATCATGCTCATTACGGTTCCGTACCAAAATGGTACAGAAGGCCTCCTTTTGGTTCGGCTTTGCCTACTGTGTGTTTCAGCTCAGCAACTACTAATGCTTGACTTGAAATTTTGAATAGTTTTAAATAATGCCTGTCCAACTTTATTGCAAATAAAAAAATTAAAAAAAGAGTTACTTTTATTGCAAAGGGGGCCGAAAGCTACTATGTCAAGTGGGAAAGGTCTTATTAGCACAGTATAAATATGTTCATATGAAAAATATCTAAAAAAATACCCATGCTCCCCCCCCCCCAGCACCGATGTTTGCAAGGCAAAAAATATTAAATAAAATGAGAGCCGATAGAGGGTAATGTATATATTACAGGAGAAATAAAACGTTCTTTAAAAATCAGAACCAATCGTCGGTTCGCGAAAAAGAAAAGAAAGAAAACTAGGTATTTGCTGAGTGAAATTCAAATTTTAATCTGTGGAGTTTGAAATTTAATCTATGCTAATGAGGAATATCTTCAACCCATAAAAGATTATTTAAATTTTGGGTATTGGACATATTGTTCCTAAAAATAATGAACAAATCATATAAAGGTTGTAAGGTTGTAGAGCCCTGGAGTAATCAGTAGGATTTTTAATTGACTACTCGTACAATTACATTGATTACGACTACAAAGTGTAATGATCATTTCCAAATAAATCCCACTTGGCACCATCAATACAGTTTTCTTATTTATCATATAATCACAAGACTAAGAATCTTCTCAACAGCTCGGGCAATAAACTGAAAGAGTAGAGTAGTTGCAGATCAGGTACACAAAATATGTAGACAGGATTAGCGAGAAAAAGGGAAAAACATTTGGTTTTATGATAGGAAGTAAAAATATGCCGGCGTCAGGTTTAGAAAGAGTTTATAGTAAAATGTAAAGGTGTAAGTCTAGACACTGTTATGAATAGGTTGATAATTAGGAATAGGAAGGACAACTAATTAGCGCGGCGACAGAATGTAGCTGAAAAATAGAATAATTACTGGTGTTGATAAGAGTGAGTTGCTTGAGGATTTGTTAAAAAGGAAGAATTAGTTCTGTTCGATTTCTTGAAATAGGCAGGCGGCAGATTGCCATACGGGCGGGCTGTTGAGTTGAGTCGAAAAATTAGTCTTTGTGTTATAGAATTCAGGTGTGAGGTTGAATTCGCGTGCAAGAATCGGGTTTATGTGCTGATATTTTTTTTTAAAGTGATTGAACACTAATATTGTTAATTACAACTTGCCTAATTCTTTGGTGCCGTGATTATAAATTTAAAAAGTGAATTACTGTTCGAAATGGAAAGTGGTGATTTCAATGTGACATCAGAAAATATGACTGAGGTGGTAAGATTTTTAAGAAGTGAAATTGAAGACCTTAAGAAAGAAAATGGTGTCTTAACGAAACGTGTTGAAGAATTATCAGAAACAAGTGATCGAGGAAGTGTTGTGTTGGAAGGCGAAGAGACTGAAATTAGAGGCGATTCACGTTTTAAAATGAGTCTCGCCGAAATTAAGGAGATGATCGATCCCTTTGATCCAGATAGTGAAAATAAAATTACTGCATTGGAGTGGGTGCGAAATATAGAAGCATTGAAGCAAATTCATTCATGGGACGATCACACCACCCTGTACTACGGATTGCTTCGTTTAGGGGGTGCAGCAAAATACTGGAAGCAAAGTCGGCAAGCAGATCTGAAAAAGTGCAATATCCTTAAGGTCGAATTGGTGAAAAGTTTCCCAAGCGATCAGGACGACTCCGCAGTCATCATGAAGATTATGAGCAGAAAAAGAAAAAGAAAAGAGGGTGTTGAGACATATTTTTATGAGATCACAGCCTTGGCGAAAAGAATAGCATTGTCAGAGCAAGTTACAATGGAGTACATTATTTCGGGACTGGGGGATGTAAACTTAATTAATTCATTGACTGGCGCAAGCTTTAGTTCACTAAATGAATTATTAGAGCGAATCAAGAGATACGAAAAAATCAGTGCGAAGAAGCAGTGTAGAGAGGCTTTAATTAATTGTCAAGGAAACATTAATCGGCCTTCATCGTCCTCCTTGAATCAACGCAACCAACCATACTGCAAGCCAGAACATACTGTAAAGCGGAGATCAGCTGACGCGAACAGACAAAGGGATATTGGAAATGCAGAGAAGAGACAAATCAGGTATGAAGTGAGTAAAGATAGAGCGGCAATACGGTGCTATAAATGTGACGGCATTGGACATTATGCAAGGGTATGTACCTCTACTTATAAGAAAAGATTTTGCTATATATGTAAGAAAGAAGACCATTTGGCAAAAAATTGTCCCAGAGCAATTAAGAACGTGGGACAAATTAAAATAAATGAAAATTTTAGAGGAAAGGAATACTACCCAATGGTAGAAGTTGACCGACAACAGTTATTAGCTTTTCTTGATCTAGGAAGTGATGTAACAACTATTACGGAGAATGTTGTCAAAGAAAATAATTGGGAGATATTAGAACACGACTCAGTTTTATACGGTTTTGGGGGAAGTGCAACAACAGTGATAGGAAAAATAGAACAAAATTTGAAAATTGGTGAAGTTGAAGGGCTGACTACTTTTTCGGTAGTACCAAATAGTGCGCAAATGACTCCAATTATTGTTGGGAAAGACCTTTTAGATCGCGTTGGGGTAAAGATAATAAAGAGGACGGGAAAGTTTGAAGTACTAAAGGATATTGAGTTTGCTAGCAGTGACGGTGCTGAAATAAATAAGGACGAAGAATTAGATTACGCGTCAACGGTACTTCAGGTTCGAAAGATTGTTAGTGTAGACCAAGTAAACGTACATGGCGAAGTTAATGAATTCGAAATAAATGCTTTATTAAACATTATTAATGATTTTGGAGAATGCTTCTCCCACAATTCAAAAGAAATAGGAAGGACAAGTTTAGTTGATATGCGCATTAATTTAAAAGAAAATAAAGTAATAAAGTATCAACCGTATAAAGTTCCATACGGATTGAAGGGGACTCTTAGGAAAACTGTTCAACGTCTGAATTCGCAAGTCCGGTTATAATGATTCCTAAAAAGAATGGAGAATACAGGATGTGCGTGGACTACAGGAAATTGAATTCCATCACTCAACTCGAGCAGAATCCGGTTCCAAATATTGAGGAAACTTTGAATACATTATCGAATAAGAAAATATATACTTCATTAGATTTCCGAACTGGATATTATCAAATACCGATAGAGGAAAGCAGTCGCCACTACACAGCTTTTATAACTCCAGAAGCCCACTATGAATTTAACTGCGTCCCATTTGGCTTAACTGATTCGCCAGCTACATTTATGCGATTAATGACGAAGTTGATCGAGCCTCTCATTCCTGGCTCAGTAATTGTTTATATGGACGACATTCTAATTCCATCAAAAACCACAAAAGAGAATATTGAAATACTCTCTAAATTATTAGTTGAGGTTCACAGGGCAGGTCTTAAATTAAACCTTCAGAAATGCAAATTCTTGCAAACAAAATTGGAATTCTTGGGGCACGAAATTACGAGTGAAGGTATCAAGCCTGGCTCGTTGAAAACAGCCGCCGTCGAAAAATTTCCAAAACCTACGACAGTAAAAGAAGTCAGACAATTCCTTGGATTAACTGGTTATTTCAGACGTTTTGTCAACGGCTTTGCAAATATTGCACGTCCACTTAATAAGCTTTTGCGAAAAGATGAACGATTCAAATAGGGAGAGGAAGAAGAAAGCGCTTTCCATAAATTAAAAACTGTTTTAGTTAGTCGTCCTGTTTTAACGCTCTATGATCCTGATGCCGAACATGAATTGCACACAGACGCCAGTAGTCATGGTTTGGCTGGAATCCTCATGCAAAAGGGAGGAGATGATCAAAAACTTCGTGTTGTATCATATTTTAGCCGAGCAACAACTGAGGCAGAATCCAAGTATCACAGTTATGAGCTTGAGGCTCTAGCTGTGGTAGAAAGCTTGGAGAGGTTTAAACACTATTTATTGCTGAAAAAATTTAAAATAGTTACGGACTGCAACTCGTTACGAATGACTCAAGAAAAGCGAAACCTTCTCCCGAGAATTGCACGATGGTGGTTAAAAATTCAAGAATATCAGTTTGAATTGGTCTTTCGACCTGGAAAACAGCTATTGCATGTCGATGCCCTAAGTCGCGCAGCGTAGGAAGAGGGAAGGGAAGGTGATACGGTAGCTGATCGCGTCATGATCGTCAGCACTAGCCCAGAGGAATGGGTTGTTACTCTACAAATGCAGGATCCTCAATTGCAAGTAATCAGAGTCTTAGAAGGAGATCTGCTGAACCACGAAGATAAAGACGGAATTAAAGGCAACTATGTCGTGCAATGCGGGCGAGTATACAAGAAAACCGATGGCGGAAACAAATTCGTTGTACCTACGCGTATTAGATGGCGTGTAATTAAATCTATGCACGACGATCGTGGGCACTGCGGATTGAATCGTACAATAGAAAATATAAGAAAATTATTTTGGTTCCCTAATATGAAGCAAGTGGTTACTAAATATGTCAATAGTTGTATCGATTGTCTTTACAATCAACGAGGACTGGATGAGAGCAGATATATTCTTCATTCGCAGGAGGTTTTACCAATACCTTTCCACACTGTGCATTTAGACCATCTTGGACCGTTCCCAAAGAGTAAAGGAGGTAATCAGTATGTAATCGGAATGGCCAATGCGTTTACGAAATTCGTTATATTTAAACCAGCCAGTACAACTGGAACAAGGAACGTTGTTAAGATGTTGAATGAGGTATCTCAATATTTCGGTCTGCCAACGCGAATAATAACAGATCGGGGTTCGGCGTTCACCTCTAAAGAATTTAAAGGGTATTGCCACGAGAACGCAATTAAACATACCTTGGTAGCTGTTAAGACTCCCCGAGCCAATGGGCAAATTGAAAGATATTTTCGTACGTTGAAATCGTCTATATCCACCACGACCAAGGGTTCTATATGAGTTGGACCTTTGTGGTCGTGGTCTTATATCACTGGGGACAGTGATAGGTAGGTTGGCCGAACTGTAATGATCATTGCCAAATAAATCCCACCTGGCACCATCAATACAGTTTTCTTATTTATCATATAATCACAAGACTAAGAATCTTCTCAACAGCTCGGGCAATAAACTGAAAGAGTAGAGTAGTTGCAGATCAGGTACACAAAATATGTAGACAGGATTAGCGAGAAAAAGGGAAAAACATTTGGTTTTATGATAGGAAGTAAAAATATGCCGGCGTCAGGTTTAGAAAGAGTTTATAGTAAAATGTAAAGGTGTAAGTCTAGACACTGTTATGAATAGGTTGATAATTAGGAATAGGAAGGACAACTAATTAGCGCGGCGACAGAATGTAGCTGAAAAATAGAATAATTACTGGTGTTGATAAGAGTGAGTTGCTTGAGGATTTGTTAAAAAGGAAGAATTAGTTCTGTTCGATTTCTTGAACTAGGCAGGCGGTAGATTGCCATTTGGCTGTTGAGTTAAGTCGAAAAATT
Source organism: Leptarthrus brevirostris (assembly GCA_964036015.1). Taxonomy (NCBI): domain Eukaryota; kingdom Metazoa; phylum Arthropoda; class Insecta; order Diptera; family Asilidae; genus Leptarthrus; species Leptarthrus brevirostris. The sequence goes on along the minus strand of OZ038374.1, from coordinate 31,636,025 downwards.
AGTCTTTGTGTTATAAAAGTATATTCGGTTACATTATAATTGTGGTTACTTGTAATTGCAATTACATTGTAACTTTGGACAATGATTACAAAGTAATTGCAATTACAAGTGGTCACAATTACTTTGTAATTGTAATCAATGTAATTGTACTTGTAATCAAATTACAAATGTAACTGATTACGCCCAACTCTGGTAGATACTTTCCTTGAAATGGCTGCGTTGTGGTAAATCGCGTTATAGGAGAACTAACATACAAGTTTTGATATGAACTTTTCGTAAGGGGTATTTCAAGGTCGAACGAAGGTCAAACCAGAAACAATAAAAATTAAAAAAAAAATCATTTTCAAAGTATGAAAGTAGTAATAAAGGAGTTGAACCCAAAAAACCGCATTTCAATCGCATTATTGGTGTTCCTACGACTCATCCTCGAAAAACAGTATAAAACGGCGCCGTAAGGTAGAAGACCCCCTTAAATAGAATTAAACATTATATCAAAAGTAAAAAGATCATGGTTTCAAGTTTAATAGACACAAAAAAAAAACAATGTTATGCTAAAAAATTTATTCCTCATTGTCACTTACTCTAGTTGTTCGAGAACGTTTGACTGGCCTTATTTCAAGATCTGAGCTTGATTCATCGACAAGTTCGACAGTACCTCCGGTAGTTTTAGGTTTTAAGAAACCTTTCATTAGAAATTTTTTGCTCTTGCTTTGCAAATCTTTCTAGATTTATTGATATGCAGATAAGCAATTTTTAAGATTTCTTTTATATATTTCCGCTCTCTCTGGCACAAAAGAGTTCTCCAAAAAGAAAGATTCCATCTGTTGGCGACGTCCAAAACTTTTCTATACCTTTCATAGTGAAGTTTTTGGCTCCTTCATTGGAAAGATCTTCAGAATTATCTTAATTGGCAATGTTTCGGTTATTATTGTCACTAAATCGGCTTCATTTATTTCATCTTCCGTAACTACTTCTAAGTATCATCAAGAGTATTTTCAGTGAATTCATTGCCTATTACTACGTGTGCAAGGCTTACTCCATATGTTGCTATATTCACCCTGAATTGCCTCAGTAACATTTTGCTGCCGATAATTTCGACACAATTTAAAATTGGAAGTTTTTCCCAAATTTCACTGACTGGAATATCTGTAGAATATATTTAAATAAATAAAATAATAAATCAATTGGATGCGAGGGCGCACTGTCTACGATTAGTAGGACTTTGAATGCTAAGTAATTCTATTTTAAATAATTTTCTACATCCGGAACAGTTATGGAACCAATCATTAAATAAATGACCAGTCATCGATGCAGTTTTGTTGGCTCTAAAAATACACGGGAAGGTCGTTTTTGTTGCACGGTGGTAAACACTCGGTGAGCGAAATAGCCCTTTGTTTAAATAATAACTACCAATTCTGCTTTTTTTTCTGCCTCCACATCTGTAGAGGCCTTTTACCCATGCATGGCTGTTGTGCAACGAATGGGGTTTTTTGAAATTTTTGAAACCAACCGAATTTAAAACAGGTTTAATCAACTGACGACTGTTCAAATTATTTTAAATAATCAACTATTTTAAGGGTTTGTGTTTAATTACATTTTTACTTTAAGGCAACCGTCTTTTATTCCATTTTAACCTTGTTCTGTTTTTTCATTATACAGTAAAACCTCCTGATTGGGACCCTGAAGGGACCGGTCTATTACTGTCTCGATTTCGAGGTATCCATAAGAGAGAGTTTTAAACGGTATGGAACAAAACTAAGTAAAACTACATATAAAAATACTATATTATGTACATACATATATTAAATAAAAACTGACAACTACCGCTTTCATAAGTAAAAACGTAACAAAATCAAATAAATTTTAAATTCTTTTCAAATTTTTTTTTATACATATGTATGTTATACATACTACATGTACTATGTACATCCATATAACATTTCAGTTATTTAATAAAAACCTCTTTTATTTGGATTTGCATTTTGTTTTGTCCTAGAATGTTCAATCTCAGCATTTCCTTGATTATCAAGAGCTTGAAAAAAATCTGCCTCACACTTTTGAGATAAACAAACACATGCTGTATGTTGCTCATCTGTATCTGCATACTAAATTTCTTGTGGTGTAATATCTTGATGTGTTTAAAGTAAATCATCTATAACCCTAAGCTCCCGTAAATCCTGATTTTTTAAAACAGTTAACAATGCTGCTATCGCGAATCGCATTCCAAGCTTCTTTCAACCACTGATAAGCATCTAGTATTGTTATTTTGGCAGCAACAACCGCTCGATATTTGATAAAATGCAGTCTGTTTGTAGAATGTGACAGGGGGCATTGTCTAAAAATAAGAGCACTTCTCGATTTTGCTTTTTCTTTGTCTTGTCAAATTTCAAAAGTTTCAAGCTATTCAGTAAAAATGGTAGAGGTCATCCAAGCCTTGGAGTTATTGCGTTAAGTGATTTTTCAACAGAAGCACTGCACAGAAGAGCCACTGTTAATCATTCTTTAGATTGCTTTCTCCAATACACTTTTAATTTTTTAACACCAAAGATTTGGTATTAAAAAATTAAAAATAATCCCGTCTCATCTAAATTGTAGATGTGTCGTGGGGGTAGCCTGCGCAAAGATAGTTTTTCAATTGAAGCCTTGAAAGAATTAAAGCACTGCATATCTACATCCGCCCCTTCAGCAACTTTCAAAGCTTTCACTGGAAGACTAGGGCCGGTAACAGGAACATTTTTCGCACGAGCTAGAGAGAACCATTTAAACACACAACAATCCAAGTCTGTTTCTCTGCCAAATAACTTGAAACGTTTTCTAACCATAGGGTCATACTCTTCCAACCGTTGCTTGATATCTTCCTTCTTCCTTTAAGTTAAGAATACCCTGGCCCTGACTTTTGCTTATTTCAACCTAGTTTCCGCACGCTTAGTTTTTCTTCCTCGTAAACTTTAGCGACTTCTATTTTAGTTTTGCAAAAGTCCGCTTCTTTATACTATTGACTCATCCTTTAAAGCAAAATTAAAACATATCCATATAATGTCTATTAATTTCCTTTAGATAAGCTTATCATACCTGACAAATAAATAAATAAATAGTATACAACTAAAAAAAATTGGTCCTTTATCGCATTTAATTCCAAGAAAATAATAAACAACCAATCCACTTCAAGTACTATCAAATGTGTGCGTATTTTTTTTATAAAGATATGTTTGCTTGCCAAAACTATTCACTACGCTACTCAACGATGCAGACTGGCTTATCCAAAATTGAAAAATAAAATAGTTTTTAAAAAAAAAGTTGAACCGACTTCACAAAAAGCGTTAAAATGCATAAAATAATTTTTAATTTTATATCTATTACGACATTTTGAAGTCGGTGCAAATCAAACAAACCAAACAACTACAACAAAAATATTTAATTGTCCTTTCTTATGATCCCGTGAGCTGAAACGTTCAGGTAGTATTATGTATTAATTTCAATTGTGATTATGTAGTTGTTTTATTTGTTTAATTTGCACCGACTTCAAAAGGTCGTAATAGATATAACATTAAAAATTATTTTATGCTTTTTAGCGCTTTTTGTGAAGTCGGTTAAACTTTTTTTTAAAACTATTTAATTTTTCAATTTTTATTGTCTTCTACTCTATACAACGAAAAAAGAACCATCCAAATCGGTCCACGCGTTAAAAGTTAACCCCATACCTCACCCCCATTCCACTAAACTTTTTTTCTCATGGTATCAATCAAGGAACATACTCTACCGAACATAAAAGGAATCATCGAAATCGGTTCACGCGTTACGAAGTTACTACCCCTCACCCTCCCCCACCACCACCATAGGACCAAATTATTCTCCTATTAGCAATGGGGGATCATACTCTATACAACAGAAAAAGAACCATCGAAATCGGACCACGCGTTACAAAGTTAGGTTCCGCGGTGTGTAAGAGTTTCAACTAAAATTGGATGTGCAATACCAATATCCCTTGTCCTAAAATTCAAGTGTCCCAATTAGCGAAGTCATAATTTTTTAATTCGTTGAAGTCTGAGGAAGGTTCTTATGAAGAGAAAAATTGGAAAAATTGCACGAAAAGACGTAAAAACTAAATTTTTCTTTATCACATTTAAACTGTTCCCAGCTGTCAATTCTAAGGATGGCGATATGAGATCGATTAATGGAAGAATCGATTTTGTGGGGTCGTAAAGATCGATTTGAGCAATGAATCGATCAAGTGAATCGATTTCTCGACCTAAAATCAACTTTCGATTCATTGACTTATTGTTTCGTTTTATTCAAATAAAACAGAAGAGGATCAAACCATAATATAAAGAAAAAACATTTAAAATTTAATAAGTAACTTAATAATTATGAACGCAACCTTAAAATTACTATAAGCAATTGAATGCATCCTTTCTTCTTTGACCTTACAGTTTGATTTTGACAGTTGTTCAGTAGATTTGCAATTAGTGCGTGTTTTTATTTCTTGGTTGTTTTTAAATCTTCGCTTCTTATTCGACAAACAAGTTCCCCGATTTATCTTTGGTTGATTGGTTTATTTTGTGTGTTTCCATTTATGCTCAGTTCAAAACTCATGCCGCCTATAAGAACTCGAAATGCTAGAAACCAAGCTAATTATCAGTCTAAACGTCATTCAACTAAAATTGCTGTTGAATATGCGAAGCAACGAAACTTCGATCTGCAACATTTCGAAGAACTCTGCAATGGCAAACGTTTTGCGGTAATGTAAATTGATAGTGTGAGATGAATGCACGATGGCACATAAAAAGTATTTGGAGGCATTAGACGGAACCATGCAAGATCTGCGGAACAACCAAAACCGATTTGATGGTGCGATGATTTGGTTAGGAGGAGATTTTCGTCAAACAATGCCAGTGATTGCACAGTCAACCCCAGCTGATGAACTTAATGTATGTTTAAAGTCCTCTGTTTTGTGGAAACACGTCAAGATACTAAATTTAAAATATCAGCCAACCACGTCTTTGTAGCGACACACGGCTAGCGGTGGAAAAATTACGAACCCTGCTAAAGGGAAGCACTCTGCTAAAGAGAAATTACAAAGGAAAAGACGTTTTGATACCACGCATCCCAATGATTCCGACTGACATACCATTTGAATTTTAACGACTTTAGGTTCCAGTGCGGCTTGCTTTCACTATGACCATAAATTAATCCCAGGGGAAGTCGTTGAGTGTTTGCGGTATTAATCTTGAAAACTCATGTCGCTCGTTGTATGTTGTCTGTTCCCGTGTTGGAGAACCAACAGCTTTGTTTGTTTACGCGCCAGGTAATCAAACAAAAAAAATATCGTGTACCATAAAGCATTACAATGAAAATATGATTTAACACAATATTACTAAAGTACTGCAGTGTACGAAATAGAAAACTGAATTTTATATGTAGTTGTTGTTTATGCTAATGACATTAACAATACATAGAAAAGTATATTAACATTATGTAAATTTGTTGTTGATATCATTGATCTTGTTGATAAATACAGTGAGCACTCTGAAATACGTTTATCTTCACTATTTTGTTTAAATTACACATTTGTGACTGTATAGTATCGCAAACTTATCTGTTCTGGTGACTATTACAGAAAACTAAAGATGTCATACCGACATATACTTTATAAGCGACGCCATCACCAGAACATGGCCAGAAATGATAAGACGTCTGTGGGTTAGCTATTAGCTATAAAAATGATGGAACTTACTGTTCCAATTAAGAGCTGTCCCGATTATCGAGGTTATTTTATTTGAAAATTCCAAAATTCCAAGGATGGGAAATGGCGGTGTCTTTATTGGGAGGTTGTCCCGATTACCAAGTGTCCCAATTAGGAGGTTTTATTGCAGTTGCGCTCGGACGAGCAACAATTCTTACAAGAATAGTTGATCCAGATGCGACCGAATTCCCAATCTTTTCTTCGAATTGTTTAATCGACCGAATATCGAATACACTCATTTAAAATAAAATGGTTACCAATATCAATTCGTTTTTAATTCGATCCAAAATTTATATCTTTGTTTGAACATCCAGCAATGGAGTTTGCATAAAATTAGGAAAACAGTTAGGGGTAATTTTTGCGACAAAAGTAACTTGAATATAGTTATTATTAGAACCCATTTTTAGAATTTGTCGTTCTTCGTCTTGCGCTCGAAACAGGGTTGCGAAAATATTAATGTAAGAAATTTACATTACCCATCACTTTTGTAATGAGTAATGTAAACAATTTACAGTAACCATTACTTTTGTAATGAGTAACGTAAAAAATTTACATTAACCATTACTTTTCTCAAAAGTAATATAAAAAATTTACATTAACCATTACTTACTTTTTTCAAAAGCAGTATGGAAGTATTTTGCATTAACCATTACTTCTTTTTTAAGTAATGGAAGTACTGTAGAACAAAATATTATAAGAGATGATTCTGCATATATTTTGACTAAGGAATATTAGTTATAACAATTTAATTTGTTATAACTAATCAATCGAAGAAATTCCTAATAGGTTTTTTTAAACATTGCTAAGATATGATTGGAAAAGATCTAGTGGAAACTTCTTCCATTGGGTCAATCTAAGCTGTTTTTAATTGTTTATAACAAATTCAATTGTTATAAACAATATTCCTTAGTCAAAATATATGCATAATCGTCTACAATCATATCTCGGCAATGTTAAAAACAACTTGTAGGAATTTCTTCGATTGGGTCTATTAAAGGGGTTGTAAATTGCTTATAACAAATTAAATTGTTATAAATAATATTACTTAGTCAAAATATATGCAGAATCTCTTATAATATTTTGTTCAACAGTACTTCCATTACTTAAAAAAAAGTAATGGTCAATGTAAATTTTTTACATTACTCATTACAATAGTAATGGTTATTGTAACTTTTTTAAATTTAAATTTTTTATTTTATTTTTTATACGATGTGGCCAAATCCTAGGGGACAACCCTTTGATGCGTTAGCATGGTTTTGGCCGGAAGGGAATTAGGATAAGGGAAGTGAGGAAACTTGAGTCTTGTTTGCATTGCTGCGAGCTAGACAACAGCCCAGAGACGGAGTGGATTATTTTAATTTCTTAATAAAAGCTCACGGTCATCTGGGCTCGAACCCGGGACCCACGGCATGTTGGTCTTGCCGCTCAACGCATTGATCCAACTCCGTCTCCATTAATCATTACAACAGTAATGCATTATTCGCAACCCCGGCTCGAAATAAGGCAGAAAAGAGCAGTTTATTCTAAAAAATGATGGTCTGTGAAGTCAGTGAATTATTGTTGAACATCCTCGTTTTCCTGATACATAGCGCTCTGAATGTTCAGCTAAGAACTACCCATAATTGTCGTCTTCTCGACTTTGCTCATAGCTAGTAATATAAATTTCTTGGCGTCAAAATGAAAATTTCGTTCTTGTTTGGTTGCTGCAGTTTGCCCTGGAAGGGCAAAATTTGGTTTTGACCCGGTCTATTCATATAATTGACTCTTCTTGTTTGGATGGTTTGGCTGATGTCCGAGGGCGCTTCTTGGGGCTATGCGCAGCTGGGCGATGTATAGTGGGTAAGTTTAATTGACCCATTTTGGTTAAATCTGTAATCTAGTATTACAACATGCAACCGTAACCAACTTCACAGTCATTGTCTTAACGAGATTCACCACAATTCCTTTTGACTATCAACTAAAGAGAATCAAATAACAAGGGACAGTGAAATTGTATCTAATTTACCTGTGTTAAATTTAAAAAAAAAAATCATAGCGGTTATATTTATAAGGGCAAGCGTGTTTTTAATGTAATTAGCTGATGGTTTTCAGTAACAAATGAAATATTTTAGGATAATGGTCCAGATTGTTCGCCAGAAAAAAGAGAACTTATACAAAAACTGCGAAATCAAGGAAAATCATACAGGCAAATTGCACAGCTTGTTGATTGTTCAAAGAATATGGTGGCATACGCAATACTGGACAAAAAATTAACAAAAAAGCGAGGTGGGAAAAGGAAAATTCCTCATGTATCTAAATGCGATCCATTTATGACTTTAGTACAAATAGAAACTGAGCTAAACCTAGATGCCAGCTTAAGTACAGTTTAAGAACAGCTTACATGGAAGATCCGCGAGACGTGTTCCGTGCCTTAGTGCAAAGAACATAAAACAACGACTCGAATTTGCGAGAAAGCATTCTGAGTGGTCTGGTAAGGAAGGACTAAAAAGTGGCGTAATATTTTGTTAAGCGACAAGTCTAAGATAAACTTGTTTGAATCTGATGGCAGGCAATACGTGGGAAGGCCTCCAAGGCAAGAATTCCATCCAAAGTACACGAACAAAAACAGTAAAGCGCGGCGGGGGAAATATTAAAGCTTGGGGTTGTTTTTCGTACCATGATGTTGTTGATATGGAGAATAAGGATCAGCATATTTATGTGGACAACATTCTAAGCGATGTTATGTTGCCGTACGCGGAAGGAAACATGCGCTTAAAATGGATCTTTATGCAGGATAATGACCCCAAACGATTCCCGATTCCCACTCCACCATCGCATTACAAGGTCAATGTTTGTATCACCCTCTCGTCCTCCAATTTTAATAAGAATGTTGTTATTAAGAAAGCTATTTCGGAGTTTAAAGAATGCGATTTTCTAGCGAAGATGAAGATGCGAGCGTGCCCTTTGTATATATAGTGTATACTAATTGTTCACATAACATATAAAATCTTCTTTAATCATGCTATAACTCAGTAACATTTAAAAGAAAAACCACAAATGTCTTTTTACGCAAAGATAATATTGTTTCCTTCGTAGTTATAAGACTAGAATGGAAATTGTTATTGAATAGCGGTAAAACATTTTGTTTATTGTTTGGGAGTCACTGAAACAGTAAGTTGAGTTTAGAATGTTAAGTGAAAGTTAGTGAAAAGTGGTTTGTGTTTTCACAAAAGTTACGAGTTTTTGGAAAATTTTATAACTTTGTCATAAATTAAAAAATCGAATAAAATTTTCGGTTTTTAACTTTTTTTAATTTTTAAAGATGAAGCCAGTAAGTGTGGACAAGTTGGCTGAAATAAAGTATTAATTCGACAAAAGAAAAGTATTTATTCGAAAAAACTGAAAAGTAGCGTAAAACTGCTCGAAAATCCGAATATCCGAAAAAAGTTTGATATTTAAACTAAGAAGAATTCGGCAGGAAGAAAAGCAGTGCTTACTCATGCTATGCATCAAGTAATTTTATGGCAAATCACAACAGGTGCTTGCGACAATACTATGCAGGTCACCTCTTATCTACAAACATTCAGCAACATAAAGCTTACACCCAAAACAGTTCGAAAAGCCCTTTATAGCTATGGACTACTTGGCCTTACAAACGTCCAAAAAATAGCACTTGCCAAGATGCATCGAAAATTGTGTTTGGCTTTCGACCAACGCTGCAGATATTTCACCATCTATGATTGGACGGAAGTGATTTGGTCAGCTGAAGCAAAGATTAACAAATGAAGGTCGGACAGTGGACAATGGACCTGAAAAGGAAGGGTGGAAATATCCAGAATTACCACGTCCAAACTACCATAAATTTCTGTGGCGTAAATCTAGTGCTTCCGGGGAGTTGGGAGGTGTCTAAGGATCGTTAATGAGATGGCTGCAGACACTTATTTTCAGATCTAATACATTAACACAAACCAGAAACGTTAAAATTATCTAATTTAAGTTACTAGGCTACCAAGGAATTCCACCAAGTAATATCGATTACGTCAATTAACATGTTCTTTTCAGACGCAGCTGGAGCAAATGTGTCGGACGTTGTCTTCCATCAATACAATGATCCGGAACATAAGGCTCGTAGGACCCCTCATTGGCTTTAAAACACTAGATTCAAATTGCTGAATTGGCCTGTATAGTCTCCTGCCATCAACCTGTTTGAAACCTGTGCATTGAGTTAAAAAAAGAAATAGTGGCACATTCGGTGGAATGACGAAATCGGGTGGAAGTTGCACGACCTAACATCCGAGTATTTAAATGCTGCAATTTTAGTAAAATCCATGCGTTATTTTTTCGATATCCTGTCACATTTGCCAATTTAAATACTATAGGCAGGTAAAAAATTGATTGAAATGAGAAATCCTGCAACACTTGCATAAAAAGTTGAGTTGTATATAAACTTGCTTAGACGGACCCACAAAATTATATATTTCAAGGTCAAGGTTATTGTTGACGTGTACCGTTTTACGGGAAATTACCAAATAAAAAAAACATGTATCCACTAACAAAACCTAAAATTTTGCTACTGATTCTTAAAGTAGAGACACAATTTTTTATTTCCGGCTGGTGACATGAGATGCCGGAGGAAACACAACTGGTTGGCTATGGGGATAATGGAGTGGAGCAGGCTCAATTAAAGATAAACCAGGAGGCCTTGCATTAGCACTAAGCAAAACAGAGGTCGTGGTCCTAACAAATAAACGGATCCCCACCATCCTCCCTGTGAGGGTAGGAGAGGAGACTGTAGTGTCAAAACCGGCGGCGAGATATCTTGGAGAGACGATCAACACAAAGTTGACCTTCTTGGAGCACATCAAGCAGACTGCGGATAAAGCGGCTAAGGGCGTCACAGCGCTCAGCAGACTGATGTCGAATGTCGGAGGACCCAAGTCAGCAGTGCAGGCAACCTTGCTATATGGCGCTGAAGTATGGGCGGAAGCCCTAAGCAAGGACTCCTACAAGAAGAGACCTTGCCAAGTGCAAAGGCGCGCGGCGCTGAGAGTGGCCTCTGCATATCGCACTGTCTCCGAGCCAGCCGCGCTTGTGATCGCCGAAGTGATACCCGTCGAACTGCTTGCAAAAGAGAGAAGGGGGCGATCTACCTTAGGAAGACGCAAGTAGGGAGATTAATCGCGGGCAGAGGAGAGAGGCTCCATAAAGAGAGAATATGTCAGACGAGAAGAGCAGGGGACGATGGACCGCCAGGCTTATAAAAACTATAGGCCTCTGGACAGAAAACACGGTGAAGTAAACTACCACCTCACACATCTGCTGAACGGGCACGGGTACTTTCGATCGTATCTTCACCGGATGGGGAAGACAGTCTGGGCGGAGTGCATGTATTGCCTGGGAAAAGTTGACACCGCAGAGCACACCTTTTTCGAGTGCGAGAAATGGGCCGCGCAGAGAAGAGCCCTAGAGGCCGCTCACCCAGGAGGGGTGATCTCTCCGGATACTATAGTGATTTCCGACGAGGAAGTCTGGAACAACATTGCCAGGTACGTGGAGGAGGTTCTTCGACAGAAGAAAAACGACCTTGACCAGCTGTAAACTGGTAAGGGAGTGGGTGCCTGATGTGCAAAATAAAAGAACTTAGCCCGAAGTAGTGTGCCAAACAGTCCAGGCTAGTGTCCGGAGAAGAAAGGGAGGTGTTTTAGTCGATAAACTGTGCCACAGGAGTCCGACAATGTTGGGAAGTAGTGCCCAGTGTGCATAAAGAATTTCACCTCCTTTAAAAAAAAAATTATAATAATTCATTCAGGCGTTAGTTAAGTGTGCTATGGGTTATATTCTAAGATATTTCCGGTCGATAAAAGTACAGTGGTTGAAAAAAAAATCAAAGCAAAAGGACAAAAATATGTCAGTCACACGGGGTTTTGATTAAGTTTGTTAAAAACATTTCAATTTTCGCGGGCGTGACTACCCTTATTTAAAAGGGAATGGAAATAGTTAACTATGGTTAAAATTTCATCCCGATCGGGTAAAATTTGTAAAAGTTTTAAACTTTGCCCCAAAATGTTCTTTGAAAAAATGAAAAGTGAAATTTGTTAAGAAAATTGATCTTTAAAATGTTGATTTATGTTAAAGGGGAATTCGGTGTTTAACCGCTATACTAAGTTGCGTCCAAATCAGGATATATTTAGTCGACATTTTAAGGATTTTTATAATATTACTGATTTAGCGATTTTGAGCCACCTGGTGAGTACAAATGAAACCTCACAGATGCACTGGTTATAAAAGTGGAAAGCTACCAACTTCTGCTTTATTCTGGTTTTTAAATGACCGAAATCTGTCCATTACTTGGTGAGATAAGAATTTTTACCTGTTCCAAGGTACCTTTTCAATGCCGAAATCCTAGGAAAAAGTAAAAATTTATTTTTCTTCTTTCCCGGCAATGGTATCTAATGAAAGGTATTTTGGAATAGAATTCAAATATGAAAAAAATTTTAATTATCTTTTTTACAATGAGATATATAACAGTTTTTTTTCTGTTAATTCTACTAAAATGTATGGGAAAGTGCATTGTACCCTTTACTAGTAGTATGAAAGCTTAAAATATTGATAAGTAATATTAAGCATGAATATGCAAACCCCATGAATTACTTTAAAAGTTATTTCATTGAAATTGAAAATATAAGGGTTGTAGCACTTAAACGGTGGTAGTATACAAAAGTAATAGTTCGCAAAGGGTTTGGTCAACGATAACTGCCCTTTAAAATGCCGTTTGAATTTTGGAAAAATTCCGCATCACGTCTGAGATATGGCCGCTCTGAAATAGACAAATGGTTCAAAACTTCAGGAATTTTTTACTCAAAATTGTTGCATTTTCATAAGACAAAATTTGTTCAGAATCATTCAAGGAGTACGCAGGAAATTTGTCAGAATTTCTAGACACACTTTTGGGTTTTTCAAAAAAGGCCTATTACAAAAAATCCAAAACTAACTCGAAACTTCTGAAAAAATTTACACGCATTTCTTGAATAATTCTAAGCACTTTTTCTCCTATAACATTTTTTTCTGAAGTTCACCATTTCTTCAGTCAAGTTGGCTAATACACGTCCTTTGCCGTTGAAGAATACAACGTTGCCCGCTTTCACCACGTAGAGGTGGGCGTTTATCGAAAACCTTGTTTTGTTTTTTTGTGTTTTTTCATTTATTTTTTTATTTCTTTTTATTTAAAATTTTTTTTGTTTTTTCTCTTTTAAACTTTTCTTTCTTCTTTTTTAAACTTTTTTTTTCATCATTAATGTTATTATTTTTTACACTTTACTTTCTATGTAACTTCCTGAAACATGGTTCACAAAAGTACTTATTATCGCAGCTATGACATAGACAAGTTACAAGTTAATACTGAATAATATTATCGCTTAGTTCCTTTTTCATGTTTATGGTTCGCGAATGATTTTAACTGTAAATAATATTTTGCTGATTTCTAAAGCAAACTCTTTTATGGCACGTTTTTGCTTGCTATCTGGGTGTGCAGTATTCCATAATACAGTTGCGTTCGTAATAACGGCTTGTATCATTCTCATAAGAATTATTTAATTAATTATAATAATACAAGCTTAATACAAGCTATAACATAATAATAATACTAATACTACAAGCTTAATACAAGCTATAACATAATAATAATACTAATACTACAAGCTATTCTAGATGATAAATGATGGAATTATAAATAAATTGAAAAAGCTACAATATGAGCTCTCATTAAGGAACAAACTGGCTGGAAGGAAAACGAATTAAGAAATGCGATCAGGATGGACGGGGTCGAGATATAAGGATTTGTGCAGGGATGATTTACTCAGATGGAAGTCAAAGGAGGAAAGGTCGTTGACTTTTCGAAGCATCCTGGTAATTGGCTCGCTTTGACCGTAGTTTGTGCGATGGCGGTCGAGTCGGAAAAGGGGAGTGGACCTAAGGTTGCGGGGATTAGTATAGATGGGTAAAGATTGCAGGATTGAAGGGCAGTCTATGGCTCCACTTAATAGCTGATGAATGAAGAGAATGTCAGAAACATCACGACGTTTACTTAAGGGTTGTAAGTCAATCAGTTTCAGACGGTTGTCATAGGGTGGAAGGTTGAATCTGTCTGCCCACGGGAGATCACGTAGAGCGAAGCGAACGAACCTACGCTGGACGGATTCAATCCTATTGATATGGGTTGTTTGTGTAGGTGACCATACCTGGCTGGCATATTCAAGGAGAGGTCTAACGAAGGAGATATAGAGAGATTTGGAAACATATGGATTGGAGAACTCTCTAGACCAGCGCATCACAAGCCCTAGCGCGGAGTTAGCTCTGTTAATTATGCTGTCAATATGAGAACGGAAGTTGAGTTCCCTATCACAGATTATTCCAAGGTCACACAAAGAGGTAACAATAGGGACCGGTACATCGTTTAGCATGTAAACTCTCGGGGTGGTGGTAAGACGCTTGCGGGAATAAGAGATGGACTGGCATTTGGAGACATTGAGTTCAAGAAAGTTTTTCATGCACCACGTGGTGAAGGAATCGAGATCTTTTTGCAGGAGAAGAGAGTCGGTTGTGGAGGAGATATGTTTAATTATTTTCATGTCATCAGCATAAATGGACAGCTCTGAGTGATTGATGACGCATTCAACATCATATATTGTAAGAATGAAGATCAGTGGACCGAGGTGGCTGCCCTGGGGGACGCCGGAACGAGCGACAATAGGGTTAGAAATGGATGAACTGAAAAGAACATTATAGCGACGGTTGTTGAGGTAGGATTGAATCCAGGAGATTAATCGGGAGGGGAAGCCTAGGCGATCAAGTTTGAACAAGATAACATTATGGGAGATCTTGTCGAAGGCTTTACTAAAATCGGTGGCAATAACATCAACATCTTTACCGTTTTCCAGAGCACATAGTGTCTTGGAGACGAAGTCAGTAAGATTGGTGGTAGTAGATCTTCCTTTGAGAAAGCCATGCTGGGAGAGGGAGAAGATAGACTTACAGTGGAAGAACATGGAGTCATAGACCAATTTTTCGAATAGTTTAGGTATGGATGATAATTTAGCGATGGGTCTGTAGTTGGATACATCGTTTTTGCAACCTTTTTTGAAGATGGGAATAATATACGAGTTTTTCCATAATTGAGGGAAAACCCCTTGAGTGACCGAGAGGCGGAATAGCAAGATAAGGGGTTGAATTAGATGCGTGGCACACTTTTTTAGAACGATGGCCGGAATGCCGTCAGGTTCTGGGTAAAGAAGAACCCAAGTCCATATTTTCCACCGGATAATGGGCAAGACTCTATTGCAAACTGATCGTTTATATCGACTCCACCCATAAACTTGTTATATACTGTGAAGACGTTTGGAAATGGAAGTTCCTTCTTTTATTTTGCTACCTTTTCATATTTTTTAACAGGAATTAGGACGTGATACCAGCAGCAGTAGATAAGATCGACACTGGCTTGGAATCTTGCACAGTGATATAATTGATTCCGCTATTACTCTCGTGTTTCACTAGATGAGTTCCACGAGCTGCTTTTTTGTCCATAATATTCTTTTTTTCACAGTACCAGTAGTGCTCAGCCCGGCCTTTTTTAGATGCACTAACAAATCTTAACAACAGAATATATTGTCAAAAGTTTACGCGGAGGAATATTCTTCGACATATTTTCTAGCATTTGGAGAACCACCCTATTTCCGCTAATTTATCCGCTATCGACAGTTTACATCCGGCCATGTTCATCTCTTTTTGCTACGATTGCTATTATTGCTGATCCCAACGTACATCAGTACGTTCTTGATTTTAAAAGGGCGAACTTCTCTGATCTTTCAAACAGGATCTTCTGAATCGATTTCCCATCTCTTTTTTATAATAACGATATCGACGATTACGTTTCCGTGTTTTATGATAGGATTTATGATCTGTTTAATTCGTGTTTATCACTTAAACGGTCGAGATCATCCTGTTATTCTCCCTCGTGGTATAATAGAGAACTACGGAGCCATAAGAATAAAAAAATAGGTTATGGAAAACCTACTTACGCTGTAGAAGCACGTGTGCTTATTGTGATTTCCTTTATTGTCATGACAGCTTTTTAGCGTTATCATTATCTTTATACAGAGAATAACTTGAAAATGTTCGGGATAAATTGCATAATGTTCCTCGTAACTTTTTTTAATTTGTAAATATGAAGAAGAGAACTGATAATTATCCATCTACAATGTGGCACAATGGATCTTCTAGCTGCAGCGCGCCCGGTATAGCCGATAACTTTGCATTATTTTTTTAGGGCGCCTTATCATCAGGCAACTTTGTGATTTCGTTGGAAGAGTTTGATCATATCCAGGATCGTCCCGCTGCCTCCATTGCTTTGCCCATTATATCTCGTGATATTATCATGGATGGTATAAGCGAACTAAAATTGGACTTTTCTTTTGGTCTTGATGGTATTCCACCTGCATTCCTGAGATCCTGTTCTGACGCCTTACCCACTCCACTGGAACTCATCTTCAACAAATCTCTTCAGGCCGGTAGATTTCCTACGTTATGGAAGAGCTCCCTTATAATTTTTGTTTATAAAAAGGGGCATAGAAAATTAATAACAAATGACAGGCCAATCGCGAAGCATTTGATAAGCTCCCTGATTATGCTTAAACTTGAAAAGTTGGGTTTTCCGCTTTTATTGCTCGACTGGATCTGCTCTTACTTAAAAGATAGTTCATACCGAGTATCTTTCCATAATACTTTATCCAGAATCGGTAGGGCTTCATCTGGCGTACCGCAGGGTAGCTATCTGTGGCCGTTGCTGTTTTTTATTGCCATTGACGACATTGTCCCTCTGATTAAGCACTCCAAAGTTTTAACCTACGCAGATGATATGAAGATTTTCTCATGCTTTAGAAACGTAAAGCGTTGGTCAAGGGAATTTTCTGATCTGAAGACCTTAATTCACTTATTCTTTTCTTTGGTTAGGCCAATTCTCGAGTATGCATCTCGGGTTTGGTCTCCCTGTTATGCTGTTCATTCTAGACGTATTGAATCGGTGCAGCGGAACTTTGTTAGGTTCTCACTAACAGACCTTCTCTTTAATGATCCACTCAGGCTTCCTCCTTATGTGCATCGCCTCCGGTTGCTTAATATGCATTCGTTGGAAGAACGACGTAGAGTTGCTGACCTAGTCTTAATTCATCAACTCAAATATAGATTTTTGCACTCTTGCAAGTATGGTTTCTTATAGGTATACCCCGTATAGCTGAATTAGATTGCCTTTACTGCATGTTGCTCATTCTCGGTCTAACTATGGTTTACATGAGCCTATAAATATCATGTGTAGAGCCATGAGTATGTGTCCTGTTTTTGACCTGACTCTTACAAAGGATTTGCTGAAGCGTTCTCTGTTGTTCGCGCACCCCTGATTGTTGTATGTGGGCGTGTTTTAGTTTACTAATGTTTTTTTCATGCTGGTTTGCGAGCCTAATTCACCTCAATATATTGTTATATTCTGGCCAAGGTCAATGATTCTAGGCTTCTGCCTAAGAAGTGCGCCTTCTGAGTTAGAGGGGTTAATTTTATAAAAGAAAATCAGATTTTGGCAAATCGTCAGTTATTGGAAAAAAATTTTACAGGAGAAAAAGTGCTTAGAATTATTAAAGAATTGTGTGTAAATTTTTTCAAAACTTTCGAGACAGTTTTGAATTTTTTGTAATAGGCCATTTTTTAAAAAACCCAAAAGTGAGTCCAAAAATTCTCAAAAATTTCCTATGTACTCCTTGAATGATTCTGAACAAATTTTGTTCTATGAAATTTTTTCTGAAAATTCACCAATTTTGAGTAAAAATTTCCTGAAGTTTTGAACCATTTGTCTATTTTTGAGCGGCCATAGACATGATGCGGAATTTTTCAAAAATTCAAACGGCATTTTGAAGGGCAGCATCGATGACCAAATCCCTGCTCATTGCAGTGATCTGCTGGCACTTTTTCAAACCATAACTTTGGGTTCTTTGAAAAAAGTGCGAAAAATTGAGATTTTTTAACAATAAATGATCCATATTTATTTTGGATCATTCTCTAGACAAATTCTGACCCCGGCATCTGAAAGAAGAGGTTTCAAACTACAAAAACTTATAGTTCACAACATTTTTTTATCACTTTTTCATCACAAGTTATAGCGTTGAAAGTTATCAAAGTTTTTTGGTCATTCAGGCGTTAATGGGTTAAGTTAACTTGAAAATTTCATCACTTTTAAGCTTGCACAGGCGTTCGTTCGGTGCGGGAAAAAATGTATTTATTTTGCATCGTTAGCTGCCTTTACCAAAAAATATTTTTATAGGCTAACATACCATTAGTAAATTTCACAAGCCTTTATTTACACACTTACGTTAACTTTGACTGATTAGCATTCCAGCTTCGTATACATATGCTATTCCACAATTGCGGGCGTCTATGGAAAATTTTTTTGCAAACACACATATTCGTTATCAAAATTTAAAAGGCTCAACTCCCACCCGCCTATCAGTTTGAACCTTACAACCTCTAAATCTCTTGCATAAAACTTTGAGAGCCGTATGCGCGGGCACCAGCTAGTATTCATGAACCAGAGTTTAACACCCCATTTTACGGTACTCTTGTTTTGAACATCCACTCGAAAATGCGGCAAAATCGGATGTATGGATCCTGAGGTCTGCCTTGATGAGCGATTAACATCTCCATACTTATATGGCAAGTTATGTTTCTTCCAAATCTCAACAGAACAGGAACACTTCTATTCCGTTTGACCAACTTACTACTTATAAAAATAGTTTTTAAAAAAAAAGTTGAACCGACTTCACAAAAAGCGCTAAAAAGCATAAAATAATTTTTAATTTTATTTCTATTACGACATTTTGAAGTCGGTGCAAATCAAACAAACCAACCAACTACAACAAAAATATTTAATCGTCATTTCTTATGATCCCGTAAGCTGAAACGTTCAGGTAGTATGATGTATTATTTTCAATTGTGGTACTGTAGTTGTTTAATTTGCACTGACTTCAAAATGTTGTAATAGAAATAAAATTAAAAATTATTTTATGCTTTTTAGCGCTTTTTGTGAAGTCGGTTCAACTTTTTTTTAAAAACTATTTTATTTTTCACTTTTTAGTGTCTTCTACTCTACACAACGAAGAAAGAATCATCCAAATCAGTCCACGCGTTAAAAGTTAGTTGTAACCCCCTACCCCACCCCCACTCCACTAAAATTTTTTTCTCATGGTATCAATCAAAGAACATACTCTGCCGAACAGAAAAGGAATCATCGAAATCGGTCCACGCGTTACGAAGTTACTATCCCTTCCCCTCCCCCACCATTACCATAGGACCAAATTATTCTCCTATTAGCAATGGGGGCTCACACTCTATACAACACCAAAAGAACCATAAAAATCGGTCCACGCGTTACAAAGTTAGTTTCGACCACTTCTCCCACCCCAACCACATCAACCATTTTTTTTCTCGTGGTATCAACCAGGGAGCATACTCTACCCAAAAGAAAAAGAATTATCCAATTCGGTCCACGCGTTACGAAGTTAGACTACTCCTCCCCCCACCTAACCCCCCGCCATGGGCTAAATTATTATTCTATTAGCAATGAGTTTTCACACTTTATACAACAGAAAAAGAACCATCCAAATCGGTCCACGTGTTACAAAGTTAGGTTCCACCCTCCCCACCCCACCAACATTTGTTTTCTCGTAGTATCAACCAAGGACCATATTCTACCCAATAGAAAAAGAATTATCCAAATCGGTTCACGCGACAAAATACGCGTCGAACTTAGAATCTCTTTGTTTTTCGGAAGTCGGTTAAAAATACATATTGCTTAAAAACCATAAGTAAATCTGTCAAAACATGTATACGAAATCCAATCAGTAAATTTCAGTTGTAAATTATAATAAATTTGAGAAAGTACATTCATTTTAGCAAACTGTGATTTGGTCTTTACAAGTTTGCCATGAACATGTATGGTCATGCTGTGACCACAAAATAATTTAATATAGAGCTGGAGCCATGCCACTAGAAAGGTGCCTAAGTTTCTCCGTTTCTTAGTCTTCTTTCCTTTGCTGTTTTCGACCTTCTAGCTCTTTGGTGATCTGCCAAAGCCCAATTTTATTTTAATCCATTGAGCCAAAAGTAAAGCCTCAAGTTTCCTTCTTTTCATATTTGATTTATGCACAAAGGAAGCAGTAAATTGAAGTAAAATCACTTGAAAACAACGAGAAATGTCTTTGTTACTGAAATGTATATTTGGGCAGACGATTAAAATGGAAATATGCAACTTAAAGGACTTTTTAGGTAGCATTAGAAAGTAATGGAGACCATACGAAGTGTCACTATAATTGTTTTAAGAAAAAAAGAATTAAATAGAAAAGTTTCTAATGAAATGGGTTTTCTTGAAATTATAACTCTGAAATTGAAACAAATCGTAGTGCTTAAATTAATACAATCGCAAAGCCTTAAAAATGCATTAAAGAGTTTACAAAAGCATGCACGCTTGGAAATTAAATGCTTGCGCATTCACGCGCAAGTATTAAATTGGCAACCCTGCTCGTCGAGAACTTTAACATAATCTGCCCGCGATCCTTCGTACGCACACTAGTATCAATTAAGATAGTATCCTTTCGAATTTGAATGATTGCTAATTAGTTTTGTAGTTAGAGTGGCGGTATTCTATCTAAACGTCTGGCTTTTCCTTAAGAATTGTTTTCAGATTTTATAAATCACCCAAATACGTATTAGTGTAGTTAGACAAGTCTTCTTTCCTCAAGAAAAGATGCGTCATGCGCCATTGTTTTATAAAATGTATAAATCCCACAAGACAAATTCTTTATTGCTAGGCTTAAAGATGCCGATTTAAATCGTCCACTTTCAAATCTAAAAACGCAAAGGTTTTTCTTAACCACTTTAAAGGTTTTCTTTGTATGCTATCAAACTTCAATTCCAGAAAAGTTTTCAAGTAACTAAGTAATCGGATTATTACCTACTTATTATGCTAACGAACATAGGAGGAGATTGCAGAGTCTCACATTTATTCAACTTATTAGTGACTTTAAGGGAGGCAGTCAGTGGGAGGACAAAGGACAAAGAAGCCAACAAAATTGCTTTAATGCTTCCCGGAGAACTGATTTTGTTATTTACTTGAAATTCTGAGATGCTTTCAAAAAATTTAATTGAATTTGGGTACGTATACTCCGCATCGATATTGTATACCAATGCTTGTGCAAATGATACCTTCACAATTGGCTTAATATCTACGTATTCACTTTACTCTGATTTCATTCGAGTCGAAGAAGTAAATTTATAAAGATGTATCTTATCGCATACAACATTGAAAGTGAATACCTACTGTGCAGATATTACTTTCTTCTTGAAAAGGGTTCTATTCATGCACACAATATTAGCGCAACACACTCCAGGGATTTCAAAGCATTAGGAATATATATGGACTTGTGTAGAGAAAGGCTTTTAGTTGAGTTATATTTAGGCAAATACAGAAGATGACAGACAAATCCACTCAATCCAGGAGATTTTCTTCTCCTGGACCAGTGAATACTAACAAGCGTGCCTGGACTCAATTAGAATCCGCTTCAGCTTTTCACCAAAAGAACATGGATATTCCGACCACAGTGAAGTTTCCATTCGTAAAGTTATGAAATTTATTCCCTAATTATTTATTGCCCGGGAACTTCCTGGCTTTGTAAACATTTCAATTAGCGATTCTTTTGGTATTCTTTTCGCGATTCCATTTCGAATTAATTTGTGATTTACCCTCATCAAATACCTACGTTTAGCTTCCCTTGGGATGGTCATTAATTCCAACATATTTCGAAATCTACAATGTACAGTGTGGACCCAAGATAGGGACGTGATTTGGTAGTTGTGGATAAGAAAAATGGACATTCTACCATCAGACAGCAAATCGATCATAGGACAGTACGGACGTTGTGTACACAATTTGATACGTACATATACAGAAGATTTGTTAAGTTTTCCATTGAATAAAACCATTTTGTTTGATAGCGGATATCCGTTCCATTGTAGTTCTGAAGCAACAAGTATGGTACCTTAAACCTCTTTTAAAAACTGGGCGAATCCCCAGGGCTAACCTTCTTCAACCTTCTGAATTGGATGACGTACGATGTGTTGATAGAAAAAATAAAGAAGCTTCTGACACTTTTAAAGCCTCACCGGATGATGGATTCAAGGACTTCAGTTGTTATTATAATTGTGGGTGGGTAGGGGAGTGCCATTTTTCTTTAAAGATTTTTAAAATTAAGTTTTTAAATCAGAATCTTCAAGTTACGTCCTGAAAATTTAAAAAGTTGCTGGATTTTCAAGCACCAAACAGTAGGGAAATTCTAGGATATGATCCCTTAACACTTTCAGGTTTAAGAAATAATATATTTCTATAAGAAAAGCTCTGATTATTAATTTTAGTGCTTTTATATAATTTTTAATGTAACTTATAGTTACGTTTTTTGGCACTTGGAGGAAATATCTTGCACTTAACATTTTCTCTGAACAAATGAAACACTTGAATATTTTCCACAGTTTATTATTTATTTAATAAATTTGAGCTGACGCGTTTCGTCTTATCGGGACATTTTCAAAGCTTCAACTGAAAGTTCTGCTATTTTGAAGCTTATGAACTACCAAGCGGTTTAGGTAGAGTGTACTGTTAAACTCAATAAAATAAACAATAGCTACCATACCATTACAATTGTTATAAAATTAAAGTTACAATTTATGTGGATGTCAAGCTAACTATAAATTGATTATCTAAAAGAGGACTTTTATTTGTGAAATGAATCTTATCATTTACAAAGAAACAACCATCGTTTTTAGCCTTCCTTATTTCAAAAATTTCTAGTTTGTCAAGAATGTTAGTATTATCAGCTCGGTGAGTTAGCTCTAGATTCTCTATCTTAGTAGAATGACCCGCGTCAATCAAATGTTTAGAAAGGCCCGAAAAATGTCTATTATATTTAGCGGATGTAATATGGTCTTTAAACCGAGTTTCTATGCTTCTTTTGGTTTTACCCAGTGTTGTGCGTGTAGATTATATCGTGTACTCTACACGATAAATTACGTGTAATCTACACGCAATCTTCGTGGGATACTTTACATCTACACGTAAAGTAAATACATAATTTTGATTTTTTACAAGATTTCATGAAAAGGTATTAACGTTTATATAGCCCATAATTTTTACTTTCTTTTACTTTGTATTCGTTTGTAACATTTGAGGCTGCTAATCTTAGGGTAAAGTATACATGTAACAATTTTTTTGAATGTTCAAAAGATAATCTATTCCTTGTTGGTGAGTGAACGTATGCCCAATTGTAAAAGGACATCTCCAGTTCAGCCGATTAAGCTGAAATTTGCAAAAGTTTAATGGCTAATTTAGATAAAGCTGGATGGTTAAATTCAGCCATGCTCCAAAATGCAATAGATTTTTCAACATTTTTCTCTACTAATTTTGGAAAAACAGGAACTGATTGTTTTCAAAAATGATGCCAGTCTTCAATACCGTTGGTAGGGATGGGGGATCGAATTGAGAAAATCGATTCAGTACGGATCGATTTGTAATTTTTTTTCCGATTTTGTAGATCGATTAATCGCCTTAAAAAGATCGATATCCATAGATCGAATCAGTTTATCATTTCAATTTATTTCAGCATTTTGAAATTGCAAGCAAATAAAACTGTTTTTATATATAAAAATATAGGATCATTAGTAAACCAATTTATTAAATAATAAGAACAGCCTTTGTAGCTTAAAAATCTTGATTAAGCAACAATGGCTGTTTAATAAATTTGGTTATTTAATCGAAAAAAAGTGCGATAATTGAAGAGTTTTTTTTGAAAGTACTAATACTGACTGGTCCTCATTAAACGAACGCAACTAAAAATATATATCCCAAAAGTAAAAGAGAAGCACAACTTTTGCGTCACGTATTTGCATGGGCCAAATTTGAGATTTGAGATTAAAAAAACTATTAATAAATGTCAAATCTATGATAGAGTAAAAGTGGGCAGAACTCAAAAAATATATATGCTTCTTTCAGAAGATAAAATCTAAATCTACGTGTATTCCGCATTAGTCTCTGACTAGGATTATACGTGGCGGCATATATACTTGTCTATTCCACTAGTTGTATTCCACTTGGTGTTGATGTGGCAATTCCGCGTAAACTAATATTTCTTTATTTAAGCTTAATACAAGCTATAAAAAAACTTAATACAAGCTAAGCATAACGTCTAGGATATGTAAACAAAATTCAATAATTCCACGTCGAATCGTGTACTCCTCGTGATTTGTTTTACTGGGCTTGAGTTCGCAGCAAAAAACAATAGTTTGTATAAAAACTTAAAATCGCACATTGGAGTATCACTTATTTTAGATTTTTCTTTTCGTTGTGGACTGACTCACCAAACCAGAAATGAAACATAAAAGCCTCCGATGACAAAATCATGCAGTAGTCACTAAACTACATAGTTGACACTAAAACATAATAGCGATCACAAACGCATTCTTCTAACATTTACGATTCTTTTAACATTTTTTTACATTTGTCGGATTATTACACAAATTAAAGATAAAATGCAAAAAAAATTCAGTAGTGAACTTGTTTAATTTTTGGCACGGCTTAAATAGATCGAAATCGGAAATAAAGAAATCGATTCGAGCTGAATAGGTCGCGCGTAAAATCGATTCAAAAATCGACAGATCGATGGCTTAAAGATCGATATCTCGAGATCGAATCGAAGATCGCCCATCCCTAACCGTTGGTATCTAGATGGTAGAAAAGAAAATCGTTTATGATATCTTGTTGTTTAATAGTCAGAAACGCATTGTCATGTGAATAATGAAGGTAATATGCCACATAAGAGTACACATTTAAAGCCATTTCCTTTAGTTTCTTTTTAAATTGTCCTTGAATTTTTCTGGTAATTCTAATTTTAGCCACAATAATGCTGAATTTGCGATAAAAACAGAAGAGTTCTGGGAGAAATTGACAAGTTCACATACTGGATCGAGAAGCTTAATTGAGTCCGTAACCTCCTTCATGAATTTATCATCAAATAAGAATAGTGAGACACTTTGTTTAATTTTTCTGAGACTAGGATCGGCTGCTATTTGCTTCATAATATCTTTGTTTTGAATGAGACAAGAAAAATAATTACGGTAGAAACACCATCTCTTTGTAAAGACTCGCTGCTGAATGCATCATCATGTTTACGCAGTCGTAATTCGCAATTTCTATAATCTACACCAATACTCTACATAATACATACTCTACTTAATTTACACATACTCTACACGTCGATGTAGATTATTGATTTACACGTGTAGACGCACAACCCTGGTTTTACCTATACAAGGTGTTTCAGTGATCAGAAAGTTACCTTTCAGCAACACTTACCTTTCTTCCACAATTAGGAGTGAGATGGATGTTTCGACCGGAGTGCAAGTGGTCATCATCAGCGTGGTACTTGCACTCCTTACCACCTTACTACCTGATGACCACTTGCACTCCGGTCGAAACATCCATCTCACCTGGTCGAACACTAACCCAGACAGGGCAAAGGTGACCTCATTCCAGTAGAGATTCAGTGTCAATGTTTGGACCGTTATAATCGACAACCATTTGGTAGGACCATTCATTTCGCCGCAAGTGCTTAATAGTGAAATTTATGCGGACTTTTTGGGCAATACACTGCCAGATCTAATAGAGGAAATAATCGGATAATCTTAGGAGAATGCTTCACCAACACGATGGACTACCGGCGCATATGGCTAACATTGTAAAGGCAATACAAGTGAAAAATTTCCTAACCGTTGGATTGGCCTGCTAGATCTCCAGAACTTATCCTATTGGACGTTTTCTTATGATGAACTATGAAGTATGAAGTTTATTCAAGCCCAGTTAACAACAGGGAGGGTTTAGTTGGCCGAATTGGGAATGCAACGACGAAAATATCGGAGAGGCTGGCTGCAATTCGTCTTAGACAGGGACTTAGAAGGAGGTAATTGAAATGCATCGAAAGTTGCGGTGGACATTTTGAACGGCTTTTGTTACTTATCAAGATTAATTGTAATTATTTATAAATTCAATAAAAAGAATTTTTGAGTTAATATTAGTTAAATTTTTTTTATTTGATGATTTTTATAACATTCTCCGATAGGATTTCTACGTATAAATTGCTAAATACTTTCCCTACGTGGTAAAGGTAATAAGACGGGCAATAAAAGAGAGGTATACTAATTACATAAATTTCGGAGAAAATTTGGGAAAATGCTGAAATTTTGGTAATTTCAAAACATTTTTTTAATTTTGGCCCTGACTGTACCTGCAGTGGTAGTAGTTAGATCAACATTGTTGACATTTTTGGAAAGGTCATTAGGATAGTTATTTTTAAGCGTTTGCTTGATGTCGCTATGTTGGGTAGATCAAAAGATAAAAATAAAAGAGTAATGTGCATACCATGAAAAACTGAAATTTATGAATCACCCTGTAACTCCCAAACGGTTGAGAGTCCCCCTCCCTGACCATACAATTTTTTGTTTGCCTAGGTGAGATCTATCACCCCACTCTGTTACGTTTTGTTTTTTTACATATAAGTATTTTCCCCGGCTCCGTCCTGAAAGTAGAACAAATGAGAAGGGAACAAGGAACCAAACCAAAAGTTATTTTGACTTACCTGTACAGTGTGTTGTCCTTAAATCCAATATAGAAGTGGTGCTGCAAAAGATTTTTGTTTAATTACAGATTAATAAGGAAATCACTGATTACTTACCTGGCTCTAGTTGCGCTGGCCCAGATTGCACTTCGAAGTCGCTGCATCCATATTCATTTCAGTTTCTTACGACCGCTCACCTGCAGGAAACATCGCACGTCAACTGCAAAAATAAAATACTCAAAATATAGTACTCACCAATGTGGATTATATCACTAACCGGCATGGATTAACGTTAGACTCCGTCTAGTAGCAGTTTCCATCATGTGGTATACCTCGAAGATGTCCTAAGAAGAAATTGTTAAATACATGTTTGTGAAGAAGGTATGACATTAATTTACTTACGTACGTTCCCTGGATCTCTCGGATGACTGATTAGATGCTGCAAGTATAGAGAGTTTTAGCATTAGTTAATTTCAATTTAGATAATTAAAATAATTAGCAAAGCTAGGTTGAATATTTATGTAATTTTAGGAATATCTGAATAAATAAGCTCTAAGATTTAGCTAAAGTAAACAGAAATTAAATGAAGATTAAAGCTTATATTCGGTTTAGTCTAATGAAATAAAATCATAAAATAGGATTAGTCTTAGATTTAGGAAATTAATTTTAAGCTATTTGAATTAAAGGATAGGAAGAATTAATTAAGCAAGGAAGGACAATTTAATGAAGAATATAAATTTCGAAAAATTTTTACCTCAAAATATGATGTCAAGCCCAAAAAGGGTTAGCGCAAGCAATTTACCGTTTAGCCTGAAATAAAAAGAATAATTAGAAATTTTCACTTACAAAGTAATTATTAGAGTAATTAGAATGATTTTGAAGTACTTACCTGTCCTGGGCTTCCTCACAACACTTCAAAAACACATAAAAGACGACCACTTAACCTTAAAATAAACTGACCGGATTTATCTGCGAAACTTTATTTCCCGAAAGTAAACGAATGACTTATAGGGCTGTTCGTAACCCAAAGTTTGAGGTGGTTCTTTATTAAAACACGGAACGATAAAATAAAGATATTCCGAAGCACGTGAAACCGGATGTCAACTTCCGACAAAAACACAGATTTAGTCGACTTCCTGTCGGAATAGAATTTTTCCGATTATACAAAAATGATTCAAAATTCACAAAGATCATTTTTATTGGAAAATATAGAATTTAATTTTATTAAATTTATACGATTTCCCAGTATTTGAAGAACATCTCCGGAAATCGGCATAATAGGGGCGATTAATTTATAAGACCACCCACTTTGGTAGGTGAAGCGAGCAGTCCGGTGACAGATTTTGGCAGAAGAACATGAGTGGAAGTGAAAGTTTAAAAGTCATTGTAAAATAAGCAAGTAAAAGGCCCAACAGAAAAGGAAAAGTTATAGCTGAAGGAAAAGTTACTGGAAGAAAAGCAAAAGTTATAGAGGAGAAAACAAGTGTGAAGACGTCGAAGGAAATCGAAGGAAGGAATTCAGGACGGTTAAAGATAAGTAGTTTTTTTATATATAAGAGTGAAGATTTCTAGTTTTGTTTCCTTGTTCTTTACTTTGGTTTTGATTATCTTTTGTTTGGTTTTGCGCGGACCTATTTTGGGGGTTTAGTTGTTGCCGGAGAGGTTATTTTGCAGATAGTGAATTAAATTAAAGCTAAATCCATTGTTGACATTTATTAGATTTATGCATCATTTGTTTAATTTTTGAGTCATTTATTGAACTTTACTCTCTAATTGTAAATATACGTATAAGTTTTGTTGAATTTATTCTGTTTTACAAAATTTTGCTCCAGCCACATTCGAGTTCGCGGACTCTAAAACCGCGTGGCGCCCAAGAAAACAATCCCACCTACGACCCTTCCTCCCTTAGCTAGCATACTTTATGTGCTTAAAGGAAGCATATAACAACTCATTTTGGCACGTCAGATCTGAAACACCCTGTATATCGGGCACTGCAGTCTTCACAGGTTATTTTATATACGCCGCTGCTTTTTAACTTGTTGAATGGAGGTTTAATTTTGTTATTGCAAATTTAATTTTTTAGATTATTGTCATTAAAAAAGTCAGGAATAATATTGACTTTTGAAAGAATTTTTTTTTAAATTGCACCAGAGTCATCAATGAATAAAATTCTCTTCAACCTCTTTTCCCGTCTTTCGCTTGGTTTCATAAGGGTATACTGAGTTTAAAGCTAGTTTAAATTGTTTATCTCTCAATAGTTTAAATATAATTTTTGAATTATACCCATTGTTAATAGCTATTTGTTTTATTATGTTCAGCTTTTTTCTAAATTTTTCTTTGTCAAAAGGCAGTCTTAGCAATCTATTGATCATAAAGTGGAAGGCTGTTAACTTTGTACTCCAAGGGTGATTAGAGTGGGAAGGAATTATTGTGTCACAATAAGTGTTTTTTCTAAAGATATCAAATTTTAATTTCTTTTCAACTATTGAAATCGTCAGATCTAGAAAATTATTAAATTTAAATAATTTATTTTCAAAATTGTTCAGAAAAAATTCTGCACAGGTAGGTGAGTAAGCGGATCCCATGGCAAGGTAAGAAATAGTTTTGGTTAATACATGTATCTGAAAGTGAAATTAGTTGGCTTGCTTTTCCGTTTTTGAATTTTTCTTTTATTAATTTATTAATTTGATCTTTTAAGTCTGATGTCGGTATAGAGGGAAACAGATTGCTTCCATAAATAACAAGCTTAGCGTTGTAAAGTACAATTAATTCTTTCATTATGTTTATTAATTCTTCAGAATTTTTAATAGAAAAGCCCGGTTTAAAATCTAACATCGAAGGTAGTATTTTTGTCAGGTGTTTAGCAAACTTTTGAGCCAGGGTTTGAAAGCCGAGGCTACCGGACGTAATGGGACATCATCTTTATGAGCTTTGGAAGCCCATAGAGAATTGGTATTGAGGGATAATTGTTCATTAGCTTGAATGACTCCCTTTTATCAAGAATTATACTGGCATTATTTATTACTTTTGAAATTATTCGCGCATATTATTCAGTTGGATCAGAAGTTATTTCACATATATTCATATTTTCTAAGCAGTTTTCCATTTTATTTATATAATCGGCTCTATCTAATATTGTTATAACATTGGGTTACATGCAAAAAGTTGAGATGGAACTACGAGCTGATCAGATCAAATTTTATCTTCTTTGCACAAGCATTGAATTTGCAATTTCAAGTCGTCGACTTTGTCCAGCTCCACGAATTCTTGACGGCTGTAAATGGTCGGGTTGTAAAAAATTCGCAACGTAATGCAAAACGAAGTAGCTTCCAATAACACGTGCCAAAATCTTTTCTTTAACTCCTACTTTATATTGCAAAAGAGGAAAACGTTGTTTCAATTGCCCAAAACATCACTCTATTACAACTCATTTTTAAATAATAATTTCATTGTAAATCTTTTCAGCATCTGTCGCAGGCTGCCTAAAAGGTGTCACAAGCCATGGTCTCCAAGTAGTACTGAACCGGAACTACTAGCTTGCAATATATTATATACTTCACTCTTTTTAAATACTCGTATTCGGGAATCGTGAACGGAACCCGGCCAAGAAATATCAAGACTCGTAAACACGACCTTTTCGTCACATGTTGCTTGAACATTTATGAAATGGTATCCTTTTCGATTAATATACTCCTCACTTTGCGTTAAAGGTTTCTTTATTCGAATATGCGTGCAATCAATTGCTCCAGTTGCAAAAGGAAATTTATACTTGGCTTGCCATTTTGTTTGGGCAAACTTCTTTTCTTCAGCCAATTTAGTAAATTTTATCCATTCAGTAGAGTGGTTTATAATTTTTGCTGAGACTTCTGAAATAACCCTTGATACTGTGGATTGGTTTATACCTATATCCTCCACAATTCCACTCTGCAAATCTGGGTCTCCAACAAATCGCAAATGTATCCGCATTTTCTCCATATTCCTTAAAGCCTCACCATGCGTGTCTTCATCTTGTCCGAGAAATTGGTCTGTTAACCATTCCATATTTTCTTTGTCGATCCGATAAAGCACTTTACACCTACTTCCGATGTACTGTCTTCGCTGTTGTATACTCCGAGGAACCGAAATTGATAAAATCTCTGCCATATCGAATGCGTTTTAAAGACTGAGAATACGAAAACTCTGCCTCAACTTTTTATGAGATAAGTCTCAACTTAACTAGCCCTAGCTTAACATTTAGCATACGACTATGAGATTTTACTCAATTGAAGCTTTTGATTTTAGATCTAGCTCAGCTATTGCGATTGATCTCTAGCATTGAGATTTCTCTCATGAATAAACTATGCTTTCTGCATACCACCCTAAGCAATTGCTCCAAAAGTTGAGCTCAGAGTCATTGCTCATCTTTTTGCATATGACCCATTATCTTTATCAGCTTTATTTACGATTAAACTATTTCTGTTAATTTTCTTTTTGATTCTGTTTAACATAAAACTATTTGATATGGACTTCTAATCACCTTTGGAGTACAAAGTTAGCAACCTTCCACTTTATGATCAATATGACTGCCAAGACTGCCTTTAGACAAAGAAAAATTTAGAAAAGAGCTGAACATAATAAAACAAATAGCTATTAACAATGGATATAATTCAAAAATTGTATATAAACTATTGAGAGATAAACAATCTAAACTAGCTTTAAACTCAGTATGACGACTTATATTTCTAAATCGTAAAATAAAAGTCTCTTCAATTAAAACTAAAAATATTGTATAAAAATACTGACGGCTTTTAAAAAAACGGGAAAGAATCAAAAAACCGTATTTCATTTTAGCCCTTTCACGATTTTTCCGAGTGGGTACTAAATTAATAAGCAACTAGTTATGTAGGGGAAGAGAGGGTACATTTCACGCTTTCAGTTCAAGACGCTATATAACGAATCGACTTTGTAATATGCATTTTTTAAAATTTTCAAGCTTATTACTTAAGCGCACAGTATACATCGAATTATCAATAAAATTTTCATACTTCAGGTGACGTCTATATTGCCAAATGTGCCCTGTGACGGAAATATTTGGCTTTACACTTGATACAACAATACTGAATAAGAATATTAAGGCCACTTCACACTATCATCTTTTGATAAAGCTTTTGCTTTATCCAATAAATTTATCAATTTACAAGGATGTCGACTGCTGCCCTTAGAAATCTTTTCAATATAATTGGACCAAAACTGCGTTGGCAAAATATTTCTTTTAGACAGCCAATTTCACCAGATACGAGGTAATTGTTCTGAGAAATATATCTATATATATATATATATATATATATATATATATATATATATATATATATATATATATATAAATAAATATTATGAAAGTGTATTAATGTACAATAAAATAATAAGGGATTTCTTGGGATGCGGTTTTTCTAATCCTTCGTCTACCTTGCCATGTTTAACATTTTTGGAAAGGTAATAAGATGAGAAATGCAATTAAAATAAAAAAAGGTATACTAATGGCATGAATTTCGGAGTAAATTTGGGAAAATGCTGAAATTTTTTCACTTTTGGAAGTGACTGTACCAGCAATGGTAGGAGTTAGATCAACATTGTCGACAATTTCGGAAAGGTTATTGGGATAGTAGTTTTCTTGGGTTCATCTGATGTTGCTGTGTTGGGTAGATCAAAAGATAAAAACAGAAGAGTAATATGTATACTATGAGAAACTGAAATTTATGAGCCACCCTGTAACTTCCAAACGGTTGGGATTGCCCCCCTCTCTCCCCTGCCATATAATTTTTTGTTTGGCTAATGAGATCTATCACCAGACAATTTTTTATAGGTTATAAGTTACCTTAAGATCTCTTGCAACAGGGCAATATTTTCAAAGCCTTGGTTACAACTTTCGCATATATGTATGTGCCATCTATTTCCATTATTGTAAATGGAAGCATTGAAGTAATTTATGATGAGCTGAAACAAAACTATTTAAAGGTAAGGAAAACGAAATTTTTTGTCGCACATATAAAAAAATTAACAAAACTATCACAATTCTTTGAAAAATAACAAAAAGGGTGTCATGTATGTATTTCATTTACGGTTTTTTCGAATACCAACTAATTAACAATTTAATTGCTTTACCGTCTTCAACCACTGTGCCCGACTTTCAAAACTAATTTGAGTTATTTGTACTTAACATCTAATAGAATTTCATCATCTTTAATATCATTTAGAAGTGACATAACAAAATTTCTTCAATACTATTGGAATATCTAGTGTTATGTTTATTTCAATTCTTTGTTCAAGCTTAGACAATGACTGCAAAAGATGCATATCGGTGCTTTCAACATTATCCTTTTTGTTTTTCGGTCCTTCTATAGTAATATCCGCAGTGTTATCGTAACTATCATGGTTTGTTAATGAAGTGGAAACAGAAACATGTTCTTTAGAAAAATCTAAAAATTGCAGAAGATTGCTGTCGTAGAAACAAAAAGTGTATTGAAGTTATCCAATATAAATTCATTGTATTTTAAGATACCGCAGCCAGCTAAAGAATTGCAGAATATTAGTTCGAAATTTGAAAAGAACTGGAACTTCCCATTTTGCCTAGGGGCTCTAGGTAAGAAGCTTTTACAAATTATTAATTAATTAGTCATAACATTTTTATTACAGCTGGAAAACATATTTCCTTTAGACCGAAATCAAAGGATGGATCCTTATATTTGAATTACAAGGGATTTAATATTATTATTTTAATGGCCTTGGTAGATGCAGAATATAATTTGATTTACGTTCATGAGGGTGTTAATGGAACAGTGCACGATTTAGCCGTACTTAGCAATTCATCACTTGGAGAAGCTTTAGTTGACAATAGTCTAAATTTTCCACCTGACAGCGTTTTAGCAGAAATTTAGAAGTCTCCTATGCCATCGTGACTGACGACGCTTTCAACGACAAGAATTATTAAACCTTTTTGGACAAAAAGTGACAATGTCTGAAAAAATTTGTAATTGCAGCTTAAGTCGAGCAAGACGGATTTCCGAAAACGCGTTCGGAATACTGGCAAACAGGTTTCAAGTATTACAAAAAATAATAATAAATAATAAAAATAATAAGTTCAGGGAATAACCCTCACTTGTTGCGCTTTGCACAATTATATGTATAAATAAGGAAGACTCAATAACACATCTTTCTGTTGATCGAAAAAATACAGACAAAAATATCGCCTCGGCCGACTGGAGAAAATATATAAATATCTCAATTAGATAGGTCTTCATCCAATAGGCCAGCATCTGCAGCATTAAAAGTAAGACTATTTTAACACTACTGGTTTTTTTCCAAGCCGTAAAAAAATTCACTTTTAAAATATGTCAGTTTTTGGTAAATTATGTAAGAAGTCTATGTTGTAATTAAAAATAAGTATTCTAGATACATATGTACCTCGCTTTTATTTTGGATTCCATCGGCATCTATAGAAAATGAACCTTCGCTACGTTGCTTGTCATCCTTCATACAGTATGAGCCTGCTCCGCCCCTTACAATAATATGAAATAATAATTCATGAAATTATATACCCAGACCCCCCCCCCCTCCCCGGGCTTGTTTATCTTGATTTATTTACTCTGATTTTACCTTAAGCGAATAACAATATTTATGAGATGAGTTCAATGTTCAACTGATTGTCGAAATTGGGAACAACTCGTCTAGAGTATCTTTTCCCGAAGTACTAGCCCGCAGTGGTGCTTGATTTAAAGATTGTTGAGAATGTACATCTGAAAGAAAATAAAATATTAATAACGACAATATTATCAATTATATATTAATTATTACCGGCAACTGCTATTGGAATAGGTGCAATCGTGGATGACATGCTAATAGTCGATGTGGTGGAATATGAGCAAGATGGTCCCGGTAAATTTAGTATGATTCTCTCGAGTATCCAATTCGATATTTCCTCCGGAATTGTTCGCTCCGTACACATCGTGTATAAGGGACTTTCGCGGAGCGCGAAATCCGTCAACGAACAACTGCCTCCTTTAGGCCTCTTTAGGCGTACGACACCCCTTGTTGCATCATATAAAGCGTCCTCTTCGCTCCAAACAGACGCTCTCGAAGAGCCTCCATTTGAGTCTTCCTGATAATGTCTATAAGGCTTAGCAGAATACCGTCCGTCCAAATCACCAAGAAAAACGCCATCATCGACATGTTTCCCTTCTCGTCTGGGCCTTGTTGCTCCAAAATGACATTTTAAGATGTTCCGATTCTTCTTCAAAATTGATGTCGTTTTGCGCTTCCTTGTCATTGAGTTTTTCTCGTTTTCTTCTTGGTAATGAGTCTCCGTATCCTGATTGTTCGCTTTCATTTCCTGAATATTTATAAGAGGGTCGGCTTGAGTCGGAGGAATTTCTGCTACTTCGTCTTCTGGATCTGAATTGATTATTTCTTCGTCGTCGCTTGTTACATCTCTGCACACTCTTATTTCTCTTGGCGGAACTTTGACGGAAATTCTCTTCTTGTTGTTCATAGACATCTTCTTCACTTACTGACGAGACACTTACAGTTTCCCGGTTACTTTGCATTTGATTTCAAAAAAGCACAGAGCATAATTTATAACACCCAACGACGACGACAAAACAAAAAAGCTAGCCGTGCGATCGGGCGAAGCCCATGATCATGCACATGGTTGTAGTCCGTTATAATGGATTGGGCATGTTTCTTCATGGATTGATGTTTTATAGCGCATCATGGACCTAATTTTATGAATCCACTTTCGTTGGGACTTCACTCTTGCCTGGCATACTGTGATAATGGTGGTGTCTTCATTAACGGTGTAGATCCAGGTATTTCGATGTTGTAGTTGGATCCAGTACTGTGATGGACTCGTTTTCTCGATAGTGCATAAGCTGAGTTGAAGTGGTTGAGAAGCCTCATCTCGCATTGGTTCATATGAGATTCTGTTGAGTAGATCGGCCGTTCTTGATGACAGAGAAGATCCAAGAAATGAGTTCTGATGCATCCTCACCTCATTTTCTGAAAGGGCATAGAAGTAATCTCGATGTAATGTGGTTGACAAATATTATGTTGATAGGTTCACGTAAATGAATTCTGTTTGGTACTTTGTAGTAGGGATCGGACATATCTTGAATAGCTGATACAATATGTTATTCTGCTTTGCACAGTAATTATTTGATGTAATTTTAGGAGCCCATTAGCATTCCCTTTCCCCATTTTGCACATCTAACAATAATCCCTTTGTATGTTTTCATCTGTGTTCATTATTAAATTAAGAAAGGTTGTCATTGGAGTAAAGGATTAAGCCAATTCATTGTCTTCCATTCGGTGGTATTTTTTCTTGAATTGTGTTTGAATTTTCTCACTATTATTTTTCAAAATATTCTCGGTGACTTCTGTTATAGATGTTTCTGTTATGGATGCAACAAATAATTTTAATTTTCTTATTGAATTCGTTTTTAATCTGGTCTGCATATGATTGATCTAACACTCCGAATAGAGTGCTGTAATGTTTCGATAATTTTTAATAAAGCTCGGTAGATTTGCCCTCCTCTATGCAAATGGTTTCCATTCCGGTAATGCAGAATTAAATTATTTTCGTGCATTATTTGTACCTTATGTTGGATTTCCTTTTAAACGGGTTGCAATAATAGTTGAATGTAATGGTTTTATTGAAAAGAGTTGAGAGTTTCTCCACATATAAATGAAAGCCTTCGAGTTGCTGATAATATGTACTTAGGTCATAGTAGACGATTGTATTCCATTCGTCGTTGAC
Source organism: Leptarthrus brevirostris (assembly GCA_964036015.1). NCBI lineage: Eukaryota > Metazoa > Arthropoda > Insecta > Diptera > Asilidae > Leptarthrus > Leptarthrus brevirostris. The sequence goes on along the minus strand of OZ038374.1, from coordinate 31,599,766 downwards.
CATATGTAGATGCCCCTAGTCTTCAAAATAAATTCCTGGGTTGTGTTGGAATGGTTGTACTTCCGTCATTGCTGCCGTTGAATCAGTGAAATCCTCTGATGATAAAGCTATCGACAGGCCTGGAATTTGAAGTTGATGATGTTGTAACTTTCTTAGGTCATTTTGTTGGTATACATGAGCGCCTTAATTCTTCAATCGATGGTCTGGGGGTATGCTAGTAGGTTTAATTACTGGGTGAGACCGCTATATATGACGCTTTGTGTTATAGACCCTGGGGTAGGTGTTATATCCTTTTGAATGTTTGGCGTCGGTAAGTCCTCCTTTTCAAAGGGAAGTTAACATAATTTAGTTATTGGACGTTCCAATATTGCTTCGTAGTCTGAACTGTCGCTACTCTTACCAATCCATCGTGTCCTGGATGTACCTTTATCACTTGAACTAGTGGTCATCGGGCAGGTGGAGTTCTTTCATCGGTTAAAAGAACTAGAACTCCGTCTTTGATATTTTTTTCGGTTTAGATCCACTTGGGCCGTTGTTGTAGTCGCGAAAGGTATTCTGTCGTCCAAATTTTCCAAAAGTCTGCCTTCAATCTGAAGATGAATTCCATTCTTTTTAAAAATCCATTTATCCATCGGAGTCCGAGTTAAGTAGTCCCAGTTATGAAGTGTCCTGGCGTTATAACTGCTAAATCACTTGGTGCATTACTTAGTGGACAAAGTGGTTTAACATGTTTCAGAGCAGGGTGGAGAGTTCTTCAAATGTAAACTTGTGTTATCTGATCTCTGTGGTAGCGTCTTTTAATTTATCTCGAACCATTGCATTAAATTGTTTTTCAAGTTTTGGCTCCAACAAAGGTAGTCCCGCAATCGCTATGCAGGTCTGAGCAGAAGACACGTCTGGAGATAAAACGTTTAAATGCTGATAAAAATGCATCGCTGGTGAGATCACCGCCTGCTTCCAGATGTATTGGGAACATTCGTATATTAAATGGGCCCAGCAACATGTTGTTGGGCATGCATAGACTATCCCTGTATGCAAGAATGGCTGATTGGATGGAGTGATTTTTGGGCCAGTAGGTTCCCCATTAGCTGTTTTGAGATTTCTTTACGATAACAGCAACATGTACAATTATGTATATTTCGTCTTATGGTATTTCTGGCGTCGATAATCCAGTATTTCCGTAAAATATTAGCATGAGTAATTTGATTCCCGCCATGAAATGTTTTCATGTGAGCATCTTTAATGATAAGTGTTGAAAGATGATGGTTGTGGTAAAAGTGAACTATCTGGTCTTCTTCCCACTCGTTAAATTCCGTTTTGATCGAGAAATGGTGTTAATGATAGAATTTCACTGGAATTGTTCAATGTTTGACCATTTGATAAATCCTATTGGTTTTGAAGTCTTTATCTGGAGTAATTGGACATTGATCTTCTGGTATGGAGAGCCATTTCGGACCAGTCCACCACATTGCATATGTCTTAAGTTGGGTGGGACTAATTCCCCTTGAAGCCTGGTCTGCAGTCTTTTCTTCGGATTTCACATGGTGCAATGACTCAGATTTTATATATGCGTTTATTTCGGCAACTCGATGATTCACAAAGGTTTTCCATCTAGTAGGATCACCTTTTAGATAAGCTTAGATGATTGTAGAGTTTGTCCAAGCGTAGATGCTAGATTGTGGTATCTCGAGTGCGGTGATAGTTTTTTGTAAAAGTCTAGATAGTAGTAATATAGATAGCACATAATTCCAGGAGTGGAAGTGTCGTCTCCTTTTGAATAGGTATGACTTTTGTTTTAGAAGTGAGCACGGTCACTGTGACTTCATCCTGTGACGTCTCCACTCAACTGTAGCCATGAATTTGTATATTTTAGTAATCTTAACGTTATGTTAACTTTAAATTGGAAGCAATCTCTGTCGGGATATTCCAAGTGTTTTGATGATATCTCCACCTCAAATCTCCTGTAGCTTCTTTTCTCCCATCTCATTAAGTATGGTGTCAAGAAGTTGCTTTTGATTGGTGGTCCATTTTTTTAGTTTACATCCACCAGAGGCCAGAAGGTTTGTTGATTCTCTTTGGATGGTTTTTGGTTCTATAATGGAGTTTGTCCCAGTAATTAAATCATCCACGTAAAAATATCTCATGACGACTTTTGACGCAAGGGGATATGCGCTCTGTTCGTCCACGGCTAATTGTTGTAGCGCCCGTAATGCGAGGTATGGAGCATTAGCTGTACTATGCATTACAGTTGTCAGACAAAATTCTTTGACTGCTTGATCTTCTGAAGGTCTCCACAGCACCTTTTGATATTTGAAGTCTTCTTCGTGGATTTTAATTTGTCGACACATTTTTTCAATATCCACTGTGTAAACGTAACGGTGTTTCCGCCATCGTAGGACAATTTTAGCCAAGTCCTTTTGTGATTTCGGTCCAATGTACATGGTATAATTCAGACTGAGATCTGATGTTGTTTTAGATGGCGCGTCGAACACTACTCATAGCTTGGTGGTAGAGCTTTCGTTTTTTATGACCGCATGATGCGGTTAATAGTTCCCATCTGCTTCGGTGTTGAGAATCATATATTTCAGAGAAATGTTCTCTTGCATGAATTGTCTGTAGTCTTTTTCGAGTTTTCTGTCTGAAGGTGAATCATTTTTCGTTCTGAAACATTTTTCCTCGTGTTGTCAAGTTCCGCATACGACATCATGCACGTAATTGAAGTATTCGTATTTATACTTAGTGCTTCACCAGATATAATCCATCCGAATTCTGAACGTTGTGCAACAAGACCGTCGCTGTACTTTTTGATGCCATTAAATTTTATCTGATGGTATATATCGGTCCCAAATATAACGCCAACGGGGCCTGGCATGTCGTACGTAGGATTTACTAATACCATGTTATTACAAAAGCCTAACTTGTTGGTATGTATGTACATACTACTTTTGTATTGGGTAGTGTCTTGGCGCTTACCGCTTGTGGGGGCGCAACAAGATGTTTAAGATCTGTACTAGTCAGATAGTAAGATAATGTCTTTTGCGCTTACCACTGGTGGGGGCGCAATAAGATGATGAAGACTATTTAGCTTACCACGGGTGGGGGCTAAGATAGTCTGAAGTAATAAACTCTTTAGACTTGAAAAATATTCTGACTTTATTCTTTAATCACATCGATTTATATATACATTTATTGATTATTTAGCAATTTTTAACTTCAACGTAAGTACAATTTTTTATGCCTGCTTAAAACAATTAAAAGAATGGTCAGCAAAAGTTCATCGTGCTGTAGAGCTTGTGACGTCAAGTTGATTGCAGGGGATTCCATACCTGGGGAATGACCTCTTGTTTTGCATGGACTGCACTTTTCTTGGTTGCGATTTGTAGAGCTTTTGGATTGTTTTGATTATTCCGTCACGGCTGAACTTTTGTGTTATTGTTATGATCTTTGATCAGGTAGTAATTTGTCAGTTTTTGCAATACGAGTGTTTTAACATTTATAGAGAATGTCCATGAGAAATGGGGCAGTTTGTTTACAGTCGTTTCCTGTCGCCCCGTTGCGGATGATGTGAGTACATATATTTCCGCATTTACCTTTGTTCTTGGCAGTCCTAGGATTTGAGCAGCTGATTAAAAAAATAGCATAAAATAATTTTTAATTTTATATCTATTACGACATTTTGAGGTCGGCGCAAATCAAACAAACCAAACAACTACAACAAAAGTATTTAATCGTCCTTTCTTATGATCCCGTGAGCTGAAACGTTCTGGTTGTATTATATATTATCTTCAATTGTGGTTGGGTAATTGTTTTGTTTGTTTACTTTGCACCGACTTCAAAATGTCATAATAAATATAACATTAACAATTATTTTATGCTTTTTAGCGCTTTTTGTGAAGTCGGTTAAACTTTTTTTTTAAAACTATTTTCTTTTTCAATTTTTATTGTCTTCTACTCTATACAACGAAAAAAGAACCATCCAAATCGGTCCACGCGTTAATAAGGTAGGTTCAACACCGTACCCCACCTCCATTCCACTAAAATTAGTTAGTTAATATTTACTCCGGTGTAAGTTATTTTGCTGACGGCAGCGTCACTGGAGAAAGTAAAATCGATACCAAGCTGGTAACGGAAGAGAAAAAATACATGGTTTTGCAATGCAGTGACCGGAGGAATTGGGGTGATGATGATGGGATGTTTTCTGATCTATTGATCACTGTCTGAATGTGGAGGTAGAGTAAGAAGATTACATGAGGGAAGACTACCGAAAACAAAGCTCAAAAATCTACGCTGGACCCCCTCGAAACGGTTATTATGAACCGCACAGTAAGTTAGTTTTGTTATATATCTTTTGACCAGCGTTTATTAAAGGCGCCTAAGTCAGAATTGAAGGGGTCTACCCTAATTAGAATTTTGAAAAAATCCATTTTTTTATTGCATTTTTCGAAAGTATCCATATTTGAAAGTATCATACTAAAATGTTATAAAGATCCGAGCAGTCTAAGTGTACTTTTGAGCGACGTTTACTTAGCTACCTGAGCGCGCTAATATACGTACCGGTCGGAGCGGTACTACCTACCTGCCTTTGTATACATGAGGAGCTGCTACATATTGTAAATATACTATCCGTACTGAAACTATTTATTTATGATCGCTTATTCTTCGAAGGAGACCTTTACATTAGAAATTTTGGAGCAAGAAGTAACTGAAATCCAAGTTACAACGTTCTCTCTAGATTAGTCGTGTAGCGTTAAAGAAAACTTTAAACGCGTTTTTCTCAAAATGGCTTGTTCATAAAATCTCCGAAACTATTCAACCAATCCTTACCAAAATTTTACCACATGTTCTTTATGACTACAGTTAGAGCGCATGTCATACGAATTTTGAAATTTTGAGTGTAACAATTTTTTTTTGCAAATAACGATGAAAACAACGTGCTTTTTTGTAGTTTTTGAAAAAATGGCCGCCATTTTGTCATCCAAAAATCGTATGATATGCGCTATAGCCATTTACCTACTGAATCTAAAACCATTTTTTTCAGATCATCCATTCCAGGGATTTTTCAACAGCGCACACCCATTTTTTTGGACCTGTCTTCTCCCCATTTTTCTGTACGAAAACTTAGTAAAGAGTAAGAGCTTATTTTTTAGGCCTAACACTCTTTATATCCATATTTATAAATAATACCGGTCAAAAAAATTCGTGAAAATAGCTTTTTTTTGCCCGTCTAATTAGGGTAGACCCGTTAAAAGTGAACAGTCGTGTTCATTAGCAACAGAGCGAACAATTTTGGATTCTCGAGTGATGGGGGATCGTTTATACATCATTGATGTAAATAATAGAAAGCAATGATGACTACCCTGTGGCACCCCTGAGGTGTTAAGTATTAAATTAGATAGCAAGCCACGAAACATTACACGCTGCGTACGATCAGCCAGATACGAAAATACGCAATTAACAAAAACCAAGGGAACACCTAAAAAAGCTTCACTGAAATCAGTAAAAATCCAATCGACTTGCTTACCAGCCTCAATAGCGGAAACGCAGTACTTAGAGAATTCTAATAAGTTGGTTATAGCAGATTTGCTCTTCATAAAACCGTGTTGAAACGAGCCCAGAAAGGGGTTAAAGTGAAACTGAAACACATCATAAACTAAAGGTTAAAAAGCTTTCGCAATGCAACATAAATTAGCGATAGGTCGATAATTCATTATGTCGCACTTATTGCCCTTTTTATGTAGGGAAATAATCACAGAATACTTCCACGGTCTCGGAAAAATGCCACAACAAATAGATAAATTAAATAAATAACAAATAACAGAAATAACGGACGAGGTACATGCTTTCAGAAAGGAGGCTGGGATAGTATCTGTACTGCTCGAGAAGCTATTTTCTTTATTCGAGGTGTGCTTTAAGATGGTAGCCTCAAGTACGAGGTCCTTCATTTGAAGAGAAGTCGGCAGAAACTTTGTCAAGTGAATATAATTCTTATCACTAATATATTTGTGGACAAAGACCAGAAAAGCAGTTTTAAAAAAACAACCAAAGAAATAACCAGGAGGTCTCCGGTCTCACAGTCCTCTAAGTTCAACGTGGAAGGATATCCAGCACAGTTACGCTTCGAGTTAACGAATTTATAAAATAACCTAGACCCAGAGCGCAAAGCAGACCAAATTCCATCCAACTCTACTTAGATGGAATTTGGTCTCTAAACAAGCTCTAAATTGATTGCGTAACTTTGATTAATATAAGTAATCAGCATCGCTCCGAGAGAAGCTGAACCTCTTCCTCTTGTTGAATACCTGTCTTGAACTTGGTCGATACCAGAATTGATTTTTTTTAGATAAGTATAATGAATAAACTAAATTAATAATGGATACTTTTTTGTTTTCTCTTAGGAAAGTGCTAATCGTTCTACAGGAAAGTGATTATTGTGGGCAGTTGGAGTGCGAACATGAATTGGGGTACTTCAGTTAGTTTGTTTACCTTTAATTAGTGATTAATTTTTCTCTCTTTTTAAGAATGTATCTCAACTTCCGACAGCCTCTCTTCGTATACTTGAATTTTTAATCGCGTTTTTCCGAAACGACTTTTTTGAACCTGGACGGATTCATATTCCAGCTAAAATTTTCCGATTTGAAATTGTGAAAATCGAAAATTTCTGTAATCTGTAAGACTGTACGTAGCCGCTGTTTTTTAATTAAAAATTAGTATTTTTTGAGCCCCTTATATAGAAGTAAAATCATGTCAAAACGCGCGAAGAAGCGATACCGCTGTTGGACCATTATTATTTTATAGAGGCTTAATTATAATTTAATAACTTAATCAATTTTTAATTTTTTTGAATAAAAATTTACATACCATAAATCGAATGTATGCATAATGACATATCTACTTTTCAGGTTCTAAACAAAGAATCGAAAGTTGAAAAATAAAAAAAAAAGTACCTTTTTTCAACGCCTACAGTGGTGTGCTCCCTTAATAATTCTATCTTCCAATACCTATGGACTATATTTGTGCCTTTGGCTTGAGTCATTATTTTCTACGTGTGTGTCTTCTTCATCTACGAATGGACAATCCGACATCAGAATCCTTAACACTGTAGCTTTCATTCGCTTTTAAATGAATTCCTGGATGAAACTTCACGTTCCTTGCTTATTACAATGCTTTTATTTGTAATCTTATAATATGTAGAATTTTAATGCGGTTCCTCCCTGGAATATTACTGCATGTATATTCTAACTACTGCATGTATATTTGTAACGCGTGGATCGATTTGGATGGTTCTTTTTTTGTTGTACAGAGTATTAACCCCTATTGCTGATAAGAGAGAAAAATTTGGCCTAGGTTGGGGAAGGGGAGAGGGGTAGTCTAACTTCGTAACGCGTGGACCGATTTGGATAATTCTTTTTCTGTTGGGTAGAGTATGTTCCCTGATTGATACCACGAGAAAAAAATTTTGGTGGGGTGGGGTGGGGGTGGAACCTAACTTTGTAAGGCTTGGTCCGATTTCGATGGTTCTTTCTCTGTTAAATAGAGTGTGATTCCCCATTGCTAATAGGAGAGTATTATGAGTATTAGTCTAACTTCGTAGCGTACACCGATTTCGGTGATTCTTTTTCTGTTTGGTAGAGTATGTTCCTTGATACCATGAGAAAAAAATTTTAGTGCGATGGAGGTAGGGTAGGGGGTTAAACCTAACTTTTTAACGCGTGGACCGATTTGGATGATTCGTTCTTCATTGTAAAGAGTAGAACACACTAAAAAGTGAAAAATAAAATAGTTTTTCAAAAAAAGTTGAACCGACTTCACAAAAAGTGCTAAAAAGCATAAAATAATTCTTAATTTTATATCTATTACGACGTTTTGAAGTCGGTGCAAATTAAATAAATAAAATAACTACAGAACAATTGAAAATAATACATAATACCATATAACCTGAACGTTTCAGCTCATGGAATCATAAGAAATGACGATTAAATACTTTTGTTGTAGTTGGTTTGGTTTGTTTGATTTGCACCGATTTCAAAATGTTGTAATAAATATATATTTAAAAATTATTTTATGCTTTTTGGCGCTTTTTGTGAAGTCGGTTCAGTTTTTTTTTTTAAAAACTGTGTTATTTAGGTAAGGGACGCTTTGAGGAAATAAGTGCTATTTAAAATTTTTTAGCGTACTTCTATAATGCAATGAAGAAACAAAAGACATATTTAGGTATTTGACTATTGCTTCCCAATTCCTCAACATCGGTTGGTTAGTCAGTTAGTTGTGAATCCCCTTAAAAGAAAATAAGACAGCATGGTCAGAACTTAAATCCATTCAGAACTCTGTAAGAATTTATTAAATCCACCAGTGATATCTCAGCTAATTCTGCCAGATTGTCAAAGAACCTTGCTCCCAAACAAGAGAGGCGTTGTTCTTTTAGAGCTGGACATTCACAGAGTAGGTGCATTATGGAATTAGTTTCCTCGTCGTCTCTGCAACTTCTACAGAACTCATTCGATGATACGCCGAGTCTAATGTCCATAAATCCTTTGGGGCAATGGCCAGTGATGACACCGACCAATGTTCGAACGCGCCTTCTATCGAAGGATAAGAGACTAGAAGTTCTGATGTAATTCAGTTTTGGCCAAAGTATTCGTGTTGTTAGACAATAGGGAATATTTGCCCACCATTCCGAGGTCTTGATGGAATAGTTTCTTTCGAGTTGACTATTCTCTACGTTAAAGGGAGGGTGAACCCTATCCGTGATCATCTTTGTACCTGTATTTGAATCATTCTTGGTTTATCGGCTTTTTCGTTACCTTCTATGCCGAAATGTCCTGGAACACAGCAGATTCTGACCGTATGGTCTGGAACATCTCGTAAGGCTCTTACACAGTCTTAAAGAGTTAAAGCCTTGAGTTTAAAGCCTTGAGTACTGCTTGACTATTCAGACAAATAGTGATCCCGTTTGCCGACATCTGTGTTGCTTGAACAGTGAGTGCAGCTTTGATAATGGCGTAACTTTCCGTCTTCGATCCGTCTATGAAGATGGGAATTCCTCTAATGATATTTTCAGGGTGCTTTCAGTCTTCTCTATTAGGTAGGTATGATGACGAAAAATCGTTTTCTAAAATCATATTGTGGCCTCATGTAATTCGTTATGGGGTGCAACCCATTTGATTGAGAGGATTCAGTATGACTGTATGTCCAAAACTTTCTGGCTTCCATTGGCTGTTTTCTGAGTCTGAGAGCTGCCAAGGTAGCCACTTTTCTTGTGTGTAGCTCAATGTTGTAAAATTGTTTCCAAACCAGCTTGTGGTGTGGATTTTATTGCACCTGCTGTTCCGAGGCAAACAAGCCTTTGCACCTTTACTAAAAAGTTAAGGTAAGATTGTCTGTAAACCGCACCCCACGAAACAATGGATCGATGGGTAAGGTTAAACCTGCGATCGCTGTGTACATCCAGTGTACAATATAGCGATAGCGTTTTAATGCCTTTGTTGACGTGTGATTTAAGATTTTTGTTAAGAGAGATGTTCCAAAGCAGGGGTGATAAGAGGGCTGTTGTTCCTCTATTAGCTGTTTTCCTAATGGAGAAATCTAAACTGGCATTGATGACCCTGCTGTTTAGCATTTTCTGCATCCAGCTCAGCAAAAATTTCTGTGCGCCAGATTACTCTAACTAGGAAATGATGGATCCTATTTTTAAGTTGTTGAAGGCTCCTTCAATATCAAGGATGGCAGCCAAAGTGTACTTTCTATCATGGCTAGATTTCTCGATCGTTCTCATAATCTCATGTAAAGCTGTATCCACGGATTTGCCTTTAATGTACGCGTGTTGTGCATCACATAGGTACTTGGTTGACTCAAGATGTTGCCTTAGATATAGATCTATTATCCCCTCTAGTGTTTTCACTAGAAATGATGAGAGGCTGATTGGTCTATAATCTTTGGCTGTAGTGTGGCCTGGTTTTCCAGCTTTGGGAATAAAGGCAACACGTACGTCTTCTATCTTTTTGGTATGTATCCGGTGATAAGGCATGCTTCAAAGACTGCTTTAATCTAAGTAGTGATACTCTTTACAGAATTTTGTAACATAGCGGGAATGATTCGGTCCGGCCTGCAGATTTGTAGGGGTGAAAGGATTTTATCGCACACGCTACTTTGCCCTTGCTTATGAAGTCTCTTATATCCGCCAGGTCCTCTATGTGAGTGGAGTTGCCTCAACATCTTGTTGTTGGCCTTCCAAACTTCCTTCCGTGCACCCAGGAAAGTGGATAGATACCAGCTGTATCTGACTGTCCTTTGTCCAAGAGCGATCGTCTTTAAAGATGTACCTCAGTGGTGTGGCTAGGATTCTGTGGAGTCTAAATGCTTCTGTTGTGGACTCTATATTCAAACAGCACTTCGTCCAAAATGTTCTTTTTGCGATTCTGGTTTTATTTTCGAATTCATTGAAACTGGTACGATGTAAGTCCCAGTCTTCATCTGTTCTGGTTAGTTTGGCATTATTAAAGAGTCTCCTTGTTTTGGTCCTTAGTATCCGAAGTTCCTCTGTCCACCATGTTGCTTGGGTTCTTTTAGGTGGTCGGTTAACAGGACAGGATCTTTTGAAAGTGGCTGTTAGCGTATTTGTGATTAGGTTAACTGACTCGTCCATTTGTGTTTAATTCGAAATGTTGCCTCTGTTGAGGGTTTTAAACGAATTGCTACTAAATCAAAGAATTTGGCCCAATCAGTCGTAACAGGGTTTCGAAAAGGTTTCTATCGACATTCTGAAGTTAATGCTAAAATAATCAGAGAAGGAGAATTTAGGTGATGCTCTCCAGTCATCAACTTCGAATTTATCTGCAGTTTGAGCTAGCGTTAAATCTATTACTTCCTGTCTAGATCTGTTTTGAAAGGTTGGGTGTCTACCGCTGTTACAGATTCTTAGTTTGGAAAGCAAAATAAATTCAAAAATAGACTCACATCTCATGTTTATGTCACTGCTATGACATCTTCGAATGGTAGGTACGCGGATCCAAGAATGGGTTTGGCTTCATTTGTAGGTTCATCAAGTAAACTTTCAGTTATGACTTTAACCCTTTCAATCCTAATTAAATTCCTCCGATAAAAAAAATTGTTAGACTCTATTTTCGTCATATTGACATGTGAAAATATTAAAGTATTAAACATGTACCAAATATAGGCCATAAGAAACTTAACTACAAAGCACTACCAATGTTAAATTCCATATCACAAAAAAAAAACTCTATTCATACTTGAGATACAATGCAATTAAAATAATCCATATTCAACTCAGTTGATAATTTCGAACGACGCCGTGTGTACATTTTAAAATTTTATTGTTTGTCTGATGTAGCATAAAACAATTACGTTGTGAATTGAGACGGAAATGTACTCCGCATTTCGTGCATACTATACTTTGCATATTAGTTATGTATTATTTACAACTGTACCTTTGGTCGACATATCCTGTTGGTCTTCAGCTAAAGGATCTCTTTTGCTGTGATGATGAAGTACTCGCTGCAGAGGACAGTCAGGGTTTCTTACAAACAAATTTTCCCGCAAACGATAATCCATAATCAACCTGTCTTCGAATCTCAACAAGTGTAAGATGTTTGCTGTTCAATTCCAAGTATTTTATATCTTTTCTGTGCAGCAGCAACGCATTGACAATATCCATATCAATTATAACTAGTCTCAAATAAAAGCGAGTCGCACGTATGTCCACTCTGTACAGTTGCACTAACATTTTATGCAAATCTACTCCACCTATAAATTTATTGCCTTCTGTTACGATTTTAGGAACATCAACTCTTATGTATTTTCCTCTTTAGATGAATAACGTTTCACCTGTGATAACGGCTGAATGCCGACGGAAGACGAAATCAAATTAACTGCCGCGCTGTTTTTTCATTTCTTTGTCAGAAGCGAAAGATAAATTTGGGACTCAACAAATTCGCAGAGTTCCAATAGATAAGAATCCTCTATCTTTCAAAATCTGTATCAGCTTATATGAACTAAACCAATTATCAAAATATAATTTAAGGTTACGTCCTGTAGGTAAACCTCCCACCACCTGTATGACAACATCGCCACTGACCCCTCATTTAGACTACTCGCAGGATTCCGATTTGTTGTATCCTTTCCTGCATAAATAATCCCCACGGTAAATAATTTTATTCCCCACTGGTTTATTTTCATGTTTTGCTTTAAAGAACTGTGGCCCTTGAATGGTATCACCATCTCGTCTATGGAATTGTGTTCCTTCTGTTCGATTTTTGCAAAGTTAGTGCATAGAAAATCTATAAAAGCCCGGAATTTGAATAGGTTATCATAATAAGGTCTATTGCGCGGTTTAAACATGCTATTATCATTGATATGAAAAAGAGACCCCAGTTTTTGATATCTGTTAAGGCTTATGGTATCGGAAATAACGAGAAACGAGTTCCATTAGCCATATAATCCTTGAAACAGGGTACTCTAACGATCCCACTAATTATGTGGATTCTCAGGATTCTTAAGTGTCACACGTATCTTTAAAAAGTTCGTATTTATTTCACTTTACTCTTTCCTCAATATTTTTACATAAATAATTTTGCGCCTGAGTACTTTCAAGTCATACCAACTTTTGACACGATCCTGTAAAGGCACGTAAGCACATCGAGTACTGAACAAGAAAAAAACACAGACTATGTATACAGGGTGTTTCAGTTCTGCCAATATATGTGGGGTTATAAATCTGATTTAGACAAAACAAAAAATTGTATCGCAGGGGGGGGGGGGGGGGGGGGGGGCAGCAGTCTCAACCGCGAGGGAGTTACAGGGTAATTCGTAAATTTGCAATTTTCAAGATATGCACAACATTATTTTCTTTTTAACTTTTGACCTACTCAACGCAGCGAGCTCAAACAAACACCAAAGATCTACTACTCCAATGACATTTCCAAAATTTTCAACAATATTGATCATTGCAGCAATGTTTTTTTTAGCGGGAGAGGTGAACTTCTTCCAAAAGACACCATAAAGCCCGTGCCCTCCGGTAGTGTGAGATTCTTTCTCCCTAAAAATACCTCTCTGGGGATTAGCAGAAACAGACCACATAGAATCGGGTCCCTTTTCTTCCCCTCCCAGTCTCCCTTAGTGGTGGCAACTGAACTGAGTATCCAGATATCCCACTGTCGCCACTAACCTCGGTTTCCTGGGTCACTGCTAGAATCCTACCCTATCTGCAGAAATCCATGTTGTCCCACCGTCTCCAGTGTGTCAGTGCCAGTTATTATTTTGCCAATTGCACCCTCTTCCAGGACTGCTACAGCAGTTTCAGCCGGCGAGTTGGAGCCAGCCTCCATAGCCGCCACAGAACCTATGAAAGGTTATTTTCCCCAAAGCTGCTTCTGTTGTGTTGTGGGTACCGTGGGTGCAGCCAACCATACCCTCCTCCTCCACTCCCACAGAGAGGACCGAGGAAACGCCCTTCGCGACCCAATTACCCCTTGGTCCTGCAGAGGGGACGACAACACTGCAGACTAACTTGGCATGGCCTTGGAGTTTTTTCAAGAGGTCATCTCCTCCCGCATTAGTTACTTGGCTTCATTACAGGATGCATTGCCCGGTTGCTACCACTTGGAGGTGTAACTAATACTTGAGAATATCCAGACGTGGATCGCCGTATCCTAGAAGGCTTCAACTCGTCCGTCCATTCTCCAGCAATCATGCAGGTATAGTCACTTCCGGAAATAAGAGAAATGTTTTGCGATTACCTAAAATTCAGCATTTTCCCAAACTTTTTCAATTTTGATTAAATTCCCCATCTTATTTTTCCAAAAAGGTACAACATGGCAAGGTAGGAAAAGTATTACAAAAATCACATCCTTAGAAATCCCTGCCAGTTTCTCAACACGACCAGCGTTTCTACTATTCTGATTCCTTTGCTGTTGAGGAAAAAGCTGATCGTGTTGAGAATTTTTTTTATATTTCTTACGTCGAGCGAGTTTTAAAAGTTATTTTGAATTTCTTTAAATTTTTTTTTGTAAATTTTATATCAGAAAAGTGTTAAATATGAAAAAAGTAGGGCCATAGGGAGGTATAAATTAAAGCATTTTATTTAGATCTAGGTACTGGCCTAATCATAAACATATGTTATTAGCTTTATTTATCATTTAATTAATTATATTAAAAGCGCATAAATCCAATCTAAAAAATATGTTATATCTGTATAAACGGAAAATTCTTGTAAGTTGCAAAGGTTTTCATCAGTTGAATGAGTTAGTGATGTTGAAAATATTCCACGCAAAGTCCACTTATTTTTGCGAAATATTATAAGTCCCACCCCAGAATCGCCATTACAAGGCCCAGTTCCATTTCTTTCACCAGCGCAAAGTGTTCTGTTTGAGACTAGTTTTGCAAATGCTTTATTTGAATTTAAGCAAGCTGCAGTAGATACGATTGTAGCTACTGCTTTTCTTGGAGTAGGACTTATAGGTCGGAATCGATCATGTCCCCACCCGACAACAAAACCATGCTCCCCTTCTACGTATTCCGGATTAGTCACTCCTGTCCATAAGCAAATTGGTCGGATATATCGGCTAAATCTGAAAAATAAGAAAAATCTTAGACTTATTGAAAAATATCATTAAATTAATATTTAAAGGATTTACTTTGAATTTTTTTTTTTTGTATACGATGTGGCCAAATCCTAGGGGACAACCCTTTGATGCGTTAGCATGGTTTTGGCCGGAAGGGAATTAGGGTAAGGGAAGTGAGGAAACTTGAGTCTTGTTTGCATTGCTGCGAGCTAGACAACAGCCCAGAGACGGAGTGGATTATTTTAATTTCTTAATAAAAGCTCACGGTCATCTGGGCTCGAACCCGGGACCCACGGCATGTTGGTCTTGCCGCTCAACGCATTGATCCAACTCCGATGATTTCCTTGAAACAATCCTTTACTTCAAAGAAAAATTTTAATAAATTTGAACTATAAATTTTTCTTTCTGTTTAAGGCACTGTTTGGTAAGTTTTTAGAGAATACAGCTCAAAGTAAGAAAAACGGTATCTCAACTAATATCTGCTAAAGCGGGCTATCTAGTTAAACACGTTTTGACGCGCTTTTCTACAGAACAAAATGACGTTACAATCTTAATCCTCTTTAATCTATTTGGAATGCTAATAAAAAAACTTTTATTTATTAAATGTAAATAAATTTCTATTATATTATTATATTCAATATTTTATTATAATTTATTACTGAATAATTTGTTTGAGGTAAATATCCTCCTGTGATGATAATACCAATTCCGAAGTTCGCCAGGGCGTTATAAATTATGGTACTTCGTTTGTCGATTTTTGTTTCCAGGATTCTAAGGGCCTCTTTGCTTTTGATGTGATAAGCTTGCAGCTTCGGTAGGGTTAACTTATCTTATGTTAAATTGGAGTCCAAAGACTTGGCTACATGAATGTGGATGTTTTTTTAGGAGATGTTAGTGTTAACTGCATATTAAACCATTGATATCGATCTGGCTGTTTTAAATAATATAATAGTGTAAGGAAGCTACACATAAAAACATTCATGCCATAGAAGCAAGCCAAACCAACTTTGATCTTCGTCCTCTGGAGGTCACTACTTTGGATAGATTTCTGCACAAAAGTTTTGTGGAAAGTGCAGCGTTTTATTTGATATTACGCTCCACTAGGGTTAAAATGTTGTGCTTGTTGCTAATAGAAAAACCAAAGCATCGGGCTGCCCTATGCATTGAGCAAAATGCAAAGCAGCCATGCCGCGGGCACCCTAATTAACGTTACGTGAAGTGCAGGTCCATAAGATAAATGGAGTAAACGCAGCAGAAGATAACCTCTTTTCATATTATAAAGAAAAAAATATATGTTTTGTAAGGATAAATGATAATATTATTAAACAAATATTTTGTTGATTTCGTATTTTAATATCGCTGGACAATGTATATGACCATATTTTTTAATTGCATAATATATCATATTTCATATATTACATCCACTTGTTGATAGTTTTCTGTGTGAGCTTTTTTTTTATGAAATTAGATACCCCCCCCTTAACAGGAGCAAATCCTGCGCACGGACCTGCATAGGACCAGAAATAAAACGAGCAAGTTTCAACTAATAATAGCATACGAAAAACGAAACATAAGATAAATATACTCTCACTAATTATTACCTAGTTACCTCTAGTTTAACTAAACAGGAATACTACTATGATAAGACTCTCAACCGAAAGCAGCACATGAATAATATGCGAATATGATAAAATATCTTCACTTCAATATTATACACTTTAAAAGTAACAAACATAATTAACGCGATGAAGACATCATCAAAAACAGACTAGTCCAGATGAACTCAGATGCATCAGCGCCAGTCCAGAATAATAACCAAAACGTTATCTGTGCACTCGTCATATATTCGCTATAATGCATGCCATAACCCTCATCTCTCTGTAGTTCCACAGCAGTGCTTTGTAAATTGAATTGAATTGGTATCGGTTTGAGTTTATTCGGGTATCGGTTTCAGTTTAATCAGGTATCGGTTCTATAATTAATACTGGTAGGATGCAGTTGTATCTCTAACATCTCAATGAGGTTTCGTTTTTGCCAGTTACTCTCATGGTCCAGTATTATTGCTGTTTGAAAATCAAACAAATGGCCATTATTATTAAAGTGATGTTGGGCTAAGGCCGTTTTCTCTGCTCTTATTAGGTGCATTCACACTACAAAATCATATTTATGCTGATAAATTCTATGTTTAAAATATTATTTATTTGACCGATATAACATGCATTACATATGTACGATTTATTCAATTTAATCGGGTTGATTTTATAAAAATGCGTGCACTTCTTTAAAAACACAAACTTGATTTATTCCAAAAGAAAAGACTTAATTTTAATAACAAAATCTGCACTACTAATTAGCTTCACTTGCTGTAGCAGAATTCGGACTACTCACTCCGCTTAGTAGCCGATCTTTTTGCCGCTAGCTTGAGTTATATAATGTATATTGATCATATGCCTTGTTACGGGAAGCTCGAACCAGAGAAATTCTGTTTGATGGCCTTGGCATTGGCCGTGGCCTTGGCATTAATAGGCAAAACAAAACTTGTTTGAAAATTGCAGTCTGTTGGCTGTATGTCATAAATTGTAAAGCAATAACATAATAAGTTTATATGCGTTTATGATTCAGCTGATGCAATTCAATACAAGGGATTATTGCCTAAATGCCAGCACTGCAGAGCTTCAACTAACGTGTCATATGACCAATTTATTTATTGTTATTTATTATATTAACGAAGACAAAAGATTAACGCGGAAGTGAAAGCTAATTATGCTGAAATGTGAGTATAAAGTGTGAATTGAGTTTATAAATATCTAGAAAGAATGATTTCAGTAAATTTATTTTGCTTGTAACTCCATTATGTGAAATAATTAAATTATACTTTGATTTAGTATCAAACAACATGCTTTAATAAAATTACACCATAAAAAATATTCTTAAAAAAAGCTTTTATTTAACATTTTATTGTTATAAAAATGTACTAAAAAGGAAAAAATAAGTTTTTTAGGCTGAAAATAATATTTTCATAAAATAATTAATAAATATCATTTTTAATATTTTGGGTAAAATAAATTTTGACTTACATTAATATTTTGTTTGAAATATGTAGTAACTTATCTGTAAAATGTTGTAATGCTGAGTTTGTTTGATTTTTTATTATTCCAATTTAAATTACACTCTGATGCTTTTACAAATGAATATTGAACAACTTGATGCTTTTACAAATAAATACTTAACAACTTGCTGTTTCTAACGCACAACCAAGACTCGACCGCGTTATCTCCGTGTAAAATGCACTTGGTACATGACCTTCAATTGCCCTTATTTAGATGAATTTTCTAGCAATATTTCATTCAAATGTAATGGTGTTAGATTGAATTGATAGTGCTGCTGCCGTCTGTCGGTTCGACTTAACATTGTGTTTTATTGACTCTAGTCTCAAACCACTTGAAATATTTCGTTAAGTTGCAGTTTATGAAGAATGATATTTAATTAAAAACAGCAGATCAAACGATCAATCGTTGAGGAAGTTATAAATACATATGAATTGTAAGTATAGTTTGTCGAGTCTTGTTTGCTCATGTACATTAATTTGAATTATTACAATATTTATTTTTCTTGCAGGCAGATGATGCAGTTGAGAACATCGATGGACTGGGATAGTCAAGGTCGGCAGATAAGTATAACCCAGTGACCTACTTTGTGTTGTTTGTTTACAGATGTCGTCATGGATTCAACATTCACCCGGGCCTTGGAGTTAGCACACTCCAACTACCTTACGCATTGGATTCGATGTTAAGCTGGTACGTATATTGCCTTGGATGATGAAAATGCTACCTAATTATAGACAACAAAACTGTGAATGAAGAACTGATATTTAATAACCTCCCCTGAGAGCTGCTAATCTCTTGATGTGGCCTTCTATTTAGAGTTGCTTGATACGTCATCAGTGTATGTGTTATCATGATGTTGTAATTATTTCGTTTTACTTAATAAAACATACTTCTATTTGTTGTGATTTGATTTTTGTTTTGTTTTTTTTTTACAGGTGCATTTATTTCTGAGATGCGATTCGGTGCGTTGGTTTCGGAATATTTAGAAGTTACTTCTATAAGTGCATTTGTAATATGTGAAAATGGGTCTAAATTCTAAATGTCTGAGATTTGAGTTCATTTTTTTTGTAAGTAATTTCAATCCTCTATGAATTCAGGTTTTGATTATAGTCTATTATATTTTCTACTGTAAAACTTCAGTTTCTTACATAGGTATGAGGTGCTCTTTATTTGAAATATTTAGATAACTTAGGGTGATTAGCTTATTTCAAGTTTTCTCTTAATTGTTATCTTCAATTGGTAACGGGCATATCTTTGTAATAGGGCGTTTAAGCATTGTATCCTTGCACTTCATGGTGACAACTCTTGTGAGTCCATCATTGCCAGGGTGTAGTTGTATTATTCGTCCTAACAACCATCTGGATGGTGGAAGCCTTTCATCCTTAATCAGGACCAGTTGACCTATTTTGACATTTTCTTCCTTTCGCATCCACTTTGGTCGCTGTTGCAGCCTGGACAAATATTCACAGCTCCACTGGTTCCAAAAGTCTTGGTGAATTTTCTGTATTACTTTCCATCTATCTAACCGATTAATATTGGCTTCAAGAAGACTTGGTTCGGGTGGTGTCAGAAGTAAATCTCCAATTAAAAAATGACCAGGTGTCAGGACACCACAATCGTTAGGGTCACTACTCATTGGACACAAGGGTCGTGAGTTCAAGCACGCTTCTATTTGCACTAATGTTGTTGCCAGTTCTTCGAAGGTTAATTTAGTGGTCATGATTCTCTTTAAATGATGTTTCATTGACTTTACACCGCTTTCCCATAATCCTCCGAAATGTGGCGCTCCTGGAGGAATAAATTTCCACTCAATTCCCTTGTCGGCTAGTGCTTGAATTAGCTCAGAACTTACCATCTCTTGATAATGTTGGTGGTGTCGCAAAAGTACGTTCTGTGCGCCAACAAAATTCGTCCCATTGTCAGAGTAAAGAATACTTGGGCTGCCACGCCTTCCTATAAATCTATGTAGAGCTGCAAGGAAGGCTGCTGTACTCAGATCACTTACGGGCTCTAAATGAACTGCCTTTACAGTAAGGCATATGAATATTGCGATATAGCCTTTTGTTGTTTGTATTCGACCCCTTCCTCGTGAGGTTCTTACTTCGATTGGACCACTAAAGTCAACACCTGTATGTGTGAATACCCTATTAATTGTCACCCGCGGACTAGGTAAATTTCCCATAAGTTGATTCCTGTTAGAGCAAGATTGCCGAAAACATATAACACACCGGTGGAGAATCTTTTTTATTGATCTTCTAGCATTAATAATCCAATATGACCTTCGAATAACATTTGATGTGAGTTGCAATCCGCCATGCAGACTAAGTTCATGTGCTTCCCTGATTATCAATGTTGTAAGTGAACTTTCACTTGGTAGCAGTATGGGATGCTTTTTGGTGAAACACAATCTTGAATTTTTTAATCGTCCACCGACTCTTAATGTTCCTGTCTCATCCAGGAATGGAGACAGGCTAAGAATCTTGCTATCTGAATATATGCTGCGATTCTTACGCAACTGAGAAATTTCGGCGGGAAATGCAAATTCTTGAACTATTAAGATCCATTGACTTAATGCATGTCGTCTTTCTTCAAGAGATAGTGGCCCCTTTCGTCTTTTAGATGGCTTTGACCTTACATTGTGGATAAATCGCTGGCAGTATGCCGTAATTCGCAACAATTTTGATAGGGACGAATAAATGTTTAAAAATTCGAACTCAGTTTGAACTTTAGTAATTTTAAATGAATTAACCTTTCTCAATTCTTGGTTTGTTGTTTCGGAGAGCGATCGTTGAGTTGGCCATTGAGGTGGGGCAACCTTAACCAAGACGGTCCAGCCCACCACGTTATGTGCGTTTTCAACCGGTCTGGAGAAATTCCACGTGATGCACAGTCTGCCGGGTTTTCTGAAGAGCTTACATATTGCCATTGACTAGAGTTTATAGTTTGCAAGATTTCAACTACACGATTTGATACAAATGGCTTCCATCGATTAGGATCACCTTTTAACCAAGCAAGAACTATTTGTGAGTCAGTCCATGCGTAAATACTCATGTCATTTTCCTTGAATGATATTAAAATTTGCTTCATCAATTTGGTGAGAAGTCTGGCTCCACATAATTCGAGCCTTGGAAGAGTGACTTTCTTTATAAGTGCAACGCGAGTTTTGGACATCAGCAATTTTATTTCAACCTTTCCATTTGGACATATGACTTTGGAATAAACACATGCTGCATATGCCTGCATCGAGGCGTCAGAAAATCCATGCAGTTCAAGTGAGACATCCAGTTTCTTCACTCCAATCCAACGGGGTATTTTAATGGATTCTAACTCATGAAGGCATTTTATGTATTCATTCCATTCAATAAGTAAATCTCCCGAAAGATGTTCGTCCCACGTCAACCCAGCCAACCATAACTTTTGAATAAATATCTTTGCTGATATTACTACAGGTGCAAGCCAACCAAGTGGGTCGAAAATTCTAGCAATTTGTGAGAGGACGGTTCTCTTAGTTTTTGTATAATCCATTAACGCAGACACCTTGTATTCAAAGCTGTCTGTTACGGGGTTCCAGTTTATTCCTAGAGTTTTTATAACCTTATTTTCACTGAACCCTAATGGAATATCCATTTCTCTATCCTTTTCCGAAATACCTTCTAGTAATTTAGCCTTGTTACTTGCCCACTTGCGTAGCTCGAATCCACCTTGCTTTAATAGTTGTCTGATTTCAGCTTGAGCTCGTAACGCTTCAGGAATTGAATCACATCCAACTATAGCATCGTCTACGTACATATTGTTGTGTATAAGTTCAGCACCAATAGGAAATGTGTGGCGCTCATCTTCTGCCAGTTGACGTAGCGTTCGGATGGCTAAATATGGTGCACAGGCTGTACCGTATGTGACAGTGTCTAGACGATAGTCAGAAATAGGCATTTGAGGACTTTCACGCCAAACTATTCGTTGGAAATCGATATCTTCTTTATGAACTCTTATTTGCCTGTACATTTGTTTTACATCAGCAGTAAAAACAACGCAGTATTTCCGCCATCGCAGTAAAATCGTTGATAAGTCATCCTGTATCGTTGGACCGACAAATAAATTATCATTTAGTGATCTTCCATTACTGGTCTTACGAGAAGCGTCGAAGACCACACGAAGCTTTGTGGTCGTGCTACTCTCCTTCTTAATTGAATGGTGTGGTAAGTAATTACGTTGACTACTGTCGCCTTTCTCGTTTTCCGTTGGTTTCACACGTGTCATATGATTTAATTCCAGATACTCCTTCATAAATCCGGAATATAGCTTGAAAAGCTCTGGGTCTTTAGCAAATCTAACTTCCATTTGTAACATCTGCTTGATTGCGATGTCTCTTGATGTACCTAAATCTGGCCTCCCATTTGTTGTGTTAAAGGGCAGTCTTACAACGTATCGTCCGGTTTTTAATCGTAAAGTTGTGGCCTTATATATGTCTTCACATTGGTTTTCCGCTTGTGTTAGTGCTCGTTCAGGACTAGTTTCCTCAAGCTCCCAGAACATTTTCAATGCTGATTCAGTCTCTAAGCCGCAATGTAAAACGTGAATGGTTTTTATGGCATCAGTTGACTCTCCTGAAATGATCCATCCCAATGTGGTTTGTTGTGCTATCGGTGTACCCTTTGGACCTTTTCGAACACCTGTTAGCAGGATCTCTGAAAATGTGTCTGCCCCCAAAATCATGTCTATCTTCCCTGGCTTCCAATAGGTTGGGTCTGCTAATGTTAGTTCCTTGAGATGGGTCCAGCGAGCGATGTTGGCCTTGAATGTTGGTAGTAAACCTGTTAAACGTTGAAGAACAAGTGCTTGAATTCGCAAAGAAAAGTTTTGGCATGCATGGGAGTATATCGTCACTTCAGCTGACTTTGTTGCAGTACATTCGTTAGAGGCTCCAATGCCGCAAACTCGAACATGTGTGTTTGATTTCCTCAGCCTAAGTCCTTGAGCTGCTTCTTCTGTTATAAACGTTGCCTCCGAACCTTGATCAATTAATGCTCTTAGTAGTATCCTGTTTCCATTAGGCCCTTCTACATTTATAAGAGCTGTAGCTAATAAAACCTGCTTTCGAGAACCTCCGTATTCCCACATTGCTGCATTGACATTAACTGCATCTGATTTCATTGGCGTCACAAAGTTTTCCTGTGTAGGACTCGGCTTGATGTTGACCTTGCTAAATGAATGTAGCAACGTATGGTGGCGACCCTTGCATATCTTACATGAGGTTTTGTTCTTGCATTGTTTAACAGAGTGCCCCGTGATTAGGCAATTGAAGCAATATGAGTTCTTTCGTACTATTTCTCTTCGATCTTCTAATTTCATGTTAATAAACTGTGGGCATTCTCTAAGAGTGTGGTCTCTTGAACATACTGGACAATTATTTCCCCTTGAGAGCATGAAAGACCTGGTATGAGTGATGCCTTTGCTGTGGTAATGAGATTTGCTATTTTGGGATGCTACTTTCGCTGTGCTGCTCAAAGCTTCCAAAATCCTGAATCGTGATTCCAAAAAAGATGTAAATTCAGTTAATGTTGGCAAATCTGTAGGATCAGCCCTGTTACTTAATGCAATCTCCCAGTGTGTATGCGTTTCTGTACTTAGTCTTTGAGTTAGAACGTAAATTACCAACGGATCCCAATTTTCTGTATTTATGTCTAAGCCGCGTAGCGCTTCCATGCATTCCCGGGTTACGTCTAGCAACGTTTTAACACCAGTCGCAGTTTCCTTAGATTGAACGGGTTGACTTAGTAGTACCTTAAGTTGCGCGTTGACCAGGACCCTCTTATTTTGGTAGCGTTTAACTAAGATGTCCCAAGGTGGTTCGAAGTTTGCATCCGTTATCTGAAAATGACGAATTAGTTGTTCAGCTTCTTCACTTAAGTTCGTTTTCAGATAGTGTAGCTTCTGAACTGGCGATAACGAAGGATTCTTGCAAATTAATGAATCGAACATATCATGAAATGAAGTCCAGGAGTTGTAATCGCCGTTAAATTTTGCCAATGTAATACGTGGGAGCTTTAAGTCTTTAGAAGATATTGATGGACTATCAACACTTTTTTGTTTTTCATCTCGATCTTCAGTGTTATTCCTGATTTCCTTTTCCCTCCTTATGTCTTCTATTAAGTCCTTTATAACTCCAGCAGTTACATAATATGATTCTTCCAGCGTACAAAAAACTTCATCCGTAAAGTATTTATCGGTTTCATCCTCCTTTGTGCATATTCCTATTATATTTTCATGATTTTGTTCAAATTTCAACCAACGCTCACTAAGCCCTTCTAATCTTTTTTCTAAATACCCTTTACTTGATTTCACTGTTTTATTTGCCTTCTTAAAATTGGTGATAAACTTCTCAAGCTCTGTTTTTAAGAATGACTGGCGTTTTAGTAATGCTTCCATATTACAAGCTAAATTTTATCTGTACCCTAACTCTTTATCTGATTTCAAATGTGCAGTTAATTTTATATCACCTTCCTTTTGGTGCCAAATATAACTTTTATGAATAATAAATAATGAATAAAACTACAAGTTTTGATTTGTTTATTTCCACTATAAAATTTTCAAATCAGTATGATTAATTTTGTCACGCAACTGTTAAATGAGTCTTAAATTTAATATAAATCAAAGAATTAACAGGTGTAAGGCAGTGCGTACATTCTTCCAACTTTTCGTATGTAACGATTCTTATTCACGTAGTGAATTGAAACTACAAATTTATCTGTATAACCTTTTTTAACTCAAGTATGCAATAAACGTAATTTATTGCAATCTGATAAAATATTGTCATTAACGGAGTCTTGGTATGTGCAAGAAAATTAACTGGATGCGTACTGTAATTATAGCGGATGATTTACAGTTGTTTTTGTTGTGAAATTAAACCTTTCTGTTAGATTGTCTTCAAATTTTAATTTCAACAATGCCACTCTAACACCTGTTGACGCACTTCAATTTCTCTTTCGTTTGCCTTATGCTTGTAATTATGCACCCTTCAATTTATGTATATATTTCTTAATACACCTTATAATTCACCTTTTAATCTCATAGACCTCTATTGCACCTTTTTTATTTAATAAAATTCGTCTGAACCTTTTACCTGACTAAATTTCTTATGTACCTTTTCATTTAATAATTTTCTTATGAACCATTTACTTTATTAAATTTTTCCTTTATGCACCTTCTCATTTAATAAATTTCGTACGCACCTTTTGATTTAACTTTCGTATGCACCATTTACGCACCTGAAATAATCCAACGACGCTGATATCCGGCTCGAAGGACCATGTAAAATGTTGTAATGCTGAGTTTGTTTGATTTTTTATTATTCCAATTTAAATTACACTCTGATGCTTTTACAAATGAATATTGAACAACTTGATGCTTTTACAAATAAATACTTAACAACTTGCTGTTTCTAACGCACAACCAAGACTCGACCGCGTTATCTCCGTGTAAAATGCACTTGGTACATGACCTTCAATTGCCCTTATTTAGATGAATTTTCTAGCAATATTTCATTCATGCTGCCGTCTGTCGGTTCGACTTAACATTGTGTTTTATTGACTCTAGTCTCAAACCACTTGAAATATTTCGTTAAGTTGCAGTTTATGAAGAATGATATTTAATTAAAAACAGCAGATCAAACGATCAATCGTTGAGGAAGTTATAAATACATATGAATTGTAAGTATAGTTTGTCGAGTCTTGTTTGCTCATGTACATTAATTTGAATTATTACAATATTTATTTTTCTTGCAGGCAGATGATGCAGTTGAGAACATCGATGGACTGGGATAGTCAAGGTCGGCAGATAAGTATAACCCAGTGACCTACTTTGTGTTGTTTGTTTACAGATGTCGTCATGGATTCAACACTTATCTTTAATAATTTTGGGTTTACAAAGGATACAAGCACATAAATGTTGGGCCAAAAATATATTTCAACCATTACATATATATAGATATATATATATATATATATATATATATATATATATATATATATATATATATATATATATATATATATATATATATTAGGGTGGGTCAATTTGTATGGGCGAAAAAAAAGTGACAAATCGTACCCCCTAGGTGCATTCTATGGGTTATTTTAAGCAACTTTGCCGAAGAAACCATGAGTCGAAATTGAATTTCGAGCCTCCGTAATTTAAAAAATTGCTATTTTCCTGAGCTACTCCGGGTAATTTATCAATAT
Organism: Leptarthrus brevirostris; assembly: GCA_964036015.1. Taxonomy (NCBI): domain Eukaryota; kingdom Metazoa; phylum Arthropoda; class Insecta; order Diptera; family Asilidae; genus Leptarthrus; species Leptarthrus brevirostris. The sequence continues at coordinate 31,573,846 of OZ038374.1, read as the reverse complement.
ATAACAAAAAGTAGTGTAGAATTGAGATAAAAGCATTACAATTTTGCCCAGAATCGAAAATTTTTGGGGGTCCCCAAACAAGCTATTTATTTTTAAGTTGAGTAGTTCAAATTTTGTTTTATTTTTTTGAACCACATATTTCTTCAAATCTTGTTTGTTATCAAGCCGAGGTAATTTTTCACGGCTTTGTAATGTCACCGCCATACAACCTTCTCGATTCTTCTTTACAGCAGTTGCACATGCCTCTCCGTACTTTGCATATGTAAGAGAATTAGTGGATTAGGCAGTGGTGGATCATCGCTATCTAAGTACTGTAACGAATGATCATACGGAATGGATCTTGTCAACGGCGGTTCAGATAAAATGCTGTCATCGTTTAAGTCAATCATATCAAAATAATTTGTGCTATTAAGATTTACCATAGGATTTCGAAAAAAATTACCATATGTTTTCGTTTCATCGCAGTAAGAGCCAGACTTTCATTATCATTCTCCATTTCTATTACATATGGTTGTAGTGTGTGATGGATCATAACTTAACCCGATATAATTGTTGGTATAACAGTAACATAAATTCTTTCAGATGTTCTGGGATCAATCCACATGAGCATAAAGCTGCTTTTAAGTCGTATTTACATTTACCAATAAAAAATAATTCTTTTGCTGAGTTAACAAACGCTCTAAATATGTTGACATTTGTTTTGTTTCTATCGACTTTATGATATTCGTCAAGCAAAATACTAAATTTTAAAACAACTCTCTTTTTGTTATTAACGTCAATATTCAACTGAGTCCAAAGTTCAAGCAATTTATCCACAACATGTGGAATGAATGTTTTATACGAAAACATTTTACCTTGCATTTTAGCCGAAGAAGAAATAATATCGTAAGATATCCTGATTAGTTGGCAGATTTATATTGGTCAAATCACTAGAGCTACCAAAAGTAAAAAGGTCTTGAGAAGGCATATGCGATAACTAGATTCATAGCTTGTTGATGATGACGGTATTGACTCCATAGTATAATAGATAGTAACTTAAATTAGATATACACTAGATGTTTTGTGATACAAACTTTATAATATTCTAAGAACTTACATAGGACAGAAATAATAACCGAAATGAATTAATTTCAAGGAATAGAAATTAAAATTTTTTCCCTTTAAATTTCTCAGAAATGCACTTCGAGTGATGTCTCCATTTATGCCGTGGAATAGAATCCTAATCCACTAATTCCCTTACATATTCAAAGTAAAGATTTAAGAAATGCTTTAATTTTATCGATTCGAACAATTTGCGTATTGCGCCATCTGCGCGATGAAAAAAAATTCTGAAAAGGGAGCCCTCGAATAACTAAACGACGTCTAACCAAAATTGGTTAAATTAACTTAAATTAAATTAACTTGAATTTTAAATAATGTTGGACCCCAGACCCAGACGTGAAGGGGGAGCGAGGTTAGGTTGTTCGGGTACCCCCACTAATTTTTGATTCTCGGCAACATTGAACATTGTGATCTTTTTATCTCATTTCTACACTACTTTTTGCTATATATTTATAAATTAGCCGGTGTAGCTCCTTAAAATAGGTATTATTAAAAAATTACGGAGGCTCGAAATCCAATTTCGACCTATGGTTTCTTCGGCAAAGTTGCTTAAAATCACCAGTCGAATACGCCTGGGGGGTACGATTTGTCACCAAAAATATTGACCCACCTTAATATATATATATATATATATATATATATATATATATATATATATATATATATATATATATATATATATAGATATATATATATATATATATATATATATATATATATATATATATATATATATATATATATATATATATATATATATATATATATATATATATATATATATTCGTATGACTATAAATAACAGCTTGGGCGCTCATTAGATATTGAAATTATGCTGAATAATATAACTTCAATATCTATTTTATTAATTAGTTTATGAAGATATTTTGAAATGACAAAGATCAACCGCTGGCATACTCGTATTAAATGATTTCTTGGATATATTTTAAATATCACAGGCGGTAAGTGGTAAAATTTCTAAAATCTGCAGATGTTTGGTTTGAACTTATTGGCTTGAGTGGGGTGATAGATCTCACCTAGTCAACCAAAAAATTGTGTAGCAGGCGGAGGCAATCTCAACCGTTTGGGTGTTACAGGGTGGTTCATAAATTTGCAATTTTCATGGTATGTACATCACTATTTCATTTTCAATTTTGATCTACTTTAAGCATAGACATCAAAGAACGCAAAAAAGCTATTATCCCAATGAACTTTTCAAAATTGTCAACAATGTTGATCTAACTCCTACCATTGCAGGTACAGTCAATTTCAAAAGTGAAAAAAAATTTTGCGATTGCCTAAAATTCAGAATTTTTCGAAATTTTCTTCGAATTTCATGTAATTAATACACCGATTTGTGATTTTTATTAAACTAAGTTATAACATGTCAACAGGTAGAGAAAAGATTAGAAAAACTGCATCCTTAGGAATTTCTGATTACCTTATTATTTGATTGCACTTTAGGCAGGAAATTCTCTAAATAAAGAAATTTAAATTTTAACTACTGCGCCCAAGGAGTTATAAAAATGTTAGGTAATTTTGTTTTATTGTTAATATTAGCTTGTGCTAGCCAGACTTCACACTCTAATATTTTGGTGTTCTTCTACAAATATCTGATGGAAATTTTGCTATAAAGGAGGGTCAGTCAGTAAGAATAATAGCTGAAAAACAAATCCAAAGCCAAAATTAACAAAAAATTGCAAAACTTTCTTTCGAGGAATACGCGGTTATAATTTATATGTATTGTGTAGTAGACTGAATTGAACAGGCTATACAGGAATATGAAAGGAGTTTCCTTAATCGACACTTCAAACAGCACGAAATTGCAAATTGCAAATATCGGAAAATTCTGCCAATGTCTAGTAGGAAATAATCATTCTCGTTGGGCAAGAACCTGAAACGAGCCCGAGACGAGTCGTAAGATGGTAAGGAGTGTCTTCAGCTAAAGTTTAGAGTGTTATTTATCCAGCAGAGTGACGTTCATACCATCCAATTTAATTCCAAGGACTACTGGAAGGAGATTCTGAGAGAAGATTAAAATTTTGCATTTGGTTTCTGAAATGCAACATGGAGAACGAGGCATTTCTGGGCCGAATTCTGTGAACAAATGAATCGAAGTTGACCGGGGATGGTATCATAAACTTCCACAACTTCCATACCTGGTCGGATACTAACCCACATAGGACCAGAGTACCTCCTTTCAGCCCAAATTCTGAGCTAATGTTTGGGATGGTATCATCAACACCCATTTATCATCATTTTGCCGCAAGCTACAATATACCTTTAAGAGGCAATTATAAGGGGGTTATTGGCATGAATCGGAAGTGCCGGAGTATAGTTCGAACTGCGTTTCTAACATACTAGGATTAATTGTAATAAGTTTCGAATTCAATAAAAAGCATTTTAGGGTAAAGTTAAAGTTGACTTTAAATTGCAGATTTTTACGATATTGCTCAAAATGTTTTCTACGTATAAATTTCTACATCCTTTCTCTACTTTGACATTTTGTAGCTTTTGGAAATGAAATGAGATCTGCAATTTCATCAAAATAAAAAATAGGCGCATTAATTACGCAAATTTCGCAGAAAATCTGGCAAAATTCTAAATTTTAAGTAAATCGCAAAACATTTTTTCAATTTTGGAAGTGGCTGTACCTGCAATGGTAGGAGTTAGATCAATTTTGTTGAAATTTTGTTTTGGCGTTTGTTTGATGTCTCTGCGTTGCCCCCCCCCCCCCCCCCCCCCCCGAGAAAAGGACTTTCTCTATCCTGAAAGTGCCCGGTGGATGAATCAAAAATATATATAATTCCTTTTGATGGAATGGTATGCATCCAGCGACGCAAACAAAAGGCTCCATCCTCTTTATTGTAACAAAACAATAAAGTATGGTGGCGATTCAGTCACTGTGTGAGGCTGCTTTTCCTTTCTCGTACAAAGAGCTCCTAGAAAACGTCATGGTGGCGTATGCTGGGGAGAAAATACTGCTGTTGCGGAGATGCTAATATGATAATGATCCAAAGCGTACATCAATCATTGTTAAAAACTGACTACGGGAAAATCATATTGGTACAGTTAAGTAGCCATCTCAATCAGATTTAAATCCTATTGAAAATCTATGGGAAATTGTTAAGCGACAGCTGAAAGGAATCAAAATTTCGAAACAGCCACCAGCTGATGCAGGAGTACAGAATGCAATGGGCTGTTACACCAGAACTATAAAATCGATGCATGCGAATGAGAAATAAGTTTTGAACATACGTGGTAATTCCGAAAGCCACAGATATATGTATATTATAGAAGCAAGAAACATTAGCGCATTTACAGCGTACGAAATCAATGTATGTTCTTACATATCAATTTAAAATTTTTGATTTGTGTACACATTTTCATATTCACTAGAATGATCACTAGGCCACATTTGTAATTTAGTTCTTAGTAAATATACAAATAGTAAATTTATTACAAAAGTTTCTCATTCATCTACGTTTAGGTTTTACGTTTATAATATTGTTTTCCAATAAACAGGGCGTTTCAGATTTGGTGTGCCAAAATAAGTGGCCTGATAGACCTCACCTAGCCAAAATTACAATTACCTAAAATTCAAAATTTTACCAAATTTCCTGCAAAATTCGTGTAATTAATACGCCTGTTTTTTATTTTGATTAAATTGCCAAATCACCGCAACCCACCTTTCCAAAAAGCGACAACATGTCAATGTGGAGAAAGGATGTAGAAACTTATGTGTAGATAACCTTTTAGGGAATATTATAAAAATTTGCAATTTAAAGAAATTAAGCTAAAATTAACCCTATAATGATTTTTATTGAATTCGAAAGTTATTACAATTAATCTTTTATCTAGTTTCCGTAACCCCTCGTGGAGCATGGGGCGGGAGAAGAACTTCATCCGATTCGAGACAACGATTGCAAGTGGGCCTCTTGTCAGCAGAAAAAGACCATGGGCCGCCGACACGTTATCACTTACTTACTTATTTCTAATGTTAACTGTCCTCGAACAAACTTCATCCTTTATTGGTTTTCATAAAAAAAAGATCTAACAGGCCAAGGAATCGGAGCACCTCGTCGCAGCCAGCGGATAGGAAATTTTTCATTTAATATTTCCTTTAACATATACCAGAATGAGCTGGTGCTCCATTGTGTTGATAGAACGTTGTCCTAAAATTAACGATAGGGATGTCCTCTAGTAGATCTGGCAGTGTATTCCCAAAAAGTTCACAGAAATTTGTCTTTTAAGTACTTGCGGAAAAATGAGTGGTCCTATTAAATGGGTGTCGATGACACCAGCCCTAACATTGGCTCAGATTTTGTGCTAGAAGGAGGTCCACTTTGTGTCTGGTAGCAAATCTCGAAACACAAAATCCCGAAAGGTAAAATCCCGAAAAGACAAAATCCGTACGGCCCGCTTTGTGATATCATTTCCGTTGAACCGCAACTCCTCCGACTACAGTGTTCAGTCTAGAAACGCCCTGTTCCGGGATATTATGATATGCACGTCAGCCTGCTAGATGAATAACCCTCCAAACGTTAACATAAGACACTTTTAATCGTCTTGCGACTCAACTCTTGTTCGTTTCAGGGTCTCGCCGAAGAGGGTGAATATTTGCTGCTCGACGATTATGCCGCCGTCTGGTGGTTCAACTCACAATTCTGTGCTGTTTGAAGTTCAATTCTGGTTTCTGTTTACCTTCGGAAAGTCCGCGAAAATTTCCTTTTTTGGGGTGCACATCGATTAGGGAGTCTCATTTCATATTCGAGTACAGCCGCTTTTGCTTTTCAATCTACTACATAACAAATGTAAATTATATCCGCGTATTCCTCAAAAGTAAATTCTGCCAATTTTTAATGGGTTTAACTTAAGAATATCCTTAGTTATCGATTTGTTTTTCAACTATAATCGATATTGTTGTTAACTGATTCTCTTTTATAGCAAAATTTCCATCAGGCATTAGCAACACCTTAACTATTTTGTTTATTTAAATAATAAATAATTAGCTGGTCAGGAATTTCGAAGAATGCGGCTTTTATAATCCCTTCTCTATCCTGCCATGTTGCACCTTTTTGATGGGCAAGTTAATTTGTACAAATAGAAACCGCTGTACTAATTACATGAATTTCAGAGAAAATTTGGCAGAACATGTTTTTACTTTTGGAAGTGACTGTACCACCAATGGTAGAAGATGAACATTGTTGAAAAGTTTAGAAAGGTAATTGGGAAAGTGGATTTTTGACCTTTGTTTGAACTCTAGTTTAGAACATCAAAAGATAAAAATAAAATAGTGCTGTGCGTGCATACCACGAAAAGGGCAAATTTATGAATAACTCTGTAACACCCAAACGGTTGAGACTGCCCCTCCCCCTGTCATACATTTTTTTTTTGTTTTTCACCCCACTTATTTTGGTACACCATATCTGAAACTCACTGTTTCTTGGAACTTCAGAGTGGAACGAGTTGCCTGGTGGGCAGCTTCTGGGAACGACTAGTAAAAACGTTAGAAATGTACTGAAAATAACAATCATCCGCAGGGTCTTAACGACGGAGCAACTTCAGACTTTCCTTGTGGAGGCAGAACCCTCAGCTTCACCTACTCATACCGCATCCGATGCATTAGATAGCAATGAAATTCGAGCGAAATGAAAGATTCGACTACGTATACCCCAACTCTTTATGAAACGGTTCACAACGGAGTATATAAAAGAGTTTCGGTCCGCACATTTTAAAACCGCAGTTTTAATCGAAAATTCAAATCACGTTGTAATCTTATACGATCAATCAATCGATGTCTTTCCTGGCCGTGATGAAAAAATTTGTGCACTTACGCCTTTCAAATGTATCAATTTTCAGAATTCAGCATCTGCACCCTCTTGAGATTCACTAAAATTCAATGGCCGGCTGGAGGATGTTTAAAATATATCTACAATTTTTTACTAATACACTATGTTCCCTTTAGTCCTTGAGGTCAGGTTCAGTTTTGTTTTGTAGAAACCCTGTTAACTTCAAGAACTAGACCATTTAGTTAGTCTAATTTGGCTCTCTTCACTAAGTTCTGTTCGCCAAATCTTTTCACCTTAAACACGCTTTATTGTTTTTTTGTAAGGCTTTGATCTTAGAGTATGCTTCCTCCGTTTGGGTACCATGCAATATTTTAGATTCCTTCCATTGAGCAGTGTTGTTATGTTGCCTTCCTACAAATCAAGCTTAACCCCCCTCTCCTGTTTCAATAAGTTAACTGCAGTTCCCCTAAAGAGGCCTCCGACAGATGGAATACTACTTGGCTCTTAACCTTAGCCCTGTTCTTTTCCTAATGCTAGATCCGCTACTGCGGGACGGTATACCAGAAGCAAATCAGAACTTCAGAGTAAGTTTTGTATTTATTTAAATCATATATTTATTTTTACGCCTACAGTGTATTTCCCGTGGATTTATAAGATTTTCCTTTAAAACGAGTAGAATACCTATTCCTTAAATTTAAAAGAAAGCTCTGAATAAAACAGAACACGATTACAAACGTAAACAATTTTGCCAAATTTTCTCAAGCCTTCGGCAGGTCTGGTTGTAAAACAATTGAATTTATGGTACGTTTTGCTCTGTCGCCTCCAAAAGGTGGTTTCAAAACGTATTGTAGCAATATATCATGCATACACAATCAGAATCAGCTAAAATATTCTACAAAGGGAAAAATAAACTTCACCTGTTTGCCACATCTAATCATATTTTGAACACCCGTATTCACGAAATATGTGTACCGCATATTGCGATGAATCATTAAATATCCTGCACGTCTGTCCGTAAATAGGGTGAAAGTATATTCAAAACAACATAATTTCAGGGAATTTTTTCATATTAGAGCAGGAGCAAGCAATTTCTCTATTTCCGGAACCACTTGAGGATGGGAGAAGAATTTCACCCGATTGGACGGCAAAGATTGCAAGCGGACCTCCTATTTAAAATTTCGAACAATCGATATTATTTTGCAACCCCAATTGCTAGTTAGCGCAATCGTTTGCCAGCAGAAAATGAATACGTGGCGGGAATTGAACCTGCAACGCTCATCGCAATACGTTATACCTTCACCACCGAAGACTAATATTAATTGAGCTTTCATTATTAAACGGTTTTAATTTTGTTGGGTAATTTCACTGTGCCTGATGTGAATGCAGTCTTTCCGAAATATTTTGCAGGGGAAGGCGATTTTAAATTGTATGGTGGGTACAGATTTTCTGTTGTATTTAAAATAAGTTATCAATCAATACGGTTACCGTAAATAGGATATTCAAACTTTAAATACTGTTGCTGCCGTAAGAAAAATTAAACTAAATTGTGGAACGTCGAGGATGATTTAAAAATTTCCCGAATTGCAATAATAATTTCGTTTTACTTGGAAATCCCAGCCCATTTCTGTTTATTATTATTATATTATTGGGTTACTCATATGGTCAGCACTGCTATAATGGACGTATTTTGTGCCAGAACCCCTAATACTTAGGCGTTCAGCGTTATGGCTTCATCGTCTTCCAGATCCAGCCAACACTCCGTCTTACTAGACAGACATTTACGGTGTAGATGATGTGATAGCCCACAGTGGCGAGATAGGGAGCTTGAACGAAACCTTTGATCAGCCTTACTTAAAGCGGTGGTATCGTTGTAAGCATTAAGCCTAACAAGTGCCTTAGCAGGGTATAACAGCTGCTGACTCGTAGCCCAATTATTAATCAAAGCTCTCGCCGACGACCAGATGAGGCTGTAATAGGGCTCGGACCTTGGCACCGAGTGGCAGAAGCTTTCCTGGCCATTCCATCCAAAGACTCCAGCACCACCACCGTATTCCATTTTGGAGACATCAGTGAACCACTTCAGGCTTCTATGGTGCAGACTTTGACCATCGCCATTCTAGCCTGCTCGTTTTGAAAAGAGAGTCCTGAATTTTCTATCAAAGTGCAGTCATGTGATCCGTTACGTTGCCAATATATCTATGCCAGAAACGCGCTGAAGGATGTGAATGTGACCCTGTTACTAGCCGGCATAATATACGTGAGCTGCACTCTCAGGGCGCTAATTGAAGCGGATTTCATTATAGATGTACACAGGGAAGTGAGTCCGATTACAGGCATTCAGAGCTATTATTGTAAAGCAGGCAAGTCACCTAGCTTGTTGCATTTGCCGATTTCCATCCGTTCTTGAAGTTTAGGTCACCACACCGAGGCGTGTATGTATAACCAGGAAATCATCTTCGGGTGAGCCCCAAGTCCTTCCCTAGAGTTTCCGACAATCCCATAGGAATCGTATAGCCTTTTTTAGGGTAGAATAGGAGGTGAGCATTCCAATTAAGTATTTTACCTAATTGGAGTATTAAATAATCATGCCTTGGATTGAAATTGGACCAAGGTCCAAATAATACTTTCTGGTGAATGGCACAAGAGCAGCCTTAGCAAACTTAATAGTGAGATTTTCCTTAGCGCCAACAGTTAGTAACCATGCCCAGAACTGATCTCATTAAATCAGGATTGCCAAATGAGACTGACTTTCTGGGACGACAATTCAACGAAACCCTGCTTTGGGTTCCTTGTCATAGCAATATAGCAGATAATGAGATAACCAATGAAGAGATTCCTGCAGTTTTTTGAAACGAAAAACACCAGGTGAGGTCAACTTTATTAGAAACAGAATAAGTTTAACTTATTGAGGTTTTTAACGGAGAAATAGCCAAATATTCAGCAAGATTAGAAGGAATTTAATACGGTTGTAATGATGTCACGGAAGAAGGAACATTCCTTTACAATTGCCCGCATTAGCTAGCGACTGGAGGAAAACTCCGGGCAAATATTTTGACAATATCAATAATGCAATCTCAGAGTAAGGTGAGGTGATGGAGTACTTCTTGGTATCTTTGGCTGGTTTTAACACAATTTGAAGCTTTTAACCCTAATTTCAGCATAGAATTGTTCGGTCTGAGCGTAATAATCAGGTCCTGACTAGGTTTTTGCCGCATTTTCAGTGCTAATTAGGACCTAGCAGATTTACAAATCACCCTTAATTTATGAATTTATAACTTTAGGAGAAGAAGCCAAAAATATTCAGTTCTTGGCTATTACTTTCTGGCTTTCTTATCACTTCTTCAGTTTAATGATATTAATTTTTTTCTATACATCCCTTCAAACAGACAACATCATCAAAAATATTGTAACGTAAATGGGGCTCTTCGAGCTCGACGGATTAATTAAGACACTTATTTACAGTCACAGCCCTGAACACTATTCTCCACCTTCTACCGCTGGATCTCTTTGGTAAGCATACCGCAGCCTCATCTGCTATTAGGCTTAACTCAATCCATACCTGGAAACCAACTGACTTCGGTCACTCCAAAACCTTGGACAGAAGAACTGCCAGTAATATTGACTATACCTCGCCCAAAGCCTTTCTTTGAGACTAAATTTTTCTCCTTCTTTCCCACCAGATCGGAATGGGAGGAAGGTCCTCCAAAATGGGGGGAGTCAGTGCATCTTTACACTGACGGCTCCAAACTAGAAGGCAAAGAAGGTGAAGGTATCTTCTCGGAACATTTAGACCTCGATGTCTCATTCCGCTTGCCTGACTATTGCAGCGTGTTTCAAGCGGAGATCATGGCTATAAAGGTAGCTGCGGACCACCTGAATCATCGAACTGACTTCGGTCGCTCCAAAATCTTGGACAGAAGAACTGCCAGTAATATTGACTATACCTCGCCCAAGCCTTTCTTTGAGACTTAATTCGGCGCTTTCTTTCCCACCAGATCGGAATGGAAGGAGGGTCCTCCCCAATGGGGGCAGTCAGTGTATCTTTACACTGACGGCTCCAAACTAGAAAGTAAAGTAGGCGGAGGTATCTTCTCGGAACACTTAGACCTCGATGTCTCATTCCGCTTGCCTGACTAATGCAGCGTGTTTCAAGCAGAGATCAGGGCTATAAAGGAAGCTGCGGACAGCCTATATATTTTCACAGAGAGTCAGGCCGCTATTAAATCCCTCACGGGAGTATACACCACCTCCAAAACGGTTGTAACACTCGTCCTGATTCGGATATTAACCACCGGCTGGGTAAACCGCTGGTCACATGCAAACTGGAACTCGTACAGGAGTCTCTCAGGATTGCAAACATTAATTGGTTGGAGGAACACACCTGCCTGATTACCCGACAGATATGGCCAACGCTTGATCCTAAACGGCCAAGCGAGCTCATCCTACTCGGACGCAAAGCAATTAGCAGTACCGTAGCCGTTATCACGGGCCACTGCCTCATAGGTAGACGCGCCGATAGACTGGGCGCGCGTTCAAACGACTTCTGTAGGAGTTACCATAACGAAGAGGAAGAGGAAACCATACTTCACCTCGACGGTAACTGCCCAGCCCTAACCAACCACAGGAACCGGTTTTTGGGCTCCTTCTTTGAAGAGTTAACCGAATTAGACTTTACTGATGTTTGAGACCTAGCTCGATTTATCAGGAGTTCAAAATGGTTCCCGAAGACGAGTTAAGGCTGAACACCCATCCCAGCCAAATTCATTTTTTTTTTTTTTTTTTTTTTAGAGAATTAATCCTTCTAACTCAGAAGGCGCACTTCATAGGCAGAAGCCTAGAATCAATTGACCTATTCACCAGAATATAACGTATATTGAGATGAATGAGGCTCCCACAACCCATGCAATAAAATATTAGTAAACAACAACAACAACAAAAAACAAAAATCCAAAACACGCCCACACAAACAATCAGGGGTGCACATACAACAGAGATCGTTTCAGCAAGTCCTTAGTAAGAGTCAGGTCAAAAACAGGACACATATTCACGGCTCTAGACATGCGATTTATAGGCTCATGCATACCATAGTTAGACCGAGAGTGAGCAACATGCAGTAAAGGCAGTCTTCTTAAGCTATACGGGGTATGCCTATAAGAAACCATACCTGCGAGAGCGCAAGAGTCTATGTTCGAGTTCAAAAGCTGGTGAATAAAGACTAGGTCAGCAACTCTACGTCGTTCTTCCAACGAGTGCATATTAAGCAATCGGAGGCGATCCACATAAGGAGGAAGCCTAAGTGGATCATTCCATGGAAGGTCTCTTAGTGCGAACCTAGCAAAGTTCCGCTGCACCGACTCAATGCGTCTGGAATGAACAGCATAGCAGGGAGACTAAACCTGAGATGCATACTCGAGAATTGGCCTGAGCAAAGAAAAGAATAAGTAAATTAAGATATTCCGATCAGAAAACTCCCTTGACCACCGCTTTACATAGCCAAGAACTGAATTACTCCTAGAAACAATGTAGTTAATGTGCAGAGTGAAATCGAGTTTACGGTCAAGCTTCACTACAAGGTCAGTGACGGACTCTATACGACAGATAATAGTTTCCGCAAAGGAATAATCAAAGACGAGCTGATTTTGGTTCCTAGAGAATGATATAACTTCACATTTATCCAAGTTAAGCTGCAGACTATTAGATCCACACCAGTTCTTGAAGGTATTTAAATCATACTGAATGCCGGAAGAATCATAACTGTTTCTAACGCATGAGAAAATCTTCATATCGTCTGCATAGATTAAGACTTTAGAGTGCTTAATCAGAGGAACAATGTCGTCAATGGCAAGAATAAACAACAACGGCCCAAGATGGCTACCCTGCGGTACGCCAGATGTAGCCCTAACGACTCTGGAAAGATACTCGATATATCCTGTCTTTTAAGTAAGAGAAGATCCAATCGAGCAATAAAGGCGGAAAACCCAACTTTTCAAGCTTAAGCATAATCACAGAGTGAGGAAGTTTATCAAATGCCTTGCTAAAGTCGGTGTAGACGCAGTCAGTCTGGAGACCTTGCTGAAAGGCAGAGATTATGTGGTATGTAAATTCAAGCAAGTTAGCTGTCGTCGATCTACCGGGCAGAAAGTCATGTTGATTAGATGATCCTAAGAACTGGTTCCACTGGAGACAGGGAATTGGCTCGGTGTACAGTAACAGGTTTACCCTCTTATTTCTAAGGTATTTTTAAGTGAGCCTTCTTAGGCAGCCACTTTAACCTAACCTAACCTACAGTCACAAATGTTCACAATTTTATTCACAATATAACGTTTCACTTTTCTCATTAGCAGTTATCATTTCACGCGCTAAAATACGGCTAACCTTTCACAGTAGCGCATGTACTCTTCGCAGTCTAAATCACGATTAAAACTAACCAGGCTGCTACTCAGCCCTATTTATACAACTTAGCTTAATTCTAGGAACTTCTGCCACTTAGTTCTAGATGTTTACGTCACAATAATTTCACTTCACATATTCACTATAGGTTCGAGTCGTCCTTGACTTTCCACGTTTGACATTTCCTTCCCTAGATTTCTGGGCACTTGGGGCATGCGCATTACACGGTTTATTATTTCCTTTTTCCTGGCCTACCTCTTGCACGTTATACAGTATTTAATTCTCCTTCCTTATGATCTTGTAATGTTAAAGCAGTGTTATATGTATAGTATATTCCATTGTAGTAAGGTAGTTATTTTCTTTGTTTAATTTGCACCTACTTCAAAATATAGTAGCGCTAGTACGCAAATGTAATCTGAGAGAGAATCAATCAGGGCACATATTTCGCAGTAAGGGGACAGATCCCTCTTCTTCCCATAGTGAATCTATATGCAACATTTCCAATCATTCACAATGAGGATACGTATACAATCTGAACAACCGAATGAAAATAATTAAAATCGGTATACGTCTTGCGTAGCCAGATGACGCCCCTCCTACCACCTTAGGTTCGAAAATTTTTGACATGGTACCAATTGGGGAACATATATTATCCAAAAAGAATCATTCAAATCGTTCAATGTGTTACTTAATTATGCCCGGTCAAACATAAAATAATAGGAGTCGAATTTAGAACCTCTTTGTTTTTGGACAGTCAGTTTAAAAAAGCTGTCTTTTTTAATTAACGCCAAAGTATTAGTTGGACTCTTTTGATGGATGCATCTTATCTAACTGAGATAAAAGTTACAGGTCATACATATTACCACGAAAATAATTGTAAGTAATATAAAAAAATAAAAAATATACATAAATGTATATAGAATACCTATATTTATATAAGCAAAAAAAACCTACCTCACACTTTTCTCCAAAACAATGGCAGCAATGTCAGCATCAGAAGTTTTCAAATTCATATCAAATTCAGGATGAATGAATATCTGATCACACTCAATAGAAAGCGATTCTTCTTCGAGCCAGTTCAGTAAATTATACCGCCCCAGCGATACAATAACTTCTTTAGAAATGATAACCCTATCGGTCGTGCGAAAACAGTGGGCCGCACTTAGAACAACACGAGAGGAAACTAAAGTCCCTGCACAGTGATAAGACAGTACTCCTGTTTGTTTAATGTATAAAGCTGCAAGCCATGGCCAGGTTCCTCGGGAAAGGAATGCACCTTGGACGTCTACTAACTTCGTTGTTGAAGGGAATTCAATTGTACCGCAAACATCTTCTAAGAAGTGCATATCAACACTGGAATTAAACTAGCATTTCTTATTTTATGAAAGGTTGGACATGACTGTCAAATTTATACTTACTTATTGGGGCTAATGGATGAGGATTGGTTGATAGTTTCCGAAGACTGAATACCAGTTGTTACATCTGAACTCAAGAAGGTGATCTTTCTGGTATGCTCCAATTGAATTACCGTTGTGAGAACACTGTGGTCTTGAGAAAATTTAAATATTAATAAATGTAAAGAAATAATTCTTTTATATTTTTGTATTATGAATAATTTTAATTTAGACATTAAAAGGACGCATAAAAAATTACTAGAATAATTTTGCGTGTCATCTCTTTGCAATTTAATGAATTAAAAAATCCACTCCATCTCTGGGATATTGTCTAGCTCGCAGCAATGCAAATCCAAGACCTTCAATTTCTCTTATTCCCCTTAACCTAATTCTCTTTTGGACTACTCATGCTAACGCACAATAGGGTCCTCTGGGGCTTGGTGGCAGGGCAGGTGGTTATATCGCCGTATTTTCCAAAGTGGTTATCGTGGTTATGAGAGAATGTGAGACGAAATCGGATATATTTCAGGAAAATACGTCTATCTATACACCACGATAATTTTTTAACAATATTTTATTGATAATGAAATATCAATTGTTTTTCAAGCTTCCTACTCGTCACCTGCCTACTGGTTTTTTCTCTTGTAAAGATAACGCTGACAGAAAGCGTTTGAAAACCGTGGCGGGAATAAAGAGCGTTCCGAAGGAGTCTAACCAAACCTTGAAAAATAGCTGAAAGTTGTAAATGGATGAAAAATTTGGTCGCAAAATTTTAGGTACCGCAACCTTGTTGTTCTCTCTTTACTAAAACGGAATCTAACTATTTCAGCATTTTCCCAAATTTTCTCCGAAATTTATGTAATTAGCTCAAAATGTCCACCGCCACCTTGGATGCATTTCAACAATCTCCTTCAAAGTCCTTGTTTAAGGTGTATTGAAGCCAACATCTCCGTATTTTCGTCGCTGCATTCCCAATCCTGCTAACTAAATCCTCCCTAGTGTTAACAGGGTCTGAATAAACTTCATCCTTCATTGTTCACCATAAGAAAAAGTCCAATGGGGTATGGTCTGGAGATCTAGCAGGCCAAGGAATCGGTGCACCTCGTCCAATCCAGCGGTTTTAAAATTTTTGACTTAGTATATCCTTCACAATGTTAGCAGTATGCGCTGGTGCTCCATCGTGTTGATAAAACATGTGCGTTCGATTATACGCAGGGATGTCCTCTAATAAGTATGGCAGTGTATTCTCCAAAAAGTCCGCATAAATTTCAGCACTTTCGGCAAAATTAATGGTCCTACCAAATGTTTGCCGATGATACCAGCCCAAGCATTGACACTGAATCTCTGCTGGAATGAGGTCACCGTTATCCTGCGTGGGTTAGTGTTCGACCAGGTATGGAGGTTATGAAAGTTCGTGATAACGTCCCTGGTCAATTGAGATTCATCCGTCTACAGAATTCGGTCCAGAAGCGCCCTATCGCCAATGTCGCGTTTCAGAAGCCAAGTGCTAAAATCCAGTCTTCTCTCGGAATCTCCTTCTAGCAGTCCTTGAGCTGGGTGATGGTGATATGGACGTAATCGCTCTCGATGAATAACTCTCCAAACCTTAGATGAAGACACTCCTAATCGCATTGCGACTCGTCTCGTGCTTGCTTCAGGGTCTGGCCTCACGATTATGATTATTTGTTGCTCGACGTCGGCAGAAGTTCCCGAAGTTTCGGGTCGTGTCTCCCTGCCGTGTGAAGTTATACCTCCTGTTTCTCTTAACCTTCGGAAAGTCCGGGTAAATATCTTCTTTGATATTCCAGTACAGCCGCTCTCTAGTTTCCGTCTACTATACCATAAATGTAAATTATAATATTGATTTGTTTTTCAACTATGACTAGTATTCTTGTTTACTGAGCCTTTTTTATAGCAAAATTTCCATCAGGTACGAGTAACAAAACGCCAGGATACAAAGATGTGAATTCTGGCTAACACATGCTAATATCAGAAAAATTACAAAAACAAAACAAAATTACACTAAAAACTTTTTTGCAGCAATAATTAAAACTAATTACCTGTTAACCCAAAACAAAAATTTTCTTTATCATAAAAATTGTATTTACTTAAAGAATTTGCTGCCTAAAGTGCAATAAAATAATTAGGTAGTCAGATATTTCTAAAAATGCGGTTTTTCTAATTCTTTGTCTACCTTGCCATGTTGCACCTTTTTGGACAGGTGATAAGACAATCCAATAAAAATAAAAAAGAGGTATACTAACATAAGTACATAAATTTCGGAGAAAATTTGGGAAAATGCTGGTAATTTCAAAACATTTTTTTCAATTTTGACGGCGACTGTACCTGCAGTAGTAGCAGTGAGATCAACATTGTTGACATTTTTGGAAAGGTCATTGGGGTTGTACTTTTTAAGCGTTTGTTTCATGTCGCTATGTTGAGTAGGTCAAAAGATAAAAATAAAAGGGTCATGTGCATACTATGAAAAACTGAAATTTATGAATCACCCTGTAACTGCCAAATGGTTGAGATTGCCCCCCCCCCCTCAATTTTTTGTTTGCCTAGGTGAGATCCATAACCCCACTCATTTTGGCACGTCAGATTTGAAACACCCTGTATATTATATATATATATATATATATATATATAGATATATATATATATATATATATATATGTATATATATATATAGATATATATATATATATATATATATATATATATATATATATATATATATATATATATATATATATATATATATGTATATATATATATATATATATATATATATATATATTCTGAATACATACGTTGAAAAACTTCAAACGCGTTTTCGAAAATGGCTCACATTTTCCTGTGGCCATCGAATGACGTACAATTAAATGAAATTTATCATTTTTTATTAATGTTTTTATAAGAAAAAACAACGGAAAAAATTTTTCATATCGCCGCTATTTTCTTACTGCAGTAATAAAAGATTTATACATCATTCCATGACCAAGGGGATTCTAATTCATTAAATGTGCTTCATTTTTGGTTTAGGTCAACGGGGAGGGGCAACTATGTGAGCCGTTTGCCCCCGGAAGTTTGTAGACCACTTTTCGCGGAGTTCCAATGGCATTTATTTTTCATTACAAAAAAAAATTTCTTTGCATACCATAAATACTTAATAATAACTATAAAAAAAACCGTAGTCGTCTATATTGACTCATTTTCCCACAAAAAAAAATGACCAACTGAGAAATGGTGCTCCAAGGTAGAAGTCTCCCTTAATTGTGTTCGAGATCTTGATTTAGACTTCCTGCTTTTCTTTGTAATTTTGCGGTTCTTGCGATGATGAGGATACTTATCTTTGAACTTTAAAATTTTACTTTATTGGTTAAGGTATTTAAATTAGATCTTTATATTTTCTTATGCAACAGACAAAAATATTATCACCTGAGCGATTGCTTTAGACAGAATCAGACTGTTTAATATTAAGCTGTATATTTCATCTTATCATCAATATAATCATTATTTAATTAACTTTACCTATTAAAATCACCATTATCTGTCGATCTAACACGGAATGAGGACTTATAATATTTTTTGGTACATGTTTTACAAATAGGAGGCTTTTCTCTGCTATTACCTCGACGTTCTTATAAATTTTATTACGTTAGCTTATCAAGTTGAGTTTTGGCTACTAACGGATATATATAGACGCCAATAAAAAAAATTATTGAAACTCGGTTATGAGATCAAATTTAATAACTTAAGGGGCTATATCCACCAAGGTAGCCCTAGACAATTTGTTTTTCTTGCATATTCCTCTAGTATGTATACATATGAATAACTCGTGTAAATTTCATACCGACATCGCTAATATCCTCGGAGTTGCAAAGCCTGTATTGCAGTAGCAGCTTTCTCAGACTTAAGACGCGTTTTTCTCAAAACAATGCTTTTCAAAACTGTGATCATCATAGCTCGAGAATCGACCGAAACATTCTTTTGAAATTTGGCACAGTCATGCTTTAAGCCGTTGGTAACAGAGTGTTGATTGCAATTTTCAAAACTACCCAAATTTGTTTAAACAAATTACGATAATAAATAACATTTTTTCAAATTTTTGCACGTCGGATCCATTATCTTTTATATACAGTTAACTTTATCATAGTTTTCTACCTTTGATTTCAGATTATCAGTTTTTGCAGGTTTTCAATATTTCTAAATTGTCTTAATTTATCCATGTCAACAATAAATACATCTTCAGTTAAAAAAAACAAAATTGTATTCATCATTAATAGTTCCCAAGAAAATGCATCCCGAAGACCGACTAGTTTTTCATGTCTCTAGGTGGATATAGCCGCTTAAGCTTTTCGAAAATTGCCTGGTCATCTCGTCAAGTGGAATGGTCTTTATCCTTCTATTGGAAAGCAAAAGTACTGACATCGTCAATGTGAGCCTACCCATTTAGCTGAAATATTGCCAATTCTCTCCGCAATCTTGAAGCTATCACTGAAGAAGTTGTCCACAATGCGCCGCATAAGGCGCAAGACATAGTAAGGTTCGATTGCCGAACACTTATTGAAAATCGAAAAACGTACAGAAGACGACACTAAAATAATTCTAAAGCAGGTAGTATGGAAATAGTTGAAGCATACTCCATCACACACGACTTCATCCTTGCAGATGCAGGATGAAAAATGGAAAATTTGATCAACATGGTAACGCATCAAAGGGTTGTCCCCTAGGCTTTGATCACATCGTATAAAAAAATAAGAGGTGAGAACCAAAATAGAACCAACAGTGGAAGTAAGTCAGGAGCACGAAAAGGTCAGCGAATTCGCAAACCCAAATCAAAAAAACCCCACACAAACCGAACCCAAAGAAAAAGACAAAACGGTGATCATCCCATCATGTACCACCAACAAGCAACAAACGTCAATGCGTCGCAACACTTCAATTAATACAGAACTTGGCACTTGGCCAATTAATAGTAAAATAAATACTAAGCTTGGCACACTCAAATCACACGGCGAACGGTATTACTCGCAATTGATTGACACAAAAAAATCACAAAACAAAAATATCAAAGCACGATTAAATTAACAACATGCTAAAGGTTAACGCCAGAATGATTAGATTTATTGTTCTCAAATTTTTCCTGATATTTTAAAATCTTGGTATACTTAGCATGCTGCCCTTCTTGTCAGACTTAACGCAGTGTGAATAGTACCCTTTTTAACAGGACGTTAAATTCGGGTATTAATAAACTGAATTATATTAGATCCTTACGACATAAATGCCGGTGTCTCTTAGGGTTCAGTTCTTTCTCCAAACTTATTTGTTTTCATCGGACTTCCCAAATTGTCCTTCATAACGCGTGAACCGATCTGCATTTATCTTCATTAGTTGTAAAGCGAATGGCTCCATTCCTTCTATGATAACTATTTTGTACCTCTGGTGGTGAGGAAAGGGATTTTTTTACCTACAGCACTGATGCGGAGTGCATGGAGTAGCCGCTCTAGTGCGTGATGCGTTTTATATGATTTCTTTTATGCTGTATGGAAGATGTTGCCCGACTAGTCCCAAGATAAAAATGTTGTATCTCTGGTGAGAAACTGCAAAAAAGTAAAACTGACAAAAAACACTAAGAAGCAAAAGATAATATTTAGTTTTTTGTCTATTACCACATTTTGAAAATAATGTATACAAAACAAAAAAAACATCTATTTATCTGATAAACTGCATTTCAGGTCTTAAAATCATAAGGAAATAAGATTAATATATGTTTGTATAGATTGTATGTAAGTTGGTTTCTTTGTTTAATTTGCACCGACTTCAAAATGTAATAGACAAACAGTTAAATATAATTTGACACTTCCTATAGGAGATGGGTTTTTAAATTTATTAAGAACTAGCTGCGTGTTCCCAGCGTTGCTCGGATTGTTGGATTTGTGGTAAGTGAAAGCAGCCTAAACTATTCCTTAGAAAATACCAAACCATCCCGTGAAAGTCTTATCGAAATCTAATTAACTCTCACCGAAAACTATGGATTCGACATTAATATCGGTCGTTTTCGATTATTTGTATATTATTTTCCCACCCTCATACCTAGAGTCTTATCACAAAATTATTTAATTATTTAATTTACTGATCCTTCCCGTGAAAGTTTCATAGAAATTGGATTAGCTATTTCCGAGATTAGCTCGGACAAACAGGCAGACAGACAGACAAAAATTATAAAAATAATTGAAGATTTTTTACATTATGTAAATAACCATATAAGGTTATCTGAATCACAGGCATACACTTGAATTTTATTAATATAGAGAAAAGAGAAAGATAGAAGACAGAAGATTTTAGTAGTTATACAAAAATTGTGTTAACGTAATAGGCACTTTTTTTATGATGTTACCAAAGCCCAGGGGACAACCCTATGAGGCGTAAGCATGGTTTTGGCAGAAAGCGAATTAGCAAAAGGAGAATGAGGGAAATTTTCATGGTCTGTTTTGGCATGGCTGGTCTTAAACTTTTTTAAACGAAGTTCATAGCACCGTCAGAAGAGAACTCAGGTTAGTTTAGTTTATGATTGTGTTATGCTAGTAGTTTATCTTTTTTTTTATGACAGCTTTGCGGTCATAAAATTAAATAATTTACTAATCGATATCTTTCATTAGAGATATGAATCATGGCGCTGCAATCTGAGAACCAAATTCACATAATAACACAGAAATTAAAAATTTATACGACCACAGAAACACACGTTGAACTATACACCCCTCTTTTTGCGTCGGGGGTCCCATACGCCTTTGCTCGCCGTACATGCCATTGTTTAGCATAGTACAGTAACTATATGAAGAAAAATGAAAATGTGGTATTTTTCCGTGTTGAATTTAAAGAAAATTAAACAATTTCTCCAATATTTTTTACATTGTAACACCTAAGTTTTACCTAAACGAAAAACAATACAAATATCTTCGGTGATTTGGAATTTCCCTCGGAAGCGACTAATTCGTGTTCATAATTAAAAATATCTAATTAAGATTATATTATTACCTGGCGGCCCAAAACAGACGATGTGATTGTTAACAAAAATCTTCGTTACCCTAGGCAAAGCAGAACTAGGGGGAAATCTGATTTTGTATACAACAGAAGCATTCCGAGATGTTTGTCCTCGGGTAAGTAACTCGATATCTCCCAGAAAAGTCTGCTAAAAGAAACTCCATAAAACATTGCTTCTAATTTATTTTTATCGAAGGCTTCACCCACACTTATTGGCTTTCCTCTCAGCGATAGAATAACTCTCATATGCAAAACTTTATTCATGGCAGAATTTTTCAACGTTAACACTCCATACCACTCAGATCCGTCAAATCGATATTGAAATAATCTCGGACAGGGACTTATTGGACCATTCATGTCCACCACTTTGCGAAACTGAATGATTAGTAAAAACATTATTAATTTAAAATCACAATTCATAGCCAGTTTTTGTGCACCGCTGATACCACTTAATTCTCGACTGTAAACGTGCTGCCCACTCGATGAAAGTTTTTAATTCTGCAAACAAAATTCTGTTTTCAATTAAATTCTTTTGATAACTCAGCAAGTTTGGCGGACTTAAGAACTTAATTTCATTCATAGCAAGTATGTGTAGCGAATTCAATCTCATTTACTGAAAGCTAGTGAACATAACAGCGAAATATAAAACATAAAAGAATTAAATAGAACAAAGGGGCGCCAAACTTTTGCTTGAGTGGATTTAGTTGTAACATTACCATCGGAGTACTTGGAAAATTTCGATCGTTTTGAAAATAAAATTTTCTCATTTGATTAGAAAATTTGAAAGCTTTTTCTCGTTTGTGATTTACAATACGCACTTCGTAAGACTGCTAGCTCAGCCAACGATTGATATTCACCACATTTCTTTTAATTATGATAAAACGCATATTTCCAAAACACTGATTAGATATTTCAACTTTATCGTTCGTAGCAAATCAACTAACCCAAAATATCTTACGTTTATCGATTTTTCCGATTTATAATTGATAGGAAAGCCAAGCCCTTATAAATCTCCTACCTAACACGTTTTTATCGTTCTGAGAACTCTATAAAATGGAAAGCTTTGATAAATTGCGCCTGTAATGCCTCCTCTGGGCTATAACCTTTCAAGTATCTGGTTCCAGATCCAAAATTAATAACTCCGCATTCATCATTTTGTTCTTGTCAGACATTAAAATGATTTTATCTTTTGTGTATATTTCCGAGTGAACTTTTCTAAGAGAAGCGGAAGTAAGGAACCGGTAAAAGGTTTTGATGTTGTGATAATTAAATTTCGGGGCTAAACTCATAAATTGAAAAATTTTCCCTAAAGCTGAGTATAAAGTCTAAGACTTTCACTTTCATTTTGAATTATAGAGAGAGTTTAGAAATTACCAAAGTTGAGCATGTTACACTAAATATAGATATCATTTGTTTTCTAAGTAAATTAGCATTTCTATTTCTGTTTGCCTTAACGCCTGAAGGGACATAGGTTGGCTGCTACACTAACATTCCACACGCCGACGTAACGATTTTCGTACAAAAATGTAAAAATTCTTTCTGCAAGTGTAACTGGAAAAATCCTATTGCTGGAATCTACCTTAACAAGTTGAAAAGTCTCTGGGGTGAGTCACCTAAATTCAACGTCTCATTGATGCTATATAAAATTCCCACTGTTTTCCATAACACTTGTGGGCCCCAAGCTGGCGTGCGGGATTTTGATCTGCTGAAAGAGCTCTGTCAATGAGTAGAGCTAAGGAGCTTCTAAGGGCAGACCAGATGTAAGAAATGCCAGTTTGATCACCGATCACTGAAAACTAAGAAAGCAGTTGGCAAAATTCGGCAGGGCAGCTGACCCTACCTACATATAGTACCTAGACTATGTTTGGAGAAAGATGAAAGTCCACTCCATCCACATCACATGTGAATACCCGTCCATTGCGAGGGACATAACATCGATTTTTGGGAAGCCCTTGTTGGAACGCAGGGAGTTGGAGAGCAGTTCGTTCTCGCAATCGGCGAGAAATCGCCCGACTTGGCAACTCTGTTGAGAACTCCTAGAACGAACTGCTCTCCAACTCCCTGCGTTCCAACAAGGACTTCCCAAAAATTGATGTTCTGTCCCTCGTAATGGACGGGTATTCACATGTGATGCTACTTGAGCCGTCAGTTGGGCGAGTAAATTTTCCTCTCTGCGACTAGGCACTTTTTGGGCGATTTTTTAATTCTTGCTGTGCGCTTTTGGGCTATAGGCTGAATCAGAATGCACAGCAGCCTACAGCAACAGTTCATATTGGGTAATCGAAATTACATAACCCGACGTGACAGTAGAAAAAGCTTTTCTGTCGAGTCATCTCAAATTATAATTTTGCGAGAATAACTTTTTATTTTACTGAACTCCGAACGAGTCCAAACTGACGTTTATCCCAATGGAATTTTTTCGCTCAAACATAAAAGTATGTCGTCCCTGCGGTTTCTTTTGCTATCTTTTGTATATATGTATATTAATTCCTAAAAGATTAAAATGTGCGTAATAAATAGTTGGAAGCGACTGCGTGAATTATTAAAGGTTGTAACTATTTGTACTTACGTGTATTTATGTACGTCAAAAATTTATTAGACTTTCTGGGAGGAAGAGGTATACTAATCAGGCTTTTAATTGCTTTATTAAACGGGGGGTAACCGCCCCCACCTTCCACCTAGAAGGGAATATATTTGTAAAGTAGTACATAAAAGTACATAAAGTACGTAAAAGCGGAATAATTTTAAAGTACACGTAAAGTGCACGACAAACCGAATTCCGTCTGTATTGATGGTAAAACCAGCACCAACGTCATGTTAAGTATACATCAAGAAGGCCTGCCCACAGACCCAACAGTCTTACATCAACTTTTCACTAAGTACCATGAATCATTCAATATCCCTTCTCATAAGTTTTCAGAAGATCTATCCACCTATGCTGCGTACGTCAGTTCTCGCCGCATTTCCCATCTCCAAAAAAGTCGCAATGACTCCTTAAACTAGGGATGGGCGATCTTCGATTCGATCTCGTCGGATCGATCTTTTAGCCTTCGATCTGCCGATTTTTAAACCGATTTTTCGCTGGACCGATTCAGCTCGAATCGATTTATTTATTTCCGATTCTCATCCATTTAAGACAAGACAAAACGCGTTAAAATAAAACTGAGTTAGTTCACGTGGAATTTTTTCGGATCATCATTAATTCGTGTAATAATACTGCAAATTTAAAATTTCGTATCTAAAAACTTGTTAATGTTAGATAAATGCATTTCGGATCTCTTTAATATGTTAGTGTTATCTGTATTAGTGAGTACGATGATTTTGTGATTTTGTAATCATCAGTGGGTGTTTATCCCAAATATTACCTACTATGTGTTAGATAACCGACTCCCTAAATTACTCAGCTAGTCTTGAAAGAGTAACACTGGCACCACAGAAAAACGAAATATATCCAGCTTTTAAAGTCATAAGAATATATGTGCAAATAAAGAGTACAGGTAGTGTGCGGTCATTTACTCTTGTAAAAATTATTTGAGAGAATCACTTACTGCAGTAAAAATTCTGTTCTAAACCGGAGAGAATTACAGACTCCTTTCAAAAAAGTATCGCCAAATCTTGTCGAAGAGTAGAAATGTACCAAACAGTACCACCAATAAAAACAATTCATGTAAAGCACATGACTGAGTTACTTACTTGTGTGCGTGAGAAACTTTCAAACTTTCAATGGATTCCGATCTTTTAATGAACTACATTTAACATTTGTAAATGTACAATAAGAAAAGTATACGTGTCTCTTATTCAAAAACTCTCCCGGAAAACAAATTTTTAGTTCTGAATGCAATGTTACCCGATGCGGGAAATATATAAAAGCAACCACAAATTTTTCTTTACTTTGTTCGAAACTGTTTATCTATTAGTAAGTGATCGTTGGTTTGTCCTTTATATATGGTTTGGTGATTCTGGATCAAGGAAAAAATAGGTATTGAAGGAAATATCAAAAATAATTCATTTTAAACTTTCTGGGGTTTACAGAAACTATTTGGAGCACCATTAAGGACATTAAGGACAGTCAATTCACAAAATTGAGATGTCAAAATCAATGGAATCGATCTATGAACATCGATCTTTTTAGAGCGATTAATCGATCTTTGAAATCGGAAAAATTATAGATCGATCCGTACTGAATCGATTTTCTCAGTTCGATCCCCCATCCCTACCTTAAACTACTTTAGTGGAGTTAGTGGAGTCAGGAACTTTCTGGAACAGACAATTAGACTTAATTTTTTCCTCAGACCCAGTTAACTCGGCTGTCGCGGAAAGCAACCATCTCCTCTCCTCCCTCGATCGTTACCATCCTCCTCTGTTCCTCGTTTTCTCCTACGAACACCCTGATGCCCTTTCAAGCTCCGAGTCTTCTCTTTCCTTCAATTTTCGTAAAGGCGACTTTGAAAAATTAAATCACTTGCTCCTCAACTCCAACATTGGCACTATCCCTCAACATCTTCCAATAGACGTTGCTGTAGAGGCGTTTTATTCGGAAATACACGCTTGTCTTACACAATCTATCCCTCTTCTTCCTCGTAAAAACTGCTCCTCCTCCCCCGTTTGGTACTGTTTTTGTAATTAGTTTATGATGATTAATCAATGATACAACTTGGTATGTTTTAACGTAGAATTTTATGTTTATTAATAACTGATACAACTTGGTATGTTTTAATGTTTAATTTAGAAATTATAATTGATCTAATCACTTAGAATCGCGACCAACCTCAACTAACTCTACTTATTCACTGACTGAAATCCACCGGTTTTTTCTCCGGCAGAAATTCCAAAAATCATCGAAACAAATTTTCCTTTGCAGCAAAATTATGCATTGACCAATACATTTTGCAGGTGTTCATACTTATTTAATAAGCAGTGTCGTCGGTACAAATTAAATAAGTAATGCCGCAGTGACGTCGACTTGGACGCTGTGCAATTTGCAATAAATTTATATAGATGCATATTCATGCTTCAGGTACAACAAGTGAGCACTGCATGAGCATTACCTATATATACTTAGACCTGTTAAAGCAGCAAAAACATTAAAATGATTGGTAAAGCTGTCTAGTTAAATAATAGATTTTAAGTAATGCAAAAGTTGGTTACGAAGCACTACACATACAATTTGTAAAATAAATAAATCTAGAAATTTAAAATTAAAGAAATTCAGAATTAAATAATGACTTCAGCGTCGCTGTAACATTCCGGCCTCCTTGGAAATACGTTGTATTTTCAATTTGAATTGTCATCTAGAGGTAGAGGGCAAAGTTTAACAACTGCATGTCTATAAGTTCCAAATGCTGTCTTGACTTTTGCAACTCGCGATATTCCATTCTTTCCAGGCAATAATTTAGTAATTCTACCTAGTGGCCATTTGAGAGGTGGCAAATTTTCATCCTTTATAAGAACAAGCATACCTTCCGTAATTTTTCTGCCATGCTGGGACCATTTCTGACGTTGCTGCAGCTGTGTTAGGTGTTCCGTAGACCAGCGTTTCCAACAGACTTGTTGAATGTGTTGCATTCTACGAAAACGCGATAAGTGACCTATAGCTTCAGCGGTAACATCTGGCTCTGGGAAGGATGTCAGCGCAGTACCAATTAAAAAATTACCTGGTGTCAATAGCTCCATGTCGTTAGGGTCTGAAGACATTGGACTGAGTGGACGCGAGTTCAGTATAGCCTCCACTTGCCTTAGAATAGTGTTGAGCTCCTCATAGGTTAAGCAAGCATCGGCAAGGGATCTGACTAAATGATACTTGGCTGCTTTTACGGCAGCCTCCCAATGTCCACCAAAGTGGGGAGACCTGGGAGGGATTGGCTTCCAATCAATGTGATCCTGCTGGCATAACTGGTGAATTAGGTCCTGGCAGTGTTGAGAATGGCGATGAAACTCAGCAAGTTGAGATCTTGATGCAACGAAGTTTGTTGCATTGTCGCAGAATATTTGTTTACATAATCCACGTCGGGAAACGAATCTCTTGAGGGCAGCAATGAAGGCGTCATCTGACAGGTCTCCAACAAGTTCGAGATGTATCGCCTTTGTTGTTAAACATACGAATACAGCAACGTACGCCTTTGATGGAGGTTTGCCTCGAATTTTGTAGTGGACCTTGAAGGGTCCACAGAAGTCTATACCCGTTGTTAAAAATGGCCGTCCTGGTTGAACCCTTTCCCTTGGCAGATCACCCATGAAATAATTAACATCGCGAGGTTTAGTCCTGAAACATCTGATGCAACGATGAACAGTACTTCGGGCAAGAGTCTTCCCGTCGATTGGCCAGTATGTTTGTCTGCAAATGTTCAAAAGTGTTTGAGGAGCAGCATGAAGGTACTTAATATGAAGGAATGATAATAACATCTTGGTGGCACTGTGATTTTTTGGCAGCACTATTTGATGTTTAGTGTTAAAAGGAATTGCTGCATTTTTTAATCTCCCGCCTACTCTAATGATACCCGTCTGATCAATGAAGGGACTTAGAGTTCGCAAACGACTAGATTTTTCAATCTCGTTTCCCTTTGTTAGTGCTCTAAATTCTATTGGGAATGATGTCTGTTGTACGGTTTTCATTATACCCTTTAGTGCAGCCTCCAGCTCTTGGTTACAAAGATGACGACAGATACGAGAAGATTTTAACAAACGTGAATTGTTGAGAAATCTATAGCAGTAACCAAATATCCTTTGAAGGAACGAATTATTATGATTTACAGATTCTGTTAAATCTTCCGTGGAACTTGATGAAAATAGACAGAATTTAAGATTTATTCTTTCAGGGATCTCCTCAATTTTCAGATCTTTGCTATTTGGCCATGTGTCTTCGGAGTGCCGTAAAAATTCAGGACCACTGAACCATAACAAAGAAGAGCTCATATCTTTTGGAAGGACGCCTCGGAATAGTGTGTCAGCGGGATTAATGTGAGAGGGAATATGATTCCACTGTTGAAATTTTGTATGGTCTTGAATTTTTTCGACACGGTTTGCTACAAATGTATTCCATGTATAAGACGGCATACTTAACCAGGATAAAACAACAAAGGAATCCGTGTAGTAATAGACCTTTTGAATGGGCATTTCTAGTATATTTAAGCGTTCTACCAGTTCGGCTAATAACACTGCCGCACAGAGCTCCAATCGGGGCAATGAAGTTGCCTTTACAGGAGCCACTCGTGATTTGGAGCAAATAAGACGGACTGAAGTCTGACCGAATGAGTTGGAGCATCGTAGATAGCAGCATGCTCCATATGCGGATTCACTACTGTCGGCAAAGCAATGCAGCTGCACTGTTTCAATGCTTTCTAGGGGCTGTAGATAACGACAGACCTTCAAGCTATTTAATTCATTCAATTGTTTTCTTTATGAACGCCGTTTAGAACCAAACTCTAATCTAAACTCTAATCTAATCTAAACTCTATCGGCACATCATTCATTTTTGTTTTTTATACCGCAGCCCGAATATGTCTGATACTGACACTGTGTATTCCTTTGATAAGTTGTCCTCCGATATCGATAAGATTTTGGAAATATCCCCCTCTTCTGAAATCGTTCTTGCTGGCGATTTCAACGTCCACAACACACAGCGGCTCAGGCATTCTTCTACCACAAGCCCGTTTGGAAGACACGTCGAGTTATTTAGTGAGTCTTTTAATTTACAGCAACTGGTTGAGTGACCGACTCGTGTTCCTGATACTTTGGGGCACAACGCGCAACTTTTAGATCTATTTCTAACATCGCATCCAGAAAAATACTCGGTTTCGGTGACGTCTCCCTTGGGTAATTCGGACCATTGTCTAATCTCCGCCCAATTCTCCATCTCCTCTCTGACAACCACTAACCTAAATTCCACCAAAATATTAGTGTGGCATTATAAAAATGCTGATTGGGCGGGACTTAATAAGTATCTCAGAGAGCTGGATTGGTCCGATTGCTTTTCTGTGAGAGACGTTAACAAATGCACCGATTATATCTTAAACATCCTTTAGTTTGGAATGCATCGCTTTATTCCTCATAGCTTCAAGAACATCAAACCAACTAACACCAATTGGTTCAATAATGACTGTTTCGCAGCCATTAAAAATAAGGAAGCAGCCTTCCAGGCATATAAATTGTGCCCTTCAGAGGAATTGAGACGTATCTATAGAGATGCGCGGAATATTTGCAATTCAGCAATTAGTCGGGCAAAGTTCAATTTCGACCAGAGCATCAGACGGAAGGTATTTTATACTCAAAAGGGTAGTCAGGGCTTCTGGTCTCTAGTAAAAACCGTAAAGAACAATTTCACCTGTTCGTCAACACCACCACTCATTTATAATGGGAATGTTTTTACTGACTCATTGGACAAGGCCAACCTGTTTGCTGCTGATTCATACTTACCACCTTCATCGCAGCCACTTCCATCTCCATCACAATGTACTAGTAGGCAAAAGACGCTACATTTTCGGACTCGCGAAGTTCTTAGAGTACTTTCAAAACTCGACGTGTCCAAAGCTACTGGCCCTGATGGTTTCTCGCCCCTTGTTTTAAAATGCTGCGCCTCTGCTTTGGCTAAACCTCTGCGCAAACTTTTTCACCTGTCATATTCAACAGGAATGTTTCCAAGTGTATGGAAACTTGCTCATGTCCAGCCGATACTTAAAAAAGGAGAGGCATGCGACCCCTCTAACTACAGACCAATTGCACTAAGCTCGATCATATCTAAAGTTTTTGAATCACTCATCAACTCTCAGTTGTTGAAATATCTAGAAAACAACCATCTTATCAACGATTGCCAGTACGGTTTCCGCACTGGCCGCTCAACCGGAGACTTACTAACGGCTCTAACGGAACGTTGGAGTCATTGTCTTCATAATTTTGGTGAGTCTGAAATCGTCGCTCTTGATATTTCAAAGGCTTTTGATAGAGTCTGGCATGCTGCCCTTTTAGCCAAACTTCAAACATTTGGTCTGCACCCTACCCTCGTTAAATGGATAGAGAGTTTTTTGTCAGACCGTTCAATTCGTGTAGTAATTGACGGAGTTACATCTGATTCCTACGAAATAAATGCCGGTGTACCTCAGGGTTCAGTTCTTTCACCAACCTTATTTCTTCTTTTTATTAATGATCTCTTATCCCTTACTCCCAATCCTATTCATAGTTTCGCCGACGACAGCACCCTTGATTTCGCGTACTCATTTGATTCTGTTATGAATTCACGTGGAAATGCTACATAAGCCAATCGGGAACGCATGTTTAGATCATTAAACAACGACATTTCCAAGGTCCTTGCTTGGGGCAGAGCAAATCGTGTTACGTTTAATGCATCCAAAACCCAATGCTGTTTAATGTCCCTTAAAAAACGCCCAATTCACCCCAAACCCATTTCAGTCGACGGAGTGAATATACCCAATTCACCCTCCCTAAACATCTTGGGTATCGAGATATCCAGCAATCTTAGCTGGACTGATCATATATTTGCAATCGCTAAAAATGCGATGGAATGTTTGGGTTTTCTACAGAGATGTAAGAAATATTTCACCCCACCTGACTTAGCGCTGATCTACAAGTCCCACATTAGGCCTAGACTTGAATATAATTCCCTTATTTGGGCAGGGGCCGGACACACCGCACTGTCCGCGTTAGACAAAGTCCAGCGTAAAGCTGTTAAGCTTATTGGCGATCCATCAATCTCTGAGGGTCTTGACTCTCTGGAGCATCGACGGAATGTCGGTTGTCTCTCAGTCTTCAATCGTTATTTCAATGACCGTTGTTCTAACGAAATTGCTAGCCTGATTCCTTGTAGACTCATGACAACGCGCGATACAAGATCAACAAGTCGCTCCCACCCTTATACTCTCCAGGTTAAATTTGAACGTACCGTCAAATTTCGGGAATCTTTTCTAAGCAGAACAACACGAATGTGGAACAGTTTACCATCTTCTGTTTTTCCCTCGTCTTATTAGCCTGAAACTTTCAAACGGGGCGTACATCGACACCTCCTTCACCCTAACTCCTAACCCATTTCCCTCATCCTTAATTCCTGTCCTGCCAAGGCTGTGCTTAAGCATCATAGGGCATCCCTTGAGCTTTTGGCATCATCATATATAAAAAAAAAAAAGTCATCAGGTAGATCTTCATCCCAAGATAACTGCAATTTCCAAATTTGTTGGAGAAAAGTTTTCCCTAGGACCACAACTGGCCCGATAAGTCCTAAAGGGTCAAAAATTCTTTCAAGATCTCATAGGATAAGCCGTTTCGTTATTTCACTGTTCTGTACATCAGGTGTTTCTATGTGAAGTTGAAATACATCTTCCAATGGTTGCCAAATTAGACCGAGTGTTTTAACAACCTCGCTGTCATTAATTTGAAGGAACTTTTCTTTCCATTCTTCGGGTATACTTTCTAACAGAGAAGGATGATTAGAACAAAATTTCCGAAGTTCAAAGTGTCCTCTTTTTAAAACTTCCATAAGATCTGTTTGCAACCGTTTAGCTTGCAGTAAAGAGTCAGAACCTGTCATGCAGTCATCAACATAAAAGGAATTTCGAAGAAGCTTACATGCTTCAGGGAAGTCCTTCTCTTCATCTTGGGATAGTTGAAGTAGGCAACGTGTGTCTAAATATGGAGCACTCGATGTACCATAAGTCACTGTGTTGAGTTGGTATACACTCAAGTCACTAACAGAGTTTTCGCGCCAAATAATAAGTTGATACTTGCAATCATCTGTATCGATTAAAATTAGCCTGTACATTTTACTTATGTCGGCTGTGAACACATATCGATATGTTCTAAATCGAATGATTATTGAGAAAAGGTCAGGCTGTACCACAGGCCCTAACATAAGAAGGTCATTTAAAGATAAACCGCTGCTAGACTTCGAGGATCCATCAAACACTACTCGAAGTTTCGTGGTGGAACTTTCAGTTTTGTGTACGCAATGATGTGGAAGGAAATAATTTGGAAGTGATAACTCATTTGGCAAGACTAGTTTCATATGCTGAAGGGTTTCGTACTCCTGCATGAACTGAGTATAAGATATTTTCAGATCTGGATTCCTCGAGAGTTTGCATTCTAAGGAACGAAATCGGCGTACAGCACAGTCATAAGAATTTCCTAGCTTATTTGAAGAACAACGAAATGGAAGTTTAATGCAATACTGACCGGTGGCTCCCCTTCTTACTGTGCGATTGAAATGTTCTTCGCAGAGCTGTTTCTCGATGGTTAGTTTTTTCACTGGACAATCATGCCTCTCAATTTCCCAGAACCTTTGTACTTGATTCACCAAGGACGACAATGACGGTTTAGTAGCTGAATTGCAGTAAGCAGATGTTATATTAGAGTAAATAACTTTTCCCATGATTATCCAGCCAAATACGGTTTTTTGTAGAATTGGCGCATTATTTGAAATTCGTAGTTGTTCTTGTTCTAATAACTCAGAGTAGAGCTCAGCTCCCAGAAGCATATCAATTTTCTGGGGTATAAAGAAGGTTGGATCAGCTAGCTTCACATTTGATGGAAGTGACCAACCTTTTGTGTTAATGTAACAGTCCGGTTGATTGCCACTAATATTTGGCAAGACATTTACTTCAGCATCTATTGTAAATGGTTTAACACGAGAGCTTAATGTTACGTTTAATTTTGATTTGGAAACAATTTCTGAATTGCCTTTACCATTAATTAAAATATATGTTTTAATTCTCTTTATACCTAACTCATTCGCAAGACTTTCAGAGATAAAATTGAGCTGAGAACCACTATCCAAAAGAGCCCTGCATGTCACAAGGGTTCCGACTTTGTTATAGATGTGAATGATTGCAGTAGCTAACAGAATTTTTGATCTTGATTGGGAGTGGTTTGTAGATACTATTCTGCCTGAAATGGAATGCAATGATGATGAATTACAGATGGTGATGAATTCAGGTTAAAATGAATGTTAGGATTGATATCACTAGGATTATTAAAGGCGAGATTGGTCAAACGGTTGTGGCTCCTATCAAAATGTAGCAATGTATTGTGTCTTTCCTCACAAATTTGACATTTCCTTGATGTACAATTATCTTGACTATGATTATTTCGTAAGCAGTTCACACATAGTTTAAGTTTTTTGGCTTCATTATATGTATCTTTGATTTGCCATATCTTTGATTTCTGTTATGTGAAGCCCTTAGTACTAATAAAAATGGGTTTTTCGAATATGTCAATCAGGAAGAGTACATAATAGGATTTCAGTTTTTGAATATTAAAAATTATATTGATGAGCCTTTTGAATAAATGAAAATCCTAGGTATATGTAAAATAGATTGTATTTGTGACAGAGAAAAAAATTTAAAATAAAATTTCCTGCTGGGTTCCTTCGGGAAACTTTTTATGGTATAACTTATGAGAGCGTTCCACATAGATATACAATGCTAGTATCTAACTTGAGTTGTTTGAGCAGTATCAGCCGGAGTATGTATGTAATAATATTACTTCCCAGAAGTCCCGCGAACCCCAGTTAAATCCAGGAAGCGTCTGTTCCCATATTGGGAGGCTTTCTGGTCGGCGTCTGTTCCCCATGTTAGGGGCGGCCGATTCAGCCCTACTAAAAGTCTACAAAGTCTACAAAATCACTGTTGCCGCCACCATTAGAGCAGGAATCTTCCATGTGCGCATGCAAATGAACAACTAGGGATGGGCGATCTTCGATTCGATCAGGCGAATCGATCTTTTAGCCATCGATCTGTCGATTTTACTCGAAACCGATTCGGCTCGAATCGATTTATTTACTTCCGATTCCCATCCATTTAAGACAAGACGCGGCGCGCTAATAAAACTGAGCAAGCTCACGTGGAAATTTTTTCGCATCAACATTAATCTGTGTGATAATCCTGTAAATTAATAATTTCGTACCTAAAATGTTGTTATTGTTAGATAAATTCCACAGTTGTAGTTGGCAGCATTAAATTTTAGTTCATCCCTGATTAAATCTAAGGCCTTTGAAAATTTCTCGCTGCTAACTGGGATAGGTTTTACTTCCGCTCACTCCGTCCTTCTACTATATGGTATCCAGTCTGGAGCAAGATCTTCTTCTGAACTATCAACACTCACTTTTAGTTCTTTAAAATTGCAAAATTAATCACTTGGTGAAGAAAATATAATTTATTGTCATGTGATGTCCACCGGATTTTGCTCCTCCAAATTGAAATGTCCAAATAAATGGAATCGATCTACGAACATCGATCTTTTTAGGGCGACCCGTACTGAAGCGATTTTTCCCCCATCCCTATGAACAACTGAAGTGAATATTTTCCTCATGCGCACATGGATCCCCAGCGCTGTATATATATATATATATATAGAAGAACATGCGATGCAACAGATGAACTTTTCTTAAACAAAAGAAAAAACTTATGTTATTTATAAAACTATGCAAGATTTAATATCCAGTAATGTGATTTTGTTGATAGTGAAAAGCAATTAATATCTTAGCAATTAATATCTTAGCAATTGTATACATCGATCAGCATTTTCCGGTATTTCCAGGCTAATTGAGCGTATGTGATGAGATTATCGATCTTTTGGCCGTTTAATAGTTATATAACATCATTTTCAGTCAGTGTTCCTTTACCAAACGCAATAACTCGAAATTCCCTCAGGATCGGGAAAACTGCCAGGTAATGTAATAAGGTCTCATCTTCGAGCATGTTGCAGAGTGAGCATGTAGATATTCCTTGGGTTCGCCACGGGCAAGCATTAAGCTGTAACATCCCACATCTGTATATAAAAATTGTTCTGATTTTCGCAATGCTGGAATCATCCCTAAAATAACTTGGATCGCAATGGTCATAAATCAATCTATCATACAGACCGTGCCGTACGGTTTGTCTGGCCCTAACTTCAGCTTTTTGCCATAACCAGAAGAGTGCACCTCTGTCGATGGTATCAAAAGCTGTCTTAAAATCTACGAAGAAAATTTACACTCGTTTTCCTCTTCCTGCTAGCTTGGCTTTCACAACATTACAAATGCTGAATATATTGTCTATCGTTGAATACCCCACTCTGAAGCCTGCCTGAGCTTCTTTCATTATGCCATAATTTTGTTCCAACACGTGTTCCTGATACTTTGGGGCACAACGCGCATCTTTTAGATCTATTTCTAACATCGCATCCAGAAAAATACTCGGTTTCGGTGACGTCTCCCTTGGTTAATTCGGACCATTGTCTAATCTCCGCCCAATTCTCCATCTCCTCTCTGACAACCACTAACCTAAACTCCTGCAAAAGATTAGTGTGGCATTATAAAAATGCTGAGAGTACTTTCGAAACTCGACGTGTCCAAAGCTACTGGGCCTGATGGTTTCTCGCCCCTTGTTTTAAAATGCTGCGCCTCAGCTTTGGCTAAACCTCTGCGCAAAATTTTTCACCTGTCATATTCAACAGGAATATTTCCAAGTGAATGGAAACTTGCTCATGTCCAGCCGATACTTAAAGAAGGAGAGGCATGCGACCCCTCTAACTACAGACCAATTGCACTAACCTCGAGCATATCCAAAGTTTTTGAATCACTCATAAACTCTCAGTTGTTGAAATATCTAGAAAATAACCATCTTATCAACGATTGCTAACTAACGGAGCGTTGGAATCATTGTCTCCATAATTTCGGTGAGTCCGAAATCGTCGCTCTTGATATTTCAAAGGCTTTTGATAGAGTCTGGCATGCTGCCCTTTTAGCCAAACTTCAAACATTTGGTCTACACCCTACCCTCGTCAAATGGATAGAGAGTTTTTTGTCAGGCCGTTCAATCCGTGTAGTAATTGACGGAGTTACATCTGATTCCTACGAAATAAATGCCGGTGTACCTCAGGGTTCAGTTCTTTCACCAACCTTATTTCTTCTTTTTATTAATGATCTCTTATTCCTTACTCTCAATCCTATTCATAGTTTTGCCGACGACAGCACCCTTGATTTTGCGTACTCATTTGATTCTGTAATGAATTCACGTGGAAATGCTACAGAAGTCAATCGGGAACGCATGTTTAGATCATTAAACAAAGACATTTCTATGGTCCTCGCTTGGGGCAGAGCAAATCGTGTTACGTTTAATGCATCCAAAACTCAATGCTGTTTAATGTCCCTTAAAAAACGCCCAGTTCACCCCCAACCCATTTCAGTCGACGGAGTGAATATGCCCAATTCACCCCCTATATCCAGCAATCTTAGCTGGACTGATGATATATTTGCAATCGCTAAAAGTGCGATGAAATTTTTGGGTTTTCTACAGAGATGTAAGAAATATTTCACCCCACCCGACTTAGCGTTGATCTATAAGTCCCACATTAGGCCTAGACTTGAATATAATTCCCATATTTGGGCAGGGGCAGGACACACCGCATTGTCCGCGTTAGACAAAGTTCAGCGTAAGGCTGTTAAACTTATTGGCGATTCTTCAATCTCTGAGGGCCTTGACTCTCTGGAGCATCGACGGAATGTCGGTTGTCTCTCACTTTTTTATCGCTATTTCCATGGCCATTGTTCGAACGAAATTGCTAACCTGATTCCTTGTAGACTCATTACAACGCGCGATCTACAAGTCGCCCCCCTATACTCTCCGGGTCAAATTTGGACGTACCGTGAAATTTCGGGAATCTTTTCTAAGCAGAACAACACGAATGTGGAACAGTTTACCATCTTCTGTTTTCCCTCGTCTTGTTAGCCTGAAACTTTCAAACGGGGCGTACATCGACACCTCCTTCACTCAACCTCCTAACCCATTTCCCCTAACCTTAATTCCTTTCCTGCCAAGGCTGTGCTTTAGCATCATCGGGCACCCCCTGAGCTTTGGCAACATCATATATAAAAAGAAACAACGTAAGGCGGTTGTTCACGATTCCAGCTAAGAGCTTTGCTACCGCATTCATTAATGAGAGCTCTCTATAATTTTCACGGATATTTGGGTCTCCTTTTTAACCGACTTCCCAAAAACAAAGAGGTTCTAAATTCGACGTGTATTTGTATTTTTTATGTCTGACCGGGCATAACTTCGTAACGCGTCGGCCGATTTTGATGATTCTGTTTTTGTTGGGTAGAGAATACTCCCTGGTTGATACTACGAGATACAAAATATTTGTGCGGTTGGTGTCGGGAGGGGGGTTAGAAACTAACTTTGTAACGCGTTGACCGATTTGGATGATTCATTTTCTGTTCGGTAGAGTATGTTCCTTGATTGATACCATGAGAAAATTTTTTTAGTGGAATGGAGGTTGGGTGGGTTGTTAAACCTAACTTTTCAACGCGAGGACCGATTTGAATGGTTCTTTCTTCGTTGTATATTGTAGAAGTCACTAAAAAGTGAAAAACAAAATAGTTTTTAAAAAAATGTTGAACCGACTTCACAAAAAATGCTAAAAAGCATAAAATAATTTTTAATTTTATATCTATTACGACATTTTGAAGTCGGCGCAAAAAAACAACTACAGTACCACAATTGAAAATAATACATAATACTACCTAAACGTTTCGGCTCACGGGATCATAAGATTAATTATTTTTGTTGTAGTTTTTTGGTTTGTTTGATTTGCACCGACTTCAAAATGTCGGAATAGATATAAAATTAAAAATTATTTTATGCTTTTTAGCGATTTTTGTCAAGTCGGTTAAACTTTTTTTTAAAAACTTTTTTATTTAAAAATAGGAAAGACAATTGAATTTAAAAAGCTGCTTGGGATTCTTGCTCTTTCCAGTATACTGTTATAAACTTTCGTAAGAATTTTTAAGAAATCTACTGGCGCATATTTTAAAAATTCATAAGAGATACGATCTAGTCCCAGTGCCTTATTGTCTTTGGATTTTTTTAGTGCAGCTTTAAGTTCATCGATTGAAATTTCTACGTCCAGGTCTTCGATGCTTTTGTATGGTGCAGCGTATAGAATAGCCGTTGGTCGCTGGGGTCCGTTTAACAGCTCCTCAAAATGTTTCTTAAAATCTAGTATCCTGATATCCATACCTGTAGTGAATTTGTTGCCACGAATTTCTCTTACCAAAGACCAAAACTCCCTGGTATCTCGAAATGAACCGAGTTTATTCAAAAGTTCTTCGAAGTAGACTTCTTCTTGCGGCACAACTCTTTAAAGTGTTTATTCTCCATCAAGTGCCTACATCTTTTTTTGAAAATCGGTATTATTTTTTCGATATATATTGAGCCATTTAAATGACTTTTTCCTTGCTTTGTGGCATTGGGTGTCAAACCACTTGTTTTTGTATGGCGTGTAATGCAAGCCATCTGTTCTAGCTAAAGACTTAACGATGATCGTTACGAGGTCATTAACAGAAGGGTCATTAGGCAGTTCTCTCAAGCTCCGTCTGGATTCTGTCGCTTCCACTCAAGTTTAGGTAGCAAGTTCATATCTTTCTCTCTGGCATTGACTTCATCTTTAAACGAACATATTACTTCAACTGGCAGATGATCTGAGTAATGTTTTTATGTTAAACCGTTTATTATTAAATGACAGTGTGTGACTGATACCTACTAGATCATTAACAGAGGTTTCCATTGCTTCGATAAAGGTAAGTTCGCCAGTAAATCTCCTGATCTTCGGCCATTTAGAATTATTAGTACGTGCTCATTGCAGAGCTCTAAAAAAATTTTTCCTCTGTGATTCAGAGTTTTATCCTTTGATCTCCTATTTGTAGCTAAATTACAGTTAACTATTCCAAGTTCAGGAGCGAGTTCCTGTCCTTCACCTATTCTCACATTAAAATCGCCTAGTATTAATATTTTCTCCACTCTGAGTGTCTCTACGCATTCTGTCAACTCCAAAAAATATGTTTCCCAGTTGTTGCAATTCAGTATTATTGATGTGTCGGCATGTTGCGACTTGGCTACATTTACAGCTTTTCCTAATACTAAAAACAGATCCGCCTTTAGCTCTACCATTGGTTGCTGATCTTATTGCGTTTATCCAAAAAGGTTTATAATTCCCAAAATAATTTCAGAAGTTCATAATAGCACCTTCACCTACGTCTTTTTCATATAAGAAGAATATATCATATGCATAGATGAACTTCCAAAATCCTGGAATAATTGTCTTGTTTTTCAAACCCGCAATATTGTATGACAAAAAATTCAAATCCATATACTTATAGCTATACTTGTCTGTATCATTAATAATATCTAAATTCAAACTTCGACAGACATTATGTATTGACTAGTTTTTTTTTTTTGGAATCGGCCCATGGATTACTCGTTTGGCCAGAAATAGCAAACTAAAGGCCTTTGTTTAAAATGTTCCGAATATCATTGTCGTGAAATTAACGGGGGCTATTAGTTGGGAACAAAGGATCTCATTTAAATATTATTGTTATGCGATAAAAGAATGGACTGTTATTTGGTTACCCACTTAAAATATAAAAAAAGGCAAATATGAAACTCATATTCAATTAAACAAAAAAAAAGAAGCTAAAAGTAGAAATTTAAAAGAAAACATTCAATGAATTCAATGGAAGGAAGTGAAATTTCGCCCAGATCATGTTTCCCTGGGCAATAAGCTTCTTTTGTCGCGACCTCGGTTGGCATGGTAATCCTCCCCGTTCGAAATCGATGTTGTTACTAAAATTTCTACGGAACTCTATTATTTAAATGTATCAGGCAAACATAAGCGAAGGCAGCAAACACAAGAAATCCTTGGAAGCTTTCAAATTTACTTAATTCGCCACGGTAAGAGGAGTAGGGATTTGTAATTGCGCATGACAAACAAGAGGGGAAATCGCAGCGAATATTTTGGTAATTTATTATCGCTTGACTGAAACTCAACAAGTTGTCAGTATGCGTTAAAAAAGAATGTCACGCCTTCGAGCACTTGTTGCAAGGGTTAATGTCGGGCGCAACAAGTGGTGAACCTGAAATTATTTTACATAAATCTGTGCACTTTCAACTTTGCTTGTGAAGGTTTGTTCCACTCTAATTTTGTTTTGTGATCGAATATTTTCTGCGAACGTGCACTCGGAGCAAAACCGATAGCAAATATTGATTAATGGCCAAAATAAAATTGCTGAAAACCACTGATTA
The DNA here is from genome assembly GCA_964036015.1 of Leptarthrus brevirostris. Classification (NCBI taxonomy): domain Eukaryota; kingdom Metazoa; phylum Arthropoda; class Insecta; order Diptera; family Asilidae; genus Leptarthrus; species Leptarthrus brevirostris. The sequence continues at coordinate 31,533,061 of OZ038374.1, read as the reverse complement.
CCAATAAAGCCTAGCTATTCGTGTGTAGGCATGAATTGTTTTTTATTTGTTTACCGTAGGAATTTGTCCAGGAGAAAGGACCACCTCAATTCTTTCAATTGCTTGCTAGGTATTTTTACCAAAGTTCCTGAAGAGGTGGTTTAATTTATTTTAAGGATAGACCAAAATGGGGGTTGCATTTTGCGATTCATATTAGATATTAAAAAAAATCAAAGGGCATATTATTACTAAAAAGCTTGTAAGTGTCCTTCATTTATTCAGGTTGGTAATGTATTTAAAGGAAATTTTTCTGAACTTTTAATAGATTAGATTTTTGCTCGATATACAGCTAGCGAAATAACTATATGTGCTTGGGTATTTTTTATATGTTTAGTATTCTAAATATTTTTTATGAATCCAACGGGAAAAATTAAGTATGCAAAAATCAAAGGCGATGACTACCAAAGTATTTGCATTGTTGTTGTTGTTATTGGTTTGGAAATAAAACCGTTATCAGCAAGTGTTCTCTTTCATCACTTTCTCGTCGAGGGAAATAATTATATGTGCACAGTCAATTTCTTTCCATTAAATAAAAAAGTATGTTTTAATGTTTTTATTATATTAAAATTTCGTATGCCCGCCTTTATTGATAATAATGCTATTTATGCGTCTTTGCATATAATCTATAAGCCTATGCGTCAATTTTGGCCCACTCCTCCTTAATAGATGCTGCTAGGTCCTTCAACGTGTCAAATTGCCTTCCATTGTTATAAACGTATGTTTCGTATGTTTCGGCTCTCCAGAAACTGCTTTGTATAGTTGGCAGCGTGTATTGGTGCATTGTCGTGTTAGAAAGTCCAACTATCACCGTATTTATTGCGCGCACTGCGAACACCTCGAGGAAATCGGGTATCTTGCCAAAACTTTTGGTAACCATCAGGACCATCTAAGTTAAATTTTTTCTCGTCCGAAAAAATAGCCGACTGCCATTTCTCGTCCCAAAATTTGTATTTTTCGGCAAAAGCCAAACGCGCACTTTTGTGTCTCGGTAAAAGATGTGGTTTTGGGAATTTTTTTGGATTTTGTAATTGGCCAGGCGCACTCAAAATTTGCTACACTCTTCTTTTTGTCACATTTAAGGATAATTTCTGCTGAATTTGTGCAGCACTTATATTGCCTTTAGCAGCTATACGACAAATTTCCCTTTTTGTTCTTTTATTTACTATTGGCTTAGGTACGTCCTGGTCTTGGAATTTTTAAATAATTTTCCAATAGTGTTTCTGTGCCCATTTGATTTTTTTTTTATACGGTGTGGCCAAATCCTAGGGGACAACCATTCGATGCGTTAGCATGGTTTTGGCCGGAAGGGAATTACTGTAAGGAAAGTGAGGAAACTTAAGTCTTGTTTTTACATTGCTGCGAGCTAGACAACAGCCCAGAGACGGAGTGGATTATTTTCTTTTCTTAATAAAAGCTCACGGGGTCATCTGGTCTCGAACCCGGGACCCATGGTATGTTGGTCTTGCAGCTCAACGTTTTGATCCAACTCCGTCTCCAGCAGCAATTTGGGAAATCCCAAGACCCATTTCAACATAGGCTTTAATAAAGGCTTGTTCTGATTCAGATAAGGAACATCCACGCGGCATTTTAATTTAATTCAATAGCTTTGTTTAATAAATAATAAAATAGTTTTTAAAAAGAGTTGAACCATCAAAATCGGTCCACGCGACACAAATTTAGGTGTTACCCCCACCCTTACCCTCAATCGGTGAACATGCTCTACCCAACAAAAAAAGAATCATCAAAATCGGTCGACGCGCCACGAAGTTATGCCCGGTCAGACATAAAAAAAAAATTACACGTCGAACTTAGAACCTCTTTGTTTTTGGGAAGTCGGTTAAAAAGCACCCATGCACATATAGTTATTTCGTTTTATGGTGTTTAATTTTTTTTAACTACTTGCGGTCACTTTATTTTTAAATAAAAATAAGTGTTCTGCCTAACCTTTCTAATATTTCGTAAAAAAGCGTGAATTATTGGGCTTCAGAAATATAACAGAAAGCTTGATTGCTTTGAATACATATACCATAGAGTGGTGCTAAATTGAAATTAAATCGTATTTATTTTCGACACCATACACATTAAAATTAAGAGAAAAATAGGGACGAATTGCATGAGTGAGAATTGAAGGCTCAAAGTGGCTCTACATTTTGTCAGTTTAAAAACAAAATACTTTGGCAAGGTGGGGAAAATTTTATACCCGAAATTTTGTTGTGCAGTTATTATGGTTTTATGATGTGGTGTCAATCTGAAAGAAATGAGAAAATTATTAAAGAAAAAAAAAGGAATTAGGTGTTACCTGTTGTGGCGTCCAATGCTGTTGATTCCTAATTGAACTCTTGATGCTGCTCAAACTTTTTGTTGCAGGTAATACCCAGCCAAATAGGATGGACCTGTGATATTTCGCCAAAGGATGTAGTTCGTCAGATTTATATCTCCATAAATTCTAAAAATAAAAAGGGATCAAAACCGCACAAGAATATAGAAATAGAAGAAATATACTTTTCTTACCTCTACGAATTCACCAGTACTCAAGAGGAGAACACTTACAAAACACTTAAAACGAGTCACGAAGTTTACGAAACTGGACACCGACATTTTACCAGAACAAACAGCGTTAGAAGAACGCAATCGACGGATTCAGTAAGGAGAGAAAATTAATCTATTTATGCCATCCAGACCAGTTCCAAACCAAATGTATCCCTAGAAAAGGGGCAAGATAAAAGTTAACCTCAAATCGAAATAATCTTAAATTGCGGGAAGTACTTTATATTCTCGATGAAATATGGAAACTACGGAAAACGTCTGTAACCAAAAGTCAACGGTGATCGAGAAAATTTCTCATAAAAGTCGCGGAAAAAGGAAAATTTGCTACATGTCAGCAGCTGTCAAGGATAACCTATTTTTGAAGAAAATGGAAAATAAACGACGCGGAGAACTTTTCGGTGTTATACAAACTAAAAACAATATTCAAACGAACAATTTGAGATGAAAATATAAGAATTACTTAGAACATAAAGCTAAACAGGAATGGCAGGCTAGGAAAACGTCGGCATTTTCCTTTCTGTAGAAGTGAGGTTTTTCTATGTGTTTGTACACCATGACAGTAGTCAAATTTGAGATTTTTTGAAGCGGGGCTGATATATCTTTTGAATAATTGCAAATTGTATTAAATCAAAATTAATTAATATTTATTTTTAAAATTTTATTATTAAATTACATTTAAAAATGTGCACAAAGATGAAATTGATTTTCTAATTATAATAAGATCTAACACAATTTAGAAAAACAGTTGCGAAATGCTTTGACGTTTTCAATAATTTATGCATTTAAACTGTTCCATCTTTCTTTTAGCCAAGTGAGCATTGTTATTGAATACAGACAGTGGTCACTTGTTTCCAGGGACCACCAAGTGGAGGTTGAGATAGGTGATTTAGATAAATAAGTTAAAATATGATATTATTATAACTTATGTATCTTTTTTGGTCACCGGCGGTTTGTCTTTTGTCTATTGCATTTAAAATTATTTATTGAAAGTACTTATATTTATTATTTGCTATTTTTGGGAAATATATAATTATACTATAACTATTTTTAGTTTTAAATCGAAAAATATGTTCTGCCTCCTTCTGAAAAATTGTCCGCGAGCCGACAGTGACAATAAGGGCAAAGCTATATTTGGCTAGATTACAAATGTAAACAAAGATCTATAGCCAAGAAAGTAGTGAATATTTACTATTATAAATGACTGTCGCTTAATATAATCGGAGTAATATAAGCAAAGATACCTTAGAGATTATAATCTTAACATATACTTTCCTGAAAAAAGATTATTCTCGAGCTCTCCGGCGATAATTTTTGCAGCAGTACACAGCACTATATTTGTGATTAATTGTGGAGTTTTACACAATTAAAAGGCACAATAAGATATCACAAAGTATTTTTACACTTTACTAGGAAATAATTAGCAATCGTTTATACTTATCACCTCGATAAATTCCTGTTTTCATAAAACTTACACAACAAAACTTAAACTTTGACACTTCTGAAAATAAAAGCAAAACACTTCGATATGGGGACAGTACCTCAAAACTTTCCCCACTTCCACACTTCTTCTTACGTTCAGATACCGATCACACCTACAGCACATATACGCGATACTGCCATTCCTGTTTAGCTTTATGTTCTAAGAAGAATTAATTTTTAAAATAGTTTTCGTTTACAAGTTTATGGGAAACGTGTCGTCAGTGAAAAATCAAAGTTTGTGATAAATTGTCATTAGTCAGTGGAAAAAGTCAGCGTGAATTAAAAAAACGGCAGAGTCCAGAGGTTAAGGGGGGAAGTACATGAAGACGTTTTCAAAAATCGAATTTTTTTTTATTGTCTTAATCGATAAGTATATGCTCTAAGAATATAATTCCAAAATTCCATAAGCCTATCTCGAAAATTATGAAAGATATGCCACTTGAAAGTGGTCGGCGCCGATCCGGACCAGCGCGCCTGGGATCGAGGATCTCTGCTGCGCGCGTAATTCCGCTTACCGGATTTTTTTTCTGCTCTGGAATTTAGAGTGATGAATGCGACTTTGTTAAAGAGCGTTCTCGACGTTTTCAGTCCAAATACCGATTTTTCTGAGAAAACCCCTCCCCTCTTACCTTCTCCTTATCTGTATCTTTTTCGTCAGTTTTTCCGGACAAACTTTAAACGGCGTTTTCTCAAAACCATGTTTTTCAAATTGGCGTAAAAGATTACAAAAAAACTAGTGAACCGATTTTCTTCATCCAGCACTCATTTTAAAGGGCACAAAAAACTACTCTAGATAGACTACGGACATAGAAAAAAAATCATTTTAAGACCATTTTTGACGCGAAAATAATCAAAATTTTTGCAAAAAAAGCCAACTTTTTTTGTCGTGCCCGATTTTTATAGTTAATGTTCGAATTTCAAAAAGATCGTAGTCTATCTAGAATAAACAACCCCCTAGAGTATAAAAATGTTTGGTTTTTTGATTTCAGATGAAAATTGCGGCCAGGAGAATTTACGCCGATTTCGATGTCAGCCGCGACACGAGTTACGAAACCCACCAAAAGTTGATTAATTTTTTATTTTTCAAAATGTAAAAAATGTTTTATCTCTTCTTAAAACATTGCCCTAAATACATATAATATCGATTTCATGTGGACCTTTTTCATTTTCCCAAAAAAGTCCTTTTTTTCGGCCATTTCATGTACTTCCCCCCTTAAAGAAGGAAGATCAAAGGAAAAGGAAGAAATTGGTACTGGATAGGAATTTTTTAGTTCGGACGGAATCAAAAAAAAAGAAAGAGATAAGTGTACTCCTTTTGATATTTTTTTGTTTTGTTGGATTATTTTTTTTTCTCCTTTTCCTTTTTAATTTTCTATATATTTTTTTATTGTGCGTGCGCGTATTTTCCTTGTGTCAGACTTTTAAAATTTAAATTAAATTAAAATTTTTAGGATTGATAGTAAATTCTGAACCCCACTGACGACACTTTTCCCATAAAGTTGTAAACGAAAACTATCTGCTTCGCATACCAAAGCTGTTGTTGTTGTTGTTAGCAATCAAAACAAATTTGAATTTCTTTTGTATAATTAGTATATTTTCACAATTTGTTGTCTTTTGAACAATTCGTTGTTTCATTCGAGTTCGTGGACTCAAATAAAACCACGTGGCGCCCAATCACTCCAAAGTAAACATAAACATTTAACATTAAAGTAACTCTCCCCTAACTAAGCTAACTTATTACTCCTGAACTGGTAGTAACACAGTTCAATAGTACAGTTATCCATAGATATATCACGCACCTTCCTGAATAGATCAATCACTAGTTACAAAGATATTTCCATCTTCCGAGTCTTTAAACATAAATAAAACAAAAGCTTCAATTAAAATAAAGCCCAATTACAAACAAAAAACATAATTAGAGTTCATAGATTCTTTTCATTTCAAAAGTGTTCAGACTATAAAAAATTAAAGTAAACATCAATCTGTAGGGCAAACTTTAATAAAATAATAAATTGTTTCCTCTAATTCTCGAAAATGGGATAAGATAATAAAAGTAAGCAAACAAAAACAATATTCTACTGATAAATAATTACGATATTTTATGGTTTAAAAAATATGCTATTAGTTTAAACCTCATTGATATCTACATTAAAAGGAAAGCAATTCACAGTAATGTCATCGGCTTGTTTTACATTTGGGTCTGTTAATTGTTTTATTATATAATCTCTGCTTATAAAATATATATCGGTGAGAACTGATTTGTACGTTTCCTTCCTTTCAAATTCAGCCCAATTACCTTGATTTCATTGTTGTCTGAAATTTCTTGTATAACAAGACATACTTCCAACATCGATTTCTAAAAAATTTAGCCCGTATGTAGTCACCTGGTTAAATATTTTTATTCGATGGACCTGCCTGAGCCTCTTCAGGTTCAGAAAGTTCAGAACTCGATCCTTATTAAATGGATGAATTCCAGTAGCTTCAAATGCACTATTTAAATCTGTTTTAATGGATGACTTATCCTTATCCATACTTATGAAAGTTACTTTCAATAGAGGTGGGTAAGATTCCTTCGGCAAGCAACCTGATCGCGGATAAGTTTGTTTCCAACGCAGTAAATTTTCTTTCCATGCCATTTTCATCGGTCTAAAAAATTACACGTCTAATGGCTGACAGAAGTGTGTGGAGGAAAATAAACAAAAGAAATATCGTTTTCTTAGAAAGATCTGATTACGTTAATGTTTATATGCGATGACAAATTATCACCAATTAGTACCTTCTTTCGTTCAAGTCTTTCAGCTGGAGGTAAGAAGGTCAAATTAAACCAGTCAGTAAATATTTTACTATCAAACCAACCATATTTACTTCGAGCGTACCGTGTGACTAGAGCGCAGCATGATTCTGTACAACATGGAGATCCTTTAGGTCCTCCTTGGTACCAAGCATTCCACATACATTCGCTCTTACATACAATATAAGGCAGAAGAAGTACGCCACTACGATAAATTCCTTTTGCTTTTCGCGGGTCATCAGTGAGATTGCTCTCATCGTAGTTAAATATGTGAAATGGTGGTATATCTACTAATGTGGCCTTAAAGTTACCAAACCAAGTATAGTTGAACGAACCGCGGCTCGATTTCGCTTTCTGTCGGCAGCAACTCTCTGGGCAAAAGAAGTATTATTTCTCTGTAAAAAAGAAAATGCCCACTCTTTACCGGGAAAATTGTCGCGAAAAGCTTCTATTGTTCTGCCTTGCTCGTTAAAAAAATCATTTACGAACATTTGCAGATTGTACAACGTTGACGGGAAACCCAAATCTCCATATTTTGCGACAGCCTCAAGAATACCAAGAGATGACACTGGTTGACCGCTAACGGCCCTATTATGTTTGCCCTTTAGTGTGTTATGCTGGGTGCCGAAACTTATCGTATATTCTGCCACTACGGCACTTATGCTGAGAATTTTTTCGCGTATTTTGCGAACTACCTCGTTCAGTGTTTCTTCGGAGTAGTTCTTGTAAGTCCGGCTACCAAGCTTTTTCTCGTAATTGCGGACCATTGCTTTCTAAAATAATAAGAAGTCAAACAATAAATATATAGTTATAATTAATAATAATTGATAAACTAGTTACAAAATTTTGAAAATTTTGTAGCACTGGACAGTGAATAGTTGTTTCCGAGGTAATTTTTCCCGCTGAAACCGAATCCGGGCTCAGAATTGCTCTATCACGTCCGGTTTTTGAGATATGCTAACCTATGTCTTTTGACATATTTGAGGTTATGTAGCACCGCGATTCTTTTTCCAAAAGACTATGTATGCGTGCTTATAGTACATCTTTCAAATGCCGTTGAGGTTGCTTAAATATCGTTTTTTTTCGCCGAGATATCGCATTTTGAAATTTTCATGTTCATGAATTTCTCGGTATACGAAATCTATGGCCCCTTTTCAATACAATAAAATTTCAAAATGTGATATCCCAGCGGAAAAAAAGATATGTGAGCAAACTCAACGGCATTTGAAAGAGGACACTTGTGCTATGAGATCCCACACAAGGTTTTTGAAAAAAAAATCACAGTGCTACATAACCTCAAATATGTCAAAAAACGCTATTTTTCGCACTTTTAGGTTAGAATATCTCAAAAACCTGACGTGATACAGCAATTATGAGCCCGGATTTGGTTTCTGCGGGAAAAATTACTTCGGAAACAACTATTTATTGTCCAGGGGACATTTTTTTTTATTTAATAGTACAATTTTTCAAGAGTATCTAGTTATAATTTGCGGTCGATTTAAGCAAAACTGCCGGAGATACAGTGCCTCGGGTGACATGAAAATAATCAAACATATCTCCTCCACGACCGACTCTCTTCTCCTGCAAAAAGATCTCGATTCCTTCAGCACATGGTGCATGAAAAACTTTCTTGAACTCAATGTCTCCAAATTTCAGTCCATCTCTTATTCCCGCAAGCGTCTTACCACCACCCCGAGAGTCAACATGCTAACTGACGTACCAGTCTCTATCTTACCTCTTTGTGTGACCTAGGAATAATCTGTGATAGTGAACTCAATTTCCGTTCCCAAATTGACAGCATAATTAACAGACCTAACTCCGCGCTAGGGTTTGTGAAGCGCTGGTCCAGGGAGTTCTCCAATCCTTATGTTTCCAAGTCTCTCTATATCTCCTTCGTTAGACCTCTCCTTGAATATTCCAGCCAGGTATGGTCACCTACACAAACAACCCACATTAACAGGATTGAATCCGTCCAGCGTAGGTTCATTCGTTTCGCTCTACGTGCTCTTCCGTGGGCTGACAGATTCAACCTTCCACCCTATGAAAACCGTCTGAAACTGATCGACTTACAACCTTTAAGTAAATGTCGTGATGTTTCCGACACTCTCTTCATTCATCAATTATTAACTGGTCCATAGACTGCCCTTCAATCCTGCAATCTTCACCCATCTATACCAATCCCCCCAACCTTAGGTCCACTCCCCTTTTCCTACTCGACCGCCATCACACAAACTACGGTCAAAGCGAGCCAATTACCAGGATGCTACGAAAAGTCAACGACCTTTCCTCCTTTGACTTCCATCTGAGTAAAACATCCCTTCACAAAGCCTTATATCTTGATCCCGCCCATTTTGATTGCCTTCCTTAATTCTTCTTCCTTCCAGCCCGTATCTACTTTAATTAGAGCTCATATTGTAGCTTTAACTATTTATTTATCATGCCATCATTTATTATAGCTTGTAGTGTTAGTTTTATGTTATAGCTCGTAATAGTAGTATTATTATGTAATAGCTTGTATTAAGCTTAAATAAATAAATAGTTACATCCTATCTACAAAAGTGCAGTGTTTAAACTTTAAACGCGTTTTTCTCAGATTTAGTTTTTCAAAGTCGGTGATCACTGTAACTCAAAAACTACTCATCCGATGCTTCTTAAATTTTGCGCACTTCTTTTATACATAAATTACGAGGTAACAATGTCGAGATTTTGTTATTTTTTATTATTATAAATAATTTTACAACAACAAATTCGCCGATTTTTATCAATAAATTTTCATAAATTCAAAAAAATTGTCTTTTTTACTTCTAAAAATTGAAAAATCAATAAAATAAACAAAATCTCGACGTTACCTTGAGAAACTCATAAACTAACGAAATCTTTTTAGTTTTTTCTCAACATATGATCCAGTAATGAGTTATGATGATCACCGCAAATTATCTTTTTTTTTGTGTTTACGAAGATTTCCTGTCAGTCGCTCAATTCACAATATTTTTACCAAACAATTTAACAGAAGATTCTTGAAATGTTGTACTATTATGTTCTTAACTTAAAAATAAATTGATATTTACCATATTTTTTGTTTGTTTATATAAAAATTTGTTTAAAATATTGAAAATTAACCTCCCCGCTTAAGTGCATTTCTCGTACGTATTTTTTACTATTTACAACTACTAACTTCACTTCCCCACGGGTAATTCCCGATCTGTGTCTTTGAAAATTGTACTTATTTTTGAAACGGAACATTCGTCTTTAACATAAGGTAACCTTCCATCATATTTTAATTTGTTATATTCTCCGTATCTAATTATTTGTTCTGCCCGTTCCACGCACTTCTTATAGTGACAATCTTTTACATTAGAAACTACTTTTTTTAGGATACGGCCAAATCCTTTGATGCGTTAACATGGGTTTGGCCAGAAGCGAATTATGGTAAGAGGAAAATTGAATGTCTTATTTTTTGCATTCCTGCGAGCAAGGAAACAGCTGAGAGATGGAGTGGATTTTTCAATTCTATTTTTTAAAAGCCCCCGGGGAAACCGAGTCTCGAACACAGGAACCATGGCTTGGTGGTCGTACCGCTCAACCAATTGATCCAACTCCCTCTCCAGAATTCCTACCGTTGTTTCATAATTAGCACTCTGTTCAAAATTTACTTTGTGTTTATTAGCAAGGAAAAGCCACTTTTCATATCGAAACATTCTCCTTCCAATACTTTTCCTTGCTAGCTGTTTCGTCAGTCTGTTATCATCATAATTATTACAAAACTTTATCTAAATACTTAAAATTAATCTTAACCGTTTGGGACCTAATACATAATTAATTAATCGACCCGTATTTTTAAAATTTTATTTTTACCGGGCATAATTTCGTAACGCGTAACTGATTTGGATAATTATTTTTTTAACAAGCTTCACCTGTCCGTCCGTCGTGAAATCTTGCAAGCCGATTTTGACCCAGTTCCCGATATTCGATTGAGCTGAAATTTTGTACACATATGGAAATGCGATGACAGTGCAGACAGTGTGGATGCCCTAAGATGGCGAATTATCTTTGTCTTCACAATTCACTTGACACGGGCATCAAATGAAAGGGTTTGACAAGTAAATAATAAACTATGTGACGTCATACTACATCTGGATGCTTCAAGATCACTGACGATCTTAGATTTTTATGTAAACACGACGCATTGAATAATAAACTAAAAATTATTATTTAAATAAAAATAATTATTTTTATACAACGTTTTTAAAACGGACTAAAAAGTATAAAATAATATCTCACATTCCGATACAGATTCAAAACGCCATACAGATATTAATGAAAGCTTCTAATTGTGGTTTCTTTAACGCGTGGACACATTTGGATGGTGTGATGAGGTGTGGACAGGGGTTGGAACCAATTCCGTAACGTGTAGACCGATTTGATTGATTCTTTTTAACCGACTTTAAAAAAAAAGTGGTTCTAAGTTCGACGCGTATTTTTACTTTTTTGTTTTTATTTTTTTTTATGTCTGACTGGGCATAACTTCGTAACTCGTCGACCGATTATGATGATTCTTTTTTGTTGGGTAGAGTATGTTCACCGATTGGTACCATGTAAAAAAAAATTTTTGGTAGGGTAGGGGTGGGGGTGAAACCTAGCTTTGTAACGCGTAGACCGATTTGTATGGTTCTTTTTTTGTTGTATAGAGTATGATCCCCCATTGCTAATAGGAGAAAAAAATTTGGCCTAGGTTGGGTGGAGGGACAGTCTAACTTCGTAACGCGTGGACCGATTTTTATAATTCTTTTTCTTTTGAGTATGTTCCGTGGTTGATACCACGAGAAAAAAAATGTTGGTAGGGTGGGGGTGGGGGTGGAATCTAACTTTGTAATGCGTGGTCCGATTTGGATGGTTCTTTTGCTGTTGTATAGAGTGTGATCCCCCATCGCTAATAGAAGAATAATTTGGTCCTATGGTGAGGGGTGGGGGTGGGGAGAAGAGTAGTCTAACTTCGTAACGTGTGGACTGATTTAGAGAATTATTTTTCTGTTGGGTAGAGTATGCTCTCTGGTTGATACCACGAGAAAAAAAATGTTGGTTTGGTCGGGGTAAGGGAAGGGGTGGAACCTAAGTTTGTAACGCGTGGACCAATTTGGATAGTTCTTTTGCTGTTGTATGGAGTGTGATCCCCCATTGCTAATAGGAGAATAATTTAGTCCTAGGGTGGGGGATGGGGGAGGGGGCGGGGTGGTAACTTTGTAGTGCGTGGACCGATTTCGATGATTCCTTTTCTGTTCGGTAGAGTATGTTCCTTGATTGATACCCTGGGGAAATTTTTTTGTGGAATGGAGGTAGGGTAGGGGGTTAAACCTTACTTTTTAACGCGTGGACTGATTTGGATGATTCTTTCTTCATTGTATAGAGTAGAAGACACTAAAAAGTGAAAAATTAAATAGTTTTTAAAAAAAACTTGAACCGACTTCACAAAAAGTGCTAAAAAGCATAAAACGATTTTTAATTTTATATCTATTGCGACATTTTGAAGTCGGTGCAAATTAAACAAATAAAATAGTAGAATAGCAGTCTGGTGGACTAATATAGAGAAGCAGAACAACCTTAAGAACGTAACTTAAATTCAAAGAGCTGCCTCTCTGGGTATCTCCGGAGAAATTACCACAATGCCAACTGCAGCATTGGAGACCATGCTCCACCTTCCAACACTTTCGTAGACTTAACAGTACGACGTTACTGCAAAAGTATAGCTACTCGCAGCGCCATAATACATAATTACTAGCTTTGGGGAAGTCTCCTCGACCAAAGTCTCAGACAGAACGAAGAGGGGGTGGGGGAGGATGGTGGAAGAAATAACAGTCTTCTTCGAAAGGGCAGGACGGGGTGGGAGTTGGAGTGTACTTGGATTGTCGAAAGATACGTAGTCAATTTCGATTTTAATCAGAGATTTTTGACATAGAGAGAGCGGCAAGGATGTTACTATCACGACCAAATCTACTTTAATTTATATAGTAAGTCAAGCAGCAATAAAGGTACTGGACTCAAACGTAGTAAGGTCACAGTTGGTACGTATAACCCCTCGTTTTTTGGAAAACTTCCAAACCTAAGTGTGCTAATCGTCAGTAAAATTATGAATAAGTTTGAAACTTAGAGTTCACTAAAAAAGAAGAAATCTGGTTAAAGAACTGAAGCTGAAGTATACCGGGATTTATTATGTAGCGATCACATGTAACTTTTGTTGCATGGCTTGGAACAACACTGCTGCTGGATGATTGGATATGACTCTGGATGACATCAACTGAAAATCAGCTAATGTCAACCAGGATCACGGCCTCCGCTGTTAGCAGATTCTCCAGTAGAAATGGAGGATGGCATGCTGGAAACGCTGGCGTTGCGATAAAGAGGCGTAGGTGAGTTCAAGGGGGTGGCATCTCCGCTCTTGGTCGTGCAACAACAGAACACAAAGCATGCCGAAGGATAAGGAATGGGAAATTAACGAAACTAAAATAAGGAGCAGAAAAATTTTGAAGACAAAATAAAAATAACCACGACACGAACCTATGAAAATTTAAAAAAAAAAAAAAAACAAAATTTGAAAATAAAAAGCAAGAAAAAAGAACAGGAGGAGGAAGGATGTCGGCATGTGTGGATGACTCCCTTTCTATTGCTTCCGGAAAAACATATAATGTAGTTACTGCCTGAGAACTATTGTGAAATTTTAGTAATTTTTTTATTTTCAGGAATTTTAGGTGTGATGCAAAAGCGTGGAATAAAGGAAAAGGAGGTGAAAATAGGGATAACATATTAGGATTGGGAATAAGAAATTGGATTCAGCACACATAGCCGAATCAATGGGCATATAGGAGACCACGATTTTTTTTCTCCCGCACCCTAAGTTAACCGAGTGTGACCATAACACTTCGTCTATTATTACACGGATTGAACGGCCTGATAAACGGAGATTGGGCTGTAGATTAAATGCTTGAAGTGTGGCAGCATGGCAGACGCTATCAAAAGCTTTTGCAATATCAAGATCGTCGATGTCGGTCTATCCAAGATTACGCCAAAGTTGCCAGTAGTCAAAACTGTATCCTTCCGTCTGGGGTTCGCTGGGGATGTTTCACTTCCACAGTACTTTCACTCATATGGTAAGTAAGAAATAAGTGTGCAAAATTGGATTTAGTTGCTTAGGTGCAGCTGTGGAACATAAATACATATAAAACGACTTTTATATGTAAAGATTTTAATCACATTTTATTTACTTAAAAAACTATACTTATTTTCGACTTTTGCAAACTTAGTAAACCGATTTCGTCATTATCTCTTCTTTCCATATGTTGTAAGCGAATAGTCAAAAGTCGGGTAAGATTGAAGTCGAGAAAGTTGTTTTCCGCTTAATTGGTCAATTTACAAATAAGTTTTCGTGACAAAGAAGTTTAGCTTTTCCAACATACACTTGAATCAAGCATGTATTCAAAAATTTCACTACATTTATTATTGAAAAATCTTTACTCCATGTACAACAAATTTAATTTGCTTAGTACTTTTTATCACAAGCCGTAGAGAGTCACTAAGTCTTCAACGACCAATTTAGTTTGAACCAATAAATAAAGAGACTCTAAACTAAAATAATTTAAATATATGCATATTTTTCATTAAATTTACTTAACTAAATCCCTAACAATAAAAATAAATTTACACCAATCGCTCCAAAGTTCAGAAATTTCCCAAAGCCAAATTAAATCAGAGCGTACACCTCATGCATTTATAATATTGTATTGTGAATTTGTTCAGGACAAACACTGAATCAAACAGTGGCAGGTTCTTGATAATTTTCGAGTTGTGTCAGTGTGGTAAAACGACTCTTTATTAGGTTTTGTGGTCAGAACTTACATAGAAGGCCGCTTCAGTTGAAGTGGCGGAGGAAACAACATCAATTATTATGTCCCGAATTCAAGGCACGAACGCGATTGTGCCACATGGTGACAGAAAGTTCGGTACGATGTTGAATTAGTAATTTTGATTTGTGGTTAAATGAATTACCACACATCAAGAGGTATTCAGAGGTGCCACGTACTCAGTGGGTAAGCTATCAATCAATACACGCTTGTCTTTCTAGTTGACATAATGTTGTTCCTGTTGTTGTAGTGTTCTCAACTGCTCACATGGGAAAAGAAATCGTAAATTGACTGTGATCTCATTTAATGCCCATAATCGATAAATTTTCCATGCTACGAGTGGAGCAAATATAATTTGTTGCACAATAGAGTATTTGGTTTTAGAATAAGTACAATATAACAGAAAATTATGCTGAATTTACCATGGGGAGTTCGATACTTCTACTTATACCTTACAGTTATTAAACATATTTTAGAAAGCAGTTGTGTGTGTACACAAGTTAAACATTCCGCAATGACATCGGTGAAAGTCAAAATTTAAGAATAAAATAGTTAAAAAAAAAAAAACTGAACCAACTTCACGAAAAGCGCTTAAGATCCTAAATAATTTTTAATTGTATGTTTATTACGACATTCTGAAGTCGGTGGAAATTAACTAAACAAAACAACTAAACAGCTACAATAAGAGATATTGTAGCAATCCTTAAAAATATGCATATATAGGATGTTTTACAGCGCGCGTACAAAAATTAAGGATCTGGTTTATCGCCCCCCCCCCCCCCTCCCTCCACCCAGCAATGATGGTTTGAAATTTTTTTACAATGAAAAAAACCATTCGTACATTTTAACGTATATCTTATTAATATCTTCTTTCTATGTAGTTCAAAGAAAGCGCCAGGCCCCTTGATTATATTATTGTTTTCCCTTTTAGATTTTTTCGTTGGTTTACATTGATAACTGTTTCATTTATTTTTTATTGCTTTTTATCCTTATTAATATTATTAGATTTTATTGTTGTTATTTGAAAGGGTTCGGGGTTTAAGAAATTTCAAATAATCGAACACCAAAAAAATTGGAAGAACCATTAAATTTTTTATTTAGTTTCAGATATTTATAAATAATAATAACAAATAAATAAATAATTTCCTTTAACATATTTGTTGAAATTAATCGCCAAAGGGAAACTTGGTTGTTCTAACGTGATTTCACTTTTCTTAAGTTGCAAAACTAAGGATAACGAAAACAGAGAGAGTCCAAAAATTTTACCATGCATTGTTGTTGTTTTCGCTTTTTTTTTGTAAACATCGCTATCTCTATTGAATTTATCTCATTTGAAACCCGCGGCCATATAAAAAGTGTCCAATAATTAAAAAGATTAAGACATTTCTTTCACATACCTCAGAAATAAAAAACCGATGAAGGAAAATCTTGCGGAAGACCATCTCACCTTATATCTTGAGATATTATAGATCAGGCATATTGTACAAACTAATAATTAATAAATTAAGTTCTTAGAGTAAGAACAACACTTGTTAATTTCCAAAAACATTTTTATTTAGCCTTATTAGGGCATCATCTGGCTACCGACTAACTACTAACTTCTGTTGCTATTACAAAGTATGTTCTTCGGGTCAAGAAGTGAGCTGGTATTGGCGAAATCAGTGGAATCATTACTTCGCTCTTTTAATCTCAAATATTTCTAATTTATCTAATATTCTCCCTCCATTTTGATTGTGAATTAGCCTTACGTTTTCAATATTCGTGTTATGCAGGTTATTTTTTAACTGTTTTGAAATACCAGATAGCGGCCTTTATCTCTGTGCACCAGCGACTTGTTCATTAAATCTTTATAGTTCTTAGAGTTAGTCCTGAATTACACGAGAGGAATTTTACCCCATGAGTGACGAAAACCTGTTTTTTTCTTGGTGAGAGAAGTGAGGTAGCAAGAGGGTCATCTTTGAGTGTCAATCACGAATCGTAGGGGTTTTGCTTGAGTTTTTCCTGATTTGCTTTTGTCCATTTTCGTGATTCCTCATTAGGGTTCGACACATTTTTGGCGTCAGGTTGATTTAGTATTGCTTGAGCCGGTGAATACAAATTTTCAACCCTGCAAAACACTTATGAACCGGTTTTTTAACGTCAGTCAAAGCCCCTTTCGTAGCAACCACTCCCAGGGTTTTTCTACTTTTGCACAGAAGAGAATTGCCGTGAGTTATGTGGTAAAATCCCTCTCATATAATTCAGGACTTAGTCCTTTCACAAAAAGAAACTTAGTCAAACGAAGGTTTTCCTAAAACGACATTTCTCAAAAAAAGGCAAAAGAACAATTTCGCAAAGTAATCGTGTTGTTTTCTAGTGATTTGGCCAAAGGTTGTCACTTTCATTTGGGACAAATAATATACAGAAAGATTCAAGCGCCCGGTTACCAATCAAAATATGGATAGAATATGAAATTTGCTATTCAAATGCGCGTTATTTTAGCGCTTAGTATTTTACTTTCAGTAGAAAGTTCATTTTATTAAGTTGCAGATTGGTTCAAAGAAATTTATGTTTGTGTAAAGAATAGTAGACCACCTATTTTTCCACCCAGTTTCTGGAGTTGTATTGAAGTAGATGAACAAAATATTCCACGATCCCACGATGCTGAATCACGGCACCATAGGATATATAGGATTCAGAAGGAAATTTTGTTTGTTGGAACTGAAATTGCAAAGTTTCAAAATGGGGGACCACCATCGTCGGAGAGCTACTCTATTAGTATGAAAGATATCCGCCTTCGTTGCGAACTTCAGAATTCGTTTCATGTTCATTTTCGAGGCTTTCTTTTAGCCTTCAATAAAGTGGTTACCCAGTTTTTCTTGTCTCTTCCAGGACAGCGACATAACAGGTGCTCTACAGTTCGTTTTCGGTTCCTGACGGTGGTTACACAAATCGGAGTCGGAAGAAGTAATTCTTATCGCATGCACCGCCGTTGTAGATCCAAACCAAACTTCTACATTGAGTCTGAGATAGGTTAAGTAGGCGGTTAGTCTTCGCGATTCGACAGGATGCGGTCTCTTCCCATATTCTTTTCGAAAGATCTAACAACTTTAAGCGTCGCTTGGCTGGACTCATAGATACTGACTGAACTCCCTGTTAGCAGCTGACTCTGGGCCAATTCTGTCGCCTTGTGTATAACCACACCCTCAGCTTGAAAGACGCTGCAGTCACTGGGGAGTATGTATGAAGAGTAGATATTGAGCTCTTGGCAGAACATTGATGCTTCTGCTCCGGAGCTTATTTTAGAGCCATCTGTACAGCTGTTTACGATATTTGTAGGTTCTTCTGTTCTTAGGTCTGTTCCCTAACCATCACTAGTGATAACTCGTGCTCACTAAATGACACTGAAAGCTCTATTTGAATTGTCAAATCAACTTCCCCTCAAGCACTTTTTATCACTGAAAATTTTCTCAGTGCTATTGAGTGCTCCGTGTTGTGAATTGTCAATTGTCAGTTGATATTTTTCATTTCTGGCACTGAAAAGCACTGTGCGCTCCGCAACTCAGTGAAGTGTTATCCCCACCAACATCACTGCACTTTTTGTCACTGATAATATCTTAACCTCAGATCCCCCTGATTTCAGGCGGTAGCATCATTGTAAGCATAGGGTTTAACAAGCGCGTTAGCCTGGGTAAGTCCGCGGACACTTCGTTAGTAGGTATAGCAGCCATTGAGACTGCAATAAGGTTGTGACCTTGGCACGCAGAAGACGTACCTTTCCTGGACAGCTCATCAGTGATCTCATTGCCCTGAGATCTGCGTTTCCGCACCAGATCTGATTTTATTAAATCAGTAACACTTGAGTCGAACTTCCCTGTAATAATAATAATCCCACCAAATGGTCTGGTGCTTGTATTTTTTTTAAATTTCTCCTTCCGTACAATTCCGCGCTTTTAGGCTTAAAAATGTTTGTTAGTTTCTTAAATACGGAATGACTATTTTTACTTCATTCGAAAGATTGTTTTGCTAACTTCAAATAGAAAAAACAATCTTTTCATAGAAGGAAGAGATTAGGCACTAGGACGAGTTTAAAGAAAAATCACCCCCCGTCGAGTGAACAAGGTATTCTTGCATGCCAGCAGTTTCTTTCTTCATAGCACACTTACTTTTAAGTTATTTATATGTAATAACTTAACATCTAGCTTTGATATCAAATTTCAGCTTTCTAGAACTTTTGGAAGTACTTCCCAAGAAGAATTTTTATATACAGACCAGCACCCCCTTTATGAGGGGTTGGAGGTTGAAAGTTAGAGATTTCTTAATTTTCTCGTTGTTTGCGTGCAGAACCTCCCAAATTTCAGCTTTCTAAGACTTCAGGAAGTATTCTAGAGGTTTTGATGACGGAGGTTTTGATGATTGATCATGAGTTTCGAAAACGACGTATTTCAGGTATTAATAAAATCTAAAGTATAATAGCTGGACAAATGAAACTTAGAGGGTTTCATTAATCTGGTAACTACATCTTATATTAAGAATTTGGGCTCTCTGGAATCATCCAGACCGAAACTATGAGGATTCGAAAATACGACGAAACGTTTCCAGAAAAGGAAGGTAAGTGCCCAGTCTTGGCGGGGGCACTGCCGTGCCACCAGATTACAAGGCTGCTTATTTAAGACGTCATCCACTACTAGATACCAAAGCAGCGGCGACAGTACAACACGTTGTGGGCAGTTCAGCGGCCTCCCATGCACAAAGAGGTGTTATCCAGAATGGATATAATTTCTCGCTCTTTAGCATAGCATCCTTCTTTATAGTGAAGGACTTTCTTTATCTTACTGACAAGATAATGTAAGGCAGTCTCTGTTGATAAACGTTTTGTATAGGCAAACTGAGTAAAGTGAAGGGGAGATGATGATCCAGTGCAGCAGTGCCAGCTATAGCTGGCTCTGAACAATTTGACCAATGGAACAAGGATTATATCAGCTGCCAGTGGAACAAGAATGATACAGCAGTTCTGGAGAAAGGTTGGGAAGATACCATCACCATTAGCGGTGCAGACCTCTGCCCATCTAACCTTATAATTGTCAAAAATTATGGCAGACATGATTGAAACACTACGGCTCAACGGAGACCCTTCATCACCGGAAACGTGCTTCCTGAGAAGCCCTACCCTATTTGAGGCGTCTTGGGCTAGTACCTTTTGTAGGTGAGCTGCCTCTGGCTTTCACAACCCCTTCTCCAGGACTCGATTTTGGAGCCACACCTACAATAGAGCCCGTTGCCACGAACAGTCTAGATTGAAACTGGAGGGCGACAAGTATCCAGAGTTTGCATACTAAAGCCCGAGCGCCCCATTTGAAATAGATCCGGCGGCGTATGTTGTTACACTTTGTATTGGTATTTTTGCTTAAAGGGGTATTCCGCAGTGACGACCGTTTTTTTGAGTATAAATTCAGGAATTTGTTTCTCGTTATCAATAGGACATATTTGAGATTTTTTTCGAATGTTTACTTATCTTTTCATACAAACAGTGCAGTTATAAATGGTGACCAAAATTGTAACTCTTTGCGGTGTCTCAAACAAAAATTTCGAAATTGCTATTAATTGTTACCCTGTTCGCTATAGCGCATATCGCCGGGAGGTTAACACATTGAAACGTTAAAACTTTCAAAAGTTATGCAGAAAATATTTTCGTTTTTTTTTTTTCATTTTAACGCTTATAAAAAAACGTATCAATACAGTAGCGGTACTGAAGGTGTTGTAAAAGCTTCTAGTAAATCGGTTCTCTAGAAATAGAGATACCGTGGACACTGATTCAGATTCAAAGGTAGTCTGAAATTTTGGAATATGAATGCACGGAAGCAAATTTCCATGTGCGTCTAACTTCTATGTTCTTGCTGGTCATCACGTCATTATTAACCGACGTCCCGATGGCGTTTGGCATTTTTGTTTTTTATTTATGTTTAAGTTAAAAATGTTTTTGGTGGGGCGAGGGTGGGGGAGGGCTCGGAACTTCACTTGGAAACGAGTAATCGGATTTGGATGTTTCTTTTTTTGTAGCACAGAGTATGTTCTCCAATTGCTACTAGAGAAATTTTGGGGGGGGGGGGGTAACATAGCTTCGTAATGCGTAGATCGATTTGATGTGTGGGGGTAGGGGCACACAATTGGGAATGCATCGATTAATTTGAAGGATATTTCGTCATTGATACTAAGAAATAAATTTTATACCTAGGGTGTTGTGTGGGTGTCCCTTACGAGCGCTGGACCTGTTGCAATCGCATTGTTCACACGAGCAGCATTTTTCGAGTAGCACATTTATAAGACACTAAAAGAGAAAAATGAAAAAGTTTTTAAAAAAAAGTCGAACTTATACTTTTTAGCGCTTTTTGTGAAGTCGGTTTTTAAGAAAATCAGTTTATTGCGGTATTATTAAATTTTAGAACAATACATATAACTTGTTAAGAGATACCTGACTATCTGAGTTGTGGAAAATTGTGCACTTAAAGCACCGAAGTTAAGCAAAACTTGAGCGAGGAATGATAAAATATAACTACGTTCAATTACTGTATCTGTAATTATAAGATAAATCAGGAATATTTAGTTTAGTTTTCTTCTTTATCATCAAAGAGTATAGACGTTGTAATAACCCTTAGAATTGCTGCTTAAATTCTCCTTATTTTATTTAACCGCTTTCACTTCTCTGCTTAGCCGGAGTCTAGGGCAGTAGTCTCCAACGTCTATCATATCTCTTATTATTATCATCTGTATACAATTAAGGAGATTATTTTTTGAAGATTGAGTAATTTGTAAGCCTCTCCGATTAAGAATCAACTTACGTTGATTTCACAATTGAATTTTTCCAAATGTAATGCAAATGCAAATGCAGAGGAAGGCAGTCCAAACGAATTTCAAGGCCTGCATGAAACGATCGTGCAGGTCACTTTTCAATGGACATATTGCAGCGCCTTTTGTTTAGTTTTCGGCCAAAATACAAGTTATAATGGTAACCAGGGCTCTCAATGTAGCCTAATTGACCACGGAATCATTTAAGATTTAAAACCCAAACCTTTTCAAAGAGTCTTCGGAAAGATCAAAGTATCCCTAACTCTATTCAGGTGTAGTGTCACAACACACAAACGGCAGGAACCTAACTTAGTAAAGCTTCGACCGATTTGTGTGAGTTTTTTGTCTATAGAATACGTTTCCTCATTGCTGCTATGAGAAAAATGTTATATAGTTTCTAGCAAATAACGTCTCATATTTTTTTCTTTGTAAAAAATTATACTAAAATGTATGTATTGATAAAAATAAAGTAATTTTGTTATTTTTTTTTGTTATTATTATTAACAATAATAATAATAATTTATTAGCAATATATAAATGCTTTAACAACAACAGGCCCCCTTTTCATACATACTTTTAAGAGTTAACTTACATAGAGCTCAAAAATTCATTCTTAATCACTAATTAGTGTATCCCACTTATTTTTTATAAATTCTATACAAAACTTCTTAAAGTTATTTATATTTACTACACTTGCATTATATTTAAGCCTATTATACATTTTCAAACCTTTGTAAATCAACGAATTTTGTGTCCTTGCTGTAGTAAAGTTCACTAACCTAAATTCATTCACTCGTCTCAAGTTATATGGCTGCACCTCACCTGTATAAACTAAATAATCACTCAAATATTCAGGCAGTAACCCATTTTTCATTTTAAAAATCAACAGTAACACATTTAGCACAACTCGTTCTCGCACACTCATCCACATCAACGACTCAAGCATACCCTTAACAGACACATACCTATTACATTGAAGAATCGCTCTCATTCCGATATTTTGAAGCTTCTGAAGCTTGTCCATTATTCCACTGGATACTAGGAACAACACTGACGAACAATACTCAAAATGTGGCTTCACTATTGTGTTATAAATCTTGATAGCTGTAAGTACCGACACTGATTTTATGATTCTCCTTAAAAACCCGATTTTTTTACCAATTTTCCCGCATATATAGTTCCCATGCTCTTTAAATTTTAATTTATTGTCCACTATCACCCCTAGATATTTAATCTTATCCACCTGCTCAATAAAAGAATCTGCAATCTTCAAAGTACCCTCATATTCACCATTCATCAGCAAATAGCGCTATATTTATGTTGTCCAATACACTCTTTATATCATTAATGTATATAAGGAACAGTAGAGTCCCAAGAACAGATCCCTGCGGTACACCCAATCTTACAATAATTCTTTGAGACATCGCTCCATTAACTTTTGTCCGCTGTGTTCGCCCTGATAGATAGCTCTTAAACCACATCAATTCTGTTCCTTTGATCCCATACTTATTCAATTTATTAATTAAAATATCTCTGTCCACTGTTTAAAAGGCCCGTTTGAAATCCAAAAATACTGAAATTATCTTGTGCCTTTTCTGCATACATTCTTTCCATTTTATAAGCAGCATATTTAATGCTGTCTCACAAGAGTGGCCTTTTCTAAAACCTGACTGCTCTTGTAATATTAATTGATTTTCCTCCATGTATTCCTCCAGTTTTCTCTAATATTTTTTCGTATGTTGACAGCATATTAATTGGCCTAAATTCTCCACATTTATTGGTATTCTTAATTTTTCCAACGGGTACAATGACTGATTCGTTCCATTCTTCCGGGAACTTACCTTGGTTCATTGACTGATTGATAATTTTCACAAGTACGCTGCCGAGTATATTCCAACTATCCAAGATCATTTTGATATTTATCATATTAACATCCCTCTTATTCTTAATTTTCGGACATATTTTCTGTAATTCCTCCAAATTTGTATTTCGAAACACAAATTGATTATTCACCTGTTGCAAATTATCGTCATAAACAACTGATGTAATAGATGTACTAATTTCTTCGATACTTTCCACAAAGAATTTGTTAAAGTTCTCTGCCATTCGCGTACTCTCGTTGCAGGTTTCTCCCTTATATATTATTTCCTTAATTTTAGATTTACTTTTTTTAAGTACATATTCTTTTAATTTTTTCCACATTTCTTTTTGGTTTGAGGCATTAGTAATAATGTTGTTGATTTTATTCCTTTTTTCCGCAATTATTTTATGTTTGTAAATATTTCTTGCTATTTTATAAAGTTCCCAATCACTCTGGTCACTTGATAAGGACGCCACTCGGTATCTTCTAATTTTCTCGTTCTTCAATCTTCTTAAATCTTCTGTAAACCAGTCATTACTTTCACCTCGCCTAATTTTGCATCGTACAAATTTCCGTACTACGGCTTTAATTTTTTCACCAAAACCACTCGCGCATTCATTCAGATCCTCAATAGAAGCTACATCAGACATACCAATAACATTCAATTCATTAACAAAACGATTTTTATCATACTCTAAAAATTCCACCCTGTTTGTTTCACAGTTCTTCGATACAGTATGATTTATGCCAATAGACAAAGTCTCATGATCACTAATTTTTAAATCTTTCTCCACCTTTACATCTACATCATAGGAGTTAGTCATTGCATAGTCAATCAATGTCCTGGAATCAGCCGTCACTCTAGTAAATTCATTCACCAATTGCTTATAACCATTATCTGCGATAATTTCTTTCATAACATTCGCGTAGAAGTCATTAGTTGATAAATTAATGTTAAAATCACCAACAACTATTACTCTCCTACCAATCTGTGACAAACCATCTAGTTGATCCCCAATAAAATCACAAACAATTCTCGATGACGAGCTAGGTGAACGATATGTAACCGCAAATATTACTGTTTCATCAATATTCATTCATGGTTGTGTGATCCTCAAGGGTCGCACTAAAGTTCTCATGTGGATTTAGATAGTCGACATTTCGAAAGTCAGGATGAGTTAGATAGGAATATCGTTGACAGTCCGGTGCGGCCACAGGTACAGGGCTGTTATAAATCTTGCATGCAGGCGCATACTCTGCATGTATTATGTATTAAAAATGCTAACAGCCACTCCCAACTGAAAAATGTTTGGCTAAAAAAATTTCTGAAGATTCATTTCTGCGCCCATTGTGCTAGAGCATTGATGGTGCAAATAAGTTCGCTGGGTTTCACAAGGTAGGTACTCATCCAGCAATTCAGGCACAGGTGGGTTAAGGTGGGACGGCTGCTCATTCAGAAATGGAGGTTCGGTCCAAACATATGGAGTGGTTAAAGTCTCTGCTGTCTTCTTTTAATACTTGAAGTCGCGACGCATTAAAGGAATAGATCCTGCCTTTTTACAAGTAGGCGGTGAGATGATATTCTTTCTATGTAAAGTACTCAAAGCTTCTTTTACTCCAAGTTATACATCATTTGTATGAAGGTTTGTAAAAATACGGACTATGCCGCTAAAAAGGTATATAGTATATGCCTACGTATAGGCTTCGTTTTTACATAAGACGATGGAAGAGTTACTGACCGGAAAATCACAGAAAAATATGCACCTGGCAGGGTCCTGCATATCGACCTATTGCTTTTAAAATTATAAAATTCACTAGAGCGGTACTTTATGATTTAGTTAAGAGACTTGAGGGTGTTGCTTTCAATAAAAGCACGGAAGTGACCTTAATTGACATAGAGGGAGGATTTGACAACGCACATTTTGAGGTTAATGCACTGACCAGGTGAGACTTCTGTCGATGGATAGATACTATGCTGCTTTACACTCAGGAGCAGGGTCACCAAGCTTCTGCAATGTGGCGTTTTTTACCGTTTCTGGTATTTGGAGAACTTTTAATGCTTCTAATCGAAAATAATTTCTTTGCTTAAAGTTACGCAAACGACCTTGTAATCATTGTCACTCATATTCACTCCGGTTGCCATATCAATGGACCTTGATGTACAAAGTTGATTACTTCTAAATTATTTCGGCAATTTCTCTCATCCTTAATTCCTTTCCTTCGAAGGATGTGCTCTTTTTTAGCATCATAGGTCATCCTTTGAGCCTTGGCCACATCATATATATTATATATATCTATATATATATATATATATATATATATATATATATATATATATATATATATATATATAGACATGGATTTTTACCGCCGAGATAAGGCACACGATTATTAATGATTCAATTACATGGTGGTATGGCTATGCATATCCCTCCACACAGTTAAAGAGAATGCGGTTCTGATAAGGGAGTCTTTTAAAGGGATACCAGAAGTGGTTAAGACATCGTCCAAGTGATTGTAAACGATCCATAATAAAAATGGAGGATCGGGATAAGTGAACGTTTCCCATCATTCCCGGTGAAGGACTTTCCTACTACACACCTGGTTCCAAAATGGAAGCGGGTGATCGGGCGGGAATGTGGATAGTTTTCCTAGCGAAAGTCTGTGTCATATAGACTTGTGCATTCAATATTTTAAAGAAATATTATGAGAATAAGAAAATCTTTTTTTAGTTAGGTAGCTATTGTAGTCAGTTCCCCGCTGGTGCTGAAATGCCAAAGAACTGAAGCCAGTGCGTATGGAACCAGAACTGATGTCTGGAATATCTTTTTAAATCATGAACAGAACCATTCTTAGTCGAGTATTTGAGCAACTCACTGTACTGACTGGAGAAACGTAGAGAGTTAAACTTATTTCAAAATTTTTAGGGGTTTCCTGTGCTAAGATAAACTAGGAAGGAACTGATCCTAGTCATAGGACTTTTACGACTGCTCGGTGATAGCTAGGCAAAGAGTGAGTGTATTTGGGAAACCATTACTAGACCCAAATAATTCGATGAGCTATTCGCTCCACGAGCCGCCGTACCCCTTTTAAGATTTCTTTTAAAGTATTGAAACAGTTTGACGTAAAAGACATATGCCTAAGTACGGCAATAGATACCTTCGTAGTAATACTAATATTAGTAATAACGATAACTGTTAAAGACTTGAAGCAATTCTAATATACATAAGTCGGCTCAAGTAGATTGTTATAAGCATTCGGTTATTTTCATCAATTCAGTATATTTATTCAAATACAATTCCTACCAAATTTCTGAATATTGTATATTAAAATTCTGCCACCTCAATAAGAATTATAAATACTTTTATCTGACAAAAGTTTTCCTGTAAACTTTTGACTGAAAGAAAACAGATAACATCCGATTTTGGATAGAAATTTGCCTTGTAAACTATAACAACCTTATCGTCATTGAGGTAATAGACAAATACTTCCTGGCATGAGCTACAGGTCTTTCAAAATGTAAACAGTGCATAAAGACAGGAAGGGAAAAGCAATCTCCGTTACCGTCAGCCAGAGAAAATTTTATCAGTTTAACAGTTCAAACAGAGATGAATATCCTTAAGAAACCCGGAGTTTGATAATGAATTGTTTGCGTGGTGTTTATCTTAGAGATCCAGTTTAGTTTAATGGAAGGAGGCTCCTTTTCACCTTAAAATATTTCATACTGGTTGAATGTGTTCGCAGCAGATTTTTATAATATAAGTACTTTACACATATTTATATACAAGTGACTCTGCTTCTCAAGCGTTGTATTCGATTTGCAAAAATTTTATTCTTAAAGTTAGTTTTGGTTTTCAAAACTGTTGGAGTTTAGACTAAGTTATGATCTTTGTACGATGTGTTTCTGTTTGGGAGGTTAATAAATACTACAAGATGTGAAAGTATTCATCAAAAGAAAAGAAATTGTATTGAAGGAGGAAAACATTATTATTAGTTTCGGAGTTATAGTGGGATTATTAAATTACAATATTTAAGGATGGTTGAAACAGTTTATTTTAAATGTTATTTTATCGAAGCAGTAAAGCAACATGAAGTTGATGCCCATTTAAAGGTGGAAAATACCCCTGTACTCTGTAATAGTGACATCTATATATGTATTTTAAGCAGTAGTATTATAAAAATATGTTAATAAAACAAAATTATTAAATTAAAACACAGCAGCAACAATATTAAATCCTCCATCCTTATGTTTAGGTAATTTTATAAGGTATCTTCGATTGTGGTTAGGTAGTTGTTTTGTTTGTTTAATTTGCACCGACATTGCAGAAGTAGTGCACTTCATAGAAAGGAAACATAACTATCCAAATCCATATTACGAAATTAGTCATCCTTAGATACAAAATTCTTACCATGGCGCTAGTACGCCAAAGTATTCTATATTAAAAAAATAAAATCAGTACACCCATTACAAACTAAGGGAACTGGTCCCTCCTCTTCCTACAGTTACTCTCGGTACAACATATGTTATCATTTACAAATAAGGAAACGTATTCTGCACAACAGAAACAAAATAACCTACGTCTTACGAAGGTAGGTTTTTGACTTGCTATCAATCGGGGAACATATTCTATACATCATAAACAAAATCATTCAAATCGGTCTACACGCCAAGAGGTGGCCTATCACCCCCCACTACCCCAACCAAAGTCAAAATTGTTTCTAAAAGTAGCAATTGGGGATCATACGGTATACAATGGAAAAACATTCATCCCAATCGGTCTGTACATTACTAAGTTGGTCCCCCCCACTTCTCATCCTAACATTTTAATCAAGACACCATATTTCTATACATCAAAAGCCGAATCATCTCCCCCCAACCTTTACCAATGAAGATCAAAATTTTTTCTCATAGTAGTAATGGATGGTCATGCTCTATATAAAAAAAAATCATCCAACTCGGTATACACGTTATGAAGTTTACCCTATAATATACATAATAAAATAAATTATTAAAAAAACCGACTGCGTTAAAAATATCAACTGAAACCCGAAAAACTAGCTCTATAATCTATAGAAATTTGCAAGAGCAATATACTATATTATGCAACATACTTATGTACAATGTTTATTTGTTCGATACCTCTTAAACAAATAATAAAATATATACCATTATATAAATATAACTTGAATGTTGGAATAGGTATTGCAGGCGGGGACAAGCAAAAAATTAAAAAATATATTTGTTGTAAATATTTATATATTTTCACTTAAAAACCACCACTTAGACTATTAGCTTGTCCCCGGCTGCAATAACTTTTCCAACGTTCAAGTTATATTTATATAATATTATATATTGCTCTTGCAAATTTCTATAGATCATAGAGCTTGTTTTTCGTTTCTTAGTTGATATTTTTTTAACATAGTCGGTTTTTTAACAATTTATTTTATTTCACACTTTTTAGTTTTTTGAAGTTCCTGCGAAAATGGTAGCATAAATTTGGCTATTTATTAGCTTTCATTTGATACCCATATTATTATAGTAAAAAATATGTTTTTATTCCCCCCGTATTTTTTTCGCGGATGCCATATTTAAATATTATATCCTTTGTCACTTCCACAATTACAATTAATCTAATGACATCTCACAAAAAAAAAAAAATCCGTCAAACCGTTTAGGCCACAGAGCGTGCCAAAGAAATAGCAATACATAAATATACAGGGTGTTACATTTCTAGAGTTTAAATGATAGCTCTCACCTAGCCAAACAAAAAATCGTCTGGAAGGGGGGAGGGCAATCTCAACCGTTTGGGAGTTACAGGGTCATTCATAAATTTCAGTTTTTCATGGTATGCACATTACTCTTTTATTTTTTTCTTTTGATATACCCAACACAGCGACATCAAACAAATGCTAAAAGCTTCTATTCCAATGAGTTTTCGAAAATTGTGAACAACGTTGATCAAACTCGTACCATTGCAGGTACAGTCACTTCCAATATTGAAAAAAATGGTTTGGGATTACCTAAAATTCAGAATTTTCCCAATTTTTTTTCCGAAATTCATGTAATAAGTATACCCCTTTTTTATTTTTACTGGATTACCCCTCTTACTACTTCTCCAAAACGGTACAACATGCCCAGGTAGAGAAAGGACTAGAAAAACCTCATCCTTAGAAATCCCCGACTACCCAATTATTTTATTGCACTTTAGGTAGGAAATTCTTTTAATAAACAAAATTTTTAAGATAAAGGAACGAAAATGTTTCTTTTAGGTTCACAGTTAATAATTTTAATTATTACTGCAAAAAAGTTATAAAAATGTTAGTACAATTTGGTTTATTGCCGATATTAGCTCGTGTTAGCTAGAATTCACACCTAAGTATCCTGGCGTTCTGTTACTCGTACCTGATGGAAATTTTGCTATAAAAAAGGGTCAGTCAGCATAGTAGTTGAAAAGTCATAGTTGAAAAGCAAATCAATAAATACGGGTGTTTTTAAGCAAAAATTATTAAAAAATGATAAAATTTACATTTGAGGAATGCACGGATATTATTTTCATTTATGGTGTAGTAGACGGAAACGAAAGAACGGTTAACTGAAATATCAAAGAAGATCGGAGAATCGGCGAGTGCTCCAAAGGGTAGTATTTACACGGACTTTCCGAAGGTTAAACTTCGCAAACTTCTGCCGACGTCGAGCAGCAAATAATCACCATCGTGGGGCAAGACCCTGAGAAGAGCATGAGACGATTCGCGAGACGATTAGCAGTATCTTCATCTAAGGTTTGAAGGGTTATTCATCGAGAGGGATTACGTCCATATCATCATCACCGTGTCCAAGGACTACTGGAAGGAGATTCTGAGAGAAGACTGGAATTTAGCACTTGGCTTCTAGAACGCGGCGTTGAGCACAAGGCATTTCTGGACCAAATTCTGTGGACGGATGAATCTCAATTCAACAGGGATAGTATCGCAAACTTCCATAGCCCCCATACCTGTTCGGAAATTAACCCACACAGGACAAAGGTGGCCTCATTCCAGCAGAAATTCAGTGTCAATGTTTGGGCCAGTATCATCGGCAAACCTTTGGTAGGACATTTCGTTTTACCAAAATGCTAAACAGTCAAATTTATGCGGACTTTCTTGACAGTACACTGCCACATCTAAGAGAGGAGATCCCTGTTCATAATCGAACCGACATGTTTCACCAACACGATGGAGCACCAGTGCATACTGCTAACATTGTGAAGGCAATACTAAGTGAACAATTTCCTAACTGATGGATTGGACGAGGTGCTTTTTCCTTGGCCTGCTAGACCTCTAGAACTTGCGCAATAGGACTTTTTCTTATAGGGAACAAGGCGGTATGTAGTTTACTCAAGCCCTCTTAACACAAGGGAGGATTTAGTTAGCATAATTGGGAATGAACCGACGAAAATATGTGAGAGGCTGGCTGCAATACGCCTTAAACAGGGACTTAGAAGGAGATTGTTGGCATGCATCCAAAGCGGACATTTTGAACAGCTTTTGTAATTTACTTAGATTAATTGTAATGCGTTTTGAATACAATAAAAAAGATTTTACAGTTAATATGAGCTTAGTTTTTTTTAAATCGCAGATTTTCAAATATTTCCCGATAAGTTTTCTACTTATAAATTTATACATCCTTTCTCTACCTGGGCATGTTGTACCTTTTTGGAAAGGTAATAAGATGAACAATACAATACAAATAAAAAGGGGTGGACTTATATCATGAACTTTGGGGAAAATATAGGAAAATGCTGAATTTTCGGTAATCCCACACCATTTTTTTTCATTTTTGGAAGTGACTGTACCTGCAATGGTAGGAGCTAGATCAACATTGTTAACAATTTTGGAAAGGTCATTGGGATAGTAATTTTTTAGCGTTTTTTTGATGTCGCTGTGTTGGGTAGATCAAAACATAAAAATAAAAGAGTAATGTGCATACCATGAAAAACTGAAATTTATGAATCATCCTGTAGCTCCCAAACCGTTGAGATTGCCCTCCCCCTTGCTATACAAGTTTTTGTTTGGCTAGGTGAGAGCTATCATTTAAGCTCGCATTGACCTCTAGAAATGTTACACCCTGTATACATACATACGCTCGAAGAACATTACTCTCCTCTCCTTCAGCAGTCGTATAAAACTAAGAATTATCTATAAAAAAAGAATTATAAATATCATTCCCGCATACCCACCCCAGGTCAAAAGATTTCTTTATAGTAGCGATGGGGGATTATAATTTAAACAAAGAAAATCATCCAATTAGGCCTACGCCTTAAGAAGTTGGATAACGCTCTCTCCTCAACTTCTATCCCACCCTACCCTAACAATTTTTGCTATGGTATCAAATACTCAACACCAGTATATTACTGATAGGGTAACATCCTCATCACCCTAGGTCAAAATTTATCCTAGTGGTAGCAATGAAGATTATTATTATGGCCCATTATGTTAAAAAAGTTACAAGACAGAACAACACCGTGTCTGGTGGTAATTTACAGAAGCGGCATTCTTCTGACATTCAGGATACCTTGAGAAAATCTTCAAAGACTTTGAGGACATCTTAAATCTATTTGAGAACTGTAAGGGGTGTCTTCTTGCCACACTATTTATCCATAATCACCACCTTTAGCATCTACAGGGCGATGTGGGCCTCCCTCAACAGGAGTAAAAGCCGAGAACGCATCTATAGATCCCGTAGAGATATTGCTAGGGCAGTCTCGGCAATCACGAGACGCTGGACAATAGGAACTCATGTAGCTAGACTGCGTACCTTCTTCCAAACATACTGCCGCAGCTGCAGAGACGAGTAAAGGTACGGGTTCACGATGTACTTTTCTCTTGCGTTTAGCACACGACGGAAGGAAGTTGCATGCACAAAAGGCATACCTCAAGCAGCGAGAAAAAACACAAGGCGTCACTGTTCAGCAAATATACATTATCTATACGTCTTGAAGAACATCATTAAAAAGAAGCGAAATTCAACAGCAAAGGAAATTACTAGCCCAATGAATTTATTCAATACAAAAGGTTCTTTCTATCCGAACATGTAAACGGGCAATGTTGCTATATATAAGGTAACATTTTTAATGTACACATTATTTTAATATAATTTTGAAGTAAAACATTCCAGGCGAAAGAAAAACCATTCCTTACAACAACACAAAACCAATGCGCTTGCAATTCGCTATAGAATATAAAAACTGGGCAGTAATGCAATGGCAATGGATTGAATCAACTTACAGCCGTAAATTCGAACAACAAAGAATGTTTTTCATAAAGATTGAAAGGAACGACGCAGCTTCTTTCTTTGAGTAATAGTGTGGGGATGCATTACAGCGAGAGGTATTAGGCAGCTTCACTTTATTAATAGTGCAATAAATGCTGTGAAGTATCAACGTATCCTCTAACAGGAATA